>CM072999.1:21815357-23114285 GCA_037038555.1 Rhynchonycteris naso
CATGTCTTGGCCACTGTGAATTATGCTGCAATGAACATAGAGGTGCATATATCTTTGCAAATATATATATATATATATATATATATATATATATATATATATATATATATATATATATATATATATATATATATATATATGTATGTATATATAGTTTCAAATTTTTAAGGTACATACCCAGAAGAGGGGTTGCTGGGTCATATGGTAACTTTTCTTAATATTTTGAGGAAACTCTATACTCTTTATCTGTAGTGGCTGCACCACTTTACATGCCCACCAGCAGTGATTGAGGGGTCCTTTGTCTCTCTAACCTCTCCAATACTTGTTATTACTGTTCTTCTTGTTACTAAACATTCGAGGAGGTGTGAGGTAGTATGTCATTGTAGTTTTGATTTGCATTTTTCTAGTAGCTAGCAAAGTTGAGCATCTTTTTATATCTCTGTTGGTCATTTGTATGTCTTCTTGGGTGAGTGTTCAGTTTCTTTGCCCAATTTTTAATTGAATTGTTTGTTTGGTATTGAGTTGTATGAGTTCTTTATGTATTATGGATATCAATACTTTGTCAGAGCTATTGTTTGCAAATATCTTCTCTCGTTTGGTTGGTTACCTATTTGTTTTGTAGGTGGTTTCTTTTTCATGCAGAAGCTTTTAAGTTTGATATAGCCCCATTGATTTACTTTTGCTTTACTTCCCTTGCTTTTGGGGTCAAATTCATAAAATTTTCTCTTAAGGCCAAGGTCTATAATTTTAGTACTTAAATTTAGGTCTTTGATACATTTTGAATAAGTTTTTGTACATGGGAACGAACTGTACTGTAGTTGGATGCCTTTCCATGTAGCTTTTAAATTTTCCCAGAATCATTTATTGAAGAGGATTTCTTTTCTCAATTATATGTTTTTGGCCCTTTTGTCATAAATGATTTGCCCATATACATATGGTTTTATTCCTGGGGTCTCAATTCTGTTCCATTGGTCTATGTCTGCTTTTCTGTGAAAACTATGCTGTTCTGATTATCATTGCTCTTTAGATAATTTCAAGTCAAGTAGTGTGATTCCTCCAGCTTTGTTCTTTTTTTCTAAGGATTGCTTTGGCTATTCAGGGTGTTTTGTGGTTCCACACAAATCTAATGATTTTTTGTTCTATTTCTTTTAAAAATGCCGTTGGAAATTTAATGAGGATTGCATATATTTTTATATTGTTTTGGGAAATACGGACATTTTAACTATGTTGATTCTTTCAATCCATGAACATGGAATATCTTTCTATTTCATTGTGTATTTCTCAAACTCTTTTGATAATGTTTTGTGGTTTACAGTATATAGTTCCTTCCCATCCTTTGTTTATTTTATTATTTTTGTTATAATTGTGAAAGGAATTATATTTTTCCATTTCTTTTTGAAATTTCATTGTTAGTATGTAAGAATGCAGTGGATTTTTGTACATTGATTTTGTATACTATTTTTTTACTGTTTCTAATAGTTTTTTGGTGGAGTCATTAGGGTTTTCTATATAAAGAATTACATCATTTGTAAAAAGTGACACTTTTACTTCTTTATTCCCAATTTGGATGCCTTCTTTTTTCCTTCTCTTGCTTGAATGCTCTGGCTAGCACTTCTAGTACTATGTTGAATAAGAGTGTTTAGAATGAAAATACTTGTCTAGTTCCTAATTTTAGAGAAAGAGCTTTCAGTTTTTCACCATTAAGTATGATATTAGCTGAGAAGTTTGTCATAAATGGTCTTTATTATGTTGAGGTACTTTTATTCTATACCTATTTTATTGAATGTTTTAATCATAAA
The DNA here is from genome assembly GCA_037038555.1 of Rhynchonycteris naso. NCBI lineage: Eukaryota > Metazoa > Chordata > Mammalia > Chiroptera > Emballonuridae > Rhynchonycteris > Rhynchonycteris naso. The sequence goes on from CM072999.1 coordinate 21,817,157, forward strand.
TGGATGTAGTATCTTATCAAGTGCTTTTTTCTGTATTCATTGATAAGACCATATGATTTTTATCCTTTGTTTTGTTAATGTGGTGCATTACATTAAATTGATTTGGTTATTTTGAACCATTCTTGAGTCCCTGGAATAAATCCCATGTGATTGTAATTATTATTTTTTTAATGCATTGTTGTATTTGATTTGCTAGTAATTTATTTAGGATTTTTTTATCTGTATTTATCAGAGATATTGGTCCGTAGTTTTTGTTGTTGTTGTTGTTGTTTATAGTGTATGTGTGTGTGTGTGTGTGTGTGTGTGTGTGTGTTATCCTTGCCAGATTTTTATATCAGGATTATACTGGCCTCAAAATATGTTAGGAAGTATTGCCTCTTCTTCAATATTTTTGGTAGACTTTGAGAAAAATAGGCATCAAATCTTCCTTTGATGTTTGGTAGATTTCACTAACAAAGCTGTCTGATTCTGAACCTTTTTTTTTACAGGGACAGAGAGTCAGAGAGAGGAATAGATAGGGACAGACAGACAGGAATGGAGAGAGGTGAGAAGCATCAATCATTAGCTTTTCATTGCCAGTGCAACACCATAGTTGTTCATTAATTGGTTTCTCACATGTGCCTTGGCCGCGGGCCTTCAGCAGACCGAGCCACCTCTTGCTGGAACCAGCAACCTTGGGTCCAAGTTGGCAAGCTTTTGCTCAAGCCAGATGAACCTGCGCTCAAGCTGGCGAGCTCGTGGTCTCGAACCTGGGTCTTCTGCATCCCAGTCCGATGCTCTATCCACTGCACCACCGCCTGGTCAGACCTGAACTTTTATTTCTAAGGGGTGGGGTTAATGGTTGTTTCAATTTCCTCACTGTTTAGTGTTCTACTTAGATTTTCCAAATCTTCATGTTTCAGTCTAGGAAAATTATATATTTCTAGGAGTTTATTCATTTCTTCTAGGCTATTTAATTTGATGACAAATAGTCTTTTATAGTATTCTAGTATGATCCTTTGTATTTTTGTGATGTCTGTGGCAATATCTCTTCTTTTATTTCTGATTTTGTTTATATGATTGTTTTGTCTTTTTCTCTGAGACTAGCCAGGGGTTTGTGAATTTTATTAATCTTTTCAAAGAACGAATTCTTTGTTGTACCAATTTTTGTACAGTCTTTTTGTTTTCTATTTTGTTTAATTCAGCTCTAATTTTTATTATTTCCTTTCTTCTGCTGACTTTGGGCTGCTTTTGTTCATTTTCTAGTTTTTTAAATAATAATGTTAATTTTCGTACTTGAGGTTTTTTCTGTTTCTTGAGATGTGCCTTAATTTAATGATATAAACTTCACTCATTAGTGCTTTTGCTGCATACCAGAAGTTTTGTATATCATGTTGTCATTCTCATTTGTTTCTATATATTTTTTGATTCACCTTTCATTTCTTCTTCAACCAAATCATTCAGAGATATGTTGTTTAATCTCTAGATATGTGGTTTTCTTACTTCCTTCTTGCAGCTGATTTCTAATATCAAAGCCTTGCAGTCAGAAAATATACTTGGTATAATTTCAATCTTCTTAAATTTGTTGAGGCTAGTATTGTGTCCCAACATGTGATCTATCCTTGAAAATATCCCATGTGCATTGGAGAAAAATGTATATAATCTGATGTTCTTGGATGAAAGGTTCTGTAAATGTCATTCATGTCCATTTGGTATAATGTGTCATTTAAGGCTGATATTTCTTTATTAATTTTCTGTTTGGATGTTTTATCTAGAGCTGGCAATGTTAGACCCCTTTTATGATTGTGTTTTTATTAGTTTCCCCCTTTTACAGTATATGTTAGCAGTTGCTTTATATATTTTGGTGCTCTTTGATTGGGTATGTATATGTATATAAAAACTATGCCTTTTTAAAATAGTGTCCCCTTCATCATTATAAAATGTCCATCTTTGTCTCTTATTACCTTATTATCTTGAAGCCTATTTTTTCCATATATATGTATGGTTACATCTGCTTTTCTGTGGATGCTAATTGTTTGAAGAATTATTTTCAACCCTTTCACTTTGAACCTTTGCCTTTACAGTGTAGATGTGTCTCCTAAAGTCAGCATATGGCTGGGTTTTGTTTTTTGATCCAATCTGCTACTCTGTACCTCTTTCTTTTGGTGAATTCGGTCAACTTACATTTAGGGTAATTGTTTTTATATGAAGATTGCCTATAGCCATTTTACCCTCAGCAATAACCAAGAATTTATAGCACAAGTCTTTAGGAAAGACAAGACATCTTTGGTTTTCATTCAGAGCTACAATTAAATGACAGAAGGAATTCATAGAAGCCATTCTCTATGACAATCTCCTTAAAAAAAACTGAAACAATATTTAAGAATCAGAATGTGTGACTTAAGTATTACAACTTTGTCTTAGCTCATTTGAGCTGTTATAAAAATAAATAACAAAACATAGATTGGGTGGCTTAAACAACAAATATTTATTTCTCACAGTTCTGAAGGATAAGAATCCAGGATCAAGATACAAGCAGATTTGGTGTCTGGTGACAACTGGCTTCCTGGTTTACAAATAGCCATCTTCTAGCATGTTTTCAGATGGTAGAAGGCAAGAAAGAGCTTTTGGGGCCTCTTATATAAAGGCACTAGTACCATTCATGAGAACTCCATCCTTGTAACCTAATTGCTTCTTAAAAGCCCTAGTTCCTAATTCCATCACTTTGGGAGTTAGGTTTTAAGATGTGAGTTTTGGGGAAACACAATTGTTCAGTCTATAACAAACTTCACACTAAATTTAATAAGTCATTCCTTTGGATTTCTTTTTCATATCTGAATAGTATTTTAGTTTTTTTCAAGTTTGATCTTTAAAACTAAATCTACTCTAAGACTTCCTTAATTTATCACCACCATAGACCAATGCTGTATTTAATTCTATAGCACGGACACAAGAGGTATCTCCTCAGTTCCCTTTAAATTATTTTTAGCCTTCTAACTGTTAAAGGAAGATTCTTGAAGAAGGTAGATGTAACTAAAAGCAAGGTTAGGTGGTGAACATCAAAATGACACTCAATAATTCACTCAAGAGCAATAGATGGAGCAGCTTTATTAAAACACCATGAAACCTCTGACCTTACTGTTTGTAACTTTGAACTAATAGCATCTAAGACCAATAGCAAAAGAGATGTCTACCTGGTAAAGTCTGATAAAAGCAGCAGTGCTGGGAAACTTATTATTAATGCCAGTCTGCTTTAGAAATTTTACTGAATACTATGGCTATCTACACACTCATGCAAGTCATCTAAACATATACAGATAATAAACTACCTTTACAGCAATAGACCAAGAGATAACATTATATCCTTAATGTTTTGAAAGATTGAAAGATATTAAAGATGAGAGTTGTCAACTAAGCCTTATGTGCCACACTGCACCAGCCTTAGCCTCAGAACATTAGAATATTATAAGCACAAAGCAACCTCAATGGATTTTGTTAGGTAACTTTAAAATCTAATATTAAAAGCTAGGAGATGTCTCCCAATATTGAGCCATGCCTACATTTTGTTGCCAACAGAAATAGAACTGGAACCTAAAGACTTCTGCTTATGTCAGCTCCTTAGACCTTAGGAACCACTGGTGCCCCATTTCCCCGGAATCAATTTGGGTCCTGCACACACCACCAGGGCAGTTTGCCATCTGGCATCAACATGCTGAAAATAAGCAGACTTATAAAAATAAAAGACACATGAAACATTCGAGCCTAAAAAAACAACAAAGACACTTTAGTCAACCTCCCACACTTTATAGATGTGCAAACTGAGATGCATAGAAGTGTGTTGTGAATTACAACAGTAGCAGAACTCCAAATTTCAAGACCAGAGCTTTTCTCACTTCAGTATATTAAAATAGTTTAAAGAAATAAGATCAACACCTTTCTTTACTGGGCAGTGAGTGGGCCTGAGATGGATTAAAGTGTACACTTTTAGCATCTAGACTGAAGGTAAAATTACCCACTTGATATGAAAATGTTTTTTAAAAAATCATCTATACCAGCTTTCCAAAACTGGATATAATTTATGCTTTTCTTTAAAGACTTGAAAAAAAAATTCATTGTGTAATAAGGTTCAGGAAAAGCCTGAAGACTACCAGAATATAGATGTGTGGAAACCGCAGTGATAGATGAGTTTTTTCCTCTGGCAGAGATCTTCTGATCTTAGCACAGAGTAGGTGCTTTGTTAACATTTATTCAATTAGTTAGTATCTTCTTTCTCTCATGCATAAATTCATATGAATCTTTTTGCTGATGTTAGTTCTACTCCCAATCTCTGATTTAAATGTATCTCCTTTTATTTTGCCTGGAACATGACAATGAGAGGTCCATTCTTTTGTTATTGACTTTAAAGTAGAAGTAAATAGGCTTTGGGTGAACTCCTTAGGTTGTGTGTGTGTGTGTGTGTTGAGAAATATCCCATGACAATTTGTGCCTACAATTTGTATCAACTTTGCCACTGTTCTTTTTTCCTTTCTTTTTTTGCTTGTCTTTTGATCTTATGATATTATAGACATTTAAGTGGAAAGACTGTAAAGATCATTCAGTTAAATCCTGAATTCAGTGCACAAATCCCCTTGCTAATTTTCATGATGGGTGATCACTCAGTGTTTTCTTGTGCATCTGAGATGTGCTTTCTGTAGCAGAAAAGAGTATGGACTTGGGCCAGGAAGATTAGACTCTAATCCCAACTCTGTCATTTCTAAAGAAAATGTTCTTGGAAATTTATCAGATTTCTGTGCTTCAGTTTCCTACCTGCATAATGGGAATGATAATAACTGCACCTGCTTCACATAGTTGTTATGAGGATTGAATAAGGATGCAAATTATTTAGATCAGTAACTAGAACACCTTATGAGCTATTTGTATTTACTACTATTGCTATTACTACTGCTGCTAATACTGGTACTATTAACTACTTCCTCCAAAGATAGAAATCTCACTACCTCCTAAAGAAATTTATTCTGGTGATTAGATCACTTCCAAATGGAAAATTATTCTTGTTACGGAGTTCAAATAGATCTTCCATTAATTTCCATCCATTGGTCGTAGTTCTGCCTTTAAAGTTAGGCTGATTAAAAACAATCCTTTGTCTACATAACAGTCATTCAAAGAGTTGATGGCAGTTGTCATATCCCTCCTCAAGGTTTTCTTATACAGGCAGAACATCTCAATTTTCTTCAACTCTTCATCTTATGGCTGCCTGCCACCATTCTTGTCATTCTTCCCTATGAGTAATAACAGCTCCAATTTATGAGCCTGGCACTGTGCTGACCCCTTTAGTTGCCTTATGTAATGTAATTCTCAGCTCAAATCAGGAAGGAGGCTTCCATATTCATTTATAAATGAGGTAACTGACTTCTCAAGTACTAGTAGAGGTAGGGTTGGGATTTGATAACCAGCACACTGTGCCACAGCAGACATACCTAGTTTGTCAGTGTTTTCTTAAAAATTTGGCAGCAGAAGGCATATAGGGTTAGCACATAAGCAACTTAAAATTTATTTTAAATTTTAGGATTTTTTACCACATCAACATCGATTTAAGTGAGTTGTACCCAGAATTAGGGTAAAACTTAAAAAAAAGTTTACCCTAAGTTCAGAGTTTTATATAGCCCTATTGCAATTTATCCACCTTGATTTAGGATCATTCTTTCTTCCTGCTGAGATTCTTTGGAATCTTAAATCTGTCATTTACCATTTGAGCTCTTGTACCAGCTCAATTCCCTTGAAGATTGACCGCCAATCTTCAAGGGAATTGCAAATGGAGAGATACAAAAACAAACAAACAAAAAAGGCAACTGGAATCTTTCTTCCAAGATATTAATGAGGATTTCTAAATGTCTGGTGTTTTGTACAATGCCACTCTATCCCACATTATTTAAAAGTAGAGATATAACATCTCTGCTGTTCCCACCAGACTGGGAAACCTTCTGAATTACTTTATACTTCTCACTTCATTTTAGTCCACAGTTAATGCCTATGAACCGAGAGATCCACATGCCCAGACATTCATGTGAATAGTCCAGAGATGAGTCTCCGGGAACTGATCGCAGTGTGCCAGATCCCAGGTCTTGCTTGTCTGCTTGACTCGGTTTGTCATCACATGTTGTTCATCCTGTTACATTAGCCTCTGTATTTACAATAACTTGCAGCTCAGTGTTGAGCTCACTTAGCCATTGGCTTCTACTTCCAGCATGGCATGTTTGTGATAGCTACTGACCTGTCATCTTAAGAGTGTAGACTTCTGATTATTGTTTACAAGAGAGCTGGGTTGTGTTCCCCCATTCTCACTGGCCTCTATGCTCAAGGGCAGGTGTTGGTGTAGATACTTGCAGCACCTACATCATTTGAAGGTAAATTTAGTTGATGTGACTTTTTACTAGACTAATGTTCTTATCAGTTCTAAGCTCTATTCTTTTGTCTAAAAAGATACATCCTTCAATGAGTGTGGGCCGTTATTTATTGTCCCTGGTTTAAACACCCCCCCCCAAATTATTTAACCTTTCATTAAATAAAGCCATCTTTGACAGTTAACAGCTGCTTCACACAACAAGCCAATATATCAAGCCAAAGAGTTTCTGCTGTTGCATATCTTACCTGAAATTACAAAGAAGACTTAATGCAAAAGATAATCGCATCCCTATAATAAGGTGAAAACACTAAGGTGAGCACCCCTGCACTGCAAGACAGAAACAGACTGTCTAACAGCTAAGAACAGTAAAGATGTTGGTCTTGAATCTCAGTATAATATTGCTTTCCTGCATGCTTTATATATATGTCAATGATGTACAAATGCAAAACAAATAAAGGTTTTTTATTTTAAAACCCTAAATTCCAACTCATAAGCTTCATTTTCTCTCTTCTTTTCTTAAGTAAACCAGTTATAAACCTGTTTTGTTTGGTTTCTTCTTCCCTCCCCTTGCCCCACCTTCCTCCTCTCCTTTCTTCTGCATTTATCCTCTATGATTCTAATGGATACCCTGAACCTATTTCTGTTAATGACATCTCTACTCATACAGAAGCTAGAAACAAGAAAATAACCGGACTTCTAATCAAAATCCCTGCCTGACATATCCTCTCAGAGAACCAGAAGTGTGCCTTTTCAAGTGTGGGAACTCAATTTTTCAATCTCTATTGCATAAACATAGGAAGATGCTGATGGCAAAATAAAATACTGTGCTTCGCTATGTTTTGAGCTATCTTCTTCACCTTTAATATATAGAAAACAGACTTTTTAGCAAAAAATTAAAAACACAAGGGGCAATTAACGAAAGCAACATTATCTTCATAGTGTTCAGCCACAGGACATCATTGTCCTGAGAGACTCCCTCACTAGACTGTTTGCATTGGAAAATAAATGAAACTGTCTAAGCAGCATCTAGAAGCTGAGGTAGCGGCAGTAGTTCAGGAGGCAGCTACAGAAAGAACAGTAGAAACAGGGGCCCTAAAACCAATAGTGATTATTTGAGTCAGGGACCAAATAATCTAGTATTTGTTTTCTTAATCTTTTTAAATTTCTTTTTATTTATTTGTTTTAGAGAGGAGACACAGAGAGAGAGAGAGAGAGAGAGAGAGAGAGAGAGAGAGAGAGAAAGAGAAAGCAAGGAGGAGCTAGAAGCATCAACTCCCATATGTGCCTTGACCAGACCAGTGCAGGGTTTTGAACTGGTGACCTCAGTGTTCCCAGGTCAACGCTTTATCCACTGCGCCACCACAGGTCAACCTAATCTAGTATTTTGGTGGAAATTTTTACCTCTGTCACAATCTGGTTATTAAAACAAAAAGGTCAGAGAAAAAAAATGTCTTAGGATTACAATGAAGTAAATAAAATAAAGGAAAAGGTAGCAGATTTAATTATTAAAGATAATATCCAGGTCTATAATAATAATAATAACATGATAATAATTAATAGAGCTACTGGTAATTAAGAGCATATGATGTGTTAAGAGTGGGCTATGGGTTTTCCTTGCATATCCTTCCTATTCCTCACCTTATAAAGTAGGAAGTAATCATCTCCACTGCATACATAAGGAAATCAAGATACAGAGATGCTAAAAAAAAAAAACCTCACCCTTAGGGAGAGCAGCTAGTAAATGGAACTGCTAAAAATAGGTCCTAGACCTTTCTCACTCCAAAGCCATGGTTGTAAATTCCACTATCTACTACTTTCCACTGCATAATAAGCTAGAAATATTAAGAAAATGTGCTTAAGTGTCCAAAGTTGTCTTTGATATTTTTTTCTAAATTGTGAGTTCCTCTAAAAATTATTAAGCATATTCTGGGGAATCACTCCAACTGAGTACTTTTACACAATTGCTTACCAAGGACTGCCACATAATCTGAGGGGTTGGCTGAATATAGACATATATTGGATGTATTAGTGGAAACAGAATACCAAATGGCATTTTGAGCTATAGATATGCCAAATTCCAAAGAATTTACACCGTGACGATCATGTTGTATTCATCTTGCAAGCAGAGATTCATTCTCAGAAAGATGTCACCACATTAAATTAATGTTCTTAATTTCAATTATATTGTTCGCATATAATTTGTGAATTTTCAAGAATTTGCAATGATTGTCTGTCCATATAAGAACTATAAGCCTGGCCTGACCTGTGGTGGCGCAGTGGATAAAGTGTTGACCTGGGAACACTGAGGTCGCCAGTTCAAAACCCTGCACTGGTCTGGTCAAGGCACATATGGGAGTTGATGCTTCCAGCTCCTCCCCCCTTTCTCTCTTTCTGTCTCTCTCTCTCTCTGTGTCTCCTCTCTAAAAATGAATAAAATAAAATAAAATAAGAAATTAAAAAAAAAAAAAGAACTATAAGCCTGGCCGGTTGGCTCAGGGGTAGAGCGTCAGCCCAGCATGTGGAAGTAAGTCCTGGGTTCGATTACCAGTCAGTGCACACAGGAGAAGCGCCCATCTGCTTCTTCCCCCTTCCCCCTCTTCTTTTTCTCTATCTCTCTTATCCCCTCCTCCTTCAGCCAAGGATCCATTGGAGCAAAGTTGGCCCAGTCTCTGAGGATGGCTCCATGGCCTCCACCTCAGGCCTCAGGCACTAGAATGGCTCCTGTTGCAGCAGAGCAATGCCCCAGATGGGCAGAGCATCACCCTCTGGTGGGCATGCTGGGTGAATCCCAGTTGGGTGCATGCAAGAGTCTGTCTGTCTGCCCCCCCCACCCTCTCCACCCCCACCCCACTTCTCACTTTAGAAAAATACAAAAAAAAAAAGAACTATAAGCCTATAGCCTTAGTACTTTGCTTTCTGTTTGTACATATTTAAAACACAGTATAATACATATTTTGAGACCATTATGAAGATGCATGAGAAGACTTGTCCTTAAAAAGGGACCTTGCTTTCCTCACATCTGAGACAAACCGTGTTGGCTGAGAACTCTCGCAGCACACACCTTCTCATATGTTACGTACATCAGAATTGCCTTTGGAATAAATTTTTATTTATTTTTTATTTTTATTTTATTGTATTTTTTACAGGGATAGAGAGAGAGAGAGTCAGAGGGATAGACAGGAACGAAGAAAGAGGAGAAGCACCAATCATTAGTTTTTCATTGTGACACCTTAGTTGTTCATTGATTGCCTCCCCACATGTGCCCTGACTGCAGGCCCTCAGCAGACTGAGTAGGTTGCTCGAGCCAGCGATCTTGGGTTCAAGCTAGTGAGCTTTTTGCTCAAGCCAGATAAGCCCGCGCCCAAGCTGTTGACCCCGGGGTCTCGAATCTGGGTCCTCCACATCCCCGTTCGATGCCTATCCACTGTGCCACCTCCTAGTCAGGCTGATTTTTTTTAAATACAGATACTTAAAAATTACTTCACAGTTAATCTTGGGGTATTTTCCCCCTAAGCTTCACAGTGATTCTGACATACTTGCACTCTACCCAATAATTATAGTAAGCTAATGAACTAAGAAATAAAGATAGTTATTAGAACACTGTTCTAAAACTTGAACACACACATGAATCACTAGATTTGCTAAATGCAGATTCTGATTCAGTACTTCTGGGATGAGATTCTGGTTGTGCATTTCTAACAAGCCCCATGTGATCCAGGGTCACATACATTTTCAGATGCCGAATATTAAAAAATAAGGTGGTGGCCACTTCATAACTGATAAAGATTGGACAAACCAGTTAAAACATAAGCTCAAAGTTATGTCTCTTGAGTGTGATCATGGGTACATGAATGTATACATGTGATACACAAGGGTACACACACACACTCATGATTGCATGAGAAAACAATCTCAGAGTCTATATTGCTACAGATTTGCTTAATTTCTTTACTGGGAGAAAAAGAAAAGTTGGACTTTTATACCAAGTTTCAGAATTTAGTTTATTAAATGTATCTCCCATTTGGGATTACAAGACAATATATAAAAGAAAATGGAAAAAAAAGAAAAAGACATGGAAGGAAACAAGAATAAAAAGAAAGGGGAAAAAAGAAGAGGAAGAAGAAGAAGAAGGAGGAGAAGGAGGAGGAGGAGGAGGAGGAACAGCAGACAGCAGCAGCAACTTCTTTGGCCAGAGTCCAACTTTAAGGAGTTGTAAGTAATCAAAGAGACTTCAAGAAAGAAAATCTGGAGGTAAACAGCATCGGAGCCCAGATGGCATAATGATGCTATGATGATTAAGCCATCAAGCTGTAGGCAACTGACCTGCTCTGCCCTCTACTACACTGCCTAACATATGGTCCTATTCTGCATTTCTTACTCAAACATCAATTCTCTAACCTCCAAGGACAGCATGGCCAAGAAAGGAAACAAGCATGACCAATGCTCCCCACTGCCACAGCATGGAGAACATAAAATCTGGACTTTGTAGCACAGGCTATTTCAAATATGTGTTCTTTTTCTCTATTTCAATATAGCATGCACACTCCATCTTCAAGGGGAGGGGGCAGCAGATTTTTTCTGTATAAAACAGAATAGTAATATCTTGGCCTTTGCAGGCCATAAGGTAACTGTGACAACTACCCAACTATGCCATCATAGCACAAAATAGGTCACAGATAATATGCAAATGAATGTAGGTACATGGCTGTATTCCAAAACAACTTTATTTACAAAACAGTGAGTTTGTCAACAACTGCTCAAGGGTATCTCAAATATCCCCCTGAAAGATACATGAGAATTCTTTGTTAGATTGTGTATTTCAACTGTTGGTTTAGAAAATATGCATGGCTTCCCTAACAGTAGTGGGTGGTTTTTATAAAAAGGTTGACTACCCCTGGTATAGATAATAGTTGGGACAAAAATGGGTGAGGCCTTCTATCAGAAAAGATAAAAGACAGCTCTTGAGAATGACATCTCACCATCACCTTCACTTCTTTCCTCAAATATTTTACGGATTATGAAAAAATGGAGGAAGAAGTGTGCAACTAGTCTAGGCACTGTCAGGTTTAAGAGTGCGTTTGATTGAGAACCACAGCTCATGGCAGGGAATACTCTCAAGATGCAAGTCCAAGGTCAGAAAACCCAAGTCTGTCATAATCATCCCCATAAATTCCAATGGGGCCATGTAGCTCATTTTTACAATTCACTAACATTTATTTATTTATTTATTTATTTATTTATTATCGGTGAGAGACCATTTAAATTAAAGTAGGTAGGGTCCATGTCAATCACACTATTCCTTCTATCTGTAACCTACAAAATTAATGTTAACATAAAACCCTACACAAACCTTTTACACACACATAATGCACCCAGAACAATCTGTTGCCCCTAAATAAAACATGATATTTTTAAGGCCTATGGCCACTTTGTATTCAAATTTGCATCTGCAATATCTAGTATAAGGTTTGCAGTGCATTAGTCACTGCCCAGTAATTCTTCATTTATTGAATGAATATGTAGATAAATACACAAATAAATGAATGGCTGTAGAATGAACAAGAGAAAAGCTATAGACTTAGAACCAATGGTCCTGGATCTTAATTTTGCCTCTATTACATAGCAATGGACTGATTTGGGAATAATTAATGTAAAATCAGATGGCAATACAGCAAAGAGTGGTTCTTCAAGTTTTTGGTACACAGTATCAAGTGTATGTAGAATCATAATTATTACTCATTTATCCAAATAATAATCAGTGTATATCATATAGGTAGCTTACAAGAGAAGTCAAAAAGTCAAATGCCACATGGACTAAGCAGGGTGTAAGATATATTAAGACAAAGATGAATAGAAACATTTCATGGAGAGTATGAGGGGGACAATAAAGAAAAAACATATGCCTCAAACCAAAGAGGGCAGCCTCAGCTGGTCATTATCAGGTGTGATTACAAACCCGTGATGCCAGATCTTCTCGTTTTTCAAGAGAAGTTAGAACACTGAATTGTGGTATGAACTATCCCAATTATTAAATATTGGGCAACATAGCATAGACTATCCTTGGAGTCTGAGCCATGTGTGTGCAACTTCTGACATATGTATTGGCAAAAAGATCACTCAGAAAAACTGCAAAGCAGGCCCACATAACAACCACTTAGAGAAAATTTGTCCTGTGCAAAAGTAAAAGTAGAGGAAAAAGAGAATGGACCCTGGGATCAGAGGATCATGTCACTTTCCAGCTGGGTGGCCATGAGTAAATTCACTTACTCTATTTGATGTCATATCCTGCCCCTGCTCCACATCTCTGTAGAATGTATCCAGAAGGCTCAAATTAGATAACACCTGGAAAAATGTGTTGAGTCTATGGCATGCTTTTATATTGATATATAAGACAGTAGATATCACTGTTACTGAGGACATTGGTTTGAACTAACAGAGTTGAAAAATGAGTGAGTAAGTGAATGAAGGAATAAATGAATGGCAACTAGAAGAGTATGTCTATCCAAATGGGCAATGAATCATATTTTTGGCTCTTATCTGGCATATAAGGGCTAGTCAGCATCCATTCTACATATAACAAAGGTGAAGATCATAGAGGGGTACTTGTCCAAGATCATATAGCAAGTGGTAACAGGAAGGACACCAGAAACCTATGACTAAGCACTGCCTGATATTATCTTGATGAGTACTTTTGAAAATCCTGGAAAAGACCAAGCTTTGAGATCTTAAAGATCTCAAAAAAGAAAAAAAAAAAAAAGCACCTACAAAGCACCCAGACCATTGAAAATGGTTTATCAAATAGATTAATCAACTGACTATATTCTAAACACATACTAAAGCAGCCCCTACAAATAATGCATAAGTCATTGAGTTATTCATGCAGTTTGAGAACTCTGGTGCTAGAAAGGACAAATTAGTGTTAAAAAGAAGCACATTAAGTGGCTACAGAGTTTAATTAATGAAAAGACAAAATAAATGAACAAGATATGTGGTTGATTTAGGCTGTGTGCGCGTGTATATGTGTGTAGCTCATAAAAGCAGTACAATTCATGGTAATGAGAAAGAATTATGAAAATTACATTACACATTCGTTATTGTGGAAGCCATCTCTTTAACCATTCTGATTGTACCAGTGAAATATGGAGCTGAAGAAAGCAGGAAAAAACCTTAAATAGAACTTAGAGAAATCTAAAAATATATACATATGTGGTCACTTTATAGAATTAAAATGTATGATAAATATGTAAGTTATCTATTCCTCTTTATCCAATGACAAAAGAAGGAGGAGGAGAAAAGAAGCACTGTAGTTGGAACTACTAAAAAAGGATAGAAAATGTCTATGCTTAATGAGACACCCTTCTGATTCCAAAATGTCACAAAGCAGCAAATGAGCCATGACACTGAGTAGGTGTGAGCAGTTGCAGCTGGTAAACTAACTATAAAGAGATAAAGAGCCCAGGAATGGAGAAATGCATGGGGAAGGATGGAGGGTTAGGATGAATATGCCCCAGCTCATAGCACTAATGTTGTCATATGTCCTTACATCATATAGACAAGTCTTTATTAGCTTCATATTTACTTGAGGTGAAATATCAGGGAATGAATATCTATCTATCAGTAGATAGATACATGATAGATGATAGATAGATAGATAGATAGATAGATAGATAGATAGATAGATAGATAGATAAGAAATATATATATATAACCAGCTGCTCTAAGCTCCTGTTGATATGTTATTTAAAAAAGGTGTTACCTTTGCTTAGCAAGTATTTACATATTAATTAACTGAGAAGACTGAAAACAGTTTACTCAGTTGAAAGTGTTAGCACTCTATACCACTCACATTCAGATGAGAAGATATACTATAATAACACCTAATTACTTGGTTGGAAAGTTCTGCAGAATTTGCTATCCAGAGACAAGAAATTTCCGGTAATTAATCTAATGGGGGAGTTGTGCTATTTAATAAAAGGGAAGAAATGTGAATTTACTTAAGTGTAATAATCTGAGGCATAAAATACGTATAGGATCAATGGAAGGTTTCATCATGAGTGCAGCTAATAGAAAAGACCACACATTCCAGGAAAAGGACAAATAATAAATAAAGGAAGTGGGGGATGAACAGATGTCAGGAAAGACCAACCAAAGAGAGAAGGAAGGAAGATACGCTCTTGGGAGGAAGAGAAGTGGGAAGAAAGTTGAAGGCTGGGGAGATGGATGGAGGTCGAGCTTGGAGACAGCATGAGGGGTAGGGTGAAAAGAACTAAAATAGTTTATCGGTATTTAGAGCAACTTCAATGCAAACATTTTCACCTGCCCCAGATAAACACACTAGGAAAGAAATCTTTTTAAAAACTACCACTTGGGTAACTGTAGATGCTTCAGGTTACTTCTGAACAAAGGCAGGGTAATAAACAGAAATTTTAAGCTATAAATTCACAGATCAGTGAGGATAGTAAATAAATTGCAAGCAGTTAGAAATCATTCAAGCCATGTTATTATCAAAACTAACCATAGCAATGTTATCCTTTAGGTTAGGTAAGAATTCAGTTAGTTTCGCTCTGTCCTAGAAAATTTAGGTTGGGCTCTGAAGCATCCAACGGAATGGAACAAGGGTTATTATTCTAATATTGGTTGAGTTTGGTTGTGAGAAGCAAGGGAGGCATCCGCGCTACTCCTCTGGATATGTTAAAATGTCTTATCCAAAAAGAAAAAGTGTTCGGTGCAGTTCAGCAAATGTTTGTGGACACTCCTCCTGTGCTGGGCACACAATATCATAGTTCCGGATTCAAGAACTCCTCCATTGAGTTTCTGGAAGTATGTTGACAAAAAAGACAGGATTTCAACACTGTTCTATATGGTTGATTATCCCAAGGGCCTAAAGCCTGGATTAATTTCAGTTTACCAGAGGCAAATCCTCAATTCTGTTTTCTGGTTCAGGTATAGCAAGGTACACACTCTGAATATGATTTCCCTCCATCCCATGATAGGAGTGTGTGGATGAAATCTGTAAATCAGCAATCATAATAATTACTAATATGTACTATTCCACTCACTAAGGGTGGGACACTGCTCTGAGTGAGGTACACACATTTTCAGACAATCTGGGGCAAAGAGCAGTTGCACAACCTGCCTGTGGTACAGCTAGAAAGTGGCAGCACCAAGATTCGACCTCCCAGTTAGTTCTGTGCTTCTATTGATATTTCTTAATGATTATTCTTTATCATCTCCATTGTTACTAGGCCTAGAAATAGGAAGCACAATAAAGGACAATTTTAGAAAGGGTAGGGGGGTTAAGGGAGTGAATAACAGGCAATATTAATATCTAATAATACCTAGACCGAACTGTCATCATGTGTATTTCTATTAGAAAAGAGACACCAACATGAAAGTAGAGGAAATGTGAACAATGGGAGACAGAAAATCAAATGCTCAAATGTAGGGACACACACACACACACACACACACAATGTAAATATCTTCTTTTGTGCCTGGATTGAAGAATCTCCCTATAAATGTACTCAGTGCCCCCTGAGATGAAACAATGCTTTGCGGGCAGAAATTATGAAATCCCATGGAGAGTCATTATCAGCATGGAGACAGCTGTGATATAGCATCCCTGATTGTCTACATTCAAGGCTCCAACTCTCAGGGAGCACAGAGGTCCCTGTGTTAAAATAAAGCAGTCATTCCCACCTTCATTAAAGGAAATATCACAGTATTATTAATTTACAGCATAAGTCCCATATGCTGCAGCAATACTGGTGAATCTCGCTTTGGGGAGCTGTTATCAATAGCAAATACTTATAAAGAAAGCATAAGTAATGTTTTAGTTATATATACTTTAATCATATTCACTAAATGTGTTCACTTTGTTACAGAAAAATCTGTGTTACCTATCACAACTTCTGAGATCCTCAATAATAACTCTTTCCTAAGCTGCAACTCTAGGACAAAGGAGTAAATAGCATAAAAATACACAGGTATAAACATGTATTTGTAAATATTCTAAAATCCCTCAGGCCCTGTATTTAAAGTAGTAAAAACAAAACAGCTAACTGTTGTGATATTGAGTATAACATAGAAATAAATTACGGGAATGCGGGATTCTATAATCTCATAAATGTAGAAGAATGCCAGGTAGGGCTACTTTAGCAACTATGGTTAAAGGATTATATAGATGGGTTAAATGAAGATTTATAAATTTTGGTCCAGGCTGGTTAGCTCAGTTGGTTAGTCCTAAAATACCAAGGTTGTGGGTTTGATCTCTGGCCAGGGCACATACCGGAAGTGACCGATGAATGTACAACTAAATGGAACAACAAAGGAATGCTTCTCTCTACCACTCTCCAGCTCTCTAAAATCTATCAATAAAAAAAACATACAATTTTCAAATTATTCTCTACTTTCTCTTTATATATTTAACATATTAATTAATGATTTGTGTCTGTTTAATGTCTGTCTTCCCCCAATGAGTTAGGGCTGCATTGATCATGTTCATGGGTTTATTCCCAGCATTTACTAAAATTTAGAAGGTATTCAACAAATACATGTTCAATGGCCATTGCAAAAATGATGAATGATAATCCACTAAAAAATAATGTTCTCCTCCAGATTGAGAACAAGGTTCCAACAAGAATCTGAGAGATTAGGAGCTTTTAATGAGAATTACAAGGAAGTGAAGGATTCCTCATGAAGAACTGTGAGGAAGAGTTCTAGGCATTGCAAATGGCAATGCTTAGGGCCAGGCTGGTAATAAGCCTGAAGGAAAGGATGAGACTGTGGCAGACTAAGGAGTTATTCTCCCCTCTGTGGACCTTGAGATACTCATTTAAAAAATAAAAATAACTTTCTAGTCAAACAAAACATATCTGTAGGTTGACTTTGCCCAATGTCTACCTGTTTGCAGTTTTTTAGAATTTCCTGGGTGTTCTTTAGATCTAGACAACATTTTATTTATTTATTTATTTATTTATTTATTTATTTATTACTGTTGTCATAAGTTCATATCTAGATTCCTTTAGATCCTATGGGACAATGTTCTTGAGCCTCATCTGTTAAAAAACATCCAAGAATGGGCCCTTTCTATTTCTCTGAGATCTGTTTTGCATCATATTTTACACAAAGATGCATCTAAATTTGTGGTTTTTGGATTTCACCTGACTGTTTCAAAATGGTGTAGTGCATTAATAGTCATTTGTCTGTTGAATGATGACTTTTGATCTTGGACTTGTTTCTCTGCATTTTTAAATCTGCCACTTAACAAAGTAGAATCTGCCTATGTTTCTTTCTAGTTACAATAAACATTTGGCCAATTGGACATATCTTGTATACATACAGAACACTGTTTTACTTTCTTTCAGTCAGAAATTTAGAATATGGAACATTCTTAGGAAGCCAAACTAATATCTCTAAATTACTTTGATTAACTCTATCAAAGACATTAAGATATTTGAGTTGAACTAATCAATAGTAAACTTCATTGATTAGTTCCCCTATTCTCTTCCTGGTTTTGGTAAATTCCAATGGGATTGAGTATGGGATCAGTCTCCTGGCCTTTATGCTTAAAAGTGATGATGTATTTACATGGAGAGGGATCTGAGCACCTTCTTAAAATCACCTGTGTGATGAGAGATTAGTATCTAAATAAATCTTATAAGGTTTAAGAGATTAAACTGCCCAGCATTCTTGCTTCAATCCTTTCCCTGACTATCTTACCCTCCCTCTCAGTCTCCAAATATGTATACAGTTAGTCTTAAGAACAATAAACTTTATAACGAAGCATTGATAGCACATCCCCATTTACACTAACAGCCTTACTATGTGCTCTACCCCTGAGTATGCTGTTTTAATTAGGAAGATGGATTTGGGAGTTTATATGTTCTGTTGTGCTATAATTCCTGCCTTTACAGTAATTTTCTCCTGCTTTTCACACTATAATGTGCCATAAATCCTACTTAGGCTGTTTCACTGGCCTGTTGCTAGTCAGAGTCAATATTTCAGGCCTTTGTTGCCATGACAACCTTCTGCTGTACACCAGTTCACTGGAATATGATACAGTCTCCTGGGGAAATTGCTATGAACTTGATTATCACATGGATTTAGGCCCCCTGATGCGCCCATTCTGCCCCATCTTTCTCCACCACCCACTGGCTTCTCTCAGCTCCCTCCTTGTGTGTGTGTGTGTTTGTACACATGCACACACATTTGCCAGCACTGATGCATGAGAGGAGAAAGTTTACCTTTCAAGAGTTCTTTTTTTTTTTATCCCTCTTGAAAGGTAAGCTTAGGAAGTTGGTAAACTTAGACAGTTTTAAAGCCTAAACAAACCAGGCACACATCTCATGGCTTTGTTAAATCTCCATTCTTTGTTCTTGCCCCTTATTTTCTTTCTAGTCTTCTGTTCCTATAAGCCTTTCATGCATTTTAAAATATCAGTGTGTGTCTTTCAAAATTTAATAACAGTGTGTGCTCCTGGTTTTAATCACCCCCTACTTTTAATTAAAAAAACACAAAACCTTAGCTCTTTTTACATTTCCAGAAGCCTTCCGGATTTCTCTTTGCCTTTTATCACCTCCCATTCTTACAGCTCTCCTTTAGTGTGAAGTAGTGGGGAAAATACATACAGCCAGTAACCAGTAGCTCTGGGTAAGATATGTGGCCTCTCTATGACTCATTTTCCTAATGCTGTCACCCATTCCAAAGTGTGTTTGTGTGGGTAAAATCAAATGAAAACAATAGTTAGAAAGGAATATTGAAAAGCAGAGCATCTGAAACATTTAAATTATAATTTTAAATAAACCTAGGAAGTCTAATTCTTCAGCTGCACCTTTTCAACCAAAGTATTAAGAGCTCAGTAATGTGATCTAGTTCTCTGAGTTCAGATTTGAAAACAGTAGAGGAGGTGACAGCGAAGAAAGAATTTTCATTCCATTTTCTACTTGTCCACTCTTTTCTCTAGCCACAACATGTCAAGTTGGCATCTGGCTTCACCTTTAGGTATAGCAAGGTGTCTCTAGCATGTGGTATTTATGTTGAATTTCACACATTGTACCTGGGGCTACCACTCACCATCACTCACCTGCAGGGGTCAAAGCTATAGAACAGAAACAAGCTTACAAAGCACCACATTCTATCCCGTGGCCTCAGATGATCATGCATGGACAGCCCGATGACTGCCTCACTAGGAGACATTTAGACATTCTTTCCACGCAAAAATGAGAACATGGGTCATGGTATGCTTTCAATGCACTGCCCCTGAGTTATAACAACTGAATTTGGAATAGAGTCATAAAAAGCAAAACATCTGTGTGACTAAGAGGGAGTGATGGGTGACATGGTTACCAGACTCTTATGCCACTGTGTCTCCTGCTCTCTTTTATTTCTCTTTTCTCCTTCCACCCACTGAGCTATTCACTGTACCCAAGCCTGGCACCCAACCCTACTTATAATCTTTGGAGATGTCCTTCACCATATGACAATTTAATTCATCTTTAGAAGATGCATGTCCCCATCTCTGACCTGGAGGTAAGGAGGTCTGGGCTGTGTCTACACACACTCAGTTCCCATTCACTGACTGTAGCTTCGAGTAACACATTTCACCTTTTCTGGTGACCTTTTCTGAGGACCCTAGGTTCCTCATGTCCAAATGAGGGAAAAGTGGAATAGATACTATAGCCTCTAATTTCTCTTCAGATTCTCTCAATCTATGACATTATAATTTCCATAGCATGGAACATGACCTTTATATCACAAATAAATCAAATAAAGCATCTAGCATGATTTATCTGTTTTCTGATATCTCAATTCTCCCACAATTCCCAAGAGGGCAAAGTGCCCAAATTATTGGCTCAAATACACTGTATTTTTCTTTTGCAGTACAGTGAAATGTTGTTTTATATTTACATTAAGTATTAATTATTAAATTAAATTTATTTATTAAATCAATTCACTGCCTTTCTGCACAGAAAGCTTTATAAGATTCTGACTTTGTCTGGTTCATAACTTGTCACAACACCACCTAGCATAGCACATGACACAGAGCAGACATTCAATAGATCATTTTTGTGTGAGTGAGTGAATGAATGAAAAGGCTATTTAAGTCCGTCTTGACAATATTTTTCACTTGTCCTTTCAGTTTTAGACGATGGCAAATATCCAGTGCATCTTTGAAAAACAGAATGAGATATTTCTGCCAAATGTTTTTTATCTGACCAAGTCAGGAAGGTGAGGGAAATTCCTTGGTGGGCTGGTATAATATGCGATTTACATTTAAGAACCTAAAATAGAATTAACTTTGCTTATGCTAATTCATACCATCATATAGAGCCCCTCTAAAAGTCTAGTCTGGCAGACAATATGCAATTTCTGGACCTAATTAAGTGATTTTTTTCACAGCTGTGAAATAAGTTGTTGCTTATCTCTTAAGAATAAAAAAATAAATTTTTATCATGAATATGCATGTGTTTTGAATATTTTTAGTTTAAAATTCCCTAACATAAGCTTTATTTTAGGGTTGGTATTTTTAAATGAGTAAGAAAATAAAAATGAAAAAAAATGTAAATGGTGTGATTTTCACAAGAGTTATCATATTTATAGTTTCTTCCAATCTCCAACCAGAATAACTAAAATAATTTTACTTGTCCTTATTTATCAACCTACAAAACAATCTGTTATTAAGCAAGCATGTAGAGGAAAAGGAACGGGGTTGGACGTCCAGGGCACTGGCAGGTACCTCAGGAACAAGCTGCTGCTCATTTCTGAGAAAAGCCAAAGGTAACGGTGCCCCCAGACCGTTGTTGCAAGGGTCCCGTGAGAAAACAGTATGATGAGGCACCTTGTAGGCTGTGAGGCATTTCAGGAAAGTGCATCATTGAAAAGGGAACAGATGCTGTTCTTTTCCAAGAAAGGAAAAGTTTCTGTGAGAAACGTGATCTCTAAATCACTGATTCTCAAAGTACCATGCAAGCAGAATAATCTGAAAGCATGTTGAAACAGATTGGTGGGCCCCTACCAGAATTTCTGAGTCATTAAATCTGGAGGATTAGAGCATTTGCAATTCTAACAAGTTTCCAGGTGATGCTGACGCTGCCTGTCCAGAGACCACACTCTGATTACCACTGTTCTCAGTTAAGGGTGGCAAACAGAACTGCTGCCAGGGGCTACAGGGCTAACATGCCTGGGTAGTTCAGGCCAGGGACCAATCAGGAGGAGTGAGGCTTGTGAGGACCTGAGGAGTATCCGCTCTCTTTAAAGTTGTTCAAAACCAAAATTTATTTTAAAATGCTTTCTCAAACAAAACAGGTTTGTGGGTTGGGTTTGACCTGCAGGTGCTGGCAAGAATAGAGAAAAGGGAACCCTCGTGCACTGTTGGTGGGAATGCAGACTGGTGCAACCACTGTAGGAACCCATATGGAGATCCCTCAAAAAAATTAAAAATAGAACTGCCTTATGACCTAGCAATTCTACTTCTGAGAATATATCCAAAGAAACCCAAAACACTAATTTGAAAGAATATGTGAACCTCTATGTTCACTGCAACATTATTGACCATAGCCAATATTTGGAAGCAGCCCAAGTGCCCATCGGTAGGTGAGTAGATTAAAAAGTTGTGATACGCCTGACCTGTGGTGGCGCAGTGGATAAAGAGTCGACCTGGGAACACTGAGGTCGCCAGTTCAAAACCCTGCACTGGTCTGGTCAAGGCACATATGGGAGTTGAGGCTTCTAGCTCCTCCCCCCTTTCTCTCTCTCTCTCTCTCTCTCTCTCTCTCTCTGTCTCCTCTCTAAAATAAATAAATAAAAAGAAATAAAAAAATTTAAAAAGGTGAAAACATGGGATTTAAAAAAAAAACAAAAAACACTTTAAAAAAAAAGTTGTGATACATTTACACAGTGGAATACTACTCAGCAGTAAAAAGGAAAGAGATCTTATGCTTTGAGACTACATGGATGGACATGAGGAGCATCAAGCTAAGTGAAATAAGCCAGTCAGAGAAAGATAAATACAATACGATTTCATTCATACATTGAATTTAATGAACAAAATAAACTAACAAACAAAACAGAAACAGACTCATATATACAGACTAACAGCTGTCAGAGAGGAGGGAATTTGGGGAATGGGTGAATAACATAAAGGGATTAAGCAAAAAAAAATTCTCATAGATACAGACAATAGTATAGTAGTTACAGGAGAAAAAGGGTGGCAAGGGGGAGGTAGGAAAGGGTGGGGGGATAAATGGTGATGGAAGGAGACCTGACTTGGGGTAGTGAACACACATACAATATACAGATGATATATTATAAAATTATACAACTGAAACCTATATAATTTTAATAATTAATGTCACCCCAATAAATTCAATACATAAAATAAAGAGAGAACCTTTCTTGAATCATGTAGTAAGTTTGAAGAGATTAGTCTGGACACTAGTTCCCTAGATACCTACTTATTCTGCCTGTAAATTCTTGCACCAAACTGAAGCTTGAGAATTGCTAGCAGGGCATCACAAATGCTTCAGTTTGTAAAACGTAATGGGTGACTTGAGTATTTCACACCTTGCAATGTGTTCAGTAACCATCTCTATCCTGCTCATAAACTAGAAATGCAAAAAGGCGGACAAGAAGAAGGGAGGAGCATAACTACATCAGTATAAACATGTTCAAAAAGCCACCTTGGTCTTCAAAGACTTTGGAAGTTTAAAGAAGATAATAAACTCTGATATTTCTGTGGTTTTCTTCTCTGACAGATGCCAAAAGAAAATTAATTGATGGGGCAAACTTAGATAGTGTTCACGTCTGGAATGCCCAGTCCATGCTAGCTTCAAATAAGATAATGATAAATGTTTTAACGAAGGTCTACATCAGAAGGTAACTGAGATGTAAACTGTACTTTCTCCACCAGAAATATGTAAGTTCAGCCTGAAGAACAGACTTAGGAGTTGGTCTGCTTTGAGTCTCAGCTACTAATACTCTCATGTAAGCTACTTAAATATTCTGAGCTAGTTCTTCGTCTATAAAATGAAAAGAATAATATTTGCTGCAAAGGCTGTTGTGAAGATAAGACTAAATGAAGTAAATGAGAGCCTCGATTAGCACTTGACACACAGTAGATTGAAGTCTGAAATGCTATTTTGGATACCATAAGTCCAAGAAAATATAAATGATCAGACCTGCTCTCAACTACCTTTCTAGAGTCTGTACATGCATACCAGCCCCCCTTCTCTGAACAGCCATGGTAGATTACGTGTGAACCTCCAAAAATAAGCCTCCAAAAGACAAGATTTTAAGTAGTATTTCCCTAGAATTCATATCCACCTGACCTTATATGTAAATAAGGTCATTACCCATTTAACCAGTTACAATGAGGTCATACAGAATTAGGGTGGGTCCTAACTAAATATAATGACCGGTAGTCCCATAAGAAGGCCATGTAAACAAACACACACATGCATGCACATGGGAGAAAATGTGATGACAGAGGCAGAGGTTGGGGTGATACAGCTACAAGTCAAGGAATGCCAAGAAATTTTGGTAAGCACCGAAAACTAGGAAGAGGCAAAAAATGATTCTACTTTACAAGTTTCAGGGAGATCACAATCCTGCCAATACCTTGATTTTGAATATCTAGCCTCTAGAACTGTGAGAACATAAAACATCTATTGTTTTAAGCCACCATTTGTCTTAATTTCTTACACTGGCCCTAGCAAACTAATACAAGTGGTATTACTATAAACTTACTTGCATTCCCATAGCACTGAGTACAACATTTCTCAAAGAACAGATACTTAAAATATATTTGTTTTCTAAATCATTGTATTACTTTAGTTCTTGAGTTTATACTGATTTACCTTATTTTGCTATCATCTACTAGGTTGGCCCCTTGGTTCTCAATGTGCCCTTTGTGGACCCCTGAAGACAGAGACCTTCCTTATTATCCTGTATACTCAATGTGAACTTTTTTTTTTACTACCAGTTAGGAAAAGGGTGCCTGACTTGAGGCAGGCACCCTTAAATAATGAGAACATCTCTGGGAAGTATGGAGAAAACAATGTCAGCAATCATAGTGTATTGAAGAATTTTTCAGCAGCAAAATAAGTTGACTCTGGGAGGTGTGGATTGGACTAGTAAACTCATGAGAATGAATATTATGCAGGAGACATACTGGTGTATGAACTCAGAGTCAACAGTTTTTCTTAAGCTAAAGGGAGACAAGTTCACGAGACCAACTTGGCGAGTTGTAAAGACCTTGCATGTGGTCAGCACACTTGAATGTAGAAAAATGATCAGAGTGTGAGATAGGTGAAGGCAGAACTGCATCTATAGATTTGGGAGAGCCACGCATTCTGGAATTCAGAGAAGGATGGGTTAATTCTTGGGGAGGATAGGGGGGTATGGCCTATGGAACCTTGTCAAAGCTGCCTTTTTCTAAGGATTGCTAAAACCTGAGTTTTGATGTCTAAAAAGTAAACCAGCTTGAAGTCTTAGACCACATGTTTCTGTTTTACTTACTAGCAGAATTATATTATTTAAATAGCCAGAAATTGGGACTAGGCATGAAGCCAAGAGTTTTGCTAGAAACTTGATGGCCAAGCCCCTAGAGATCTGAAAGTTTTTATACACTTTTTCTTGTTTCTTTCTGCATTTCCACTGGTTGAAGCGAGTGGCTATCTTTTCTGTTTACCTCATTGTGATGTGCGGAGACTAGATGAGTTAGTTTGTCTGGGGCTCAGCAATTTTTAGATGAAAAGCATGATTCAAATTCAAAGGGTTTCATTTTTTAAATCATCCATTCATATACTTCTTGACAGATTCATGGCTCAGTTAAAAACATCTTAAAACATATTCCCAGCTGGGTATTCTAAGAGGATCCTCGATCCTCATGGGTGATTTGAAAAAAAGAGAGGGGCTGGCTAGTTTGTAGCTTGGCCTTAGATATTTCACAAGATACTAACACAGTTGTACAGAAGACACACACACAACACTGCTTGAAGCATGGCTTTTTCTCAAGAAACTACACTTGTATCCATTCGTGTAAGATTGGGACGGGAGGGGATGGCATGAGTTCAGTTCCCAGAGTGTTCTGAAGGTGGAGCTACTTGTCAGTTTAACTTCATTGCCTGGATCCCTGATGAAAGCTGATAGATGCAGTTAGGCAAAGAAAGAGAGGGGAGTGCCGTGGAGGAGCTCAGGGTCCTAATTCAAGACTGCACCCATAAACTGAAATCCGACCAGTAAATCAGACCACGAACCTACTAGCCAGGTACAGAATCTCATTAAACAAAAGATGTTTAAGATGTTGTCTTAACACTTTATTTGAATTCTATGTAAATTCACAATTTCACTGGCAAGCTGTCAGCCCGTGGGTTCCAGCTAAGGATTTACTGCCTGTTGTCAATGTGCTTTCATAGCAGACATGGAATTCTAGGTCCTATTCACTCATAGATTGCAAAAGTTGCCACATATGCTCTTCCTATGTCCCCTCACCACATCTCCTTCTATGTTGGGAAGAAATCTTAACATTTTGGACAAATTAATGGATACTGGGTTTTATGACTTATTCCCTCCTTCTCTCCTCAAATTAAAAAAGACCATTGTTTTATGATTTTACTTAGGTGCTAAACACACCTTAAGATTTTTTTTTTTTTTTTTTTTTAGCTTGGATGTTGTTATTCAACCTTACACTAAAGCAGCGGTAACATAGATAACAAATTATGAGACTTAGGAGAAAGAGAAAAGTGTCACTGACAAATGTGCAGATCTCAAGGGATTACTTCTAAGCCTTATAGTTCATTTGGTCATTCAAGTGTTCATTCATTCGATCAACAAACACTTATTTAGTACCAAGAAAAATGATTACAGTATGGGTCTTATAATCAATAATATTAGAATTTCTAAGCAGACATACTGGCAAACGATTATATATATGCAAAAGAGGTGTAGATAGGAGTGAACACAAGGACATAGAAGAAAAAATAGTCCAGTCAGGTGCTGGGATGACTTTGGGGAAGAGCTTTAGGAGCTTTATGTTTAATCACTAGATACCACTTAGGTAAAGAACTCCGTATGCTCAGAAACAAAGTTAGCAGGGAAGGAAAAATTGTTCTCTGCAAATTCACCTATTTTAAATTGTGTTCTTCCCCTAAAGCACCTTTCTATTGAATTACTGAGACAGCTGACTCTGTCCTTCCTAACATCTGTCTCCCCAAAGAGATCAGCTGTCATTTCCTGAAGGTAGGATTTTCTTTCTTCAGCAGGGAAGTGAAGTTTAATAAACAATGCCCTAACCAATGGACAGTGGTGTGCAAATGGCTATTTTCTCTCTGAGATTTTCTTTATTAGGTCAGGTATATAGTAATTGGAAAACAAGCAGAATTAAAGAAAAAATACTCTCCCTCTGGCATTAATTATTACTATTGATATTTTGTGTAAAATCAAATAAAAGAATAAACATAGCATGGGCTCAAGGGCTTAGATGTAACTGAGCACATACATTGCCTGGGAGGCTTCCTGGCCTCTTACTCTCTCTCTTGCTTACTAAAGTGTCTGTTGTCTGGCATCCTTCCTTCCTCCTCTCTCCCTGGGCATGGGATGCAGTATGGTTCTCCAGCAGAGCAACATAATCGTCCAGGGAACTTTCTGAAAACATGGATGTCAGGGCCGCTCTGGTGCTACAGAGTCAGAACCGGGGTTGTGAGGACTCAGGTTTTCCAACAGCTCTGTAAGTAACTTTGATAATCAAGCACAGGTGAGAACATTGGCCCTACCCCAAATTCAGCATCAATAAAGCACATGTATCTAAATATAAATATATCTCTTGTAGGCATTACATACATACTGTTCAGATATATGAGCAATTTCAATGTAAATATATCAGAAAATCCATCTTGGTGGATCAACAATTATGTAGACATCATCCGTACTGTGAGCCATGTGTAAACTGATGCAATGTTATAGACCTTTTTCCCACTTAAGTTTATATCCGTATGAAAATTATTACTATGTTTTAATATAATGAATTATATAGAAAAAATTGCTGTGAAAAAAATGAAATCAATTTTCTGTAAATATGCCAGTATGTATATCTACATGCATAAAGTATGTATATGTGTATATATACTATAGAGAGCTGCAAAAGTAGGTTTACAGTTGTTTATATGGAAAATTACAGTAATTAATAAATAACAATATAAGAATAAACTGTGTCTCATGTACTCATAACTGTAAACCTACTTTTGCCCCACCCTGTATGTGTGTAGCATGTGTGAAAGCTGTGAATTTACTTGTACATCTATATGTACAAATGAATACAATTTTTCAAAATTGTGCTATCAGTCATTTTTCTCAATAACGTTTTATTGCTCATAACAAGAAAATCCTTGTTCAGATATAGTTTCTGAGCCACTGATAAAATTTCTTCTATTGTCTTACATGTTCATCCTGCATTTTATTAAATGCACACACACATACAATAGGTTTCCCTAGACTTGGCGGTAAATGATTTTATCAAACTCAAAACACCATGAAAGGGTGTTGTTTTGCCTTCAGGAAGGTGACTCCAAAGTGCCACTGCTTCAGAAATCACACCCTCGTGTACTAGTCAGGACAGCTGTTCCCAAGGTGTGGGTTCAAGGAAGACTGTGCATATAACGGAAATGAAAGATTCTTTCCACTTGATTTATGGGATGTTATGGGCCAGCCAGAAGTCAGGCCATGGAGCCTCAGTGTTGAACCCCTTGCAGAAAGGTGGGGATCTCTTATGAGAGAACATTTCCCAATCTACCCCTGTGCTTTCCCACAGCAATTAGAACAATGCTCCACTCAGAGTGGTTGTTCAAAAGATGCTTGCTGTTAAGGTGCTCCTTTGTGTGTATTCAGTAGTGAATATCATAAGAGTGAGGCTAAAGCTAAATTCTACAGTCAACACCAAAGAGCAGGAATGAGGAAATTTATTGTCCCCATTAAAATGGCTAGACATTGAGGCATCAGGAAGAGTGTGGGCTCTTGAGCCAGACAGCACTCACTGCATTTACATCCCAGCTCAGCCACTTCCCAGGTAAGTGACCTTGATGGAACAAGTCAGTTATCCCCATCGATTCTCGGTCCTCGTTAATAAAAGAGGAATACTGTAATATAAACATATAGATTTTGCACTGAATATTAAAAGCGCAGTGATTCAAAAACCAGACTGCATGTTAAAATCTCCTGGGAAGCTTTTCTAAAATACTGATATTGATATTATATTTATATATACTGATGTTTATATTTAAGAAACACTGGTGCCAAGCCCTGCCTCCAAACCCCAGGGGTTCTGATTTAATTAGCTTGGTGTGAATCCTGGATATCAGGGTTTTAAAATGCTTCCCTGGGTGAGTTTGATATGCACCCCAGGTTAAAAACCACTGAGATAACTAATGTATGTAAATACCATTTCAATGCCTGGCTATTAATAGGACTTCAACAAATATTATCTTGAGACTGCCTGAATAAAAACCCTACTCCACTGTTTACTAGCTTGTGATTTGGAGCAAGTTCTTTCAAATATTATGACTTTAATACCCACATCTGAAAACTAAAGTCATAAGTGTGCCTACCTAATATGTTGCAAGAAATAAAAGATACCCTGCACAAATCACTGACCATGGTGACAGATGAAATATATGAAATGAGCATTAACTATGGTTCTCAGTATCATCATAATCTCCACTTCCCAGTGGCCCCAGAACTAAGCTCAGTAGTGTGTGTGTGCTCTTTGTATCTTAATTGAATAATACATTAACAGAAATAATGATGCCGTTCAACAGAATTTGAAAAAGTATTACAATATCTTTGCGTTTTAGATTTCTCTACTTACCTCAAAATATAAATTTATCTAATATCGCTATTTGTTTTCACAAAATATTCATGTTCAAACCATATCATGATAATTTGAAGTCACTAAGCCCATAAACTGCTTTTTTTTAAGTCAAAGTGTCTGCTATCTATTCTAGTCATTTATTTATTATACAAAAACAGCCAAATTCAGTCAATGTATGCTATAACAAATTCCAGTAATACCCTTGTATCTAGGTCAGCTTTGTTTGCTGACTTGTATGCAATAAATATCCCAAATTTTAACTTTTGCTTTAATCAATATGTGCTTTTTAATGTTCTTTTCTCATTATTAGTCTACTAAATTGGTTCTTCATAACAGACTTTTTAAAAGCAGTCAATCTCATTGAACCCATTAAATATATAATAACCTTTATTTGGAGGGTAGGTATTTAATCCCTCCCATCTCTTCTTCCTACACGTTTGTGAAAGACTTTTCCATTTCTCCTGCCCTGTTTTCTTCCCCATAAACAGCCACTAGAATATTTGGCTTTGATTTCTTGCCCTTCTCTCCATTTCTGGGGCAGAACCTTCCTTATCTGCATTTATTATTCTCTGTGTTGTTCTCTTTCAGAGTATGGTAATTTTCTCTCTGTAATTACACCTATCTGGATAGGCCAGCATTGTATGAGCAAGCCTCTCTTCTTACACTACCTAGAATAACGATTATTAGTCAGGTTCCTTATCGCTAGACCATGAAAAGATTACTTGCTGAGCATTGAAGAAATTTCCCATTCTCTGGGAGGAAATGTAGGACACAGGTTTTACACCTTTTCCTCTGAGGGTGGGGAATGAGCAGCATTTACCTTTTCTTACAACTGCAATGCTGAGGTAGACAAAGGTATTCTGACTTATGACATGTTCAGTTGAAAAGGGGGAACCAGTGTGTGCAGTCACTTTGTAGAAACCAATGCAATTTCATGACAGGTTATTAGACATGACTGATGAGGTAATGGAGAAGATTTGAATCTATGTAATTCTCATTAAGTTTTTTGGGAGCCAGGTCCCAGTGTCCTCCTATTGAAAAAAATAACATCAGAGACTACCCCCATGTTTGGTATTTGGACATTCTATTACAAATAGTTTTCCATCCTATTATCTCCCATGTTGTGATATAGCACACATTTTGGTTTTGTGATATTCATGACATCCCTTGAAGACACTAACTAGACATTTTTTTATTTTGCTAAATAATATTTGCAGAAGCTTTATGATTTTCCAGGTGCATTAAAAAATTGTTTGAGCCTCACATCTATGCCAATTTGAAGCAGGTTAAAAATCTTTTGTTTTATTTTAAGGATAAGGGAAATGGAGGCCCAAAAGGTCTAAATGACCTGCCTGGAGTCCCCAGTAGTAAATGGCAGAGCTGGGACCAGAACACAATTAGTGTGCCTGGAGTACATTTCCACTTTAGAAGCTGCCTCTCAAAATAAATCTTATTGAATCTACAGAATGCATCTGATGGAATATTGCCAATAACTGAACAGTTCTAAAGTTTACTATGAAATAGGATACTAAAATCCTCTAATTCATTTTTTTAATGTAGGACACCCTAGTCCATTACATTTACTCAGGTAAATAAGGGTGATAAAAAATACATTTCTGCACACATTATTGACTTAATAAATGTTCTATAATGTCCCAAGAAGTTTTCTTTGTCTCAGAAATAATCACCACCTGCCTTGAAGCCTTATTTGGTGGCATACCAGCATTCTGATGAAGGAATGGTCACTTAGGAGGCTGGGGAGAAAGCACAATTTAGAAGAGCTTGGGGGATTGGGAGAGCCCTCCTGTCTTCAGAAAGATTTAAACCAATGCTACTGAAACGTGATGAGTTGTCTTATTTCTGACTTTAATTTACATATTTAGGAAAGTACAATTTGCTGTACACTGTGGCAACAGAAAGAGGTAGGAGAAGGAGAACTGGCGGTTGGAGGATGGGAATGGCAAAGGAGAGGTGAGGGGTGGTGAACAGGTCACACATACACACAATGTTCCACATATATATTTTACAAAACATTACCTGTGAGTTTTCCAAACTGCTTTCAACATCATAAACTGATTACCTCCTGGCTCTTTTCCAGTTAACAAATGCAAATAAAATCCAACTCAGAAACATCTTCTCTTTCTTCATTCCTATGCTCAATTTTGCTTCCAAGTTTACCATTCACTGAATTGTTCAAACTTGACTTTCACTGGTTCCTTTTAGAGTCTTTGGCTATTCAGAGAGAGACCTTTCATTAACCTAGCATCCTTCAAAGGCCCTCCAAGGATAAAGCTCTAGTCCTTGAACCCCCTCATCTTCCACTCTTGGGAATAAAATAACAGGTTTATAAAACTAAAAGGATAATATAATAACTCATAATTATTGAGTACTTACCATGATTGAGTCCTTTTGTATTCTTATAACAACTGCACAAGGTTATTGCTATTATTTCCCCAATTAACAGATGAAACTTGACAAAGAAGACACAGCTGAGAAGGAGCCAGCCAAGACTCACACCCAGGTCTTATTCCATAGTCTTGCCTGAGTTCACACAGCCCCCGTGACTGTCTCTGGGTCTGGCTCTAATGGGCTTACTTGCATCAGTGCCTCACAATGAGGGAAATAGAAAGTAACTCAATCTTTTTACTTGATGACTATGATAATCACATATCACATTGTTCAACATGAAATACCCCGAAAGAAGAATAAATCGCCTCTCCTCTTACTTTATCTGAGAACCCTAGACACCTAGCTTGGAATGAGGTCTCTATGGTGATTGATGGGTGTGGTGACTTGATAACCCTTGATGGAGAATGAACCCAGGCCCAGTGCTGAGCTTAGGGTTGTGAGCCTCTCTGTCCTGACCTGTCACTGTGTACTCGCAAAACTCCATGGAGCACTAGAACAATGAAATCAGCTGACAAAGAGAACTGTCTTGGTCTCCTAAGGAAAACAGAAGGAATTCCACACCCAGCAGGAGTTTCTCACAGGTTTGAACTCCCTAAGGCTGAATAAGGTAAGGCATACCTATAAATCATGTGCAAAGAGTAGCAGCAAGATAGAAAATATATTTTAAAAAACAGAGCTCCTTACAAACAAACAGAAAAGAAAGCAGAGGCTGCTGACTCAAACAGATAACTATTTAAATTATCAGCTAAGTATTATAACCAAAATTCTAAGCTACCTAACAGAGAAATAAAGGTAGAGAAATTCCTAGAAATGAGTGAGAAAGGCTAACCATGTAATGACAACATAATGATAGCAGAGGTTAAGATTTATTGAGGATTTATTATACGCCAGATATTGTGTCAAGAGCTTTATGTGAATTATTTCATTTAATCATTCAAACAGTTCTAAGAATTTGCACTGTTACTACCCTCATTTCATAGATGAGGAAGTAGCCTCAGTAAGATTAAATAATTTGCTCATGATTACATTATGTTTAGGTGAGAATTTAAGTTGAAGCCAAGTCAGGTTCTGAAACCTGTTACTAAAAAGCTTTCAGTTCCTAAATATCTTCTCAATTACAAAGAAAAAGATATGCCTGTGATGTAAAAGATGTAGCTCCTCATTGAGAAACAAAGCCAAAACTCTGATTAACATACTATTAACTTGTGAATGTCTTTTCATCTCTGCTGGAGTAAGATGGTTGACTTGGTATGGGTAATTCTTTTTTTCCTGAACCAAATATAGCTATTTTTCTTTTGCATTTTCTCATTCAAAATGACAGTGCTAATACTGTTATTCAAAAGCAAATTTAGAACAAGTAGAACTTCAGTTTGTAGATTATTAAAAAACAAAAATTTATCTTCAACTTTCAGCAAATATTGAAAGCCTCCTTCTTCCACAATCCCGCTACACCTTAGACATAACTGGGTGTAGCAAAAGCCATGGTATGTGGAGTGTTATTTTATTTTAAATATCTGTCTCCCCTTTCTTTTTCTCTCCATACTCCAATACCCACACAGTGGAATGAAAGCCTCTTGAGAGCAAATCATTAATCTTTTCCTATTTATAATCCTTTCAATCACCACTTATTAAAGACAGGTTAAATGGTTATATAAATCAAATTAAATAAAGAAGGAAAGGTGGAAGGGAAGTGTCTGGCAATTCCTGGTTTGCCAAAACCTCTTACAAAATATGTGCCAGAACATTGCTTCAGGTAAAAGTCATCAAACTTAATTTTACAGCAAAGAAGTCTTCCAGAATAATGAAATAAAAACACTGACCTAATATTAAAAGCAATAATGTAAATTCACTAAATGTCAATTTAGAGCTATTATATGATAAAGGGAAGGGAGGGGCATATTCTTATTCAAGTATCATAATATTAATAAAAAGTCTGAGAAAGAAATGAATCTTAAGAGGAAGCAAACCTATAAGAAGCTAAATGTATCTTAGATGGGTTACTCTGGGTAATAAATAAGAGCCCCAAACAACCTCTCTCCTACCACTCACCTGGTCAAAGACAACTTTTGAGAGCATAACTAATAGGTCATCACACCAATGCTGCAGTATACCTGATACTCTTGATTGTAAGGCCATGGGCCCCTGCCATTGTGACCATTCACATGCAGCTTCTCACTGGATTCAGGCAGATGGTAAAGAAACAGTGGAGCCAAAAAATGGTGGGCCATTCCTTTATTAAAGTCTCACACTGGAGGATGAGCAGACACACAGGGAAAACACTTCCCTCTCATTCAGAGCTCCCAAAGCCCTGACATAGTCACTGGTTCCACAACCAAGAGAATCTTCTCCAGTTCCTTCTGGAATCAAAGGCTCCACAAGCCTCAGCAGAGCTCCCAAAGACCCTCAGCTCTGGTTCCCCATCTGCACACCTTCTCTCTGTCTGCAAAACTGGCTTCTTCTTTAGTACTCTGCATTCTCTCTGCTCTCCCTGCAAAACTGCCTGGGCCCACAAAGACTCCTACTGCAGCAAACATTAGCAAAAAAATGGCCCTTCCCAAGCAGGAAGGTAATCCACAATTTGCCCTGCTCTGAGGGCAAACACACTCGTGGCTGCCTAGCACCAGTTTTTAACAGTAAAAGTGAGCAAATTAAAAAAATACAAATTTTACAAACCCATTTGCCCAACTGTTGGGCAGATAAAATATATTATGCTCACTTTGTTAAAGATGGTGCTGCCCACGTGCAAGTTTTAAGAGTAAGCTTTTCCTCACACCCTTGACTGATTGGATTATGTAGGGTGGTGCACTCTCATGAGGAATCCTCCCAGTATGTCTCAGATAAGTGACTTTGTATCAGAGACTCCCTTGTTTGTAGATTGGATTAAAGGTTTGGGTTTCTACACTATAAAGTGGGGCAGATCAGGAACTTGCTCTCTCTCTCTCTTCCTGAGGTTAGCATTAGAGAGGAGAGAGATTAAGGCCATGTGGAGGAGAGGAGGCAGCCAAGATGGTGGAGTCCTGAGGAAGAAGCCAGTTTGTGCAGTTTGTGCAGAGAGAAGGAGATGGGAAACAGAGGTGAGTAAATCTGGTGAGCTAGAAACCTTTTTTATTCTTTATTCTAGGAAACTCAGATAAGTCAGTAGCTTTGTGAGCACTGAATGAGTGGGTTTTGGAGCCCAGTGTGTGTTTTTGCTTGCTCACCGGGTGCAAGCTAGAATTAAAGCTGATGGCTCACCAGTTCTTGGCTCCATTGTTTCATTACCGACTGTCCAAATCTAATGGGAACCTGCACGGATCAGGCGGCTGTGATGGTGGCCGCGACTACTGACTTTATACCAACATTGATCAAATCTGTTCTTTATAATCCTCACTTCCTTGTGACTTATCTTTGCTTCTGTTGGGCAGATAAAATATATTATGCTCACTTTGTTGAGGATGGCGCTGCCCACATGGAAGTCTGTTGATATTAATGTGTGTTCTGGGACAGGCTGTGGGAAGGCCGGGTCCTTATAGCCTAAGGCTTACTTTTAAGAGTAAACTCTTCTCCACACCCTTGACTGATGAGATGATGTAGGTTAGTGCACTCTCCTGAGGAATCCCATTATGCCTCAGATGGGTGGCTTTGTATCAGAGACTTTCTTGTTTGTATAATTGGATTAAAGGTCTTGAATCTATGCTATAAAGTGGGGCAGGCTGGTAACTTGCTCTTGGTTTCTGAGGTATTAGAGAGGAGAGCAGATTAAGGACATGTGGATGAGCCAAGATGGCAGTGCTGAGGAAGAAGCCAGTTTGATAAGAGTTTGTGCTGGAGGAGATGGGGAACAGAGGTGAATAAGTCTGGTGAGCTAGAAACCTTTGATTCTAGGAAACTCGGATAAGTCAGTAGCTTAGAGAGCACTGAATGAATGGGTTTTGGAGCCCAGTGTGTGTTTTTGCTTGCCCGCTGGGTGCAAGCTAGAATTAAAGCTGATGGCTCACCAGTTCGTGGCTCCTGTGTTTCATCACCAACAGTCCGAATCTAATGCAAACCTGCACTGGCCAGGCAGCTGTGATGGTGGCCTCGACTACTGGCTTTACAGCTTCATAGAATCCATTCTCTCATTCTTTCATTAATTTACCAGATACTTACTGAATTGTTGGGCAGAAAAAATATATTATGCTCACTTTGTTAAAGATGGCACTGCCTACATGCAAGTCCATTGATATTAATGTGTTTTGGGGGACAGGCTGGGTCGTTATAGCCTACGCCTTAGTTTTAAGATTAAGCTTTTCTCCACACCCTTGACTAATTGGATGATGTAGGGTGGTGCACTCTCATGAGGAATCCCATTGTGCCTCAGATGAGTGACTTTGTATCAGAGACTTTCTTGTTTGTAGATTGGATTAAGGGTTTGGATTTCTACAGTATAAATGGGGCCGACCAGGATCTTGCTCTCTCTCGGTTCCTGAGATTAGCATTAGAGAGGAGAGCAGATTAAGGCCACGTGGAGTAGAGGAGAAGCAGCCAAGATGGCAGAGTGCTGAGGAAGAAGCCAGTTCGAGCAGAGTTTGTGCTGGAGAAGGAGATGGGGAACAGAGGTGAATAAGTCTGTTGAGCTAGAAACCTTTGATTTTAGGAAAATTGGATAAGTCAGTAGCTTTGTGAGCACTGAATGAGTGGGTTTTGGAGCCCAGTGTGTGTTTTTACTTGCCTGCCGGGTGCAAGCTAGAATTAAAGATGATGGCCCACAAGCTTTTGGCTCCGTTGTTTCATTACCGTCTGTCCGAATCTAATGCGAACCTGCACTCTCCAGGCGGCTCTGATAATGGCCGCGACTACTGGCATTACATGAATCCCAATAGGAGACTACAGAGGAACCTTTGTACTACTGAGACATATTTCTTTTGATGCATAACCCTGAATAATGGATATCTCAAAAATAAATCTGCTCTACACCCCTGGCCACATGAGTCCCTCATAGTGGAAAGACAAAATTATCATGGCTCGTATTTTGGCATTCAAGAGTTTCAAAGGCTCCAATCATGACCAGAATTGGATTTTTAAAAGTTTCTTCCTCATGCAATTGCATGCAAAATGAAAAGTTAAGCTCAATATTGCCTATGAAAAGCTTTGGATGAGAAACCCAGACATCAGATTATTAAACTGGGAATCTTAAGGTATTACATGAAGTTTAACTTTTTCACATTGTTCTCATCTCTCCTCAAATAAATGCATGTTTCTAGAAGTCAGAGATGCTGTGTTGTTTCCACACTATTTCTGACAATGTCTATCACTGTGTTTGTGTTATAGTAGATACAGATAGTTATTCATTAACAAATGAAGGGAGTAAGTAGAATCATCCATTAACCCTGATTAACTAAGAAAGGACAGTTTCACAGACACACCAGAGGACAACTGCATTCTCAGTCATAAAGACAATTCCTGAGCAGGCAAGAAAGACTGGCTTTCCAATCTCCATGGGTAATAACCAGCCTCTTTGGGGGTTGGGTTGGGGGGAGGGGTCAGGGGTGAAGGATAAAACCTGTGTTGGGATTCAAATAATTTAACATCTGGTTCTCTGCCCTAATGACCATTTTAAGTATATAAAAAAGACTATATAGTGAAAGGTAGTTTATTATTTCATGCACTTAATACTTAAATAAGAACGATAAAAGAGGTACACAAAACTATATTAAGTCATAAGAGTTTTAAAATATTAATGGAAAAAATTAAGTAATACAAATATTATTTAACAAAAAAAAAATAACACTGTTATTTAAGGTATTTCCATATTCAACTTTTCTCACCTGTGGATGGAATAAACATTACTGCAGGTGCTCAGAATATGCTTTTGCAAAGATGAATGTTAAAAAAGAGTAAGGAATGTAAAATGATGATTTCCAGCTGCCCAGGCACACACCTTAGAGAGGACCCTGATTACAAGTGCCAATTTAACAACCAGTTCGTGGAACTCAACAAAATATTAGGTATCAATTCTGATGAATGGGTGTGAACCAGCTGAATCCCACCATTGAATAAAACAGTAGGGAAAATCCCTTTGCTGGGTGCAGGCACAGTAGAAGCCAAGATGGCACAAGGGGAGGTCCTTTTGCTGGGTGCATGTAAAATAGAAGTCAGACGGCAAAGCAGAAATTTGAGGCATGCACAATAAGAGCCAAAATGGTGACCATAAAAGAGAGGTATTTAGCCCGGGAAAAGAATAGGATACAATAAACACCAAAACCCGAAGATTCAGGAGAGGAATTGGTTATGGGAAGGACCCAACACAGGTTTGGAATGAATCAGGAAAGAATTTGAATAGTTTGAAAGACAGCCTGCTTTATTGGTTTTGTTCCTAAAACCAATAAAATACATGGAGGATTAGCAAGGATCTTGGTAGAGTTGCTACTAGAGCCTTCCTGCTCTCTATATCCCTAAGGGTGTATTATTACTATTCTATTTATTATTATTTGTGTGTGTGTGTGACAGAGAAAGAGAGAGACAAAGAGAGGGGCAGATAGGAACAGACAGGAAGGGAGAGAGATGAAAAGCATCAATTCTTCATTGAGGCACTTTAGTTGTTCATTGACTGCTTTCTCATATGTGTCTTGAACCATGACAGGGGGCCTACAGCAGAGCAAGTGACCCCTTGCTCAAGCCAGTGACCTTGAACTCAAGCCAGTGACCTTGGGCTTCAAACCAGCAACCTTTGGGCTCACATCAGCGGCCATGAGGTCATGTCTATGATCCCATGCTCAAGCCAGCAACCCTCACTCAATCTGGTAAGCCCATGCTCAAGCCAGATGAGCCCATGCTCAAGCCTATAACCTTGGGGTTTTGAACCTGGGTCCTCTGAGTCCCTGTCCAATGCTCTATCCACTGTGCCACTGGCTGGTTAGGCGAGGGTGTATTATTTTCACTACAATAAATCTTGCCACTATGCTTAAACTTCTCTCATGTGTGCCCCTGAAAATCCTTTCTCCTGACACTGTAAGAGCCCATTTTCTCAGGCAACATTGGGAGCAGAATAAGTGTCTAATAAACACTTGTCAGTCAGCTGATGGAACATTCAACTATCTTTCACTTAGCATTTTTATATCATAAAAGGAAACTTGATAGCTCAGTATGGAGATTTAAAGTAACTAGAACTAAAAGGTAGAGCCTGAGTAGCTCTAATCTACAAAAGCAATATCCTAGATTAATAGGATTGCATGCCATCAACATCTTTGCTTCTTGGCTATAAATTTAGACTGGCAACAGTGTACTCAGAATGGCACACTGCAGATCCATCCATCGATATTAATAATATTCATATATATATATATATATATAGAGAGAGAGAGAGAGAGAGAGAGAGAGCAAATATGAAACATACCATACCTGTCAGAGTTCTCAGACCTAAAAAAAAAAAATTTTTTTTTTGTTTATCTAACACATGGTCCACAAGAACTGGATAGTTCCAAATAGGTTATGAAAATGTAAACTCGATAATTTAAACCAAATTAAAAAGGAGCCTGCCCTAGTACCAATGTTTTTAAATTTGCAACCTTATCTGTAATAGCATCTACTTTAGGAACAAGTTTCCCTACAAAGAAAGCTGTTTTAATTCATGTAAGGAGCTGAAAACTTGTTTCCCATTTCTTTCTCTCCTGTGCTTCTTAGAGAATCATAGATTCAGTTAATTAAACAGTAATTTGATTGGAGAATGAGGACTTGAAAGGAGGAACAGACTCCATGTTTCCATGTGTACAGATCCAATTGTACCAAAAGAACATTCTTTGTTTGATATTTACATGATATTGGCTGGGGAAGGTAATTGGTCAAGGAAGTGACAATTTGTAGATAAATGATTTTAGAAGTCATATTTCTATACAAGCATATGTTATATAAATATAATTAAGATTCTTTCTTTCCACTTTACTTCCACATTTTATATATATATATATATATATATATATATATATATATACACACACACATTCCTTCATACTAATAAGAGCAATGACTTGATTGAAAATTAGAAACACTCCTAAGAAAGTACTCTTCTCATCAGACTACATTTCACAGCTTAACCAACAAAATGTATGGATTTTAAAAATTCTTTTCAGTTTTTACATATTGATGAGGAATAATGGCATATGAACCATTTATTAAACTGAATTTTATGCCTGGGGAAGACTGCATAGTAGATTGCTGAGGGATTTGAATTTAGTGGTTAAATGGGGCAGTGTGAAAACTAATCTAATCTTAATATTTAGGCAGTATTTCTCTCCAGGGCAAGCTATTCATCTGAAGAACACAGCCACCCTAAAGAGAGAGATGAGCTGGGAGGCACTGATGCCAGGCCCACTGATGTGTCACAGTGCATGTCCCACTGTGGAGAGACGTACACATTCCTCCAGAAGGCACTTTTCTTTTTAACTCTTAGGTCTCAGACAGCAAACCAAGGACACTCATAAGACATTATAAGGATAGCTCTACACAGATGCCAGAATGTCTAGAATGCTTTCCTTAACCTTCTTTTCTATGCTATTTCATAGAAGATGAAAATCAGTGGGTTCTTTTAATTTAGTATTTTTCTTAAGTGAGAAGCAGGAAGGCAGAGAGACAGACTCCAGCATGTGCCCAATTGGGATCCACCTGGCAAGCCCACTAGGGGACGATGCTCTGCCCATCTGGGGCCTTGGCTCTATTGCAACCAGAGCCATTCTAGCACCTGAGGTGGAGGCCATGGAGCCATCCTTAGCACCCAGGCCAACTTTGCTCCAATGGAGGCTGCGGGATATAAAGAGGGAGATAGAAAGAAGGGAGAGTGGGAAGGATGGAGAAGCAAATAAGCGCTTCTCCTGTGTGCCCTGACTGGGAATCGAACCCGGGACATTCACACACTGGTTGACACTTTACCACTGAGCCAACCAGTCATGGACAAGCAGTGGGTCCTTTTAAAGGCCATTGGCCCCAAACTTTTTCTACAAACAAAAGAGAGGAGAAAGGGGTTCTGTGTTTGGAGGGGAGCAGGAATAAACTTGAAAGTACTGGTTAATAATAACACTGAGTCATAACTTAGTTGGAAGAGATTTTAATCCCTTTTTTTCTTTTCTTTTTTCTTTTTTACAGGGACAGAGAGCATGTTTCTGATATGTAGCCCAAAGCCTGGCATGTAACAGGCACACCATAAACAGTTTAAAATGAACAATTTAGATATTTTGATAATGCTAATATTTCTATCAAATGTTCTGGGTACCATACATATTGGTGTTCTGAAACTATTTCCAGCATAATTCAAACAAGAAAATTTACCTTTCTTTCACAGCCTAAAGCGTTGCTTTAGATTGAAATCAAACTTACTGAAATGCCTCGTATAGGATGGCAGCCCATAGATCTGTAGGTTGCTGAGTTAGTATGCTACATATAGGTAGAATGATAGATGGAATGATAACTATACCATTAGAGAATTTTCCTGTTAGCAGAATACTGACGATTCCTGGTGTGTTTACTTCCACAGATTCTAAGCACCTCCTGCCCCCAGCAGACTCAGAGAGATGAATTAACTTGAAACACTAAATAGTAAGCTCCTGGGACCGGTCCATTTATGCATTTATTACTTTT
Organism: Rhynchonycteris naso; assembly: GCA_037038555.1. Lineage (NCBI taxonomy): Eukaryota > Metazoa > Chordata > Mammalia > Chiroptera > Emballonuridae > Rhynchonycteris > Rhynchonycteris naso. The sequence goes on from CM072999.1 coordinate 21,858,397, forward strand.
ATTTGGCTGGAGCCCACTACTGCCAAAACTAAATCTTAGAGAATAAATGCTGCTTTTTGAGTGTATTCTAGCAAAAGCAATATAAAAATAATTTAGAGCCAACCGTGTAATTATGTGCATTTATTTCAACCTTCCATTACTGGAGATAACAAGATGAATAGTAAAATGTGAACTTTAACAATCCTGTAATTATAGCCACTGAACCATACATTATTAAAAGAATTGTGCAAAATCCAGATGCTAAAGAATCAACTGGGTATGTAAATAGAAGTGAAACAGTCAAATAATCAAATGATGGAGAAGTAATATGGAAAGCTAAATTGCTTTCTGACATCTTTTATTGCCATGTTTTCATTTCTTTAACAAATACTGTTTATTTTTATTATTTTGCCACACTTTTTACAATTACATATTGTTCAGTAGCTATAATCAACACAGTCAAATATTCTAGGGGTGTTTTTCATTCAGTTTCTTTTTTTTCTTTTTTTCCTAGACCATAATTGGAATTGATAGAGTGTTTTCCATTACCATCTTGTGTAATGAAGGCAATAATATACACTTCACTGGTATGACTTGAACTATAAGAATTTGTGTCTTTGCTTAGAAGGTGTTAGCCCCAGCAATAACAACTACATCTAGGAGAGGCTAGGTATTTCTCTGTCTGACAGTGAGCAGGCCAAGTCAGAATTCAATAGGATCATCTCATCTCACTCAAAAGTGGATGGTTTGGGATTTACTGAGAGCAATTTGGGGTGTTCTTGAAAAGTGTCAGTTTCATAGAATTAGGAAAGAAAGTCAGTTTACTCTTTCAAACTTTGAGTTTTCTCAGCGTTATTTTGTTTTTCTCAGGGGTAGTATCTTAATGGATACCATGAAGAGATATGTTTGCCCAGAATTAGGTCATAGTTAATTCTCAATTTTATCTGCTAATAAGAATCTGTGATATGCATAATAAAAAAACAATAATTGGTAATAAGCAGTTTATTATTTTGTTTAAAATAAATATGTGGAGTTTCTTTGGGAAGAAATAGAAGAGGAAAATGAAGATTTCAGAATATTTATCTTCTGGATATTATTTTAAGTTAATATTAAAATTATTCATACATCCTAGTACAGCTTGACTAACAAAAAGCATGAAGATGACACAGAATTAATAATTTCACATTGTATGATCAGTAAAACAGATAATCAGGAGACGAATATATCTGTTCTTTTTACAAAGAGCCAGTGGTAGAAAATGGTAGCATAGTTAAGTACCATGTCTGTGTGGTTTTAATTTGCTTTCAGTTTTCCTATGAGAGATTATTATGAGATATAATAAATTAAGAAGATGCATGCATTTCCTTGGGGAAAAGCTCCAGCAAGATAAAATCTGACCTTGGAAATTATTTTTATTCCATCAGAAAGAAAAGAAAGAATGACAAAGAAATGTATTCTAGAGAAAAATAACCTACTGAGGGGGCAATTATAAGAACAAAAATCCTGCAAACTAAAATTTATAATTCTAGTCAATCCCTGACAATCCTTTAAAGGTCTTTCAGAATCAGTTTTCAAAATATAAAAATTCCCACAGTTGTTTTTTTTTGTTTGTTTGTTTGTTTTTTGCCTTCAGAATTATGAGCAGGTTCTCTCTATCTCTGTCTGTGTGTATGTGTGTACCTTAGGCTCGTATATAAAGGTTTGATTAAATGTAGATGCATAGGTAAAAATGTAATTATATAAATACTGCTAGAATGGTCATCTACATTAGCATATGAATTGCTCTGCAAAAAGGTAGGACAAAAAATTTTTAAAATTTTTAGCAGACTGATTCTAAATGTTCAGTCATTTTACTTGGCTTCTACTTATTTATATTACTCACTTTTATACATTCCATTTAAAGTTCAGTTAATATGGCTTGTGCATATAAACAGGAATCAAACATACACCTATGCTAAAGATAACACTGTGGCATATGAGGTGTTGTTTGTGTTTTCCCCAAAATGAATGGGTAATAGCATTGCTATGATGGCACATAACACTTTTCCTCATATATAATGATAATCATTGATGGATCTTTTGCCACCTGCAGAGAACTCATGGTGCCTATGGAGCAAGAGAGTCTATTTTACTATTTTGATCTATTAGATATCACAATAGAACCTCGTGAGTTTGTTTCCCTCTAGATTAGACAGAGCTACTACACTCTAGGAGGGACTTAGATTCCATTCTTTCACCATCTCTCAGAGAAGATGACATTTATTTGAGTTAGATCAGATTTAAAATTAATTTCACAGTCACTTTGATAACTAATGATCAAGCATGTTAGTAGGACTATTTCTGGATTAAAAAATATTTTTATACATATATTCCTTCCTGGAGAACCACCTAAAATGAATAGTTGATTTTCTGCCAAGTAGTAGGAGAGTGAATTGTATAATCTGTCACCTTCATTTTATATGAGCTTTGTTTCTATATTTTTAAACAGCATGTTGCATTTAAGTAATCTATTCCTTACAAACATCTGACAAAATAATAGAAAAAAAATGAGCAATGATAACTCCATGAGTGAATGATTTATGTAGACATCAGCTATATGTTTTCAGAAATCATAACAAGGTCCTCCTGATCTGCCATATTCTTTCCCTACTGTTTGGTGATAATTGGGAGCAGCTAGAAAACGTTTATTTAATGCTAATGTTGTTCTCACTTTATGTGATAGAAATATCTGCAGGCCTCATTAGCTGAAACGATGTCTACCTCCCTTTTAGACTTTAGGGAAGTTATTGAAATTCTCAGAATTTTGGTGTTTGGTCTATGGAATAGTATAACACCTAGTTTGCAGGTTTGTTACAGGATTCAACAAAATGCATATAAAGTACTAATTAGGTTCTTAATAAAATTTAGCTGTTCTTATTATAAGAAATTTATTTATAGCTAACTGTGAACTTAAGTCATTTCTTGGGAACATACTTTTGATGGAAGGAGAAAAAAAGTCTGTGAGCAAAGGGTTCACATGAGATTCTACTGGATGTTAAGAGGTAGCCCCAAGCTAGCAGTTAGCCATGTTGGTAAAAACCATAGATTTGGAATCAAATATCCCAGAAAATCTTCCTGGACAAATTATTTCACCTAAACCTCAGTTTCTTCTTCTATAAAACAGAGATTATAATAGTCATTCCATTCAAATAAGAATTCTATGCAATGATGTATATAAAACATTAAACAGTGTCTAGCCCATAGTAAATGTGTAAATTGGAGCTATTTTTCCTCATCAAATAGCAGAGAGAGAAGTGAGGACAAGTTTAAGGGAAGCCAGCAAAGATAGGGTTTTCTTACTCTACACTTCCATGTGTTTGTCTTATCTGTCTGAATAATACCAATTTGTATAAATTAACCAAACAGTGTGTGAAGGTCAATGGGACCAAGAAACTTTCTGGATGTAAACCAACACATAATCTCAATATATGGAAAGTGTACTGAAATCTAAATGGAGGTGGGGATTGGCACAGGGAACCATTAGTTGACTGAGTCAGCAATGCAGTATCAATATTTCATAACTGACAATCACTGTCATATATTATCAGCCACGCTCTCTGTCTTCAAGATTAGTCATGTTCTTGCTGAAGTGCTTTTGTCTGGCTCAAGCTTCCACAGTTTTCAGAAGCCTGGAGAAATTAAACTGAACACAGGGACTATCAAGCAAACTTATTAAAGGAGAAGGATCATAAATAATTGCAAAAGAGAAAATTGTGGGGTGACATCTGTCTATGATTTTACAATGAGTTTTTATTAAAGGGATGCTGGGTCAACTGCTGATGTTACCATGAGCATCAGAAAAATAAATGAACACAAAACACTATATAATTTAAGTGGGACATTATGAAAATACTTGTATAATCAAAGCTTTGAACCTTGTGTTAATTTGGAACAGAGGTGGAAGACCAGGGGAGATGACCTGTTCAAAGTTCTGTTGTTCTATACAAAGTTCTTTTATCCCAACCTTGTGAATTTTTATGCTGTAATATATCACATTAATCTTGATCATTGAAGTGAAAAATTTTCAAGGTACACATAAGTTAAGTGAGCTGACAAAGGCAAATAATGAGTCATTTATTCAGTGGCCTAGGCAGAAATGGAACTTTCATAACTGAGAAGTATCTTCCTCCACAGACTTTCCTTGATGATCTGCAAGGAGCAGCCTTTTCCCACTCCCGTGAGATAGTATTACAAGATTTTTATTCACTTCTGATGGGTACTGTTTCTCAGCATCTCAGTCTCATTCCACTCACTGGGTCATGAAACCTTCGCCTTTTGTGAATGTGTTTCAAGAGATTCCTCTTTTTCAAGTACATAATTCCAGGAAGCACCCATAATACAAGATTTGTTATACATCATGAACATCTTATGGACATTGCCAAGTTCTTCATAATATTGAAGTCCCTACCAATCATCTTTCCTATAAAACTAGGCAGTGGATTACTGTCATCCTCCTTGACACAGAAGCCAAAATATAAAGGCCTGAAGGATCTAATACTCCACTTCTAAAGTCCTTACAAATTTTTCCTATAAACTAAACTTTTCACAATTGTCTGTCTTTTCCTCCAGGTTTGCTCTAAGTATCCAATCTTACTTCTACCCTCTACCTATTTCTGAGACTTCTTATTAGATCATCATCAGTAGAGCTCTTTTGAAACACCATTTTCAAAACAACTCTTATTCCCTTCCCTTGCACATCTTTTTGCCTCTCTACCTCACTATTATCTGCCGTTCTAACTCCATAGCTATATTATCTAATTCCACAGGATAGTTTCCCTATAATTTGTTCTGAGGGTGACTATACAAAATAAATTTCCTGGCAGTAAATTTGGCTGTGTTGGGTGGCTTTTGATGTAATTATTTTTCTTTCATTCTAGGAAATGGAATCTACAGAAATTTAATCTGAGCAGATTTACTAATGGGAGAAGGAGATCAAATAAAATGAATGGTTAGAATCTTCCCATAACATAATTCTGTTTTAAATCAAGGTTATCTATTCCAACCAAAAGTCTCATGGGGACTGATGACTAGGAGGGAAATTACAAGTTTTTTTCTGCCTTAATTTTCCTGTATATCTTCTGATAGAATTGCAAATATACAGGAAATGGTCAAAAAACACAGTTAAGAAGACAGCATAGTTAGAGAGTCCACATTAACTCATTACCCACTGATTAACCAAGAATTGTGATAATGCTATGCAGTGTATTGACTTAGTGCCAAGGTCTACTGAACTCAGAGCAGCAGGCTTGGTCAAAATAATAGTACTTGTGGAATAAGATAAAAGTCTCTTAAAGCAGAAATGAGAATGAGAAGTTTTCCTGTAAACAGATCGCACTTATTAAACTCTAATTCATATGCATTTACAGCCTCAACACCTATTGGCAAAAAAGTGTTTAATAAATAGTTGTGAAATTAATGTAAATTAATTTCAAGGACTAAGAAGCAATGGACCAGTAGTCAGCCTCAATCTTCTTAATTTCATATACATATCCCTAGTCTACAATCATTAAATTCATAAATTGGGATATTTAAAAAATAAGATATGTCACTTTTTTCAGGCTCCCACAGGACCCCTGCCACTCACATGTCCTTTTACTGCCAAGGTCTGCATTTTTTAAAGCCCTGTAAATGTTGAGGTAATGTTTCACATGATGATGAAGATTTTGAGGAACACTGATTTCTTTTTCATTATAGTATATCCAATACAGTATGTCTGTAAAGTCATGGTGCACTTTTGACTGGTCAAAAGTCAAAAGTGCACCATGGCTTTACGGACACACTGTAGATATGTCAGAACCTATGCAGTCTACCTGACACCTTGCTCCAGAACCTAGATTTGCAAACATTAGAAGAAGAAGAAACATGAAGGTCCCTTTCTTGAATTCCCTTTCCATAGCTGAGTTTATGCCATTAACTCTGGTATCAGTCCAAGTTAGGGGTCCCCAAACTTTTTACACAAGAAGCCAGTTCACTATCCCTCAGACCATTGGAGGTCCGGACTATAAAAAAGAACTATGAACAAATCCCTATGCACACTGCACATATGCACACGTGTCATATGGAGTGCTTCCAGAGCCCTGATGCGTGTATCCCATGGCACCGGAAGTAGTACTGTACGTGAGCGACACCATGCTTTGCGGCGCCCCCACATACAGTACTCCAGGAGCACAGGATGTGAAAGAGGTGCCCCTTCCGGAAGTGTGGAGAAGGCGGATAAATGGCCTCAGGGGGCCGCATGCGGCAGGCCATAGTTTGGGGACCCCTGGTCCAAGTTTTCTCAAATCCTAGGACCACCATTTGCTAGTTCAATGATGTTGGTGATGTTAGTACATTTATCTGATTCTCAGTCTCATCATCTGCAGAATGAACAATGTAGACTATATGCTGGGTTACTTATAAGTCAAGGTAATACAAATAAAGTTTTTGGAATTGTTTCTGATGTGAATTATGTGCACACTCATGTTAGCACTCATTCTGTTCTCCTTCCCCCACCCCCTAACCCCCATTTTCCTTTCTCTGGTGTATACTACAGGATAGAGCACTGAACCAAGAGTTGGGAAACTTTAATTCTGGATCTGGGTCCTGGGTGAGCTTTCTATCACATTTTCCTTTTCTTCCATATGTAAATAAACAAAACTTTAAAAAATTAGGACTTAATAAAATGGGAGGGACAAGAATATCAACCCTCTAACTATCTAATACAGTGGTCATTCAATAGCCACATATTAAGCAGATGAAATGTAGCAACTGGGACTGAGCAATCGAGTTTCTAGTTTCATTTAATTTTAACTAACTGGAATTTAGATTTTTAAAAAACAAATCATAGATTGTTATCAAAAAGTTGTTTCTTTAATGTTTTGAATGTTTCTACTTGAAAATTTTAAATAACACATGTGGTTCTCTCATCAAGTATCTGCAGGAGCATGCACAGAGATTCACGCATTAATTCCCAAATTTTTCCTTGTAATGTGTGCATGCTTTCTGTCAGAACTGAGAATAATGATATTAAAAGCTAGTCCTTTGGGTTTCTTGGTAGAATTATATATTGTGATAAACAATAAATGAAGAGCAGAAAGATGATGTAAATGAGAGGAGATGCCAAAAATTAGTGATCTAGAAAGGAAAGAAGACAGAGAAGAGGAGAAGGGTATAAATCAGAACCAGGTACAACAGTAATTTATCAGTGCTCTGAGTCTCATCCAAAAATCCCAGGACCAAATGCTATTGGTGTTAATCATGGTGCTCTGTATCTTTTTATGCTTAGTGTCAAAGGCCTGAAGAGAAGCGACCTTGTCTGATTTATTCTGATTCATCTATATAAAACCCTAGTGCAGTATATTTCACATAATAGATGTTTAATAAATATTTGTTGCACTAAACTCAATCTTATCTATATTATTAGAAAGTAGGTTGTTCTTAATCTCTCATAAAAATAGCTTATGAATTTTAATATTATATATACATATATATTTAAATTTGAACGCACCTTATATAAATTCAAGTTATTAGTGTTATTTGTACCAGAGTATCTATTCAAGATGTTTTTATAGATAAAACTCTTCTATGGCAAGAGAGCAAACAGAAAGAAGATAAACAAAACTTGTTCTCTTTAATGACTCAGCAGATACATATGTTTGGGGTGAAGAATAAAAACATTGAAACATCAGCATTTTTCAAAGGCAAGCTCTTTCCCATTAGCTGGACCAAGTAAAAATGCTGTACTTTTCCTCGCTCCCTGCTTGCTCTCTGCTCTTCGTCTGCAGTGGTGTCACTGCCAGGAATGAAGATGCCAAAGAAAGCACCAAGAAATCAATCCTCCTGTTGGACAGAACTCACGGGGTCCTACTACCCAATTCAACCCCGTCATGGGAGAAAGCCCACAAACTAAACCCCACCAATGAAATTGTACCATTCCAATCTTTCCTTTTGTATTATAACAATTTAGCTTATGATTTAGGAGGAGAAACTAAAAGAGTATCTGACAGAATACAGCCTGTTTTGGGCTTTCTTTAAATACAATGGATAATATTGAAGGTCAATGAAAGATACGATCTCTTCCCAGGTACCATGAGCACAATGGGGTTTGGGATATCCAAAGGGCAGGTGGGGTACTCATGTTCAGCCATGAAGGAAAGGGTTTCTACTACTCTACCTAAGCAGGCTATGTTTCCAATAGCTATAGAACTCCCCATAGGACCTTCAGATCTATGTAGTCCTGGGAGGAGAAATAAATTTAAAATACTGTCATTCTAAGTAATGTGCATCTTGTAACTGAAATACGTTTCTTTTTTCCAAGAACTCTCTTTGCATTTATTTTCTTTGAATATTTCAATTTTACCTAATTGAGTCATTGAAAGTAAAATAGTATTATGTATTTGTACAAAGACTGCCTATTTTCCCTCTCTTTGGTTTAATATAAACTTATCGCATTTTATTTCCTAATTTCTTATTGATTTCATACTTCTGTACATTTGCATTTATAAAATTCTCCCTTATAGAGGTCAAATCATAAAGTTATTTGCCTTGACATTATGAATAATTTACCTAATTTCCAGGCACATGGAAGAACACCCTATACCTGGAATTAGATTAAGAAAAACTAAACTTTTAGAAATGTTCATAAGAAATTATATTTTTCTCTCACCCTCATGAAGGGTTAACACAAAGCTTTTCTACTTCTCTCCCCTCTCAGCACCTAATCAGTTACCACCCACTTTCCAACAGGGTCATTAGAACCATTGAAAGCAATCAAGGACAGAAAGGAGGCAGTTTTAGGGCACTTTATAATTTTATGCAGAATTAGGGCAGACAGAAAAAAAGCCAGAAAATGGAGAGAAATGAAGTGAAGTGAAGCAACAAATGACAGACTGTCGGAGGAAAATGAAAAGAAATGAGAAGAGAAAGAAAGAATGAGAGCCCTAGATATATGGTCACAGCACAGAGAGACACCCACCACTGGGTTCGCACATACCACTGGCCGACGTTTGTTCTGCAGGGTTGCACCCCAAGCACCCATTACTCTCTTCAGCTGCTAAAGAGTAGGTGTCAAAATGATAGATGCTAGCTCCCTGTATCAACATTTCCCTCTAGCCTAGAAGCCCATTAGCTACAGAGATAAACCTGTGCCAGGATAAATTTCTTATCAGAATATGGGCTAGGAAGAGTTCAAAATGGTGTGAGATCTAACAGAATTGTACTGTCACAGGCTCCCTTACAGCAATTGAAAAGCACTAAGATATTCTTCGCGGGAGTTGGAATCAAAATATCATTTTTTTCAATCTATTCCGGTTGGTGCTGTAACAAGTATTCCATTGAAATAAGGTAAAAATAATTTTAAAGGAATAATTTGTCATTAGAATTTTCTCTTCTTTTTGGATCTTTTTTTCTAAGAAAGGTGGAGGAGGAAATGTAGAGACACCACTTAAGACAATGTCAAATGAGAAGCTCTTTTAGCTGTTTGGAGCTGTTGCTGAGTGCATGACTGTTATTTCAGTTGGTCTTCAGCCCCCATAGGGGAGTATAATAATACCAATTATAATTATCATGCTGGAAGAGGAAAGATGAGGGAGAATATGTAGAGACATTTAATGTTGTGATCAGCTAAACTGGGACATAGCTTCTGACAGATATTTCAATCTAAATGAGTCAGATTGTTCTAGGAAATACTAAAAAAGTCTATTTTAAATGATCCCTCACCATTTCTACCCTTCATATACATCTGAAAATACCTGCTCTATTGCACTACTCCAAACCTTATTCTGCTAAGACTCTAAATGGAAATGTCATTCTGCATCTTTCTGAAATAAAGGCAAATGCCTTTTAACTAGTTAACTTGGTGATGAGCCTAACCAGGTGATGGCACAATGAATAGAGCATTGGACTTGGACACAGAGGACCCAGGTTCGAAACCCTGAGGTCACTGGCTTGAGCAAGGGCTCATCCGGCTTGAGAGCGGGCTCACCAGCTTGAGCATGGGTTTGCTGGCTGAGTAGGGTATCATAAACATGAGCCCATGATCGCTGGTGTGAGCCCAAAGGTCTCTGGCTTGAAGCCCAAGATCTCTGGCTTGGGCAAGGGGTCATTCACTCTGCTGTATCCCCCAACCAAGGTACATATGAGAGAGCAACCAATGAACAACTAAGGAGACTAAGGAGCTGCAACGAAGAATTGATGCTTCTCATCTCTCTCCCTTCTGCCCATTTGTCCCTATCTGTCTTTTCCTTTGTCTCTCTCACAAAAAAATAAATAAATAAAAACAAAATAAAGGTAACAGGACTGTTGGATCTGTGCTAAGTCGTTTGCATAAAACCAGCTCTAGAGCAGTGATGGGGCTAATGAACTCCACACTGCTTTAATCTTTGCGTTTGGTGCCTGGGACTGATATCTTAGCAGTTGTCTCATAGAACTTTTCCTTTCTTTCACAGTTATTTATAGATAATCTCAGACTTTTCTCAACATCTCTAAGGTATGTTTCACCGTGAAATATATGTTCCATTTTCTGTTTGAGGGCCAGTTATTTAGCAAACCTTTATTTATACTACCTATCTATATCTAATTAACTTTTTTTCCTCCAGATTTCCATATTTTGATGAGATATATTTATTTTCCCCCAACATTTGAACAACTTTTTTGTATGTGATTAGCATGGTTGGTAGTCAAATAAAACTGGCAAATTTATTTAGTTACTGAGATCAATCTGTACTGCATCAAAAGGCTAAATTGAAAGAGAGATAAATGACCACAACAAGAATATATAGCCACAATAGATTTGTTGTTGTTGTTTTATTGAATTTCTTTTAAAGTAGAACTAATAGTATAAAATCTACACTGTTTGCCTTGAGGACCTTGGCAATTGTGAAACCACTGAAAGTTTAAGAAATTAATTCAGGACAAGAATGAAAGCCTTCGATTTCAGCCATAGCGTGAGAGTGCCTTCAGTCCACCTCCATTCTCCTCCCATCCTTGGAATCTTCAAGTGAAAACATATCGTTCCCTCATATTTGATCATTGCTCTCCAAGTCATCAATCAGCACCTGACTTTATGTTGTGTTAAATACTGCATGTCAGGTGTCATTTCTTTGTCATCCAATTTCTTTGTCATCCAATTTAATACTGTATAGGATTCCTTTTTATCAGTTCCATGGTAGGGGGCAGAGGAAGAAAGGAAGCATTCTATATGCCGCAAGCAAGGCAGTCAGCTTGACTCAGCTGACTCTTGCAAGCCTTGGGGGACTGGAAATGGAACGCTGGGAGAAAAGAAACACGGGCTCAGGCTCGCTGACCGATGCCCACCATAAACCAGCATCAGCGATCACAGTTGATTAAATACAAGTGTTTGTTGTGTTTAGCGGTAAAAGGAAAGTAAATGGCTCCTTTCCCAGAGCCTTGTTAACACTTGCAGGCCATTGATGATTTCATTTAGCATATTACCTCTTCAAAGTAATATCTCTGTAATCAAATTACTCTCCAGAGAGAAACCATGCGCTCTTCACAGTATGATCACAGCTGTCAACTTCAATCACACATATACAGGTGATTCCTCTCCCTCTTTCATACTTAAAAGACTAGAGTTTGCACAATCATCTTTTTAATATCCTACCATACTCTAAATACCTGTCATAATCACTACTATTTATTGAACAACTACTATAGCTCAGATTTTTCACAAATTAACTTAATCCTCACAGCAGCCTTATAACACAGGTTTTGAACCCATTTTATAGGTAAGGACACAAAGGTTCAAAAAGATTAAATAAATGTGCTAAGATCACGTCACTTTCTAAGAGTATATTATAGCCTGATAAATGTTCCTCTCACCGATTTAATCCCAGGGAGCCTATGTTTTCTAGAAAATAATAATTTTGTCATGTGCAGATGGTTCATGATGTAAAACTTAGGTGATCATTTTTAAAGCAGAATCAAGAAATCCATAAAACATTTTACCTCTGAATTTTGATCAAGAATTTTTTAAACTACATGAATTACTTATTGGGAATCCACATTTTAATATAAATTCCCAAAGTCTGTTTCAGGGAGTACATTACCCTTCTACCTCTGTAACAATGGCACATAGTAGATACTCAATAAAGTATATAGTATATGATATATGAATAAATAGATATGGGACATTCTTCAGGAACAAGAAAAAGCCAATGTTCTGTGAATGTTAGAGATGTTTATCCAATAAAAAAACAACTCTCTTTTGCTCAAATCCAGGAATTATACATTATATGTAGATGTCTAGACTTCAACAGGCAAAGCAAATGAGGACTCCAAAATGCATTGCATTTACTTCCCCACTATTTCTACCCAGAGGGAAACTGCGCACAAAATAGCTCTGTAGGGAATCACACTTGCAAGCCAGTTACTTAAAAATCAGCAAGAGCAGTCACCCCTACTCTTATTCTGAAGGTGACTTCAACAAAGCAGAAAAATGGAAAAATGCTTAATTTCTTTATAAAGCAACCAGAATTAAAGAGGACATATATGTATTAGATGAGTAGTGTATTTAGATTTGGGGTGTTTTTTTCTACTTAAAACCAAAACAGTCAGTAAATGAAAACAGACATTTGGCATTTTCAATTATGGAAACTAATACAAATGTTCTTCCATTGAGGCTAACATGATTATGAAAAGAATTATGCTTTAAAGAATTATGCTGTAGTTATTTAAGTTGAGGCCACAAATAAAGGTGGTATATTAAATATACATTAGTGTATTAAGGAAATCGTAACTGTAGCCTCCTCCCATCTCCCACTAACTTCTGCATCAAAATGACTTTCTTTCCTTTTGCTCTATTTGAGAAAAATAACAATGTAATCTTTTTTCTCTTTGAAGTCACATCGTTAAGGATAAGGAAGAGAAGGTTGTAATGGGTATCCTTTCCATCAACTCAAGGCAGGAGATCATGGTCAGACAATTCAGAAAAAAGAGAGATGGGACTCATTAAAATAATCTTAGAGAGATCCAAGATGATGGTTGAGTAGATGGAAGCTATACTCACCTTCTTCTAGGACAGTAATAGGCAATCTTTTGAGCTTGGTGTGTCAAAATTCGCCAAAAAACTGAGCATAACTCGGCTGGTGTGTCACTTGGAGAAAAACGGCCTAACAGGAAGTCCCAGAACTAGACGCTCTGAGCCGGAGTTCTATTGCTTTGGCCTACAGATCTCCGGCACAGAGTGTCTACACTACAGCAAATGTTTTATCCTCAGCTACTGCACCTGATTGTGCAGGAGCCGAGGATGAAATGTCCTTCTTGGCATGCGGCCCCATACTTCTCTGGTATGCGGCTGCGTGCGGCCGCGTGTCATTGAAAATGGCTATGCACATCAGTGCTAACACGCGTGTTATTGGTTCACCATTGCGGTTGGTTCTAGGACCAAACTGGAAGTACAACTGAATTATAGAAAAATCATCCTGAGTAACCAACTGAAGACTAGCTGAAGAGAAGTCTTATAGCCAAGGATTTACAGAAGGACCCCCATCAAGACTAGTAGGGAGCCTGACCTGTGGTGGCACAGTGGATAAAGCGTCAACCTGGGAACACTGAGGTCGCCAGTTCAAAACCCTGCACTGGTCTGTTCAAGGCACATATGGGAGCTGATGCTTCCAGCTCCTCCCCCATTTCTCTCTCTCTCTCTCTCTCACTCTCTCTCCTCTCTAAAATGAATAAATATAAATATAAAGAATTTTTTTTAAAAAAAAAAGACTAGTAGGGAAGGCAGATACACAAAAAAGACTGGCCCCACTGAGATTCCAGAGGGAGACCTCAGCTACAGGTGTTCTCCCTGAGAAGCATAGGGTCATAGCTCCAAGCCACAGTTCCCGACCCAGAGCACCAGAGCCAGGAAGGGGCACCCCATAACATCTGGCTGTAAAAATCAGCAAGGATTCTATTGCCAGAGAGAAACAAGAGTCTTCTAATGACACAGGTGACTTCTTAAAAGGCCAACACACAAAGCCTCATTCACAGGCACTCACTTTAGGTTCTGGTGGAGGGAGGGTGGAGCAGCCTAGAGATGCATGAGGAAATACTGGGGTTTGTGGCTCTTGGAAGAGAGCTGAAGGAACAGCCATCAGGATTCCTATGCTGAGTCATTCTCCCACATGGCAGACACCATCTTTGATGGGGGGAGCACTCCCCTCCATATGGCACCAGCCACAGGGAATGCAATAGTCCCACTCTTTGGACTCCCTTTTTGTTCCACCTTGTAGAGCTTGCAACCTGCTGAGGAGTCAATTGCCTGGGCTGGGGTGTGGAGGTCTGGGCAAACTCAGGGGATATCAGTGATGAAAGTTGTATGGCTGGGGGGGGGGTATTCCTCCCACTTTCCCATGAACCTTATGGGTGCCCCCCTCACAGGAGACCCATTAACCCCAGTCTCTTGGCTCCCAGTGACCCCATCCTCCCAACTCCTGGTAGCTTTGCCCTGTCTGGGGCTCAGGAGAATCTGGCACACACTGAGTTGTGTGACTCTGAAGCAGAGGCCATTCCTCCTACCTTCCCTCAAGCTTGAATGACACCTCCCTCTCATGGGAGATCCACTAGACTCACTCTCCCAACTACCAGTGGTCCCACCCTGCTGAGATCAGGCTCTTGGCAGAATCCGGGACAGACAGAGGTGTGTGGATCTAGAACTTGAAATAGAATTCCCTCACAGGCAGGATCAATGCAAAGCTCTTCCTTCATATAGCCAAATCTGATAAACTTGCTGGCCTTACCCTGACAACTCCCTGGGACCCCCACCCCACCACCACAGTGTGCAGCACCCAGCAGGTGGCAGCTAGACTTCGTATACCCGGGGACATTTGCTGAATGGCCTCCAACCTAGCACTGGCACTGAGTTTGAATCTCTGTCAATGTGGTGAATACCACTTGCCCCTACCTGGTAACTCACCGAGAATCTACCTGATGTAACTTGAGTACCACCAGTGTCTCTTTCAGTGACAGGAGCCTAATAGGCAGTTAGCTGTTGGGGGCAGGTGGATGACGATATCCGGGTGCATTGAGACTTTCTCTGACCTGTTTCCTGGCTCTACACTGTTAAAAGCCAACCTTGCTACAAAGCTTCCCATGCACAGCCAGGCCGAGCAGAAGCAGGCACAAACTGTGGATTACTTTGTAGCTCCAAACAAATTGCTCAGGGACAGTGACAGGCAGCATGTGACATTGGCCTGCAATACAGTCCCTCCTAAAAGGCCCAAACAAACACACCCAGTGTCTAACTTCAAACAGCATCAAAGCAGGACTCAGCTTTACAAGTGGCATATAAAAAGGGAGATCTTAGTAGGCACTAGATCCTCCTGAGGCTAATTCTGCTCCATGTGGTCAGCACCTGCACAGGAGCTTGTACACATCAGTCGTGTTGATCCTCACAGTCAATCAGCCTAAATGTTAACATTACACACAAATGATCAATAGGAATCAACACCCACCTACAATGGGAGGGCCCACATAACTCACACAAGGGTCATTCCTAGAGAACCCAGCTCACATCAACAAGGAGACTATGCCACTGGGTCCCACAGGACACCTACTACATAAGGTCACCCTACCAAGACTGGAAGTCATAGCAGATATACCTAAAACTTAGAAACAAACATGAAGAAAAAGCCAAAATTGGGAGACAAAGAAACATGTCCAAAATGAAAGAATGCTGCTGTACATTTACACAATAGAATATTTCTTAGCCATAAAAAAGAAGTAAATCTTAACCTTTGCCACAGCATGGATAAACCTAGAGAGTATTATGTTAAGTGAAATAAGCCAGTCAGAGAAAAACAAGTGCCACATGATTTCACTCATAAATGAAATCTAATGGACAAAATAAGCTAACGAACAAAATAGAAACTCATAGACAGAAGAGAGTGACAGCTTTTAGAGGGGAGGGTCCTGGAGAGCTTAATGAAAAGGTAAAGGGATCAAGCAAACAGACAAAAAAGAAACAAAAAACTCATAGGCAACAGTATGTTGATTACCAGTGGACAGGGGTGTGAAGGAGGTGAAAGAGAGTAAAGGGGAGAAATGGCAATGAAAGGAGATTTGAATTGTGGTGGGGAGCACACAATATACTATATGGATGAGGTATTACAGAATTTTACACCCAAAACCTATATAATTTTATTAACTAATGTCACCCAGTAAATTCAATAAATAAAAAAATTACACAAATAAAAATAATCTTAGCAAAAAAAACAAACAAACACAGAATAAACATCATATATCTGACATCAAAAATGTCCCAAAGATACCGCCACTTTTTTTAGTGTAGTATCTTCTACTAGCCTTAGGCTCTTTGTTCCCAGCCCAATTTAAGGGCTCAGTGACAACATTTCTCATTATTTTTGTTTAATTTAAAGAAAATGCCAAAGCTTGCCTTGCAAGAGATGAAAGTACTAGGGTCCACCTCCCAGGGGTCTTTGCTTATTTTAAGAATAACTGATGCACTGTGTGTAGTCAATGACAGGATAACTATCCCACAGTATAGCTGATATCTGAACAAACGCTTTAAAACCAAGGCAAAAACTGACTTCAAAACCCACAGCTCCATGTTGCTAACCTCCAGCCCCTCTTAATGTGGCAGAAATGTTCCCATGGAAACTGAGCAAAGGAGAGAGAGCAAGGAACAGAGGGGAAGAGATCAAATTCCACTTTTATAACAAACAACAAATAAAATAGGAAAATCCTAACACACAGGATGCAATGCTAAAACATGACACGTTGTCAATTATATGAGTGAAATTCACATCTATATTGACCCATTAGGTTAAAATGGTCATTTAACACTCTAGTATCATTTTTAAGATTAAATTTTAGAAAAATAAATCACCAGTATTTTCTTTTCCTTCAATCATGAAAATAAAGAAAGTGAAATTCTCAGGAATATGAGGCTGAGAAAATTAGACCTGATCCAATGGCCTTAGGGAATAATGCTCTTGGACCAGAAGCCTCAGAAAACCAGGAGGAACTATTGTAAAATCATTTTATTAAATCGCCTTCCTGTTGAAGTCCCAGGGTGCACCACCTAGAAGTCAACAATAAATATTCAAATGAAAGAACCAGTGGATTAAATAGATTTTAGACATCAGAACCAAAGAGAGAAAGAGAGAGAGAGAGAGAGGATACTATCCTAACAGATACCCTACCCTCCTTTCTTAACAGCCATTTGCTTGCCCATCAACAAATGAGTTTCTCAAGGACCAGCTGAACAGTATACATCTTATTACGTGTTAATCAGTACAATAACAATGATCCTGACTAATCCTCCCATTATTCCCAGGAGTGAAAGTTTTCCTAGGAAATGGAACTTTGGGTGTTAAAATTGGGACAGTTCTAGAAAAGCTGGGATGACTGGTCACCCTAAAACTGACCAAATCAAACTCAATTCAAATGACATAGTCTGATGTCTATGTTTGTTTGCTTTCCTTTGGTTAAGTGAGTGGAAGTTAGTATTCCCCTTAAAATTATTATTATTATTATTACTGTGTGACAGAGACAGAGAGTGGGGGGGACAGACAGGAAGGGAGAGAAATGAGAAGCATCAATTTGTTGCAGCACCTTAGAGTTTCATTGATTGCTTTCTTATATGTGCCTTAACCGGGGTGGGGAGTGGGGGGTGGGGGCTACAGCAGACCAAGTGACCCCTTGCTCAAGCCAGCGATCTTAGGCTCAAGGTGGCAAACCTTGCTCAAACCAAAGAGCCTGCTCTCAAACTGGCGGCCTTGGGGTTTTGAACCTGGGGGCTCCGCATCCCAGTACGATGTTCTATCCACTGTGCCATCGCCTTGTCAGGCTCCTTACAAATTTTTAAAAGCACTTTACAACAAATCATGAATATCTTGAAATAGAAAGACAAATATATTCAGTTACTGCTTTCTCTCAGTCATGTAACACATAAGAAAAGATGATAATAGGGAGCATAGATTACAAGATTATTTTTTAAAAAAATCCTTCGTATTATTTAATAGGAATATTCAAAATATGCCATCCCTAGTGTTCTACAAAAGTCAGTGGTATTGAAAGTTAGTGTTTATCATTTTAGGCTTTCCACTAACATTCAGGTCCATGACTCTCTCAGAACCAGCCACATTTCTTAACACAGTCATATACAATTAAGGATTAACACCTTTTATAGTGTCCTTCAACACTTCATTTATCAACTTGAACTTGATCACCAGGAGCTTCAGTTGAATAGGGGTGAGGAAATAAAGATCACCACAATAGAAAAAGACTATTATCGAACAAAAGGAAGCTACTTTATGCAAAAGATAAATAATAACAGAGATGTCAACAAGATCTTTTCTCTATCAAATGCTGCTTTACCTCCTGGAATTATTTTTAAGTGAAGTGAGATTGTCAGTGGATTTTAAACACCAACACTCTATTGAGAACACAATTTCAAAGGCATGAGGACACCTCCTCAAGGTGTGACACCGAAGGCTGAACCAGGCACTAGATGGGGGGGGCAGAGTTCTGCATTCCTGGGACAGCTAGAGCTTTGGGATAAGTCAGCTGGCAGTGTTAAAAAAAGATAACCATTGGGCTCTCCTAGTTCCCATAATGAGGGACTGTGCCTGCCTGAATAACACACCCCCACACATACGCCAAACAAAAGATGGCAAGAGTTAGTGTTAAGGCCATGTTTTTCTTGAAATGATAGGAGGTAGGAAAAAATAAATGCTCGTTATAATCTGGTTGCTTGGTTTTAGATTAGGATAATTTAATAAAAGAGGCAGATTTCACCAATTTAGTCTTTTATTAGATTATTTTTAACTAATAATAAAATATTGCCAGAATAAAATCACAAATCATCTATTTATACTTGACAGTTTTATCTTCCTTATTTTCGTTCAGATTTCATATTATATAACACACATAATATAAATTGTATCATATAAAAAAAGAAATGACTTTCATTTACATTACAATCTTGGACCTCACTTCCTTTACTCAGGTTTGCGTGAGAGATTTTAGTCATTATATAAATTTCTGATTACAGTCAAAAGAAAAAAATACAGAAGACATGCACACAGTGCAAGATAGGGTCATCTGAGTCTTGAATAAACAGAATAAAAAGAGTACTTAAGAAAGGAGGAGAGAAGAACAGAAGATACTCAAGAATTTACAGATAGAATAACAATAGTGTATATAGAGATGTCAAGGAAATATAACCAATATTCACTGAGCATTTATAATTTTTCTTCGTCATTATAAGAAATTTTATAACAATCAAGGGAATAACCAGAATAATAGTTGATAATTATTGAGTGGCAGTGATCAATTTTCTACTTTGTCCAGGTCTGAGGGTTTCTCAGAATGTAGAGCTTTCGGTACTAAAACTGGACAGTCTCATTGGGTCACTGCAAGGATAACACGGCACAATGAACCCAAAATCCTTAGCACCGTATCTGGCACAGGGCAGGGGGAGCCCCCACCTGTCACAGTTTGCTTGAGATTGTCCTGGTTTTAGGACTGAAAATCCCACAGCTTGGAAAGTTGGGTTTCTTTGTGCATTATTAGCTCATCTAATGTTTGCAACATCCCTGAAAGGAAGAAACATGTACTAATTATCACCCAATAGTACAGATAGCACAAAAAGAGCTTAATGACTGCTCATGGTCACACAGATCAGCATGTGGCTGAGCAGGGACTAGAGTTGACCATCCTAACTCCCATTATATCTGTAGATTTCCCCATGATATTATATCACCTCCCAGTTAAGCCTTAGGAGCACTTGTTAATGTTCGGAGAGAAAAAAACCAGAGAAAGATGGGAACCACACACCCCTGGGTAGTAACACAGATAACTGTGTTACTATTAGATGGTATAATGATGTCAATAGGTAATATTAGTTAATTCTAAGTAGCTCATTTGTGAAACCTGAAGGTACCTTAGCTTTTGAAGCCACCAGAAGTCCTGGAAAAATGTTAAGTTGTTATATTCCGCTCCTTCTGGGTTTATCTTTTATTGTGACTAAGACTATAACCAGGGTTATAACTAGTCAGAAAAGAATGCAGCTTGCAGTGGAAAAGAAGTCCATTGGTAAGGGTGGGGAATTGGGATATGCAAAGGGAACACGGGAGGGAGGGATGAAGAAAGGACAGAAAGAAGGAAGGGAGGGAAAAAGGGAGGGTTGGAAGAAGGGAGGGAGAAAGAAGGAAGGAAGGAACAGAGAAATGAAGGAAGGAAAGAAGAAAGGAAAGAAGGGCAAAGAATGAGAAGGATCAGCCATTTTATCTGCAAATGTGGCACAGCAGATTGACTTGTTATAATTAACTATTGATGACATTCAAAATCAGAACCAAATCCAGCCAATTGAGATTAATATTTTTATTTTACGCCATAACCAATTTTTGCCCCTCTCCTTGGGCAAAGAAACCTGATTTAAATTTTGAAGGCAAGATTCATAAAAAACATCCATACAAATAGGCATCTCTGCCAATTGACCTGACTCTGCAAGTTTTATCATTGCAAACCAAAAACAATCATCTATATCTTGGGCAAGATCTGTCCTTTGGAAGTGGAAGCCAAATAGCATCATTTGTCTTCCACCCTCTGTGCCAGCACTCAACTACAATCTCCTACTCAACCAGAAACTTAGGTAAAAATGCTCTTTGGAGACACAGTTCAATTTTTTGTTATTAGCATTTTTTCTAAACTAGTCAGTGAGGACACATGGGGGTAGCCAGAAAAATAAAAGAGATGGGATGGTGTAAAAATTTTAGAGCTTTCCTTGTGGTATCTTCACAACCCAAGTTTACTTTTCCTCTTTATCCTTTGCATTTAAATGATAATAATAAGAATATAATTAGGATAGCTACCATTTCTTGAGTGCCTTCCATGTAACCAGCCCTGCGAAGAACAGTGGGTAGCATGGTTGTGTGTGCATGTCCACATGCGTGCCTGTGAAACAGGAGGAGCCACTGCACAAAAGGTTGGATAAAGGAGAGGGAAGAATTTTGCATTGCCTGTGGTCCAGCAACTTCTCAAATTGATAGACTGAGAATTTTTGAAAATATTCATTTAAAAAATGGGATTTTAGGCAATGCATTTTTAGCATTTTTAGTGTTTTGGAAAAATCACGCATTGTATGAATACTAATTGTCTAATCCCTTTTATTCACATAATGTCCAATCTTATTAACACTATATTTTTATTTATTTATTTTTTACAAGGACAGAGAGAGAGTCAGAGAGAGGGACAGATAGAGACAGACAGACAGAAGCGGAGAGAGGTAAGAAGCATCAATCATTAGTTTTTCGTTGCCGTCGCAACACCTTACTTGTTCATTGATTGCTTTCTCACATGGGCCTTGACCGCGGGCCTTCAGCAGATTGAGCAACGCCTGGTTGGAGCCAGTGACCTTGGGTCCAAGCTGACGAGCTTTTGCTCAAGCCAGATGGACCCGCGCTCAAGCTGGTGAGCTCGGGGTCTCGAACCTGGGTCTTCCTCATCCGGGTCCGACGCACTGCGCCACCGCCTGGTCAGGCAACACTATATTTTTAAAGTGGATTTTAAAGTGGTTTATCAGTGGATTTTAAATTTCTAAATGTTCTATTTTATAGTTTATTTCCTTGAGGAAGCCTCATCACCAGTCATTTCATGGAGAAGGACGTCTGTTATTTATGTTGCATCTCATTAGGGTTTTAATTCCATCTTCTAAATTTCCTCCTGAGATTAAACATTTGGCTTTTATGAGGGCACTAAAAGAACAAGCAAGCGTCACTTTCATTTTGGGTCTCAAAACATCATAATCTTGCAATTTAATAAGGCTTAGTATTGACAAAAGCTATTTTTGCTGTTATAGAAACCAGCCCAAGACAAAGTCAACACACCTTGAAAAATCTCTGTAAGACATGTCTGCTTTGCCCATTGGCCTATCAAAGCTGATGAACTAATTTACTCCTTAATTATAAATGCATGCTCATCAAACATGAGAAATGGAGGATTCTTAGGAGCAAATCAATGAAGTAAAGGTTACTCTGAACAAAAGTAATGAAAATGACTAAAGACTCCAGATCATAAGATGAAGTGGTGAGTGAAAAGAGTTGTCCCACTGATGCCCAGCTGTCAATCACAAAAACTTAACTATATAGCAATACATGAGACCTATTGTAGGTACCAAATAAATGGTCACTTTCATCATTTTACTTATTAATAATAGCAATATTTCATGTTTTACAAATAAAACACTGGGCCGCTCAGCATCCCAGGTCGACACTATATCCACTGCGCCACCAGTTTTTGTATGCACCTGTATTTTGTAATTTTATATGTTTTGCAAATATTAAACCAGCTATACTGGTAATGCAATGTTTTACTTAAACCTGATAAATGTAAAAATAAGAAACAAAATGATGTAGAGATGATAAAATGGTATAAAATAAACAAAGAAAATCATGATATATAATAATGAAAGAAAATTATGATAAAATATGACTTAAAGATTTTTTTTAATTTATTTATTTACTATTTATTCATTTTAGAGAGGAGAGAGAGAGTGAGAGAGAAAGGGGGGAGGAGCAGGAAGCATCAACTCCCATATGCGCCTTGACCAGACAAGCCCTGGGTCTTGAACTGGCGACCTCAGTGTTCCTAGGTCGATGCTCTATCCACTGCGCCACCACTGGTCAGGCATGACTTAAAGATTTTTATAACATCATTTCACAGTACTGTACATATAGCCTACTCAACTTATGACCTAACCGTGTTACGATCGGTCTGTTGGAACCAGTAGTGGTCGTAAGTGAAGCTCTAGCTGTATTTTTTTTTAACATTCTTTCCTGAAGGTACAAATTGCTTGGCCATTGTATGGTTAAGTAAGGTACTGCAGTTCTTATAACAACACAAACTTCTAGATCTATACAATGCTCCCACACACTTTATCACTGATTCTAATTCTGCCCAAGGCTGTGCAACAATTAAGAGGAAGAGCTAAATCTTGGCCCTAGGACTTCAGGCTCAAGATGCTACAATCTCTCTCTTAATAGTAGAAAGATTTCTGGAGTTTATTGCTTGGATCTGTCTAGTAACACTACACAGAATAACTGAATAAAAGATTGTAACATTTAGTTACAGATCCAGATGTTTCAGCCAGTGTGAGGCCAAACATCTGGCTGATTAACTGGAAATTGCATTTTTTTTTAATCCTGACATTGGGCAATATGTCAAAAATTATTGATTTTAAACAGAAGAAGGGAAAGTGTAGAGAAGAAACCGTTAAGAGAAATACGTTGCTAAATAAAAGATGGTGTGGACTTTGTTATTATCACCTGCACCAGCCATTTATTTGTAACCAACATCAATAGCCCTAGTGGGGAAAACAATCTCGCTAAAGTTGTTCTACCATTTTGACATGTCTAACACACAAATGTAATTTAAAATAAAGATTCATGGATCTAATATGCTTCTTGCTTTAGACTGCTGAAGTGTCTATTGTTTTCACAGCTTGAAGGGATGTGAAAATCTGTATGCATAAATGAACACATGGATGATATACAGCTTGATATAAACATTGCCCAGCTTTGTGTGTGTGTGTGAGAGAGAGAGATACCAATGCCTGTTGAATACAAAGTTAAAGTATGCACTTTACATAAAATGCCTCATGATTTAAAAAAAAAAAAAGTCATAATGGGTTCTTTTTCTAGAACCCTAGACAATACTGTGAATTCTCTGGGGAGATAATAGAACTTATCATACCAGTATTTACCATGCTGTTATAGGTATAGCTAGTGAGCACTTGTTTCTGCTCCACGCAATTTGCTAGACATTTGTAATGTCAACCTATGAGGCGAGTACTCTTAGTATTCTCACTTTGTATTTGAGAAAACGGAGGCTAAAAGCTATTAAGTGACTTTTCAATTTTCTCACATTTATTTTGACTGGTATTTCCAATTGCCAACTTATGAAAAGGTTCAATCAAGAGCCGAGTGTACACATAGGCTGAAAGGAGTTGCATTTAATGTGCAAGAATTTTAGCATGTCAAGCCTCAAGGAGATCTTTAGAGAGTAGATAATTCGACCCTGACATTTATAGATGATAAAAAACAAGGCTCATGAGGTAATGATTTGTCCAAGATTAGACAGTTTGCCAGAATGAGAAGGAGAAATTCCCACCATGAGTAACATTTCTTTCTGCCAACACATTATTTCATAAATGTCTATTCAAATGCAAATCTCCTTTCTAAAAGTGAAGAGACCCATTAAGATCCATTATTACATTGTTAGAAACGAGTTGGTCAGATCTACCAGGTAGGATCTGATAAAGAAATCTGATGCATGGGAGGTTCTTGGGGAGGAAGCAAGGCCATCACTTTAGAAATATCAGCTCCTTAGTCAGTAGTGGATTAAAGCCCTAGATCCTGCATTTATTGCTATAGGACACACTGGGCAAGCCTTTAATTTATTTAAGGCTCAATTTCTTCTGTCAACTGATGATAATAGCATTAATAATATCAAAATGTTGATGCCAGTATAACCTTTAGAAAGCTGTGAGGAGCACATGTTATTTTTTAAGCACTCAATTAGCACACTAACCCTCATTATTACTCTTGGGGAGGGAGGCAGAAATGAAGTTCTATGAAGTCAGAGAACTTCATGAAAAAGCTGAAATTAATAGGAGATGTATGAAGCCAGAGAAAGGTGCCTCTGATCTCTCTCCATGTGGTTCAGGGTGGGCTCTGATTGTAAACTCTAATACCCTACTCCTTATCAGTGATTGCTCAGGTAAATATTCAGAGAAAAAAAAAAGAAAATGAAATGTAGGTTGTCATTGCTAAGAAAACCTGCAAAAACAAAACAGACACCCTTTCCACCAACACACCTTAGAGACTGATCTGTGCTCTGCAGGTTGTGCGCACGAAATAAGGTATGCAGAATAGGGAGTTTATGAACTTCAATAAAAAAAATGACAAACCTGATGGATCACTCTTGGTACAAATGCAAGCTATTCCAGTATAAATCTCCATGATGAATTCACTTTGCCATTTTATAACTCAAACGCCAAGTCCCAAAGTACAACAGATGCCATTTGACTAAATTCTCCATAAATTGTAGCTCCTCACCCCTGGGTTACTTTCAGAAGCAAGATTAACAAGTTTTGTTCCTTATTCTCATTACTAAAATGAAAGGAGGCTCCTTTTCTAAAGCTATATATGTAAATCAATTCCCCTAATCAGTGAGCACTTGAATCTGTGATTATAAGATACTTTGATATAACTCTGCTTGGATCCTAAAGTTCTTTCCATTCTATATTCCAAAGTTCAGTGAAAAAAGTTAATGGAAGTTCCGTAGGTTTTTGTTTCCTGGTGTTTGGGGACATTCCCAAATAGTTTGTTTAATATGAAATGTTAGTCATAATTTTATGGGCTGTATTCATTTGATAAAGCTGCCATAACAAAGTAACATACATTCAGTGATAAATTTCTTAAATAGATAGGTATCATTGCACAAGTGTAGAGGCTGGGATCCAAAATCAAGCTGTTGGCAGGGTTGGTTCCTTCTGAGGACTATGATGGGGAGATGTGTTCCAGGCATGTCTCCTTGCCTTGTAGGTGTCTGTCTTCTTCCTGTGTGTCTCTTTACGTTGTCTTCTCTCTATACATATACAAATGTGTTCTTCTCATAAGAATACCAGTTCTCTTGGATTTTGTCCCATCCTAATGATCCCATTTCAACTTGATTATGTCTGTAATAATCATATATCCAAATAAGGTCACATTCTGAGATATGGGAGGTTAGAACTTTACCATATAATTCTTTTTCTTTTGAGGGCGGGAGATACAATTCAACCCATAGCTTAATTCTTTAGAATAAGAGACTGAAAGGTATTTGCATGGCTTTCTTTATGACTTAATTTCTTCTTTTTCTCCCCAAAGTCCTGGTTGTTCTCTGAAAACGGGTCCATTTCTTCTTAAGGCACCCCACTTGATATACCCCTATATGGTGTTCACTGAAATTCTGCCTAAAATAATGTGAATTTTTCCTTTTTTAAAATATATTTTATGATTCCAGAGACCTCACTTTCTCTTAAAACTCGATCCTTTCATCATGTCCTTTCTAACAAAGATACTACCAAATTGCTGGAGAAATTGCAGAATAAAAATTGAAACCTAGCACAAGGTAACTGCTGAAAAGTACATGTGTTAAGAAAAGTTATGTGTGTGCAATGCTCTCAGAAATTCGTAAAGCAACCTAATCCTTTTGCTTTTCATGAAAATTTATGCTAATTTATATATGATAACTAGTTATAAGTCATATCAAATGATAGAAGTAAATCCATAAAAACTGACCTTACTCCCTAGCTGGTTGGCTCAGTGGTAGAGTGTCAGCCCAGCATATGGAAGTTCCAGGTTTGATTCCCAGTCAGGGCACACAGGAGAAGCACCTGCCTGCTTCTCCACCCTTCCCCCTCTCCTTTCTCTCTGCCTCTCTCTTCCCCTCCCACAGCCAAGGCTCCATTGGAGCAAAGTTGACCCAGGTGCTGAGGGTGGCCCCATGGCCTCTACCTCAGGTGCCTGAATGACTCTGGTTGCAATGGAGCAAAACCCCAGATGGGCAGAGCACTGCCCCTTAGTGGGTATGCTGGGTAGATCCCGGTCGGGTGCACACAGGAGTCCGTCTCTCTGCCTCCCGCTTCTCACTTTATAAAAAAATACAAAAAAATAAAACAAAATTGACCTTACTGATCAACCATTTTCAATGACTATAAATTAAATCCAGTATTAATCAACTCTACCAGTGATGCAGTACATTTTCTCCTAAGGTTGTTTGATAAGGGGGTAGAAAAATCACATTTTGAAATGTGATGCAATATATAATGAACCTTGGCACAAAAACTATAGTCATTGATGATGCAGAAGTTTAAGCAATTCAATGTACTTTCTTGGCACAAACCTAAATTTATAATTACGTCCCAGTGATAAAGTAATCCTGGCTCATTTCCATATTGTGGTAATTGCCCTACTCTAAGTGATAAATTAAGAAGATTAACTATAGAACTAACTACCAAAAATGTAACTAATTTAGGAAATTCTAGCTCTCTATTTATCAACTCTTTATCCAAATTAAAACAAAAGACCTGTCTGCACTCTAACTGATAATGAAACATTAGAGGGGAAAATTCTACTTTCACCACAGAATTGAATAAGAGTCAACTAATAATTACAAATCCATGATAGTGTTTTCTCATGGATGGGTAATTCCAATATACTACAAGGATCTTGTAGCTTTATTGACAATGATGGAAGTACTACAATGAATGGCCTCTCTGTAGGTTGCTGGCATTTGAAGGATTAATGAAACAGGAAAGTACAAAGGTTATGTAAAGCTTAAAAGGCCATGAAAAAAGAAAAATCTAATTAGAAAATTAGATATAAAGGTTTAATTCAAAGAATATGCCCAGAGATGGAGTGGGACTAGAATGAGAAAAATTTCATTGTCATTTCACTCTCAGGAAGCTATTAGTGAATGGCCTTAATGGGAAAAAAATGCTCAAGAATGCTTTAGATATAATTTGAAAACTTTTTGAGGTAGATGTGGTATTTTTAGCATGTATGCATCAAGACTTGCAGCCCTTTGTTCGTCACCTTTACCTGTCAGCATTTCTGTGTCAGCTTCAAGGAGGTTTCAGGTGCTACTGAAAAGGGAAATGTTGCTTCATTCCAAAACCTGTTCCAGATAATTGCTGAAAACCCAGAGAAAGTGACACTGAATAATCACTTTATCACGTGGCTTAATGAGGTCTTTTCTGAAACTCCATCGAATTAATACTTTGTTAAGACATTAAGTACTAGTTCTTTCTACTTTTTATTTGATTTTTAAAACTTCTCTAAATAAAAAAAAAAAGAGTTCTCTCAGAAATTTAAAAAAATAATGACAAGCAGTTTGGATTATATTTTTTTAATCCCAAAGAAATGTATCCCATATTGTTTTTTTATCAGAGTAGATGGAAAGGCAATGGGAAAAGTCATGGACACTTCCTCTTCCTTCTCAGAATCAATTAAAATATTATTGAACCTTAGGTTTTTACTTCAATTGATACAACTCCTCAAAATCTTTACTACATAATCCATGTCTGAATGCTTTATCTTTTGTCTAAAATCCTGTGGCATTTCCAGTATTAATTTACTGCCATCTTATTATTGAGTGGTTTTATTTTAAGATGTTGGGGATAGAGTGATGAACAACACAGACCTCATGAACTTTTCCATTGAAGCTGGGGAAGATAGGTGATAGCCATATAAATAAGTTAACAAATAGAATAGTTTTAGGCAGGGGAGTCAAGGAAGATCGCTTCACAGGTTGATATGTAAGTAAAATCTGAATGATAAGAAGCCACTCACCAAAAGGTATAAGAAAAGTAAATACATTTCACACAGAAACTATGGAAAGTTCTGCATTGCCTTTAAAGAATAGGAAGGTTAATATGGCAAGAGATTAAATAATCCCAAAGGGCATTTAGGTAGCATAAGAGATTTGAGACTTGAGCAGAGCTAAGATCATATAAAGACTTCCAAGCAGTAGAAAGGAGTTTGGGTTTTTACATTATGTGCATTTGGACATCATTGAACCTTTTTTTTTTTTTTTTTTTTTTTTGTCAAAGAAGGGTTCTATGATGTGCTTTATATTTTAAGTGATAATTCTGGCTGTATTTCTTATGAAGAATAAATTTATGTCAGGTAAGAATTGGAAGCAGCCTGACCAGGCAGTGCATAGTGGATAGAGCATTGGACTGGGATGCAAAAGACCCAGGTTCCAGACCCCGAGGTTGCCAGCTTGAGCGTGGGCTCATCTGGCTTGATCAAAGCTCACCAGATTGGACCCAAGGTTGCTGGCTTGAGCAAAAGGTTACTTGGTCTGCTGAAGGCCCCCAGTCAAGACACATATGAGAAAGCAATCAATAAACAACTAAGGTGTTGCAACAAAAAACTGATGATTGATGCTTCTCATCTCTCTCCATTCCTGTCTGTCTGTCCTTATCTATCCCTCCCTCTGTCTCTGTAAAAAAAAAAAAAGAATTGGAAGCAGGGAGGTTAGTTAGGGTGTAGAGTTGTAATATAGATAAGAAATAGTGTTGATATAGACTAGTTTCATAGAGGTAGGCTTAGTGAATAGTGGTAAAATTTATTTTTTGACAGACAGAGACAGGGACAGACAGACACGAAGGAAGAGAGATGAGAAGCATCAATTTTTCTTGCAGCTCCCTAGTTGTTCATTGATTGCTTTCTCATATGTGCCTTGACTGGGAGGCTATAGCAGAGCAAGTGACCCCTTGCTCAAGCCAGTCACCTTGGGATCAAGCCAGTGACCATGGAGTCATGTCTATGATCCCACACTCAAGCCAGCAACCCTGTGCTCAAGTTGGTGAGTCCACACTCAAGCTGGATAAGTGCACACTCAAGCCAGCGGCCTCAGAATTTCAAACCTGGATCTTCTGCATCCCAGTGTGATGCTCTATCCAAAGCACCACTGCTTGGTCAGGCAGTAGTGGACAAATTTGAGGTATATTTTGGAAGTAGAACAGACAAGTCTTGCTAATGGATAACATAAAAATCTAATTTACATAAGTCTGTCTTTGCTCAAAACTTTAGTGTAATCTCCTTGAGAACAGGAGTTATGTCACAGCTTTTCTGAGAACCCATATTATACAATTACAGCCTGCTGCTGAGGAGAGAGTCAGTATGGAACAAAAATCTATATATTTTCCCTTACTCTCCTAAAGCAAGTAATATAAGCAATACCTATGTTCTTATTGTCAAAGTGGAGATACATTTTATTATTTACTTTTTGAAAATCTGAGTATTTTCTGGAAATATTTGAAACATGAAAGTGTATTTAATATCTACCAGGCAACCCACAAAAATTTGCTTTTAACAGTCAGTCTTTTCCTTTCTCTTAAATACCAGAGAGACCACCAGGCAAAGATTTCTACTAACAATCCTCTGGGTAGTTGGTATATACATATTAAATGTGAATGCATATGGGATGAAGCCCATGAAAATCTATTGCTTAGAGATTATATTCAAAATAAGGTAGAATCAAATGATTTACTTCCTCTATAATATATGCCTCCATGATATTTACCTTCTGAGCTATGAAAATCTTAGCTAGCCCAGGCTAAATTCTGGAACTAAGGTGAGTTATATGTTCTGTCAGAGTTTCTTTCAACTATTTTGTCAAAGATTTTCCTGATGCACTGTGCGTTACAAAAAGTTCTATTGTCAACCTTTTATAAAGGGGGATATTTCAGTTTCAAAGAAGAAATTTTCCAGAGGTGTTTTAAATAAAAAATTAAAATTTGAAACATAGCCAATTCTTCTGTTCTATATCTGTTTTCTATTTTTACCACATCTAAATAACTTAGTTTAGCAACAGGAAAATCAATGCATAATCATTTCAATTGGTCTCAGATCCATGTTCATGGCATATAGTTTAATGTAGAAATCAGATAACTGTAGGAGGAAAAAATGTTTGACTCTATTATTTTAGCTTCTCTTACATAAAAAAATCCATGACAACTTTTTTTTTATTTAATTAAGGGAATTGAATGATGTTAGAAAAGGTTCTATTTTTCTGATATAAGAATAGACAAAAATGGTTTGGTGAAAACAGGCATTGAGCTTATAAATGAATGGGTCATACTGACCACACAAGAGGAAATAATGAGTTTGCTCTTGCTTCACTTGCCCCTTTGGAAACCCCAACTGGGTAACCTCTCCACAAACCAGGACTACTTTATAATAAACTGACCAGTGCCACAATCCCAGACATTTTATTTATAGAATACAGTTAACAATAACTGCTTCATGATGTTGACATGAGGTCTTGAAAGTATTGTGAGAATAGCACCAAACAGAGCAGGCACTCAGGCAAATTAAGTTGCTGGACATTTTAATGTCTTGACTCAGAATTTAATTTTTTTTAATTTCTATTTGGGGACCCATGAGGTTGAAGGACAGCTGCTCCCATTCCAGGAACAGACCACATGCTCTAACTAAATCAGTTATCCCACCGGCAAAAGTAATGTTTTCAGGACTCTAAGTCAGTCCAGTCTCAATAAATCACAACATTTTCCTGAGATTGATGGGAAGAAGATTCTCTGTTTCTCTAACGTGAAATGAATGAGAAAGCAGATAGAGGCACTGGCCACTATCTGAGAACCATATGAGTATCCAGCCTCAGTGTAAAGTCAATATAAGAAAAGGCAGAGGTGCCCTGGCCGGTTGGCTCAGCAGTAGAGCATTGCCTGGCATGTGAAAGTCCCGGCTTGGATTCCTGGTCAGGGCACACAGGAGAAGCAACCATCTGCTTCTCCACCTCCCTGCCCTTCTCTCTTACTCTCCCACAGATATGGCTCAAATGACTCCAGCGAGTTGGCCCCAGGTGCTGAGGTTGGCTTCATGGCCTCGCCCCAGATGCTAAAATAGCTCAGTTGCTGAGCAACAGAGCAGCAGCCCTAGATGGGAAGAGCATCACTCCCTAGTAGGCTTTCTGGGTGGATCCAGGTGGTGGCACATGCAGGAGTCTGTCTCTCTGCCTCCCTGCCTCTCACTTAATAAAAAAAAGAAAAAGAAAAAGAAAGAAAAACAAAGTGAAAAAAAGAAAGAAAGAAAGAAAGAAAGAAAGAAAGAAAGAAAGAAAGAAAGAAAGAAAGAAAGAAAGAAAGAAAGAAAGAGCAAACTTTGGCTGATATGTTTGAACTCTGGATCAAGTCTCACCTGAAGGGAGTGTGACATTCGACATTCTTTTCAGGTACATGATTCAGTGACTTGGTTTTATTGATTGAGGCAGTTGTAGTCAGATTTTCTGTTATTGGCACTACAAGCATACTAGCAAACCCATTAGAAATCTGGAGGAAATCATAGCTCAGGAGGATAGAATTTCAAAGTGTTTCCCTGGGAAAATGAGTAAAAATTCTCCAATCCTTTGGTTTTTAAAACCTTTTTAGATCCTTGATGCCCTGAGAGTCTGATATAATGGGCCCTCTTCTTTGAGAAGTAAAAGACTGGTCTTGGACCCACATACAAACTTAACCTACGATTTCAGAGAACTCACAGTTTCTCTCAAGCCAATCTGGGTAATATTACTTATTTTGTCAAGGGGGTATAGTGTATTTGGTTCAGAAGATTGTCCAAATTCTGATAGGTGGAGATCAGGCCTGGGTACAGCTTGTAATGCTGGCTAATGGGAGAACATGTGCACCTGTGTGCATCTTGGGGACTGAGCATATCAACCCAGCACTGAACAGACCAGCCCTTGCTCTTGAATTGCCTGCTCCAATGTCTGCATCAGAAAATGTACAAGTCAGCTCAGCCAATTACCTTTAAAAGCTGCTGAAACATATGCTCCAGGAAGGAAAATGATTGCCACACACACTCCCTACCAGTACCTCCCAGATAGACTACTGTCTTAGTTTCTGGGACAAAGGCAACATTTTCCCTGTAGCTTAAGTAAGAATATGCTCTAGCTTTAGACAATATCCTTTGAATTCTAGCTTCTAAATATAGACTGTAAATAGTGGGGAGCCTCATTAATGCTGACATCAAATTTCCATTATCATTATACTCAAAAACCTCATATCTTATTTTTGAGTCCAGCTCTGCTTTCCAATTCTTACGTCATTGTTCTTTCTGGGTGGTTGTTTTAACTTTGGAATCAACTCAGGTCGGCCAGACAGGTTGACGAAGCTTAATCGGACTCCCTAACTGAGGCTAACTAAAGCATGTTCTTCACAATGATCAAGTAGGTAACGGACCTCACACAAGTTCCTTTGGATCTGTGACTATTAGAGTGGGTGCAACCAATTACAAAACTTTCTATACTAGTAAAAACTAATCTCATTCTCTACAATTGAACTTCACAGGGAGGTAGATACTTTCCCAGTTCAACTTCCCTTGGTAAGAATGGTTGCTTAAAACAGTGGTCCACAGTCTTTATAATGCATATAAATTCCCTGGCTGTCTTGTTAAACTACAGATTCGGATTCAGTGGGTCTGATATGGAGCCTGAGACTCTGCACTTCTAAACAACTCCCAGGCGATGCTGCTGCTGGTCCTGCAGGTCACACCTATAGTAGCAAGAGCTTAAAGGAGGTGCAGTGTAGGTTTTAGGGTGCTTCCCCATCCACATACCCTCCTTTCAGGGAGACCACCAGGAGATATTCATTAAGAACTTGGTGACTTGCTGTTACTGTTAATGGCAATTACCCTGGGTGCTAACTAAGCAGAGGCAAGCCCCACTACCTGTAAATGGGAAAAGTGCAGTGATAGTGCAAGGTGTGCATTGATAATGATCAGTTCTAAGGGACCTATTTGTAGAGGAGCCAACGATTTCAGAAAAAAAGGTCTCTCCAAACTGAACAACATTCAGGGTTCAAGGACCCCCTCATTCACTGATATAAAAATCTAATTGTGCCCGCAAGATAAGGCTCCCACTGACCTTCTTAAATTGCATTAGCCCAGATCTTATTTTAACCAATTTTCCCTGCGGTGATTATATTTCATTTTTACCTAGCACAACTTCGAAATTTCTAAGCTTTAAGAATACAAAATCTTGAAAGCAACAGGCTTATTTCTCACTTGATGAGGTCATTGACAGGGCAAAGGTATCTTCTAACTGCCAAAATACTAGAATTGTAGTTGATTGGAGAATAAATAAAATATCGCTAAGGGCTATACTTTTAAAAATTAAATAATATCAGACACCCAGTTTTATATAGTGTCTTTCATTGTTCTCAAAAGCACTTTAATAAAGGCCTAACCTTCATTTTCATAGCACCTCAGAGAGGTTAGAACCTACCAACAAATGTCAAATAATACAAATCTAATTTTATCTTTAAAAATTCATAGCTGACTCTGTTATTATGGAAGAAAGGAAATACCCTAGGTGTTCCCTTCCATATCACCTTCAAAGATTCTCTCTTCCCTCTCTCTATATGCATACCTCTCTCTCTCTCTCTTTCTCTCTCTCTCTCTCTCTTTCTCTCTCATACACCTCAAATTCAGAGATCAAAGGAGAAGGCTGGGATATGGCAAACTTGATCCATTTTGTATCTCAGCAGCCATGATTCACAGACAAAATAACACAGTGTGAACAACCAAATGCTATACTGTGAAAACAGCTTCTCTTAAAACAGGGCATAAGAAAATAAGAAAACACTTCAGAGAGAATTCCAAATACCTCCTTCAAATAGCTGCTATAAATCGTTGCACAGGACAGATTATACATAAAAAGGAAGAAACGTCATTTAACACCATTAATTATATACAGTCTAATACATTATCACATTTAGTCTTCACAACAACTTTGTAAGTATGACCATCCCAATTTGTCAAATAAAGCAAGATTAAAGTTAAATAAGGGACAACTTCTTTCCAAGTCACAGGGCTAGAGAAGGGTGGTACTGAGATTCGAACCCAGGTCTGAATGATTCAAGTTCTAAATTCTCCAAAGCCCTTGCCCAGTTCAGTGTGCAAACAAGTCATCCAGGGAGCCTGTTCAGACACAGGTTCTGATTCAGCAGACCAGGTGTGGGCCTGAGAGTCTGCATTTCTGACAAGCTTGCAGGAGATGTTGATGTTGATGGTCCAGGGGCCATACATTGAACAGCAAGGCACTTTGATAGAGTTTTTCAAATTTTGGCCCCTGGGCCAGCAACATCAGTACCACCAGGGACCTTGATAGAAATGCAAATTCTCAGACTCCACGTGAGACCTACTTTGACTTTGATCTGCTGCACCTACTCTGAACAAGGAAAAGTCACAGACTGTCTCAGCAGTCTGTGATTTAACAAGCCCTCCTGGGGATTATGATGCACAATCAAGCTTGAAGAGCCATGGTTGATGTTCAATATTTCCAAAGATATGAACATCCTGGAATGAAACTTAGCTGAATAGGTGTGATTTCCTAGGTCATACTTTTGAATTTGTCTAAAAATTTCCACCGTGTCTCTAATTTGAAAATGGCCCCGCAAGAATGAAAGCTGAGATTGTGAAGGTAACCTTGTTCCACTGCATTGTGGTAGTAACTTATCAGAGGCTGTGGTTTGTGGTCCCAGAAAGAGTCATTGGGGGGTGTGGGAGAAGGGAGAGACTGATACCTAATTAATGCCCCCTTTCAAAATTGGTAAGAATTTATATTTCTCAAAGGGATCCCCTCACAGTGTCCCCAAGCCAATTTTCTTACCTATTCTACTGTGCTTTGCAAAACAAATTACTAAGTCTCATGTTTTCATTCTAAGGAAAGGCATTTTTTCCTTAATTTGAGAAGGAACATGTCAAATAATCAACAAACACAAAGAAGATAATTATCTTAGAACTCCAGTTGGGATGAACAGTAAGACTCAGAGGAAAATATCAGTGCTTGCAAGTCTCCGATAAATGAAACAATAAAGATTTTAATTGGATTTATTTAAATAAAAAACAATGTGCAATGATCACATTTTTAATAGCAAGTGATAAAATAATTGAGCACTGGACTATGCGTTCTACATGAGTATCTCATGGAATCCGTACAGCAGTACTGCAAAGCAGATACAACTCTATCTCCATTTAAATAGTGATATAATGGGCTTACAGATGACACATACATTGCTCAGCTTCATATAGCTAATAAGAATCGAAGCTAAGATTTTAATCCAGGTCTATATTTTCCTTCCCTGTGATGGCTATTGTTCTATACTAACATTCACTCTCACTACACACACAAACACACACATACACACCAGCTACCTGGGTCCACATGAGAATTTGGTAATTCCACCCTATTTATTCCTAAAAGTAAGTCTCCCAATTTCTACATGTGAAAATCAATTCTAGGCTCATTGATCTCACAGCCAATCATTATTATTGCTCCCCACAGCCAGGTGAAATGACTCCCTTGAAGAATCATGGAAGGAATGGAAAAAGAAAATTCCTTTGATCTTCTGTGCTTGGAAGGTCAATTCTACAACCTCTAACACAGGAAGAACAGAACTCTGGAAGTCTTATGAATAAAAACAAAGCCACCTGCTGTTCTGTGAGGCAATCCAACAGGGAGGCGAAATTTAAGAGGAATTACCACATAAGTATCTGTGAGTTTACAAAATTTATTTAAACACCCAGAAGAAACCAGTAATAGAGTATGGAAAACTTGGCCTCCAGAGCCCAAATCTCTCCAATTGAATTTTTACAGTAGATGCACTCTTTAGGACCACACTTGGTCCTCTAGCTATTCCGGTGGATCCCAACATGCAGAGTTAACACATGTGTGGTGAGAATTTAGCAAAACAGAGATGCCCATGTTGGACCAGACTAAAGACATTCCCTGTAAAGATCTGAGAAAATTAAATCACCTTTTATCATTTTCAGGCACATACATCAGTCCATTTTAACAGATGCCATTTCTCATAACAACGGGGCTCACGTTCCTTTTCTCCCTATAAGCACAACAGAAGGCCAATCAAAACAGACTGTATTCCACAGAACAAAGCAATGTATCTGCATCCCTTCCCTGAAATCATCATTAGAGATATGAGCCCCCTCATCTGTGAGGGACTTCCATTTGTACTTGCTTAGTTAATAGTCTACATTTACTTCAAGTCATACGATTGGTTGGAACAACTTCTATGATTCTAGCAAAGATGAAGATATTAAACACAGAGCTCATTATTAGTCAGAAGTCTGCCATGTTCCCTGCTGTATAATTAGCTTCTTTCATTCAACACATTTAAAATAGCATCAATGAAGAATATTTAATTACCTTCCTCCAGAAGCAGATCCCAACTCAGATTCAGTAGCCAGTTTCACAATGAGGTCCCATTTAAATTGTTCCTAAAATAATGTTTCTGCTAACGATAGCGGCAGCTTAAGTCCAGGCAATTTATGTCTAGGGAATAGAAACGATACGACAGAACTGGAAGAAAAACATCTTTAGCCTGTCGTTTTTTACAAAATGGGTGAAGCATTTTTAATGGCAGCATATTTTCCGAGGGAATTTAAAGTATATGGCCAAGGTCACAAGGAGAAAAATAAAACTGTAACGATGGGAAAAAGTGCTGTATGAATATCTGTGATCAGGATGTAACATATCAATAGTAAACTATGTATGATACGGGTTTTCTACACCTTTCTGACCTTGATATTGTTCACAATCCAGCTGCCATAAAGTGAAAATATGAGAATGAAAATCACAGAAGTGACAACTAAGATAATGCTTCGATTATGCCTCCAGGGCTGAAGGGACATAGCACGGGTGATTCAATTAGGCGTCCTTGTTTCCAGCTCATGCAATCTTATTCAGTGAACACTGCACCTGTTTTATATAGCTTCATACTGTTTATTACCATGGCCTTTGGGAAAGCATTGCTGAAACTTAAATATCCAAAATGAAGGTTGGCCAGCTTGATATTAACTTAAAATGTTGGCTGACTATTCTAGTCATTTGCCATTCTGACTGCAAAAACATTTTGTGATTATTTCCTCAAACAGGAAGAATTATTTAAAACTCTTCTTCCTTCTTCTCATCATCATCACCATCATTGTACCATCACTGCCACCAGACCTATAGCGACTTCCAACTTTGGACAAGACATCAAACTATGTTTATTTTGCAGTGGGCATCTATTTAGAAACACACAGTGCTTTGGTATTTTTTTTGGGGGGGGGCAATTACATTTCCTTTTTGTGGTTTATAGACTCATAAACCCTAATAATTTTTTCTTCTTCCCTAAGGCTCCGTACATGACCTGACATATTTGAGGCTGTGGCTTCAGCACAGTATCTCAAAAACAGGGAAGAAAATAACTGAAGTTTATGCGTTCGAACAGCGGTGACCTAAAAACGTTATTATTTCCTGTTACTCAGACCTCCCAAGATTATATGATTCTTCTTGATAACCTTTCCTCCAGTCTTCTCTTTGATTCTGTGAGCTACTCAAAAGTCTTTTAATAAATTTCTAACCTACTTAAGGTAGTCTAAGCCAGGTTCAGTTGCTTGCAACCAAAGAGTCTGAACTGATGCAGAGCTGGGGCATGGGAGGAGGCACACATTATGGTCTTTTCCTAAAAGAAGCTGATGACCCAGTTGGCTATAATGACAAACACAAAAAAGGATAAACAGCATAATGAGATATCCCATGTGAAGTGACAGGTAAACGGGACCAGTTTGAGAATGGAAGACAATGACTACAGGCTATATAGAAGGGGATCCTTAGGTAGAATAGAACGCCTTAACAAAATGTTCAAGAGCACTGTGGAAGTTAGAGAACCACATAGTCCTTACCATTGCCCAGTCTCACTTATGAGTTTAAAAATTTATATTTCCTTTAAATTTCACATAAAGAATCTATAAAATATTCCACAAACGTTCTCTCAAATTGCCCATTAAAAGATGGACATGATTACACAGAATATAAAGTAGGGAGAAAGAACAGGGCAAGCCTAACTTTGGCATTTTCTGCTGCACCTACTCTGAACAAAGAAAAGTCAACTGATGTCAGGACTGTCATGCTAATTTCCTGCAAAATTACTTCTTTCAAGAGGAGAAAAAAACAAAGTAAAACAGATAGTTATTCAGCAAGCATATGCATGTGCTCACACACAAAGACCCACCCATTACCCCATGCCAATGAATCCCTTTAAAAGGAGAAAGATTTATGCAATCCGAAGAGAACCAGAGTATACGTGAATCCCTTTAGACTGTAACGCAAGTGCCCATCCCTGCACCTGCAGTCAACAATTTGGTGGAGAAACAGCATAATCAATCAGAAGAGTGCTCATCTTCCACTGCTACGCTTTGTATCATTAAGCAAGGAAAGGACGGGGAATGGAGGTCCTGGTCAGTGTGCAGGTTGGATAACCTGAACCTACAATCACACTCTGGCAGGCAGGGCTGGTAATATTTATTTGGCTCTACAACCACACAGCCTTCTCTCCAGTTGAATATCTGATAAATCAATACATGTAAAAAAAGACCAATCCTCCTTCAATATTTTATATCAATTAAAAAAATTAAGATTATTATTGCATGTATCATTTCAAAATCAGTAATGATTCCCTATTAGGTCCACGTCACAGTTTCAAACTCTGCTCCTTTACAAAGCAAATACGCATAAGAGCAGAGAACAACAGTGTTCAAAATAGTGTTGTAACATATTCCCTGTTATCATCCTAAAACTATTAACTTTTACCTGAATTCCTGTGATAGCACCCTTTGATTTCTTCTCTTCCACTTTGCCCCTTTATACTATATGGAACCCAGCTGACAGGATAAGTCTTTAAAAA
Organism: Rhynchonycteris naso; assembly: GCA_037038555.1. Taxonomy (NCBI): domain Eukaryota; kingdom Metazoa; phylum Chordata; class Mammalia; order Chiroptera; family Emballonuridae; genus Rhynchonycteris; species Rhynchonycteris naso. The sequence goes on from CM072999.1 coordinate 21,897,674, forward strand.
TGTAAATAAGATTATATTAAACATGCCCGGGCTGGTTGGCTCAGTGGTGGAGTGTTGGCCCAGCATGTGGATGTCCTGGTTTGATTCCCAGTCAGGGTACACAGGAGAAGTGACTATCTATTTCTGCTCCACCTCTCCTCTTCCTCTCTCTCTCTCTCTCTTCCCTCCCACAGCCATGGCTTGATTGGTTTAAGTGCATCCACCCTGGCTGCTGAGGATGGCTCCATGGAACCTCTACCTCAGGCGCTAAAAGTTGCTCAGTTGCGAGCATGGCCCCAGACAGGCAGAACATTAGCCTTACACGGGGGTTGCTGGGTGGATCCAAGTGTGAGTACATGTGGGAATCTGTCTCTATCTCCATTCCTCTCACTTGTAAAAAGAAGAAGAGGAAAAAAGGATTATATTACCCAAAGTCCTTTTGTTTGCCTATAAGGCCATATACAATAATGCCCTAGTCAGTTCTGGGACATCATTTTGTACCTTGTATTGTTAGCTGGCTGTGGTCCAGCCACCTGCTTTTTTGCTGTTTCTCAGGTAAGCCAAGTGCATTCCTAATTTTGGGTGATTATAGTCTCTATTCCCTCAGCCTAGAATGTTCTTCCTGGATATTCGTATGGCTGGTTGCCCTCTTGTCATTCAGGCACCTGCTTCAATGTCACTTCCAAAGAGAAGCCTTCTCTGATCATTCCATCCAAAATAGCACCTCTAGACACCCCCACATCCTATTTCTTTTTTATAGCACTCTTTACTTTGAAAGTATGTATGTGTTAACTGATGGAATTAATGTTAGTATCCCAGACTAGAATGCCATTTCCTTGCACGATGCCTTGGACATAGTACACAGCCAATTCAACTAGAATCTGGGAAGGAAAGAAGAAAGGGAGGAAGGAAGGAAAGAAGGAAGGAAGGAAGGAAGGAAGGGAGGGAGAGAGGGCGGGAAGGAGGGAGAAATAAATTCTTTTACAATAGCATGGTGCTTTCAAGTTTACTTATTTTTTCAGTTCATACTTAAAACAATCCTGGAAGCCCAACCTTCAGGGTTTCATATGGGCATATAGCATCGGTCACATTTGATTTTTAAAAAATAGATATACAGCAAGTTAAAGAGATCAGTTCAAGGTGGGAGTGGAAGGGTAGAGGAAGGTCTAGAGAGGTTAAATTGTGTGAGCAGAAACTTGACTTGGTGTGGTAAAACACACAGGACAGTCTACAGATGATGTCTTATAGAATTGGGCATCTGAAACCTGTATAATTTTGTTAACTGGTGTCATCCAATAAATTAAATTTAAAAAGGGGGAAAATATAAACCAATTAAATCTTCACAGCTCTTAAATTTCCTGCCAGCACTTGAACTCCAGAGTAAGGCTCTTTCTTGCTGCACAATAGTATCTGAAAATGCCCTGAGAGCATCAGAATATTTTAGGTGCAAATGAGATTTGGACTTCGCCCTAAGAACCACCATGGATGTTCTCTAACAATTTCAGCACTAGAAATGGACAGAGGAGAAAGCTGAAAAAGACCACAGGGCCTCATCTGTGAGAAGAAAATGAATGGGAGTATCTCTTTTACCCCTCCTGCCTCCACTCCTTAATTCCTACTAGGCCATAAACTACTGCCTGAGGACTCATTATCCAGCCTTCTGAGGCCTCTTGCCAAGGGAAAAAAGGACTCCACCCACTACATCATCCTAATCAGCAACTTAGAAAGCAGTGTCACATTTAACAGCAGCAGACCTGAAAAAGTGCAATAATTGCAATAGTGCTACTAACTACACATTCTGCTCTACTTCTGCATAATTAAGAAGGTGCTTTATGACAGGCATTTGTGGCATTTAAAACATTAAAAGAAAAAGTAGCAGAATGTGCTACACCAGGAGCTTTACAGCTGCTGAATGAGAGATTTGGGGAGGAATATGGTTCCTCCAGAAAAAAAAAAAAAAAAAAGAAAGTCTTTTTTTTACTAGAGTCCTTTTTTTCTGCCCCAGTATTGTTTTTTTTTTTTTTCTCTATTGAAAAAAAAAAAAATCAAGTAGCTGAGGGAATTTAGCAAACAGGCTTTTGCAAAGGTAGCTGCTGTGTGCTTAAATGACCAGAGAAATGTTTTCAATTGCACCCCTTTAGAATGAAAACACAGCATGGTGTTTTCCCAGGATTGGAGCTCTGTGCACAGCAGGAGAATACAGACTAGTGTAAGGAAAGTAGAAAGGGGCAGGGAAGGGGGATGAAGAAGGGCGGGTAAAAATAAAACTCTAGCCTATTGTCTTTGGGATGCCATGTCAGAGAAAAGAGGCAAGGTTGGTGTAGGGCAGATAAAATATATTATGCTCACTTTGTTAAAGATGGCACTGCCCACATGGAAGTTCATTGATATTAATGTGTAATAGGGAACAGGCTGTGGGCAGGCCGGGTCGTTAGAGTAAACTTCCCACCCTCCACCCCCCGCCCTTGACTTATTGGATGATGTAGGGTGGTGCACTCTTCTGAGGAATCCCATTATGCCTCAGATGGGTGAGTTTGTATCAGAGACTTACTTGTCTGTAGATTGGATTAAGGGTTTGGATTTCTACAGTATATAGTGGGACAGACCAGTAGCTTGCTTGCTTGGTTCCTGAGGTATTAGAGAGGAGAGCAGATTAAGGCCACGTGGAGGCCAGGAGAAGCAGCCAAAATGGCAGAGTGCTGAGTGAGAAGCCAGTTTGTGCAGAGTTTGTGCTGGAGAAGGAGATGGGGAACAGAGGTGAATAAGTCTGGTGAGCTAGAAACCTTTGATTCTAGGAAACTCGGATAAGTCAGTAGCTTTGTGAGCACTGAGTGAGTGAGTTTTGGAGCCCAGTGTGTGTTTTTACTTGCCCGCCAGGTGCAAGCTAGAATTAAAGCTGATGGCTCACCAGTTCTTGGCTCCGTTGTTTCATTACCGACTGTTCGAATCCAATGCGAACCTGCATTGGCCAGGTGGCTGTGATAGTGTTCTTGACTACTGGCTTTACAGTTGGCCATTAATACATGCAAAAAAGGCACCCTACTCAGACCTCCCAAGTGATTTTCCTGGCAAAACAGATCATTCTGGAGTTGGCAAACACTGAGTGAGCCCTTATTATGTGCCTGACACTAGGCTGGATGCCATGAAGATGGAAATAAATAAGAAATCAACTCTGCACTCATAAGGACATCAAGAATTTGTCAGGGGAGGCAACCCAAATAGTTAGAATCCAGAGTGGTTTAGTAACAACTGTGAATACCAAGTGTGAGAAAACCCAGAGGACAGAACACTTGAGTCTGTTTAGACAAAATTTCCCAGAACATAGCAGGCATACACATACTATCTCTAAAATGAGAGAATCTATAAAACAATAGATCAATCAACTTGTTTATAAAGGAGGTGCCATTGGAGTCTGGTCTTGAATCACGAACAGAAGGTCTTCAGACACTCTCAGGTGTGGAAACAGCATATACAAAGGTGTGTCAGCCAGATAGTGCACGGCTTGCTAAGGGGCCAGAAAGAGTTGACTGTGGGCTAGGGCTACTGGTATAAACCTGTGAGTGGCAGGGAATAAGGCTAGTAAATTGGAGTTCACACCAAATTCTAAGCAGAAATTTGGTATGACCATGACCTCAAAGAAAACTAAAGTCAAAGACAAGCAAACCTGTTAGAACCCTTTCATTAGAGTATGTAAGGTCAGGGGCCACCACCACCACCACCGTGGCCATTCACATGCAGGTTCTCATTAAATTCAGGCAGATGGTAAAGAAACAGTGGAGTCAGAGGATGGCGGGCCATTCTGTTAATTGGTGTCTCACCAAGACAGGCAAGCTACAAGAGAAGACAAGGGAGAAGCAGAAAACCTGCTATTCCCATGGAGGGCAAGGGATCAGGGGGGAGAGAAAGAAGAAAATTCTCCTGCACCTCTTTGGTGGTGGGAGCAGAATCTCACTTCCAGTAAACATTAGCAAGACAATCGTCCCTCCCAATCAGAAAAGTGACCTGCAACCTCACAGACCACTGTATCTGAAGTTGCCCAGCCCCCAATGCAGAACACAAGGGAGCAAACAGATACATCATATTTACAAACTTATTTGACCAACAGAGTAGTTAAGGTCATCTTCAGTGAGACTGTTTCGGGGTCTGGTGATTCTTCCATACCCACTCATGTGGAGTAAATGAAGTTGAAGAGGCAGTCATGCAAATAAATAAAAAAACTAAAACCACGTGTCACTATAAAAAAGACACAGGTTCTGCCTTTTGACCCAGCTATCCCACTTTTAGGAATATACCCTAAGAACACCATAGCACTGTTCGAAAAGAAGAAATGTGCCCCCATGTTCGTGGCAGCATTGTTCACAATAGCGAAGATCTGGAAACAGCCCAAGTGTCCGTCAGAGGACGAGTGGATTAAAAAGCTTTGGTACATATATACTATGGAATACTACTCAGCCATAAGAAACGATGACATCGGATCATTTATAACAAAATGGATGTACCTTGATAACATACGGAGTGAAATAAGTAAAACAGAATAAAACTGAGAACAGCATGATTTCATACATGGGTGGGACATAAAAATGAGATTATGAGACATGGACAAGAGTGTGGTGGTTACGGGGTGGGGGGAGGGGGGAGGGGGGAGAGGGGTGAGGGGAGAGGCACAGGGAAAACCAGATAGAAGGTGACAGAGGACAATTTGACTTTGGGTGACGGGTATGCAACATAATTGAATGACAAGATAACCTGGAGATGTTTTCTTTGAACATATGTACCCTGATTTATTAATGTCACCCATTAAAATTAATTAAAATAAAAAAAGTAATGGACCAATATTTAAGACACACTGAGAATTCTTTCATTCAATATTTTCCAAGAATATAGAAATATTTTCAATTATCTTGTTTTTCTTCAAACCTAAAATCAACAAATAAATAACAGATGTCAACTTAAAAAAAAAGTAGACACAGATTCTCCCATCTAACCAGCACATCTCTTTGGGGATGTAAAGTTGTATGAGGAACTGCTTGAATCTAATACAGACAAAATGTCTCAGCAGTAACAATGATGAAACAACTGAACTGTGTAGTAGTGCAGTACGCAAACACACACACAAAGCAAAAGCCTTAAATAACAGAAGAAAATGTTCTTGGCAATGTTTTTTACACGTTGGTCAAGGGGACACATGTTCTCTGATATGCCTTACTAGAGAATGAGACAGGATGAGAGATACAGACCAGGTCTGATAGTGTGAAAATCATTCTTGCAAAAAGCACTTAAACCACCGTTTTAGCACCTCCTAAATCTTAAGGAGAGTGAAAGATTAAAGGCGACTGTCCTGAAAACTGCTGTGCATTTCTCAGATTGAAGGGTGCCTGGAGATAGAATGCCTATGCCATTTTTAAAGAAGAAACTTGAGAGTATTGATTATAATAGTAGCTGTAGAAAGTCTGAGGTCGAGTTTTCAAATTCAGCTGGTGCAGGTGGGTGTAGGTTTTCTCAGTCTAATAGCAGCCACACTAGGGCCTCTGAACCCGGCAGTTTATTCCTGTTTATAGGCGAATTCCAGACCAAAAAGGGAACTCAGTTGTGAAAGATGAGCCCGATGGTCGTTTCTGCGCCTGTCTATGGACAGGTGCAGAATCGAAACAGCCTGTATATACTGAGCAAAAGCATTGGGCTGTGGTTCAGTGCATCCTGAATGCACAACTGTGGACATGCATAATAAAAACAGAATCTCATTTACATTTTCCTATGTAAACAAATATATTTGCTAATATACAGCTTAATGCAAAGCATTCTAAGCTATTACAGGAAACACATTATAAAAGCTTTCAATATCCGTGACATTCACAACATCTGTGAAATTTCAGTAGTGGTGGCCCTGCACTTATCATCTCTATAATGCATCTTTAAAGAGAACAGTCAATCAGCCAGCCACACCAGGTGAGATAAAACTGAACGTGTCTTTTTTTTTTCTTTTTTTTTTTTTGGGGGGGGGGGAGACCAGAATACTATGCTTATTTAGTGAAAAGCCAAATTTAGTTCTCTAAGTGAGTTTTCACTTGAACTACCGAGTTGTTTTGGCATCTGACTCATCTGAAAATGAAGAAATATTTACACTATAGACATATCTAATTTTACATCATATTTATTTTATTTCACTCTAACGTAGTGCCCAAACCTGGGTTTCTTAATCTTTCTAGAGTAGGTTAAACAGGAAGGTGAAATATCAACTTGATTTGGAGAACAGGAAGGGCTGCCTCAAGTATATAAGTTGATGAGGTCCTAGAACTGCTTTTCTTTCTTTTCTCTCAGCGCTCTTCCACTGGAGATGACACCTGCTGCCACTGGTGCAGTTTTCCTTTCTCTGAGGCTGGGTCACATGCCTTTACTACTTCCTTTGTCAATGCCACTGTCACACCGACCGACAATGGCCTGCTGGCATCCAGGAAACTCAACAACCCAATTTCAGCAGCCCAAATTTAAGTAACCACAGAAAATAGGCAGCCTACCTGTCCCTGTTTATAGTTATTTTAGCACATTAGAGATATCCATAATACAGGCCCAACATTATGGATGAAGCATCCATTTTGTAGCCTTCAAACCTGGATGTTTTCATTCCTTTTTTTTTTTTTTTTTCTTCTCACATTCCCCACGTCAAATCAGATACAACATCCTGGTGACTCTTTGTTTCAAGTTCCTCTCAAATTATGTTCTCCACATTTATATCACCTCATGCTGGACCCTCCCAATAGCTTCCTGGGTATGCTCTATGTTGTCACTTTACCTTTCTATTTCTCTGACACAACACTTCCATAATAATTAACTAACAATTTCCTTTGATCATCTTTATTCAATGTCTGAAACCATCAATCACTCTCCATAACCTAGAACAACATTCAAACAGTTTGACCTAACCCCTCAGAATCAGGTTTTCTCTGACCTTCCAAGACTTACCTCCCACTGGGTAAGTGGGTCTCATATAGATCTCATACTTTCTCACCTCCACATTCTTACCTAAGTAAGGATCAGGCACAGCATGAACAACACCCAGATCCTGGCCGCCATATAATTTGGTAAGTAAAGTTTTATTGGGATACAACCATACCCATATATTTATTTACATATTGTTTATGGCTGCTTCACGTCACAACAGTTGAATTGTTGAGACAGACCATATGGCTTGCAAAATGCAGGGCCAGCATCATGGGTGTGCAAGTTGTAATGTCACACAATGCCAAGCACAGGTTGTCCCCATCCTGAGATTCTTGATAATATTTTTATCATTAAAATTGTATTCTAAAGTAAAGTCTAACGAGACAATCAGCCACAAAAGCAAAAGATATACACACAATATGAATGTTCATTGTTTCTTCCCATCTCATTCCCATAGAGCGTTTGCAGTACCTCATAAGCACCGGCTTCTGGTAGGAAACCTAATGATGCACATTCAGCGAGACTCAAAGTGATTATAAAGTGTGTAGCATCTACTACTAAGTAACTGACAATCTAAGGACTAACTACTAACTACTAAGGACGCTGACAATCCTCACAGCCTGTTGGAATCAGACCTTGCTTCCAACACAGAAAAAAAAACAATGGCATTCTGAGAAACACAAATGGCCAATGAATCCTATCATATCCCTTCTTACTCACATAACTTCCATGAACAGGTCAAACATCTAAGACACAAATTATGACAAAGTGGGAAAGGGAAAGATAAGCAACCCATAGTTGTTTTTTCTTCCTTCCAGTCTTTTCTTATTTATTGGTAATTTAAAGGTAGAGAATGTTTATAAAACATGTGCATATCAGGCAGTGAAATGAAAACAATTGAGCTGGTTCTGTAAAGTTCCCATATGCACCACATGAACTATGAAATAGAAACTATTTCCTATTTCGGTTAAGTCTGCATTATAAGTTAAAAGTTCTTATGCTTGCACGTAAAACTGGCATCCCACAGTTTAAAGATGGATATCAAAATTCATGCTAATAATCTAAAATGTAAATTTTACTCTACTAAGAACGACATTAAATAGCAGATATAAAACAGCATGACAAGTTGAAAGAGCGAGGCCATGGTAGGAAGAAAAAGCTTTATATTTTAGTACCTTTGGTGGTTCTTTATTGTTTTTCTAGTATAGGAAGCCCACATTGTCATTTTGCACTGTGTCTGTAAATTAAGTCTTCATCTCTGAGAAAGCCTAAAAGTTCTGCTCTCTCACCCTTTACAGAAAACTTTTTGCCACTGGCCCCAATGTAATTACCTACATGGTGGGCTTTACCATCTTCTTTATGCCCAGAAGAATGCACCTTTTCTTCAAGTTTCAACCAAAATGCCAGGTCCCCCTCAAAATCTTTTTATAGTCACCGCTGCTGCCGAAGTAACTCCTCTTATAAGTTTTATTTGTGCATTTCACTTAAGAATGAAGCGTGCTCACTTTACGATATCTACTGTTGCTTCTGAAGGTAAAAAAACACCTTTAATTATTTATCTTTTCTGATTATTCCTGTCACTAATTTATAAGCCATTTGAGAAAAGCAACCATAAATAAGGGGAAGATATAAAGAGAAAACAAACTATGTCACTGCTCTAGGAACAAAATGAAAGACATTGTAAACACATCCATAAACTCATCATTTGGACAACCACAGTACTATCTAGAGTCTATGGTGTTAATCACAGAAGGTCCCTACTCTTGCACATGTCAGGACCACAAACACGTTCACACAATATATATTTTTTTATTTTTATTTATTCATTTTAGAGAGGAGACACGGAGTGAGAGAGAGAAAGAGAGTGAGAGAGAGAGAAAGGAGGGAGGAGCTAGAAGCATCAACTCCCATATGTGCCTTGACCAGACCAGTGCAGGGTTTTGAACTGGCGACCTCAGTGTTCCCAGGTCGACGCTTTATCCACTGCGCCACCGCAGGTCAGGCCGTTCACACAATATAGTAGTACAAGATAAACAGGATTAATATAAGAGACACAGGAGAAAGTGCTATGGGAATCAAGGGGTCTCAACTGGGACAGAGTCGGGAAGACTTCGTGAAACAGAGATGGAATCTGAACTAAACTGAGAAGGAAGGAGGCGCTTGGATCCTAGATGTGGAAAGAACAGGGTAAGCAGAGAAAACTGAACAAGCTGAAGCCTGGGAGTCTGGCTGTGTGTGTGAGAACACACGCATTCAACTGGGCCTTCCTCTTGAAGTCACCAGCCACTGCTGTGGGTGCATGGAGGTGAATAGCTCCTGATGGCCATGCATATAGTACACTGTGACATCAGTAAACAGGACAGGTTCTCAGAAGGCTTGAATTTTCCTCTCTTCATTTCTGATGCTTAAAGCAAGAGTCTAAATGGTGTTCTAAGGCAAATATGAGAATCTATTTATGCATCTATTCAAGAAGCACCAATCAGAGTAATATGTTCTTCCAAACTACAGCTCAGCTGGGGGAGCTTCAAATGCAGTGATATATTCTCTGAACATAAGGCGCCCTGTGAGAAACATCAAGAAAAAGGCTATTCAGCTTATAATGCTGACTTCCCCTGAGCTGTCACTCTGGGACACATGGTGTGGGAAGAAAGGGAAAGGAAGGAAGGTAAGGAAAAAGGAGGACGAGAGGGAGGGAGAGAGAGAGGGAGAAAAAGCAAGGGCAAGTGGCCTCTAACTCTCCATTTTCAGATTAGTGATTGAACTCTGTTGCCTGTTGAAAAAGGGGGTCTCATATTTTCATGACGATAAAAGATGGAGGGTGTGGCTCAGGTGACAGGACAGTCAGAGAGAGAATTTGGGTAGAATTCATGTAAAACATGTCAAACCCATGCAGGGCATTAAGAACAGTTGCTTTTCAAATTTTCTTTTTAGAATCTCTGCCCATGGAAAAAAAAAAAAAACTAAGGTGACACCCACTCAGGCAAACAAGTGCCATCTGGCAGAGTCCTATAATCTGGCTTCCAACATTGCCATAGAGCTTTATCTCAAGGCAAACATGGCTGCTTTGCACTCATTTCAAAGAGGAGTTTCTGGGCACCTGAATTAAGCATGGGAATGAAAGAGACAAAAACGAACCACGTTCCATTATCTTTCTTTATATTTCAGTTGCTATGTCCTGAGAAAGTAAGAGAGGTTTTCTGTTTTGTTTTAAATATGAAAGAACAAGTAGGCTATAATATGGGGGTGGGGGGAACTGTGACACATCATAAGGGTGAAGCCCTAGGAGTCAGACGTCTCTGAATTCAGACTTGGTCAAGTTAGCCCTTGGCTTTTTACTGTATAATAGGACTAGAATACTTATACTCATAATGTTGTGTGGGGTTAAACAATAATAGAGAAAGTCATAATCTAGCCCAGTGCCAGACACATTATTGGCACCGTATAAGCAGTACTGTTAATGTGATTTAGGGATATGGACCAGGGACTCATTTATGCATTGGGGTCTTTGGGGAGGAAAAAAAAATAGATCCAGCACCCTGTGGCCTCTGCTACCCATCTGAAATACATTATCATCACTTTCAAGTCTTAAATTATGTAAAACACATCCTTGTGGTGCAAATACTAAGCAAATGGCAATGATGTCACTTTGGCAAAGAATGTAAATATCACTGCAAATGGACAGCACTTGGACAGGCAGCTGCTTTTATCTCATCACCGTAGCAGTCCCTTTCAGAAAATTTCGACGTCAAAACCAGTGGTAGAGGGCACACGCAGACCCTTCTCTGCAATCTCAGCAAGGGCACCTCTTTTTCAAAAAGAGCTGCTATGCATCTCAGAGAAAAGTTGTATTTCACAATGGTCCTGTCTTCTCACAGACAAGTTAGCATTGTGCACACAGGCCAGAGTGCGAACACAGAACATATGCAAGGTGCCACTCTAAGTGGCAGGCAGCTTACAGCCCTGCATGCTGATTTTTGGCAACACCTTTGGGGAATGGTTGACAGCTGCTGTCTTGACAAGAAGAGAGGAAGACCTTCTTCAACATGCACTTCAACAATCACACAGGCTCAAGCGCGCGCACACACACACACACACACACACACTTGCTTGGGGTAAAAATTTTTAAACTGTTTATAGAGCACTGCACAAGGCAAGACAAATTGAAAATAGTCCTTAGGGTATTACACGACAGTGGGGATCAGCAAGTAATTTAAAGATCTGAGTCTTTACTCTTGTTTGAACGCAATTATAGACACTTGTCCACCACTGTTTGCTATGATTTTAAGAGTCTGCCATTATTATGTCCAGCCCCACTTCCAACAGGAAACAATAAAGTCACTACTAGAGCAAAAGTAAACTGGGATGTAAACTGAAAGTTGTAGTGAAGCAAATGATGCCTTCTGTGACCTTGTCATGGCCAGCATGGCACACAACGTTTGTTCTTAGCTTCCTGGCCTCTGTGCCCTAGGTCAACATTTCTCATTTCCTTTGGAATCAGAACTCTAGGGCCAACACATCACAGGCCTCCAAGAGGGTAATTAAATGCTATGTCTTAACAGAGAGAGGGAAGGAATAAAGTAGTTTATTCTAATGTGTCTTTTCCAAAGCTAAAGAAAACAATAAGGAGAAAAGGATGTATGGAAACAAAGCAGGGCTGGGGAATGAGGCATAGACAATAGAAATACAATGTTAGAAATAAATGTATACAGAAAAATACAGGCCTTATTTTTCCATGAATAATTCAGGACCCACACTGCACTAACTTGAACAAGGAGAGCACATGGAGCTTTTGAAGGACAAGACCTCTGACAACTCCCAGGAGAGTTTTCAGCACAATTATTTTTCCATCATGCACACGTACAGACAAATGCACACACACACACACACACACACACACACACACACATATAATATACACACATATTATATATGTATTTGTACTGATACAAAGAAGTTTTTATGTTCCAAGGATTAAACAAGGCTATAAGATTAAATGTAAGAAAATTCACTCAGAGATCCACAGAAGTTCTCTTTTTCAGCGAGGATGATTTGTTGATTTTCTGACCTTATTCCCTCTATCCTGTAGCAAACCCAATGGCCCACCGCTCCAGATATGCCTGACCAAACCATGTCCAGCTGTTTCCCCCACACCAATGCTCTAACACCCCATTAATAATCTTCGAACGCAGTCTACCTCCTAGAGTAGTCTCTGCACCCATTCCTGAGAAGCCAAGTAACATAAGCAAAAAACACAAATATTTTTATTTGATCCACAAATTTATGGTATATTGGTGGATATACCTGGAACCTCTATGCCAGTACTTACTTAACCAAACTTATTCTTTTCCTGAAAATGTATTTCTTTTCCTGATTAAGTGGTATTTGCAATTCTTTAGGTAGGAGTTTCTTTTCCCATGAAAGTGAGTATAAAATCTGTGTGTATATATATGTGTGTATTTAATTCAATGTCTTTTATCTGATTTTAAAAAGAGGGTAAAAAGCTTCCATCTCAACAATCAAATCTAAAACATCAGCATCACTGTTCCCTTTTCTACCCTGTTCTGCCTGATTCTGACTGCGTCTATTCAGTAAACATGAGGAAAAAAAACTGGACAAATTCAAAAACAAGTCAAGAACTTCACAATTGAACTTAGATTGGTCTCCTGGTTTGTTTTGGGAAATCCTTAGTTCCACAACCATCAAACACCTACCCATTCTTGGTGCTTAACAAATATTTTTGGCATTAACCAGCCGTATATAAATAATACAGAGGTTATACTATTACTCTATCCCCATACTTGGGACACAGAGTAAGTGCTTCTGAAGGAAGTGGGGCATCCCATTATTAGAATCATTGTATATAAAGTATTAATGATAACATAACCTGTTACAAACAGTGCCACATAGGTCTAGACTAATATTCCACACCCTGTTAGCTCTGTCTTAGTTCTAACTGTTAGAAAGAGCTTCCTTACGATGAATAATTTCAACTGCTAATCAGGGATTCAATTTCTTTCCATTAAAGTGTTGTTGACCACAGTGAATTCCTCCCTTCAGCATTACCATTCAACATGTGTATTGCAATAGCTGGTTTACCCCTCAGCTGGTCCCTGTCATCACTTCAGTCTCTCCACAGCTGAGTCTTCTGCAGTCCCTTCACCATCATCTATCAGGGGTCCCTAAACACAGGGGGCCAGTTCACTGTCCCTCAGACCATTGGAGGGCCGCCACATACAGTACTCCATACACTGACCACCAATGAAAGAGGTGCCCCTTCGGGAAGTGTGGCGGGGACTGAGTAAATGGCCTCAGGGGGTCTCAATTTGGCCCACAGGCCATAGTTTGGGGACCTCTGATCTACATGATACAGGTTCAAGACCCACACCTTGAAGTTTTCTTCTAGTCTGTAAGTGCAGCAAGGTGTGTGTATATAACACCCTTTGTGTGGTTTGACCAGCACTATGTACTACAGAAGTATTTGCTGTGTTCTACATTGAGTTTGTGGTCAGCTAAAATCCCAGGGCCTGCTTAGCATGAGTTTCTGTCAAAAGAGGTCTCCCCTAAACTAACTGTGCTTATTTATTACTTCATTTTAACGTATGAACAAGGACCCTAGAATCAGAGAAAACTAAATTCAATTACACACATAATATTTTCAAGCCAGGTAACCTTGAGAAATTAATTTAATATGTTTTGTTTTTAGTTTTTCCACCTGGAAAAAACCCCTGATTTTATAATGTAAGTTCTTACAAAGGATTTAGAGATGTAAAATACCTGGTGTAAACAAGGTGTTCAAGAAACATTGGTTTCCTATTTATTTTACCTTATGGTTCCAGATTTCTAAAAATTTTTTGATCTGGTATCTGTGCCTTCTGTAAATGTGATTAAACATGTGTTTGTTCAACATCTTCCTGTGAGTTGTGTACATCAATAGAGGATGGGCCAGAACCAAAAACAGCATTCAAAGGCTTCTAATCAAAATGCTATCAAAGCTAGTGAAGGGTTTTAAAAGACTTCATGAACAAAGTGTTCGTTTGTTTACCTCCTTGTGAGCTTACTCATTATTGTATAAATAGTTACTTAGAATGTGGGAAAGGTAATATCACATAATATTGCTTAAAATCATGTATCGTATATGAATTACCACTGAGTTGTAACACACTAAAGAACAATCATTCTACAATTATTCTCAAAAATTACCTTCCATATATTTACCAGATATATACATATACACATACATATGTGTATGTGTTTACCGTGTATGTGTGTGTGTATGTGTGTGTGTATACAGCCTGTGAAATATTCCAGGCCACCTCCTAAATACACAACAAAATAATTAAACTAAACTCAAGTATATAAATGGAAAGAAAACATTTGTTCCACAATTCTTAATGCCATAATAAAGACTAGACTGTCCTTACTTTAAGAAGTCTGATCAATGAAATCCAAGTTGTTCCAAAAAAAAAAGTTTTATAAAGTCATAAATTGTACTACACAATGTGAGTGATAACATTATGCAAGAAAAATGACTTTTAGTTAAGTGTGGTTTTAAAAATCTAACAACTTATTTTTTACCTTCCTGAAAAAATGTATAAAATGGTATTTTACTAGACCTTAGCTATAAATAAACAAGACAGCAATATGGAGACTACAAAACACAAAGGAAGAAAATTTTTGATATGATGAGAAATAAAACAGATGTGATTATATAAAAAATTGCGCTGGCATAAGAATCATCAGCATGGATGAAATCACCAAATCATTTGGATATCACAGTTGGATACAAAAGTATAAAATATGTATTTACTTGATAAATATTCATTGACTAGCAAACAAGCTCAAAGCACTGTGATAGGTATTGACATTCAAAAGTCAATAATGGTGTCTTTCCTGACATTAAACAGCCAGCATAGTAAATATTGTTGAAAAAAATAATAATAAAATGAAAAAATCCCTTCCAATGTCGATTTATCCATATATGACATATTATATTGCTCTTCCAAGACAGACTCTGAAAACTCTAAAACATAGGCATTCTTTATGTGCCAATTATACCTTTGGTTGTACAGAAAGAATTTAAAAGGTCTGTAATAGCTACAGCATTTTATGGACATCATTTTACCTTTCCTAAACTTGGTTTATTCTTTAACAACATAAAGACTGTACAAGGAACTCATGAGGCCCTGGCCAGCTCTAACATTTTAGATCAAATTGTAGAATAAATTGAATATTCTGTGTAGAATTTTCACTGTGTTATACAGTCTACTAACAACATTTCTTACAAGAAAGAACACAATGGGTAGTTTCTCATGGGTATTTGCATATTTAATGACCAGTGATTTATGCTTTCATAAATAGCATTTCATAGACTTATCAAACATGGAGGATTGGAAAATTATGATAACTAATTAGATCTCTTGGGCAACAACAATTTTGTATATATTTGTCAAAGACCTGAATTTCAAATTTTAACCTGAATTGTTTGTTAATGTCTTCGTTTTTAAAGCAAAGTACAGGCAAGTATATACTATGGAAGCAAAAGAAAGAATACTTTACATTTGAACATTTAGGGGCATATTCTAACAAAACGAATTCTGCCAGATCAGTAAGAACACTAGTTTCATGACAAAGGACATTCCTTAACAGAGTTGGTCAAAAATTAATGTAACTTATAACAGAGCAATGGTACTGCTAACACTCAATTGCAGTGAGGTCTAAAAAAATTCATACCTGATCTGAGCCACAACTCTAACCTGAAGCCTACCTAAAAGCAACACATATAAAATCATAACATTGATAATGATTGCTCAAAAAGACTAAGGTCTGTTCTAAGAAAGGCTGTATATCCCATGTGGAATGACCACTTCTCACTCCTTTAGACTCTGTTCTACTTATTAGTACACATCTTTTTCTTACCCATTTTATTATTCCCAAAACCCCCGATCTGATACAACCTCAGGTCTGCTTCCACTCAGCAGCTCCTACTGCAGTTAAAATGCTAATTGTTAATTTACTTCTCTTTCCAAAAGCTCTCCCAGAGCTCGGCCTTTCTTCATTGAATCATTGAATCAGCTTGTCCTGGGGATACTGCTAAACCTGCCTTTGATCAGTGTTTAATCTTTCTAGATGCTTTGGGGTGTGTAGTTTAGTACCTATGAGAAAATAATTAAGAAGAATGAAGAAATGTAGTATTATATAACTCCTGTCAGCATGAGAAATGACCAATCAGAATGCTCTGACCCCACTTCTGTCTTCACAGACAAGGGATCATGCTAAAGAATATAAAACTTGAAAGTCCAGTGAGGGTTTTAATTGAATAAAGGGGCAGCGATTTCGAGTCCAATAGAATTTGTTCCATTACAATAGAGGATCTTTCAGAAACAGAACTGTAATATGGATGGGAAAAAGGAAAAATATACTCTTTAGTCTCTTAGCAGTTGTAGGTAACTGTGCTGTAGCATATATTCCTCAGTGACTATAAGAAAATATTACCTGGAAATCAAATATAGGAACTCTGTAAGTTGCTCTAAAATAAAGTGAGCAGGGAAAGAAATAAAACCTCAATATTCAATGATTATGGAACCACAGGAAGGGAAGGTAATGCTTAGAGGCTGATGCTAACATAAGTGGGAGTAATGAGGCAAAAAATTAAGAAAAAATATTTAATATGAATATTAGAAAATGTTCCCTGGTGGGCAATAACAGGGCTATGAAAAAAAAATAGAGATAGAAATCCAGTAATGCACAATGATTATTCAAAATTGACCCCAAACAATGTTCCACAGAGATAAATGAAGCAGCAGCACCCAAGCTCATCTCTGGTTCTAATTTCCTGGACTTACCTAATGAGATGTTCTTAATAAATATGGTATTACTCAGCAACACTGAGATATGACAACAGCTCAGAAATGACTCAAGGTGACAATTATCATTTCTTAGTTCTAGAAACTTGGGGACAGCATTAAATGAGAAAGAAATATCTCAATAGCATTCCAATAATTACATTCTAACTCCTCTCCCTTGATAGATAAAGTAATCATCTTGGTATTGGATGAAAGAAAAAGCAAGTCATAGATCCGGTCTGTATCGTTTCTGAGACAGGACAGGCATCCACATTGCCCGTTCCTGTTTGAGTTGCTTCTCCACATATGTGCACCCCCAGAGGCAGCCTCTATCTTGCCCCGTATTGAGGGCTCCTGTGCTTATGTTCTGGTGCTTTCATTTCTGATCTGGAATAAGATATTTTCAAACTGTGAGTAAATTCAATACTCTCTTTTTTCTTTTCATTGATAATCTCATTGCTAGCCCAATCTAACTTGAACTGGGTCAGTTATAATCCATGGACATTTTTTCTAAAACTATGTCATTAATACCTCATCCTAGGCCCTGGCCAGTTGGCTCAGTGGTAAAGCATTGGTCTGGAGTGTGGATGTCCCAGGTTTGATCCCCAGTCAGGGCACACAGAAGTGATCATCTGCTTTTCTACCCTTCCCTTCCCCTCCTCTTTCTCTCTCTCTCTCTCTCTCTCTCTCTCTCTCTCTCTTTCTGCAGCCATGGCTAGGTTGGTTTGAGTGTATAGGCCTCTGGCACTGAGGATGGCTCATTGGAGCATTTTCCTCAAGCATTAAAAATAGCTCCATTGTGAGCATGGCCCCAGATGGACAGAACATCAGCCCCAGACAAGGGTTGCCAGGTGGATCCCGGTTTGGGCATATGCAGGAGTCTGTTTCTCTATCTCCCCTCACTTGGAAAAATAAGAAAAAAATAAAACAAGAACTTAATCAGTACTCACTTCTTGTCTTTCATATACCAGTCAGGAAAAATAATAAAGTAATGAGAAAAACAAAACAAAACAAAAAAAGCCCACATCATAGTACATTAGCTTGAAAATCTTTTCATCACATTGACCCAATCACCATCAGTAAAAGTTTCTGAGCACTCACCCCGCTCCCACAATGTACAGACATTTACTTATAATGTAGGCATGTACTACTATACTGATGAACAAAATATATTATTAAAAATACTATAATAGACATATAAAACAATAAGATAAACAGAAATATTTTTTAAAAAGTTTAAAGCTCTCATCATATACTATCAAATAGATGTACCTCATTTTGAAGTGACTGCTCTACAAAATGAATTTTCATCAGCTCAACAGAATGACATAATTTTGTTGCCCAAGAGGTTCCTTCCTGTAATGGGCTGAACTGTTTCACTCCAAGAAATATTTGTTAAAACGCTACCTCCTAGGACCTCAGAATGTAACCTTATCTGGAAATAGAGTCATGGCAGATGTAATTGGTTAAGATCAGGTCATACTGGAGTAGGGTGGGCCCTTTACTCAACGTGATTGATGCCTTTATAAGAGGACACCCAAAGGACACCCAGGTACACATGTGATAATGAAGGCAGAGATTGAAGCACTGCAACTATAAGCCCAGGAATGCCAACAGTGGAGCAGCTAGAAAAAAGGCAAGAAGGAGCCTCCCCTTGAGCTTCAGAGGGAGCATCGACCTACTGACACTTTGATTTTGAATGTTCGCCTCCAGAACTGTGACACAACAAACTTCTGTTGTCTTAAGCCACCTACTTTGCAGTGCTTTGTTACAGCATCCTTAGAAAATATACTTTCTAATACAGAATAACTTCCTAATTTTATCAAAACAATGGACGATGAAGACAAAATATCAACCAAGATTAAAATGCCCCCCACCCCCATAATTCAATAAATAGAGATAGAGGTAGAGAGACAAAGGGAAAGAGAGAGAGGACATGAAGATAGGAGTCCAGTACAATACAACAGTTACCTGTGGAGTTTCTGGTGAAATATGAATCTTAGCATTATCAACATGCAAGGCCAGTATCAATGGATGTGAACTCACAGCTCTATATCAATTATTAACGTGTTAAAATACTTTCAGAAGTAGATGGCAAGATGTCATTGCTTCAAACAACCACACACACACTGATCAACCTGGCCCTTCTCCCACTTTCCATAATTCAGCAACTAAAAGGTCAATGCCTATCTCAGCAGAAGACCCGAGCCAGAGTCAATTATAATTGACCACAGGTCTTACTGGTTGTCTAATATTTTTAATATCACCTAGACCAATATACCTAACAGAGATTAAGTTTCTTGTTGGCTAAAATGTCTGCACAGCTTACACCCGCCAGGGAAATAATAATGGAAATTGTATTCTATGCTAGTCAAGAAGGAGAGGCAGTTGCAGGTGGTGAGAAGTTAGAAAATGTTCACGGGATACTATTGCAATGTAGATTAGTATAACATTTTCCCAGGGTTCTCAGTTTTGTTCCTGCCTTAGAATACAGAGGATAAAAGATAAAAAGAAATAAGAACCACATTTTCCACCTTGCTGTGGTCTGAAAGTAGTGCCCTCCAAAATTCATGTGATGAAACCTTACTGCCCAATGGGATGGTATTGGGAGCTGAGCCTTTGGGAAGTGCTTTGGTTATGAGAAGGAAGCCCTCACAAACAGGATTAGTGCACTTATAAAACAGCTCTCCAGCCTCTCCCACTATGTGAGGATACATCAAGAATACAATTGTCTATAAACCAGAAAGCTAGCTCTTACCAAACACTGTATGCTGGCACCATGATCCTAGAGTTCCCAGTCTCCAAAATGTGAGAAATAAATTTCCAGTGATTAAAAGCACCAGTCAATGGTATTTTCTTACAGCAGTCTGAGCAGATTAAGACACACACCTGATGTGAGAATCACTCTTTTATGCACCAAAGTAAAGTTAGAGGCTTATACCTAACTAAGCAATAAATTCAGCCTAATTAATTTTGATATCTTGTGATTTCAGAGTGCTATTTACATGTGATATCATCTGGAAATGTATTTCTTATTTAACCATCTCCCCAAAGGACCATATCTAGCTCTGCTTTATTTCTAGCAACAAATAACAGCTCATATTATGGAATAAAGCTTCATGTACTGTTGAAATGTACAAAATAATTTTTTTTTAAAGGTGTAATTTTCTTCTATTGCAGCTCATTCTAGATGGGCTAAGACAATGGGTACAACTAACAAGAATATGTTCAGGTTTGAATTCATATATTCTTTTCTACATTAAGTATACTAGAACCAGGACTATGGTTAGCCTGGTTAGTAATGAAAACTACATACCTAGTTTGGAGAAAACCCTGGTGTTAACTTCTTATAATACTACTCCATACTGTGTACTTTGGCATTTGAGTGTTTTTCCATTAATCAGAGTATCTTTGTTTACGGTCAGTTTTATTTAGATTCATTCACCCACTTCACATCTTGGAAGGGGTGGTGGTTTCCCTTTCTTTGTCACCAAGTCACATTTAAGGAAAGATTCTTTTAATCTTTTAAATAGTTTCTCCATGAAGACCCCTTTTCCTTCTTGTAATAGAATGGAGTCTTGCTCCGGCATTTAGAATAATATATAGTATACTTCACACACTTCGGGTCTTGAAAAGAATTATTCCCAAACACCTATCAAAGCTTATTTGAGGAAAAGACTAATAACCATGTTGCTGTGAGTTTTCTGTATTTTTAATAGGCATATTTAAGCCTTAATAGACTGAATGGTCCTGTTACAATAATTCTGGCTACTCCCTATCATATTTACACAACTAGAATCAA
The DNA here is from genome assembly GCA_037038555.1 of Rhynchonycteris naso. Taxonomy (NCBI): domain Eukaryota; kingdom Metazoa; phylum Chordata; class Mammalia; order Chiroptera; family Emballonuridae; genus Rhynchonycteris; species Rhynchonycteris naso. The sequence goes on from CM072999.1 coordinate 21,918,236, forward strand.
CAGCACATTAATGGATAAGAGAAGTACAATGAGGTAAATTAGGAACATCAAGATCACTTGGGAATTTCAACATACATCATGGGCTGCCAGGTTTCAAAGGAAAACTGGGCTGCAGTGTAGCTGCAGAGGACTTGGGCAGAGCACAGACACATAATGAGCAGGCATCTTGGCAAAAGATTAGAATGCTTTCCTTGTGCTGAAGAGGAACAAACACTGGCAATTAATTGCACAAGTCAGTATATAATCCTAATAATTTGTGCTATACCACCTTCTTAATGATAATAGCTTCTTTCCAGAAAGACAGAGTCACTTTTCAATGCATTATTCATCTAGCTCCTACCTGGTCCTCAGACCATTGCACAAGCCATCAAATCTTCCTGGAACATCTGCAGAGCATCCAAGATAAAGGAAAGGTAAGTAGACCCTGTCTTCAAAATTATTTAAAAACCCCTCTTCTTAGTACTCAGTATATGTTAAAAAAAATAGTTTATACAAACATGTATGACTATAACCATAACTTCTTTAGGAGCACAACGCAAGTAAATCTAAAAATTTCTAGAGAATTCATTAGAAGCCCTAAAGCTTAGTCTAAATTGTAGACTTTCAACTATAGCATCTCAAGTCCTTCAAGTGTAATAGAAAGCTAGAGAGGCAAGCAACTAACTGTTAAGATTGGCTATGCAACGGCCTTGAGGATATGACGTAAAGAGAGGTTAAAGGCAGAGAAATGAAACCTGAGTTAAAGATAAGAAAACGTGAAAGAAAATTCTCAAGATGAACAAAGTCCAAATATGGTATCACTGGCTTAACAATGCCCCTCCCACACACAAAATGTACAGGGATAGGGAAAAGTGAGCTAATAATAATAAATAATACAATAATTAATAAATAATAATACAAAAAACTGGTTTGTGTACTCACAACTGTAAACCTCCTTTTGCCCACTCCTGTATGCTGAAGTCCTAACCCCCAGCTCCTCAGGATGTGACTATATTTGGAGACAGGCTTCTTAAAGAGGAACTTAAGTTAAAACAAGGTCAGTTGGCTGTGTCCTAATCCGATATGACTGGTGTCCTCATAAGAAGAAGACACAGACACCCACGGAGGGAAGACCATGTAAAGATCAGGGATAAGATGGTCATCTACCAAACAAGGAGAGAGGCCTCAGAACAAACCAACCCTCTTGACACCTTAATCTCAGATTTTTAATCTCCAGAATTGTGAGAAAACAAATTTCTGTTGCCTCAGCCACTCTGTCTGTGGTATTTTGTTATAGCAGCCCAAGAAAATCAATACAGATAGCCTTACTCTAAAAAGATTGCTGGGAAAAACCAAAGATGTGAGCTTCATTTGAAGACCAAACTGATCTAGAGGCAAAATAAAATTAGGACCAGACATTGCTAGGAGCTAAAGAACTAAGGCTTCCTATCAACCACCAATACTAACTATGAGGAAGCCTTGGAGATGTTCGTTCCAACCTCAGTCAAGCCTTCCGATGACTGCAGCTCTAGCCAGTATCCCGACTAAAACATATTGAGAGAGCCTGAGACAGAACCAGAACCACCCAGCCAGGCTACTCCTGGACTCCTGACATACAGTAACAGAATGAGTTAATAAATGTTAATGGTTTTGCACTGCTACGTTTTGGGGTACATTGCTATAAAGCAATAGACAACTAATAGACCTGATGAAATCAGATTAAACTCAAGGATTTTAAAGCAATAATCAAGCAGTGAGCCTATAACACAATCAAGTAGCTAAAGGCAATGTGAGAGCAGTAGAGTATGGTGGTTATAATCTCAAGCTCTGAAGTCAGATTTATTAGATTCAACTCCCAGTTCTGTCCCTTTACTGATGTGAGACCTGGAGCAACTTGCTTAATTTTTTTTGAGACTTAGTTTCCTGATGAGAAAATGGAGATAATAATACCCATGCATAAAGAGCAATAAATAAGTTCTAGGGCCCAGTGAGTTGTAAGCATTATAATTAGGGAGGTAAAAGGATTCTAAAACCTGAACTAAGGTTGTTTACCAAAATCAACTACTTTCTGGAAGCGGAAAGAGTAACCCCCACCTACTCTCTCCCAAGTGATCCTTCTTAAGGAGACAGTTGTTAATAAGGGTCAGTGAAAAAAAGATTCACCCCACCTGGAGACTAAAAATGCTGTCCAGTTTAATAAAGTCAATAATGAGGGAAACCAGAATCTGTGCATCAACCAGTTGCCACTGTGGTGAAGCCCAGCTCCCCCAAAGGCCTAGCTCCAAAGTGTTCATGGAAGGCACAGAGAAGACTCAAACAAGATGCTATCTTGCAGACCTGATGAGATTGCAATTTGCAGACAACTGGGCTTATCTCTGATGATGAACTAAATGTCAGGACTGAGAGGAAAGTGAGAGACCAGCTGCCTGGAGACCTCAGAAAGCAGGCAGCAGGGGATGTGAACAACAGACTTCTGTGCAGATTAAATAAATTTTCCAGATAAGATCATGGTGTTAATGAATAGCCATTAAAAACAGCCAAGCAAACAACCTTACTTTAAAATATCTATCTATCTATCTATCTATCTATCTATCTATCTATCTATCTATCATCTATCTATCTATCTATCTATATATATATCTATTATCTATCTATCATTGATCTGTCTAATCTATCTATCTATCAACTATCTAATCTATCTTTCTATCTATCATCTACCTATATATCTGCCTGAAAATCTACCAAAGCATCTATCATTATCTTTAAAGTCAAAGGCTCTCTGTAGGTGAGTATATTAATGGGGAGAGGAACTTTATTAAAATGGCATGTGCCTTTAAATATGAAAACAGTGTTGTTGAATGCCATGTAGCAAGTGCTGAAGTTTAGAACAATTAGCATAGAAGAGGCATGATAATGAAGAATAAATAGGAAGAGCTGACAAAATGAGGAAGCTTCAACAAGGATGGCTACATTGTCCTCAGAGGAAATATATATACAGTCTAGTATGGCTATGATGTCTTCTTTTTAATCCTCCACCTATGAACCAAATACAATAAAATCAATGAATACCAATCCCTCTGGAGAGGGTTTCAGCTGACAAAGCATCCCAGCTCTTTGAGAAGCTCTGTGGTGATACCGAACTCTCTAGAGAAATAAAAGAACAACTTAGGGTCATCACATTCAGATCATTTCAATAACACAATCACATCACAAGTTTTTGTCCAGCCTAGTACCTATGTCACACTGGAACACAACTATCTTTTCAGGTTAAAAATGTATTGTTTTTGAACTTTCCATTGATTTAGAGTAATACACCAAGCCCAATAACACCAAGATTTCATTAACATTCTACTCTGAACCCATCTTATTCCTTAAGATGGCATCTTATCTGAACTGAGAGCCACCTTTGAGGCAGATGAGAAAACTGCAGGTATGCAAGGTGAAGCCACTGGGCCTCATGGGATTACATAGCTAGTTTATTAATTCATCTTTTGCAAGCTAGTAGGATCCTTAAAATAATAATGTAAATATGAGCAAGTTCTTAGGTAAAATGGAATAACTTAGAAATGGCTAGGGGAGGATAAATTCCAGAGTAAAAAACAAGTTACCCAATTCTAGCTTTCATCATTCCCCAAGTGTATTGCTTTGACAGTCATTTACTTTTCATGAACTTCAGTATCTTATCTCCAAAATTTGTCCCTGGTCTAGGTAACCTCTAACAATCTTTCCATCTGTAAAATGTCAAGAGACAAATGCTTCTCACCTCATTATATTTGTTTGTCAAAAAGTTTCAAAGGCTATAAAACTTCTAGGTGCTGGAAAAATGTCCTAAGAACCAAGTAGCCAGGATTCTGAAAATGTATGAAGTCCAAGGTGAAAAAGGTAAGGTTTGCATGGTGTGTTGCATGGTAGCTTTAGCACTTATTCTTCACCAGCAATCACAAGAGCAACAATAACAATAATAATGGCTGGCATTTGTTTGAGCACTTACTAAGGTCACTCATACAAGCACTTTGTATATATTAGCTCTTAAATCCTCACCATACGTGTTAAAACAAAATCATCATCCCCATTTTACAGAAGAGAAACATGACCAAGAGACTAGAATAAAGAACTTGCCCAAGGTGATATAGCTAACAAGTGGCGGAACCAGAATTCAGTCCCAGACAGCTGCCTCCAGAGTCCAACAAGCCCTGCTGGCCTTCCAGGAGACTGCAGAGTGCATGACCAGGGTCTGCAACATGCCCTATTAGTGTCTTTTTGTGGAGCTAAGGATGTTTTAGGACAGGAATCTCATGTACTTATTGACCCTTAGCACCAATAAAAGTTATCTAAGTGTTAGGTTGATTGAATGGTGTAAACAAGTCACTTTTCATACCTACTCACTAACACACAGAGATCCAAAAAGGGGTTAGGCAGAGAAAAACAGCTGTCCTCATACCACAGACTCTTTAGACCAGCCTCTCTTTTTGGAGAGGGTTAAAAGCAAATCTCCTATGAAATGATGGGACCAACAAGCAAGCATATGTTTGGGGAAACTCTAAGGCATGCAACATTTCTCTTAGGCATCTGCATCCCACAACACCAATTCCGATCATGCAATGTGGTCTATTTCCTTCTTCTTTTATTGCATCATACTCCTCAGCTGGTGAGTCTCTGTTGCTTATGTAGTTTTTGAGCAGGGGTTAAAAAGAATTACATGAGATGATACTTGTGAAAGCACAAAAGTACCTCGTAAACCTTAAAGCATGAAGCAATGTAAAGAAGTGGCATTGTTGCTGCTGATGCTACTACTGTTGTTAGTACCATCACCACCACCATCACCATCACCATCACCACCACCCTATTGCTACTATACGTAATATTGCTACTGGAGCAAAAATCCCAAAAGGTGGAGACTGACATTTACCCAGGATAGCTACAACTCTAATGGCTTAAGGCGGGAGTTGGCAAGCCAAACCCAGCTCTCCTTGTGTTTCGTAAATGCGGTTGGATTGAAAGCCGTCAGACCCATTTATTTTCATACAGTCTATGGTTCCTTTCCTGTAAGGTCAGAATTGAGTAGTTCCGGCAGAACTGAGTAGTTTCAGCAGAGACGCTTTAGGTCTGAAGAGCTGAACATATTCACTATCTGACCATTTAAAGAAAAGGTTTGCCAACTCCTGGCCTAAGTTGATCACAAGTAAATGACTTTTACCTTCTTCCTTAAAAGGACACCTAAAAAAAAATACATTATGTCACAAGAGATGTGTGATTTTGCCAAGGAGAAAAAGTAAGAAGCAGGGAGGTGTTTCTGTTCTGCCACTAACTATGACACTACGTTTGTGCCCGTTGACCTAGTCAGACCTCATTTTCCACGCTACATGTACTAGATTACTGCATGATCTAGCAAGTCTCTTCTGATTTCAAACACCTTTACTGCCCATGATCTTTACTTTCTTTCCAATGACACTGCATTAGATCAGATAGCTGGTGCTTTGACCTGACTTTAGCCAACAAGGCCTTCCAAATAACACCTAGACAACAGCTGAAATAAAAAATTTCTTAAGGCCCTTGCCAGGTGGTTCAGCTGCTCAGAGCATTGCCCTGACATGGCAAAGTTGTGGGCTCAATCTCCAGTCAGGGCACAGACACGAACCAATCAATAAATGCATAAATGGGTGGAACAACAAGTCTATCTCTCTACTTTCCTGTCTCTTTAAAATCAATTTAAAAATCTCTTCACAAATATTCATGCCAGTCATAGAGGGTATCTCCTACAACCCCAACCTAGAAGACGCACAGAGATACAGTGGGAATATATGGTCTTGAGGGGTTTGGATCCTTGCATTGCCACTTTACAAGTTATGTGTTCTTGTGCAACTTATTTGACCTCTCTGAACCTTAATTTCCTAAGAAAAATATTATCTATAAAAGGATTCTTTTGATGGATCACAGCCAGAGTCATATATGTGCAACACATGGCACTTGACAAGGGTTCAATAAATGGTAACTGCTGCCATTATTTACTACAATCCACGGGGTATGAGGTGTTGAACAGAAACACAAATGGACCTCAGGAATGGAGAGAAAACACCCATGGCTGGCTGTCATTTGAAATTCTTGATTGTCGGAAGAAAAGAATGTCTTCTTTCCTCCATTCAGCAAACATTTCTGGAGGGAAAGAGCTCAGGGCCAGAAATCCAGGGGACTGAATATTATTAGCCCACTCATTTCAAGAATCCCATAGTCAGGACTGGATCCTCTCTCCTACTTCCCTCTTCACACTTACATCTCTGTTCCCCAACTCCAAATTCACCCCTGAGCCAACCCCAAGATTCCAATGGGGAGTCTCAGAGCCCCCCTCACATACATATGGATATCAGTCAGATATTGTCTTCTGTCAGTCCAGATTATTTGCTTGAACCTCTCTCTTAGAGGCTCAGGTGCTGTCACCTTCAAGGGATACTGTGTAAGGCTTTGATTTGCAGCTAATAAAAAAATCTATTTCTTTCCGTTTCCCTTCTGTCACACAACGACTGTTGTGTTCCCTATAGGAGATTCTTTTTCCTTCTGCAATAGGCACAGAGGTGACAGATCTCAGGCAGCAATATGAGCTGCCTAGGTTGAGTGGCATCTATTAGTTTTATGACCACTGGTTCAGAATGGCCTTGCAGTGTCCACAGCCCACCTTAATGAAGATGGGTAAGACAGCTGCCGATGAAATCAAATCTCTCGTGGAAGTGATTCCTTCCTTTCCATCTTAAGGTCCATCAAACTTTCATCTTCACAATAAAACAGCTGCTAGGGCCAACACTCAGCCACAGTCAGTCACGGCAGGTGGGCCGAAGTGATGGTCTTCAGGAAGCTAGCTGGGAATCTGCTTTGCTGCAGAGATGACACTGAGTGGCAGAGAAAGAAGGAGGGGGAGCTCTGCTCTTTTTCTCTGAATAATGAAATACAACACGTTAATGTGATACAATCAAAGTGGAAATCCTCTGAAAACTTAGTAGTGTCATATATAGATGGAAACCACTCTTGTAATATGTCCCTACATAGAGTAATTACAATGTCCCTGTTAGAGCAAAGGCAGTGTAAATTTTTTTTGATAATCCAAGCTGGGGCAAAGGAGGTTTACAGTTGTTCATATGAAAAATAATGCAGTAATCAATAAATAATAACAAAGAATGAACTGTGTTTCATGTACTTACAACTGGGAACCTACTTTTGTCCCACCCTGCATAATACAAGTGTGTGGTCCCATTCTCAGCTAAGAATCACTGCTATTCTGTATAAGCTCTGCTCCGGCTAACTCAACATTTTCCAAATATTTCTATTTCTATTAAGGCCCAATTCCCAACTCCATTGCCATATTGTGGTAGCATTATTTGCAAATGTATCAAGAATTTCTCTCCTCCCTGTATGCCCTTCCTTTTGCAAGGTGACTGTGCTGCTCCTCCCACTCAGAGGTGGAATCTGTTCCCCCACTCACTGAATCTGGCCTGGCCCTAAGAATTACTTTCACCACAGAATATAGTGAAAGTGCTATTGTGTGACTTTCAAGCTCTCCAAAGTTCTTGAGGCTCTGCTATCACTCTCTTAGAATGCAGCCCTGAGACCACCACACAAAGAAGCCTACATTAGCCAAGTAGAGCAGGACTGCTCATATGGTGCAGAGATAGCCTTACCACCTAAGATCCCCTTGACTAATAGCCTGAATGAATTGCCAGACATCAGTGAAATCATCTTAGCCCATCAACTCCAATTCCATCTGCCAGATGACTACAGCCACATGAGAAACCTCTTATGGTACCCTCAGAACTACCCAGTTGGGTCAGATTAAATTGTTGACCTCCAAATCACAAGCAAATAGCATGATTGTTTTTTTTTTTGTTTTTATTTTTTATTTTATTCATTTTAGAGAGGAGACACACACACACAGAGAGAGAGAGAGAGAGAGAGAGAGAGAGAGAGAGAGAGAAAGGGGGAGGAGCTGGAAGCATCAACTCCCATATGTGCCTTGACCAGACCAGTGCAGGGTTTTGAACTGGCAACCTCAGTGTTCCCAGGTCGATGCTTTATCCACTGCGCCACCACAGGTCAGGCTAGCATGATTGTTTTTAAAGACAAAGATGTAGAGTGCAGGCATACCTCATTATATTGTGCCTCGTTTTATTGCAATCATAGGTATTAAGTCTGTCACTAATTGAAGTTTTGCAGCAACCCTATGTTGAGAGGGCCCATTGGTGCCATTTTTTCAACAGACACAGGTGACAGCATCTTTTTGCAATAAATTATCTTTTTAATTTAGATAAGTACATTGCTTTTTCTTAGATATAATGCTATAGCACATAATAGTATAATGTAAACATAACTTTGATATGCCCTGGAAAACCCACACATTTATGTGATTCACTTTATTGTGGTGGTCTGGAACCAAACCTGCAATATCTCCCAGGTATGCCTGTAGTTTGTTATGTAGCAAAAGCTGGCTGAATCACACTTCATATGTGAGGTCTTCTCTAATGGCTGGGAGAAAGTTCACTGCACACTTAGAAAAAAACGTTCAAAATTTTACTTCAGCTCTTGTTAAATCTTAAACAGATGACTTAACTATTGAGAAACTGTCATTGAAGATCAAATGCTAAAAATTAAATTGTCAAGGGGCTCGTATGAGATAATACATTTAAGCACCTAAGCAAAGGAATTGGCATATAGGAGACATTTACTTTTCTGACTCTTGTCACTTCCCACCTCATTATAGTTTTTTTGGTAAATAAATTCTGTTAGATTTTTAAAGGCAAGATCTTAATTGATCTTTGAATCACTTGTAATACAAAGTGTTTTATACATGCTGGCTAGTCAATGCTTGCATGATAAGTCAATGCTCAAACAACTTGGCTTCATGCTGCCATGTTTACTAGGTATTCTGAAAGTGGTGATTAAACAGAATTGTGGAAAAACAGGCTGTAGTCACTATGGTGAAGTCCCTATGCCTCTTGGCTCCTCCATTCAGGGGGTGAGGAAGGTAGAAGAATGTAAAGGGGAAATAAGTGATGATGGAGGGAGACTTGACTTGAGGTGGTGAACACAACACAATATACAGATGATATATTATAGAATTATACACCTGGCTCTGGCTGGTTGGTTCAGTGGTAGAGCATCACCCTGACGTGTGGATGCCCTGGATTCGATTCCCAGGGAAGGCACACAGGAGAAGCGACCATCTGTTTCTTCACCACTCCCCCTTCCCCTTGTCTTTCACTCTTCCTCTTCTGCAGCCATGGCTCAATTGATTGGAGCATGTCAGTCCCAGGTGCTGAGGATGGCTCCATGGAACCTCCTGCTTCAGGTGCTAAAAATAGCTGGATTGAGGAACAATAGGCCCTAGATGGGCAGAACATCAGTTTAAGGGAGTTGCTGGGTGGATCCCAGTTTAGGTGCTTAAGGAGACAGCAAACCTGACCTGCCTGATTTTGTAAATAAAGTTTTACTGTAACTCATTTGTCTACATATTGTCTGCTGTGGCTGCTTTCACACTACTATAGCAGAATTGTTGCAGTGGAAGCACACACAAAGCCAAAAATGTTTACCATCCAGCCCCTTATAGAAATATTTGGCTTTCTTCCAGTTTAGGGTAATCTGCTCACTGAGGGTGCAGTCACACTCAGATACATGGATTTAGAAAGCCTAATCTCTTTCTATTAGGATAGTCTGTCATTGTATATATTTTTTCTACTCAGTGGCACACTCCTCCCACCTGGTTTTTCAAATACCTGCTCAGAGGAAAGTATGTGTGAAGGAAAAGTGTTCAAGACCTCTCTCTGAGAGAGCCGCTGAGGAAGGGGCAACTGCAGCCCATCCACCCGCCCAGTTAAGGACACGCAAGCATTTGGCCTCCTGTAACTGGAGGACACGGAGCTACACTGAGTGCTAATTGAAAAAAAAAGAATGAGAAGATTGGCTTTCAACACAAACTTGAATGACGAAAATTACATCTTTATTATCTTGAAGGGGGAGCGCAGGACTTGTCAAGCTCCACCTGTTCCAGCATCAGGAAGAAATACCACAGAAATTATCCTCTGGCTAGTCATCTCATTAGAGGCCAGGTACAGCCCATTTAAAAAAACAAAAAAACTGATGGATAAAGATTTAAAAAAAAATTAACCAGCTAATACAAATGTATCTGAGGGTTTTTATGCATGATACAAAATTACCAGGTCCTTCAGAAATAAAGCATTCGGCTCTGGGCAAGATGGCACTTAAGTAAAAGGAATTCGTTACAAATGCATAGAAATGATAAACTGCATTGACTGGGAAACTGAATTGCATTTACTAAGAAAACTGATCATTAAATAGTCATTTTTTTTCTTTTTCAGAAACAAGGCTCTCCTTCAATGGGATGGGATGTAGAGCATAGAACAGAAAGGTGTGACATCTGTATAAAAGAGCGGGGTTATATTTATTTTTATCCAGATTGTAGGAATTCTCAAAGATCCTTTTCACTACCCCTCAAGGTGCTGGAACGCTACATAGTCACACCTGTGCAAATACCTACTTCAAAATGCTCCTCCTATACCTCTCCATTTTTCCAGCCTCAAATCCACCATCCTATTTGAATCCTTTCCCTTTGAGTGATAGCAACCGTTTGCTAATTACTCCTTCCAAATTCGGTCTTTTGTCATACCAGTTCACACTACAGGGCACTGCCATATTTTTTTTAAAAACTCATTTAATTTATTCATCAAATGTTGCATGATTACCCACTTGTTGTACTCCCAGCTACTTTGCTAGGAACAAAAGCAGATGTGGTGTCTGACTAAGGTTGCCAGATAAAATATAGAATACTGTCAATTTTGAATTTCAGAAAAATAAAATTTTTAGTATAAATGTGCTCCACATATTGCATGGGGCATATTTATACTAACAAGGATGGAAGAAGGAGGGAAGGAAGGAATGAAGGAAAGAAGGAAGGAAGGAAGGAAGGAAGGAAGGAAGGAAGGAAGGAAGGAAGGGAGGGAGGGAGGGAGGAAGGAAGGAAGGGAGGGAGGGAGGGAGGGAGGAAGGAAGGAAGGAAGGAAGGAAGGAAGGAAGGGAGGGAGGGAGGGAGGAAGAAAGAAAGAGAGGGAGGGAAGGATGGTAAGAGAGGGAGGGAAGGATGGTAAGAGAGGGAGAGAGAAAGAGAGTAAGAAACAAAGAAAGAAAAAATATTATTTATCTGAATGTCAAACTTAATCAGGTGTCTTCCATTTTAATTTGCCAAATTCCTCAACTTTATCAGACCTGAGTGGAATCTACAACATACTTAGGGAAATAAATATTAATCATATAATCTCACAACTAAATATAGTGCAGCAACTGTGAAACGTGCAATAGGGCAGCGTTTCAGAAGGTTGTTACGGGAACCTGTATTCAGGGAATTGAATTTCTTGGGGAAAGTGAATGGGGCTTCCTTGAGAAGGTAATATACAAAAGCAGGGTTGTCGGGTTTAAGTAGATGCCATCCAGGGGAAGAGGTGAAGAAATTAATTAAATGGGATAAACAAAGCAAATCTGGAGAGCAAGGTTAGGAGTGACTAAGGGGAGGCCAACGAGCTAGGACAGCTTGGTGGGTGATGAAGCTAAAAATGCCAGTGATGGCCAGACCAGGCAGGGGCCCCTAGACCACCATGAACTGGTTTTTCTTTTTTTGTAGGACTAGAGAAGCCTGTAAAGAAAGGTTTCTGTTTGCTTCCTTGCTTTTGTGGGGGTTTTTGTTTTGTTTTTAAGCAAGGGGTTACAGAGCCAGGTTTACATTTCAAAAAGAGACTGTACCCTCCTGTAAGAAATAAGCAACTTCTCAGCCTTGACACTTCTTGTCTCTTGTAAATAATGGTGATAATGATAAAAGCATCACCAGGTGATTGAAAAGAAAAAAAAATCAGATAATGCTTACAATACTGTTTCGCAAACTGTAAATGCCAAAGGTGCTGAATATTACTATAAATATTTTCAATGTCCTCCAACAAAAAGTCTCAATCCCCTTTGCCAACCCTTCTCTAAACATTCTTCTAGACGTTTATCACTCAGCGAATTGGGCCACAGATCCTTGAACATCTCTCTATTTTTTTTCTTGAAATATATTTGACTCTCTACTCTGCATGCTTATAGAAATCATTCTTCCAAAACTGATGGAACATTTAGCTCTCCACCAAGACCTTTTTAATGCTTAACTACATATCTGAGGATGTTTGTCATACTATTATGTGCATTAAAATATTTTATGTTCTTACTTCTCAATCTGTTCACTAGATTCTTCAGTTGATGAGTATCTTTATGCACCTTTTGTAAAACAACTATGTTGGCCATTCAAAGTAACTCATTCATTACCCTCATAAAAGTTAGGGTCTAGTGAGCAAAAATAACAGCTACTCAATATTCTATGTTTAATAAAATGGGAGTGAGCTCTTCTACAAAGGCATGAATGTCCCACAGGGTCTAAATCATAATTCTATTTAAGTATCTGGCACCCAGGCCAGTACCTAGAACATAGTAGGAGCTTTAATATATGTTTAATAATTTTAATTATTCAATGAGATAGGTTATGGAGAAAAACAAAAAAAGGTTGAGAAGTTCACTGTACCAAGGGGAGGTAGAAAGACTTTGCAGACCTGATTCTATGGAGTGAGCTGTACCATGAGCAGAAATTTATCAAGTAAAAGAAATTCCCAACAAAGGAACAGTGCATATTAAAAGCCATGGAGTTTTAAATGGGGCTAGTGAGGACAGAGATTAAAATGCTGAGGGGGAGCCACACTTAAAGGAAATCTATGTCACCTCTTCATCTGTCCATTCATTCAGCAAATGTTTATAGAAACTCACTCCTCGCTAGTCACTACTTTAGGCACCAGAGATAGTACCATGCAAAGGTAAACAATGTTTCTATTCTTGGAGCTCACTTACATTCTAGTGGGTTGATGGAAGCAATACACATAAAACGAGATATTTGTGCTATAATAAAAAGAAAAGAAAATGTTATGCTGGAGAGGGATTCGAAGGAGTGCCTTTTAGCCTGGGTCATTGAGAGGAGCCTCTGACACTGAAGTTGAAACCTGGTGTAAGAAGAAGGAATGACCATGTGGCAATCTCAATAAAAATAAAAGTATGGCAAAGAGAAGTAACTGATGATATAAAGCCCCTATGGTGAGAATAAGACTGGTTCAAGGAACCAAAAGGCTAAGTTGGTGGTCAAAGATCATGTTAGGAAATGAAGTATAAAGTTGGGCATGTGCAGGGGCCAGATCATGAAGGGCAGGGATTAGCTTTTGTCTCAGGTATGGGGGGAGTGATGTGATATGATTAGAGTTCATCCTGTAGGCCAGGAGAAGCCCATGGAAGAATGACATGATCTGACTGGTACTTCAGATGAATGACTCCGGTAATGAGTGGAGCATGGACAGAAAGGGAGTCAGAGGCTTAGGAAGGTCCATTAGTGAAGCTGTTGCAGCTGTCCAGGTGACATAGTTGAAGTTGCTGTGAAGATGGAAAGGATAGATCTAAGTGTCACTTTAAAAATTTGTAACCATATTGTAAGTCTTTAAGCAAAGGGGTCCTTCAATCATCCACTGTGGAGCCCAGTCTAGGGCTCGATTTGCTCATTGCAAGATCTGAATAATTAAGTGTTAAGTACAATCAAGGTGTACCACACCTTCTCTGTCCTAACCATCCTAATGCAAACACTCTTTCCTCTCTTCCCCTCCCTTTCTTCTTATACTGGAAAGCTCTGAAATCATACAGGAGACACTAAGTCATGCATAGTGAAGTATACAGAAGATGGTTGGCAGTTTCTGCTCTGCCAAGTAATACTTGAACGACTTCAGTCAAGTCATTTACACCTCTTTAGTTCTGATTACATCAACCTTTAAGAAACAGGGTGGATAACAATCATACCACTTGTCTTCCTGCTGCAGAGAGCTGCAGTGAGGATCAAAAGAGATCATGAATTTTTTTCAGCAACACTGTGAAACCTTCTTTTACAAATACCAAACAGTTATAAAGAAATATACCAAAACTATGTCAACTACAAGGGGAAACAGAAAAAAACCTTTAAATACTGATTTCAGGTGTAGTGTTTAAAAGTGAATGAATTAAAAACACACTCCACTTTCCTACTTGACATATAATTACCCCAATTACACACTACATATTTACTACATCATTGATTTAAAATACTTCTTGAGAACCAAATGGGCTGGCTAGCTACCTAGGGGAATGAAGAATGAAATAGTCACAGAAAAACAAACTGTCCTGCCCCTCAATGTCATCCTCCTAAAGTGAAGCATGACCTCAGATACTTCCTTTTTGGACAAAGTCTATGCTTTTCATGACAAACCATCGTCAGTCAAGAGCTCCTTGGGTCATTAATGGTGTCTTGCAATGATCCTTAAAATTCGCAACTCATTTCACTCTTGATTAAAATGAAAGAAAGTGCGGCATCTAAGCCCTCAACTGATTTACACTTCAATCTAATTTCTTCCTTTCTCATTCCTCTTCCTTTTCACTGGATAAAATCTTCCATGTAATTAGGCTAAAAAAAAAAAAGTCTTATCAAATGGTTTGATTGAACTGTGGCACACTGCATTTCCCATGCAGACTGCTGGGGCAGAAGAAAGCAGGGGACCCTGGGAGGGAGCGTCACCCCTGGGATGGAGCAGGCACCACCTTCTATGGTGGCGATTAAGGTCAACAGTGTGAGTGTTTGGGGTAACTGGGCTCTCACTCTCTCTTCTCCTTCTGTGCTGATTTATTACTCCAGTTGTGCTCCAGACACTTTCTCAGTCTCCTTGTCCACAGCCCAGCAGGTGGCACCTGATAAGCTCGAGCACCACCATGGTGGCAGAGCAGACAGAGGACTAAACAGAGAATCTGGAAACTTGAGCTTCAGCCTTAACTTGGCCCTAACTTGAAAAATGTTATTTGGGAATCAATCCACAAACTCCCAGACATTTAGTTTCTTTACATGAAAAATAATTTGATTGGAAAAGTTTCCTGAAGACCTTTCCCAAGCCCAGAGGTTGCTATTTCCACAAATGCAAAGCAGTTTTTGAGTCCAATGAAGGTCTTTCATCAGAAAATTATTTTACTGGAATCACTCCCGGCCCTGAGGAACTTCATGTTCAGCTGGAACATCTATTTCTCAGGTCCTGGTATTGAGATACCTTGTGCCGGGAAATAAAGGGTCACTATCTTAGAATCGTCTGAGTGTTCTTACATGGAGAGAGAGCTAGTCTCACAAGTCCTTCATCACTGACGGGTGATGAGGGTAGCAGTGCCTACACACTAACTGGCCTCCTGGCATAGAAAACACCAGAAATTACATTTTAAAAAAAGAGGGAACTGGCTACAGAGGGCCAGGGATCCAGGTTTACATTCCAAACTCACATTAGAGCTGTCCCCTCTTAGAGTATGACTGACATGTTGATATAAGCCCCCATGAGACAATGCACTGACAAATGACATCGGAGCAGTAGGAAATAGGTACTGAAACATCCCTACGTCTGTGGTGCACAGCAGGCTTAGTCTGCATGTCTGGTCTTTACATTGCAGGTCAGGAGCTAATTAGGTTGCTATCAAGCCTTTTATGCTACATTATTTCTTTATGGCTCACACGCTCACCCACGTGTGCACTGACATACAAACACTAATCCAAATGAAAAACCATCGCCATTCTTGAAACATTTTTCATTAGTTTTACCCTCAAAATTAATGAGCTTCCTGCCATATACACGAAGGACCAAGAATAAAAGTAGATTTAAAGACAATCTAGTAGGGGTGAGGAGGTATCGTAGAATGGGGCCTACCGCTGGCAACAGAAAGTTGAATATCAAAACTGCAAACACAAAGCTGCTGGGAAACCTTAGGATCATGAATTACAGTTTGCAGCTGAGAACTAAAACTAGGAAGGTTTGGGGTTTGGCTCGAATTATAATTTGAGGCGAAAGCCTATAGGAACTATTGGGAACCAAATTTCCTGATAAATGAGTTTCTTACACTGAATAAAAAGTGATGTGGGTGAGTCACGAACAGGCTCCCTTGGAAATGGAGAAGTCCCACATTCTTGGATCCTTGACCGAATATAGGACCATTGTCTCCCAGCTGTCCCTGGAACTCACAGGAGTTTCCACAGGCATCTCAGAAAGCACAGATAATTGCCTATAATAATGGAACAGGGCTTGTGAATATAGGAAAGTGTTCTGAGCACTTGGTCTCAATGCCAGGGAACAGATTTTACATTTGCGCTGATTACCTGAATTAAAACGTCAATAGGTCCAAAGAGTTAACTGCTTAGGAGGTGGAAGAACTCTGAGTGAGCTGCCTAAGTCACTGAGGCTCAATTTCTTTTCCTGTAAATTTATGATAATAATAGCATCTTATTTGAAGGATGGTTAGTAAAGATTAAATGAGGTAAGCTCAAGCATTTAGTTCAGTACCTGACACAAAGTAAGTTCATACTTTTATGTGTAGGATATACTCACTGTCTTCATAATTCATCTTGCCTCTAGGAAGAACCTAAGAGCCCATTTAAAAGAGTCAGGTACTACATTTGCAAATACGACTCAGAACTTTTCCCCACCATCCCAGATAATATTGCAAAAATATTTAAATGTTGAGAGCACGACTCTGGATTTAAACTGCTTAAATACCTAACCTGGTTTTGCCCTGTTATTACCGGTATTACCTTAGGCAAATAACACAAACATTCTGTGCCTCAGTATCTGTATCTGTACAATGGGTAAACAACTGTACCTACCTACCTCATGGGAATATTAAATAAATTAGGACCCTAAGAAGGCTCTCAGGTGCATTAAAAGAACTAATATTAACAGCCTGACCTGTGATGGTGCAGTGGATAAAGCGTCGACCTGGAAACACTGAGGTTGCCGGTTCGAAAGCCTGCTCTTGCCTGGTCGGGGCACATAAGGGAGTTGATGCTTCCTGCTCCTCCCTCTTTCTCTCTCTCTCTCTCTCTCTCTCTCTCCCCCCCCCTCTTTCTATTCCTCTCTCCTTTTCTAAAATGAATAAAAAAATTTAAAAAGAAAAGAACTAATAGAAACAATAATATATTATTATGATTATTATTATTACTTAGACTAAAGGAGATATATTTATCAAAGTACAGAGGTCTCCTTTCTTGGTTTATTTTTAAAAGGTTGGATAAA
The DNA here is from genome assembly GCA_037038555.1 of Rhynchonycteris naso. Classification (NCBI taxonomy): domain Eukaryota; kingdom Metazoa; phylum Chordata; class Mammalia; order Chiroptera; family Emballonuridae; genus Rhynchonycteris; species Rhynchonycteris naso. The sequence continues at coordinate 21,935,392 of CM072999.1, forward strand.
CTTCAGTGAACACTCAAAGATACCCATCCAAATATGCAGAGATGAGGGTTCACAGTAAGGAATATAAAATAATTGGTTCAAGGAAAAATAAAGCCTTGCCCATCCAAACCATGAGACTCTCTCTCCATCCAAATTATTCAAGAAACCAAATTTTCCAAACAGCTGCTACTTAACTCTTTAATCATCTTTGCAAACTTTTAAACTGTCAGGATGCTGCTAACATTGACCTCCAAAATCCAAGAGGATCCTTCTTAGTTTTATCTGTGATCTAATTCCTTACAAGGGCCTTTGGGCTTTCATGAAAACCAGGGATTCGAAATAGCTGAGGTGACTCTATTAGCTATACCTGCAAAGAAGCCCCAAAGCTTTTGCTGTCTGTCACTGCTTGCTCATGATAAGTCTGGGTTTTCAGGCCAGGAGTTAAATGAACAGACCGTGGAAGCACATTTAATATTTTCAATCAGAGTGAAAGCCTTTTGTCTAGGGCCATGGACACCAGGGCAAGCCTGGGGGACTAGTTCTTTGCTCATTATTGCCACCATTCTGGACATGTGTCTGCCCAAACCCCTGTCCCTGAACCCGTGAGACACAAGTCTTGCTGCAAGTCTTACATGCTCTTTGTTATAAAAGAGTTCTCTGTGCGGCAATTTCAAATTTTAAAAAGTGCTCATTGCAATTGGGTGTTTGGGCTAACTGTCTCCTCCTCCTCATTTGTGTCTCTGCAGACAACCAGAACCTACCTCTCTCCTCCTCCTTCCCTTCTACAACAACACCAAATGACAAAGGTGCAGAGCAAATAAATGTTAAGTAAAATATCGACATGTTCAGTTAAATGCTGTGCTCTATCAACCCTCTCTATTACTGCCTAGCAACCGTGGTGGCTCACCCTGAGTTCATTTTCATTTTAATGTGCCACGTGGAAAAGCAGCCTAAATATATATCTTCAGTTCTGAAGCATATAATCTGTAAACTACAGGAACAGGCAGATCATTTCCATTAGTTTCCTATGTAGCAAAAACCACAATTTGCACCCAAAGAGTGTAATTATATTCAAATTCTGAAAGACTGCCTCAGAAATAGTTGAAATTCATAGTTCGGGAGAAAATCACTCAGGAGTATTACCCAGTTATGTTTTAACGTGGGGAGGATGGCAGGAATATTTCAAAACAGCGAAACAAGGGTGGGTGAGAACAGTAGCCCAGAAAATATGGCTTGTTGATTTCTAGGCTTGTTGGTTTAGGTTCAAATGGCCTGTCAAAAGCTGGTAAGCAAGAGACAGGGACTGGAGCAGGGAGCAGGTATTTGAACAATAACTCAGTTGTGGCTTCCCGATGGGAAACAGACAGGTGGCACTACACAGGCCATTTCCTCCCTCCTTTCTGACAAGTGAGACCCAACCAGGGCACGTAGTGTCTCCCCACACAGACACCTGAGTCTGAGCACTTTCTCACATTGGGGGCTCCTGTATAGAGGAAGTCTTAGAACAACACCTCAAGAAATCCTACTTCTTAGCACAAAGTCAGGCACCTAAGAAAAATACACATGAGTGACTAATTTTTACACAAGGCCAGAAACGTCCACCACTAGCAGAATATGCTCCCGTAGGACCCCATTTGGTTAAGGAGCAATCTGTGGAAAGAGAGGTGGGAGACAAGGCTATGATTTGAGACAGGGTCTTAAAGAAGTGAGCAGTTGGCCTTCCTGCAGTAGAATAAGAGAAAGATGATGAACCCTTGGAGTCAGACTGCCCAGCTCCCAAACGAATTGAATACTGACTAGATGCCCATGGCCAAGTCCCCACAATGCCCATCAGAAATATCAGGGCAGGTCAGATAATCCCGAAGCTCTCTTTTAGTCCTGAAACTCCAAGGGCTGTTGTGCTTTTGAGGAGTATGTGGCGTTCCCTATCCTTTGCCTCATCTATAAATTACTATCCTTACTCACCTATTAAATGAGAATCAGTCATGTGGCACTCCACTCAATCCTTTATTCATCCTTTCCAAAAGTACGTGTCACATACGGATGTTGGATCCTTCTGATCCGTTTAATTAGTATCTCCTTGGGTCAGAATAGGTTCAGGCACTGATAAACATTCAAGCATTTATTATGAACGGGACACTTTCATAGAAGCTTCGGAAAGGTGTGTCAACCACATTAATCAGAATAGTTCATTAAACTGTGCGCTGTATTCCTGACAAAAGAGCTTGCTGTGTTTGTTTTCTATCTGTTCTTGGGATAACAGACTTGTGGTATAGCAGAAAGAGCAAGAGCTTTGGGGTCAGGTCTGGGCCTGAATCCTGGCTCTACCACCACATTACTTTGGTCAAGCTACTTAATCTCTCTGAGCCTCATTCTTTTCATTTACGAAATGGTGGCAATATTATTAATGTAAAAGGACTGTGGGAATGAAATGAAATCATACATGCAAAGCTGTGGAAAAGAGCTGGGTACACAGTAGGTATGCATAATATGTTGGTGTATGATCCAGGGAGGTCTCTGAAAACTCCAAACGTAAGTAGCAATAATCCATTTGGTCTTTATAAACTCAGTTGCTATTCTGCCCTCTGCTCTGATGGGGCTAAACACAGCAGAGCTTCTTAAACACCACACAGAGCTCCTTTCTAGTATTAATAAGGTTTGTTTAAATGAGAGCTGTGCTCTCCCCATCTCGGTGTGACTCTGCAGTGAAGTCGGACTGCGGGCTTTATAACATCACAGTGCACTACTGTTGTACATTATGCTGCTTCTGTCAGAGCAGAAAAGAGAAAAATGTGGCTGTGGCTTTGGTAAAAGTTATTATGCTGGTCAAGAAAATAGACCTATACAGGAGCTCAGGTTTAAGATACACAGTGGTGTCTTTTAATACCTATAGATTGAAGAGTCATGCAGACCATGTGCTGAGAATCCATTGGAGCAGTCATCTAACTCAACCCTCTCATTGTAGAAATAAGACAAAAATAAAAAAAGACAATTTTCCCCAGCTACATGGTATTAAGGCACACACTTCATGCTACACAGAAAACTACACATAAAAGAAAGAGAATAGGTTAAAAGATCAAGATATCTCATATGATGTCTACATGTTAAGAGTTATACAATTTTTAAAAATAATGTCATATCCAAAGTCACAAAGTTGGTCAGGGGGAAACTAGGAGTAAAACCTATGACTCAGCATAATATCATTTCCCTAAGAAATTACAACTCTGGTTTTTAATTTGGGCTCCACAAAGTCAAATCTAAGGGTTCTGGCATAACAATGTGCTCCCACCACCCCAATAACCCTCAAGTCCTGGTGAGTAAAAGTATCAGAAATGTCATCGAAAGGAGTTCTCTATTTCCAGATCTGAAAAAAGTAACTAAAAGACCTGTCTTTTCCTAGTATAAACTAGACTCAGAATTTTTGTTTTGAATGGATACTGTGCATCACATAGAAATGTTGAAATCCGCCTGACCAGTGGTGGCGCAGTGGATAAAGCGTCGACCTGGGAACACTGAGGTTGCCAGTTCAAAACCCTGCACTGGTCTGGTCAAGGCACATATGGGAGTTAATGCTTCCAGCTCCTCCCCCCTTTCTCTCTTTCTCTCTCTCTCTCTCTCTCACTCTGTGTCTCCTCTCTAAAATGAATAAATAAAATTAAAAAAAAAAAAGAAATGTTGAAATCCCGTAGAGTTTGCTAGACACAAGATCCAATTCTGAATTTCCAACATGTTCTCAGGACAAGTCTTAGAGGCCACACTCCTTTCACTTCACTAGATCACTGAGTTTCTGAGCAGTTTGTTATAATGTTATTCCAGGCAAAAATGTGCCTGGCATGGATGTTTATATGTTACCAAAAAGCAAAAGCTGACCGCACATGGCATTGTCTTTCAGTGCCACAAACAAGGAAATATATATTAAGGTTTTCTCCTCTGCATTTCCATAAAGAAATGGTGAGTAAAAGTAGTAATCCCTTGGAGGCAAAAGTATTACTACAGGTAGGAAAATAAAGATTAGTTGATACTTGTTCTTTTAGCTCAAACTACCAACCAGCTAACGTTTAACACTGAAGTTCAATTTTGTACAAGAAATTGAAAGAGCATTATCATGAAAATATTTCTCATATTGTATTTAACCTGCATACAGTGGTTTACAATGTACTTAGCACAACTTGTTCAATTTCCCACACAAGTCTGCGACATATTTACGGTAAGTATTACTATTGCCATTTTCAGTGAGATATGGAAAGAGCTGGTGATGGGTGTTAGGAAAAGAAAATAATGAGCAACTGTAGTTTAAAATGGAAGTCACTGCAAGGTAGGAATGTCTGGTCCGGAAAGGCATCAGGGCAAGTAGAGAGAGCCTAGTGGGGACAGTAGAGTCCATATGCAGAGCACGTGGCTATCGTCAGGACTAGTACACAGGCACATCAAGGTGCAGACTCAGTAACACAAGGTTAACTAGAGGGAAAGCAAACACAAGTTTCAACTAAACTTACTGGTGGTGTGTTCTCAGTATCTACTGCTTATAAATAGAATGTGTCCGCTTGAGGCATCGTCTTTATCAATTGTGTAAGTTACTACCATTGTCCTGGAAGGCTTTATTTTTCCACTGGGAACGTTTGAGTTCAACAGAGATCCACCAAATGGTACAATTTTACTTCTTTCCCAATGACAGGATCTGGGGGAGATGGGGAGGAGGGAGAGCACTACAAGATAAATTGTGACGCCCCCCAAATTCAAATGTTAAAACCCTCATCTTCAGTACTTCAGAGTATGACTGTATTTGGAGACAGTGCCTTTAAAGAGGTGATTCAGTTAAAATGAGACATTTGGGGGAGCCTTAATCCAATCTGACCAGTGTCCTTATTAAAAAAAAAAAAAAATTTGAGCCTACAAGGAAACATCAGTGCTGGGTGAACACAGAGGAAAGACCAGGTGAGGACACAGTAAGAAGGTATCAGTCTATAAGCTATAGAGAAAGATCTCAGAAAAAAACAAACCTGCCAACACCATGATCTTGGAAGTCTAGCCTTCAGAATTGTGAGAAAATAAATTTCTGTTATTTAAGCCACCCATGCTGTGACTTAATATTTTTTTATGGCAGCCCTAACAAACTAATACAAGGAAGCAAATACGAATAAGCTCATAGTTTATCTTCAGATATGTTTCCCTTCCAGATTACCCAGGGTTCCAGCGAAGCAAGCTTTCTGAGATCTGGTGAATTCACTGACTAAAATGTAATATAAAATGTGTTACCTCCTCCAGTTTCAAAATCAGACAATGAGGGACTAAAGTTTTTATTAAGGAATTTTGGTTATCAGTCAGTTTGGTAAAGCTCACCCTCCAGGAAATAATAGTTTTAATGGTCTCATCTCCTCTCCCTAAGATCTGGCAGCCCTCACCTGCACTCTAACCAGTGATCCATGTTGAAAGCCCTGAAGAAATTTACACTACAATATGACAACCTTCCTATTGTTTATTAAGAACATGTTAATCTCCAGACCTAACACTTGCCAGCAAATTTTAGAGAAGAAAAACAATGCACCAAGAGGAGAGAGACAAGGAGAACCCAATTTAATTAATTTATCACCAAGAACAAAAGCATATAAATCTTATCATTTTATCAGTCAACCAACACTATTAATTATTCAGCAAACTGAATCCCAAGAAGGAAGAAGAGGGAAAGTGGTTAGAAAGCAGCTGGCCGAGCATGAGAAAGTGCTCAATAGATCAGAGCAAAACAGGCCGCGTGGCTGGAAAAACTTAAGAGGTAGTTGTCTGTGACAATGAGTGAGTAATATAATTCCTCACAGAAGGACTCCTGGCTGATGTGCCACAAATGAGGTCAGCCCCGCTCCTGCTAAGATGATTCAGATAGGACTTATCAACACACACACACACACACACACACACACACACACACACACACCACTGGTTGCTAAGCAAGAGACTTTCTTCTAAATATATTGTGGTGTGTCCCCTTTTAAAGTTGAGTTCTGTTCTCAACTAGTTTCCCCTAAGGCCTGGAATCAGTCAAGTTTGTTACATTATGGAGGATAAAATGTAAGATACATGCTAGACCTAGGATACTTAGAAAATCCTGTTTGCTAAACTATAAATATTAAAACATTTATCGTTAGATAGATGGGCTTCTTAAAGGCAGGTGAGACAAAAATAAACATATAAAACTTCTTTAGTAAACTGAAGGTTAGTAAACAAATATATATTAGTATTTATGTGTCCCATACCACTAAACTACCTACGAGTTTTGATAAGCATGATATTTAAGTATGGTAATAAAGTCAAGGATGAAAAGTATCTGTAAGGATATTTTGAATAACAGAAAAATGTAAGTCTGTATTTTATAAAGGAAATTTAGATTTTATATTAATTGATTTTATGAAGTATCTGGATCCTCTTCCTGCCCCACCCCATTTTCTAAATTATAAAAGGTCTTACCATAAATGATCAAAATACTTCCAAACTTATCATCCCTAGCTGGACACCACAATGTCTTATTTACTTTTCTAGCCCTAGCAAATAGGATGCAGACTAGCACATAACAAATACTCAATAAATGCTGACTGAATGATTGTTGAATAAAGGATCACAAAAGAGAGTAAGGAATCACAGAGAAGGGTCTAAGCAATGAGGAAAAGCTTACCAATTTCCAGTTCAGAGGAGAGTTAATTGTATCCTGAAACACAATCCAAATATGAGACTATTTTAGGTGTCCCAGGAATGTGTGGCTTTCAACCCTTAAAGAAGCTCAGCCTTCTCTAAGGTGCCTTGTAATAAAAACTGTAGGTAAATCTATACATCATTCTCTAAAGATTGGGACCACAGCTATGTAAAATACATTTAGAGAATTTCTGTTTCTTCTGTCTTAGTGTGAATTCCACTCTGGGGCATGTTTTGGGGAGAGGGTGTCAACAACTGATTTAAAGGGAAACTCTGAGGACTTTTGGCTTCTCAGAAAATGGGCGAAGGGGGAAAGAAAAGACAAACAAAATAATCTCCCTTGAGTCCCTTGAGTTCTTGGGTTCAAGCCTCTAGTTTTCATTTTTACCAGAATTTACTTTTTCACAGAAAGCAGAGACTGTCGTCTTTAACTCTGGAATAAGGTTGGCAGAACACTATTAGTAACAACCATTAGTCTCATGGTGCTATGCCTCCTACCACCTCCATCCAAAAGATTTTTAAAAACAATTGCTGTTAGCTAAGCCTTTGTTTTGGACAAGGGGAAAACGAGCGAGCGTGCTTTCAGTAAGAATGAGAAGCTTGTTAGAAAAGCACAGAGGGGTCTACTGGTCCTTTCAGGGTTCCAAAGGTCTCAGTTTGGAAGGGGAATTGGAGCCAAAGGTTGGAGCATTTTGGTGATCACTGCTTCTCTTGATTCTGAGCTCAAAAACATTAATTATATATGCAAGGAGCCTACTTAATATAGATGAATTCATTCTCTATATTCAATGGAATGAGACTTCTGGATTGAATGAGGATACTTAAGAGTTGAATTCATGAGCTTTTGTGTCTTTGCTTTGCAGACCCTGGAGTTTACTGCGCCCTGTAGCTCAGATAGATCTGGGGACCCTTTCTGAGGTCTCTGATCATTTATTTGCTTTGTTCTTCTTTTCCATCATACAGAATCTTAACAGATGCAGGTTAATGAGAAACCAGACTGGGAACCAGTCAAAAAGATTTAGAGGGTGCTGAGCAAACAGAGAAGAGTTGTGTTTAACTTGTGTAAGGCTCAACAACTTTAGGAGAGAGGGAGAGGGAGGGAGAAAAAGAGGCAGAGAGAGAGAGAGAAAGAAACTTGGAAGACTAGAGGTTTAGGAACCCCTGGGAAATAGGGTTCTGCAAATTCCATCACTTAACTCCTCGCTGCTTTTAACTGTTCACATGCTGAACAGAAAACATCCAGACTCTGCCAGTTTATAACCTCTAACTAAGGCATAATCTTTATCTCCCTGTTGATCAATTACACCAATTAGCAAAATGTATCTAATTATCACTGAGTGTTTCCGTGTTTAATTATGGCTATTAGCAATAGTTTGTCTAGCTTTCTCCAGCCCACACCCCTTTTATTCTTTGCCACACTTTATAATCTCACCTCCACTTCCAGCCCTTCTTCCCCTTTGGAAACTATCAGTTTCCGTATCAATGAAATGGCATTTTCGCGCTCGCGCGCGCGCGCGCGCGCGTGTGTGTGTGTGTGTGTGTGTGTGTGTGTGTGTGTGTGTGTGTGTGTGTGTGTGTGTTTCTTTCCTCTCCTAAGATATCTGTTTGTTTGTATGTATGCTTGTTTGATGGGGGATGGGAGCGGGGACAGGGAGGGGCTTTGCTTTTTAAAAAAACAGAAGCCTCTACAGAAGTCGCGGAGAACACAGCAAGCAGATCAAGATCAATCATTCTCTCCTCCCCTCCGCCCCACTCCACCAACCTTACAAGCTCTGAGCTGCTTGACAACTCCATCAAATGAAATTTAAAGAGAGAGCCAGAGTACGTGCTGGCATTTTCTCAATGTGCTTCCGTTTAACCCTACAGACAGCACAGAGCAGAATCCCACAGCTAAGAGGCAGTGGGAAGAACTGATGTTCTGAATGAGGTCTGCATGTTATAGGTCTTGAAAATACAAGCTAGGGCAGGGGACTTCTGATGTAGTTCACTTGTGCAGCTCCCTGGAGTCTGCTTCTGTAATCAGGGTCTGTGATTCTTCTTCTCCTGGCCATTAGAATGGAGTGCATAGTAAACAAATAATGAAGCTCTCTTTAAAACATTTTACTACAGCAAGTTCCTACCTGAGAGCCAGAACTCACCCTTTCCAAGGCAGCCTGCATAGAGCTGAAAATATTTTTAAAAGCCAGAGATCTCTTCCTTCAAGAGCTATGCAAGGAGAATTTGGAGCAAAATTGTGTGAACAAGCCCACCTGTGCTACTTTTAATTAAAATAACATTTGCATAAATAGTGGAATCGAAGTTATTCTAATTTATACTTGGGTCAATTATAAAGGCACTATGCCTTGTCTATAGATTGCTTCCTCTCTGGTAGTCAGCAATATTAGATGTACAGTTTTTATGATAGCTGCTCTTTCTATACATAAAGCTGCCCAAAGAAGCAATAATGGCCACTGCTTATTAATTATATTTTCTGCCTTCAACTACTCCCCCTCACCCTCAGCCTTTGCCACATAGACCACTTTACAGCAGTTCAAACAACTTCTAGCTGAAAACCTAAGGATTCACGATGCCTGCTATTTCCCTGTAACTAGTTCCCAAGCAAGATCAGAGAGAAGGGTGAAAGCAAGGTGAATGAATGAATTCTCAAAGTGCAGCACTGTGGAAATTATCTAATAAGTTGCCTTTCGTCTTGGGGGAGGGGTGACAAAAAGGGGGGACAGTTGTAAAGGCGGAAGTATGTGGTGTTGGTGCAGCTATGGATGAGAGAGCTAAGGAGAGAATAATCCATCAGAGAAAATTGTGTGTGGGGTGGGGGGTGGGGGGCTGGGGCAGAAAACATTGGCATGTCTTTACAGGGAAACTGGACATTTTCTTCCCTCATGCACATGCAATGCCTTTCATCATTTTAAATTCAATTTCTTTTTATTCTCTTCCCACCCTTGACATTACCTGAAAGATGTGTGGGTTAAGGAATTGCTATGCCCCATTAAAAGGATAAAGAGCAGAGAGACCCACCGTGCCCTCCTCGCAGGGAAACAGGGTTGCGATAGATAGAAATAGGCACTGAGTGATGCTTGCTGCCGTGGAAATGGTGCTCGTGCTGAGAGTGAGACCCCGACGATGAGGAGGAGGAGGAGGAGGAGGAGGAGGCTACATTAGAGGAACTCCACACAGAGCTGACGATACATCCCCAGAAGAGGGACCAGATCCCAAGCGTCCAGGCCGGCCGGCGAGGAGGGCTCCGTCTCGCGTGGATTCTCAGGTGCATGGTCAACGCACTGGACCACTACAGATGGGCAGTTTAAATTCCAGCCAGTGAGGAATAATGAAGTTCATGATGCCCAGGGGCCCATCATAGCAGGAAGAAGACTTGTCCGAATTTTGGAAAGAGGGAAGGAAGAGGCGCTTTCAAGACAGATGATGAATCAGTTAAAAAAAAAACAAAAAACTACTTGAAAAAAAAAAAAGATAGAAGGCAAAATCCCCTATCCCCTTGCCTGGTGTTTAAATTTAGGATGCCAAAGTCCACCCAGGTATAGCAACCCTTCGAGGGAGCCCAGTAATGCCAAACATGTCAGGGGAGGCCCTCGGGGCTTCCTCCTGATCTCCAGGCACCTCAGGTTTGATGACTTAACTGCACACTCCGGGAAGCCACATAGAGGAAAGGTGCAAATGAAGGAAGAGGAAGAGACGGCAGGACGCCCAAGTAGGTTCAGGTTAGTTTATCCCAACATCCAAGCAGTTTGAACATTTTTTTTTTCTTTTTCCACTTCCATGCGATGCAATGCAGAACTGCCAAGCAAAAGGGGGCTGCAGGTGGAAGAGTTCTTCTCGTGTTTCTCGGAGTCTTGGCGGAAAGGCGCCGAGGCTGTTAACCCTGCACTTTGTGGAAGAGCTCCACGGAACCTCCGCCTGCTCCCCGGGTTTCCCAACTGGAGGAGAAGCAGTAACAGCAGCAGCAGCAGCAGCCGGAGGAAGAGAACCAGGAGGAACGGAGGAAAAGAGAGGAGGAGGAACCCAGCGCAGAGTAGCTACCCAAACCAACGTGGAACGGAGAGGAGAGAGGTGGGTGAGTGAGCAGGGAGAGCAAGAGAGGAGATGCTTGCAGGGGCGGCAGAGGTGGTTGAGAGGCGGGTGGGCGCCTGCAAAGTGCTCAGAACTGGGAGGCACAGGTGAAGTGAAGAGAGGAGTTGGGGAGACAAATTCACAAACGGGCAAGTCATATGCAAATAGCTCACTCCCGAGAGCAAATCAGTGCAGCCCAAGCGCTCTGCCGAGGGACTGGCTGGCTTGGGGAGGAAGGAGGGGCCGAGCGCCTGGAATCCCAGCCCTCCCCATTCAAGTACACGCTGGCCCGTCTACACCCTCCACCTCCCAGCAGGCACACCCCGCCCCCACGCCAACACCCCACCCCCTGCTGCACTGCTCTTCAGTCCCAGCAGTGAGCGCGCACACGTGTTACTGTGTGTGTGTGTGTGTGTGTGTGTGTGTGTGTGTGTGAGAGAGAGAGAGAGAGAGAGAGAGAGAGAGAGAGAGAGAGAGAGAGAGAATGAGTGAGAGACAGACGGACACTGAACCTTTTTTATCACCCTTTTCTCCTTCTCTCCCCAGCACATTAAGCGAAACTCACGATTAAGTCACCTTTTACAGTTCGGAAAGAAAACTGCAGGCGATGGCTAATGCTGAAGTAGCCCCAAATAGAAATAAAAATAAACCCCTTGAGTCAGCAGGAGCGCGCAAGCTGCAGCAGGCAGTGGTGCCGTGCTCACACGCCCCCTGGTCGGGCGGTCAGCACCGCGGTCAGCGCCACGCTTGTGCCCCTCTGGGGATTAATATGACAAAGCCGACACGAGCGGCCCGGGACTCTGAAGTGTGAGATAGCTTCCACCTTCGCTCTGAACAGGACGCTCTTGGAATTCAGAAACCGGAGTTTAGCGCCCTCGCTGGCAATCTTGATCAAAGAACTTCAAAAGGAGTGAGGGCTGAGTCTGCTGGAGGAAGAGGAGTGGCAGCCTGTCCAGGACTGGCTTCAGAAACAATGCCCTGGTGGGTGAAGACTCCCGGCCTCCAGGGCACTGAGCAACAAAGAAAGCACAGCTTTTACATCCAGGCTGAACTTGCAGGGAAGAGCAGGAATGGCAGAAAGAGGCTTGGTGTGCCTGTCGTGGCCATCTGTGACTCCGGGAGGAAGCTGACCAGAATTCTGCCAGGGAACAGTGACAGTCTGGACAGGCGGCCTCCACCTCATCCCCCACCCTCATTCCACGTGATGTGCTGGAGGCACAAACCCAACAGGCAGTCCTCTTACACCCTAGTTTAAAAAAGGCATATTATATTGGCACAAAGGAAATAAAAAATAAAACTTACTGCTTATGCTTAATTCATATCATCATTATATGACACTTGCTTGATAATATATATATATATATATATGGCATTTAGGTGACATTTCTTCTTCTTTTTTTAAGGTGCTTATAGCACCTGCTTTCAAGAACATTTCAAACCCTGTAACTGAAAATAAAGAACAGGGATTAAGACAGTCCTATTCATCTTTGGGACACTCCAAGGAGAAACTGAGGAAGTTAGCATCATCTGTCTTTCTACCAGACAGAGATCTAACCTCTAAATGGTTTGTCTTCAAGGTCAGATATTAAGTCCATTTCAGATTTTTGGTGGTGACTTGGTCTTTGGGTTCTGAAATCAATGTTCTCTCAAAGGCCCATGCTGTCTGCAGTAAATGGTGTATGTATAGTCATCCCAATTCTTCTGGCTCTCGGCTGTAAGGGGATTCACAGGGGACCCACCCATAATCTCTCTTTCAATGTTTTTTATGTCCTTAGGTGTCATCCAAGAAAGACTATGCCTTAAGCCAACATCATGTACCCAGAAACACCACAAGTGGCAGGGGGTGTTTATGAAGACTCAGTTTAAACCTGAGTTTCTTGCTCTATAAAACATGAATAATGCTTTTCCTCGTGAGTTTTTTGGGAGTTTTAAATGAGATACACTGCATCTGGCATAGCACCGAACAAAGAGTGCCAGTACTCTCTGTCAATAGAAAAAGAATCTAAAACTCCAAGTAGGTTAAGTAGATGGTTAAGTAGATGGTTAGGGTCTTATGTTATTATTAGTAAAAAAGTAAGGGTGGGGAATTTTATGCTTAGTATCCTGCCTTAAGGTAGATTATAATTCCTATTCAATCCAGCTACTCCTTTAGTCATCCAGGTGAAATCCATTGCATTTTGGGCTTATTCAAACTCTGTATCACGCTGTTAAGGGGACTGAGATGACCTGATTTATGCTTAATTCTTCAACCCTTACTACCCTCCAGTCTCCCAGACCCTCTTTCTGTTCATCGAATATTTTAAGTTCTTTTCCTACTCCAAACCTTTATACTTGCTCGCTCTTCTTATCTGAAAGACTTTTCTCCAAGTTTTTTATGTGATTGACTCATTCCAGGTGTTACTTTTTCAGAGGCCATCACAAGTTAGCCATCACACCCTTGAAAGGCACTTTGTCCGATTACCTTGTTCTACTTCCTTCACAGCACTCTCCACTTTCTGCAATTATTGCGCTTGTGTCTGTTCATAGTCTAGCTCCTTAAAAAAAAACAACAACTGTTAGCTCTATGAAAGCTGAGTCTCTGTTTTGTTCCCCCCATATTGTCTGCATGTGGCAGAATGGGTAGCATAGTAGCTCAGTAAATATTTGCTCAATAAATGTATCCCAATAAATTAACTACCAATCTGATATTCACATATTCTTATATCATTAGTTTTACTGATGCATTTATCTGGCTTTAGTGACATCAATACCCAGAGATGCACATTTCCAGGGTTGATGAGTTGGCCACCTATCCATGCAATGTTGCTCCTCTTTTCTAAATTGGTACTGGGTGTTGAAGACTGTCTCTGACTTTGTCCCAAGGAAGCATGGGAAGCTTTGATGGACCTTCCAATTAATTCTCTGCTAGGCAACAAAGTGAAAATAAATCCTTAATGCAGTACAAAGTCTGGAAATGCTGCTGGTGTGTCACAGCTGGAGCTATTTATTTCACTTGTCACAGTTATAATTTATTTATTTACTTTTTGCAAAATGTCAAAAGAAGTCGCTGTGAATTCCAGTAAGGCTGATTCCATTTGGGGACCCCGCTGAACACTTGAGAAAACTTAGCAGAGTGCAGATGCAACACTGACTTATTTTTTCTCCTTTTACTCCAAAGAGATAACCCCCAGTTATCCTGATAAAATGCATATCCTTCTCCAATTTAACACATTGTTGGTTTCTTTTATAATTGTTTCTTATCTCCCCTGTCTCTTCCTCTAGTCAACACATTCCTACCTAGATTTGTTTTTCTAATCTCATTCTTTTCAGGCCTAATAGAGTTTATATTAGGCCACCTTATTAAATGTGTTTTTCAATTAATAACTCCAGTGATACCTTTTAAACACTGCCTGCACCTACGGTTCAACTGACAGATTCATCACTACCTGCAGGACCACTGAAAGCTGTCCTCTTTCCTCCTGAGCTGTCTTCTCCAGGAGGTCCGAGAGTGGAAACTCTGGGAATGAAGAGTACAGCTCCAGAATAAAGATGTAAACCCATTTTTAAGACAGAAAAGAGGAGAACTAGATATAAAAAGATTATGCCCACCACAGATTTAAAGTGGAAAAGTATACATAATTTTGCAGGAACAACCATGCCTAGGTCCACGTGCATAAACCCTCGTGAAGTCCTAAACAGACTCTTTGGAACTTTAAGTTTCTGAATGGAATCCAGATTAAAAACAAACAAACAAAAACCCTGTAACTGGATTTGGCTGGTTACCAGCTGGGTTTCTCTATTACTTCAGACTTTAAATTTGGTATTATCAATCTCCTTCCCCTACTTTTTAAATTTCCCCCATCTGCCCCAACTCCCAGGAAACTGTCCCAAGGTGAGGTAGAAGCATCCATACCTATCTGAACCTCTGTGTCTTGCTTTGGCCTGTATTTCTTCTACAAAGCAGTCTGGGCAATCTTTTGACCTCTATAATAAGCCTCATAATGGTACTTACTGGTATCAGGTGCCAGGAACCTGATGTGAAGTTGCCCTGTCAGTCCCTCACAATACATTTTGTCTCTACACATGCCTCTTCTCACTTGTATAGACTCTGACTTTCCACTTCACTGCCAGACACCTGTCAAGATTTTTGTCACGGGCATATCTAATATGACTGCACAGACACAGAAAGCACCAAGCAGTCTATTTCTAAGCTCATAGGTGAGGGCCCTCTTTTTCCAAATACAAAGTGCAGACAACCTTACTTTCTCTAGACAGAGTTCCAAGGTATATGTAGGAAGAAGTATAAAACAAACAAACCAGCAACTAAGCTCTCATAATGTGAAGTAAAATAAAAGTCCTGAAAAAATACCGGTGGCTGTCAACATGGCTATAAATATATCCAAAGGTTCCAGTGACACCAATAAAACAGTCAAACTTTGCTTTATTATAGTCAGTAGATTTATTCATAGCCACATAATTCAGTCTTCTGCTAATTTATTTAAGAAAACCATCATGCAAAAAGGAGATTTTGGTTATATTTTCCACTTGGGGGTATAAAAGAAAAGCTTTATTCTTTTAAGCATCATTCCTACAGGTATTTGATATTCTAAAAAAGACAATGACATCCTCACATAAGTTTATACTTTAGAGAATGCACATACTGCTTTTCTTCCTTTAACTTCTCTCTCTCTCTCTTATAAACATCCACCGTTATTATTTTGTCCTCCTTGTGGCTGAAATGGGGATATCAAGAGTTTGGATGTTGGAAAAATCTCTTTAGGAAATTTTCCAAATCTGTAGAGTTTCAATCAATGGGGCTGGGATATCCATTTCCTTAGAATCTTACACATTTCTTCAAGGGTAGGAAAAATATGAAATGTTCCTATATGAGCCTGAACCTGCTTACTTTGAAGTCTAAGTGCAATTATTTTATCATGGAAGCACATTTTCCTTTTACAAAGGACAGGAATCAATCAGTCCCTTTGGAGAGATTAGGTAATTCAAACTCGTTAGTCTTCACTAAGCTGACACTGGGTATCAGAGAGCTAAGATGTCCTTCCTCTGCATTGCATACATCTTTATCCAGTGTTAAGGACTCAAACCAAAGCAATGATTGCTATACGGTAACAGAAGTAATAATATCACGTGTATATTTATAGGATAATTATCAAATCAAAGATTTAGAGGACATGTTGAGAGAATATACAGATTTAGATTTGGGGCTCTGGTGTTTGATTGCCTCAATTCAAATCCTGACCCTGCTTGTCTACTCCTTGGCTACAAATGTTATTAAGATTTGTAGCCCCTAGTTATACTAGCTTCTCCAACTCTAAAGTGAGACTATTCATACTATCTACCTGATAGGTAGGTTGTGAGGATTTAGAAAGTTAATGTATGCAAAATGTGTATAAACAGTGGCTGGAACACAGTACATAATAATTATTAGCGGTAGTCACATTTATTGATAGTTTATTCTGTACAGGCACTGTTGTAATTATTATTATTATTTTTCTCCTTGGTGATTCCTTGAAAGATGATTCCTTGTAAGTTATCCTTGCAGAAAGTGATCTCTTCTTGTTGATACAACCCTCAAGAGGGGTGGGTAAACAGAAAGCTCTCTCTGCAATTCCAAAACACAGAATAGAAACTCACTCCATGTGTTACCTACCTCATTAAATTCTCTCTGCCCGTATTTTGCAGAAAGGGGAGCAATTTCTTTGCATTATGCCCACAGACATTCCTTCAAGCCAGCACCAAAACAATAAAGCTCACCATTGTTCCAGAACCAGATACAATGGGCTACCAAAGCTGGGGCATTGTTGTATAAGTAATCATTTCCAGTGTAAGGGAAAACCCTCACCATCTCAGTCTACTTGAAGATCTGGAAGAGCTCTGGGGATACTTCTCATTTCCATATCTTTATTTTACCATTTTCTTCTCTCAAATAAACAATAAATTTTAATTATTTAGACTTCTCTATAAAAAAACCATGTATTCTAAATCTTTTAATAACTTTCATTAGATTTATTTAGTATTTCTTTATTATTCACTAATTTTTTGCTGTTGTGAATATACCTCTGAACTAGGTTCTATTAGGTATAGAAAGAAATCATTATTTTGAAATATCAGTTGATCTACTTCATGAATATTAAATTTATGCTAACTATGAGCAAGGCACCAGATGATCAACTGAATCATCCAGGTGAATCAAGGATAAAAAAATAAGATACAAGGTTTTAAGAAGTATATAATCTAGCAGAAAAACAAACCCACTGAAAACAAATTAAAAAAAAACCATAAAGGCCATGCATATCTATCTATCTATCTATCTATACCTGTCGATCTGCCTGTATCTGTGTATATTTATCTAGATCTATATCTATAGTTAGATCAATTCAATAAATATAGATATACAGTTTCCAAAATACAATGTGATAAATGCTAGAATAAAGGTATAAACAAAGTATACAAATAATAGAGAATAAAATTAGTCCACTGTAGGGAGAAGAGGGACTATTAGGAGGGATTCACAGACAAGGTGACATGTGCACTGATTGTCAGAGGACTAGAGTTCAAATCCTGGTCTTCTACTTACTGGCCAAGTTACCCTGAGCAAGTTACTTTAAGAATACTGGGCCTGTTTCCTCAAAAGTATAATTATGAACAATCCTTACCTCACAGGATTGTTTTGATGGTTAAATGAGAAGACATATCTTAAAAGACCATTGTTAATGTTCAGGACCACTATTATCATTAACCTGGCCTCAAAGAATTTTGACAGGCTGAGAAACAGAAATGTAAAGTAAGGAGATTATCAATGTGTGTTGAGATCATCCACAGACAGCCACCTAAAGAAAGTAAATTTTAAACTTTTCCATCACTTGTCATTCAGATTGTTAAAGCCTGAGAATAACAGAAGGGGTCAACTTTTTCTTTTGTCTCAAAAACTAGTTGTTTAATGGGATAAGGAAATGCAATGAAAGTAAAATGAAGACAAGAAAAGGAAGAGAAATGGAAAGAATATAAAAAAGAAAGGGAGTGAAGAGAGGAAATGAGAAGAGAGGAAACTCATCTTGAAAGCTACAGTTTTTATCTCTAATGACAGGATTGCCATACAGTATTCAGATATGTCAAATAAATGACATAAAGTTTTTCAAAAAGTTAAGAGGTACAACCAGGACTTTTCTTTTGTGAAATTCCTCCCACGTAATTGCTCTTCAGATACTGAAATGCCTATTGGATCCAATTCACAGGACTATCATTTAATTCTAGAAACATCATAGTTCAAATACCCATCTTATTCAAGTGGCTATCTCACAATTCCATAAATGGTACATCTTCTTCTTTTTTGAAGGATAAATCTTCTAAGGCAGAGGAGCAGAGATCTAAAACAACTGGACACATTTCTCTTGATACTGTATAGTCTTAAATTCACTTAAAAAAGAACTCTTAGAAGGTAGAGAGATAAATATTCTCCTAACAGAATGTATAAAGTGTTATCTAACTAGCTCAAAAAATATTGGGTAGATGGGCAATAAGGACATTTTTTGGTGGTATTGAGGATTTAGCATTTTCCAAAACTGATGTTGAGGTCAAGGAGTACAAATTATAAACTAATGTTACAGACTATTCTTGAAATAGATGAAACAATGTTAAAGTGATGTTTTGGCATTGATAATATCTATGTCTTCAAAATCAACCATTGTCAATCCAAACAGGTAGAATTAGTTTTTCTTTACAATCCACTATTAAGACTTGTTACGTTTTGCTATTATAATGTAGTTATATATGTGGGTCCCCTATATCTTTATATAGAAATCATGCAAGGGAAGCAGGACTTGGTCCTAGGGCCATGCAGCTTAAGTTACAGGGCCAGACAGCTTAAGTTCAAATCCTTGCTCCATTATTTCCATTATTTACTAGCTATATGACAAGGGGCAAGAAACTTAGCGGCTGAAAATTGATGTTTTTCTATCCGTAAAATGGAGATCATAATAATCTCTATCTCAAACTTAGCATAGCATCAGGCCAATATGACAATATAAGACACTTCGTGGATATTTGTGGAACAGTATTGGGATCCAATTCATACTGAATTTTACCCCATTGGATGGGGTAAAATATGCAATAATCTAATTATAAGAAAAAACTTTTCACCCAGGCCAGTTGGCTCAGTGAAAGAACGTCAACCTGGTGTGTGAATATCTCAGGTAACATTCCCAGTTAGGGCACACAGGAGAATTGACCATTTGTTTTTCAACCCCTCCCTTTCCCCCTTCTCTCTCTCTCTCTCTCTCTCTCTCTCTCTCTCTCTCTCTCTCTACTCCTCTCGCAGCCATGGCTCAATTGGTTCCAGTGCATCAGCCCTGGGAAATGAGGATGGCTCCGGGCAGCCTCCAATTCAGGCACTAAAAATAGCTCGGTTGTGAGCATGACCCTAGATGGGCAGTTGCTGGGTGGATCCCAGTTGAGGTACATGTAGGAGTCTGTCTCTCTATCTCCCTCCTCTCAGTTGGAAAAGAAGAAAAGAGAAAGAACTTTTCAACATTTAGACACATTACCAAATTAAAAAGGATGCCTTTGAAGGAAGTGAACTTTTCATAGCAGAAAATGTTCAAGCAGTACATGCCTTTTAGAGATTCTGAAATTGTTATCTTGTAGTAAGTGAGAGGATGTAGTATATAGCTTCTAAGTTCCTCTCCAAATTTATATATGATACTGATTAAAATTTCCTTTTAAACATCTCTTTGCGTTTTACTTTTGCATTTACTTAAATGTGATCTGTTGGCCTTATCTTGGAGTTTGCGCCCAAGTCCTGATTTGTTACAAAGATTAAAGTCTATTTATTAAAACATCATACACTGAGGTAAGAAATTTTAAATTTCTATAAAATGAGTACAGCATTATTGCACTAAAACTTCATTTTTTATTATTACATACAGTACAAGTTGTTTCTAAACAAATTAACAAACTTATGTTTCTATTTTAAATATCAAGAAATTTTCTCCTCTACAATACCTACACATATATTGTTCCTGTGACCTAAGAGGGCATTTTTCATTGAAGGAAAGCCCATTGCTACAGAAACAGTATTCTGACCTGCTTGCCTTATTGTCTGTTACCTCCTAGCAGGGAATCCGGGTGGATTGAACATAAACAGATCTAAATTCCCTTAAAGACATATGTCCTTAAAGTCCTGGGACAAAAAGCAGAACTACTTTGCTCTCTCTAACCAAGATAAACTCATTCCTCCTCAGGAGTTATTACAGACAAAAGAAAGAGGTATGCAGAACACAGCTAAGAGTATTAGAGAATCTGAGATACATACACAGAGAATCACCTGTTTAAAATCACATAGCATTTCAGTGTCAGAATAAGCTGGTATATTCTTCTAGAATATTAGTCTAGAGTGAAGCACACATGATTCTTATGGCAACATCAATATATAATATGATTATATGAAAAATAATAATTCACTAAGAAGATAATCTTATACAAGAGTTAATAGACACATCAATGGGAGAATAAGAAACCAAATAATGTGAGAGAACAATCTGAAAAAAACTGCCAAAATATGGTTGAAATTATTAAATGGATTATAGAAACCACAAAAAGGCGATAAAAGCTATTTTGGTAATAAGCAGAACTAAGAAAGAACTAAAATCTTTGAAACTGCAACACAGGCAATGAAATATATTTTAATAGCCTGTGGATTAATTATGTAGATGTAGCTAAAGAAAGACTTAGTGAACTGAAAGACAGAATTTAGGGAAGCTCCTAAAATATAGCACAGAGAGGAAGAGATTTAGGAAATATAAAAGATTTAAAATCATGAAAGATCAAACAAAAACATCAACATACAACTCTTAGAAATTCTAGAAGAAAATAGAGTAATAGAGGAAAGAGCAGTATTCAAAAAGATAATGGTTGGAAATTTTTCAAATTTAGGCCATGTGAATTCTTTTATTTTTGTTTAACAGCCACACCTTGGTTCATCACAATGTAACAAACAATCAACTGAAATAAAAACTTTAAATCAACAGATTACTTTTAAGCAGAGCCCACAAAACAACAAATATAACAGCTTTGTTGTGAAAAAAATCAACCTAGATTTATTTATCTAGACAAATCATTTAAGAGTAGAGATAAACCCAAGACATTTTCAGATAAAGAAAGTTTGAGAAAGGTTACCACTCACAAACTATCACTGGCATAACAACTAAAGGATGATTTCAGTAGGCAGTAAATGATCCCAGGGAAATGGAGTAGTATTTAAGAAGCAATAGTGAGTAAAAAGAACTGGTATGACATGGCTAATCTAAGTAAGCAGAGTGTCACTACTACTAGTGCCACCACCACTACCAACTTGTTTGTGGTGACTTTAAAACAAAAGCTGAACCAAAAAGAAAAAAAAATAAAACATTTCTCAATGCTTATAAATTAGATATTGGTATTGTTAATATTTTACAACTAAGGAAAAGAAGGCACAGATTGTGAGTTGCCCATGTTAAAGCCAGTATCCAAGGTCACCATCACAGTCGCCTGGCCCATACAGGTTCGCTTTAGATTCGGACAGTTGGTAATGAAACAATGGAGCCAAGAACTGGTGAGTCATCAGCTTTAATTCTAGCTTGCACCCGGTGGGCAAGCAAAAACACACACTGGGCTCCCAAACCCACTCATTCAGTGCTCACAAAGCTACTGACTTATCCGAGTTTCCTAGAATCAAAGGTTTCTAGCTCATCAGATTTATTCACCTCTGTTTCTCATCTCCTTCTCTCTGCACAAACTCTGCACAAACTGGTTTCTTCCTCAGCACTCTGCCATCTTGGCTGCTTCACCTGGCCTCCTCCATGTGGCCTTAATCTGCTCTCCTCTCTAATGCTAACCTCAGGAACCGAGAGAGAGAGCAAGCTCCTGGTCTGCCCCACTTTATAGTATAGAAATCCAAACCTTTAATCCAATACACAAACAAGGAAGTCTCTGACACAAAGTCACTTATCTGAGGCATAATGGGAGGATTCCTCATGAAAGTGCATCACCCCACATCATCCAATCAGTCAAGGGTGTGGGGAAAAGCTTACTCTTAAAACTTGCACGTGGGCAGCACCATCTTTAACAAAGTGAGCATAATATATTTTATCTTCCCAACACCCATGCTTACATAGAGGTGAGATTTGAACCCAAATCAACTATCTATTGAATCTATGGTCTAAATCACTTTACATTTATTTTTGCTAAATGCCATACAAATGATGTATGCAACTTCCAAGCCACACACTTAGAGGCTGATAGCTGTTATCTGCTTGCTTTCTACTTGCTCTTTGTCCCTTATCTGAAATGTGGATGTAGAGGTGAATCAATTCCAGCCCTGTGAATGGGGGTGTTGTTTTACAGTAATACCTCAGTTTTTATTGACTTCGGTTATTGTTGGTTTCGGTTTTCATCAACTTTTTCTGCAAAAAGTTTGTCTCGGTTTTCATCAGTTGCCTCAGATTTTGTTGACGTACCCATGATGTGACCTTGCTGCTAATTTTGCAAAAACAAAGGGCAACCCACATGTTCTCCTGCTCAGTGTGGTGTTGTTTCTCATTGTGTGATTGTTGGGCAGATAAAATATATTATGCTCACTTTGTTAAAGATGGCGCTGCCCAAGTGCAAGTTTTAAGAGTAAACTTTTCCCCACACCCTTGACTGATTGGATGATGTGGGGTGGTGCACTTTCATGAGGAATCCTCCCATTATGCCTCAGATAAGTGACTTTGTGTCAGAGACTTCCTTGTTTGTGTATTGGATTAAAGGTTTGGATTTCTATACTATAAAGTGGGGGAGACCAGGAGCTTGCTCTCTCTCTCGGTTCCTGAGGTTAGCATTAGAGAGGGGAGCAGATTAAGGTCACATGGAGGAGGTCAGGAGAAGCAGCCAAGATGGCAGAGTGCTGAGGAAGAAGCCAATTTGTGCAGAGTTTGTGTAGAGAGAAGGAAATGGGAAACAGAGGTGAATAAGTCTGGTGAGCTAGAAACCTTTGATTCTAGGAAACTCGGATGTCAGTAGCTTTGTGAGCACTGAATGAGTGGGTTTGGGAGCCCAGTGTGTGTTTTTACTTGCCCGCCAGGTGCAAGCTAGGATTAAAGATGATGGCCCACCAGTTCTTGGCTCCATTGTTTTATTACAGACTGTCCGAATCTAATGCGAACCTGCATGGGCCAGGCGGCCCTGTTGGTGACCGTGAATACTGGCTTTACAGTGAGCATCACCCCAAGCATCTGGCCAAACAATTCTATTGCTTTCCAGTGTTTCTGTGATTTTTTTATTGATTGCGAGTGTATAAAGCCAGTAGCCATGGCCACCATCACAGCTGCCTGGCCCATGCAGGTTCGCATTTGATTCAAACAGTCAGTGATGAAACAACAGAGCCAAGAACTGATGGGCCGTTAGCTTTAATCCTAGCTTGTACCTGGCGGGCAAGTAAAAATACACACTGGGCTCCAAAACCCACTCATTCAGTGCTCACAAAGCTACTGACTTATCTGAGTTTCCTAGAATGAAAGGTTTCTAGCTCACCAGACTTATTCATCTGTGTTCCCCATCTCCTTCCCGTCAATACTCCACCATCTCTGCATAAACTGGCTTCTCCCTCAACACTCCACCATCTTGACTGCTTCTCCTGGCCTCCTCCACGTGGCCTTCTCTACTCTTCTCTCTAATACTAATCTCAGGAACTGCACGCAAGAGAGCCAGCTCCCTGTCTGCCCCACTTTATAGTGTAGATTCAAAACCTTTAATCCAATATACAAACAAGGAAGTCTCTGATACAAAGTCAATTATCTGAGGTATAATGGGATTTCTTATGAGAGAGCACCACCCTACATCAGAAAGGGTGGGAAAAGCTTAGTCTTAAATCAAAGCCTTGGGCTATAATTACTCTGCCTGCTTACAGCCTGTCCCCACACACATTAATACAATCACGCCCATCCCAAGCAAGAAGGGCAACCAATATCATCATCTGGGTGGCGGGCTTCCACATAGGCAGCACCATCTTTAACAAAATGAGTATAATATATTTTATCTGCCCAACAGAGTGCTAATACTACAATTATATGTAAGTGATTATTGCATATACAGTATTTGGTGTAATTTCTTATTGTTCTTAGTATTAAACATTACATTTATTCTCTGTAAAATGTGTTTTTGGTATGTATTTTGGAGTGTCTAGAACGAATTAATTGGATTTACACTGATTCATATGTAACTAATTGGCTCGGTTTTCATCGGTTTTGGATTTTGGTGATTGTTTTCAAATACATTATCGACGAAAACTGAGGTATCGCTGTATTTGCTGTCAGTGGTGGGGTTTTCTTTGTTGCTGTTTTTTGTTTTTTCTTGATTAATATTTTCTGAATATCAATTAGGATATCATTCGGCTTTCTTTTAACTGAGATCACATTGCTATGTTTAAGTAAGACTAGAGTTTACTTTATCTTTCATAGAGGAGCCTTACCTGCTTGGTGGTTCATAGCAGTATGGCTGAGCAACCAAAGAAAAACCACCTGAGGCTGCAGGTGACTGAAGGAAGCATGACTGACACATCCTCAAATCAATATTCTCACTAATATAATTGGAAAATGTTAATCAAAGAACCAGATATGAATATATTATTATCAGAAAAATATTGACTATACTACCAAAAATATCACTGCATTTTGAGAAAAACAATTAAGTAGAGAGATAGAACTATATTGAATCTATATGCATCTAATAACATAACCTTGCAATATACAAAACACATAGTGAAAGGCTGAAAAATATTTCAAGTCCATGATAAAATAACTCACAAAAATGTATGTTCTGCCTGACCAGGCGGTGGCGCAGTGGATAGAGTATCGGACTGGGATGCGGAAGACCCAGGTTCGAAACCCCGAGCTCGCCAGCTTGAGTGTGGGCCCATCTGGCTTGAGCAAAAGCTCGCCAGCTTGGACCCAAGGTCGCTGGCTCCAGCAAGGGATTGCTCAGTTCGCTGAAGGCCTGCGGTCAAGGCACATGTGAGAAAGCAATCAATGAACAACTAAGGTGTCACAACGGCAACGAAAAACTAATGATTGATGCTTCTCACCTCTCTCCGTTCCTGTCTGTCTGTCCCTATCTATCCCTCTCTCTGACTCTCTCTCTGTCCCTGTTAAAAAAAAAAAAAAAGTATGTTCCAAGGAGGTAGATGTTTTTGTTTGTTTGGCTGTTGCTGACTTTCTAGGAACTACAAAAATGCATGGCAAGAGCTTAATAACTATTTGGTAAATAAATATATCCTTCTTACTGAAACTGATAAAATAAGCTGGAAAAAAGTAGCAGGGCTATAGTTAGTTTAAGAACCATAGTTAACAGAACAGAAATGAACATATTTGCAACCCTGAATAGAACAATTAAGAGTCCTATCCTTAAGAACATATGAAACATAACACAAAAAGTACCCATTTATGAGATTCATCAGCAAATTCTGAAGAATCAATAACTTTATTTCACATCTTCTGCCTACAATATAGCAATTTAAATTAATTATGAAAATCCCCCACAATATTTGTTATTAAAAAAATTAAGTAATCTGCTCATTTAATTAATTAAATGATATGCTTTCTTTCAAATATTTATTCATATGTGAGCTTAGAAAATAATTCTCTATTATTAATTACTACTTCTGTATATAATAAAATTTTAGAGTGAATCTTTCAGAAAGAGAATTGTGATCAAATATTTTTCTCTAGTTCTCTCTCTCTCTCTCTCTTTAAAACAACAATATTCGGCACAACTTACTCAACACACAAAATGCTGGCTCTCTAATGAAATAAAACAAATGACATATACATGACTGACTCAGAGTGTTGGCTATTAGATGATGGTTTATTGATCCCTTGTTCTTTGCCTCCCAGAGGTTACTTTTGCAGTACTTAGTAAAAAAAAAAATTAAATTTTTATATAAACAACTTTCAATTATGTACACTTGAATTAAATGAAGCCCAAAGCATTCGCATTAGGTATTGATATTTATTATATGGTGCTTATAGATTAAATATAGTTAGAGATTAAATATAGTTAGAGATTAAATATAGTTTGTGTTCACTATCTAATAATGGGAAAGGCAATCTAGGGTTACAGTAAATTGGTGAATAATCCACAATGTACCCTATATTTATATAACATGCAGCTGCTCAGAAAGTTTTTGGTATTAGGAAAACATAGGTCTATTGCCTGTGTTCCTGTCACAAACAACAGCCAAGTGCCCTTTCTCTCAGAAGTTGCTCCTTCCCCTTGTAGGTCAGAGTGAGTTCCCAAAATACTCACACCATTCTTGTGATTATTTTATAAATTGAGAAGATGTTCATTTCCCGAGAGTACCAACCTTTTGCTTAACCTAGAAACTAAATGCTAGGAAAATGTACTCTGATTTCTGATGCTTTCTCAGTGAAAATACTAGAAACAATATTCCAAAAAAATACCTTTGATATTAGCCATACCATTAGTAACAACCATGAGCACAGAGCTTATTTTTCAGCTATAAAAAGAGAAATAAGACAAAAAATATGTATATATAACTTGGAGCCAAAAAAAATCAGAAGGCTTTTGAAAATTTATACCAGAAGGAAGACTATATTTTCATCTTGTTAAACCAAGTTTTAAACTAATGAAGAGAGAACTCTATTATGTATGATTTCCAATTATTTAATATGATGTGGTTGACAGATGTATTGTCATCCTGTATTAGAAATAAAAATATCGAATCTTTAATTCTTGGTTCTAACATTAATTGGCAGACATTAAGCAATGCACTTAACCATAGACTATTTTATATAGATTCTGGGTTATTTTTTAATTTAAGTTTTTATAATAGACTCTAAGGCTAATAAGCTGTACAAGTTTTGAATAATAATACCTGCTGGCAAGCTTATACCTATGGTTTATTTCCCCTGCTACACCTCTCTCCTGCCTAGCTTGGTCAACTACCCACCTATTAATTTGAAGCAAATGAATGTAGATGACTAGGTATTTTCTGTGGATTCCCTAGGACTCAGAAAGAGAATTTACAAGGCAGGGGTGGTGGAAGAAGGATGGAGGTAGCAGTCTTCAGCAGCATAGATCTTAGCCCAATTCAGGCAGAGCATGAGCCATGTCATCCAAGGGAGATTGTCTGTGTGGGAGTAAAGCATCCCAGAGGGAGTCATCATGCTTGATAGATGTAATTTCCTAAAATGTACACCTTGTCGGTGTTCAGAAGATGAACAGAGTAAAGGCAGTGCCTCAAAAGAAGGAAGGACAAAAGGACAATGCACTGCTGGAGAGCACTGAATATTCATGGAGAGGCTGTAACAACACCACTAACACACAGGCTTGACTCATTACTAAGTAAAATTAAACAGCTAGAGGTAAGGGGAAGCTGTAGGAATAACAACACCCAGCATGTTTCTGAATCCTCTTCTCACTGACCATCTCTCGTATTTAGCTCCTGCTGGGTAGGACAAGGGAACTTCAGAGTGGTGTAGGATGGTTGTTGCTTTGGGATTTACTCAGCAAATGGTGGTTACTAAACGTGGCACTGGGGGAGCAATAATAAATTTAAACAACTACAAGAAACTCTTGGCCTTTTCTCCTCAGCCTCCACTCTCCCACAACAGTTAAAGGAAAATTGGGAAGAGCAGAAACAGCAACTCCCAACTGTCCCCACCCCCATTCAACAGATGCAGAAGAGACTTTTGGTAGCTCGACTTGCATTATATGAAGATGATTACATGCAAAGCACAAAGAAAAGCAAAAACTAAAAGTATTTATAGGTTATTGTAATTTCTTCTCTACTAATTCATTCCCTCCTCTGGTATATACAACATTTGGCCTGGGCTCTTGATGACCAATTCCAAATAAAGTTAATTTATCTTTACAACATCAACGTTTTTAAAGTTATTTTTTCTTTCTTTCTTTTTTTTTTTTTTTACAGAGACAGAGAAAGATAAAGATAAGGACAGACAGACAGGAACGGAGAGAGATGAGAAGCATCAACCCTCAGTTTTTCATTGCCGTTGCGACATCTTAGTTGTTCATTGATTGCTTTCTCATATGTGTCTTGACCATGTGTCTTCAGCAGACCAAGTCAGCTGGAGCCAGTGACCTTGGGTCCAAGCTGGTGAGCTTTTGCTCAAACCAGATGAGTCCATGCTCAAGCTGGCGACCTCGGAGTCTCAAACATGGGTCCTTCTGCATCCTAGATGCTCTATCCACTGCGCAACCACCTGGTCAGGCAAGTTATTTTTTCTTTTGCCACTAAATAAACTTCTGTGAAAGTGTTCTCTTTAATAAAGTTAGTAGCAGATAAATTTTATCAATTATAAATTCTCATTTTTAAAACAGCATATTTTATTCTGATTTTTTGTGGGTTTTTTTAATATTAATTTTAATGATTTTTTGATAGGCTTATTTGTATGTTTTTTGACATGAAGAAAATTTGAAAGATGTTTTGATTCATTAGTTGTTAGCTATTACTCTGCAATGGTTTATCAGTTTGGGTTTATTATGGACTGCATTGTGTTACACCAAAATTCATAGTTCTAACTCCCAATGTGACTATATTTAGAGAAAGGGCCCTTAAAGAGATGGTTCTCATTAAATGAACTCATAAAAGTTTATCACTAATCCAAAAGAATCAGTGTCCTTCTAAGAAGAAGAAGAAGAAATTCTAGGTGTGTGTGGTCACAGAAAAAAAAAGCCATGTGAGAACACAGAGAAGGTGGCCATAGGAGAGCCCTAAATCTGTGGACACCTTGATCTGGGTCTTTCAGCTCCAAAACTGTACAAAAAATCACGTTCTCTTGTGTCAGCCATCCAGTCTGTGGTATTTTGTTTTGCAGATTGAGCTGACTAATGTAGGATTATTGATAATAATGATGGTATTTACGGAATTAGAGACATTCTGATTCATAAAGAAGCTTAGAATTTATTTGGATGGAGTTCTTAGCCTGAAGTTCAAGGAACTGCCAAAATCAGGGATCCCTCTTTGCATATCTCCAAAGGGCTGTATGTCCTTTGTGTCATAGTCTGTGTAAATCATGCCCTCCTGGAATTGTATAAATCTACACTACATAATTATATAGTATACAATTTCTATGGTTCTATATGATAACACTAAAAATGGTTGTAAAATTACTACTTTAAACTACATTCAATTGAGTCTGGGTGTGCATTATTTTTCGGGAAAGAAGGTAAAAATATTTCTTCAGATTTTAAAAGAAGTTTATGATCCCCAAATGTTGAAGAACTACTGATTACTTCAAGTCCCTCATTTTATAGATAAGAAAGCTAAATCCTACAGAGAGAAAGTGCTCAAAGATGCATAAGAGCACTAGTAAAAATGAGATACAAATTCCCTTCCTCCAAATTTGATTGTTAATTTGTTCCTGTTTATATCTGGTTATTAATAAATCATACACACACACTCTTTACAAAGATAGCAACCATGTTTTCATAGGAGTTGAGCATTGCATCTATTTCCCCTGAACTCAGCTAAGGCAAAGAGATATATTTCAACCTTTCAAAGTGTATCAAGTTATAAATAACACCCAAATTTAGCATGTTTATTTAGATGGTAGGATTGGTAACATTTTTAAACTTATGTTCAAACTCACATAGTATGTTATACAGATGTGATAGTCTATAACTGACAACCTACCATATTATTTGCCCTCTAAGACACACCCAACCATAAAACACAGCTAGGGTTTTGAGGAGGGAAGTTAAAAAAAAATTTTTTTTTGAACCAAATAGTGTGTTAAAATATTTAATAAAATACCATATTTTTCGCTCCATAAGACACATGGCATTTTCCCTTCCACTTTTTGGGGGAGTAAAAGTGCGTCTTATGGAGTGAAAAATAGAGTCGGTTTTTCTATACACGTGGCTAACAAAAGAATTCTATTAAAGATGTTGTTTAAGGTTCAGAATTATAACTTCGAAGTTGCTATGAACCTTAGTATAATTTTTTTTTAGTTTTTTCACTTGCCCATGGTCAAGAGACAGTGAGTGGTAGGAATTCCATTCCCTGAGTGGTTCATCAGTAAGACTGGGGTCAAGCACATAAGGTAGGGAGAGTGCTGTGCCCAGACTCAAACAGATGCACAAATATAAGATTTCTCAAATGGAATCTGAGCAATAGTAGCACAGGCTGGCGTTAAAAGCCAA
The DNA here is from genome assembly GCA_037038555.1 of Rhynchonycteris naso. NCBI lineage: Eukaryota > Metazoa > Chordata > Mammalia > Chiroptera > Emballonuridae > Rhynchonycteris > Rhynchonycteris naso. The sequence goes on from CM072999.1 coordinate 21,965,308, forward strand.
TAGAGTCCTGACCAGGCGGTGGCGCAGTGGATAGAGCGTTGGACTGGGATGCGGAGGGCCTAGGTTCAAGACCCCGAGCTCACCAGCTTGAGTGTGGGCACATCTGGCTTGAGCAAAAGCTCGCCAGCTTGGACCCAAGGTCACTGGCTCGAGCAAGGGGTTCCTTGGTCTGCTGAAGGCCTGTGGTCAAGGCACATGTGAGAAAGCAATTAATGAACAACTATGGTGTCGCAACAGCAATGAAAAACTAATGATTGATGCTTCTCCCCTCTCTCCGTTCCTGTCTGTCTGTCCCTATCTATCCCTCTCTCTAACTCTCTCTCTGTCCCTATAAAAAATAAATTAATAAATTAAAAAATAAAAAGCCAATAGAGAAAGGGGAGGCTAAGGGCCCCTCCTTCACCTTGTCTGTGTTGATATTGACCCAGGCACCATCCATATTCTCTGGGCTTCCCTGAATGTCAATAGCCATTCGCCTTCTCAGAGATTCAAAGCTCTCTCTGCTGTGAAGGGTTTCCTATGTGTGTGACACTTGTCCTCAGCATAACTCAGTATAACAACCTCTCTGTCTGCATTTCTCCTCTCCCCTAGTTTCTGAAACAAAGATAGCCATTTCAACTTTTTAATAGAAGACATACTTTTCACAAATATCAGCAAAGATTTTTCTTCTTCTTTTTCCTCCCCTCAATATATATCTAACTCTCTTCTTCACCTCAGCCCAGAACATCAAGTCCAGCACCTTATCACACTTTTTCAAGCAAGAGCTCCTTTCTTGTCTTTGAGTCCCCTCATAACCCTCACCTTGACCCAGATAAAAGAACTACCTTGATTGGAATCCTTGGAGCACAAAGTGTGTGGTAGGGTAGCCCAAATGTTGTTATCAAATTTTTAGTGGTAAAAAAAAAAATTGTTTATGACATCCTAAACTAGAATTTTAAATCGTATCCCTTTAGAAAATATTCCCTATCTGAACAGGTACTCGATTATAGTAGCTCTTGAATAGGTTATTGGGAGTGCTTTTAGGTTGTATTTGAGTTCTGGGAATAGAGTACATTCTATCTCTGGGAAAACATAATGTGAGCTCTGAGAATTCATAAAGTAACTTTTGAAATACAACTCTTGAAAACTGAGGGCTGCCTGCTCTTTCTGTTATTCTGTGGGTGGCAAGTGGGTGGTGGTATGACTATGATATCTGGCTTTCTATTTTTGTAATGTGGCAAGGATGCTGAGCAACTCAGCCCCCAACCTGAGAAAGGCGGAATAGCACCAGATAATAAATCATGCAGAGACAATATACACCTATGTTGTGGGTGGCTATGGGGGTGAGGGTGAGGGACTTGTCAAAAGTACTCCCAACACAGGTCTCTCCATATCTTTTGGGGTAGCCTAGTTCTGTGGGGCTTAAATGAGGAAGAGTTTTCTTTTTTCATTTTAATTTTTATTAAGTACTTCATTTGTACTGCTCTATTTAGGCATGTCATCTTTCTTACCTATTGGGACCCTAAGACTTGCATTCTTTTTACTTTTCATTCTTACAATGTCAATGGATTTTGGCTAGACCCTTATAAAATAGCACATACAGAGACAGACATGAATCACTTTAAAATATATAGTATTTGTGTATTTGTTCATGATAAAATTACTGGAATCTCTTTAAGATAATGACATGTTTTTACATATCACAAATACTAGAAAAGTATAAAACAGAAAATACATTTGCAAAGGCTTGAGGAACTTTAAGGGCAACCCATAACCAGAGTCATTTCATAGTTCAAATTCATCAGCAATTTTCCTCTGGTACAGTGGACTGATGCCATTCTTTACCCCATGACAAGTAAAGAGAAAGGTGGAGAGAAGAAGTAGAAGAAATAAAATGGACCTCTTATCAAGTTCTTACCTTCCCATGTAATATAATAATGATACCTGAGCACTCTATACAGGAGACCCCAGAATATCAATCTTGGACTCAGTTTTTATTCAAGATTATGACTCCAAGCTGAAGAAGAACAACTGGGTCTAAAGATACATGGGAAAAGCTAAAGCATTACTCTACTGAAGCCAGAACCACAGTGAGAGTCCCTGCAGAGAAGGGCCTCAGAAAAACACTGAAGAAGCTACACCTAACAACAAAATTAATTCTTCATTTCAAAGACAGAAGTTTTCTGTATGAGACAATGTAAATCAGAAGGCAGGAAAAAAGTTTGGAAGCAGAACTTTCAAGCAACACCTCCTCTCTTGTGGCTGTAAAAAGCAGATAAGGAAGTCCACTCCTTTTGACACACTGGTATTCCTTATTTAACATCATAAACAAAAGCTCACAGTTTCTCCCGCCCCACTGAGGGACCAGAGAAAGGATAGAGGACCATTTTATAAGTAGCCACAGAGTGACTATAGAGGCTGGAATTTTTCTCTGGTTAGTTGCTTTTTATCTCTTTCTGCAAATGTGTCAACCTGGGATGCCTGCAGAAATATCCAGAAAATAAAACACACACACGTATGACCTCAGTGTCTCTCAAAGTCAGTTTGCTTGAAGACATCTGAACCCATTATGGTTGATTTAACCAAAAGATACCTCCATATTGTTCTATCCCTCAAAGGGGAGAGATGGAGAGATTGAAGGGAAAAAACAAAATTTCTTTTCAAGAAATGCTACCTTCACTTAATCGCTCCTCTTTTCTCAGACAGCCCGTCTCCTCCCTCAGGTGAGTGTTTTTACTTGGGTATCTGATTCACACAAGGCAGGAAGTAGGATGAGTTGAGCCCAGCATTATCATCTCCAACCAGAAAGGAAGGGCTAGTTAAGTAAGTTTGTCACCAACAATGGCCGAGAGCTGAAAACTGGCTTATTTCCTTTTCCACCCAAAACCTGAAGAAATAACACACAGAAACATAAAATGACCTCTTTTGCAGCTCCTGTAGTTATTAAGTAATAGTAGAGCTGAGATTGTAATTTAAGGAAAGGAGTTAAGTCTGAAATTATAGAAAATGAACAAGAAACGATGGTTTTAAACATTTCTATGGCCTTCTGCAAAGAGATTTAAGCATGAAAGTGATGAAACAACAACAAACCAAATAAGCTGGTGACAAGGCAAAGGGACATTCCCTATGATAAAAATTAGGACACTAGTCCTACAACTTCTGAAAACTAGAAGCAGAGCTTACCCTACCTTTTTATCCCAGTCATTACCATCTTAAACAGGTGAATGTACTTTCTCCTTTAAGAAGTCATTAACTGTTAGAATTCAAAACATTACACAAAGAGAATAGTCATAAATTTTTTTTTCATTCAGTTTGCTTTAGTTAAAACAATAGAGAAAAGTTTCAAATTAAATTTAAAGAAGCAATCATCTCCTTGTACAATTTCTTGGCCTATAAGCCAATTACTCAAGGACACTGATAATTTTACAGGGAGTGAGGGCTTTTGATGTTTCTCTTGCCTCATACATTTTAAAATCAGATGCTACCTGTACTAAGTTTGGATTAAGACATTCCTGAATTGTCATTTCTTCTCCTAATTTTTCTTACTGCCCAAATGCACAAACACATATCCACATGCATTTGTCCTCGATACAAGTTTCTTCTAGGGAGACACCCACCTCCAAGAGCATGTCACCACCACCACCACCACCACCAGGACCACCACATTACCAGGAATACAGCAGTTCCTGTCCACAGAACTTCTAGCACGTGCCTCTTTAAATAGCTGACATCTGGAGGAACTATTTGATACTTGTTACTTACACTCCACTCAGCATGAACGGAGGTTGGCAGGGAATTTAGCAGCATGTCTTATTTTTAAAATATCTCACACCTCCTCCTCGCCCTCCCTGCCTTTGGAGAGAGGTTTAAGCAATACACTTTTATTTTCTGTTGCATGAACCTACCACAGTCTTCTCAGAAGTACAAAGCATTAAAGAGAGGAGCCAAATCGTTTATCTACTGCCAAGGTGGGCTACACTAATTAAACACAAATAAGACAGAAGCCAAAATCTTCATTTCATGGATGAAGTAAGGAATGAACTTAATAAACTTGAAGTCAGTCTCCACTGTACTTCTTTCTCTCTCTCTCTCTCTCTCTCTCTCTCTCACACACACACACACACACACACTCACAATCTTTTAAAAAGACTTTCCACTCCTTCACTGCAATTTTTCCAAAGGAATATCATTATCAGGTTGAGAGAATTAAGTTATCTTAATAAAATTAATGGAACTTAATAATTCAGTTGTGAACTGAGAGAAAGCCTCCTGCTTTGATCTGTAGGCTAGGCTGTCCAAAAACCCTCCTTCCCTATTCCAGTTGCTATGAAATCAAATGAACAAGTATCAGGAGATTAATGCTAAGCACTTAAATTCTTGAAGAACCTAGATTCTTAAATGGTGAAAGCTGTTTTTTTGGGTCTCAAATAGCAAATTAAACTGAGAGGTGTGTGGAGGTGCTAGGGGGTGCTCTACTACAGGAAATGACATTGGTGATTTAGCACGGAGCTTGCAGAATTTGGGGAGTTCTGCATAATTGCTAACAGTTTGATAAGTGTTATCACAAAAAGTGGTGATGCCTGGAGTTGACTAACAACATCAGTAATTATTATTAGGAATAGTGCTGAAAAAAATACCTACAAACAAGATTTTGAGAAATTTACTTCTCCTTGGGATGGCTCACAGTACTTTATGCAAGCAAATCCTTTAATTCTTCATAACATTCCTTTAGGTAGGTGGAATATTTTGGGAGGGCTGTATGAGTGTGAAAGAGAGAGAATGGGGAACAAGAGGAGGGACAGGAAGGGATATAGAGACAGGTAGAGTTAAGAGAGAGGGACAGAGAGGAAGAGAGAGAGAAAGAAAGAGAGAGAAGGGTAGGGTAAGGTAGATCGACAAAAAACAATTCATTTCATATGAGTAGGCATGGTATTCACCCTTAAGCAATCCTGAAATAAAGTTTGTCTTTCCCTTTTCCCAGATTTCAAATGCCTAGACCTAGGGAAATCTGACAGAATCACCCTCTAATTCAAAAAGAGAGGATACCAATCTAAGCTAGCACCACCAATCAGCTTCTTCAGCAAAGACTTAATTAGAATCCATTGTCTAGAGAAAATGCACCAGGCTAGCATCATACTTATCACCCATTGGTCTTTAGCCACCAGGTTTACTGTGCACCAATTTCAGTCTATGAACCCTACCATATAACAGGGTATTAAAAATTATACTTATGCATTTAGTGATAATACTGAATAATAATAATTAATAATAACTTGTATTTTACTGCACGTCAGGTACTATGATAAGTGACTATTTCATTTAACCCTGACAACAACCCACAATAGCTACAATTAGTCTCATTTTAGAAAGGAGATAATTGTAGGTTAGAAAGGTTAAGTGACTTGGCTAAGGTCACACAGTGATTAAGTGGCAGGATTTGAGCCCAGTGTCTCTGGCTCTAAAAGTCACACTCTTCAACTGTAGCTTGTTCTACCTGTGAAATACCTGGCATGTTAAGCGACCTGTATGTGTTAGCTATCATTAGCTAGTATTATTTCCTAGTGCTAGGATGAACCAGGTACTAGGTCTGGAGTTCCTCTTCAATGCTGAGAAAAATTCCTTTCCAGCACTATCGAGGCAGAAAAAAGGTTGAAACCAGATGGTCTGGGTTCTTTCCTGATACAGTCACTTGGTGATCATTTCGGTACAATGAGTTTAGGACAGAAAATAAGTTCCATTTCAAAATAGGGCCAGGAAAATCAAGAAAAGCTTCCAGAAAAAAGAAATCATTGATTTGCTTCTTTAAATGGTTTGTTCTGAAAGAAGGAATGCCACTCTCTTTCAATGAGACAGGCTTTAACAGTATGCTTGGGATGCGGGGTGGGGGTTGGGGGGGACGAATGAGTTGGAGTAAAACTGCCAAACAAAAGCAGATGAATAAAGTGAAAGAAGAGGTGGGGTCAAGGAGATATGGATTAAGCAAACAAACAGACAAACAAACAGTGCACCTCCAAAAGCTCTAGCATCTTTTCCACCCAATTCCTGCTCTGAAGCCTGCATTGCAAGACACTTTTTTCCTTATATAATTCTTTCTTTTCCTTTTGACTGATTGTACATGAAGTTGTCAGAGGCCAGCGTGATAATGAACTTTGCCTGGGAGACTGGAATCTTGGATCCAAGGATGAGGCAGCTTCCTCCCTGGCCGACCTGTGTTCTCATCACCTGTTTGACACCACTTCAATGGAAGTGATCAAAGCTTCCCATGCAGGAGACAGACACACATAATATCTTTCCTTTCTTCTTCTTGAGCTCCTAAAGCAGAGTGAAAAGGTGAAATGTTCCTTTTCAAAGTAGAATTGCCTCGGAAAAGTCACCAAGGAGTCTCATTAAGTAACAGGCTTTGCAAATGAGCTGATTCTCCCCATTGCTTGAAACCAGTTGCTCTTTTTTATCTTTTTCCTTCAAAAGACAACAGATTGCTGAAAGTGAGTTTCTGCTACACAGTCCTTAGAATCAACTAGGATTAACAAAATATTCCGGGGCATCACTACATGTCATGCACTCCTGCTGTTGTTATAACAGGCGAACCCATCCTGCTGATCTCAATTCTGAGAAGGGCCCAGGGCACTTTTGGAAGAGAGTCTTCAGGTTGCACCCAGGGTGTCATGGAAGATGCACATAGCTCTCAGACCTTCTTCTACTTCTTGTCTATAGGAAGAGGGGTAACCAAGAAAAAATTATTTAGACTATGGAATAGAACTGTTGAGGAATGGATTCATTTGTGTTATAACGTTCAATTCTTTTTTTAATTTTTATTTTTTAGTGAGAGGAGGGAAGGCAGAGACAGACTCCTGCATGTACCCTGACCAGTATCCACCTGGCAAGACCACTAGGGGGTGATGCTCTGCCCAGCTGGGGCCCTTGCTCCACTGCAACCAGAGCCATTTTTTAACGCCTGAGGATGAGGCCATGGAGCCATCCCTAGTGCTTGGGCCCAACTCGCTCTAATTGAGCCAGGACTGCAGGAGGGAAGGAGAAGAGAGAGAGAGAGTGAGAGAAGTTAGAGGAGGGGTGGGATGGGGTGGAGAAACAGATGGGTGCTTCTCCTGTGTGCCCTGACCGGGACTTGAACCTGGGACATCCACATGCCAGGCTGACATTCTTCCACTGAGCCAACCAGCCAGAGCCACGTTTAATCTTTTTAAATGATATCATGCTGACCAAATAAGAGTAAGCCCATGAGCTAAAACTGGGAAGTTACGTGCTTAGCAAAACTCCACAATGTGTTTCAATACTTTCGCCATCTACCGGGCTTGGTTAGCAAGAAGTCCAGCCTTGCACAAGAATCTCTCTCTCCCACTGTTTTCCATAAATTTTTTTTTTGAGTGAGAGAGGAGCTTCTTACTTCTATTAGATTTCCAACTTCATGCTCTGAAGGCCATGTGGGTCCTTGAAAGCTTTTCCTGTGTCTCCTATGGAGCTGGTGACCACATCTAGCCCACTGACTTCTATGGCCCTGTCCCTCTAGAGCCAACAGTAAAACACCTTCCTCCTGTGACAACACAATCCTTACAGAAGCCTTGCCCACAGAAAAACGGGAAAGTTCCAAGTGAAAAAAGCACCTATTTTTTCTTTTTTTTTTTTTTTTTTGCAAATACTAAACTTCTCCTCAAAACTCACAGACAATGGCCAGGAAAGAAGATCAAAGAAAGTTTCAAGCTGACTTTACACTTGACCTGGAACTACCTCCCTTCTTCAGCATCCAAGTCAGGCTACTGAGTCTCACCTTTGGGTAAGGTTGTATCTTTGTAGTGAGTCTCTCTGAGGGACCCCATTTTTTCTTCCTTTGGTCTGAGCTCCTTGGGGTCCTTCATTTAGGTCTCCACAGAGCTCTCTAAGTGTCTGAACCCCATGGGTTCCATCGGAAATCAATAAATGTGTCTGGGAAACTCTCGTGGTACATTCTGAGCATTTTCATCACAGTTTAAAAAGTCCTCCAAATGGTGTATGACAAAGAGGAGACCCATCTTCCCAGGGCACAGTGGGAAGGTGTGTTTCAGCTCTGCCATGCTGGGATTTTTGTTTCGCCAGCCCCTACTCTAGTGCCATGGGTTGGTCCTTTGTTGGGCAGTCTCATTCACTGCTGTGTGTGGAATTCTTGCATTATCTTACTTTTCTACTTCCCTCTGAAATCCTGTCAACTCTCTCTAAAATATGCATGTTCTATCCTTTTTCTCCTTGTCTACCCCTCTCTTAACATCTAATCTCCTTCCCATTAATCTCTAGGGAAATCAGACACACTAAAAGGAAATTCTACTGCAGCTTCAATAAGTGGCATGATGGGAGGAAACAGGACATCAATCACAAGATCACACACACACAGACACACACACACACACAAACAAAATAAATCAAAAGGATTTTGATTTATTTTTCATGTAAACATCTCTGGTAATTAAAAAGGAAAATGACAGAAATGAATAGGGTGAAAAACAAACATAAAGTAAATAGATTTCATTTCTAAGCCTGGTAATTCAGAAATGTTGCCTCCTGTGAGGAGGTTCCTCTATTAAGATCTTAGAAGATAAAGTCAATTTTTGCTTATTATGCATTAGTGTTATGTCGATCACCTTAACATCTATGGGTACCTCATTTGAAGAGGTGGAATTGCAGGCACCTGCTTTACCTGCTCCATTGGGTGAGACTTTGATTAATACAATGATATATATAACTGAACTAAAGAAATAGTTCTTATTTTGGTAGAAGGAATTGGTTATCCAGTGTTATAAATTTTAGACATAAGGATGTTGTCAGGTGGGAAAAGTGAGAGTTAGGTACAAGGAACTTGACAATTTCTCACTTATATGATTTAACTTTACTTTGTTTTCCAGTTCTTAGCATTTAAATATGTATTCCCCCCAAGGACAAGGCTCAATCGTCAATGATGTTGTTCCATATTCTCTCCTTTGATAAACCCATGTGAATCATCCCATAAATGGAACACTCGCCATTTTTATTACTACTTCCCACACCCCCACCTTACCCGAACTTATTGGGTGTTTCATACCTTAGTCAATGACATCACAATTTTTCCATTTACTCAGGCTCAAAACTGTCAAGTCATTCCTTCGTAGGCTCCCTTCACCCTTCTAATCTAAACTGCACAATTGACTATCTCAACACTATCACTCGTCCCAGGTCCTCCCTTCCCATTCCCAGAGACCTGTTCAGTCCCTCAATACCTCTCTGTCTGAACAAATACAAAAGCACACTGACACAATTCTTAGTTGCCACCTCTTTTTTTTTTAGAACAGGTCCTGCTACATGGCTTCCCCAGAGAAACCTTCCTCATGTACAGCTCACATAATTTTACTTCTTTGCACAAAATCTTCCAGTGGTACTCACTGCATACATACAAAAAGTTCCAATTCTGCATTATGTGATCCAAAACCCTCTGGATTGTATGGTGTGGCTGAAATCTGGACGGAGAAATAAAATAGATGCCACTGGAAAGGGAGAGAGACAGCAGACCATGATGATCCTTGTGGGTGATAAAGCATTTGCATGTCACCCTGAGGTCACTGAAGAAGTATCTGTAGGGTTTATAGTGGGGCCAGAAATTGATCATCTGTGGACATTAGAAAGGCCACTCTAGGGCTGGATTATTTCATAAGCATTGAAAAACACCACAGGCTATGAGGGAGTAGGATGGGTGATAAGCGCTGAAATGTGAATTTAGTGTGTTTTTAATAAAAGTCAATAAACACACACATGCGCACACACACAGAGAGACACTCACAGAAATTGAAGCATTGTAATGCAGAATAATAAAGGTAAAAAGAAATTCCAAGTCCTTCAAGAGCCAAGGACATAAACCTGAAGAGCAATATAAATGCAAGTTAAAATATAAAAGCCGCTTATTTATGTAACCAAAACTTCTTCGGAGAAAAACATATACATAATGTGAAAAAGAAGTGAGGAATGGATTCAATGAAAATGAAAAAGAACAAGGATACCTAGCTTTGGGCTATTTCCATTTTAAAATGAGACTTGGAAAGTTAGAAGGAAAAAACTATTTATCATTGAAGTGGAAAAAATAAGGTGATAATTTTCTGCCATGGAGAGTATGTGAGAAGAACCTTGTTGGTCTTTTGTTATAGAAAAAGACCTGCTGAGAAAGGTTCCACAGATGGAAGGGTTTGATTCGTTTGGGAAAGAGGACTTGTGAAGTGGAGACATGAACAGATTGTTCTATTACTGCCTCTGAGTATGGCAATAGATATTTAACTAATTGTTTGTAACCTCTTCTTCATTTAGTGACATCTGATGCCAGAAGTGAGAAAGAAAAAGCAAACTGCAGGACTTGGAAGCAAATTTTTTCTTTTGGTCCACAAGCTGGAAGATTGCAAATTCATTCCTCCATTGGGAGTAATGATATTAGGTGGTAGGGGGTGGGGATATGTACGTGGAAAGTTGGAAGGGAAGAAAAAGAGATACAATGAAATGATATTACGCAGCATATCTAGCTTGGGATTTAATTTCCTTTCCTTTATAGCATGGGCAATAGAATCAAATGCCTCCAGAGTTCAAGCAGGTAATGTAAGCTCATGACATAGGCTGAATTTAAGAATTCCAGTGTTCAAGCCTCTTCATGTTTAACTGTTATTATTAGAACTGGCCATGGGTGTTGCTTTGGTATTGCTGGAATGAGAGGAAATAGTGGGGACTGCAGCCACCCAAAGAATGTTTAAAACAACTATGACTCAGCTCTAGCTAATTTTGGCCACATGGCAATGCCAGCCCAATATTGCCATGTCTTCTGATTTGCCAAGAGTAGCGAATGATTTTCATTTTTATCTGAAATATCCCAATAAAAAAAAGAATATATATATATGAAGTATTGTTCAACCTGGTGGCAGAAAGAGCAAAACTCACAGGAAAGCCCCATTGAGTTCTGTTTTAGATCAGCCACTGCCACTCAACTTGAGAGGAGAGTTGACCTGTTATTTTTCATTTTCTGAGACTTCCATTTCTTTTCAAAATGCCTGGCCTTTCAAAAGGCTAGGGTGTGAGAAGAGAGAGAAATGTGTATATCGAGAAAGGCTGTTCACAGGTTTGCAGACCACAAAGGACTGGTGAGATCTAGGCTGGGTAAAGACGAGGCTGTATTTGGCTGGATAGAAGAGGATGGGGTGGGTGTCCCAGGCACTGGGCATGTAAGAACCTGGGTCAAAATTAATACTACCACCATGGGTATCAAACACTCTCACCGAGCGTATTTCATTTGGCTCCTTGAAACTACTCTGTACATGAGGGGAAGAGGCAGGTGAACAACTCTGGCACCAGAAAAGGGCCAGTCAGGCAGAATTAGAAATCTGAGCTTTCTAGGGCAAAATAACCCTGGGTGCAGCCGAACTGTCTCAGCCAGAAAGGAATGGAAGTCATTCAGCTCCCTCTGCAATGCTGGCTATAGGATGCAGCCATGGGAATGTGCTACTTTGTGAAAAGTCTCCCTGACTATTCTTGCCTCCTGTAGGAAGAAGGGAATGGGGAAATACATTAAAATTCACACAAGCTAAAGTGCCAACAAAATTTTTTGTTTGTTTATTTTGCTCTTCTGGCTTTTGTGAAATGCTTCCAGGGGCAGAGCTATCACTTTCCCATAGGAAATGGCAACTTTATAGAAACCCAAGCTGACCTGCTTTCTCTGCAGCCTTGCTGGGCTAGTCAACAACATTGTGCAGCTCTGACACTTTAGCAAGTCCATTGCTCTACTCCTCCTTTCTTCTTCTTCTCTCTCTTGCACCCTTTAAGAACAATTCATGAGCATTTCTGTATGATGGATGCTGTCCAGAGAAGAAAAAGCACAGACCCCAGCTTCCTTACACATGAGCAGAAGAGGCAGAAATCTAAATGCTCAATGAGAAATCAAAGGACAGAATCAGGAACACAACAGGTGTTAGAGATGCTTGTGATAAGAATGAAACTTCACAAATAATGATATTAGATTTTATTACAAGTTGGTTATGTGTCAGGCACTGCAGGAAACATACAGTATAAATCATCCCACCTAGTCATCAAAATAGAGTTAAGATTTAGACTTTTATTATTTACTGTTTTACTAATAAGGAATCTGAAGTTTAGAAAGGATGAATATCTTGACCAAGATTAACATAGGAACTCCCTGATTCTCTCTTCACTCTTCTCCTTTTTCTTATCTCTCTCATCTCTATCTCTATCTCTCTTCCTCTCCCCCCCCCTTTCCACTTTCTACCTATCTCTGGATTCTGAGGATTCAATGCCATGACACATGCAAACCACATCTCATAGTGTATAGCAACATTATAACTTCTTAATAAATGGTGGCTGATATGCCTTGGGAACATCAGGGAAGGTTTTTCAGGGCAGGCAGTGCTTGAACTACAAATTGAAAGATGCTTAGGTCAAGTAACTGTGACATATTTCATTTCACTTAATATTTATTAGGAACCCTGTGAGATAGATGTCATTAGCCCTACCTTTCAAACAAAGAAACCAAAGCTCAACAAGTTTACGTAACTGGCCCGGGGCCAAAGATCTAGCAAGCTGGAGGCTTGAGACCCAGATCCAAGTATCCTAATTCAAAGGCTAACGCCTTCCCACTATCATCTCTACCTTGACGGGTTTTAGACCCAATGGCTGAAACTCCTAATTCTCTAATAAAAACAGAGTGAAAAGAGAATGGATACCAGCTTCCTGTTAGTCTTTATTCCATAGAGTATACGCTTTCCCTTGGAGAGTGGAAAGATAGCTACAAATGGGTAAAAATCATTGCCTATTCAATAATGCTTCACATATGTGTTTTCATCTTTTCAAGTAATTGAAATAATTATATGAAAGAAAGGAATGGGAAATGAACCTGGTTTCAAGTGTATTTGCAGGGAGGTCTTAATGAGCTCTCTGCTCAGTACATTTTGTTGCCTATAAAGGAAAGGTGTGAACAGAGTCAGTGCAGATACGCTAAGAATTAGTCCAACTTGCTCCCATCAATTATACTGAATTTTCTGACACACCTCTACTGCTCGTGAAAAATTTTCTGACAGGATGCTAACAAATCTACCTAACCTTGTCAGCCCCCCAGTATGCCAAGTTTGCAGCCCTCAAGATAAATAACATTTATTACAAGTTATGAGACTAAACTTGACTTTGCAGAATTTCCACAAGATTCTGGCAGGTTAATGAGAGAAATGAAAGAAAAAAAATTATTGTTTTTGTCTCCAGAATATAAAAGAAGATACTTGTCTTCAAAAACAAAACAAAAATACCAAATTGAAAGGCAAACCGTTTGCTGCTGGGCCTATTTGCGATGCCAAGGAGCATGGGATTGGGAGGCATCAGGTTGTAGTCGTGTGTTATCTGTGCAATACAGTGTCATGTTGAAGACTGTGGTGAACAATACAACACCAGACAGGTGCTCTTAAAGAAACCCAAGTGCCTAGATGTTGCGAGTCGACCTGCCAATATCAGAGTTGATATGAGCAGGTTTACTTTTTAACCAAATCATTAAATTCCAGTTTCAGAAAGGAAATTCATCAAAAGCTAGAACCAAGCTCATTGCTCAATGGTAAGAGTGATTAATGGATCCAAAAAGAACAAGTGGCTTTGTTTGGTGATGTCCCTATGTGATACACCATAGTTAATAATATAGTTAATAATGGTGTGACATCTTTGTGGATTTTTAAAAATTAAATTTATTGGGGTGACATTGGTTAATAAAATTACATAGGTTTCAAGTGTATATTTTTTTCTTGTTGTATTTTTCTGAACTTAGAAGCAGAGAGGCTGTCAGACAGACTTCTGCATGCGCCAGACCGGGATCCACCTGGCATGCCCACCAGGGGATGATGCTCTGCCCATCTGGGGCATTGCTCCATTGTGGCTGGAACCATTCTAGTGCCTGAGGCAGAGGCCATGGAGCCATCCTCAGCGCCTGGGCCAACTTTGCTCCAATGGAACCATGGTTATGGGAGAGGAAGAGAAAGATAAAGAGGAAGGAGAGGAGGAAGGGTGGAGAAGCAGATGGGCACTTCTCCTGGGTGCCCTGACCAGAAATCAAACCCAGGACTTTCACATGCCAGGCCGATGCTCTACTGCTGAGCCAACTGGCCAGGGCCATAAAGTGTATAATTTTCTATAATACATCAGCTAATACTGTATTGTGTGCTCATCCGCCCCCCCCCCAAGTCAAGTCTTATTCCATCACCATTAAACCCTCCTTTACTAGCTTCTACTTCTCCCCACCTGCATTCCCAGCTGATAATCACCATGCCGTTGTCTGTATTTAAGCATCTTCATTAAAAGTTAAACTCAGGAGTCAGACAACATGGGTTCAGATCTCTGCTCTACACATGCAGTTTATAAAATTGTGATAATAACAGCACACATCCACTGGGTTGTTTTAAGAATATCTTAAATTAATTGTGACAATTCATATAAAGCATTTAGTACTCAGTCCACCTCATTGTAAACTCTCAAAAAACAAACAAACAAACAAACAAGAAACAAGACTAGTAATTTTTATGTAGATCCCATTCTAGTTCCTACTCTGCTCAGGTGTTACCTCCCACAGGACCCTTCCTGTGCCCTCCCTGACACAGCTGAGCCTTCCGGCTCACCTGCTCTGCTCTCAGATACCCTGGTTACGCCTTCATTACCACACTTAACAACTTGTGTTACGGGCAATGTCATAATCTCCCTCCTGTAGATTATGAAACCCTTAAGGGTAAAGGATTTGAATTTCTAAACTGTATGCCATTGTATTATCTCCCAGATCTATGCAGTAACTAGTATATTAGAGGCTATTAAAAATGTATGCCAAATTAACATATGAATACATTGTCTCATTTTGTTAATCTGAAACATAAAAAATACTAATGCCTCCACTTTGGAATGAAAGGGCAGCTGAATAAATTGTTAAATGTGTCATATTAATGCCAACTAAAATTCTTCTGGATTTTTCACCTCTTAATAAAATTATGGGAGGGAAGAGCTTTTAAATTCCAATACATCAATAGTATAGTCTTCAATGGTGGATGTGAGGATGTCACGATCCATTGTAAAACAGAGTCCACTGTTACTGTCTCAGTAGAGAAAGCACAGTAATGAATGAAACACAAGTTCCTTCTTAGAAAATTATTCTTTGCAGGCAGATGCTGAAAAAGGACATGTGTTTGGCAGGTCTCTGCTTAATCACCTGATGAAACGGAGAGACGCTGCCCTCAGATTTCTTGGCTCATACTTCCTAGTAACCTCATAAGGAGACTGGAAGAGGAAAACAACACACTAAGAGAAAATTCCATTAGAAAGAACCATGAAGCAAAATTGCAACTCTTGCTCACCTGGAGGAAACAGCCTTCACTCCCACTTTAGGTCTAAGATAGAGTAAGTAAACACTGCCAATGAAATCCAGAGGGCAAACAATTATAACATCCCATAGGGTTGCAACTATTCATCTAAATGATCTTGAACATTCAACAGAAACAGGTGGAAAGTAAACAGGTACTCCTCTAGGTTCAGAAGCATGCCCCATTCAGCCAGTGTTCCTGCTGATTGGTCTGGCACATTTCTCTAGCTGATTTTTTTAGAATTTGGGTTTTCCTCTTCCATAGGATATAGAAATCAGATCAGTTAAAAGCCTAATTGATCTCTGTGGTCAGACAGACCTGGGCTTGAATCACTGCACATGTTACCTTGGACATGTGATAAGACCTCTTTTACCCTTGTTTTCTCATCTGGTAAATAGGCGGTAATATGTTAGCTACCTCATAAGGTTATTATAAAGGCTGAACGTTAAATGTGAACATGAAACATATGAAGGTTTCTAGAATAAGAAATCCTCAAGAAATGGTATCTTTTTTGTTGCTGTTGTTCCTGTTTTCATTACTGTAGCTTTGATCTTACCGACCTTAAACATAATTCTCTTTCTGATAAGACTTGTATGTATTACTTTTAACTCAGTCTAGAAGTAAAATTGGCCCTCTGATGTTGGTCTTTCTTCAGTTTTACTAAGTTATTTTTGTCTTGTCCCATCTCAGAATGGTCTTTCAAATTTTCCCATGTGACCCCACCCACCATAAGAATATCATTCTGATAAAAAGCACTTGTTTTTACTATAGATTCTCTGGGATTTGTATCATCTCTCCAAGTAAATTCAAATGCAATCTAAACTAGAGGCTGTGTATTTTGTAAAGATAAATATACAGGGAGGAAAGACACACACACACTTTTAAATCGTGTTGCATGGACTCAGTTGGGGGAACAAGATTTGACTTTTAGATTCCCCCATCTGCATGGTATGGGTGTAATGAAAATGCCTGTCAAGGAAAGTAATGTGTTTAATATTGCACCAGGCTTACACATCAGCAGAGATTTCTGTGCATTGCAAATAATTCCATCACCTGCCCCATATTACATTGCTCTGTGTTTTATCTGTGGTAGGATAGTATCAATATGTCAGGCATGAGGAAAAGGATGTTTCATGATATGATGTAGGAAAAGCACAATGACAAGCACATAAAAAGGGCAGCCAAAGATGACAGAAAATTGTCAGAGAAAAAGGCCATGATCTCTCGCTGGTGTGCATTGAGTTGATTCTTTTCTCAGCAAGGGTCCCAAGACTGTCAAAGCTGCCTGTGGCCTTGATCATGCATTTCAAAGAAGATAAAGCAACACTGATTTAAAGAGAAAAAACACAAAACAAAGAAAAGCCTTCCAGTAGCCACTGGGCCTCTGCAATGTACCCAATGGATGAAAGTTTTAGGGAGACCATGGGAATCAAATCAGAGCCCTGCAGGGTGAACTGGGGAGCAATTCCCCAGAGAGCCTGATTGTACAAGGTCCCATGGAGGGAAATGTCTTTGAGACCTCAAGCAGAATTGGAGGGAGGAGGGTGGACATTTTTTATAGAGGAGGAATTTGTATATAGAGGCGGGAAATAGGTGATCTTCACTCTAGATGTATACCATTTTTATGAAAGCAAATTAGAAAAGAGGATGTAGAGGTCATTTTCTTAATTCTTTCTCTTAGTGTCCCATTTTTGGCTTTATTACCTCTTCTCTACATTTGTCTAATAAGCCTCTTCCTTCTTTATGTCATTCTGTATAATCAATGGCTCCCTATTGCCGTCTGAAAAAAAAAAAAAGCTTCAGCTTCCTTACCCAACATTCAAAGCCTCAAACTATCTTCTCATTGTTCCTTTTTATGTACGGCATAGATAGAATGAAATTAACTGCTTCCTCCACAAATCCTTACCTCTGCTATTCTCATTACTTAGAATGTCTTCCCTGTGTGTCGTCACCTACATAAGTGCTTCTTAGCCACCAAAGGAGAGAGCAAATAGAAGTTTACCCATGAAGCCTTCTCTGATTACTTTCGATCTAAAGATTCCTTGACTCTGAAATGTCATGACATTTGACTAATATCACATTGATTTGCTTTTAATTTATTATAGTTGTTCACATATAGGTACTAGACAGCAAGTTCCTTGAGGGTGGGGTCTGAAACATTAATCACGGTCAGAAAGTGAGCCTGGCACAGAATGGCCCTCAGTAAATATTTGCTGAATGAATTCTGGAGTATATTTGTGTCCACTACAGTGTCCTGTACAGTGCATATGGTAGGCATTAAATAAGTAGCCAGTGAAGGAATGGGTAGGTGGAGCTAGGGCAGTCCCTAATATGCTGAGAATAGCTTTATAGATTAAAATAAGCATAGAAAAGAACGGAGGGGGGCATGGAACAAAGGAATTTCCAACAGGCAAACTACTTCTAATAGTTTTATTCTTTCAGAAAATGTGGCTAGAAATAAAAAATTCTAAATGACAAGTGACTAGTCTTCTGAATAGATACGCTGTTATATTTCTAACTCTCTTTTCATTCAAGGTCTCTGATACAGAGCAGGTAGGTGATAGGCCACATTTCTAGAAGCTGCTTCCAAAATGTATTTGCCCTTGATTCGCTTAGCTGCATTTCTTAGCAATCATCCACTAGTAGTAGCTTGGCATCTAGAAGAAACTGGCTTGGAGATAGGGTACTTCTTGGTGAAGCTAATATTTCACAGCGATTTTGAGCAGGGGCCCAAATAATAATGAGAAATGCTAGCTATAATATTCTTTCTCTGGGGCTACTGCTGAGGGCTACTAGGAAAAAAAAATCACCTGGTTCTCCCAATTATACATAAATATTAGAAACACAGCATGAGCAATCCTTTCACTCAGTGTTTGGAAAGCATGTCTGGGAAGCATCTGCATCAGAAGCCCTGGTGGCACTTGTTTAAAAATGCAGATCCTTGGCTTCAGCCCAGACCTACTGATTTGTGATGGTGCAGTATTTCTCTAAGAAAGAAAATAGGATCTATTACTGATATCTATCTATCTATCTATCATTAATTTCATATATTTCTTGACCTTGCAACATAAGAGGCTTTCAATTACTGACATCAAGTACATTTAGTCTTTTTTTTTTCATGTTCTCCTTCTTTCCTAGGCCACAGAGCCAAGCATGCAACTTTCACTGCCCAAGTGCCTTGCGTCCTGCATGAAAGAATAAGTCAATATGTGCATATAAAGGAATAGATGGGAAACTGTCAGATGTATAAGTAAATAAATTGGCAATTAATGTATTTGATATGTAACTAATCTAAGTATTTATATACTTCGTATGTCTATAACCCTGACTTGATAATTCATAAGGCTAAGTAAAATAAAAATTTGCAAAATGAAAATGTGAGACCTCTTGCTTAAAAATTATTAAAAATTTCAGGATGGTGACAATACAGTGTTAAACTAAGCCCAGGCCACTTCTAAATGCAGGGCCCTATGCAGCTGCACATGTCTGTACAACTACAAACCTGATCCTGTCTACAACATATATAACGTTCTTCTTATTCCATCTTTCCTCCCATACTTACAGTATCTACTTTCCTGACTTGTTTGTATTCTGACTCTACTATCACACTTGAATCAATCAAAATACTTCTTAATCAAAAACAGATCATTCTAGCACATGGATTATTTTCAGAGAGCATTCCCATACACTGTCACACTGAATCATCACTGTGTCCGCATGAGACTAGCATCACTGTTACCTTTATTTTACAGATAAGTGAAGTTCAGAGTTGCAGGGACTTGCAGCAAACAAAACCATAAGAGGCAGAGTAAGGATGTTAATCCACAAATACAACCTTCCTCTCCTCGAGCCAAACCTCACATTGTTTCCTTCATACTGTATTTGACTCCTTGTCCTGAACTCCTCCAGGGTATCAAAGTTAAGTTTATCTCTTTGCTTCCCCACATCTCTTAATGTGTGGCCTGTAATAGGTGCTCAATAAAGGTATGTGAGAGAAAAGTATTCTTCTGTGGAATGAATGAACGAGGGAAGGCCCAGAGTCCCTACTGATCTTCAATAAAAGAGAAAGGGGCAGGAACCAACAGCATTCTTCTCATGGGGTGCCATCTAATCCTGTAGTCCTAAACCATGCTTCTCAGGTCTCCACCACTCTCCTCTGGCCCTCCTTGGAGGTGTTCTTTATTTGTCTCTAATGGTACTCTCCCTGTTATCTTTTACAATCAAGTGGAAACTTGCAAATCTCACTACAGTTTAGCTATTAAGCTCTCATAGTACTCTCAATAGGATCTGGACAAGCCCTGATCCTTTTGTAAAACCAGGGGCTTCCTCTTATCCCATGGTTGGTTCATTATTATTCCTCTTTCCTTCTTCTGCATTTCTCCACTGCAATAAAATGTTAAAAGTTCATTTTTATTAATTTTTCAAGCTTCCTCCCAAATACAACAAAACATTACAAGAAAGAAAAAATAATAATAACAACACCCTGGTGACACCACACAGTATTATTAGCATGCAGTGAATTTTTAAAAAATATATGTACATGTTAGCAGGCAGTAACATTTTTTTTTCAGATGAAATCTCAGTTCATGTTATTTTATGATATACAGATCTAACACACTTTAATAAGAAGGGACCCCCAGGCAAAGAGGTAAGTGTAATTTCTTCACTCTGGGGAATGGTTAATATACTGTTTAATGGTCTCACAAATGCTGATGAAAAGAAGAGACTTTTGATATAAGTTCTCTTCAAGCTAAAATATTGAGTTTGTGTATTAAGAAAAAAATTAAAGTCATAGGGGATAACAACAGCAAATGATGAATCATACACATGTACATACATATATACATGCACGCATAAATATACTATATAGATATTTATATATCTAATGCCCAGGAATAAATCATGGAGTGTTCTCTTATATGGGTTTGTGGGGATGGGGGGGTAAGTTCAAGAGTATGCATGTGGTATCTGGATTTGAAACTAATTTGGAATGTCGACATCTCAGGTTTATAAATATATTTCATTTTTCACAGATTTAGCCAGATTTTCTTTTTCCCTTTTTCTCATGGCATTGCGAGCAGATATCAATAAAGTGTAGTTATTCTCTTGCTGGGCCATATGTGCAGTAAATTTCCACATAACCAAACTCTATTACTGTTGGAAATTTCAGAGGGAACATTATTTTAGCAAAGCTGGTGTCTGGGGTTTTCAAATAGTAATTAGATATGATAATTCTCTACAGAATAAAAAAGAATGAAGAATTGAACATTTTTTTCTGACTAGAAATGAGGTAAATAAATTCCACAGGATCTTAGGTCATTTTTTAATGTTTATTGTATTGATGTAAGAGAAAGAGAGAGAGAGAGGAAGGAAGAAAGAGAGTGAGACAGAAATATCTGTTCCTGTATGTGACCTGACCGGGGATTGAACCAGCAACCTTTGTGCTTTGGGACAACACTCTAACCAACTGAGCTCTCCGACCAAAGATAGGTCATTCTTTTTTTTTTTTTTTTATCAAAGGGTATTTTGTTACACAGGGAAATCTAGTGATTACGATTACAACCTTTCCTTACAGATATTCATTACAATTTTAGACTTCCGTGCCAAATCACTTTGTCTCAGTTATTCTTCAGGCGGATAAGAGCTAATCACCTCTGGACTAAAGATCCACGATGTGTCTTTCCTTGTCTTTTGATCCCTGTGTGCCACCCCCCACCAACACACACCATTATTTTTCTACAAAGAAACGTCTCCACCAAAACACAAGCGGCATTGACAGTGTTCTAATCATGGAAAGTGAAAACAGGTGAATAGAGTGTCAGGTACAGGAAGAAAAGAGTAAAATGAGAACTGCTTGGTGAAAAGGATCATATACAGACATCTAGGGAAATTTGGTTAAACATGAGGACACCTTTTAAAACACGAGGAAGGATGTCCTCAAAGCTCAGAATCCTGTTTATGCTGAACCCCCACCTCATGCACTCTCAGGGGCTTGGAAGCAACAGTCATTGTAATTGTACAGGAAGAATCAGGGAGGTTTCTTGTTGGCCCAAACCTCGCAGCAAGAAAAAGAAAAATAAAGGTTTCCTGACACCTTCATCCCATTATTTTCCTCTTACTATTATCCTCCACGGTGACATAGTATTTATTAGCTACCCAGAAGTAGGTTTATTTTCCCTCCCTTTCCACACAAATATAGGTATGTGATCTTTCACATTGCATAAGAAATGACCTAAAAAGTTGAATATAAATCGAGCTCTCATAAATCAAATACTAAAGAGAAAAAAAATGCAGGAAAGAGAGAGAAGAAAGAAGTGGAAATTAGTACAGTTTGCATTTTTTAAAACATGTTTATTATGTTTTCAAAAATAATTAATGTTTTTAAAATCACTAAAAATGCTATTTAAATGCACTTTAGAAACTTACAAGGAACTCTGCATAAAATAAAGTAAAAATAACTCATGAATATAAATAAGCACCCAATTCCTTAGCAATGTGAGAACCATAAATAAAATTTAAAAGGTGTGTGTAATACAAGACTTCACAGAACCTTTAATTTGCTAATATGCACTGTGAATATCTGAGGGCAGGAACAGTACTAAAAAGCTTTTTAATACGTATTTACCATTTAATATCTTCTTGGCTTTTTATTCCCAAAGAAAACACCATAGGGCTGGTTTTTAAGGAAATATATTTTGAGAAACAGCAATCTAATGATATTTTTGTTTTTTTCTACTGATTTGAGGTAGGGGGGAGAGAGAGAGAAAGAGAAGTATCAACAGGTTTCACTTTGTTGCTCCATTTTAGCTGTGTACTCATTGATGGCCCCTCATACGTGCACAGACCAGGGGTTGAACCCACAACCTCCGGCACACTGGGTAGACACTTTATCCACTGAGCCACCTGGCCAGGGCATAATGATAATTTTCCTTAAGTGAGACTACCAATATATTAGTTGCTATCGGTGTATCTAACTCTAGGCTAAAGGTGCAAAGCAGGCCCAGTGAATGTGATTTTGTGTATCTGTTTCTTATCAGAGCAAACATTCCTTAGGTACCAAACTGAGAAGTTTCTATTCACTTCCAGAGGTATAAGGGCTATCTCCTTTATAACCAAAAGAGCATTGTTCAAAAGAAATGTTTACATGTTCCACAAATCTTTCCTCTCAAAATTTTGTATTCCTTCATGTCAAATAGCAGCAAGGTTAGACACTGTCCCGGGTTCGATTCTGGATCAGGGCACACAGGAGAAGCACCCACCTGCTTCTCCACCCTTCCCCCTCTCCTCTCTCTCTTTCTCTCTCCCTTCCCCTCCCACAGCCAAAGGTTCCATTGGAGCAGAGTTGGCTTGAGCGCTGAGGATGGCTCCGTAGCCTCTGCCTCAGGCCCTAGAATGACTCCAGCTGCAATGGAGCAACGCCCCAGATGGGCAGAACATCGTCCCCTGGTGGGCATGCTGGGTGGATACAGGTTCAGTGCATACAGGAGTCTGTCTGACTGCCTCCCAGCTTCTAACTTTGGAAAAATACCAAAAAAAAAAAAAAAAAAAAGAAAGAAAAAAAAAAAAAGAAAAAGAAATGTACACTTGAAAACCTGTATAATTTTATTAACCAATGTAACCCAAAAAAAGTTAATGAAAAATAAAATGATTTTTTTTTTTTAACAGGGACAGAGAGTCAGAGAAAGGGATAGATAGGAACAGACAGACAGGAACAGAGAGAGATGAGAAGCATCAATCATCAGTTTTCTGTTGCAACACCCTAGTTGTTCATTGATTGCTTTCTCACATGTACCCTGACTGCGGGCCTTCAGCAGACCGAACAACCCCCTGCTGGAGCTAGTGATCTTGGGTCCAAACTGGTGAGCCTTGCTCAAACCAGATGAGCCCGCACTCAAGCTGGTGAGCTCGGGGTCTTGAACCTGGGTCCTCCGCATCCCAGTTCGACACTCTATCCACTGCGCCACCACCTGGTCAGGCTAAAATGATTTAAAAATAAAAAATAAACATGAAATCAAACAAATCTAAACATGGATATACACTTGAAAAGAGCTTCTTGTTATTCTCTGTTATTTTTCTAGGATTAACATAGGACTTGTCTTTAGAATTTATGTGGAAAATCTTGTCAAATTTAAATATAATCATTTTTTATTAAGAGTTTCTAGTCAACAGACACACAATGCAAAGTACAGACCACTAGACCACTTCCATTTTTGAAAAAACCAAAGTTATTCCAAGGATTTCCAGGATGGACCATGGCCAACTTTCTAAATGTCAACTGAACTAACTGAAATCCACTACAGTCTCTTAGGAGCTACTCCTGAATCAGACTAGCTTTCCTATGTCAAAGTCCAGTTGACCTGTCCAGTAAGAAGAGGAGTCTGTGAAGAGCAATCTTGCTAGTGTATTTAGAAGAATTCCCAGCCCTCTCACACTCTACCCTGAGCTCTATGTATATTTTCATGTTCAGTACTTGGCACATTATTAACTCTCACCACATGCTTGTTGGAGGCATGAATGTAGAAAGTGTAGAGAGCTAGTGATGAAAAAAACAAAAAACCAAAAACCATTCAGAACAGCAGTCTTCATGTAGAGAATGAGCCAGCGAGGAAAAAAAAATCATCCAGAATAATGGTATTAGAAGTCCATTCTCTAATGAAATTTCAAGGCAATAAAGATTGTTAGGATTTCTATAAGGACTTACTGGTTAGTAAGATTGACCTGTTTTTTAGAGAAAGTTAACAGAATTTATGTGACAGAATATTCATGAGGATTAATGAGCTCATTTTGGGAAAGTACTTTGAGATCCCTGGAGGAAACATGAAAAGATTTTAAGTAGTTTATGTTTAATGAATCACTACCCCAGCTATCTAAATAGAACTCAGTCTCAACTGTTACAGTATTTATTTTGCTGTATATTAAATGTGGATCCATGTATGACAACCATTATACATAGGACATTATGTCATAGGTTCAGATTTTATACTCTGTACATAATGGAGTTCTATAAGAAAGCTATAGGTTAGCAAAAACTTGTATCCTGATCTTAGTTTGTGTATCTACAGGAAGCTAATGGGGAAAATACCTTCCTGACCATCATAGGTAATCATTTTATTCCCTGAAGCGTGAGATCTGATTACCTTTATCTGTACTTCACACACATGCAGTTATTGGCTCTGTCATCGTAACAGAAAGAAATTCCAATGTGGCACCTGTGATTTAAAGAATTTCTCCAACGAAAAAGCAGGTGTCACTGAAAATGAGCAACCCGTAAGAGAACTCTACAGAGAGATGCACTCTAAGTTGATATTGAGAAGTTCAACAGCCAAGATGTATGAAGTACTTTTCTATAACATTCAAAAGTGGAAAAGAAAGTCTATTTGGGACTGTGTAAGAAGGAGGTCTCTTTTAATACAATCTCAAGATAGAAGATACCTATATATAAACTCATTCACTCAACATTGTATGCCTTAATGATGATCCTAACATATTTTTAAAAAGAAAAACCTGATTAAAGAGGTGGGGATGAACAGAGAAGAAGGAAAAATATGAAAAATAAGAAGCAATTACAAAAGCAATCACAGGCCCTGGCCGGTTGGCTCAGTGGTAGAGTGTCAGCCCAGTGTGTGGAAGTCCCAGGTTCAATCCCAATCAGGGCACACAGGAGAAGCACTCATCTGTTTCTCCATCCTTCCCTCTCTCCTTCCTCTATGTCTCTCTCTTCCCCTACCACAGCCAAGGCTCCATTGGAGCAAAGTTGGCCCAGGCGCTGAGGATGGCTCCATGGCCTCCGCCTCAGGTGCTAGTGTAGCTTGGGTCACAGAGGAGCAGCGCCCCAGATGGGCAGAGCATCGCCCCCTGGTGGTTATGCCGGGTGTATCCCAGTCGGGCGTATGCAGGAGTCTGTCTCTCTGCCTCCCTGCTTCTCTCTTCAGAAAAATACAAAAAAAGAAAAAAAGAAAAGCAATTACAGGTTTCATAGGATACAGAGCTGACCAATTCCCCTAGTCAGATGGACACAGTCTTAAATCCAATTCCTTTTTATTTTTTTAAGATTTTATTTATTGGTGTTTAGAGTGAGTAGAGAGAGAGAAAAGGAGGGAAGAAAGAGAAGCATTAACTCACAGTTGTTCCTCGTATGTGCACTGACCAGGCAAGCCCAGGGTTTAGAACCAGTGACCTCAGCATTCCAGGTGAATGCCTTATCCACTACTGCACCACCACAGGTCAGGCATCCAGAGTCTAACAACAGGTTTTCTCTTGCATTGTGACATGAGCCAAATTACCTAGGCTTTTGGAGCTTCAGTTTTCATCTCACAGCATCTAAAATACTTTGAATGTTTCTTCTATCCCCAATTACTTCCCTATGTGTACATGTTCTCTTCTGAAACCAGGAAAGAAGTAGCTTAATAATTTTTTTAATGACAGGTATATTTTTTTTCTTTTTTATGTCCATGAAAGAATCTCAATTTCCTCTCTTATCACTCCCCCAACCCCCGCCCTAACACAACCAGTTTAACATTTTCTTTCCAAAGACATGGCCATTTTAATTGTCCCAATTTCAGGGCACTAAACATAAAACAAAACCTTATTTGCTTACATTTTAAATGTGGTTTATCTGTTCGAATCAAGATATGCTTCTAAGACAAGCTAAATTGCTGCTGATAAGTGACAAAACTGAGAAGATATTATTCTCATTGGTAAATGAGCAGAGAAGTCAGAAAATATTGACTATTTGATCACTGAATGCTTTGAACTCTTATCTCTCAGATCTGAGCTACACGCAGCCAGCTATAGTCCTTAGTCTGAGGAAAGCATGTGTAGGGGAACAAATTAGCATCACCATCCTCCATCTAGCTGACTGATGAGCAACACACTATCCTATTGAAACAGTGGGACACTTTTATACCAAAGTTGACTATTAAATGGGGGTGGAATAGAGGATAGAGATAATATTTCACTTTCCTCAATTACCATCTGAACCATCTTTGCCACCCATCATTATGACACTAATAAGCACCGACATTGGCTCTGGCTGAAACCTATGAGAAACAAACACTAAAATTCTATTTCAGCCTTTTACATTTGAAAATTAATCAGATTAAGAGAATAATGGCTTCTGGTCTATTCATATTCCCAAGGTCATTTTAAAGACCTCTCTTAGCCTCAGGATAAAACTTGACCTAGTAGGGTTTTCCCCCCAGTGAGATGAAAATGTAATAAGAAAAATCATAGTCAAGAGAACCCAATGGCATGATCCAGGGTATCAAATTGTTAGGTTTTGCTTTTGAATATCCTGCTTTGAAATAAACTCTACTTGTGTGACTGTGGAATTAAAAAAAAAAAAAAAAAAAAAAAGGCTTAGACATCATTAGCCCGGAATGATTCAAGAATATTTTCAAATGCAAATCAGATGCTTTGCATAAACATCTTTCCCTACAATGGCTCAAGATAGTTTATCAAGCACTCTTAAAATCATTTTAATGTTAAGGAAAGACTAAAAGGCAGGGCAACTATTGCTCTCCCCATTTTACAGGTGAGTAAAGTGAGGCTTAGAAATGTTGAACAACAGTAGGTGATTGCATTACTAATAAGTGTCCTGGCCCTTTTGATAACCTAACCCTCTGAATCAAAGGAGAGGCCTCTCTTGACTTTAGCACCTTGCCTGCACCTGTCGGGAGAAAGTGAGCCACAGAGGAGAAAATCACAAGGATGCTCATCCCAGAAAATGAATTAATTAGGACAATGATTCACCAAATAAGAAGCCCTCTCTCATAGAGAACCAGGGGCAGTGAATTTTCAATGAAATGGGCTGTTTCTGCTGCCATAGAAGATTTAAAATATAAACAGGACCAGACAACAATAACCAAAGTTGGTGGTGTCAACCTGCGGCCCTTGCCTTTTGTGGCTAATTCGCAAGTGTGGAAGTTAAACTCATGTCTCATTTACTCTATAGGGAACACAGTGACCACTGCTTTAAGCTTCCTCCCCAATCCTCAGTCAGTGATGGTGAGATGCCATGCTAGAATCCTTGGCCTGCAACCCCTGTGGCTTTAAAGAGAAAGGCAGGGTCCATCAGATCAGCCTTCATCAAGGGCAGAGACATGTCAATGGTTTGGTTATATGAGGTGGCAATGCCCACACCAAACATTCTTCTCATACCTGGCTTCTCTCTTCAAAACTATTACCCAGGAAATCTGCCCTGAACTCCCCTTGGGAAAAAAGAAGATGGCATACATTCCAGTCTTATTTTGTGGTATTCTCAGTGCCTTTTCCTTTTCCAAATGCTAGTTTGCAATGTTCAGGCTCAAGTCCAGATACAAAGTGCAGCAGATTGCTTCATTTAGTTACTCTGAGCCTCATTATGGCTCACCTCTGGGTATGTAATCAGCCTCTTATTCACCTAACAGGATCATCCTCTAATAAGGTGCTTATTTAAGGAGTTTTTCCCACAGGGTCTGTCTCTCTGAGAGTTCTCTGGGAGTGCTGATAGGGAGCTTGTGTATGCTGAATATTCACTCTCTGCAAACAAGCTTCCTTTCCCTGCTAGGTCGTGAGCTATTCTGAAGTCTCTACTGCGGCATTAGATCTACAGAGCCCAGGCTGGCCACTGGTAGCACAAATGAGGGAAAAGATGTAGACACACCAGGACAAGATGGACAGCTGGCAAATTATATCCAAGTGGGCTGCTGCCCACTGGGAGAGCGGCCCTGACTTCCTGGGTAATCCATCTTCCTGACACAACCCCTTCCCAGGAGTTAGTTTTCTCCAGCCTACTTTCTGCTCCTGACAAACAGGACAGATCTGTCTTTACTTCTCCCTCTACCGACAAGCTGAAAGAGTCACCCCAGAGTGCCCTCAGCACTCCCCTTCTCTCGTGACACGGCGGCTATTTATCTACCACCCAATTTATGGATAATTATCAGAAAACTCGAGGTGTGTGGCCATTAGATAAGTGTCTGGTTAGAGTTGGATGCCACTTCATAGTGAAGTTTCCTTACTCCATCTTCCCCCTTTGGCCCCACTTTAAATCAAACAAATGGGAACTCTCAAAGCTAAGAGTCAAAACAGAATGAAAGTTTTTCAACACAAAGATACACCACCAATTAAGTGTCAATTTTATTCTAATAATTAAAGGAATTTTAAAGGGACAGAAATCGAATGATATATCTAATGAAGAATAGAGAATATAATATTTTAGATGATCTCTTAATGAAAAGGAAGAAATAGTCTATATTTAAGATGTCTAGTTAAAGAACTATAACATCAGTGGAGGGAAGGGATCAAATAAACACTATGCTGGAAATGAGATTAATGTGGGTCCTAGTCTTGGCCAGGCTGCTAAATACTTGGAATTTTAAATCTCTTTTTTGACCTCTTAGGTGCTCAGTTTCCTAATCTTTAAGAAGGTCATAATAGATAATTCCCTTTGCTCCATTTCAGCACGAAAACTCCATCTGGAAATCTCATCTCAAAAGTGATGTACAGAAAGGGTGTAATATGTGGGCCAGGACCACTTGCTTTTAAAAATAATTAAAAGGTGAACTTCAGGAAATGTGTAATCCAGAAAGAAATAATGGTATATTTACATTTCCAAATGTCTGCCTAATTTTTGATAGGGAGAGCTTTCAAAGATTCCAAGGCTCCAAATGTAATTGTAAGCCTCCTCTTTGGAGACCTCAGGCAGGCACCAGGTGCAAATCAGTCAGCCATAGCTAATGTATTTTGCTAATGAGCCCAAGGCAAGAAAATACCCTCTCCCTCTCCATATATATATATATATATATATATATATATATATATATATATATATATATATATGGAGAAAAGACTCTAGCTGTGTTGGAATCTTCTTTATTTTAATTCTCTACCTACTAACTGTCTCTTCTAAGACTTTGGCATCATTCAGTGTCTGTTCTCTGATGGGAGGGGTGAGGAGCTATTTCTGGCCAAGCAGTTAGACATTAAACATTTGTCTTAGTCAAGCAACTGACTGGCATTGAAACATCAAATATTGTGTTGCTTAGTCATCTAAATGTAATGAAAAACTTTATACTTAAGCATGGTTCCTCAAAATACTTTTAATAAATATTTTATATTTTTAACAACCAATTATTTAATACTCCAAAAAGGTCTTCCAAGTGTGCATTCCTCCCCTCCCCACTGCTAAGAATTCAAGTACAGGAAGCTTTATCAGAGAGATTTATACAACCGAGACCCTAAAGGGATATGCTACCCTGTTATCACTTCAGGGAAGGTTTTTGCTATCTCTTGAGAACCATGTAAGGTCTGAGAGTTCACCAATATTGGTTCCACGGGGCAGATC
Source organism: Rhynchonycteris naso (assembly GCA_037038555.1). NCBI lineage: Eukaryota > Metazoa > Chordata > Mammalia > Chiroptera > Emballonuridae > Rhynchonycteris > Rhynchonycteris naso. The sequence goes on from CM072999.1 coordinate 21,994,993, forward strand.
CCCACCTCACAGGCAAATTAATTTGAGAAATGGAATGTCAGACAGACCAAGATATCTAAATCCATGAGTCCTTCTGAAATATGCAGTTTCTTCTTCCTTTAATATAAGTATCCTGTGTGCTCTGACCTACTTAAATCATTATTTGAAAAATGGCCTTTCTACTGCTTTGGGGGAAAACATTATTGGCATGTGGTCAACTGTCACATTTGTGGTCAGGGCTGGTCTTACCATTTGGGAGATTAAGCAAAAAGGCCTATAAAGAAGAAATCAAAGGGGCAGCCAGAAGGGGCCCTAAGAAAATATATATTGTCTTTAGTACTGGAGTAGGATGGCTACCATTCCACCAATATAAAGCCCATTCATATGGGTTAAAATGAAACCCCTTAACAAATAGCAAATGCATACAGAGCTATTCCAATTAACCATTTGGTGGCATTTTTTTCAATCAGACTTTTTCAAAGTAGAGTTATTCAAAAGCCAAACTGTGGACAAATGAAACTCTGAATATGGAATTTAAATAATAAAAAATGGTAAAAAATGTATAAATGCCAAGATAAGGAGATTTAATAAAAACCAGTTTGTACTAAATCAATGTCCCCAATAGGGACACCAAACATTGGAATCACTGGTGTATTTCCAGTGCTTAGAACAATGCCTAGTCCGTAACATGTGTTCAGTAATGATGATAACATGAATGAAGAAACACTCTTCAAATAATTTTTTAAATATATTTGTGTATTGTTTAATTTTATGCAGATGTGAGGAGAGATGCAATGCCAAAATATGTCTGAAACCTGTATTGGAAAACTAGAAATGAGCGTGTCCACATTTAGTGGTAAGTTCACTAAACAGAGCTGAAACGTAAATAGGAGTCAGTGTTTATTAGAAACATGCTCTTTGGGATAATTAAAAGGGGTAGAAAAAATAAAAGTTGACATACAAATGATACAGCAAAATGATGGGATACAATGGTTCTAATGGTAATTAGATGGAATTAATTATAAATTAAAAAAATAAATTTCCCTTCATTACAATATATTGAGTTTGGAGGAGCAGTTAGAAGAGAAGCAAGAGGGACTTACACTTAATGTGTTCAAAGTTAAGAACAGAAAAGGAACCGTGAACACAACACACCAACAATTCTACATATTTCCTCCAGGGTCTAGCTATAAAGTAACTTCTTACCTGATAAGAAACTACTGTTATTGCTTGACCAGGAAGAGGTGCTGTGGATAGAGCATTAGACTGGGATGTGGAGAACCCAGGTTCAAAACCCAGAGGTCACTAGCTTGAGCGCAGGCTCATCCGGCTTGAGTGCAGTCTTATTAGCTTGAACATGGGGTTGCTGGCTTGAGCTTGGGATCATAGACATGACCCCATGGTCTCTGGCTTGAAGCCCAAAGGTCACTGGTTTGAGCCCAAGGTCACTGGCTTGAGCAAGGGGTCACTCACTCTGCTTTAGCCCCCCAGTAAAGGCACATATGAGAAAGCAATCAATGAATAACTAAGGTACAGCAATGAAGACTTGATGCTTCTCATCTCTTTCCCTTCCTGTATGTCTGTCCCTATCTGTTCCTCTTTCTGTTTCTCTGTCTCTGACACACTAGAAAGAAAGAAAGAAAGAAAGAAAGAAAGAAAGACCATTGTTACTGAAGATATGTCTGATGTTCCTAAAAATCAAATATTTTCCATTAAGTAGATTTAATTTTTAAGTCAGCAATTTAATAAAAGGATAGACTTTTAATAATACCATTCTGTTTACCAGGGGCAGGTAAGCAAAGAGGGACAAATGTATACCCTGGATAGGTGGGATATAAAACTGAGACTCATGGACACAGATACAAGTGAAGTAGTTATCAAGGGGAAGGGATGAAGGGGAGGGGAGTAAAGAGGAACAAATATACATTGACAGAAAATTATCTGACTTTGGGAGATAGGCACACAACACAATCAACAGTTCAAATGCTAGGAGATGTTCATGTGAAACATATGTACTTTGATCAATGTCACCCAATTAAATTTAATTTCTAAATTTAAAAAGAATTTTTAAAAATAACACACATGTCATAATGCAGCTTGGCTTTCTCTTTTTTGCTTGTTATTAACATTTGCCATATTTTGATGAAGTTCTGTTTCCCCCCTCAGAGTTTAGGTTCTCCTTCTACTTAGTCCTACTGGGAAGTCATGCTGGTCTGCTGCAGATAACCTGTGGTGGTGAGAATAATGGTGGCCCAAAGATATCCATAGCCTAATTCCTAGAACCTGTGAACACGTTGAGTTTCACAGCAAATGAGAATTAAGGTAGCAAATGGAATTGTGATTGCTGATCAGTGGACCTGAAGAAAGGGATGCTATCCTGGACTATCTGGTGGGCTTGATCTAATAATCAGGAAAATATTTTAAAATGGACAGGTAGAGTAGGTCAGAAAGATTTGAGGGGAGAAGGATTTGACCAGCTTTGCTAGCTTCGAAGAGCCAAAGAAAACAGAAGCTTCCAGAAGCTGGCAATATCCCTCAGTTTATAGCCAGAAAAAAATCAGGGATCACCATCCTATGAACTCAAAACACTGAATTCTGTTAACCTCCCAAATGAAAAGGAAACATATTTGCTTCCAGAGCCTTGAGAAAGGAAGAGAGCATGTTGCCACTTTGATTTTAATCCAGCACAACCCACACTAGACTTCTCACCTGGAGAACTATAAGACAAAAGCTTTGTGTTGTTGGAAGCCATGAAAGTCATGGGGATTTGTTACAGCAGCAATAGGAAAACTAAAGCATAAGCCAACCATTTCTAGGATGATTCCTGCTACTGCTTACTCTCAGGATTATAGCCGGAAAAATAAAATAGGGAGAAAAAGCTGGAAGAATGCTTTGTTATGTGTACGTGACATTACCTATGAATAAGGAAGGAAACTATGTGATCAGGGAGAGTTGCGTCCTTTTTCCAATATAAGGCATGATACCTTGGTTTTTGGTTACATCTTACTTTTCGTTTAAGGGTTTATTCAAACCAGAAGTTGCCCAACCCATCTCTGTCCATTAAAGCAATTTGGGCAGTGAGCAGATAAGAACTGGTAGAAACACTGACACCTGGAACAGGTGATTGCCAGGACCTATCTTAATGACTATTCCTCATTAGTCTCCCTTGCTTTTGGATCCTAACCTCCATATCTGGCTTCCAAGATCTAATTATGGCTACACCATTTTGGTGACCTCTGTGGAATTCCCTCAGTGGCCAACTGGGCTCAGCAGCCTCCCTGACTTCTGTATTAGTTTGCTAGGGCTAATGTAACAAGGTATCACAAACTAAATATTTTAACACAACAGAGATGAATTCTCTCACAGTTCTGGAGGCCAGCAGTCTAAAATTAAGGCATCCGCGGTGCCATGCTCCTTCTCCCAGCTTCTGTGTTTAATGGCAACCCTTGGTGTTCCTTGGCCTGCCCCTGCATCTTTCCAATCTCTGCCTCCCTTCACTATCCCATGGCCATATTCCCTCTATGTCACTACCTTCACATAATGTTCTCTTCTCTGTGTGTGTGTGTATGTCTCTGGGTCGCTTCTCCTCTTCTTATAAGAATGCCAGTTATATTGGATTAAGAGCTCACCCTACTCCAGTATGACCTTATCTTAACTAGTTATATCTGCAACAGCCCTACTTCCAAATAAAGTCACATTATGAGCTTCCGGAAAGGATAGGAGTTTTAGGGGAACACTATATAAGCCAGTACAATTCCTAACTCTAATAGGTCCTAGATGGCAGCATCTCCCAAAGCTCAGGTGAGTAATTTTCTTCATCTACCAACATCATGGCTACTCAATGTTGCCCTACCTGTTAAACAGTAAGCATACATGTGAGGAACTAAATTAAACCAATAATTATTTTTTGCATTATAATTTATTATTAAACTTATAAATGACTTGGTATATCTCCAAGTGATTCATATTGACAATGACAATGCATATCTCATTATCTCCATTTTATAGTGAGATCAACTGAAACACACCATAAGAGAATATATTGTCCAAATTGTACAGTTAGTTAAGAATTAAGTCAAGCTAAAGACCAGATTTTCTGACTACTAGTCCCAATCTCTTGGTTTCCTTTTTATAATTATAGTAGAAAAAAGCTCAAAATCTCCCTTATATCTACAACTGTATTAAAAAATGTGTTCACAGAAGTTTAAAGGGGCATTGTGATGATTTGTAGAACCTCTGAGTATCCACATGTTCTCCCTAGGCTGCCCTATTACTGGTAAAGCCGTTCTTCTTCTCCCCCAGAATAAAATAAAATAGAAATTTAGGACCAACATATGGTAAAACCGTTCTTCCTCCTTTGCCACACATAGACTATATCAGAGCAAAATAAAGTCACATGATACCATCTGTTATTAAAACCTTATTTTTAAAAAGAAATTACCTGTCATGGCAGTTCAAACAGGATTCACCCAGCAACTTCCATCTGGGACTGATGCTTAAATCAACCAACCTAACCTCAGTGCTTGACTGAGGCTGATGCTTGGACCAATCAAGCCACTGGCTGTGAGAGAGGAAGAGAGAGAGAAAGGGGAGAGGAAGAGGAAGAGAAGCAGATGGTTGCTTCTTTTGTGTGCTCTGACCAGGATCGAATGCAGGATGTCTGCATGCTGCGCCAGTGCTCTATCCACTGAGAAAGCTGGCCAGGACTGGGACTTAATTCTTGAACAAGGCAGGGAACTCTTCTTCATTCATCCCCATGATCTCAACTACTGCCAATGGAAGAATATCACTGACTCCACGTGCATTTGGGTCCATACCATTCTTTTCTTTTATATATAAGAAATGTGATTCAGTAACATTTCTATTTAAATCATGTAATTGTCCAGAGAGATAAATAACTGAATTTTTTAAAAATTATCAAAAGAATTTCTGAATGGGAGAAAATGGTAAATTTCTAGAAGGAAAGAAAAGAGTAAAAGGAATAGGATATGAGAGCATTAAAACAAAAACAAACAAATGTCCAGCAGGAACCTTCCTTCAACAATCTAACATAGATCATTGAAACTTTCATGTGGCCCAAAAACAAACAAACAAAAAATCTATAATACAGATTCAGCAAAGTGATAAACAATGTCCCTGGATTCAAATTATAATTAAAATAAACTCTTTACATATGTGGTTTATGCCTCACCCTCTCTTTAGGTAGAGAATTGGGATGCAAGTCTCATGGCTCTAACTTTTGGTGAATTCCCTAAAACTTTTTGGCACTTTCATTATATTTCACTAGAATGGTTGTGAAAGAGGAAATCAGTACAGGTCAATTTTCTATATCACATAAAACCAGGAGAATATAAGATAATGCACTCTCTAATATTACAAACTTTGGTTGTTCTTTTGTCTAATTCTGTAATTTAAAATGTGATGGAAATTTTATGAGAATAAGAAGACACACCACAGACTAGAGATGATATATTCAAACAGCATATCTTATTTAAAAAACTATTATCCAAAATACACAAATAACTTAAAACTCGAACAAGTCAAAGAAAAAATGGATAAAAGGTGTGAATAGACACCTCACCAAAGAAAATATACAGATGACATATAAGCATAGAAAAAATAATACTTAACATCGCATGTCATTAGAAAATTGAAATACAAGCAATAGTTAGATACCTCTCTGCACCTATTAGAATGGCCAAAATCCAGAGCACTGTCAATATCAACTGCTGATGAAAATGTGAGGCAACAGGAACTCTCATTCATTGCTGGTAAGAGTGAAAAATAGTGCAGCCATGTTGGAAGACAACTCTTATCATACAACCCAACAACTACATTCTTTGATATTTACCCAAGTGAGTCAAAAACTTATGTCCATTCTGTACTCAGAAGCAACTAAGCCTGACCAGGTAGTGGTGCAGTGAATAGAGCGTTGAACTGGGAGTGGAGGACCCAGGCTCAAAACCCTGAGGTCACCAGCTTCAGTGTTGGCTCATCTGGTTTGAACAAGGCTCACCAGCTCAAGCCCAAGGTTGCTGGCTTGAGAAAGGGGCCACTCAGTCTGCTGTAGCCCCCGAGTAAAGGCACATATGAGAAAGCAATCAATGAACAACTAAGGTGCCGTAATAAAGAATCAATGCTTCTCATCTCTCTCCCTTCCTGTCTGTCTGTCTGTCTCTCTCACTCTCACACACACACAAACAAAACAAAACAAAAAAAGCAACCAAGATGTTCTTCAGTAGGCAAATGCATATATATATAATGGTACATCCAGAAAATGAAATATTACTCAGTTCCAAAAATAGATTATCTATCAAACCATCAAAAGACATGAAGAAACCTTAAAATGCATATAACTATGTAAGTGAAAAAAGCCAATCTGAATATTGTGTAATTCCAATTATGACATTCTGGAAAAGGCAAAACTGTGGAGACAGTAAAAACATTAGTGGTGGCCAGGGCAAGGGGTGAGGGATCAACAGGAGGAGCACAAAGAATTTTAAGAGCAGTGACACTGCTCTACGTGATACTATAATGGTGGATACAGATCATTATACATTTGGCAAAATTCATAGAATGTACAACACTAGGGGTAATGTAAACCATGGACCTTGGCATGACAATGACATGTCAACATAAGGTCATCAATTGTAAGAAATGTATGTATCACTCTGGTGGGGGATGCTGACAGTGGGGGAGGCTATATGTGTGTAAGAATCTGGGTATATGGGAACTCTGTATTTTCTATTTAATATTGCTGTAAACCTAAAACTACTTTTAAAAATAATAAAATCTATTGAAGAGAGAGAGAGAACAACAACAAAAAAAACCATGATAGACAAAATAGTATCATCTTTTCCTAGGAAGCCTCTTTTTAAAGTCCTCCGGGTGCAGAAGGATGATTTCACTGATTCAGGCAATATCCTTTAAACTGGGAAGCATATCTTAATATCAGTTTACAGGCATGAAACTAAGAAATAAAAATGGCAAGCAGTTTTCCAATAGTAAACTAAAAATAAATTTAGTTTGAGAACTGTAACCTACATTTCAACACAGACCCCTTGCTTTAATTGTAAACTAGGCTTTGCTTATGTAACCTATACAATAGCTTCTTAAAAGTATCCCGATAAAGCAAGACTGTGAGGATTTGCATCATTTAACTGTCAGATTTGGAAATAGAAGTAACTATCCATGAAGAGTTTCGACTCTGCCTTTACCCTTAGTAGGCCCACACCATTAAATTAAGTAGCCTCCCTCTACAGAGACCTTATGCTAACCAAGCCCTGCTAGTATAACAGTGCATTTTAGGGGAAAGGCTTTGAATAAAAGAAATACAATTTGAGGGGAAAAAAAACAAAACACCTGCTTTTCTTATTAAATCTTTCCAGGAAAGCAATGCTAATCACGGAACAAGATTATGCCTCGAAGTTTTACTAATACTAATGATAAAATAACATAAAGATTATAGCTAGCGTTTACTGAGTGCCCTCGCTGTAAAGTTAAGTGTCTTATTTACATCTACATACATTTTTAAAATAGCGTTTCCATTTTAGAGCAGTTGTAGGTTCACAGCAAAACTGAATTCTTTTTGCATTTCTACCAGCACGATCCTAAATCGAGACACTGTTTTATCGTACTGGGACAATTAAAGTACCCAACTGGCTTCCCGCCTCACTCTTGCCTCTCCATAAATTAGATAATTTACTCCCTTGCTTGAAATCCTATAAATGTGCACCATCAGCCTTAAAAGCAATCCAAAATTCTCCCTTAGATTACATAATCCGGGTCTGCCTACGTGCCCAGTCTTACTCCCTTCACATACTACATTGCTGATTTTACCCAGGTTCTCTCGGGGGCACTTCTGGTTCTTAAAGAAAGCCAAGCTTATTTCTGCCCTAAGACTTTTCCATCAACAATTCCTCTGACTCAGAGGTGTTATTCCAGCCACTGCAGAGCTACTCTTTATCATTGGGGTCTTGAAGTTTTTCTATTCACACAACCTATGGTATCTTCTATCATACCCTTCTACTTAGTTCTGTTTTATTACCCCAGCTTCTGTCAGAAACTGACACCCTGTTCACCTTTTTAACTTACTGTCTTTTTCCCTCAATAGAATATGCAGTGAGGTTGTCTTGTTCAATACTATATACTTTGGGTGCAGAATATGATCTGGGAATACTTGTGTGCTCTGTAAAGTTGGCTGAATGAAAGAATGAATGTTTTTTAAATCCTACAGCCATGCTGCGAAACAAGTATTCTATTTTCCCCCAGTTTATGAACTCACAGTGAAATAGAAAGATAGTTGAAGGTCACTCAGTTATCTGACAGCGGTAGAGCCAGGATTGAACCCAGATCTGTCTGACTTTATGGTAGATCTCTGTGGCAGATTGTCCGGTCAATCAAAATAATGTGCTTATATGTAGAAATGGTTTAAATGCTTTTGGTCGCAATTTAGAGAATATTCCATGATCTTGCAAGTAAATAAATAAATAAATAAATAAAAGGGAAATTTTAACATGTCAAATAAAAACAGGACAACTAGAAGAGTAGTATTTTGGTGGTTCAATGATAACATCAAGGAAACAACTTTCAAGTTTTTTTTGTTTTAGATATTGGCATGTAGGCTTTGTTGTCCACAAGTCAGATATGAAACCAATAGTGTCTACTGAGAAATAATCTGTAAAAGAGTAAAGAGGCAAATGAGTGTCTGTTTAGATTAGTGTCTAATTGATAAGAATTCACTAAGGCAACTAAGCATTACAATTAAAGATTTTCTCATTTATGCACTTCACAAAGGGTTTCGAATAATGCTTCTCAAACCTGGCTACACATTAGAATCACCTTGGGAGCTTTTAAATTTTGATTGCCAGTTTATACCTCAAACCAATTAAATCAATGTTCTGGAGGAGGAGTGTGAATTTCTAGGTTTTTTTTTTTTTCTTTGGTTTTTTTTTTTTTTTTTTTGTGACAGAGAGAGGGACAGACAGACAGGAAGGGTGAGAGATGAGAAGCATCAATTCTTCGCTGCAGCTCCTTATTCTCCTTAGTTGTTCATTGATTCTGTTCTCATGTGTGCCTTGACTGAAGGGCTACAGCAGAGCAAGTGACCCCTTGCTCAAGCCAGAGACCTTGGGTGCAAGCCAGCAACCTTGGGCTTCAAGCCAGAGACCGTGGGATCATATCTATAATCCCCTGCTCAAGGCAGCAACACTGTACTCAAGCTGGTGAGCCTGTGCTTAAGCCAGTGACCTTGGGGTTTCGAACCTGGGTGATCTGCTTCCCAGTCCAATGCTCTATCTACTGCACCACTGCCTGGTCAGGCTGGGTTTTTTTTGTTGTTGTTATTGTTGTTTTTTAATTCTCTTTGTGAGATAAGGGTTGAGAATCACCAAAACTACCTTTATGTATGTTACCCTGCCCTAAGTATTTTCACTTCTTAGTTATTCATTAACTTCTCTTCTTGCTTTTATGTTGGTTTCTTACTTTACATTCTGTGATGTTTTACAATATTTATTAAGTAATGGTTATCCGTAAATAAGCTATCCAAATAAAGTAATGCTTATGAGTTTCATTTATTATATTTTAGACCATTCTTAGAAAAATAAAGAACAGTTCAAATATAAAGCACCTAAAAGTGAGCCATCTTTTATTAGCATAGTGAAGTCCTGATACACTTCTCCACAAAATATTATAAAGATACAGTCAAGTGACGTCAGAGAAATAGCGCCGTGAAGAGGGCTTTTGATACCTCTCCCTGAAATTTCAACAAGTTCAACAACTAGAGACAGAAAAACAATCCCAGGAGCACCTGTAATACGCATACATCAAATAAAGGTACGATTGGGCATGAATATACAGACCACTTTGAAGGAAATAGGATGGATAACGGAGTATTCTGCTTCTCTCACTGACCCAAGGAAACTTTTTTTCCTTTGGAACTGAAAGGGAGGGCCAGGGCGGAGGCTCTCAAGCCGAGGAGAAAGTGTGCCCACAACTCCACCCATGCAGAGCTGACACCAGCAGCAATCCCCAGCAGAGGTGGGTGAGTGGCTTGCTTGTGGAGTGGGCATTGTTTACCCCCGGTCTCTGGATTGGTGAGCGCAGGCTGTGTATGAGTGGTTCCTAGCGCCTCGGGTTTGGGCGTCCGTGTTCCCAGACAGAGGGGCTGGGTCCGAGACTGTCAGCTGAAACCAGAGTTTCTGTGTGGTCGCTGCTCCCCAAACGAATGGCATGCGCCAAAACCAGCTTCCCTGCGCCCGGACCTCTCAGGGTTGTGCACCTACCCCAGGTCTGTGAATTAAAGAGAACTCGAAGGAAGGATTTGGTAGTTCTTAGGGCCTCTTGCTCAGCAGGCAGTGGCTGGGGCAACTTCCTGCCAGCCAATACAGGGTAAAAATCACATTCCTATGGATCAGACCCCAGAGAACACAGCAGGAGCTGGCGGGCTGGGCTGTATAGGCTTCCCAATAAGGGAGAAGTCTGTGAAGAGCAAATTTAACTAGACATACCCGGGGAACCTTAGTAGTAAGGAGCCTGATCAGATTTCAGCTTGCCCCCCTGCCTGCTTAAGCTGGTGGCTCTGGTCAACAGAGCCTTTATACCCAGAGCTGTGCCTTAAAAGGATCTGGAAGAGGAACTTGGCAGCTTTTAAGACCTTTTGTTCTGCAGGCAGTGACTGGAGCATCTTCCTACCAGCCGATACAGGTTACTGAGTGCAAAAAGTCTGGGGAGAGTAGTCCCACAAAGAGCTCAGGCATACTAGACATACCTGGAGGCTCAGAAAGACACCTGGGGAGCTATAGTCTCTCAGTGCTGCCAGACTGTGTGGGCGGCTCGGGCTGGCAAGTCCTTACCCAGAACCCTGCATTAAGTGGGGATAGAGGAGGGTTTTGGCAGTTCTTAGAGCCTCTTGCTCTCCAGGCAGTGGCAGTGGCAATTTCACAGCTGTGACCCAGGCTGCTGGTTCAGGAAGGAGAGACCAGGGGAGAGGCTCCAGGAAAACGGACTCTCCCGTTGTTAAAGACTGCAAACGCTGAAAAGCCCTGCCTACCAACGGGACTGAGGCCTAGTTTATGTCATCACAATAGTGATACATCAACTGCAAATCTCTACCTAAGAGTGCCGCAGGGGCAGAGCCTGGGGTACAGCGCCACCGGCCAAAAAGAGAGAGAAGAAAGAAAAAGAATATAGATAACCTCTCAAAACCAGGAAAAATTCAGTTTTTATAACTTTTTCCATTTTTTTTTTCTTTTTGTATCTCTTTTTCTTCCACTTTGATCCTTTTATCTTCTTTCCGTTTTACTCTTTTCTTTTCACTTTGAACTTCATTACCCATAGGTGTTACATTTTCCATTCTTTGTTTTCCCTTTTTTTATTGTCTCTTTCTTTTTCCCTCTCTTTTGGTTTCATCTTTTCTCTTTCACTTTTCCTCTTATTTGATCCTCACTCACAAACAAATTATTTTATTTTGGAATCAAATTTTTTCTTTGTGGCATTTTGTGTGCTTTTTATTTTGCTGTTTATCTCATTAGTATTCCCCCCAATTCCAGCCCTCCATTCTATGTAATTTATGTTCACTTAATACAATAGAATTTCCATTTTTCACTGTACTTTTTTGTTTTTTTGGGGGGGAGGGTTGTTGTTGTGTTTTAATTGTTTTATTTTTTTTCTTCTTTTCTCTTTTACGATATCTTTCATTCAAACATCATTTACAAAAATTATTTTATTCTTGATCCAAATTTTTTTCTTGTAGCATTTTGTGGGTTCTTACCCCGTTGTTTGCCTCTTTGTCACCTCTCCCCAACTCAGGCCCTCCATTCTATGTAATGTTTGTTCCATTTAGCACAGTATAATTTTCAATTTTTCACTGTATTTTCTCAAATTTTTTTTTTATTTTTAATTTTTATATTTTTATTCTTCATTAACTCTTATTAGGATTATTAACAATACCACTCTCATGCCATTAAGGAAAAGAAAATCAAGTATCATAGATACAAAAGACAGAGATAGCTCAGATAGATGAGGAAAAATCTATAGGAAAAAGTTCAATAACTTGGAAACCTTGGAGTTAAATGACAGAGAATTTAAAATTGAAATCCTAAAAATACTCAGGGATATATAGATATAAAGAAAGCACAGAAAGGCAATTTAGGGAGCTCAAAAAAACAATTCAACAAACATAAAGAATACATCACCAAGGAAATTGAAACTATGAAAACGAATCAAACAGAGATGAAAAACTCAATTCATGAACTGTAAAATGAAATAACAAGATTAGCTAATAGAACAGGCCAAATAGAGAAAGGAATTAGTGACATAGAAGACAGGCAACTAGAGGCACAACAGAGAGAAGAGGAGAGAGATTCACAAAGAAAAAAGAGAAAGCCCTACAACTATTGTCAGACTCTATCAAAAAGAGCAACATAAGAATAATGGGTACATCAGAAGGAGAAGAAAGAGAAAATGGAATGGAGAACATATTCAGCAAAATAATAGACGAGAACTTCCCAAGCCTATGGAAAGAATTAAAGCCTCAAATTCAAGAAGCAAACAGAACATGGAGTTATCTTAACCCTAACAAACCTACTCCAAGGCACACCATAATAAAACTGGCACAAACCAATGACAAAGAAAAACTTCTCAAGGCAGCCAGGGAAAAGAAGAATATAACATAAAGAAAGGCCCATTAGATTATCATCATATTTCTTAGCAGAAACTCTACAAGCTAGAAAAGAGTGGACCCAAATATTTAAAGTTCTGAAAGAGAGTAACTTCCAGCCAAGAATACTGTACCCATCAAAGCTATCCTTCACATATGAAGAAGAAAATCATTCACAGATACAGAAAAGATGAAGAAATGTATCACCAGAAAACCCCCACTTCAGAAAATACTAAAGGGGGTTTTCCAACCAGATACAAAGAACAAAACAAAACAAAACAACAAGTAAAAACTCCATCAAGAAAACAATAAGAACAAACTTACTCTGTGACAACGAAAACAAAAAAGGGGAGAGGACAAAGATTAACAGTAGCAAAGGAGGATAGAGTGCAGAAGCACTCATGAGATAAGGTACTACAATGAACATGATATGTATACTTTCCATTACTTAATGGTAACCACCCCAGAAAAAAACCACCACAGAAGCACATGGGCTGAAAAAAGCAACATAGAAAAAAAGTATGGATTACAACCAAACAAAAACAAATGATTGAAAAACAAGAGAAGAATCAAACAAGCTACAAAGCTATCAGAAAGCAATGTATAAAATGGCAATAAGGAACCCTCAAGTGTCAATAATTACACTAAATGTAAATGGATTGAACTCATCAATAAAAAGACACAGAGTAGGAGAATGGATTAAAAAAGAAAATCCAACTGTATGCTGCCTACGAGAAACACATCTAACCTACTAAGATAAAAACAAATTCAAAGTGAAAGGCTGGAAAACAATACTCCAAGCAAATAACATCCATTAATAAAGCAGGGGTAGCAATATTCATATCTAACAATACCGACTATAAGACAACAAAGGTAATCAGAGACAAAAACAGTTATTTCATAATGATAAAGGGGACATTAAATCAAGAAGACATAACACTTCTTAATATATATGCACCAAACCAGGGAACACCAAAATACATAAGACAGCTACTGACTGACCTAAAAACAAAAACTGACAAAAATACAATAATACTTGGAAACCTCAATACACCACTGAAGCTCTAGATCGTTCATTCAAATAGAAAATCAATAAAGAAATATTGGCCTTAAATGAAACACTAGAACAATTGGATATGATAGATATCTATAGGACATCCCGTCCCAAAGCACCAGAGTATACATTTTTCTCTAGCATACATGGAACATTCTCAAGAATTGACCATACGTTGGGCCACAAAAATAACATCAACAAATTCAGAAAGACTAAGACTATACCAAGCATACTGTCTGATCATAAAGCCTTAAAACTAGAATTCAACTGCAAAAAGGAGGTAAACAAACCCACAAAAATGTGGAAACTAAGCAACACACTTTTAAAAAATGAGTGGGTGAAAGAAGAAATAAAAGCTGAGATCAAAAGTTTCATACAGACAAATGAAAATAACAATATGAGATATCAGAATCTTTGGGATGCAACAAAACCAGTAACAAGAGGGAAGTTCATATCAATACAGGCCTATATGAACAAACAAGAGAAAGCCCAAGTAAACCAATTAACTTCACATCTTAAGGTGCTAGAAAAAGAAGAACAAAGGCAACCCAAAACCAGCAGAAGAAAGGAAATAATAAAAATCAGAGCAGAAATAAACGAAATAGAGAACAGAAAAACTATAGAAAAAATAAGTTGGTTTTTTGAAAAGATCGACAAAATTGACAAGCCCTTGGCAAGACTCACTAAGGAAAAAAGAAAAAGGACTCAGATAAATAAAATCCAAAATGAAAGAGGAGAAATAACCACAGACATCATAGATAAACAAAGAATTATTGTAGAATACTATGAAAAACTATATGCCACCAAATTTAACAATCTAGAAGAAATGGTTAAATTCCTAGAACATTACAATCTTCCTAGACTGAATCAGGATGAAGCAGAAAACCTAAACAGACCCATAAGCAGGGAGGAAATAAAAACAACTATCAAAAACCTTCCCAAAAATAAAAGCCCAGGGCCAGACAGCTATACTAATGAATTCTATCAAACATTCAAAGAAGACTTGGTTTCTATTCTACACCAGGTTTTCCAAAAAATTGAAGAAGAAGCAATACTTCCAAACACATTTTATGAGGCCAACGTAACTCTCATACTGAAAACTGGCAAGGACAACACAAAAAAGAAACCTACAGACAAATATCTCTAATGAATGCAGATGCTAAAATACTAAACAAAAATTCTAGCAAATCAAATACAACAACACATTAAAAAAATAATACATCATGATCAAGTGGGATTCATCCCAGAATCACAAGGATGGTTCAAACTACGTAAAAACGGTTAACGTAATACACCATAGCAACAAAACAAAGGACAAAGACCATATGATCCTATCAATAGATGCAGAAAAGGCCTTCGATAAAATACAACACAATTTTATGTTTAAACACTCAACAAAATGGGTATAGAAGGAAAATACCTCAACATAATAAAGGCCATTTATGATAAACCATCAGCTAACATCATATTAAATGGCATAAAACTGAAGACTTTTCACCTAAAATCAGGAACAAGACAAGGTTGTTCACTCTCTCCACTCTTATTCAACATAGTGCTAGAAGTTTTAGAGAAATCAGACAAGAAAAAGAATAAATAAGAGGCATTCATATTGGAAAGAAGAAGTAAAGGTTTCACTTTTTGCAGATGATATGATCCTATACATCAAAAACCCCAAAGACTCCACAAAAAGACTGCTAGAAACAATAAACCAATGCAGTAAGGCCGCAGGTACAAAATATACTAAAGTCCATTGCTTTCCTATATGCCAACAATGAAACATCAGAAAACAAACTCAAAAAAATAATTCCCTTCATGGTTGCAACAAAAAAAATGAAATACCTAGGAATACACATAACAAAGAATGTAAAGGACCTATATACTGAAAACTACAAAGCATTGTTAAGGGAAATTGAAAAAGATACAATAAAATGGAAAAATATTCCTTGTTCCTGGATAGGAAGAATAAATGTAGTCAAAATGACTATATTACCCAAAGGGATATACAAATTTAATGCAATTCCCATCAAAATTCCAATGGCATTTCTTTAAAGAAATGGAACAAAAATCATCAGATTTATATGGAACTATAAAAAACCCCGAATGGCCAAAGCAATCCTAAGAAAAAAGAACAAAGCTGGGGACATTACAATACCCAACTGCAACTTATATTATAGAGCCACGACAATCAAAACAGCATGGTATTGGCAGAAAAATAGACACTCAGACCAATGGAACAGAATAGAAAGCCAAGAAATAAAACCACATATACAGTGTGTTCGTAAAGTCATGGTGCACTTTTGACTGGTCACAGGAAAGCAACAAAAGAGGATAGAAATGTGAAATCTGCACCAAATAAAAGGAAAACCCTCCCAGTTTCTGTAGGATGATGTGGCAGCATGTGCGCATGCGCAGATGATGATGTAACACCGTGTATACAGAGGAGCAGCCCACGGCCATGCCAGCCGAAATGTGGACAGTACAGGGGAAAGTTCAGCGTGTTCTGTGGCTTGCTAAATTAGAATCCGTGACCAAAGCACAACATGAATATCGGCGTGTTTATAACGAAGCGCCACCACATAGGAATAACATTACTCGGTTGGATAAGCAGTTGAAGGAAACTGGCAGTTTAGTGGAGAAACCCCATTCTGGTAGGCCATCAGTCAGTGATGAATCTGTAGAGGCTATACGGGACAGCTACCTAAGGAGCCCTAAAAACTCTGTGCGTGCGTGTGCTCAACAATTACACCTAAGCAAGACTACAGTTCATAAGGTGTTAAAGAAATGTCTCTGTTTTACGGGGTACAAATTGCGGCTGTTGCACGCTATCAAACCGGCGGATAGACCCACACGATGCGCGTTTGCTACAGATATGCTTCGTGAGATCAACAATGATGCAAGATTTTTGCAGAAGATTGTGTTTAGCAATGAGGCAACCTTCCATATCTGTGGACATGTTCATCGCCATAACGTCCGAATATAGGCTGCTGAACATCCTCATGCCTACGTTGAGTATGAACGTAACACCCCTAAAGTGAACGTGTGGTGTGGCCTGATGCACGATAAGATGATAGGCCCATTTTCTTTTTGTGGAGCAGTCTGTGATGGCAAACACCTATCCTGACATGTTGGAATTGTATGCAGTTTCCAGATGGTGTCATCTTTCAACAGGACGATGCTTCTCCACACTATGCCACCATTGTTTGTGAGTTTCTGAATAGAACATTCCCCTGGCAATGAATAGACAGGGGTTCTGTAAAGCCATGGTCACCACAATCCCCAGATCTGACGCCCTTAGACTTTTACTTTTGGGGTTATGGGAAGCAACATGTGTACATTGAACGTATCAACGACATTAATCACTTAAAACGGAGAATCACAGACGTTATTCACTCTGTTACACCAGATGTCCTTACCCGTGTGTGGCAAGAACTTCACTATCGTTTGGATGTGTGTAGGGCAACAAATGGAGCTTACATCAAACTGCACTGAGTAGGTATGAAACTGGGAGAGTTTTCCTTTAATTTGGTGATTTCACATTTCTATTGTCTTTTGTTGCTTTCCTGTGACCAGTCAAAAGTGCACCATGACTTCACGGACACACTGTATATGTTCAAATAATTTTCGATAAAGGGGCCAACAACATACAATGGAGAAAAGAAAGCCTCTTCAACAAATGGTGCTGGGAAAACTGGAAAGCCATATGCAAAAGAATAAAACTCGACTACAGTTTGTCCCCTTGTACTAAAATTAATTCAAAAATGGACCAAAGACCTAAATATAAGACCTGAAACAATAAATTACATAGAAGAAAATATAGGTACTAAACTCATGGGCCTTGGTTACAAAGAGCACTTTATGAATTTGACTCCAAAGGCAAGGGAAGTGAAGGCAAAGATAAATGAATGGGACCACATCAGACTAAGAAGCTTTTGCACAGCAAGAGAAACTGACAGTAAATCAAACAGACAGCCAACTAAATGGGAGATGATATTTTTAAACAACAGCTCAAATAAGGGCCTAATATCCAAAATATACAAAGAACTTATAAAACTCAACAACAAACAAACAACCCCATCAAAAAATGGGAAGAGGACATGAACAGACACTTCTCCCAAGAAGAAATACAAATGGCCAACAGCTATATGAAAAGATGCTCATCTTCATTAGCTATTAGAGAAATGCAAATCGAGACTACAATGAGATACCATCTCACACCTGTTAGATTAGCTATAATCAACAAGACAGGTAATTACAAGTGCTGGAGAGGCTGTGGAGAAAAAGGAACCCTCATCCACTGTTGGTGGGAATGTAAAGTAGTACAACCATTATGGACGTTTTCAAAGACAGCCTTAACAACACCTCCCCTCTAGTCTGCTCTTTTGTAATGTGACTTTGCCTTGTCCTCATCAAGAAGTAGAGTTTAATCCCTTTCTTCTTAAATCTGGGTTGGCTTTAGTGCAAATTACACGCTACATGGGAAGGCAACATGGACATTCCCAGCTCAGTTCATCCCTCAAGTAAACCCAGTCTAGGCTCCAGACACCTAAGTTAAAAAGTCTCAGTAATTCCAATTTCAAGACATGCAAGCTCCCACCAGCTCTTCAAATATTTCCATCTCAGATCCCAGATATTAGGGAAGAGAGATAAGCCATCCCTGTAGTGTCTTATACAAATACATGGCCTGCAGAATCCATGACATCATAAAATGCTTGTCACTTGTAACCCATTGGATTTGGAGCTGTTTGTTACATAGCAATAGACAACCAGACCATTCTCAGGAGAGTTACGACAGAAAAAGCACTAGAGAAAACTTTTATCTCTTTAAGTTTTATTTTTTTATTGTTTCTCATCCAATTTTACAACTTTCTTTTTCATCTCTATTTCTGATGAATTTATTTAATCATTTAACTCCTATTTGAGTGAGGTCATATGTATATGAACTCAAATAATATTACAATTACAGGGGGTCCTTGGGTTACAACAGTCTCAACATATGACTTTTTGAGTTTATGATGCTCACTCTCATAAAAACAAACAGAAAATTGAGATGTGAGTGTTTTAGCTCACACCATTAGTGTCATATTTATGGACTATGTGGGTAAATTAGTTTGGTTGAGCATGGCGAAAGGACATGCAGTATTCTGTTTTTGAGGCTTAGTTGTGTTTTTATGTTCTCAATTATGATTTTACAGTTGTGTTAGGATAGGTAAGACTCTTATGTTAGGGTGTGTTTTCACTCACACCAAAATTCAGATTATGTCACTGCTGTAGGAATGGAACTGTGTCATAACTTGAGGAGCCCTGTATATGATAGAGCTTTGTCTCAAGAAGAGCTAGGATGAACCGTCAACATTGTGGAGTTCTGTTTCTCTAGGAAAGCTAGAGCTAAAACTACAAAATAGAGCATTTCCTTGGGGGGAAAAGGGAGAAATTTTAGTATAAGGTACTGCTTTGTTCCCACTCCATTGAGTAACCAGGATTACTTATGCTATTGTCAGTACCGCCACCCAGTAGTACCAGCCTCAAGGAGGAATGAAACCACAAAATGACATTCCCTATCTTTACTGGAACTTCAGCTCATCCTTCAAATTCTTTCATTGTAGTCCTCTTCCCTTCTCCTGAATTTAGAGAAAGTGTAGAAGAGGAAAAGTAAAAGGAAGTAGAGTATAGCTAAAAGACATGTCAATGGGAAGTAAGAAAAATTTTAAAACAAATTAAAAATGTGTAGCTGAATATGTCTCCATGTTATCAACCCTTGATATAGGTTTCTTCATCTTTTCATAAATGTATAGTCACCCAACAAAGCCTGATAGCCTATTGCCAGGAGTCAGAGGAAATTGCATTCAGATGGGTCTGGATCCAGATTAAAAAAAAATACATCTCACTGAAACGTTGATTTACAGCATATTCCCCAGAGTCTGCTTTCTGAAACAAAGACTACTTTAGAATAGCCAGGGAGATAATCTGATCACCCTCCATATCTGACCTCTAACTCTGAATGTGAGCTGTTTGTCATCCAAGAAATGGGACAGCCTTCCTTCATGAGCCAAATAGAAGCCTTTCCTGATGACCTCACAGACACCGTCTCTCTACATGTGCTATGAGACAGCAACCCTCAGCAGGGCAATCAACTCATTTCATTCACAATCGGAATTTAAAAAAATATATATTACTGAGAGCCTCATGAAAAATGGATATTATGACTGAGCCCAATGCAGAATACATGTGGTTATGACTCTAAAAAGTTTAACAATTAGGATTTTCTTTTCATTTCAGCATGGTGTTGAATAAAATTAATTGACTTGAAAGAAAATAAAAACATATTCTTATAATTCATCCATTAATACCAATGAGCATTAACTTTCCAAGAATGGAAATGCTACACGGTCATGTGAGTACTGGATACTATGTTGGTCACAAGGGTCCCTCTCTCCTGGAACTAGTTCTGACCCACTGAGAGAATGTGATGGCCAAGACATGGCTGCCCATCGGGGAGGTCCTTTATGTCTGCCACGTGGATTCTAAATACACTTTCTCCTTTTAAAAGATGCGACTCTCTCTCTCTCTCTTTTTATTTAGAAAATTAAATGTACATAGGTTTCAGGCAAACATTTCTATAGCATTTCAACTGTTGATTGTGTTGTATACCCTTCACCCGAAGTCAAATCATTCTCTTGTCATAGTGTATTTGTCCCCATTTATGCCCTTACCCTCCCCCACAACCCCTTCTCCATGGTAACTATTTTACTTTTATCTGTGTCAATGAGCCTCACTTTTATATCCCACTTATGTGTGAAATCATATAGAATCTTTTTTGCAATGCTTATTTCTCATTTTTGCTTCTTTAAAGCAATTTGTGATATGGTATGTTAAGAATGTACATAAAAATACATTGTATTTTTTTATGTTATGCTGAGATCCACAAATTTGTTGATCTCATAAACATGACAAATGGAAATTTCTCATA
Source organism: Rhynchonycteris naso (assembly GCA_037038555.1). NCBI lineage: Eukaryota > Metazoa > Chordata > Mammalia > Chiroptera > Emballonuridae > Rhynchonycteris > Rhynchonycteris naso. The sequence goes on from CM072999.1 coordinate 22,015,651, forward strand.
GAAAAAAAATACCTTAAAAGAGAACTCCAGGGTATGTTTATTTTTTATACAAATACTCAATTTCCTGAGGTAGTGAATTAATAAAGTTCACCCACAGATTAATTGCATGTAGTGAAATTAACATACCAATCCACCTTCAGAGGCATGTACCTCTACCACTTACTTAGCTTTCTTTTTTTAGGTATACTCAAGGCTTTTTAAGAACAGGGTGAAACTGGAGGGTAGGAGGAAATAAGGTTAGCTACTGAGACAATGCTCTTCTAGTATATTTTTACAACCACCACTTCTGGTAGTTCTATAAAAATACACTTGCAAACTGAAGCCAATTCGCCCAAGCAACTAGATAAGTTTGTAAACTAAATTATAAAACTGTAATGAAAAGGATCTAGTCCAATGCTTTCCAAAGTGTGTCCAATAGAACATTGGTCCTTAAACTGCTCCTATAAAAAAGGCATTCCAAAGTCAAAGAAGGTTAGAAAATGTTTCATACTATATGTCCCTCCTAGAGATTCATAATATCGGTGATTTTTAAGACTCTGAGAATGTCTGCAGTGAAAATAATTTTGTTTCCCCAGCATTTCCCATACTTATTTGAGCACAGAGCTGTGTGTGTGTGTGTGTGTGTGTGTGTGTGTGTGTGTGTGTGTGTGTGTGTTTATTCCTGGTATTCCTGGAAGGGAATTTGAGAAAACAAGGTAGAGTACCCATGATATCCATTTAGTGAGAAAGAACTGGTCTCACTTACAACAGCAGGTAAAAACCATAGCTATTAACAGACCCAGTTTCTTATAAAGGACTTCTCAGGAGCAGAAAGAAACAAAAAGGAAGAAGCAGGAGTTTGGACTTTTTGAGATCCTTCTCATCTAGATTTCTGTAACACCTTCATCCATCTTTCTTGTCCCTTTTCCCCCGGGCAAGTTAATGGATTAACCTAAGAATATTGAGTATCAGAGGCCAAAACTCTGCATCTGAGAATTCATGTAGCTTCTCATGTACAAAGGAATAAATCATTTCACAGTCTTTCTCCCATGAAGCCCAGAAAAAAATCACAGACAGAGGATTTGTTGTTGTTGTTGTTGTTGGGTTTTTTTTACAGTTATTAGCCATAGCAGGTGGCAGAGATGCCAATGTTAACTGCACTTTGGCACCCAAAGCTGCAGCCCAAACACAATGATGTTCACAGGGGCTCTGTCTGTCTTCCGTCTGCTGGGATACACTATTAACATCCAAGAGGGGCAAATTATGGTGCTTGTTTCCTTTGCCACAGCTCCCTGAACATGCACAGGAATTTTCCTGTAAGACAAGATTAGAGAAATAAAAAGTAGAAAGAAAAGTACCAGAAACAACAGCAACTCAAACAAAACAAAAAATCATTTCTTGGCATTTCCAGCCTCAAATGCTTTAATCTCTTAATGCTCAGAGCAACACCAGTAAAAATTAAGTTGTTAGTATAATAAAGAGGGAGGAGCAGATCTAAAATGTTAGCTGCAGAGCTATAAAAAGTTCTTTATCTAGTTTTAGATTATATTCATAAAGTTTATGAAAATCTTATGTTTTAATGGTACCAATTGGTCCTGATAGTGATCAAGGCAAGGATTTTGAAGGATTCTTCTAGAATAGCTATTGGAATTTAGCTATAATAAAATATCAAGATTCAATGAAAAAAAATCTATAGATGTGACATAGCAAAATGGTTCGGAGGACAGGAACTAGATTCAAACCTAAAACTCTATCACTTAAAAGTTATTTAACCTTGGGAAACTACTTAATCATTGTGATCTCCTTTCCTCATTGCTAACATATATAGAATAATAGTAATACCTGCTTCAATTGGATTTAAATCACGTAGGCTGACAAAGCATTGTATTACTCATTCTTTTCCTTAATTCCAGACAAGTAAGTATGTATATTATTTCCCAATAAAACCAATTTGACATATAAAACTTGTGATAGGCCAGTCATTCTTTTAACTTAATTGAATGTGTTAACTAAGAATACAATAGCATATAGAGAAAGTACTCTTAATAGCCCTATTTTAAAAATGAGGAAAACTGAGACACAAAGGTCAAATAGCTTGTCAAGTTCAATAATAGTAAGTAGTGTAACCAGGACACAAATCTAGGCATTTAGGTTCTGAAATGTGGACCTTTTAGCACTAGATATGGAGAAATTAACTGAGCTGTCTGAAGAAATGAAAATATATTTATTATAATAAGGAAGACTAGAGACCACATTTTCTGTTTATTTTACTATAGGAGTATTAAGGATGTGTAAGAGGCAGTTAGTCTAGGTGGCAAAGATGACCTAGAGATGAAATTTAAAACAATTAAGAAGAAAAGACATTTTAAAGAGCCCTGTGTCTCACAAGTCTGGATAGATTTATAAACCAACTAAAGAACATCATAATCTCACAAAACAAACATTACTAAGACTTCCTACAGCCTCAGACTGGCTCTATTGTCTTATATTGGCTAACCAAGTAATCCAAACAAATGAACCAAGAAGGGAAAAAAGAAGTGATTTTGACCCAATCATCTTTTCTGGGTAAATATCAAATATGTAAAACTTAATAGTACTTATAACCCAAGAGCTTTACATGAAATACAGGTAGAACTCTTAGGAGACCCAAGCTTCCTAGAGAATCAGATAAGTCAGTAGATATTCCTTCCAATGAAACAAATAACATCTCATAAATTCAAGCCACTGAAATCCCTACTGAACCAATTTCTACTGCTCATACTCAGCAGTTCAACTTAGATATTGGCAAGAGAGAGATAGCCATCGATTCTCAATGCTCAAAGGAGTTACCCAGAACACACAATATATCCTATTTGAGTTTCTTGATAGTCAGGACAGATGGTGATTATTTTGTTCACTTATTCAGCATTTGTTTGGACTGTTTCCTATGCACCAGTCACTGCGTAAGTGCTGGGGATACCATGGGAACCACATAGATTCTGTACTACTGGAGGAAAACAAGCATATTTTCCTAGTTAAGGCGCAAAGCAAATCATTAAGATACTTGCTCTCAAAATAGTGCCTCTCAGAACAGCCATTATTGGACAGAATAACCTTAAGAGAAGTTGACATAGGATCTTTAATAGCTCTGCTAAAGCTTTATCCATGGAAGACAGGAACTGAGAAAATCGATTAAGATAGCTACCCTAAGGGCACAGCCCTTAAGCAAGCAAAAAGAAAAGTACAGGCAAACTCATCTAAAACAGCCCAATTCCATGAAATGGCAATGTGTGTAGGATAAATCCAAGGGGGAAATTAACTTGCATTTGTAACCAAGGAGCCAATGGCTATTGATGTTTAATACTTAGTCTTATCTTCATCTGCAAGTTTGAGTGTCTTAGACAGGGTCACAAATGATATTTTGCCCCAGGTACCCCTTTACAGTGTTGTACTGCAGAAGAACAGTTGTGCATGAATGGTAAATGATGAATTCAGACATTTAATAGGACTAGGATTCATTCATTGGTTCATTCTTTGTACATGGATATCTTTCATATTTTAAGCACTATTTTAGGCTCCAGGAATAAAGTGACTATTATAGAAAAAGTCTTTTTTTTCTCAGGGACAGAGAGAGAGTCAGGGAGATGGATAGATAGGGACAGACACGAACGAAGAGGGATGAAAGCATCAATCATCAGTTTTTCGTTGCGACACCATAGTTGTTCATTGATTGCTTTCTCGTATGTGCCTTGACTGCGGGCCTTCAGTATACTGAGTAACCCCTTGCTGGAGCCAGCAACCTTGGGTCCAAGCTGGCAAGCTTTTGCTCAAGCCAGATGAGCCCACGCTCAAGCTGGCTACCTCGGGGTCTCAAACCTCGGTCCTCCGCATCCCAGTCCTATGCTCTATCCACTGCACCACTGCCTGATCAGGCAGGAAAAGTCTTCTGTTGCAGGGAGAGAGATGACAAAGTAATAAACAAACAGAATAGTGGTGAGTGCTATGAAAATACTACAGAGTAATGAGATAGAGTGACCATGTAATATCACTACTTGTATTATTATTACCAGGTTGGGAAAACTGTTTTAGATAAGGTAGTAGGAAAAGATTCTCTCTAAATGTCACATTTGAACTAAGACCTGAATGATCTAAATGATGACAGGAAATGAGAGTCTCTAAGATACCAGGAGGTTTACTTATTACTCAAAGAATTTATTACACTTTACTCCCTATGATTTTTGGAGAAGTCTCCTTAGTACTTATATGGCAGTGTATTATAGACAGACAGACTGAAACATAACTTGATTTCCTCATCTGAGCAAAAAGGTAATTCAACATCCTGATTCTTGACAAAAATGGCTAAACATCCTAAAAAGTACTCAGAAGTGATTAATATGCAATTTATTACTTTTTAAAATTTTTATAAAAACCTTTCTACACTGCTGGTGGAAATACAAATCAGTGTAACATTCCTGACAGGAAATCTGGCAAAATGTGCTAAAAACTTAAAAATATGCATACTCTTATTTTATTTTTATGAAGTGAGAAGTAGGGAGGCAGAGAGAAAGACTCCTGCATGCACCCAGACAAGGATCTACCCAGAAAGCCCCCTACCAGGTGATGCTCTGTCCATCTGGGGCCATTGCTCTGTGGCTCAGCAACCAAGCTATTTTAGTGCCTGAGGGAGGCCATGGAGTCATCCTCAGCACCTGGGATGGCTCCAACTGAGCCATGGCTGTAGGAGGAGAAGAAAAAGACAGAGAGGTAGAGGGAGAGAAGGGTGGAGAAACAGATGGTCACTTCTCCTGAGTGTCCTCACCGGGAATTGAACCCAGGACACCCACATGCCAGGCCAATGCTCTACCTCTAAGCCAACTGACCAAGGCCAAATATGCATACTCTTAAAACTGGCAATTCTCCTTCCAAAAATTTATTCTAAGAATACAATTACAAATATTTTACAGAGTTTAGTTACAGATATGATTGTTACAACATTGTTTACAATAGCAAAAATTGAAAGATAATCATGTTTAATAAAATTGGTTGAATCAAAGTAAATTCTGCTATTTAATAGAATGAAATACAGGTAAAACACTTGAAACAGTGACCACACAAAATAAGAACTCATTAAATGTCAATAATGGTGAATATTACTATTATTCAGCCAGAGAGAATAAAATTTTAGATGAATATTAATTTATTCAAAAATGTTATATGGACATAGAAATGAAAAACATATTATTTGCTACTAAAAGATCCTTGGTAAAGAGTTCAATATTCTCAGTGTGTGATCTTGGATGGAGCTCTTTATTTAAGAAAAAAATAATAATTAGGGCACTGATATTCTTGGCCTACCTTTAGAAAAAATGAACCTGGCAGCAGAGGCTAATGGATGAATTCTGAATCTCAAATCTACCTTATTTGCTCATTTCTACAAATCTAGGAACTGTCCTATGTAGAATTAGATAGCCCACCTATTTTATCATCACTAAAAGCAATCCCCAATGGAAAACTTACTTTTGCTTCCAATACTGTTTAAATTCTGAGTTATGGGTTCTAATTCTTACAGAATTAGTCTAATTATTCCAAATGAAATCCTTTAGGATGGACTTAGCTTGTCATCTTCTTTTCCACAAAAATGATGATCATTCCCTCCTCAGTGTACAACCATTGTCTTGCTGTGCCTTCATTACACCCTTTGGGAAAGTTACTGAACTTCCCAGTTTCATTGTCTGTAATATTGGAATATTATGACCTACCTCACCAAGTGGCTAAGAAGATGAACAGTGTTTATATTTTGAAAGCTTCTAAACTGATGCTTTTTAAGTGTTTGCTAAGTAAAATTTAAAATATTTATCCTATAGCACCTCTGGATCTGCTTCTCAATTATTGACTATCAATTATCTTAATTACTAAAGTAATTCTCAATTGAATTGTCTTCTAGGAGGAATTTCCTGTTTTTCTTGCTGTTCAAGGTCCCTCTCCTCATTTTCATTCCTTCTCATTAAACAATATCAGTATATACAGATATATCTCAACAAACTCAGAGGTTTCCAAGAAAGACCTGTAAATCTTCCCTCTGTGTATAAGCAATACTCCCCTGGACCCCTGGTCCATTCTAAGAAGAACTTTAGTGACATGTTGGGGCAGGGAGCATGGGCCAAAGAAATATGTATGGTGATTTGACTTTAGGCATATGCTAATTTTCAGAGTGGTCTCAACATTCTCAGCTTGAACTCCATCTCCTCATTGCCCCTATTCTGAACCTTGCTGCAAAAAGCCCTATACTCACACCAATCATTAAAATGAAATCTTCAAGACAGGCTGTCTCATTTTATTTTGAAATGTTTACTATTCTTACTTGAGTCACTTTCGTCCTGTTACATCCCACATTTTTATTCATGTGGCCTTCTGTTTTTTATTTTCTACAATCTAAGGTAGTGTCTCAAGGAAAAGTCCATGGACTGGCTACATCAGAGTCGCTGAGGATGGTGAGGGGGGCTCAGATTCCTGAGCTCTGTTCCAGACCTACTGAATCCTAATATAGTGCTCAGCAACTTGCATTTATAAAAGAAACCCAGGTAAAGCGAATGCACACTAAATACTGAGAACCATAGTTTAAGGAACCAACAGATGCAATGATCTCAAGACAGAGACTGGTAAGTGATGCCCCATTGACAATGTCAGTTGAAAATACTTCAAAACTCAAAGGGGTATGTGAGCCTGCCTCAGAGACAGGAGGGTGAGGAAGCAGCTGTTACATGATAATCATAATATACTTGAAGATATTCCTACTGGAAGTGGGAAAGCCTACAGATAACTAAAGTATGTCATTTTATCTGGTAGGAAAAAGGTCTTAATGATTTTATTAAATTTCATATTAAATAAGCAAAGGAATTTAACAGTAGTAATGAACATTGAGACTTGTACATTAATCTTCTGGTCACATACATTTGTTCTGCCTTTCTAATTAAGTAATAATGTTATTAATTATGTCTAATATTTGTATGTTTGCCTATTGAAATTGTCAACCAAATGATAAAATACATATATATATATATATAATCATTTGGTTGTCAATTAACATATACTGTATTTCCCCACCTATAAGATACACCTTTTTTCAGAAATTTTGGGGTCTAAAAACTGAGTGTGTCTTCTACCGTAGTTGTAGATATTTTTACTTGCATTCCCCACTTTTTCACACTTGTTGTTGTGCTCATTGTTGAAGACAGTGATTCGTCATCAGACACAGATGAGGACAAGCTAATGGATGGGAGTTTTAACAGTGTGCGAAGTTGTATAAATTTTATGATGAATAAAACTTGAGTTCAATAACTTTATATAATACATTTTTTTCAAAATTTGGGCCCCTAAACTAAGGTGTGCCTTATACACGGGAGATCCTTATATGCGGGGAAATATGGTATATTCCCTTTACCAACTAGAGACAGTAAAAATCCAGATAGCAACACCAGGATGTAAATGACAGCAATTTAGTAGAAAAGGGTCTGGAAAGGCAGAGTTGTCACACCAGGGGGTGATAACAATTAACATTTTTGGGGGCATGGATGACTTCCCAGGCTCACTTTGAAAGACTTGTATATCTCTGCTCACGCCACTACCCTGTAAGGTCAGTATTAGCCATATCCAGAGTTGTCATTTACAGTTAGGTAGAGGAGAAGAAGTAAAAACCTTGTCACAGAACTAGGAAGTGACAGGGGCAGACCTGGAACTCACGTGGTATGATTCCACCACCCACTCTCTCACAAGTCTATGACTCAGTGATCAGCCTCTTTCAAATTAAACTTCTCATCTCAAACACAGGAATAGGATATCGCCACCCTCAAAAGGTCCTTTGAGGATTCACACATGCAAATCGCTTAAAAGAGTGCCTGGCATAATAAGTGCCATGTCTGTACCTGCTATGGTTCATTATTATTAATGTTATTAATTATTGATGACAAATGGAACTAGAGCAGTGTAACTATAATAATTTATATAATAAAAATTGTAATGATTATTTATTAATAGTCACATTATAATGGATAGTGATAAAACAAAAACATGGGCAGAATAATGAATGCCTTTTATGAGGACAAAGTGAAATGCTCCTCAAAACATTTCTTCCAGACCACCTATATCAGGCCAATGTCTGGGATGCTTGTCAATAATAATAATAATAATAATAATGTAAAGAGAATCAAAGAGCCCCACCAGAGAGAGATCTGCTATGAGTTCCCAAAACTTATATATTTAGCAAGGGTCTAAAAAGATTTCTGATTTGATAAATTTTGCACTTATAATGTAATTAAATAATTTTCATGTCATTATGCTTTATTAGGACTGGATTAATCCCAGCAATAAAAATACAATAATAATGGTGATGGATGATGGTAGATAAAGAAGAATGATGATGATAATGATGAGGTATTTAATGTTTTACATCAAAATTATACAGTCCTATTTTCATTAACTTTGTGCTAAACTATGGTGATAAGACCGACTAACAAACTTTTTGAACAGCAATTCAGAAGTAAGTCCATTTGATTGATTCCACTTATTATGTTCTCTTTTACAGCTCTACTCACCTTTGCTGGTATCTCTCTGATAAGACTCTAGCTCAAAAATTATAGCTTTAAATTATATATTTAGAAACACCAACATTAATAAGCACTGAAGACTAAAAACTGTCAGATAGATAAATTGCATGAAATACCCCAAAATAGAGTCACTGTAAAGTTAGGCTCCAAACGTACAGGGCATTCCATTTTCAAGTATGAGGAAATGGCTAATGAAAAGTTACTATTAATGAGAATTATATATCCTAATTCCTTGTCCAGTTTCTACCTGGCTATTACTACTTCCCCTAATCAATAGCCAAGTATCAATGAATGAAAGTTTTCCAGTTATGACTCCTGAAAGGGATCATTGCTGACATAATCTACAGTGCCCAAATATTTACTAAACGGGAAGGGGAGTCTCAGAGAGAAGAATCTGACTCCACCTGCCAAAGGATTGCCAGAAGGAAGTGTGTGGCAAATAAATATGACAGTGTATGTGTATCTATACCAAGTCCCAGCTGGGTCATGCTTTGAGGACTGTCCAAAAAGCAATGCTTTCTAAGGAGACAGCCAGAAAGGAACCTGGATGTGTGCCCTTTGTTTCCTTCCCTGTGCATAAATACCTGCACCTGTGCCAGGAGGAGAGCGGAGGTGGGCAACAGTCAGGGTGCTGTTCTTCAGTATCTACCCAACAGCTGCCTGGTGCTCCCTGACAGTCACTGGAGGCAGCCCACAAGAAGGGTGCCTGCAACTCTCTAATCGATGATGAATTAAAGTATGAAAATAAGCATATTCGGACATTTCTCCTCACAAGGAAAGAATAAACAGTCAATACTAAACAAGTTCATTTCTATTCTGCCAAGATTTTGACGGTAGTATTTTGGGGAGGCAGGGAAATGTTCCCTTTTATACCTAACTCTTCCCTGAATGCTACATATCGATAAAGCATGGGCTTTTCTGTGTTCATTTTTTTCTGACTGTACTTTGGAATTTCTCCTAAAATACTTTACTTTCCCTGGTAACTGTTGTCATATAAAATGTTTGTTGGAAAGGGACTGTTTAGAGGGAAAGACAGAGAGAGGTAAAGGGAAGGGGCAAACTTATAAAGAATATCTGGAGCCCCCATACCAGAACACGCAAAAAATTTCACAATTATAATTAAAATGATTATCTCTTTTTTTTCAGGCAACATCAATCAGTATCTGATAGGGGTCCCTTGTAATTTAAATGGTGTGTGTGTGCATGTGCACACATGCGTGTGTGTGTAACTTATTAGTGCTGCACATCTTACTTGTGTCTGGGAGTAAGAGTGAGCACAGAGCAGGCACATAGTGGCATGTTGAAACTAGCTTGCACCAGTTACCAAGGACCATTTGTTCCTGCCACTTCCCATTTCTGCTGTGTTCAGTAATGCCTTGATGGTACCTTGAAAGCCGCATTGGTAAGATTAGTTTCACCACAGAGGTTCAACAAATGCTACAAACCAGAGCTTTTTCCTCCAGAAATCCAATCATTACATAAACATTTAACAGACTCCACTGGCCACACAGAACCTTCCTGACATGGATCTGTGATCAAAACCAAGTAAGTATTATGTGCTAAAAATAACACCTATGTTTAAGGTGACCAGACGTCCCACTTTTGGCGAGACAGTCCCGGTTTTTAACAATTTGTCCCATATCCCGCAGGGTTTTTAAAAAGTCCCAATTTTGGAAAGAATGCACGGCGGGAGAATGGGGAGGGAATACACGGTTTTCAGCGAGGAGATCCTCCTTGACCTGGAAGCGCCCGCACTGCCACAAGAGCTGGCTGCACTGTGCGGGCCCGAAACAAAGAACTTCAGGTGGGACGTACCTGCTGGGGTGGCGGCTGTCAAGTCCCCTAACTACCTATAGGCCCGCGTCCTGGATGCCAGCGTGGGTCTCTGGGCTTTGCGAGGTGCAAGCCGCTTGGTCTCCAGTGGGCAGCGGGCTGGATGCAGGGAGCGTGGCCGCCCCAAGCGACAGCGGCGCTGCCCTGCCTTGTCCTGCCGGCTTGTGCAGCTCCGGCATCAGTTTCCGGACTGGGTAACCCGATCCCTCTGACTCACTCAAAATTTCCCATATAGTAATATTTCTGAAAATGATCTTTTTAATGAGGTATCATTATCAAAAATATAGATTGATAAAGAAATGGTTAAATCTTGGGCATCAGCAAGAATCACAATAGAGAACAAAGAGTTAGAAATATTTCATCATTTTGAAACAAACCATGTTCCATACAATAATGCACTAAAAATTATGGAATACGCGCTGTCTTTACCAGGAACTAATGCTGCGACTGAACGCGTTTTTTCTACGCTAAATAAAGTGTGGACATCAGAAAAATCACAATTGTGTTGAGACGTTGAAAGCCATTTTATGTGTGAAATAGAATTTAACAAGTTCCTGTGAAAAATTTGATGACCTTTTAAACAACAGCAATCTACTAAAAAAACTTCACTCAAATGAGAAATATGCCAAAGAATAAAATAATACTATACATAATTTTTAATGTATATTTGTAAATTGTACTTTTGAAATTTTAAAATGTATATTCCAATAGTATTTTGCACTCTATGAAAATTTTTTTTGCTCCATATAGACCAAATTTTTAATGAAGAACCCCCCCCCCAATCAATGGTGTCCCGCTTTACCAATTTTAAAACCTGGTCACCTTACCTTTGTATCATTTTTAATCCTTACAACTATCCTTAAGAAAGGGCAAGATACCTATTACCCCTGCTAGACAAGGAGTCTAAAGGCTCAGAGGTTAAGTTTATCATCCAGTATGGCAACGCTTTAACTAAGATAGATTTTGAATTCAAAATGTACTTCCATGTTAATGAATTGTTCTAGAGAAAAGTGCTGTCTAAGGAAATCATGCCCATCTAAGGATATAAGCATGCCAGCCGACAATTAACCTTGTCACTAGGATGGAAAGACCAGTCATGGATGCTTGAGAAATCTTAAGTGGGATGTCTAGGGGTACATCCTGTAGGGATGTATATTCTCCACTGCTCTTTGTAGCTCCAATGAAGACACAAAGACATGCTTATCAAATCTATTGATGTCACAAAACTTGGAAGGATACACTATTATACATGTTTGTGTTAACCTTCTTGCATAGTTTCTGGAAAAAAAGGCAAATTTTGCAAAGCTAAATAAACAAAATTAAGGGCAGATAAAACAGTTTGAAGGAGTGAAAGATATGATTTCTAAAGAGAAAAGATTTTTGGAGGAGTCTGAAGGCAGTTTTGAGTTCCTGAGGCTGTTCTGTAAAAGAGACACTTCCATCCTTCCAGGGAGTGAAATTCAACCAACAAAGGAGAGATATGGGGAAACAGACTCCATTTCAACAGGAGGAAGAATTTTCTAGTACAAGGTCAGTACACTTCACCCCTCTCAGTTTCCTCAAAAAGAATCCAGAAGGCATCTCTCCTAGAGTAATGAGTAAGTATACAGAGGCAGATGACCCTGGTTTGAATCCTAGATCCTCCACTTACTAGCTATTTGATCTTAGGCAAGTCTCATCAGTTTCCTCATCTGTAAGGTGAGAATAAGAATAGTACCTACTTTAATGGGTTTTTGTAAGTATTACAAAATACATTGCATTTTATAAAAAAAAAGAAAAGAAAAAAATAAATGATGTCTATAGCTGCATAGAAAGTGTTAGAATAGCACCAAGTACAAGGTCAGTTATGTACACCTTCACTCTTGTTACAGTCACGGAGAATTCCTGCTTGGGCATAAACCAGAAGCTTTATCAGCTTTAGTCATCTGGGCTTTTGTGTTTACTTAACTTCCCCTTGAAACACAGTGCCAAACTCTTGGATGGCCTACAACAGATTCTTGTTGATGAACTGAGACCCACAGTCTTTTAAAAATCTTTTAAGAATGCTATAAAAAGGGATGGCATATGTTCTACAAAGGAAGTGCTGGCAACTTTCATTAAAACTCCAATCCCTACCACTCTCCGAGCTTTTAATTCCTCTGTTTTGGAATATAGTACAATATATAAAATGTAATATTCTTGAGAAACAGCCCAACAGATCACCTTATCTTTTAACAACTTCTTAAAAATCATATTCTTAATTTCGTATTTTTGTATATATTTTTTATTCTTGCTTTGATCCAAACATGAAGTTGAGATATGGCAGTCATTGGGAATAAAAGCTACCTTTCTTCCCCTTTGACCACAAGTATTTTTAAAAAGTAATTACCTTGTACTTATTATTAGTTCTGATAAGTGCTCTCAGGGAACAAAATATACAGAGAGTTGTTACTAAAATAAATCATCATTTAATCCTTGAATTTCTAATTAATAGGCAAACTTGACTCTAATATTGCTCACTGATACAAACCAGGGACTTCGATATAAATTTTATCTAAATACTGGGAGTTGAATTTGATGCAGTCTGAGCCATTGTTCTAGGAAGATATGCCCATAAAGAAAGAATAAGCTACTTTGTATTATTTTAACCTGAAGAATAGAAGGCTGGAGAGAGAAAGAAATCTGATGTATTATCTATTCAAAAATACAAAGATTATTACTTGAGAGGTAGTTACCATATGTTCTTCATGTCCCCTGAGAATAAAAAAAAAGAAAGTCAGGAAAAATATATAGCTTAAATGAAAGCAATGAGGATTTTGGATAATGATTTAAAAACAAACTCGTGTGTAAAAAGCACCACTGAGTATAAGAACAGTTCACCAAGAGACAGTGTGCAATCTTTTTCTCTGGGACTGTATGTTGTGTGTACACTGTTTTCCAATTTGTTTCACCACCTGTTTTTCTATTTGTATTAATGAGGAAAGAACAAGAAAAAGTTAAGCCATTCCTTCCCAGGGATATAACTCTAAAGACAAGCAAATTACCACTACAAAAGCCATTGAAGTCTCCTTCTGCACTTCATCCCAGAAGAGCTTCATTTTCATCCCTCTCAGTCTCATGATGACCCAGCAGGTCTCGGAGCTCCCAGTCCTCCACTGGTTTTGAGACACTGGCTTTCTACAAACTGGTGAGTTCTCCTGTTCTTCTTACTGCCCCTTCTGCAAAGGTACTTCACTCCCCTACTACACACTCATCACAAATATACCTAATTCTCAGAAAACATTCCTTTGTGGAAAATATCCATTTTCCTGAATTCAACAATCATCTTTGTGTGATTAACTCACAAATTTACACATTTTAGCTTTTCACTCTCTCCCAAACTCTAGTTCAGGATTGATGGGTATTCTCACTTGGTTATTTCATAGTCATCAAAACCTCAAAACACCCACCTTCAGAAAATTGACCTCCTTGGTTTGACTTTTTAATACTGCTTATTGATGACTTAATTCACTTTATATGCCAGCCTTAAAAATATATCCCTTTTGCCTGACCAGGCGGTGGTGCAGTGGATAGAGTGTTGGACTGGGATGTGGAAGACCTAGGTTCAAGACCCCGAGCTCACCAGCTTGAGAACGGGCCCATCTGGCTTGAGCAAAAAGCTCGCCAGCTTGGACCCAAGGTCGCTGGCTCCAGCAAGGTGGTGCTCAGTCTGCTGAAGGCCCGTGGTCAAGGTATATGTGAGAAAGCAATCAATTAACAACTATGGTGTCACAATAGCAACGAAAAACTGATGATTGATGGTTCTCACCTCTCTCCGTTCCTGTCTGTCTATCCCTATCTATCTCTCTCTCTGTCCCTGTAAAATATATATATATATATATATATATATAAAATATATAAAAGGGATATATATATATATATATCCCTTTTACCTTCTCAGGTCTAGGTACCCCCCATTCCTCTTCTCCTATCCCCAATCAGTGACCAGGGCTCCCATTTTCTGTTCTATACGGCTCAAAAAAATTAGAGGATCAGGGAACATGAAGAGCCACTAGTACTTCAGCCTTTTGTATAGTGCATTTTCACCAATGAAATAAAAGTTGGTTTTGCATCTCATTTGCATAATTGAAGAACTTCTTTGACTTGTCATTTGCTTTTCTGATGTTCTTGTTTAATAAAAAAGTCAAATGCTTCTTTTTTATCACTTCATATTCATTTTGAAATATCCCCTAATTTTTGTGAGCAGTATATTATACTGTTCACATCTTTCTTTCCCATGAATACTATCAAAGATTCTCGAGCACATACTGCATATTCGGGGCTCTCTTTACAAGCTGACCCCAAGTCACTTTCCTACAGCAATATGCCTCTTAAAACCCTTCTACTTAAAACAAACTTATCTAGAGCTGACCCTGTCTCTTTATTCAAACAGACTGTCTTTCTGAACCTTGTAGTGCTGCCCCAAATCCCACTCCAGGCCCAAACTCCTTGGACTACTCTGGTGAATAGTGGTTGTCCCTTCATCCACATGTCTATCTGTAACAGCTTATTTGCTCTTAACACATATTACCTTAAACTATCCATTGTGTTTTATTCTCATCTGTCTTTCCCAACTTTCAAATGATCGCAAACAATTTGAAAGCATGAGCTCTTATACATCTTTATATCTACTCTCTTAAGAAATACATGTTCATGAATACTGGCTTAATTGATTTTGCCATCTTAGAATCAGACTGTTGCTTTTTTCCTGTGTGATCAGAATAATCACAAGCAAAGCTCAGCACATTTAATTTTATCCTTCTCATAAGATGGGTAGCTTTTAATCAATCATTTAGTCTAAGGCCGATTTAATCTCTCATATGAAAATTGAAAGGAGGAAGAGTAAAAGAATGATCTGAAGTTGGGGCAAGAAAAAGAAAGAAGTAGGAAGAAAAAAAGGGAGAGGAGGAAAAATAAACCTAAGAAGAGAAAATCCCATGGTTTTGCTTCCTCTGTGTTAGACAATTTAGAAATTACCCGTGGTCCTTCTCACAGTTCATTCCCCATTATGGAGAATCAGTCAGAAAGAGTATATAGTTCACATCACTCATTCTCTAGTGACTATTCCTCAGTTTCAAGATTTCTAAGTAAAATAACTAACCTCTTCATTTCTCCTACAATGAAGCAAGTTCCTGGCCCACTCAATTGACCTATTTGAATGAAATTGCTATTGTTCAACTTCTAAGCATCACAGTTGAGTTTCCTTCAGTTGATTCTAGCAACATTACCTCTTTGGCTACCTTAAGTATCATCACAATTTTTTCCCTTTAGTATTGAGTAAAGAGTAATGTATATTCTAATTTGGCACTGTTATTTAGTGAAGTAAATTTTATCATTCTTATTATACCTACCAAATCCAAATTTTAAAAATGAATCTCTCCTGGTGGCATAAACAAATTGGTCTTTACTACACAAATTATCATAACAAATTGTCCTTGGCTGCTCAATGTACATACTGTATGTTCTGACACCTGTTATTATATTTGTAGCATTTCTACTAAAAAAGGAACTGATCAAGGGAAAACAGCCAAGTTCAGAATGCTTTAAATTTGTATTACATGTTTTCAAAGTAACTTTTAAATATATGTGGAAGTTAATATTTGCAATTCAACACAAAAGCACAGAGGGGGAAATAGAAATGCTTCCATTTCATATAAATCACACCAGAAAGAAGTTATTTGGATCATCCATTTTTTACCATAGATGAAAGAGTGAAGAAAGACTATCTGCCTCCCAAAGAGGACCCTTATAATGAAAAACAATCATGTCTAGAAATAAAGAGATAAAGAATGAGTAGGAAAAGTTAAGCAGGAGCTAGGATAATATAAAGAATGATGACAAATGGCCTTCTGACAGTACAACCTTTGTTTCGATATTCTAAGACAAACTCTAGAATCACAACAAGTGCTTCTACTACGAGCACCTACTATGCGACTGGCAAGTGTCTCTGATTCTTGGGAAATACAAAAGGGGCACAAGATTTGGTACCTTTACTGAATGATTAAGTAATCTCTTGTGGGATATAAAAGTAATGCAAAAGAGAAATGGAGAGGGGAATACCAAATCACAGGGAATAACATGAACCATAGGCATTGGTTAAAAGAGAACAGAGATTCAAGGAAGTGACAGATAGCTGTTCAATGCAACACTCCATGTACTTCATAGACGGGTCATGAAAAATGTGGAACTAGATATAGGGTCTTCAGGATTTAGTGGTCAGAAGAGATGAGCAGACATTTTTAATGGAAATCTTCAAGAAAAGGCATGGAGACAAGATTAATAAATGAGGAGACATTGAGGGGGCCACTCCAGTTGAGGAGGAAGCTGTGTATTGGGAAGTGAAAAAAAAGACAGTGTTGCTAGGCCAATTTTGAAGGCTGCTAATAAACCACAACATGAGGAAAAGACAGAAATCACAGATATATCAAGGAAATAGAGAAAGAGAACCAAAAGCTCTAAACCAGGGGTCGGGAACCTTTTTGGCTGAGAGCGCCATGAACACCACATATTTTAAAATGTAATTCCATGAGAGCCATACAATATGTTTAACACTAAATACAAGTAAATGTGAGCATTTTATTTAGACCAACACTTTTTAAAGTACAATAAGTCTCTGAATTCTTTTTAATAACGTTGTTAAGCTGTTGCTAATCAATGATGAATAAAGTACTTCTTACCATTAATGCGACTTCTGGTGCTGCATGGTTTTGCTGATGGCTTTGTAGTCTGGTTGATACATGGGGAGATTAAACTTCAGGCAGGTGTTGAGACTTCCATCAATTAATTGTGATCATAGGTTGGTCTTAACATTCTTTAGATGTGAGAAAGACTGCTCACATGCATACGTGGAGCGAAACATTGTCAGCACAGCAACACTCACATGCTGCAGTATGTGGTATGTGATAGGAAGCACGTTCCAAGTTTTGACAATAAGGTGGTCTGTGGGTTGAAGGTTTTTCATTTCTTTCCACTTGTGTTTGCTCGCCAACTCTGCTTGCTGCCGTGCAAGTCTTTCCAAATCTTCATTCAGTGACTTGAACTTATTCACCCACATGTCTGAGGGCTTCAGGTCAGCAGCTTGTATCTCAAAATCTCTGATGGAGACACTGGGGATGTAACTCAGGTCGGCGCTGTCCACTGCACACTCATGTGGATGGGTAATAAACTTAAAAACACGAGTGCGCTCACGAAATTCTCCAAAGCGTGCTTTGAATGACTGCCGGAGATTAGATGTGAAGCCCGCTAGCTGCTGGAGATCAACATGTTGAGCAGGGTCACTTGCTGTGCATGCACCTTTAAACTCTCCCAGGTTTTCAAAATGTAGTAAACAACCTGTTTCAATGTCTATGGTGAAAAGTTCCAGCTTGTTTTCAAATGCAAACACTGCTTGTTGAAGAGAAAGACTGTATTTCCAATACCTTGCATTTTCACATTGAGCTGGTTCAGATGTTCAGTTATGTCCACGAGATAGTAGAACTTAAGGAGCCACTCAGTGTTAGCTAACTCAGGATGCGTGATGTTTTTCATTTCAAGAAATGTCTGGATTTCACTCAGACAAGCCGCAAAATGACTGAGCAGCTTCCCTCTTGACAACCAACGCGCACTGCTGTGCAGAAGCAGACCAAGTTATTTATGCCCAACTTCATTCAGCAGTGTTTTGAACTGGCGATCATTTAAAGCTCGGGCAACAATAAAGTTGACCACCCGAATGACCAGCAACATCACCTCACCAAGCTGCTCGCCACACATCTGAACACAAAGCACCTCCTGATGTAGGATGCAGTGAAACCTAGGGATAGGTCTCTTTTCATGTTCACGAAGAAGCACTATGAGTCCTCTGTTTTTCCCCACCATGCTTGGAGCACCATCAGTACACACTAAAATAAGTTTATCCATCAGTAGATTTTTTTTTAGCGACTCAGTGAAAGACTTTAATAAATTCTCCCTTCTTGTTGTCTCTTTCATAGGCAAAACAGCAAGACTTTCCACACGTAGTGTGTCACCAACAGCATACTTTGCAATCCCACTGAACTGGGATAAATGACTTATGTCTGTTGAATCATCCAAAGCAAGAGAAAAGAATGGTGCTGCATTTATGTCCTTCACTTGTGTTGCCTCAATTTGATTTGCCATCATGATGGTACGATCATGAACAGTTCTTGCCAACAGAGGCATGTCTTTTATTCGTTTGATTATCTTGTTTTTATCCGAAAAGTCATCAAAAAGTTCATTGGTAACATCAAGCATGAATGTTTTGGCATAATCCCCATCTGTGAATGGCTTTCCCTTTCTCACAATTGCTAAAGTACCAGCAAAGCTAGCCAAATTCCAGTCATCTTGTTGGGTCCAAACACAGAGTTGCTGCTGACTAGCTTGCACTCTGCACAGTAGCTCTTGACATGCTTTCTTCCTACTGTCCCCCACTGGATATTTCGATGCAAATGTAGTATGGCGTGTGTTGAAGTGCTGCTTTATGTTCGACTGTTTCATCGATGCAGTTTTATTGTTGCATATTAGACACACTGCAGAACCGCTCTCTCCACAAAGGTGAATTCCTCTGTCCATTCTTGCTGAAAAGTACAATACTCCTCATCTATTTTTCTCTTAGCCATCTCCTTTGTCAAAAGGGTTTCTGCAATTAGCTAGCTGACTACTTTATTAAAAGGAGGAAAGTTTACTTCCTGACCTCACAACAACCCGTGTATGTTATGCATTATCCTTTAAAAATTTGGTGTTGTCTCGGAGAACAGCTATGATTGGCTCCAGCCACCCACAACCATGAACATGAGTGGTAGGAAATGAATGAATTGTAATACATGAGAATGGTTTATATTTTTAACATTATTAATTTTTTTATTAAAGATTTGTCTGCAAGCCTGACCTGTGGTGGCGCAGTGGATAAAGCGTCAACCTGGGAACACTGAGGTCGACAGTTCAAAACCCTGCACTGGTCTGGTCAAGGCACATATGGGAGTTGATGCTTCCAGCTCCTCCCCCCTTCTCTCTCTCTCTCTCTCTGTGTGTGTGTCTCCTCTCTAAAATGAATAAAATAAAAATAAAATAAAATAAAATTAAAAAAAAAAAAAAGATTTGTCTGCGAGCCAGATGCAGCCATCAAAAGAACCACATCTGGCTTGTGAGCCATAGGTTCCCGACCCCTGCTCTAAACCAAACATCCAAAGGTCTTCCTATAAAGAATCAGGTTCAGATGACTAACTGGATTGATTTACTAAGACTTTTGTTCTGTGTAAGCAGCAACTGAGAACAATCCCCTCATGATCCCTACTCAAGCAAAATTAAGAATCCAAACAATCAACGTCATTGATCATTGTGGCACATGACTATTTGTGTCTTTTTGCCCATTCTTTAATTTTCCAAATGGTTGCAGCCAGCCTAGAAGTTACCTTTGCCTAATTTGAACACACCTCCTTTCCCCAAAATTTATATTGGGATATAGGGATGCCAATCTAATTGTTATTTTAAAAGAGTATGAGGCAAACCTGAGAATAAGAATTGCCATATAGCCATTTGGTCCTGGAACCAGCAAAGACTAATCTGCAAAAATAGAGAAGAATATGGCATGTTAGCTGGCTGGACACTGGAAGAGGAGAGATGTGTAGTTAAGGCTGACCTACCCCAGCTGAGTGCAGCCCACATCACTGAACCCCACCTGACCCTCAGGCCCATGAGTGAGCCCAGCTGGGATCAGCACAGTCATTCAGCCAATTCCAGCCTTCAGTAATTGACTCTCAACCAACTGCTTACTGTCCTATGCTGCCGGAACTTTGTGGTTGGTTTTGGGTGTACAGAATATAATATAAATAGCTAATTGAATTGAACTAAAAACATTCTTGACCTAATTTGAGTTTCACAAGATGTCTCTGTATTCTTACAATGTTCAAGGAAGCAAACAAGATCTAATAGACTAAACATGTTAAAAATGAAAAAAAAATGCCACCATATATTGAGGCCAACACTCTTTTTCCTTATACAGTGGGAGTTCCTGTGCAAACCACAGACAAATGTGATCCAGGCCATCCAGTTATTCAGTTCATTCAACCTGCCCGGAACTGCCTTTCTTTCTTCATCATTCCTCAACCCCTCTACCCTCAACTGTGCTCACTGACAGTGTGGTGTTCCTTTCTCAGAACTTAACTTTCTCTTTTAACCCATCTCAAGTTATTTATTCTCTTTCCCACTCCTTCAGGGCCATACTGTCAACTAGTGATCCCCACAGTAAATGGATCTGTGAAAGGAATTTGTAGGAGGGTCTGGTTGATTAGGGGGCGTGGCATCATCCTTTCTACTGGGAATCACTTCTGTTTCAGGAGGCTTCTCAGAAATGCAACATCTTAATCCAAAGGTATGGATTTTTAATAGCAGAATTTTCAAGCTTGTGATGTATGGGGAAGTCTTCTCCTTCATCCTCCCAATTACAAATAGCCTGGATCCTATGTTGTCCAGAGGCATAAACCCATCATACAATAAAAGGTAGAGTTGTCATTATTTGTTTTGTTGTTGTTTTATTTTGTTTCTTTTTTCATTTTTTTTGTTTTGTTTTGTTTTGTTTTTTGGTTTTTGCACAGCATGTTTGCTTTTGTTCCCTGCAGCCACTTAGAAAAAATAAAATTGGAGAAAAAATAGAAAGTGTGAGTCTGCCTACATGTGTGTTTATGGGTGAAAGGAGGCCTGGATATCAGAACTGTAGGAAAGACTGAAGACTCACTACTTTCTAACACTTCTGCAAAGGCATGACCAAGTTTCCCATAGTGCTAAAACCTAGGTCACTGTTAAAAGGGCAATGGGGGGATGAGAATTTATTATTTTCTTCTTTGTTTCTGTTTTTCCCAAAGGCCTCCTGACATGGGGAGATGGATGGTGGCCAGTGACAAGGATCAGGAAGTCCACCCCTTGCTGCCCAGGCTCTGGGAGTCACATTTGTCATTCCCAGTGTTTTCTCCTCAGTGGGAATGTCTTGCCATGGGGCCTGGCTTGACTGCCCCAAGGACAGGGAGGCAGGGGCATAAGAGGAGAGACACCATTCTTCATCACTCAGGCAGAAAAGGGAAGGATGAGAAGAGGAGGGGAAAGGAGCCATCCATGGCTGAGTCTTGATTAATTACCAGTCTTAACATTGACAGAAATGTGTAAAACAGAGCAGAAAGGTAAAAAAAAATGTAAGCAAACTTTATAGCCTCCTACACAGAAAATAAATGTATCTGATATTAGAAAAATCAGTTACTCATGTCAGATGTCTCCTAGGCAGAATCTAAGGATTTGGAAACTATAAATAAACAAATAGAGCACAAGACTTATATTTGCCCAGCACATCCTGGAGATTGGAAGGCATGGGAAGATGAGCTCTGAAGATAAAAGCCAGATTTCTGCACATGCATTTCATTTGCATCCTGTGTGCCTGGTTTCTGGACTGATGACAAGAGGCAACTGCCGCCAACACAAAGAGACACCGATACTTCTTAGAATGTATTGCCTATACATCCACTCCTGGGAATGAGACTCCATGACCCCTGATTTCTTTGTGTGAGTCACCTTAAGGATAGGTATCTTTGCCTTTCCCTTATTTCTTCCACAGCATCAGCTGGCCTCCTAATCACCCAGACACAATGCCCTCCAGCTACTTTCTGGTATGCTAGGAAACACCAGCAGCAAGACTGTTCCTTTGGTTAAAGAACCCTAATCCTGGGAGGTCTAGTGAACACCAAATCTGTTCACTTGGAATTTTCCTAAACAGTCAACTTCACTATTTAGCCCCAGGCTAGGAAGTTCCTCATTTGTTCTAGAACTAAAAGAAAGAAAAAGAGAGTCTGGTAATTTTGCATGTCAAAGAAAATTAAAGTAGGCCAGCAACTGAAAAGATCTGGGTTATCTCTCAGAACTGCACATGGTGAAGGTGAGAGGAATTCTGGGAAAATGAAATATCAGTGTCTGACTCATATTTAAAATTTGGTTATCCAAGAATCCCAGAAACCTCTCTTGGAAAGTTTCTTTTTCTCCAAAGAAAATACTGTTGATAGAAACACATCTTCTTAAAATTGTGTTAATCACTTTAGACTATAAATTATATCATTTTCTAAGTGTTTAAAGAAGTTTAAAATCTACTGGGTATATACCCTCAAAACTCAAAAACATTGGTATGTAAAGACACATGCAGCCCCATGTTCATAGCAGCATTGTTCACAGTGGCCAAGACATGGAAACAACCCAAAATCCCTTCAATAGATGACTGGATAAAGAAGACGTGGTACATATATACCATGGTATACTACTCAGCCATAAGAAATGATGACATCGGATCATTTACAACAAAATGGATGGATCTTGATAACATTATACAGAGTGAAATAAGTAAATCAGAAAAAGAACTAAGAACTGCATGATTCCATACATAGGTAGGACATGAAAAAGAGACTAAGAGACATGGACATGAGTGTGGTTGTTACCGGAGTGGGGGGAGGTGGGGGGAGAAGAAGGAGAAAGGGGGGGAGGAGAGGGGTACAAAGTAAACCAGATAGAAGGTGACAGAAGACAATTTGACTTTGGGTGATGGGTATGCAACATAACTGAATGACAAGATTACCTGGAGATGTTTTCTTTGAATATATGTACCCTGATTTATTAATGCCACCCCATTAAAATTAATAAAGTTAAATTTAAAAAAAGAAGTTTAAAATACTTCTAATTTTAAGGTAAGTTATTATTACTGTTAATATGTTTATGGGATTGTCTTGTTTAGATAGCATTAATCATATATGAATGCTGAAAAATTGTAGAACTGACATCATCAGATAACATTCCATGGGGCAAGGTTATTGCATTTTTATAAACATTCTAAGATACTTTCATCTAAGAAAAACACATTAGAAAACTATTTTACTTATTTGGGGCTCTCTTATATAATATATCCTCTCCATCCATCTTTTCTAACCTAATCTTCTCAAGATGTTACCACATAGCTGTGTTTGAACCAAAAATTTCAACAGATTTTCCCTACCCCCAAGTTACTTTGGTCCCTTGTAACTGCAATTTCTTTTAAGAGAGTTTTTCTCAGTAGTTAAAAAGATTTTCAGAGCTTATTTGAACTAATAAACATTGCTAGAAGTTTGGGGAAATTAAAAACAAATTGCAACATAAGCTTAAAGTATCTAGAAAAATCATTTATACAAAGGTTAATGCAATGGGAAAATAACCTAAATCTAAATCAATTAAATTTTAAGACACTCTTGTTTCGTCATATTTCTTCCCTTCCCTCTTTTAACCATATCCCTGGTTCTGTGACACTCTTGATACACCACTAAATGTTGAAATAAATCTCTTCAACCAGTCTCTTTCCTGTGCAATTTAATACCAAAGTCAGATCTAGAGGGTGAAATCCATCTCTCCTTTCCCGTTAGTGTTGTCTTTAATTTATGTTCCTTTAAACATCACTATTCTTCTTTAGAGGCTGCAGCATATTTATATTACCACCACTCTTCCCAGAAGTCCAACTCTTTTTTCAAGTATGTCTTTTAATTCCCTTCAAAGACCTTCCAATAGCCAAAGGGTAGGATTGCCATTTTGGCTAATTCTCTAGCATGATAGGTCTTTTACAAATTGCTTTTCTAAATGTGTCTACCCCATTCTTGCCAGTGAAAAACTCTGCACAAAGTAGGTGCTTAACAATGTTAGTCACAGACACTCAGAGCTGGAAAGGACCTTCGGGAACACCTAAGAAGTGATACTGAGAACTAAGAAGGGAAAATCACTTATTTATCTTTTAGTGTTCTTTCACTATACTGGATTACATGTTGAATAGCATTGGTTTGGTAAATATTCTATATGTGTACTAGGAAAGATGCCTAAACTGTCCCTGATAACTTTCTGTTGCTGGGTTTATTTTATTACATTAAATGTTCTACTTCAAGAGACAGTTGAGGCCCTGGCTAGCTGGCTCAGTAGTAAAGCATTGGCCCAGCGTGTGGAAGTTCCTGGTTTGATTTCCGGTCAGGGCACGCAAGAGAAGTGACCATATGCTTCTCCACCCCACTCCTACTCTCTCTTTCTCTCTCTCTCTCATTCCCCTTCCTGCAGCCATTGCTCAAATGGTTCAAGCAAAGTTGGCCCTGGGAGCTGAGGATAGCTCTATGGCCTCACCTCAGGTGCTACAATAGCTTGGTTGCTGAGCAATGGAGCAGTGGAACCAGATGGGCAGAGCATCGCCTTAGTAGGTGGGTCCCAGTTGGGGCACATGTGGGAGTTTGTCTTTCTGACTCCCTGCCTCTCACTTAATACAAAAAAAAAGGGACATTTGACCAACACCATCTGCTCAATTATTTGGTGAGATAATAATGATGAAGA
The DNA here is from genome assembly GCA_037038555.1 of Rhynchonycteris naso. Lineage (NCBI taxonomy): Eukaryota > Metazoa > Chordata > Mammalia > Chiroptera > Emballonuridae > Rhynchonycteris > Rhynchonycteris naso. The sequence goes on from CM072999.1 coordinate 22,040,418, forward strand.
TGATTATGACCATGTGCTGAATGTCTACTATGTGTCAAGAACTAAGCTAATTGCTTTAATTGTGACAACTGTATTTAAAATAGGCACTACTATAATCCTTGGAAAATCACACTTACCCAAATAACAATCAGACTTGAAAAGGCTCAGTAATGTGGCCAAGTTGCAAATCTAGTGAGTGGAAGTACCAAGATCCCAATCCAGTTTTGTCTGACTAGTATCCAAGCTCCTATTCACTATATCCACAGGTAGATAGAAGGTGACCAGAATCTAGTGAGCAATAATGTCCTTGGCTGGTATCTCTTTTGCTTCCACAGCTGCCAAAGCACTCCTATCTGAGATTCTTCTGAGAGTTGACTTTTCCATCTGTTAAGTGGTAAAACGGGCTTATCCACTGCCAGTGGAATATTTATATGCAGCATTGTAATGCAGTGGAAAGGTCAGACATTTTTAATTGGAGCAACTTATCAGTAAAATTTATAGTCTATTAATTATCTGCTATTTAGATTTAAGGCAAACCACTTCTTTGAGTCTCAGTAGGCTATTCTAAGAGTGGATTATTATAAAGTTTCAAAATTTTATGTCAAATAGAATGCTATCAATAAATGGTGTCTATTACTATTGTTGCTCAATGGAAAGGTTTTATATTTGCCCATCTCTGCCATGATACTGCAAAATTTGGGCATTCTATATTTTCTTTCTGTCAGTTGCCAACTTATGCCAAGACTCCAATGTAAGTATATACATGGTGATTCAGAAAGCCAGAACCTGGAGATATCTCCAGGCATACAGGGTCAGGGCTCCTTTAAGAAAGGGCAGGAACTTTCAGGGACCTTCAACCTCCACTCATCAAAAGACAACCTATCTGAGGAGCATCCTTTATGCCAGTTGGTATGCCAGTTGTCTTTACCTGTCATGAACCTTTTAAGCTGTTTGGCTAGTGGGTATGCTTATGTATTTCAGATTGTTTTCCCTGCTTCCAAGTGTTGTTTGATTTGTTATATAACCTATGTTCTTTTCTTAAAAAATAATATTATTTAAAGAACAATGGTAAGCATCAGAATGAATAACATAAACACTGTTATCAGTGGTTGCTTCTGGGGAATATAAATAGGGTATGGAAGATTATTTTTATTTATTTTATATTAATTTTTATTTTTATCAAATAATTGTATGTAGTTAATAAAGCCAACCATTCTATAATATTTTCCTTTTTAATTAATTTTTTTTCAATTACAGTTTGCATTCAATTTTATTCTGTATTAGTTTCAAGTGTACATCACAGTGGTTAAACAATCATATACTTTAAAAAGTGTTCTTCTGATAATTTCAGTACCCATCTGACACGATACACAGCTATAACAATATTACTGACCATATCTCCTATGCTGTACTTCACATCCTCATGACTATTCACTCAAGTCTTCACTCAAGGACCTCAGGGGAGTTATTTCCTGCCGGCAGCTCTTGGCTGGTCTCTGCTGGCTCCCAGTTGCTTATACCCAAGACACAGAGTGACCCTGACTCACTGGAGATGGAAAGCTTTATGGGACAGTCTTTATGGGGCAGTCATACATGTGCAAATGTGAGCCATGCTGAATCCTTGTTGCTATCATGCTTTATATTATGTGCAGCTTTTATAAGGGCAAGCCCTATGGATCATAAGACACCTGTTAAAGAATAATTTCTTTCTAGTGCTTGTGTGTACTCACTCTCAACAATTTCTAAGTGACCTAGAAGAAGATAAAAAATGAGAAGAAAGATGTTTTAAATAAACCAGATAAAGTTTTCCTTTCTCCTTCTCCTTCCTTGTATATCCACCTAGAAATTAGAATTCCAAAGGACCTCTAAAATAATTTGCTTTTTCTGGGATTCTCTGGATTGGAACTAGAATGGCTGTGATCTCTTCAGATCCATAATGTTGGAGAATTGAGAGAAATCACACGTTCTCAGAGTTTGAATTTTAATCTTCATAGGATATCAGGGCCATAGAGATATCTAAATGCCAGCTATGACCCTAATGATCTGACATTCTAGAAGATAGCAACTAAATGTCTACTAGAGAAAGCCTAAGACCTTTAAAATAAAAAAGAGGGTTTTTTTTACAAGTATGTATAAATAAGACTTGAACTCAACTCATTTTTTTTAGTAAGAGTTATTGAATACTTATTATGCACCATAAGCACTGGAGAGGTAATATATATAAAAAGGAAAGAAAGAAAAAGAAGAAAGGAAATATATCAGTTAAATGGGAAAAAGCTGATATCTTACTGACTGTCAAGAATAGCATGATGACAATAAAGAACATTTCAATAAGGATTATGGACCTTTTCAACTTAATCTGAAAATGTCTTGATGACAAGGGATTTCCCCCTCTCCTTTTGATGAAATATTGATCCATAAGGAGGGCTGGCAATAGTCATCACTGAAAATTGTATGGAAATCTGCACAAATGAGTAGATGAAACATGATTTTCCTTTAGAGAATTTTTCAAGGCATGTCCAGTACAGCCCAACTCCAAAATGCAATGTGCTACCTAGTCAGAACATAAGCCCAAGTAAAATATAAATTCCTGCCCCTGCTATAAATATTGTCTTCAGGGAAATCTTTCTCAAGGAGGAGGAAAGTCACAGTATAATACAGTTGGATAGACACAACAACCTGTCACCCTTTTGAGGAACTGATATATATGTTTTTATTGTTACTGGGAAGCAGGGTATGTATGTATATAGTTGAAATGCCTCTTATTTTATGCATGAAATAATGTGGGATTGCCCTCATCACGAACTGACATACAGTGTATGCTGTTCTGTGTCACTGCAGAAAGTTATATTTACAGGCCGATGCTGCATATATCTTTCTAGGAAGAAACTTGGTGATTTCGAAAAGTCTTTGCTACCAAAGCAAAAGCCATTCTCCTATCTAGGTGACTTGAATTTTGCTTTTGAATTTTTCCACCTTTCCAGTTCCTAGGACTGCTGCTTAGTCCCTCCCTCCTTTATCTCTTTCTGTCTCATAAACCCTTCCCCTCTCTTCACTGTGCTACCCATAAAACAATAAGGACAAAAGAACAAAGGCCTAAATACTCAGTAAAGCCAGTTGGAACAACTTGACCAACTGTGGCTATCCAGAAGTGTGTTGAGTTTAAGGGCAGCTAGTGCCTCCCCCTGGGGAGTTTGAATTTATTTGAAAAAATTACCTTGATGGTTTTGCTTTGGGGAATAAATTGCCTGTTCTTGGAGATCCATTAACCACATGTCCATGGATGTTCTATGAAAAGAAAATGTTTCTGTAAGGGCTATTCTCCCAAACCATATCTCCTAGAGATTTTACATTTGTAAACTCTAAGGAAAGAATCACACATTGTATGGGCCACAGGGCTAGCAGCGATGTAATTTGCTTCAAAATATCCTGCATTCTTTCATATATTTCTAATTTAGATATTTAAATAATTTGGGAGGTATCTGAAATAGAGGACTTGGAAATAGTTCTTAATGCATAGCCATAATGCTTGGGAAAAGACTTACTACACCACCACCACCACCAACACCACCGATTTTTACAACAAAGATTCACTTTGAATTTATTACCATAAGTACTAGATTTAATAAATGCACGCTACTTTTTCAGTGTATGCAATGCCCTTAACAGTGATTCAAAGGGTGTTACAGGTTTTTATTTTTTTGCAAAGTTGAATGAAGGTGCAAGTTAAACATATATAACTACTGTTGTATGAAAAGATGGAATCTCTAGCTGACTTATGGTTAAAAACATTATGCCCACCTAAAGCAAGCAAAATCTACCAATGTTTCAAGAAGATATAGTTTAAGGGATTATAGAGTTGGGTATTTTTCCATATGTTCAACAAATGCTTCCTGAGTTCCTGCTTTACATAAAGCACCAAGCCAGGAGATATGGGAAGGGTACATACATAAGGCATGGCCCCAGCACTCAAGAAGCAAACAGTCTAGTAACAGAAACTGGGATGATCTCCAGTCCTTTCTAGGAAGGGATCATTGTTGAAAACCTCAGAAGGATCTTGTTATAACAATGTATCACCTAAAAAAAACTATAATCCTGGATAATACCATATGCTATTTTCCCTAAGCCTATACAACCTTTAGAATGATGAATCCTTGAAACTTGCATTACCCATGATAGGGTAAATCTTTATAATGAGCCTTGAATTATTCTAGGGGGAAATATGACATTTACTTAGAACCCAAGGGCAAGGATCATTTTAATCTGTTTTAGTTTTAGATGCCTCTTCTGTAAACTTGAGATAGTAATACTTTATACCTCACAGGTATATTGTAAGGATTAAATGAGATAATGAGTTTGAACCACTTGGCCTGGAAATAAGTGTAAATAAATGATATCTCTTAACAATTATAAAAATAACAATATAGTGTCCTGCCACCTATAATCAGTGGACCTATCATCTTCATACAACATTGGAGTGGTTAACTCTTTCATGGACCAGTACCAGTCTGTGGGCCACAGTTGAAAACTGCACTAAGTGATTCTGGAAATAAATTTACCTGCTTTAAAGAAGTGCTTCAACTTTGTTCAAGGTACACTGGTTTGGAATGATTCAAAAAGAAATCACTGACATGCCTGAAAATTGGAGGCAGCACTTTGGAGCTCCGGCCAGCAATAACCAAGCCTAGAATGTTCCCAGGTGAATGGCTCATGGCTTTAGTTCACTACCACAGCAGAAATGGTGAGAAGGAAAGTCAATAGGAGGAAATCTAATCCAGATGTTTATTTCCCTTCATCTCGGTTCACAACATATAAAGATCAAATGTTCAGCGCTATTAGGAGCAGAGAAAAGTGCCATAATCCATGCGGTAACACGTTTTACCCTTGCTCTAAATTAATGCTCTGTATCAGTGTTTTTCCTGATTTGGCTTCCTGATAATGGTCTTAAGCATTTGATCTATATCATTTGCCAGTTCCAATACAGAAAAATCTACGTCATGGATTCCCTAGAGAGTCACAGAAAAAGAAATCTGCAAAGCTAACAGAGATGGCTGGGAGCTGAAGTAGGTTTGAGTGACACTCCTTAGGAGATAATTATTCTAGAGAAATTTGGTGCTCTCACATCACAAGATACAGCTATAATCAAAGTGAGAACTTTTGCTGCTCACCAATAATTAAAGTGAAGGTTCTTTTCAAAGAGTAGAAAAGCTTCAGAGTTATTATAATGTATTTGACTATATCTCTTACACTGTACTTTACATCCCTATGACTGTTTTCATATCTGGCAATTTGTACATTTTAATCCCTTCCCCTTTGCACTTGTCCTCTCCACTCCCCCTCCCATTTTGCAACCACCAAAGGAGAGGTGTTGAACCTGACCAGGCAGTGGCACAGTGGATAGAGCGTCAGACTGGGATGCTGCAGGGGACCCAGGTTCGAGACCCTAAGGTCGCCAGCTTGACTGCGGGCTCATCTGGTTTGCACAAGGCTCACCAGCTTGAGCCCAAGATTGCTTGCTCAAGCAAGGGGTCACTTGGTCTGCTGTAGTCCCCTGGTCAAGGCATAAATGAGAAAGCAATCCATTAACAACTAAGGTACTGCAACGAAGAGTTGATGCTTCTCATCTCTCTCCCTTCCTATCTGTCTGTCTCTATTGTTCCCTATATCTGACTCTCTCTGTCTCTGTCACACACACAAAAAAAGACAGATGTTGATAAGTATTAGACTTATTGGGGTGATCACTTTGTTAAGTTATGAAAATGTCCAATCACTATGTTGTCCACTTGAAAAGAATATAATAATGTCTGTCAGTAGTAATTTAAAAGAATGTTTTAATTAAAAAAAAGAAGTAGAGAAGTTTCAGAGAGTTGATTCCTTTGCCCATGCTCTGTCTTTAGGACAATATCAAGAAATAATTGTTGAAAGCATGTAAAGATCTAGCAATAATTTTGTGGTGCTCAGCAATGTGTCCTGTCATTGGATCACTACTTTCTAATCTGGATTCACTGGAAATTTGAGTAGGTGATGCATGAGAAAGGGGGCTGCCCTGATAAAATAATATGGAGAAACATGTCATATTAGGATTAATGACTATGCACAACACATGTGTGTATATTGAAAGGTCTGAGAAGTCCCCCAGTAAAGCAAAATTTTTAAATTTGTATATATCTTATGTTTAGCAAATGTATTTAAGCAAGAACCATTTATTTCCAGGAAGCAGTTGAAAAAAAATATTTACTGGCAAATCTATCAATTTTACGTTAAACCACTGAAATGGAATGGAATAAAATAGAATAGCTAACATTTACTGAGTGCTTAATATATGTCAGCCAAAAGTTATTCTAAATACTTTGCCTGTCTCAGCACATTTTATCCTCCCAGAAACCCTATCAGGTATGTGCTGTTACTATCCCACCCAATGATTAACTTCATGAGCTTAGTAAGCTAGTAAACGGTGGGCCTGACTTCATTCAGTCTGCACAGCCTGGCTCCCGGTCACCTCTAACCAGCATGAAGGGAGAAAACTGGAAGTGATTTCAAAGAAGGGCCAGATCCTATTCACAAAATCTTGGGAGAAAATAAAAACAGAAGTGTTTTTCGAACAGTGCTATGGTATTCCATAGCACTGTTCGAAAAGAAGAAATGCGCCCCCATGTTCGTGGCAGCATTGTTCACAATAGCGAAGATCTGGAACCAGCCCAAGTGTCCGTCAGAAGACAAGTGGATTAAAAAGCTTTGGTACATATATACTATGGAATACTACTCAGCCATAAGAAATTATGACATCGGATCATTTATAACAAAATGAATGAACCTTGATAACATTATACGAAGTGAAATAAGTAAATCAGAAAAAAGGAAAAACTGAGAACAGCATGATTTTGTACATAGGTGGGTCATAAAAGTGAGACTATGAGACATGAACAAGAGAGTGGTGGTTACGGGGTGGGGGGTGGGAGGGAAGGATGGGATAGGGAGGAGGGGAGGGGCACAGGAAAAACCAGATAGAAGAAGACAGAGGACAATTTGACTTTGGGTGATGGGTATGCAACACAATTGAATGATAAGACAACCTGGAGATGTTTTCATTGTACATATGTACCCTGATTTATTGGTGTCACCCCATTAAAATTAATAATAATAAAATTAAATTAAAAAAAAACAGAAGTGTTTTTTCTTTTTCATTTAGGAAGCAGAATGTGAAAAGGAAGGAATAGTATCCTCATATACAACATAGGATTCAAATAAAAGTTTTACTATAGGAAAAATCCCCAAGAACAAAATTGGTAAAATACTAGATTAAGTAAAGATTGTAGTATTGTTTTCTCATGACTCTTTTAAAATGAAAACGTTTTGCCACATGTAGCTCTTAGGCCAGTCTTGATTAAAATCGATAGGATTTAATAGTCCCTAAATTCTTAAGAACCTGCATGCAGGTATACTGGATTTCACATGAAGAAGCTGATGGGACATCTCCAGGGATAAGTGAACCAGGACACAGAAAATGTCCTAGGTATTAATATTTCTGCCTGAGAAATGAGCCTATTAGAAATATGCTAAAAAGGATGCTTAAAAGGCAAAAATAATCATTTAACTACCTCTTAAAACAATAAAACACCCTTTATAAACAGGACAACTCTAGAAGCTGCCAGTCTAAAATATCCTGAGATGACAAGCTTTTTGGTAAAAATGCAGTACCCCTAAACTGACACAAATACTTCAAAAATCTTGAGACTATGACAACTAAATGGAATAGCTAAGTAGAACAGTGAGTTAATGTTCTTCTTTCTCTTACTACCTTCATTTCTCTCTCTCTCTATCTCTCTCTCTCTCTCTCTCTCTCAAAGTAATGGAATATTTAGAGAAATTTAAAAAGCACTTCAGGCTACATACAGTTAAGACAAAATATTTGTTCAGCATACTTAACTCTCCATATCATCTTTTCATGCACAAACAATAAAGATAAGAACACGAAGGGGAAATCTAAGAACAGTTTCTATTACGGAGTGTCAAGGAAAGCCTAGTCCTCATAGGAAAACAAATGGGACAAACAAAACTGCGCTATGGCATTAACAGTAAAGTCCGGGACAATGTTTGCCTTTGACCTTTACCCTTAGTCACCCATTCCTACACCCTTTATTCCTGGCCCTTGCCATCAATGTGACTTCGTTCCTGCATTATTCCGTCCTCCTTTACTGCCTTCCAGAGAACTCGGCTTAGCATGTGTGGCAGGATGCTCCTTAAATGGATATCTATGATGGGAATGGAATTTGTGTCAAATTTCAGAAAGGCAGAGATGATACAGGTTTTGTAAATGCTGTTCTGAGCAGAATAATGGAGACTAAAGCTACTCTCTATATCTGGCAAATGTTCCCTTGGAAGCATTTTTTCTCCTATTATTATTTTTTTTCAGAGACAAGCACAGATCATCTCTTGCTGTTTCCTTTTTTGTCTCTTTTTTATTACAAAATTAAAACTTATTGGACAGTATCCCAAAACACTACAGATTTCACATCTTGGTTGGGCTAATTATATCATCCAGCCTGCCAAAATGATTTCATCAATGAGCTTGCAGTGCAGCAGCTCTCCTAATCAATTCTTTGAGACTTAATTAAGGGCTCTGCCTTAGTCTTCAAGGATCTGGGTCCTGAAGCAAGGAAGGGAATTAGTGGAAAGGGTAGGTGGTCAAGGTTCCTGGCACACAGAAACCCACATCTCTCACCACTGCTGGTCTTCTGATTGCTTTGATATTACTTGGAACTTAACAGACAGACTCTCTCTAGTTCCTAAGCCTCAGTTGTTCTCTCGGTTACTATCATCTAAGACCCATGGTGGTAATGGTTTCAGAACTACTCAAAGGGTCCAGGTTTATTCACAGACAGATGTGCCAGGCTAGACCATGGTGGTCAATTTTGCAAGACAGAAATTTTAAGCTGGAATTCCTTCCTTTCTCGTGAGGTTGTATGGAGAGGGTCTGCCAGATAAAGAAAAGAAATATAAGAGGATGACATTAAAAGAAGTGGGTTGAGGCTCGATGGTGACAGGTTGAGTCATTATGTGAGCATAGAACAAAAAGGGAGACATTTACCAGAGCTGTGATTATAGATCATAACTGGCCCAACTGAGAACTCTGATAGAGTTTTAAACAGTAGAATCTTTCCTGATGGCAGGCTTACTAATTTAAATACACAGATATTGTTTAAAGAGGATATACTGAAGATTCCCACTACCAATGTTTACTAGGGGATGTGTGGCACTTTGCATGTTGCTATAGGGTTCACATAGGATTTAAACCTTCATTTCAACCATCTGGCATTTGAGCAAAGACATCTGAGAAAGTAAATCCATACATGATACATGGACAGTATATAAAAATTAAAGCAAAGATGGAACAAGAAGATGTGGTTGGGCTGAACTGGCAACTTCCAGTACAAATCGTGCTTTAACACATGGGACAACTGAGATATAGGGAAATAGAGCTACTATTTTAAGCTAATATTAATGAGTTTTTGCTGATAATTTCAATTATTTAAGTCCAAATAAATCAAATATATGGATTTTAAAGTTTAATAATGTCCAAAAGGATTCAATTAAGGAGATGAAAAAGAAAAGTATGTTCAGAGCAAATAATAATCATATCTTAGAAATATGTGCTTAACAACCCTAGCACACGGCAGAAATCAAATGTAGACATTTACCAATGTAGTCTAATTAATTGCAATATTTCTTTCTATTTTTCTCAAATTTTTCTTTAAGCTTCAATTTGTAGTAAATGTGTTTTTCAAAGTCAGTTTCCAATTAACAATTGATACAATCAATAATACTCAATTTTAGGGATGAGTAAATTATTTTAAAATTAAAGAATTTTGTAGTGCCTGACCAGGAGGTGATCTAGTGGATAGTACATTGTCCAGGGACACAGAGGACCCAAATTAAAAACCCCAAGGTCACTGGCTTGAGCACTGGCTCATCTGACTTGAGTGTAGGCTCACCAGCTTGAGCGTGGGGTTGCTAACGTGAGCCCAGAATCGTTCGCTCGGCTGGAATGCCCTGGTCAAGGCACACTTGAGAAAGCAGTCAATGAATAACCAAGGTGCTGCAACGAAGAGTTGATGCTTCTCATCTCTCTCCCTTCCTGTCTCTCTGTCCATTTCTGTCCCTATCTGTTTCTGTCTGTCCCCCTCCCCCGCCCCCCTCTCTCACTATAGAAAAAAAAATTGTAGTAAATTTTAGGAGATTTTCTTGCAGAATCTAGTATTTCTCATCATCATAAACAAACTTAAAAATCTACACTGTGTTATTACTTGACTAATATGTCTCAAGCCCACTAGAATACAAGTTCTATTGAGGCAGGGTTCATGCCCATCATATTTCAAGCTTTGTCTTAGCACTTAGCATATATTGCCTTGACACACTATAGGAAACTTCTTATTAACAAATGAATAAACAAAAAAAAACCCTACTATAATAATCATTTAAAAAATGTCATAATAATTGGTATGGCCATGATTATAACAAGGGGGTGACAGCAAAGATTAAAAATATCAGTGAAAGGATTTCCCCTTTGGTAACAACCAAACCAGGCAAGACATCTCTCCATATTTGTTGAAGAGGGGACCTTCTAATTTCTAAGTCACATTGCTCTTACTGAAAGTTGAACGTTGGAATCCATAATTAAGTTGCTTCTCACATAAGACAGTCCAGTACAGTGCATACACCTAGTGACATCAATGCATATGCCCTGAGGGTGCTTCATAAAAGATGTCTTCATTTCACAATAAATTCTTTAAGAGGAGGACCTATATTTCTTACCTCCTTGATTAAATCTTAGTTCACCACTATACATGTTTCCCTATCCTAAATGCCTAGTCTACCCTCTACATAATTCAGAAAAACAAAATTTTGTACTGGGAATAAAAAGATCCCTGATTTCATTTAGAAAATAATTGAGAGTGAAAAAAAAAAGAGATAAAAGCCATTGCATTATAATTTTAAGTTTTTGAGAGAAAACTGAGGTGGGGGGGGATAAAAAGAACATTTTTAAAAAAGATACCAGATTGGTAAATAAAAATGCGAGATAAAGATCTAAAGATCAAAGTAGACCATAGACCAAGATTTTAGTTTTTTGGAGTTTGGGACTTGACTCAGTTTTTTGTTTAGTTTCAATCTTATTCAACTTCATTTTGATTGCTGTTGGCTTGGTTTCACACATTAGATTCCTATTCTGTTTTGGAATGCCTGCTGACATAGAAACCCCTCATTTCTTACTATACTTCACAATCTCTCCTTCCCCCTCCTACATATAGTATTATAGACTATGCATAAGTGCAGTATATAATTTGGCACCACATAAATATTATTAGGTCTAAGGCATAGTGGAGGCATTGGCATAGAATTGGGGCTGTATGTCGCTAAGTATTTATTATGTCAATTTTTTCAATTATGTAAAAGCTTCCATGGTGCCCTGTGATGCTAATTTTAAAATGATATCTGCTGTGGGGTTTTAGGTATAAACTCAACTCAGCAAGTAAGTCCATTAAAAATCATATTATATAAGACTCATCATGTGGTGCAAGCTAAAATATGGGACTTGGAGAAAAAATGGTAATAAATTAAGAATGAGAAAACAAAATATCATTCTTCATCTGTTTATGATCTCCATGAAAATGACAGAAAAATACTATAAAAAACCTTGATATTTACTTTAAGAAAATGCTCAAACATTTCCCATTAGTACTTATGTTTTGCGTGGTAATGGGGAAATGGGGAGAGAGTTCATTTACTTCTTTCTAAAGGCCATAATTTCAAATTTCAATTAAAATGAAATGAGCAGTACGATTATCACTATGGAGCAGGCTGTGGGTAGCAGCAATAGGCCTTCTTTCATTGCTATGGCAACTGGACTGCACTGTCATGACTACCTTGGTGCTACATGCAATTATCAGTGTGTGAGCTAAACTGACAATACACAATCAATACCCCATAAGCTGCAAACCACATTTTGAGCCTGAAACAAAATCTAGTGAGAGAGAGGCAATTTATTATTATTATTATTTTATGATTGTAGTCTGGGACAGACATAGGCTATTATAGCCAACTGTATATTCTGCTAGAAGAGAAACAAACCTGTATTGTACTATCTGGACTAAATACTTCCACAATTAGGAGAATGAGCTCCAAATGGTTGGGGTCCTGGTGGAGCATGCAGTGGAATGGAATCAAATGACTACAGAATAGTATTGAATGTAAACTGTAATTGAAAAATTAAAAAAGAAAAGAGAACACAATGGTAGTTGGGGCTGGCGGCTTGGGAGGACCAGAAGCTTTCCTCATGAGAATAATTAACTACATGGAAGCTTAGGAAAAAGTCTCTTGCACTGTCAGGGTTGAGCAAAGGGAGTATATGAGTTCAATGCTCTCTGGGAATCCTCTTCACAAGTGCCAAGCTGCCTGCTATTTGCAAGAACAAAATAAAAGTATGTCCTGCAGACAAAAACTTCAGTTGGGGATACATAAATAGAAACAGAAAGAGAACCAGATTCCCCAACATTCAGTCCTGTCCTTTTCTCAACCTCAAACCGGTGGTTCTCAAACTCTCACATAGGCGAGAGCCAACTGGATGGCTTGCTAAACTACAAATTGCAGGCCCTGCTATGAGACTATTTGACTGAGTAGATCTGAGGTGGGACCCAAGTATTTGCTAATGCTGTTGGTTTCAGAACCACTCTTTCGGAACCACGGCCTGAGGTTAAGCTTAGCAGTGGCATCATAGCTTATAAAACCATCATCATCTTCATTACCTCTCTCCAACTACGGTCATAATACAACTCCATCTGTATGCTTTGGAAGAGAAGAAGAAAAGGCATTGAAAAAGCTGCAGGACTCTGAGCTATTCTGCCGTCTTGGTCCAGGATTACAGCTCTATTCCCAGAATGGTCCAGGGAAGATTTCAGGTATTAACCTTTTGTATACACCTTGTTTAGGGACTTGAGATATAACAAACATCTCTGAAGATAAGCAAAGAATAAACAGCAAGAGCTATGCCAGAGTAAAACATACTGAAATCATAGAGATAAAACATCCTTTAGGTTTGAAGTCAGGTCTGAGACATACAAAATGCAATTGGCAGGTAGAAAAAGAAGAAAAAGAAACCTGGAGAGGGGCCTCTTCACCTATTAACTCTTAACCATTAGCCTCCTTTGAGAAGTGTAGCTGCTGAGAGAAAGCCTTCTGTTTAGTAGATAGCAGAAAAAAAAGCCAGAAAACTGAGGCTAGAAGGTTCGTCCAGTGAGGAAGATGCTGAGTGGTAGAAAGCTCTGCAGCAGTTTGGGCCCGGGCAGAGATGAATGTTTTGGCAAAAAGCTGCTGACTCAATGACATTCACAGTCCAGAATAAAGTCATTTTATCTCTTGGTTTCCAGCGTGTGGATTGATACTGAAGTCAAAACGTGTGTTTTGGAGAGAGAGAGGCAGGCACTTGAAAGTATGCATACCCATAAGAGATCATGCTGTCTTACGGTTTTCTTGGTATCTTTAATGTTTCTCACAGGACAGAATCTGACAGCCCCTTTTTAAATCAGGTTTCGTCTATTCAGATTTATCCCCAATCCGATACATGGAGAAATGCATGGCTATGCTTCAAATAATAGCAATAAATTAGTGACAAAGAAACTACAAGTCAATCAAGAACCTAGACAACAGTTTTATGAAAGTAAATGCTGTTTTCCCATTCCTTTAAATGCCTGTCCCGTGCTAGGTATCTCAGAAAATGTATGGCAGTTCATAACAGTGAATAGAGTAGACCGGCAACCTTCACAACAGTAGTAGGTAAGTAAAATGGTACTGAAAAATGTCATCCAATTTTTTAAAAAAGAAAAAAACAATCACTAAGACACTTTAGGTTTACAAAATGAGCCCAGCATTTAGCCACAAATGGGCATTACAGAAGATTTTTTTTAAAATCTTATCTAAGTATGGTAACAGAACATTGTTTCTTTAAGCAAAGTCCCTGGGCCAGCAGTATTTGCCAGTTTCAGAATCCCTTCAATAGAAGTCCCTCTCTTCATCCTCGCTGGCTGACCTTACATGACACGTTTTACATAGCACAACCAAAGAGCCATATGTTGTTTACACAGTTTCTTGAAATGATGGGCTATTCTTTTAACTGAAAGTGATACAAAAATAAAAAATAAAATAAAGATCCCAAACTGTCATCCTTTGTTTTAGCTGTTATTATGTTTTTCCTCTAGTTCACACTCTATTCAATCCTGATATGATGAAGAAGTCAAGAATAACAATGATAAAAGCCCATTTACCACAAATTTGAAAGCCAACAGTTAACTATAATACTTTCCTCTCACTGTGTTGTTACAATTTAGCAATTTAAGATCCAATCGTTTCTTTCCAGAATTCACCTACTCCTCAAATGCTGAAGGTCACTTTTGAAACGTAAATGAATCCGACAGAAAAGATACTTGAGAGCCTCCCCTGCCCAAACCCCACCTTGTGAAACAATTTGCTTATAGGTTAGGTTTAAGAAATCCTTCAGAAACCCTAAATTGCAGCATCGGGCACTCCAGCTGTTTTAGAAGTATTATTCTTCCAAATTCATTAAAATTATTTTGTGCATTTTATGACACAAAACTTATCAAAGCATCTTAATTGTGAAACTAACTAAATATCCCCAGCATTCCCCACATTTAAAGAGATTATTTATTTTCTCTGAGGGCTGCTAAAAGTTCTCATGGCACATTTTTCTAATTTTAAAACCATTTTCATTTCACACTTCTGCAAAACTTGAAGTCAGGAGTGAGCTGGTGGGTCTGTTTGAAGTGTGATTCACACTTTATGCTCTCTTTCCCCCACAGCTCATGCATATTTATAAAGCCAAGCAGACTTCAGGTTTTAAACATGCCAAAGAAAGGGACTATTTTAGAGGATAATAAATAAGTGCACATTAGTTATGTAGCAGTTTATGTCTAAAATATCCACACTGTTTACAAATCTTAATGCACAATTTCCAAAGATAAAATAATAGATAAGGCATCCTCATCTTTGTTGTATCCTACAAAATTTTTAATAAACATGTTTTTCTTTTCTCTAGAACTATTTCAACAGTAACTTTCTTTTTCCAGGTCTATAATATTCCTTATTTCATTTAATAATCTATTCATTAATTTATCGACCAGCCCATCTATCTATCTGCCCACCATCAATCAGTCATCAAACACCGCTGCAGAAATAAAGCCAATGTTAGACCAAAGGAGTACAATGAGAGAATGCCACACTTCTCAAGGGTGCAGAGTCACATAAATAAACAAGTTATTGTACCAATATGAAAAGAGCTACAATTGATCACAAGATGAAATAATGAAACAAATACTTAGCTTTTACTAGATGCACTTCTAAAAGGCATTATGAAAGCAGTGGCATTTCATTGACTGTCAAATGACAGGACAGGATGGAGTTCACCAGGTTAATGGAGAAGAACAAGCAACTCAACCAGAAGAAGCATCATGAGCAAAGTTTCAGAGGACTGGAGGAACTCAGCAGACACATAGGAAACAGCCATAACGCAGCATGGATGGAGTGCTGGGTGCAAATAGCAAAATCTGGTACTCAAGACTAAAATAAGAAGCAGCAGAAAGAACCCGATCCTCCACACTGAGGAGTCTGGACTTCAGCCTGTAGCTGAGAGATCGCCAATTCAACGTCATGAGCTAAGAGTGTCCTGTGGGAAAACTAGAGTGTGAGCCTCACTGTGAGGCATTCTAATACAATTCATTCAAACCATCGCACAGGCTCAGGGAAGCACACTCTCGGGTGCAGATTCAGTGCCTCTTTCTTACTCTGAAACCTAATTGGAAACCATGAGTAAAAAATTACCCAGAACTACAGGGGTCATATCAGATAAGCATTTAGGTGGGAGGAAGACAGATTTGGTGGATGGAGGGAGGCAGAAGTCAAAGTATCAGTTAGAAAC
Source organism: Rhynchonycteris naso (assembly GCA_037038555.1). NCBI lineage: Eukaryota > Metazoa > Chordata > Mammalia > Chiroptera > Emballonuridae > Rhynchonycteris > Rhynchonycteris naso. The sequence continues at coordinate 22,056,379 of CM072999.1, forward strand.
TGCTGCAAAGGTCCAGTTCCTGCTGATACTGTTCACTAGCTCATTCATTCCTTCAACTGGTAGTGCTGAGAGCATTTAGGACATGCAAAGCCTGAGCTGAACTGAGAACCACACAAGGGAATTTTCTTCACGGAGAGTCTACTGGACTGCCTTCTGTTTGGTGGTTTTCATTTTTGTCTTTCTTCAGTTGGTAAACTTTTTGTCATTGTTGTTAGGTTAGAATTAGTAGATTTAATTTTTTTCTTAGTACTCTTAAATTCAGCTTTACCAAGTAACATACCAGACTTCCTAAATAGCAAATCTTCCCCAGGCTGTAGCCCTTGTCAGGAGACAGAATTGATCAAATACCACCATTCTGGGATGTTTCCACCCCAGAATTCTACTCCGGTTAAAGAATCATATCTTCTCAGGTTTTAACTAGAATCAAGCAGTCTAGACACAGATATGACAAAATCAAAATAGCATATACTGTTTCTTTCCTGCTCATGAATGTAGGCCTCTCCTCCTTAGTACTGTTTGATACTAAAAGACATTTGAGTATGACACTTTCTAAGAAACTTGTTTATCAATTTTGATTCTTGGCTCAGAATAAAGAATACTATAGTTGAGAAAGAATTTAATAAATATCCTGAGCTAATTGTTCTCAGACATGGACAAATTAAATTTGGTAAACTTCTTAAAGACACCAATAGTACCTCTTTTAAATACAATCATACACTAGCCCTGGACAGGTTATTACTTAGTTAGAGCACCGCCCCACTATGTCAAGGTTGCAGGTAAGGGCCCTGGCCAGTTGGCTCAGTGGTAGAGTGTCGACCTAGCATGTGGAAGTCCTGGGTTTGATGCCCAGCCAGGGCACACAGGAGAAGCGCCCATCTTCTTCTCCTCCCTTCCCCCTTTCCTTTCTCTCTATCTCTCTTTTCCCCTCCCACAGCCAAGGCTCCTTTGGAGCAAAGTTGGCCCGGACACTGAGGATGGCTCCATGGCCTCCACCTTAAATGCTAGAATGGCTTCGACTGCTGCAGAGCAACACCCCAGATGGGCAGAGCATAGCCCCCTAGTGGGCATGCCGGGTGGATTCCTGTTGGGCACATGCAGGAGTCTGTCTCTCTGCCTCCATGCTTCTCACTTCAGAAAAGTACAAAAAAAAAAAAAGATTGCAGGTATGATCCTCAGGGCACATACAGGAATAAACCAATGAATGCATTAATAAGTGGCACAATAAATCAATGTTTCTCTCTTTCTCTTCCTCTCCTCCTCCCTCCTCTTCTCTCTCTAAAACCAATAAGTAAACATTTAATGTAAATAAATAAATGTAATCATGCTTGCCTACTCCACGCTGTGCATGCTCTGTGCATGCCACAAATGTGTGTGCTTATGGCATTCAGTTTCACGACTCACAACATTGTTTTGTAACTTAGCCAGGAAACAGAGTATTGCTGTGATAACAACATGCCATCCCACTTTCTCACTGCCAGCAACACAGCCCAGAAGCCAAAACTCTGGGCTTGGGAATCAGATGGCTGAGAAAATTCTGGGACTCTATTATAAGCATGCTGACTCCTCCCCACTCTGAAGTAGCCTACACTTTTCAAGTATGCAAGGCATGAATCAGAGTGATGCAGTATCATGTACTCCTCTGCGTCCCTCTGTTGGAGATATGATTTGCTCTCTTAAGTGAGAAATCACACAAATTCACCACTTGCTTAAAATAAATTTAAAAAATAATACCCTTTATCAATCTGTTATAAAAAACTCTATAGAAATTACTATTTATATTTATATTCAACAGGATATAAAGTACATACAGTGGATTCTTTACAAGTTTATAAATTATCTTAAAAGAATTGGTGAGCCTGACCAGGCAGTGGTACAGTGTAGAGAGCATTGGACTGGGATACAGAAGATGCAGGTTTGAAACCCCAAGGTCTCCAGCTTGAGTGTGGGCTTACCTGCTTGAGCGAGGGGTCGCTGGATTGAGTGTGGGATCATAGACATGATCCCACGTCACTGGCTTGAGCCCAAAGGTAGCTAGGTTGAAGCCCAAGGTCGCTGGCTTAAGTCCAACGTCACTGGCTTGAGCAAGGGGTCACTCACTCTACTGGAGCCCCCTGATCAAGGCACATATGAGAAAGCAATCAATGAACAACTAAGGAGCCTCAACAAAGAATTAAAGCTTCTTATCTCTCTCCCTTCCTGCCTGCCCCTACCTGTCCCCTCTCTCTGTCTCTCTTTCTGTCTCTGTCCCCCCCAAAAGAAACCTGGTGATAAAAATCCAATCAAGAAACATTCTAGGTGAATTCTTGGTCTTCTGCTCTATATGCTGCATTGGCCATGTTGTACCCATTTCAGGATGAGCTTTCTCTTCCTTCGTTTTATTTTTGTTTTGTTTTGTTTTAAGCTGAATGCTGAGTTATTTTACCTATACACTATCTAAAAATTGACTTATTTTCCTTTCCTCATTCCACATTTCCTTACCACTTCCCTTATACTCTCCAACTCTTGGCAACTCAGATTAACAATGTGCGGCATTCTCATATTTCTTTATTATTATCTAGCTTCCTCACTTAACAAATTCATTGTAAAAATCTCTCTAAGTCATGTGCTTTAGATCAAGACAGATCAAGTTCAGACCATAACAGTCACTGAGAGGGATTTATTATAATTTGCTCAAAATTTCCATTTTCCTATTTATGATCATGTACTTAATATTTCCTCTTTTTAAAACCATTATAAAAATGTTCTGATAAAATCCTTCCATACATATTCTTAGATATTGGTATTTTATTTCTCTGAGATAAACTTTTCCAATTAGCAATTCCTGAGTCAAAGGGTATATGTGCTATAATTGCAGGAGAAATTGCCAAGCAAAAATTGATCTTTGTTTAAAAATTGCAACAACTCAAAATTGTTCTGCATCTCAAACAGCAGGAGTTAGCATATATTTAAATTTGTGTCGATAAAATGAACATAAAATGATATGTATCTTATTGTTCCTTAAATTTTTAATTATTTGATCAATCACTAAGGAGATCAGGCATCTTTTCATAAGTTTGAAGGCCATCAGAGTGTATTCTTCTCTGAAGTGTTTATTTATATTCATTACCTATGTTTCCATTAGTTTGTTTTCTTTAGTTACAAATTTGCAAAAATTCTATGTATAATCCATTTCACTTGTTGATAAGAGACATTGCTAGCCATGTATCCAGAATTAATATTTCTCTTCTTCACATAAAATAACTCTAATATTAAGGTTGGAAGTATGCACAGATTAAACAAACAGAAAGAACAAAACCAACTGTATTAACCAGTCTCCTCTTTAGCTGGGATAGACCAACTTATGGCAAAAGAACTATAACTTGACATCACAGGGTAAGACTTTTGGGCAATTTTCTTAAAAGGATGCAAACTTAGCTGATATGTACTCCTTGATTTCACCCTTTCTACTTTTTTCTTCCTGGAAGTTGAGTTTAACACTGAGGGTGGAATGGCCTTGTAGTGACCCTCAAATGACCAATGGTCAGGATAGCTATTTTGTGATGACTTCAAGGAATTAATTGCTGCATGAGCTCTGGACCGTTAACCTTTTGACTTCTTGTTACATAAAAAAAAAAAAATGAAGACACCTAATTTGCTTATAGCAGTTATTTTTTTAAATTACTTAATTAATTTTTTTTCAGCTGGTGTGAGACTTTAATAAAAGAATGGCCCACCATTTTCTGTCTCCACTGTTTCTTTACCATCTGTTTGAATTCAATGAGAACCTGCATGGCCTTGACGGCAGCAGCCCCTGGCCATACAACTAAGAAAAACGTATATAACTTTTAAGCCCATTGTGACTTTATTTTATTTATTTATTATTTATTTATTGTGTTTACATAGATTCTAGTGTCTCCCCGAATGCATCCCCCCTCCCCCCATATCCCCCTCAACATCTCCCTTATCCCCCTCCCATCAGCTTACTCCCCCTTTCCTTTCAGGTTTAATTCCATTCCTTAGTTCACATTGTTCCTTGGATTCCTCAAATGAGTGAGGTCATATGATATTTTTCTTTCTCTGCCTGGCTTATTTCACTCAACATAATAGTTTCCAGATCCATCCATGTTGTTGCAAAAGGTAATATTTTCTTCTTTTTCATGGCCCCATAGTATTCCATTGTATATATGTACCACCACTTTTTAATCCACTGGTCTACTGACAGATACTTGGGCTATTTCCAGATCTTCGCTATTGTGAACAATGCTGCCATAGACATGGGGGTGCATTTCTTTTTTTGAGTCAGTGATATGGTGTTCTTAGGGTATATTCCTATAAGTGGGATAGCTGGGTCAAAAAACAGTTCCATTTTTAATTTTTTGAGAAATCTCCATACTGTTTTCCACAGTGGCTGCACCAGTCTGCGTTCCCACCAGCAGTGCAGGAGGGTTCCCCTTGCTCCACGTCCTTGCCAGCACCTATCATGTGTTGTTTTGTTAATGAGCATCATTCTGACTGGTGTGAGGTGGTATCTCATTGTCGTTTTAATTTGCATTTCACTAATGATTAGTGATGTTGAACATTCTTTTATCTTTCTATTGGCCATCTGTATGTCCTCTTTGGAGAAGTGTCTATTCATTTCGTTTGCTCATTTTTGATCATATTGTTTGTCTTCCTGGTGTTGAGTTTTACAAGTTTTTTATAAATTTTGGTTAGTAACCCTTTATCAGATGTATTGTCACATATGTTCTCCCATTTTGTGGTTTATCTTTTTATTCTGTTCATATTGTCTTTAGCTGTGCAAAAGCTTTTTAGTTTGATATAGTCCCATTTGTTTATCCTGTCTTTTATTTCACTTGCCCATGGAGATAAATCAGCAAATATATTGCTGTGACAGATATCATTGAGCTTACTGCCTATGTTTTCTTTTAAGATGCTTATGGTTTCACAGCTTACATTTAAGTATTTAATCCATTTTGAGTTTGTTTTTGTGCATGGTGTAAATTGGTGGTCTAGTTTCATTCTTTTGCAGGTAGCTGTCCAGTTTTCCCAACACCATTTGTTAAAGAGGCTGTCTTTACTCCATTGTATACTCTTATCTCCTTTGTCAAATATCAATCATGCTTATGGCAGTTATTTTGATTCTCGGTTACAAATGCTTACAATCTTAATGGACAGAGTTCATTTCAACATTTCCTAAAGACTATACCATTTACATATCAAAAATATTTCTGAAAATTTGTATATGTTGACTATTTCCCTTTTATATTGCAGCATCTGGATTCTTAGTTGGGTTACAAATGGTTCAACTAATCACTAGGTTGTCCACATTTTCTTCCAATATTTTTGATACTTTAATTTTTTTACCTTTAATTCTTTAATTCATTTGGAATTTGTTTTTGTTTATAAAGGGAGATAAACACTATTTTATCTATTATATGGAGGGTGGATTGTTCTTTCTACTATTTGTCAAATAAATGCTTTTCATCTCTCCACTAAATTATAATACCGCTTTGTAAACAATTAAATCTCCACATATGCTGAGGACTATTTCTGGGCTACTTCTCTTCCTTTAACCTAGGTGCCCATTTCTATGCCAGACATATATAATTGCAATAATTTTTATTGAAATTATAAAGTATAATAATTCTGCCACAAAATATATAATTTTTTATATTTCATTTGGTTATTCTTAGATATTCATTCTTTCATAATGAACTTTAATATTATGTCTGGCCATTAAACAAGTCACCTGCAGGAGCTTTTACTTGGAACTGAAGTTAGATATCACTTTGGTATTAAATGATCCCACCCCAGGCCCTAGTCCATCTTTCACTTGGCTAGATACAATTCATTTATGTTTATAGTTTTATATGAGTTCTTACATCTTGTTAATTATAGCATTAGATAGTTTAAACTTTTGTTGCCTATTATGAATTGTCTACATCTCATTGTCTCAGACAAAAATAAAAAACAGAAAAAAACAAATTTCTGTCTTATCTTCCTTTTATACTTACCTTCCTTCCTTTCTTATTTCCCTCTTTCTGTCCTTTCTCTCACTCCTTTGGAAATATTCAACATTGTTAAAAGTAAATACAATCAGACAAAAAAATATAAACTGATCAGAAGAGATATAAAGAGAAACAGATGAATTTATCTCCTTTTAATAATGCCTTGACAACTATCATTTTTCTCTCTATTCAACAGATAAAAGGTAACTGAAATTCAGGGCTGTTTGGCTCCAGGGTTGTTGCCTTTTTCCTAGCAGGCTATTGTTACTCAATGGCAATTTCCCCAAAATATTTCTTCATGTACTACTTGCTTCCTATGTGGAGGCATTAAAAATAATCAGGCCCAATGTGAAAGGTAAAAAGATATTTTAAACTATGCTCCCATCAAGAAAAGAGGTCTTTCTTATGCTCACTAGGTCAGATCTAGAATATGTTCTTTTATTTTTAAGATGCTTGTAAAATAAAGTTAAATTCTTCCAAGTTTTCGGTGTACTGAGATGCGACATCTACCTGCCTTGTACTCCTGAAAGTTCCAGTTGCACATAGCAACAGCCAGCTCAATTTTACTCTAATTGGGGTTATCTTCCCAATGGGACAAGACAAAACCAACTAAATAAAACCAACAAAACTCCTTCCTCAGAAGACAGGTACATAAAATTTAGACGCAGGGCTAACTATCTCTCATGGCTACAATTTTGTTTTCATACATTTTCAACAACAGCTAATAAAAGAAAAAGAAAAAAGTGAGACGGGAGAGCAAAAAGATAACACATGAACAAGACACCCACTCTTCTGATCAGCCATGCATTAATAAGTACTATAAGATGAACCCTCTTTATATTCTATAGAATGATTATCAATACGCATGGTATTGAAATAAATATAGTAGAACTGGTTGTGGCTCATGTAGGGACTGTATCCTTCAGTAAATTTGATTTTGTCAATTGCAAGAAAATGTAATGAGACTATCATGAGAAGTAAGGAAGAAACTAGAATGATTTCAGGGTACTCATTAAAACTACTTTATATGAGTTCCCTGTGACTTTTCTTTAAAGTCAATCCCCTATGCCAAAAGGAAGAGAAAGAAAGAACTTGGGGTATACTACACTCAAGAAAGATAGAAGAGTAAAGATATTTTGCATTTCCCCTACCTTACCCTTTCTTTAATGGAGAGTAATATAAAGAGATTGTGTAAAAGTTTAATTAAGATCAGAATTAAAACATGGATCCTGAGTTTGTGCCTTGGGGAAGTTAGTGCACTTTTTTTGAAGTCTAATTTCAAGGGTGGAATGGAATCTTATAAAGTGGGTTTTTCCTACTAATTGGGCCCTAGGTGATGTGTCTAGGTATTTAAACTTCTCCTGAAAGGGTTATTTGCATTTTCCTCCTCAGAAATACACTTTAAAAAGAAAATATTCCTCCTATTGAACAAGTACTATTTTGAGATGTGACTATCCTTTGAGATGTGACAAGTGATTCAGGGAGCCACCAATTAGTACCCCAAACTCAAGAGGCTGGGTTTCTTTCAGACATCGAGAAAGCATCAACCTTTCTTATAGTATATAATCTCAATTTTCACATGAAAAGACTCTATCATCATCATCATCATTATTGTGAAATATAGAGACAAATCTTTCACAGTAACAACTATGGTGTAATCTAAGGCAAAGTATAGGATGTAAATCAACATATTTCCAAGGAAAACTTGAAGGTGGGTGAGAGGGAGCATCAGTATACTATAGTCTGGAAGGTCATTATTGAGAAATGAATGAATAAACTATCATCCAAATAACCAAACAAGCAAGCCACTAATCATCCAACCAATAAGCACTCACTCAATTTTGTATTGTGTTCAATATTGTGAGGTCATCACATCCATTGGAGAAGTATCCATCGTCTTCATATTCTCTTAACTCTAAGGTATGTGTTCTCTAATAAAGGAGGCAAAATAACAACATATTTAAAGGCATGGCAAAATATGAAACACTATAGGTTTAGGCATTATATTGCATGATAAATTATAAGTAATGAAACATGAGTGATGGTTTCTACAGCCGGGAAAAACTTGAAGGTGACTTTTGAAGGATATATCATATTTGCTAAGGTGAAAAATAAATCAAAAGGCATTACAGATTTTTGAAAGAATAAAAAGGTGAACAAGCATTATAAGTCAGTGGAACTACTAGGAAATAGGACTAGGTAGGATAGAGGATAAAAATGGGAAATAGCATTAGCTTGTGCAGTGAGAGAGCATTAATAAGAACAATCAGGATATCAGGAAGAGGAACCTAGATTTATCATGATAAAAAAATGAACACCTTAAATATTTAATGCCATTATAAATTTGTTCTAAAGTCAACATGCTATTAAAATATATAAGCAGAGTTTTAAATGGTTGACATAGATCATAATTTATTAAGTTTAGTTTACAGTAAGGAATTGTTTCTCTTTTATATTATCCATTTTATCTACGGAGATCTAATATATGGATGTCAACTATCTTCCTCTAACAATTAAACTCACAGTAAATATGCTTATGCTACAGTGGGGTGAGCTAAGCAGATGATAAAAAAATAAAAATAAAACAGTTTAGGATCCAAGGAAAACATTTGTCATTTTGGGGAATAAAGAAGGTCCATTTTTTTGTTGAAAGAGGTACAATAGTATAAAAAGAAAATTCCCTGTGCTAATTCTATCCTGAAGTATCTCTTGCAATAAATTTTCTCTTCTCTCCAGTGTGGAGGCTGATGTCCAGTGATGCAGCATCTGGGTGTGGCATGCTGAAGACTGAGTAAAGCCCAATCAGGTGGTGAGATAAGAAAGGTGACTTACAAGGCCCAGATAAAAAGCTTTGGGTACTTTTACCTCTATTGTAATTGCTTCTGTTTCAGCTCAGATACTTAAGTTCTGGTCTGAGTTTCCATCTCTTTTCTCTGAGAAACAGATGAACCTTTCTGAAGGCAAAGAAGAAGGAAAGATTTAAGGCTGATCTGTATGGGAGAGAGAAAGCACAGAGAGGGCCAGATGTTTCTGCAGATGATGTTGGCTGAATGGTTGAATACTGATCTACTACTTGACATGTCGGAAAACAAAGATTAGGTCTAAAACTTCTGATGGGAATAGCAAATAAGGAATCAAGAGAGCAGGGGAGGTAAGAGGGACTGTTCTGATCAGAAGTATTGGCCAAGGATTTGCTTCATGAGTACTGGACTTTGAACAATGTCTTAAAGTCAAGGCTGGTCATCCTCCACAACCCGCTAAATTAAGAAGGCTCTGGAAGGGACAGGAATCTTACAGGGTCATGAAAGGAGAAACAGAGCTAGAGAGTCTGAGAAAAACTCTGAAGGCTATCACACTTATTTTCTCCTTACCCCTAATCTCAGGGATTAACAACAAGAGAAGGAACCATCTACAGTATATAAGTGGGTCAGTGGTCCCCGGCTTCCAGTGACATGTTTATGGGCTTTATTTCAGTGCTGGTTCACAGAGCAGGATATTATGGAAAGTTCTATAAAAATAAATTTAAAAAGTCTTCCAATATATATCATGGGGCCACAATCACTCTGTCATTCACATTGCTTAAAAATAGAACAAGTCTAGCCCGTTGATATATATAGGAAGGGTTAATTTTCAAAGTATGTCATAAAATGTGATTATGTAGTGCTGAAGCAGTAATTTCATCATCAAACTGCTTAGCATCTCACAGCACACGCTGGGATGTACTATGAGAACTCAGCCACACACAGCAAAAAACACTTCATCTGTGCTCCAGAATTGAGTGGGAGGACTGAAGGAAGTTAACATATTCTGAGCACCTACTGTTTGCCAGGCACTTTATGGAAATCATCTCATGTAATCTTCATAATAGACCTGAACCTTCAGTATAAGTATGTTCACTTTATAGATGAGAAAATGGAGTCTCAGATGGATGTAGCATCTTTCTCAAGGTTCTTAACTTTCCTAATAAACAGACAAGAATGAAATACAGGGATATCTGGCTTCAAAATCTGTTCTTTAAAAAAATCTTTTCCATATACCCATTCTAAGAAAAGTTACAACATCCAGTCAACACCAAGCTTATTAATCCTTGGGCTTCAACATTAAAAATAAAGGTCTTATTATCTGGGTCAATTTTCACTACAAAAACAAACAAACAAATGAACTCAAATAAATACAACCAAATAACAAGATTTTTAACACATACCAGATAAAATAATATTCTACTTTAATTTCTCAGTTATGATATTCAAAATACACCATTAAGTCTGATATATTTCCATTTTCTATAGATGAGTTTTTGTGTGACTCACAACAGAATCGTTGGGAACTTTGCTCATTTTGCTCAAAGCAACATTAAGAGTGAAGAGAAAAAGAGGAAACTGATCAGAATGGATGTGTCAGTGATTAAATTAGGTTTGACCCTCAAACTGAGAATGAGCCAGCTTGATGAAAGCTATTTGTATTACTTCTTAATTGCTCCAGATTTCTAAGCAGTATTTTCTTCCCCACTTCAAGGAAGAAGTTTTCAGAACACCCTAATTTCAGTAACACATGACTTGAACGCTTTCCAGATATACCTGCTTTAGAAGGCACTATTGTAAAGTAATATTTGAAAAAAACAAAAACAAGAAATAAGTAAGCCAATATTGGAATTAAAGGCAGCTGCATGAGAAACTGTAAAGGGGCATGCATTGTCAGAATTACAGCACACAGAACATTCTGTCCCTGATCCCCAGGTGCACTCAGACAGCCATTGGTAAATCATTTTTAATTGTCTTATTAAGCAGCTTAGAGTGCAGCAATCAAAAGCTTGGGGCACTGTGAGACCTGGCATAGCCATCAGGCATGGATCAGCAGTCAGAAAAATAGAAGACGCAGGATTATATAACCAGTTATGGTCAGCAGGGAAGGAAATTCAGAGAAAAAGTGGTACATAGTTGGTTTGGAAGAGGTGCTGATCTCAGACAATATATAACCTGACATTATGCTTCCAGAGAGTAGAGACCCCTCCCTACACATGCCACACATTAGCCATGTGCAGTCTCATGACTGTACTGGGGAAAAACAACTGTCGAAAGAAGTGATGTCTTTTCAAGGAGAATTTTCTCATGCAGGGCTTTACATCATGACATAAAAGGTATTTGCAAAGCAGGACCAAAAGGTTGAAATGTTTGGGTATGTATGTGTGTGTAAATCTCCAGAAACTAAATCAAGGAATTGGATTCTTGCTTTAATGAGATGACACAAAAGAGCACAGTAAAGATAATTCTGTTTTTCACATATTAGTGGAGAGAAAATATGTTTGCTATCCTGAAATTATAATTTCCAAATTATGTACTACAACATAAGTAACAAATTTTTAATTTTTTTCTCTTGATATTTTAAGCATAGGCAAAAACATTTTAAGCCTATTTTCATAGGCATTTGACCTTCTCCGGAGAAAGAAACCATAAGAAATTTTAGTAAGGACAATGTTAATCACATGTTGCAACAATCTTAGAAAACTCATGATGACTACAGGTTTTTCTAAGGATTGACCCATTAATTTTTCTTTAGCCTGAGAGTCTGATACAAGTGTGATCAAATAATAGGATAAATAATCTCATTTATAGGAAATAGGCATAAATAAAGACTAAGAAGAATAAAGAAAGAATAAGAAGAATTTCCCTCATAGGTATTTGTTCTTTTTTTCTATAAGGTATAGCCTCTCTTCCCCCAAGCACTCCTCTCGAGACTTGACCACAGGTGTAGCATTTCAGAAACATTATGGCGAAATATCCCACAAGTGTCTTCATTAAAGTAATGATGATTCAAAAAGTGGCCATATTCTTTCACTTTTTTCAAAGTCATTAAATAAAGTACAATTTAAATGATTTAGTCAGACACATGAGCCAAACTGATTAAATATTTGTCTTTACAATAAAAATGAAGGAAACAAAGAATACACACACACACACACACACACACACACACACACAAATGTCACTTATTTTTTTGTTAAAACTTGTCCACTTCCTGTTGGAGAGTTCAGGATGATCTCAGCCCTCTGGCTACAGATTTGCATTCTCAAGCTTGGTCTTGTACTACAAAAATCTGTGAATCTATACCAGTGAGCCTAAGGTTGTGTGTAACTAACTCAGAAATATAAATTACTGTTGAGAGCTGTATCTTAAAAAAAAAAAAATAGAAATGAGGAGTGACATATCTAAAGAATGATGCCAGGTATTATACAAAAAACCTAGTCCTATGATTAATCACCAGAAAGGTCAGAAATAAATGGGTAGGTAAAAAGCTAGACATGTCAGGGCAGCCTGTGCACTACAAGGCTGAGAATGATGCGTAGGTTTAAGGGTGCTGGCTGTATGGATCCAGTGCGGCTTAACCATTTAAAGGAGCCACAAAGGACCAGACAAGGATAACAGTAATACGGTTGCACTGTTGTTGCTATCATTTTATAACAATTTGTTTTGGAAAACAAGTACTCTTTAAAAGGATGAGAAAGGAGCATAAATTTATCCATGCGCCATTTTTTTTTTTTTTAGTTCATCAAACAGAAAGAATTGATTTGGCAGAGTTAATTTTATAATCAAAAAGCTTATCATGGTTTTCTGTAACAAGTTAAGTAAACAGGCAGTAATTCAGTTACAATATTTACATAGATCATACTATGGGGCTTCTGCTTACTAAACTAAATAAAAAGGGGGAGTAAGAAAGAGATCATTTAAAATAATGGTGAACAGAGTGTCCCAGGGACAAAAAGGAATTCAAACATGGAGGGTCATCATTGCATTTGTAGTACAGCTATTTGTACCTCTCCCGGGACAGAACACACTATGGCCAGAGCTCTCATTAGACTGTGGTTCCCATGAACTCTGGCTGATCTCTCTTGTAAAAGAAGGTAAGTAATTTATTTGACACCAGGTTTACCATTCTCATAAAAGAACTTCTATTCCTTATAATTCTCAAATAGTACCCTGGTCACCCCTACCCATCTCCATGGAATTACAGCACAGTCCTTGTTTCATGCAGCAGGGAAACAGTGAGGACAAAGTAGTGATGCCTGTTGCGGAGGTAGTTCAATGCCAATCAAGCCTCTGTGGAGGTTGATTATTACTGCTTGATCAGCAGTATCTCAAATTCTTGATGACTTTGTTTGTTTGTTTATTTATTTAGCAAATGGTGTCAAAGTAACTATAAGTTCCACCACTGACCTCGATAAATGTTTGCTGAAAGGTATAAAACTCATAAAGACACATATCCCTGGATTACCAAATGTGAATGCTGATTCAGAGTTCATTCCAAGAGAGACATTTAGAGATAGGTAGAGAGACAGAAGAAAATATAAAAAAACAAGAAAAAGGAAAAGAAAAGGAGAGCGTGGGAGGAACAGAGCAGTGAGAGAAAGGAAGGGAGGGATAGGAGAAGAAAGTAAATGGGGGCAAGGTAAAGTGAAGAGGGAAGAGGAGAGAAGGAGAGAATAGAGAAGAAAGCCATGGCCTCAGTACCACAGGATTGGGCTTTGTTAATAGATTCCGTAATTTAAGTAAATGATCAGGCCTAACCCAGTTTGCCTTAAAAGACAATCAAACTCATTGCCTCAGGTAGTTGTAACTTTAGTTAGAAAGACTAATTCGAAACTCCCTTTGAAAGTTACTGCCTTGGAATAAACCATGGAGCTCTAATTTTATAGCTGAATTTACAGCTTAGATGTTATTGGCGTTTATTTTGCTAAATTCCATGGGATCTCGTTATTCCAGTCCCTTTATTACTAAAGTCAATGGAGGTCAAGAGATTCCAGTCATTTTGCTTGGCATCCTGCGTCCAACCTCATTAAAGGTTAAGCAATTCAGAACCAAGGACAGCTCCTGTCTCTCAAAGAGGGTTTACAGACCTGAGGCTTAGCTCTGCCATTTTAAATCACACAGATAGTTAATCATGGAACAAAGCAAATACTTGTCTTTGTTCAACTGAGAGATTTTCTTTGGCAGAGAGTAATGGTATTACCCATATCTTTGTAATTTAAAAGATATTTCAAAACACACACTGCACATCCTTTACCACACATCTAACCACATCTGTTCTTTCAACCTTTCTAAATGCAACATTGTTAAAATCAATCCAAATAATCATTATGTGTCAAAGATATACCCATCAGGATATTTCTACTTCATGGTCTGCACTGGAAAACACTGTTGGAAGCAGTCAGGTGTCAAATGTTTCTTACCTTCAGCACAAAGTAGACAGTCAAATTCTCTGAAATGTTAGAATGCAGAAATATCTAGAGTCTGGGTTTAAAAGGATACACATATACTCTTCTCAGTATCAATTTCATAAATATTTACCACAAACATATTATAATACCTGTCACAGATGAAGAGGAATATGTCTCAAGGAAAACATAGTTTTGAGAAATGCTCCACTTGGTCCTCTTTGCACCCTCATCCAGAAGGTAAATTATTTAAAAGAGAAAAGTTCATCTTTAGTTATAGAAATCAAAGTATATTCATTACATGAAGAAGAAAAATAAGACTCTTCTATTGAGTAAGCATTTCAACGTTAGGATATTCCCCTTAACAACAGACAGAAGAGACACTCCCTCACATGATTATTTACAGGTTTCCTCTTTATAAACCTATTGGAATGTGTTGCTGAGCACATCCATAACTGGCTATTGGAAGAATATAGGAAATATTTATTTATTTCCAGTAAATGAATGGTCATGACCTTTCCCAAGCTCCTCTATACCACTGTACACTTGGCTCTGCCTTCCCTTCTTGTGCTGCCCCAGCCACCAAATTCCATCTGTCAGCTTCTGTCTATGACACATGAAGCCTCTGAAGTATCTGAGTATCATTTTAGATCTTATTTTTCAGGTTAAAAGTAGTAAATTACAGATGGCAAGCTTTCTTTTTTTCCTTGAGATTACTGAAAGTTGGGATAATTTTGTCATGAGTCACATTAAAAAAAGAACAAGTGATATTATACAGCACCTACTCAGCATGAATATGTGCAAAGTACAGCCATCAACCCAGCCATCCATTCAGCAAAGGACAGGAAGGTGACATATTTTAAAGTGATGGAATGTGTGTAGTTCAATGTGCCCTGTAAGCACAATCAGAAACCATGTGTGAAGAGGCACGTGAATAAAGCAACAAGATGTGCAGAATTATCCTAGGCTCTACATATAAAATATTCATTAACAAGGCCAGGATGGGGGGTATAGGTCAGAGAAAGGGTTAAAAGAATTTAGGTAAAGTTTTCATTTTTCTTCTTAATATGTTTATTTCAAAGTTCTAGGCTTAAAAATTGTAGCCACAAACAGCCTCAACTTAACTATTGAAATTTAAGAAGCCCTTGATACTGTTTGTTGTTTGAAATGAGGCCATTTTATAAGCATCATCAAAAAAAAAAAAAGTATAGTATTGCATCACAAGTTCAAGGCTGACAAGGAAAAGCTTTGGGTAAGTCTACAGCATAATAAAGGAAGAGGTCTCAACTCCTTTTAGCCAGCTGTAGGAATTTCCTTCATGTCTCTTCATTCCACTGAGTCTCAACAGGATCTAATCAGGTCTGAGGGGCGAACACTTAAGATTTCTGGTAGCATTAGATCCTATAATCCCTCTCTTTTTATGGAATTTTATTTCGAAGCCCTCAGTTGATAACACTTAAAAGTATCTGAAGCCCTGAACTCTCCAACTCACTTAAATTTTCCTGTGGATGATTCTTCATTGGAGTAAACCTGTGTCCTCAATGACCAACGTGAATTTTAAAGCATAGCATAGGATATATATGTAGATAACTATTTAAGTATGTTGCTATCCTCAAAGCCGAGATTGATGGATAATTATTCATTATAATGAATCGTCATAAGACAGAAACAAGTGATGGTAGTAAAGAACGGTGTTTATGAAGTAAGCAGGTAAAAAAGTAAATTTTAATAATTAATAACATTAAACCATGTGTTCCAATGAATATTTCTCTGTTTGGGTTGAAGCAGTAAAAAAATAGATCAGCTTCATTCAGTGTAAGAGTAGGTCTATATCAGGGTCTCAGAAGTATTTCTAACTTAAATTTATCCCACACTAAGCAGCATTGATATCACTATTAAATATATAGGTATACTGCCTTAAAGCAAATATATCAAAGTATCAACTTAAAATAACTTCTGTGCTTTATAAAGGTGCATGGTGCCTTATCAGAGTCTTTCCTTCATTACTTGAATTGAACATTGGTTTCGATTGTAGGGAAGTAGAAAGAAATACTTCTTAGAGAGGGTAAATCTAGGAGAAGTCTCCAGGCTTAAAGGAGAGAGATAAGCCAACCATGCATATGAGTAAAAGCTGAGTAAAGACTTGAAAATAAAAGAACATGATGGAAACAAAGACAAAAATTATCTTTTCAATGTAACCAAAGGCACAATTTCCAAAACAAGACCTACTTCCAAGAGTAGATCTTTCCTCACTTACAACTTCCTTGTCAACTCTTAGTCTTTGCATAGCAGCATTTTAGGAAATATTATGCAAATAGGCACTATCCAAGGGGTACAAGGTAAAAAGTGGTGCATTTTGATTTTATTACAAATACCTTTGTCATTAAAGGTTTCTCAAAACCAAACTATTTTTTCAATAAGCCCTCCTTTGAATTTTCACTTCCTTCTTCTCATCCCTCTTCCCAACAAAAACCCCAAGTTCTTTTTACCAGTCTAACGGGTAAGATTTTGAAATGGTATTGTTGATATAAACTTTCAGTCACATATTCATCAAATGATAGCTCCTATCTCTGGGGTTCCAAAAGATTTCAGGAGTGTATCCCTAAATATTGAAAGGGCAATTATTACACTCTAAATGGGGAAATTATGAGTATGGTATCTACATGACATACAAAGATGAGGACTCATTGTTTTCTCTGGTAAAAAAAAAAAAAAAAAAAAAAAAAAAAAAAAAAAAAAAACCTGTTGGAATTTTCAAAAGCTCAGATTAGCCAAAAAGCAACCCCCATGTTGTACATTTATCGTCTGGTTTCTGCAGTGACTCCAGACCAGCTCAGCCTGATAAGGCTCCCATCTACTTCTGAAACCACTATGCTTCATTAGCACCTCAGAAAATATACTTCTTTTTGGAGACAATCTGATAGAAATTTAGATTCAGTGCTGAAGACAAAGTAAAAACATTTCATTACATATACTAACAATACCATCATTTTTCTGCCTCACTGCTATACCTTGAAAATGAAGAGATTTGATGAAGACCTAAAGAGGTCTAAGCATGTCTTCTCTCTGAGCAGAGAAAGAACTTGACTAAAGGAAAAAGCTACAACAATATCAACACTGCCAGCAACAATAGCAGACACCAACTAACAACAAAATAAGAGAGAAGTACTCTGAGCTTAGGTAACCCCTAACAGTGATTCTTAACCAGGACCAATTTTGCAAAGTCTGATAATATTTTTATTGTCCAAAATGGGATATATACCTTTGGCTTCTAGTAGGAAAAGCCCAGAAATGCTGCTAGAGATCCTACAATACACAAGATAGCCATTTACAATAAAGAATCATTGGCCCACATTGTCAACATTATTGAGGTTACTAACCCTGCAATAAAGAAAGTGGAAATAGGAATAAGGTAATGATAACAGGGCACAAGGTGAAATACAGGTGGGAGTTATTGCTGCCAATTTTAAACAGTCTTCTTCATCTGGGTTCTGGAGACTTCTGGTATGCTTACTTTTCCCTGGCTATCTGAATTCCCCCAGACACTTACTTTTGAATTTGTCTCAGTTGTGTCAATAAAATGGCATCTTGTTAAGGAATCTAAGTGTGGCAATACATTGAGTAGAGGAAGATAAGAAAGAAAAATGGGTGAGAGGGAGAAAGAGCAAACATTCATTTGAACAACAACAAAAAGAAAAAACAAAATGATCAATAGAAAATGTTTTTTTATTGTTGTATCTTCATTTGTTTGTTTAGCTTGCTTTCAGAACCTATATCCAAATTGTAGTTTGATCCTTTAATGATCCAACAATTTCAGAATGTCAATCTTAATTTCAGTAAGGTAGACTATTAGCATAATTTCCAAAAACAACAACAATGAAATATGGCCTTTTACCATACTCAATAATATTATTTTATTTTTTAAAACAGTAAGATTATTTTAGAAAGGGTTAAGATTTCAGGCTCCAGAATCAGATTGTCTGATTTATTAGCTATGCAATCATGGCAAACTAATAAATTGCCTGTAAGCCTTATTTTACACATCTGTAAAATGGGTACTTTAATAGCATTTACATTACAGAGTTGTTGTTAGCAAATCTCTACATTTTATCTGATTGAATGAATACCCCAATGTCTGTGACTACTATCCTTTTTTTTTATTTATACAGGGACAGAGAGAGAGTCAGAGAGACGGACAGACAAGGGCAGACAGACAGAAACGAAGAGAGATAAGAAGCATCAATCATCAGTTTTTCGTTGCAACACCTTAATTGTTCATTGATTGCTTTCTCATATGTGCCTTGACTGCAGGCCTTCAGCAGACTAAGTAATCCCTTGCTCGAGCCAGTGACCTTGGGTTCAAGCTGATGAGTTTTTTTTTGTTTTGTTTTGTTTTTTTGCTCAAGCCAGATGAGCCCATGCTCAAGCTGGTGGCCTTGGGGTCGCGAACCTGGGTCCTCCTCATCCCAGTCCAACGCTCTATCCACTGCGCCACCGCCTGGTCAGGCAACTACTATCCTTGATATGTTAAAAGATTTGATGCCATAATGAAGAAAATACTAAATCATATCAAATCACACATATGCAAAATAATTGTTTTTATTTTCAATCCCTATTTTCTCATAGAGAAAATTGGTGCTTACAAGGTATTAAGAGCTTTCTAAGACTTCATCATAATTTCCTTTTATTTTTAAATAAAGAGACAGCAGGCTTTGATTTTTAGCAGGCTTCGATATATATATATATATATATATATATATATATATATATATATATATATATATATATATGTTTTATAATCTTTTATTTATGGGAAGTAATACTGACTTTCAATTAACCTTAGGGTTATTTATATATTTTGCTTTAAAATAAGTGTATGTTTTTTTTAAGTCAAAGAAGTCAAGTTAAAAAAGATCATTAAATAAATAATAGCACCAGTGATAAGTGGATATGACAAAAACAGTGAAGTTTGATATTCAAATGACACACGGACAGAAAATACTACATGACCCTACTTCATGGCTCATCTTTGAATGAGCATTTAAATTACATCAATACCATGAGCTTTTATATAGCCTATATTTTGCCTATCATTTTGCTTAATATTTTACTAAATAATACAGTAAAAATTCACAATAGTCACAAGCTAAATTTATTTTTGAGGTTTGGAAGGGCCTTGTGCTGGGCCCTGCCATTCTAAAACATATTGTCAGATTTCTATTCTCCAGTTTGGGGGGATGCTCACTGTACAGGAAGCAAGGGTCAAGAGTGAGGAAAGGATGCTCCATGTGCCACCAATATTTTTTGTGTGTGTGTGATGAGGAGGAAAAAGTCCAGAACTTGACAATGAATAGGAAGCCACAGCCTCTTGAATGAAAGGTAACCTGTGTGGTGGCTTCTTGAACTTTGTGCATTCACAAGACATTCATAGGGGAATATAAAGGGAAAATGAAACGTGCTCAGAAAATGAATGCTCTGAAAGTTTTAGGCTGGTCTGCCGATTGGTCAAAGGATGAAGACTCAGTTTTATAAGATGAAACTCAAGAAGTTTGACTGCATATTATCAAGTTTGGTTTGATCACATTTTAATATCATTATAGATAATAATCATAGTACCATGAATTAATTTAATGATAATATAGCCTATTGATGTTGTATTTTGTAATCTTCACAGTGCTTTTGATTGTATTATTTCTTGGATCATCAAGAGTCTCAAAATGTAGGCCAGGCAGGTATGATGGCAATTTTACAGATGAGAAAACTGCATTCTAGAGAAATTAAATGAGGTCCAGAAAGGCCAAGCCACATATCAAAAGACCGCCAGCAGCCTGACAGGTATCATAAATGTGTGAATAAGCTTGCCATAATGAAAATGGAGTGCAGGAGCCTGAGGCAAATCTTGAAGTCTATGACCCACTGGGAAGCATAATATTAAGCATTAGCAAAATCTCAAATGTTTAAAACACCATGCTGCAAACAGGACCTGTTGAGGGTACCAGATTTCACTCTTGGGAAACCAATTCACTCCTTCTGGTGGTCAGTGGAGCCGGGGCTGGCTAGTCTCTTTACTCCGCCAATTCAACTGAATACTTACCAAAACTTTCCTGTTCCATAATCTCTGCCCTGTAAACATTTACATTCTAGTCAGGCGTTGACAGACAGGCTCTAAGGCAGTGGTTCTTAACCTTTTTTGAGGTACCGAACCCACCAGTTTCATATGCACATTCATGAACCCTTCTTTAGTGATAAATAAAATATGATTTTTTTCCCCAAATTCAAGACATAGGTATATGTTTTTTTACTGGTGCACAAAAGGAGCCGTGCATGAACATCACCTTGCTCAAAGAACAAAACCAACAAAGTGCATGAACTCACAACAAATTACGGTATTACTTTATTCTGGCCTCTGTGGCAGAGGCTTCTCTGAACCCCTGAGACAGACTCATCAAACCCCTAGGGTTCAATAGAACCCAGGTTAAGAACCACTGCTCTAAGGTATGTTTTTACAGGCAATGCCTTGCATAACCCTAGAGGCGACATTCACATTCCAAATTAAGTGAATTGAGTCCTATAGCGCTCAAATGCACAACTGTCTCTAAACCAGCCTGTTTTATAGGTATAGAAGAAGAGATAGAAACATCAAGTGAGTCAAAGGCCTAGGAGAATACCAAAAGCTAGCGGAGTCAGAAGGGAAAGACTTTGCAATTCAATGCTGAGCCCTGTGCTCTTTACACAATGGCAACCCTGCCTGACCATGGTCTTTTTCAAAGAGCCCCAGCAATGCAAGCAGTGCCATTCAAGCTTCATGTATGAGGCTGCTAGTCCTTCCAAATCTGAATTTTCAGCTTTGCAGAGATTTTAGTATTACATTTTCTCTTTAGCGTTTTTGCCAGGTCTGGGCTTCTGCTTTTCAAATACAAGATAAACTAAGAGATGGATTGGGAAGACTGTAAGGGGGGTGTGGGGGCAAATCTCCGATAAATTACCAATGAGTAGTTACTATGCTTGCCTTAAGAAAGACAGGTGAGGAAGAGGCTTGCCAAGAAAAAATATGCTCCTCTGACGTACTTTCACAACCAAAGGATTAGTGCGCAGTGAAGTTCGGTTTAGATTTTTCTCATGATAACATTTCAGTAAAAGTGATTGACATACTTCATTGGAAAGTTCCCAAAACAGGGATCTCATCGACATATTACTAAGCATTTACATAATAGTTCATTGAGTAGAGCAAATGCAAAGTTGGGAATTTTCTGCTCTGGCTTTCTGGAAATTCTCCTAGTTTCTGTCTCTCTAATAATAATAATAATAACAACAACAACAACATAGCAACAATAATAATAAATAGCTTTTAAATTTTCTGCTTGGAAGAAGTCTTTTCTTTAAACACATGTGTTATCTTATTTCTAAATTTGTCCGATTTCGTTTCCTTCTTTCAAATAAAGGGAAAAAAATCAAACTTGTATTTCAGAAATCATTTTAAGAAGATGGAGAAATGGTTGTGTTTAAATAGCTTTAGATAGATACATTGAGGTTAGAGTGTGACAAGCCAGTTGTTAGGCTACATGTCTGTGAGATAATCAGCTTGTAAGTAGATCCATCTTCCAGGCAAAATAAAACCGTGCCCTAGGAACTCATTCTTCACCTCCACGCCAGCCCTACCCAAATCAGGAAAGGTTTCATATCACAGCAGTAATCAGTTGGCTTCTCAATCTCACTGCTTGGTGACCCCTAGCTCTTTAGATCTGGTGTGGCAGTAGGCAATGCAAAGTTAGTCACCTAGGAGTGTGAAGTAAGAGTAAAATGTAAGACCATAGCAGTCATTTCAGGGTCTTCTACCTCCCTCTACTTATTACATTGACGTGAAACTTTCCACCACTGCCTCTTCCCCATATACACATCAAGATATGTGTGCACCTGCATTCAGGGAGTTGGGAATGGTATGGAGAGCATGTTGTCACAGATAGCTAGGAACTCTAAGCTGATTGAAAGCAAACACACTAATGATGAAGTCAACTGTTTCCATTTGTCTTCCAAATGAAGAGTGTAAGATTTTACTAGTGCAAATGACAGCAAGTGAGATCCAAGAGAGCTGTCATCGGTCTTGAACTAGCTGACTAGAAATGAAGTTTAGAAACATTCTATATCTGTCCTGGCAGTGCTTACTTAGCAAGGCAAGTGACTGTCGCGTGAAGAAGAAAAGAAAGAGCACAGTGTCTGTAGAAAGTGACTTCATAGCCAGTGGTTCAGAGTAGAAAACAGACCAAAATGAAAAATAAAAGTGGCTAGAGAAAAAAATGGGGGTGAAATATGCCTAATTATTTGCACAGTCATTTTAAGAGGATGAAACTAATTACTACTTCTTTTTTATACTTTATTATTTATTATTTAAAAAAAATAAAATGAGAACATGTGCCTTACACTGGCATCTTGGAGTGCAGTTGATTTACTAGCTCACGTAGTCGATGTCTTGTGGATACTGCCTTCATCTCAGCCATGGATGGTTTCAAACTCTTTTGAGTTTTGAGTAAAGTTTTAAATGGCATAAGTGATCAATTTGCTTTATTGTATTTAATGAGGCACTAATTTATTTTTTTGCTCTAATTGGGATAAGATAACAACAGTCTTTATTTTGAACCCACATGGCAGATCTCCTGGGAGGTGATCTTTGTCTCCTCAGTAGCCAGTTCAGATGACCACTGCGGAAGGTGGAGACTCGAAGGAAAGCTGAAAGTGGCAAGTGCTGGCTTTGGCGAGAATGCAAAGAGCTCTTGCCTCTTTCTGTGCACAGCACTGTGCTTAGTAATGTGTACAGAAATTAGTTGAAGGCAATAGTCACACCTTTTTTCACATGCACCCAGTGAAAAAATTAGGCCTAAGAGAACTGCGGAGTGTTTCTGCCAGTCTTCTGTGCCAGCACCTCTCCCAAAGGCACCCAACGCTAACACTGCAGACAGCTGTGGGGGAGGGGTTGGGGTAGAGGAAGCTACTGGCAAGCATCACAGTGCAAGCTACACAATTCTCATTCTTCATTCCATGTCAGGATTTGGACCTGACCTTGATTAATATCAAAACTGACTTCAACTACTGAGCAACAGGGTCTGGGAAGAAAATGAAGGAATTTTCATCGGGAGTCTGCAGGAACACACCAGGACCCATGGTTTTCAACAGAAGTACTCCATAGTCATTTCAATCATATGTGAGAGCAAAATTTACAACAGCCCATACGAGGCTTGCTTGTCTGTGTCTTGTGTGAGAACTATTTTGCTAAAAAAAAAAAAAAAAATGGGAAAAGTGATACATCATTTTAGGGCTCTTGATTTCTCCTAGAAGGATTCCAGAAAAAAATGATTACCTATACCTCAATCCCTGCTCTTCCCTCAAATAAATCAAGACACTAAGAAAGCTGGTGCTTTCTCAGACTTGCCTTTTCTTCCCTTTCTGTTAGTCGTTGTGCAGAGATTTAAAAACAAAACAAAACATTTTTCCCTTTATTTAAGATGTTGAGAGCAACAAATAGCTGTAGAATGGGGACAGAAGACTACAGGTTGGTGCAGATTGAACTCGAGCTTTGGGACTTTGAAGTACTCTGGCTTCTCAGAGCCTCGATTGCCCTCTTATAAAGTTTCCTGCCAACTCTTGGGCTGCTGATCTCCTGAAATATTTATGAGAATACATGAAATGATATTTATAAAAGGACTTGTTAAATCATGTACATTATCATAAAATATACATGTAAAGTTTTTATCTGCTAATGTGAGAAGGGCAGGGAAAATATTGCATAAGGAAACACGTGTGCACAAACACAGTACAAGTTTTTAAATGGAGGACTCATGAGAGAGGGAAAGAGAGCAGATGCTATGAACTCAGTGAGCCAATCCAGAGATTCTATATAGAGGATGTTCATTGAGTTGGTATCAGGTTGATTGCAAAAAAGAAGGTGTTTTCCTTCAAATCTAAGGACTGACCTAAGTCCTGGGCATGTCCTAACTTCCTCAGGATTTAAGTAAAATGAGAGAGATGATTCTGTCTTGAATTTATAGTTTGGGTGTGCACAGCAAGACAAGGTGTGAAGACAAGCCATATGCTTTAGGGATCAGCAGAAAAGGGGCACAACAATGAGAGGGCTGGATACCACTTGGAGCAAGTTGGTCTGAATTTAATAACGTGGCCTAATAGTTCAATGAGAACAAAAGCCACAGTGTGAGAAAATCTTGGAGTGCAAACAGTGCTCCAGCTTTGTACCTGATTCATCAGCATGCTACATGCTTTGCTACCTCAGGGCCTTTGCTTTAGCAGTTCCTTCTGCCAGGAAAATTCTCCCTGAGATCTGAGAATAGTTGGCTACCTCCAGTCACTCAGATCTCGGTTTCACTGTCATCTACACAGGGTGGACTTGCACGACTGATTCTCCTGCATTTTCAGGATTCCCTCCTCCCATCAAGTCATTCTTTAACACAAACACATCACACCGTTTTACATATGTGTTTACTTGCTTACTGCCCTGTCTGTTTCCTTCTTCCTAAAACGCAAGTTTTATAAAAGCAGAGGCCCTGGGTCTTTTTTTTTTTTTTTTTTTTTACCACTCAGCATTTAGAACAGTGGCCAAAATAAAAGAGTGCTATATCCATACAGTCCTGACATGAATGGATGTTAGGAAATTGTACTCTGGAGACAGAAAACTTGAAGGTTCATGAATTCCAAGTGTGTGTGTTTTTCTAAATGACCTCCCCATCTACCTAACTTTTCCCACTTTCAACACAACAGCAGTAGAAAGGGTCTAGGCAGGGGAGGAAACTGCACAGGGAGCTATCTATTTGGGAAACAATTTATGGGAAACCCAAAGGACTTAGATTTTTAGAGTAAACAAAAGAAAGGTGACATGTGGATAGCAAAGGTGCCTTCCTCCTTGAGCCTATCCCCGGTCAGATCATAAAGGATATCTCTGCTGCCTATTTCCTGAAGATGGACAAGGAGAAACATCTGACACAAAACGAGGATACACACTTCTGAACATTTCTAGGCAACGTCGGCGGGGGTCTTGTTTGAAAGGCATTCGTTGATCAAGTGATAAAAGAGGGAAGATTCAGAACATTAAGTCTTTGCAAGAAACTGGGTTCCTAAGGTCCGGAAGTTTATTTCTTCCTGTCTAACATTGGGCACAATTAAATAGGACACCATGCAAAGGGGGCGTTCCCAAGCTCTCACACTCCCCCGCGTCAGTCTTTGCAACCTTCCAGACCTACATGCAACCTCCTGCAAGTGATGGAATGCAGTCACTTGCCTATTAAAATGTCCCTCATTTGTCAACAGAAAAGCTGCTAAATTGCTACTTTGAACACATTTACATAGAAATGACCACCAATGATAGTCAGCAAACAAGAAAGGAAATTACAACAGAGAGGAGCATATAATCTATAGACTCTAACTCCGTTCCCTCTGGAGACACTGGTGTCGGAGCAGAACAGCCCTCACTGCCTGACAGGGAAGGCGGAGCAACTGTGACTGGCAAAGCTGGAAGTTAGTCAGCTCCGGTTGTGGGCTCCCACCCCTGTAGACCTGTTTTAAATCTGGACAAATTTACATAGGCATTTACATAGAAATCGTGCAAACACATTTTCTGATCCCTCATCCCCCTCACAGATTTTTCCACAGTTTCCCAGCCCACATAATGGAAGATGCTGTGCTCCTCATTAGTTTCACACCTATGACCAGAGGTTAATGGCTCAGCTGTCTGGTCTCCCCTCAGTCCCGGCAATAGATGGTGCTCACTGAGTTCAACATAGAGCCATGGTCAGTTAACTGCATAAGGAGGAAGCCTCCCAGAGCTGCCGAGGAAGAGGGTACCTCTCCTCTTTCCTGGGTAAATGTTCTTCTTCAGCTCTCTTTCCTGGCAACCAGCTGAGTTTCCTGGGTTCAGACAGTCTTCTCTTTCCTGAAGCCTTGCCTAAGGAGATGGCACTTGCTTTGCTGTTCTGAATTTCCCTCTCCTTCTAGGTTAGAATCCAGCCTCCGCTTACCCAGCAGCCTACCCAGGGTTGGCAATGACCACTTTCCTCTCCAGGTTCTTCAAGGTCTGCCCTCCAAAACCTTCCACCTCAGGGTTGTTACTGTTCCCAAAGTCTACTCCTCCCAACTCCACACTCCAGGTAAGTCAAGTCCTTTCCTTCTCATATTATCGTATCAGATATTATAACTATTCGTAGAATCAATCTATAGTAAAACTCAGTGCCCAGCCATTCTCGTGTCTCTGGATTTGCCATGTTATTCTCCATGACTAGAACACCCGCACCTTCACCCCCACATACATTAAAGTCCAGCTCACTCTTCAAGAACCATGCCAGACTTTCTTCTTGTGTGGCTGTTGTATGGCCATAGACTCTAGTATCACAAGATAGGGAAAAGCTTTGTAATTTTTGTCATTTCCTGTAATGGTTAAAAACAGACTCTGCAGTTCAACTGCTTGGGTTCAAATCTTCAATCAATTACTAACTAACTGTGAGACAATAGTTGAGTAACTTAATTTCTCTGGGTCACTGTTGCATCATCAGCCAAAATTGGCATAGTCAGTACTTGCCTTACAAGGCTACTAGGATTACATGAAATGATGCCTATAAAGTAACTGGCACAATAAAAACTCGGTAAGTGTTGAATACTCTTGTTACTTTGTATTGAAAATAGCACCTAGTTTAATGTTAGACACATATGAGAATTTTTTTTTCCCGAAGTTAGAAGCAGGAAGGCAGTCAGACAGACTCCTGCATGCACCTGACCTAGATTCACCCAGTATGCCCACTAGGGGGTGATGCTCTGCCCATCTGGGGCATTGCTCTGCTGCAATCAGAGCCATTCTATCACCTGAAGTGGAGGCCATGGAACCATCCTCCGTTCCTGGACCAACTTAGTTCCAATGCAGCCTTGGCTGTGGGAGGGGAAGAGAGAGAGATAGAGAGAAAGGAGAGGGGGAAGGGTGGAGAAGCAGATGGGTGCTTCTTCTTTGTGCCCTGGCCAAAAGAATCGAACCCAGGACTTCCACATGCCTGGCTGATGCTCTACTGCTAAGCCAACTGGCCAGGACCACAAATGAGAAATTAAACACCTGTTTGATTAAACTCACACACACACACACACACACACACACACACACACACACACACACACACAGAGGCAGGGAATCATTCCCAGAAATGACCTGATAAATTCCTAACTCCCTTTAATCCATACAAACCTCTCTGCAAAATGAGAACATACCACCAAGACTTGTTGCTCATATTTGAATAGGTAACGTAAAAGATCTTTTGAAAATTATTAAGCATTCTAGAAAGGGGAGATGTGTATCTGTAAAAACAACCTGTTATTGGTACCTGGTGCATCCTGTGCCATGTGAGAGCTGCAAGGTTTATGTGAGACAAAGGACGCTACTTGTTGTGGAAAGAACACAAAATCATGAAGAGCTGGACTGGAATTGCCCCACTATCTTTTATTAGTTGTGTGTACTTCCTTTAGTAACTGGTCTGTGCCTCAATGTCCTTATCTGTAATATGCAATAAACCATCTCACTGGTTTACTGAGGTAACTAGTGCTACATACTACATATAAATACTTCTTGGCTAGCTGCCCTTCACCCTCCTGAAGCATGATTTTGAGAGAAAGTTTGGGAGTATAAAACAGAATGAGACTCATTAACACTTAATTACAATGCAACAAATATGCATGTGCAGAGGTGATCTTAATACCAAAAGAGTTTTGTTTTAATTTCTTTCTATTGAAAGGAACACTGAAAAATTAATTGAGAGTTGCCCTTTGTAAGACAAGAGAATCGTGAGCAAATTTAACAAGTACCATAGCACAAATGTAAAGGTAATGATCCTAGATTTTTTTGTGTGTGTGTGAGGAAGACCTGTCTGGCTTTTTTTAGATTCATTTAAGGTTGGTTTTAATATAAAAAGAAAAAATTTAGTATGTAAATGAGTCTCCATAGGCCTTTAAAATGATTTTTTATTGAAAACTTCACAGGATTGTGTTGAAATCACATCATTTATAACATGTGTCACCTCAGAGGTAAAAAATAGTACAGTTAACATTTCATCTATATATTTGAAGTACCAACAATAGATTAGGGATTGTAGAATTTAACGAGGATATGAATCTTGGTTCCTGATACTGAAATTAGGCCTGAGGTCTTCCAATAAAAAAGTTTCAAGTTAAAAAAAAAAAAGGAAAGGTTATTTTTAAGCAGCCCAAGGGAAATTTTACAAAGCGATCCAAAGATACAAAACTGCATTTATACCCTTTACCCAGATAACCATATATGAATCAAGACCTCATAGAGATTAAGGTACATGGTTACCTTATGTATCTCAATGACTGTACTAAGCATGCACCAAATACTCAGGAGAGCTCTAAAACCCTGCCTCTCGATGAGCAGCCAGGGCTTTTAATTTAAATGATTCATCTGAGAAGAGTTTCCCACACAGGAAATTACATGAGACTTAAATCATTTACCTAAAAAGGATAAAGGATTGACTCAAGCCAAGGAGAATTCAAACATCAATTCTCTAGGTTGGATGACAGAAATTTCTAATAACCTAATTTTTAGATCATAAGACCATTAACTCTTGCTAAGATTTTCAAAAGAATTAAAAAGGAAGAGAAGGAGAGAATGAATGAGAGAAAAATACCTACAAAGATACTGTACTTATAGTTGAGAAGAAAAGTGAAGTCATTAGAACTAAAGGGGTCAAGAAAATGCTGTGCTTCCAAGACTGGCTCCAAAGGAGACCATTTCTGATAGAAAGCATGTACTCACTTTGTTCCTTAACACATTCCTTATTGGCCAGCACTCAAATACATATGCACCAAAAGTGGTCTCTTAGAGCAAGAACTACCTGGATAGCAAGGGTGATTGATGGTTCAGAGTGGAATGGGAGATAGAGAACACATTGGCAGACATAATATTTATAATAAGACTTCTGAAACTTCTAAGGTGAGACTTGGAGAGACACACCAGGAGTTCTTCAATTTAAAGAAATATATTTGTCACTTGTTTGCTCCACTCTAAGGAGCCACATGTCTAACTTCAATGTTAAGTTTGAACAAGCCCTCCATCAAAGTACTGAGTTGCACTGAAAACCATTAGTAAAGGCAGTCAAACTCAACTCTTCTGGAAGATGAAAAGTCGACAGATGTGTGAATTAGGCTAAATATTTTAAAATAGGTGTTAGAGGGGTAGGGACAGTGTTGATATGGAAAGGGCACGCCCAACCTAATGCCATTTAAATGTTAGCCAAACATACATTTTCAGGGCTAGATTTTGCCCTAGGCGATATTAGTTTGCAATTTCTGCAAGAAGAAATAAATTCAACTTTTATCAACTGAAGGGTGGGTGCCTCATAATACAGAACTATTGAGGGCTCCTCTGAAATGGCGAGGCAATGTTTTCTACCACCAGGAGCATCAGGTAGCCATTACTTCACCTCTGTGACTCATTCTACCTTTATGAGTTCATGTTCTTTCATCACAGAAAACACCAAACAATTGCAATAGTTTAGGACTTAACAAGGAAAATGAAAAGTAGCTGCATATTCTCCATCTGGGGGAATATACATTTCAGTAGAGACACACAGCTGCCTGAGTTTTCCCACACCTACATCTAGTTAATACAAATAATCACGTAGAGAGAAAAATACTACTCTTTGAAAGGTAATAAAAACCTTTGTATCAAATGTCTCTGAAATTGCAGAAAATCTCCCTGTAAGTGAGCAAAGCCAATCATGACTCCTCTAGGTTTCTAGATCTTAAAGCAATCAGCCAGCTAATATTTATTCTACAATTTAGACAGAAGTCTACCTTCTGTCAAGAGGAAGAGAATGAATTGTTTTCTCATAATGGTGTTTTCTTTTCAATCAATTTTCCTTCAAGCTTGATTTAAGAAGGTACCATGTCAGAACCTTAGCCTGGTGGATGAAATCTTGGACAGTTCCTCAACAAAGGTGAAAATTAGGGAAGGTAAACCTGCCGTGTGCAAACTAGATGCGGCAATGCCCCCTCCTCCTCTTCATTCACTCGCTTTCTTTTTCCTTCTTGTCAACTAGAAGTGTTTGCAGCACTGGGAAAAAAAAAAAACCCTCATAGGAGCCAAAATAAAAAGGCTGAAATAAACCAAAGAATTGGAACAGAGACAAGAAAATCCTCTAAGCTTTTTTCTATTCCCAGAAGTATATTTAAATTAATTCCAATTCATCAAATATGAGTTCTACTGTGAGTTGGGCACTGAGGTGCAGGGTGTTTAAAAGATGAATACATATACTTGATTGTCTTTGCCCTCAAGAAGCTTATAGTCCAGCAGTGTGATAAAGAATCTACTAAAATACGGTACAAAAAACTATTATAACTAGTGTTATATGAAAATATAAGACGTATTACAGGAAAAAAAGATGGCAAATGAATAGATGGTGTCCCTTTCTTTTGTAGTGAAATATAACCTACTGGAAAAAGGAGCCTAGTATCCTTCTCCATATTAGTTATGAATGTGGTTACTCATTCATCTATCTACGCTACTTTTCGGTCTCCTTCATTTCACCTCTGCTGTATATCTTATCAGTTGCTAGCCCCGGTTGAGCACACTCACATTTTCTGGGCTTTTGTTCCCTTTCTCACTTCCATGTCTACTCCTTAGTCTCAGTCCTCATCAATCTGAAATTGTACACTAGTTGGACAGCAGTCACAACTCTGGCCATTCTCCCATCACACTGATGCCAGCGTTATTTTTCTAAGTCATACCTGTGTTCATGGCACAGTTCTCTCTACAAACATCTACTGCAGCTCAGATGCTACCAAATCACCCTCAGGCTCCTTAACTTGGAGCAAAAACCACTTCACCGCTGCACCACAATTACTTTGGCCACCAAACTCAGTGGATCATCCATTGTTGCTTACACCGTAACACCTTTGCTCGAATGGCACCCTCATTATAAGGAGGTCACCCTATGTATCCCTTCCGTCTGCCCTTCTCCGCTGGACAAATGTCTATGCAGCGTGTAATACCTAATTCAAATGGTCTTTCTATTATTATTTTTTTTTTTTACAGGGACAGAGAGAGAGTCAGAGAGAGGGATAGATAGGGATAGACAACCGGAACAGAGAGAGATGAGAAGCATCAATCAGTTTTTTGTTGCCGTTGCGACACCATAGTTATTCATTGATTGCTTTCTCACATGTGCCTTGACCGCGGGCCCTCAGCAGACCAAGTAACCCGTTGCTGGAGCCAGCGACCCTGGGTCCAAGCTGGCAAGCTGTTTGCTCAAGCCAGATGGGCCCGCACTCAAGCTGGCGAGCACCGGTCTCGGTCCTGGTTCTTCCGCATCCCAGTCCGATGCTCTATCCACTTCGCCACCGCCTGGTCAGGAAAATGGTATTTCTAATTTGAATGTCCTCTTGAAGGCATTCCCTGAACTCTCCGGAAGAATTTCTTTGCTTCCCCATATGGGTTCCCACAGTACTTTATACGTGCTTCCTCAGACGGTGTAATGGGTGTTTTACGTGCTGATATTTTCACTAGATGATGTTGGCTGAAAAATTAAGTCAAGGGTGATTGTTTTGTTTATGAAACTTTCATATGGCTGTATTTAATGTAATACATGGAATATAAATGGATGTTGAGGCCACCAATAGAGGTTATTTAGAACTATAGTTTGGTTGTCATTCCAAGTAAAATACATTTAGAATTATTAAATAAACATATGCCTTTTAAGATAAGGCAGGGGTTGCAAATCCAGAGAGACCTGGTGTCTGCTTTATTTTGGGGAGAGTATTTCAGAAAAATTAAAAATAATCACTATGTTACAATTTTGGTTAGTAGAACAAGTGAGCCCTAAAAGACTGTAGTACATAGTTGAAATGCCTATAACACCGTTCATTAATCCTGAGACCCAAGACAGGCAAAGTAACCTCCTAACCTCCATTAGTCTTTGCTTTCTTTTAATAAAGTAGAAATTAAATTATTTGTCCTACAAACATCAAGGGGATGTAGAAAGGATCAAAGCGTGATAACTGTAATAGCTTACATGTACTGAGAGCTCACAAGGAGCTAGACACAGTGCTACAGAGTGCATTCCATACATGATCTCATTTATGAGGGACATGGAGGAAGGTAGGCCGCAACAAGAAGGGATCAAGGGGACAATTACCGACAGAAGAGAAAGATGGAGAAGCACAGGCTCTTGGGGGAGAATAGGTATGATCTACTTCCAAATCAATACAGAGAGATTAACAATTCTTGGGTGCCCCAGTGGTTGTAGAATTCTACCACGAGGATGAGCTCTGCTGTCATATCAGATACCATCCGGCCCAACTACCACACTGAGGAAGAACTAGCTTACATGGAAGGCATCCATTAAGGTGAAGAGAGGTGCCTGTTAGAGTTGGTAAATGTTGTGTTTGATACATTATATACAATTTGCTGATTTTCTTCTACAACTCAATGGTTCTCTTAGCATAATGTTTTTATATTTTTAATGATGTGCATATATATATATATATATATATATATATATATATATACATATTATATAAAATATATAAACCTTCACATGTGTGTGTTTGCAGTTATGTGTCTGTGGATATATATTTTCTTTCAGGACGTACAAAAACACATCTGCTGAAATGCTCAACACTGAAGACAAGTTAACGCCCTCTAGAAACGGTAGTGAACAACAGCATGGTTTTAGTCACTAAAACTAGCTGTCAAGGTAGATTTAAAGGAAAGAAAGGGTCAGCTATCAACTTTCCCTGCATTCCTGTATAGCTTCTGTAGATGTGGCTGCATCCTGTGTGACAGTTTTCTTTATTTATGTAACTTGTTCTCACATTGCTTTTTTGACAATAAACCAATCCTAAAGATCATTTAGCTTGATACACACACCCAGAAACACACACACACTGGTACACTGATGTGATAACAGTTGCAACATGGCATTCGTATGGCTACAAAGAATTATTATCCACTTATCCTGAGCTGTTAACAGAAGTGACCCAACATCAAGAATGTCTCCAGTGGCTACAATTTTCACCTCATTAGAGGACATTCTGGCTGGATAAAGAGGCAAACAGCATACATCGCCACTTGCTCACAAAAGGCAAGGAAAAGGTTGTGTTATTCAAATCTCTCAAACCCCATATACAGGTCTGTCAGATATATATATGTAACGACAATGTTCTAAAACTCAAACTTGCTCAAATCAAGGTTTTCCAGTTCACGTAAACACGCATGTCCAATCTGAGCATCTATCACTAATTTCTCAAATCTGTTAGATGGAGACTGCACAAGAATTATTTCCCTTTGGCATTTTCATGGCCTGTTTCCCCTATCTCCAATGCAAGCAGTGTGAAGGGAATGAAACTAACAGATAATGGAACAAATGAATTTGGTTTGAATGGCAAAAAATTTTATTGTCTTTTTAAAAACAACAAAAAATGTAGCTTTCCAATATGAATAGGAAGTTTTTCTTTACATCATTCCTGTGTTTCTATTGCTAATTATATATACATATAATTACATATATATATGCATGTATATATATATATATGTATATGACATTTATATATTTAAGGCATATTTTCAAGAAAACCTTCGAATATACAATTTAATTTTAAAGGTGCACTTAAATTTAGACTATTACTTAAAATGGTATTATTGATTTTTTTAAAAGTCTGATCAGATTTTATTAGAAATATCTCAGGACATTTGACATCTATTACTTGGAAACTTAATAATCAATTAAGAACTTTAAAAAAATAATAGAAGTTTGCTACATTTTGAAATTGAGGTAAAAGAAGCACATAGTTAACAAAAGGCTTAAAGGACCCACTGGTAGCAAAGCAGGGATTTTTCTATATATTCATTTGGCATTTGTGAAGTTATAGAACAGGTATAACACTCTAAACTTATTGTTTTATATTTAACATGACATGAGAATAATACTTTATTTATAAAGTTAAATGATACAAGTGAAATCTATAAAACCTATGCGTGGAATATGAATGGTATTAGTTATTAGGGCTGTGTTCCTTTTCTTACAACAGAATATGTAAATAATGTTCAACGGCAGAATCCATGCATACAGACAGGCCTAGATACACAGGTCTCTGTAGATTCGTATGGGGGGATGGGGGAAATACCCCCTTCCCTCTTCTGGTTTCTAGTTGAATAATCAAATCAACATAAGACAAACCGACAAGAAAAAATCCATTTTAATTTCGTGTGCATAGGAATCCTGCATTCTTGAGAGGGTCAGGAACAAAAAGGGAAGATGAGCTCTATGTGACATTCTGAGCTAGGATGAGGTAAGGCACCTTGAAGCTGCAGAAGGTCACTGGAGATGCAGCACACGCTCATTAACCAGCAGTTTGCCCTGCCACATACAGGTGAAAATAAGTTATCTGTAATAAACTCTTACAATGGGCAAGACCCTTAACTTAAATTCCTCTAGACAGTTAAGGGGCTGTGGTGGACAGAAGTTGGTCTTGAGCTTGCAGGGTCTTAGTTGATTTTAGCTCAAAATAATCCGAAAAAATAATCTAACATAGAGGCACATTTTAGAGTGACTTGTTCCAAATTCTCAAACCTTCCAACCAAGGGAATTCCTAAAGTCTTCTTTGACAAGACATTATTCCTTCTCAAGTGGCCAAATGCAACTATGTCTTTTATTTTTGGAAGTCACTAGATGACCCCATGCATGGAGATCAGTGGTCATACATCTACAACTCAAACTAGACCCATAAGGAAAGGCTGTAGGACAGTTATCTTAAAATGCTTTAATGTTCTTAAATTTTATCATTATTTAAAGGCTCCATTCAGTCAGCACTGGAAAGCCACTGGCCCTGAAAATGAATAAAAGTTCTGAAAATTTAGGGTTGGAAAAAATTTAAAAAGAAAGTTGCTTTGCCTAAAAATTATTCATTAAGTCATCCCTCCCAAACCCTTGTTCTCTCCTATGGAAATTCATTCCCTGATGACTTTTTCTAATTCTATTTTTTTCTGTATTAGGGGTTGCTGAGTGGCTTTGCTGATCTGGCTAATTTTTGTATGCTGTATGCCAAGTGCAAGAAATAGGCAGTGTTTTGAGATCTCAGGTTGCTGATTTGGAATATCAACTTGGCTTCACTTTTCAGACCCTGTTCGTATATCTAAAACTGTGTCTGCTGTTTCACACAAATTCTAATGTCAGTCATCACACCTTGCCTCCTTACGTTCCCTAGTGATTTTAATAAGGTATGCAGTCATCTTTCTCTCCAACACTCCAATAATTTATTACTTTGATTGGGTCGTGGTCCTATTAATCCAAATTAGGCAATGACCTTACGATTTAGCCTACAGTTTCACACGTCTGCCAAACCCAGTCCTTTAAAAATCAACCTAATTCACAGCATCTTATTTTTAAAGACCCTAGTATCTCCCAGATCAGGAGACTTAGAAAATAATGCAGGGTGTCTGCACTTTATTTCTAGTCCATGTTTCAGTCAGAAAATATTTTCTATAAAAAAGGATTGTCATAAGAAGAATCACTTATTAATGGTTTACAGATTTTTCAAAGTGTCTGCTTAGCAAAGCATTTTGTTTCTGAGAAATGTTACCTCACTGCTTTCTACAGAGTAACCAAGGCACAAGACATGGCCTTCTCCAGTGACAATAAAATATCAAAATAAGCTTCTAAGGGAAAGCCTTTCATGGTCCTTTTTTGACCTAATCTTTTGAGGAATGTTGGGTCTCCCTTATCCTGTCCCATACCCCGGTATCAGAAGAAAAACTATACCACACAATAGGAAGAGAAAGAGAAAAATATATATAATTTTAAATATGGATTTATTTATTTATTTATTTGTTTGTTTGTTTTTTAGTTAATTTTAATGGGGTGACACCAATAAATCAGGGTACATATGTTCAAAGAAAACATCTCCAGGTTATCTTATCATTCAATTATGTTGCATACCCATCACCCAAAGTCAAATTGTCCTCTGTCACCTTCTATCTGGTTTTCCCTGTGCCCCTCCCCTCCTCCCTATCCCACCCTTTCCTCCCTCCCCCAACCCCGTAACCACATAGTTTTGCCATTTCTTAGGCTTTGATACCCTGGGTAAAACCATTGAGCCTGACTTTCTTTGTCTAAGATACAGGGGATAAGCAAACATCTTATAAGGCCTTTGTAGAAGTACAGGAAAAAGTAGAAATGACAGCACTCCTGTAAAACTCTAATGTACCATAGACATCATTTATTTTATTAGAACGAGTTTATATAACCCTACATTTCTATTTTACTCTTCATAAGTGTCTAAATTTTAATATTAACTGAAGTGCTCTGTATGAGTATTCACAATTCTAGACATTTCTGTTATGTCTCAGATTTTCAGGTGGAGTGTACGTGTATATACATGTGTGTGTGTGTGGGGTACCATCTCTTTTTATAATTGATTCACACCAAAATACTAGCTTTTAAGAGAGCAATGTAGGCAGTAGTTGTTTAAACAACATATAGTTACTGTGATGACAAGGACATTTTCTGCAAGAACAGAATGCTTTCCTGTCACCTTCCTCCAAATGAAGGCCAAAATACTCCAGAAATAAAAGATGAAGGGAAGCTGGGACCTAATTGCAGATCTACCTACTGAGATGGTAGCAAATGCCTGAGAACTTCAGGTGTAGATCTGCCTTTCCAACCAGACAGAATGTAGAATTCAAGACATACAAAACAAAACAGACTTATTTCTTACTTGGTTGGGGGAAATATTTTCCAAGCAGCCCTGGGATTCCATGGTCCTTGAATGTCCCTAAGGGGTAAATGCAGATCAAGGAGCACCTTTGAGAACACAGCCCTTCCCTAGTCTTCCAGCACCAGAATTTTTCTTGGATCACATCAAGTGATGGCTTAGGTCTTTGCTACATCCCAATTCCCATTGTTTCACAACAGCATCTGTGACCAGCCTCGGGGGACCAGGCTCTATAGCTGTTTCAGTCACTTTGTGTTTGAGAGTGTCCACATTTGCCTTTGTACGTTTACGAATTCCTTTATCAAATTGTTCCTTTGTATACTTTAATATCTTATAATTTTATTTGTCAACTCTAAGTCAACAAAACTGTCGGGCAGGGGATTCCTTTTCCAACCTTGAGAGGCAGAGCACCAGCCGTCCCTGGGGGACATACCATTGACTCTCAAGACTATATATAAAGCTCATTTTCTTCTTTCCTCAGCTCTTGGCAAGGGCTCTGTGATGCCGATCTGATCGTGCCTTGGCCCCATGGAGAAAGAAGCAAGTCTGGACTCAGCAGGTGTAAGTTTGAAGCTAATGAATTTACTCATGATTCACAGAGTCCTC
Organism: Rhynchonycteris naso; assembly: GCA_037038555.1. Lineage (NCBI taxonomy): Eukaryota > Metazoa > Chordata > Mammalia > Chiroptera > Emballonuridae > Rhynchonycteris > Rhynchonycteris naso. Next base: position 22,093,942 of record CM072999.1, read on the forward strand.
TACTCCAAATCCTATTATCTTTTAATCTATTCAACTTCTAATGGATTTCATCTTCTTACTTGCAAATTACAAGAAGCTGAGGAATCTGGGAGAACAAACCCCATCTATCACTTATTCATTTTGAGTGCTTTGAAGTTGGTCATTAAAAAGGAAACAGGAAACACAGCAGATTATTTCTGGTTTAGGAGCAACACTTGAGGTGTGGGTGACAGACCTTTATATATATCCTGATCCTATTTGGTTGAAGGTTGCTAGGAAAGGCAAGTACAGTCTATCCCAAAAAGCATGAGCACATGTGTCTAGTATTTGCAGAATAAATCAGACCTTGAGAGAGTATCAGAGAGGCCACTGACATAATCACAGGTATCATCCATTAGCAATTTTACATGGGATGCTACTAATTCCTAGAATTTATGTCTATGGAAGTCCAGCCCACTGGCTTGGAAAGAAATACTTTTATCTTATGTTGTATCTATAAATTCAAATCTAGACAGGAGTTGTTGAACGTAACCTTGAAGGAAAAGACAAAGACAGTAAAACAGTACACAATAAAGAGAGTAAATGAGGAAGAAGAGGAGGAGGAGGCATGCTAGAGAGTAACAAGGATGAAGGATAGTGTAGTGCAGTGGAAATAAGCTCTAACTTTGAATATAGCTCTGGTTTTATGTCAAGGCTCAGTCAACAATGAACTGGGTGATCTTGGGGAATTGACCTGACTTCTCTGAACCTCTGTTTTCTCATCTATAAATTACCAACCTCATCAGAATGAAATGAAATAACACATGCAGGGCTCCTGTATAACTGAAGTATCTTTGCAAATAATAGCTACTGTGTATTCAGATCTTTCCTTCTTGAATTTAATAACCATATTTTTGGTTTGATAATTCAAATTCAGAGTAACCAATTGTCTTTTTGATATTAAGAAGCTCTTTTTCATAGGGAGGAAAGCAGAATATTATTGTAAAGAAACCTTCTTAGTCCTTTGTTACTCCTATGTGTCAGAGATCCCGAAGTTCACATCAAAGTCAGCCTGAAAGTTACGTTAGGAAGTTGTTTTAGCAAGCCCCTAGAGCAGTGACGAGCAATCTTTTGAGCTTGGTGTGTCAAAATTCGCCAAAAAACTGAGCATAACTCGGGTGGTGTGTCACTTCGAGAAATAATAACCATAATTTCGCAATATTTATAGTTTAAATAACAAACATGTTTTGGCCTACAGACCTCCGGCACAGAGTGTCTACACTACAGCAAATGTTTTACCCTCGGCTACTGCACCTGGCCGTGCAGGAGCTGAGGATGAAACGTCCTTCTCGGCACGCGGCCCCATACTTCTCTGGTATGTGGCTGCATGCGGCCACGTGTCATTGAAAATGGCTACGTGTGTCAGTGCTGACATGCATGTCATAGGTTTGCCGTCACAGCCATAGAAGACAGGGATGATCATACCAAATTTAATTTATATTGTGCTCTCTTTCTTCATACCTATGACTTTGTTTTGTCTTCCAAATCTCCCTGGGGGAGATCAGTAGGATTTAATCGAGTGATTATTATTCTCATCATATATATATATATACTGCTCACCACAATTAGGAGATATATCAAAGTGAATATAAAGTGATAAAACATTCCCTAATATTTGTGAGTAGTATATATCATATATAGATGGGGGGAGGAAAGTAGAGGGAGGGAGAGAGAAAGCAAATAAGTGAGAGGTTTTGTGACTGCTGAAGTAAAACAGTATTAGAGATGAGGCTAAAAGTCATCTTCTTTGCCCAGGCTATATATGCTTTCATAGGGCTACGCATACATCTTGCCACATACAAATAAATAAATCTTTGGATAACCATGATCTGGACAAATCTGTTCTAAAGTCTCTCAGGGCTGAAACTTTTCCCCAAGATGTGTTTTATTACATATCATGTACCATATCCTTCCCATAATCTCTCAATTACTTACACATATGTAAGATAGAACAAAAATTATTAGTGGCATTTTACCCTAAGTGGAAAAAATATCCACTAGGCATTCCGATGGAAACATTTTATTTCATTTCTGACCTTGGTCACTAGTGCAAGACAGGGATTCAATAGATGCTAGTGAAATAAATAAAATTTCAAATTTCTCATATACACACAAAATATTTGTTATTACGTTCACAGCCAAAGAGAAGCCAGAATGGAGAATGGGTTTGGAAAAGAGTAACAGCCAAATTTTGATCTCATGAATGCTAAGGGATCACGTGAAGCAAGGTCAACATTGAAGCTCACTCAGTTGAACTGTCTCTAAAAGGGAGATGATGAGATCATTCTTCCACAATTGCTTTAGAAGGATCTTTATAAAATGGGGGAAAACAAACAAACAAAATATAAAGTGCCTGGAATTTTCTAGACATCAATCAGCAACACCGAATTCAACTCGCTGTGGCTTCTCCAAAAACTTCAGCCCCTGTACTTTCTCTGAGGGATTGAGGAGGATAGCATTATGTAACATTGCCACTGTCCTGCCGGTCCGTTTCTAAAAAGAGCCCCGCTGAAGTAGCCGGCCAGCCTCGTTTCTAAACATCGGCAAGCCTTTGTTCTGCCTGTTAACTGAAATTAAATTGCAGCCTGAAGAACTAAGGATATATTTAGAAGACAGTCTCTTCCCAGTTTTTTTGTCTTCCGTAAAGTTTCCTAATTGAGAATCATCTTTCATAAAGTTGCGTAGCACTGCAAGGAACTAGGGAAATAGTAGCATCTCCTACAGAAACGATAGGTCTTAATCTTTCTGACTTTTGCCATATATATTTTTTTCTCTTCAGCAAATACATGGCTGACCTCTTCTGCTTGCTGACAGTATGTGCCCCTGTTTGATCAGATATTCTCTTTCAAATCAACTACAGTCACACACTCAATTCATTAAATCTCCTTTAGTGTCAAAAACATAATGCAACTTTAAATTTCATACCCAAGTTTCCAACAGAGGGTTAATAAGGGAGGCTTCATCTTTAGTTTCTGCACTAATGAAAGGTGAATAGAAAAATTGCATGGGTATGATGACATTAGTTTTTGTTGAGGATGTGGATATAGAATATGGACATTACTGGTTGTCACATGTATTTTTTATTTCAGTAAATAATATAATTGTTAAGTCTCTAATATAAACTGTTTCTCCCTCCCCAATTCCTGAGTCACTGCTGGAAGATAGATGCCTTTAGAGTCACCATAGTGATTATAAGGTGAGAGGATTAGCTAACTTTATGTGGTTTTTTTGTTGTTTTTTTTTAATTTTTTTAATTTTTATTTTATTCATTTTAGAGAGGAGACACAGAGTGAGAGAGAGAGAGAGAGAAAGAAAGAAAGGGGGGAGGAGCTGGAAGCATCAACTCCCATATGTGCCTTGACCAGACCAGTGCAGGGTTTTGAACTGGCGACCTCAGTGTTCCCAGGTCGACGCTTTATCCACTGCGCCACCACAGGTCAGGCAGAGGATTAGCTAACTTTAATGGTCTAATACAATGCTCTTTTAGAAAAAGAGGGGTGCTTTAATCCCAAAAGATGCAGAAAGAATATAACTCATAATTTCAAAAGAAATGAATATACTTTACTCTGGCACTGCCAGCTGCCTAAAACATTGTCACCAGCCAGCCCTGCTGTGGACTGGGGTTTAGGAGCCCCTGATATGTTATTTAAAAGCTGTGAATGTAGTCAGACAGACTCGGGGTTGAGCCTTGGCTATGCCACTTGCCATTTTGCCAAGATACTATCTTGGAGCCTTGCTTTCCCTATTTGTAAAATGGAGAGAATAGTGTCTCCATAAACTAAGCTTTAAACAAGGCTTTAAGGAGATTCTATCTACGTATCTATCATCTATCTATCTATCTATCATCTATTTATTAATCTATGCATCTCTTCAAGGATATGCATTAGAAAAATACAAAAGCATGATCTATCTTGTCTGCCACTAACAGAGAGATGTGGTCCCCAGTGACAGTTTGACTCAAATCAGTGTGGCCTGGATTTACAAACCAGCACAACCATCTAGAAGGGCCAGGCAAATAATGGAATTGAAACTAAGCCAGAGATGAGTCAGGAGGGAGACAAAGGATCGATAAGAAACACACAATTCATACCAGGGCCTAAGAAGACTGACTTAGCCTCAGCTCTGAGTCAGTGATAAGCAATGTATCTGATTTAAAAAAAAATTAGAATCAAGACTTTTTATGTAAAATTTTTAATAAAAAATATTATAGTGGACACCGAAGTGTGCTGCCCAAATCTCCCTGACTTGTTACCCAAGCTACTGAGAGTGTTGCTTATAAACAGCCCTCGGCTGTCAGCCCCTCATGGTTAGTCTCAGCTTGAGAGCCACCTCATTCAAGACCACACTCTTCCCCTGGTGATCTGCATTCAATGGCTTATTGATGCAGAAGTATAAAGGCCTGGCCAACTGGCCTTAAGTTGGGGCAATCTGAAAGCCATTTTAGCTCCAGTGCTCCTTGTGAGGTTGGGTGAGAGCGCAGAGCTCAACTTCTCCTTCTGGTAGTCCTGCTCCCTTCCCTGTCTCTCACAGGCTGGAAGCCCGGGAATATCTGACATCTCATGTGATACACTAAACTCCACCTCAGACACTGCCCCTGGGGAACCCAACCGGTGTCCACTAGCGACTAATGGTTTCTTTTTTTATTAGTTTGTTTTCCAATTACAGTTGACATATTATGTTAGTTTAAGGCGTAAACATAGTGATTAGACACTTACATACATTACAAAGTGATCACCCTGATAAATCTAGTACCCATCTGACACCACACATAGTTATGACAATATTATTGACTATATTCCCTCTGCTGAACTTTACAGCCCCTTCACTTATTATTACTGGCAATTTGCACTTTTAATCCCTTTCACCTTTCACACTGATTCCCTCAACCCATCTCTCTTCTGGCAACCATCAGTTTGCTTTCTGTATCTATGAGTTTGTTTTGTTTACTTAATATTTTTAGATTCTACTTATAAGTAAAATCATATGGCAGTTGTCTTTCTCTGTCTGACATATTCCTGTTTTATTTGTCTATTAACATGATGATACCAAACAAAACCAATACCAATTTAGATGATTTGGCCTAAGCCAACAAACAGTCCAAGCCAGTACTGTCCAACGAGAATATAATGCAAAACAGAGAAGCAATTTCAAATTTTCTAGTAGCCACACTTAAAATTAGAAAGAATGGAAAAAATAATTTTATGATATATTTTACTTAACCTCATATAATCAAAATACTACCATTTCAAAATGTAATCAAATTTTTAAATCATCAATGCTATATTTTACATTCTATGTTCCCTATTAAGCCTTCAAAAATATGGTGTGTACTTTTTAGTTGCAGAACATCTCAATTAAGGCTCATTTTTTATTAGAAATAAAGGGTGTGGCAAAAGTAGATTTATAGTTGTGAGTACACAAAACACAGAGTTCATTCTTAGATTATTATTTATCAACTATTGTATTTTCCATACAAACAACTATAAGCAACTTTGCCCATTCCTGGATATGTTCTTCATAGAAAATTTATAAAATTTATAGTTGAAAAAGTAGGTTTATATACCCATATTTTTTCATATATTTAACATAAGTATTTTCCAATGACTAAATTGAACATCAATACTTAAAGTCGAATTTAAATTAGTTAAAATTAAATTGAATTAAATATTCTGTTCCTCAGTCACACTAAACACATTTCAAGTGCCCAATGGTTATGTGTGGAGTGTGTCTATTGGCATCTGTGCTGGATCATGTAGGCACGAACTTAGCTCAGATTTCTTTTTAAGTACTTTAATGAACATTCTGCATGCTAAGATGTCCCAGCCAAGGCATGCAAAAACAGAGGGTAAGATAATTGAACAAAATGGAAACCAAATTGCAAAATCATTTTTAAAGAAAGCTGTGGCACAAGCATACGAAATTATTCAGTTGGTAATAAGAACAATTTTAATGACAAAGTGCAACCCACACAGTGCCCAGAAGTGCTTTGTCTTTGTAATTAATCATCAGCAAGAAATGGAAAAGGTGAAGATGAAGAAAATTGAAAAAATATTTACTCATATGGCCAGAAGATTAATATCAGCATGGCTTGCTACCAGGTGGAGGTTAACTTGGGAAAAGGCTGAGAGTAAAGGATGTCAAGGCCATGCTGATGAAAGTCTTATCACAAAAGACTGTTGAGTCCACAGTCAAGGGATGTTTGAGGTTTCATAGCATCAGTCCAGAGAGAAATGGTGAAGACGGGAACTGGTGCTGTTGCGAGGATGCCTATCTTCACAAAAATCATGAAGGAAGGCAATACCTGCTGCAAAACATGTCCAATAGAGGCAAGCAATGGTCTATTTTCCATTAGTTCATCCAACAAGCAAATATTTCTTATCTGCCCCAAATCTACAGGTTCTAAGTGCTGGGAATATACCATAACGTAAGACAGGTAGAGCTGCTATCTTCGATGTTCTTACATCTGTAGGGCCAAGGGCCGCCACTGTTGTAGCCATTCACATGCAGGTTCCCATTGGATTCGGGTAGATGGTAAGGAAACAGTGGAGCCCAAAAATGGTGTGTCATTCCTTTATTAAAATCTCATACCAGCCGATGAGCAAACACACAGGGAAAACACTTACTTTCCTTTCACTCAGAGCTCAGAAAGCCCTGACACATTCTCCGGTTCCACAACCAAGAGAATCTTCTCCAGTTTCTCCTGGAATCAAAGGCCCTACCAGTCTCAGTGGAACTCGCAAAAGCCCCTCAGCTCGGGTTCCCCATCTGCACTTCTTCTCTCTGCACAAACTGGCTTATTTTTGCCTCTTTCTTCTTCTCTTCCTTTTCAAAACTTTCTGGCAGGAAAACCTCTCTTTCAGCAAACATGAGCAAAAAAATGACCCCTCCCAAGCAGGAATGCAATCCGCAATTTGCAATCAACTGCCCTGCTCTGAGGGCAAGTACACACATGGCTGCCCAGTGCCATTTTTAACAATAAAAGTGAGCAAACTCAAAAAACACAAATTTTATAAACTCATCCAACAACCTCCCAGTGGAGAAAGCATATAATTAATTCATTGGTAAATAAACAGGACACTTTTAGAGACTACTAGATGCTAAGAAAATGACCTAGGGACAATGGGATAGAGCACGGCAGGAGTCAGCAAGTCACTTTAGCTATGGTGATCATGAAAGGCCCCTCCAAGAAGGGTGCATTGAATTGAGACTTGCAAGACTAAAAGGGGCAGCCAGATAAGGATCTGGGATGACTGTGCCAAGCAGTACTTTATTTGTTGTAGTTCAAGTTCTTAAATGAGTTGAGTATTAAATAATCACATTTAAAGTTGTCTTTACACATATGTGGTTTAGCTTGAATTGCAATGTTCTTTTGGATAAGGCCATGTCAGCTGGCTTCTTAGTAACTGCATAGAATTCTGATACGCCCATGTACTGTGTAGAAAAGAACTGCTATATTATGCTTCTCAACAAAAATTTTAAGAGAACCATTGCTCAAAATTGAAGTATTGACAAACTTATGCCCTTATGGACTGATACAGCGACTAACTCCCTGGACTCTTAGCCTACTTCTAGGATCATGCTTTGTGTGTTATTTGTAATTTTCCTTGGAAATTTCCCTTCAGACAGAACAAATGGTAAGATGATCCTCTAAGAGTCCCTGTTGGCCTGGGGATGTCCCACTGCCTGCCTATTTATGCAGGCATGATTATTTACAGTGTCCTCTTTCACCTCCCAAGGTGCCCTGCTTTGGAGATAAACTATATGGTCACTCCAAATGGTACCCTGCTGATTATACAGGGAGGGTAGAGGTTATTCCTCTAGTAGATCTTCCTGGCAAGCAAGCACACACAGGGGCATTCTGTACCCGCACATGCTCACAGCCAGCTCCCACCTGCCAGCGGTTACAGATAAATAATGAAGACTGTAAGCAAACGATGTGATTTATACTAAACACCACTACTTGTTCTCATGCAGGGCAACATATTGTCTCCTAGCACGCCCACCCTCCCTTGCCTCGCTCACTGACCTTACCAGCGAGAGAGCTTCTTGATTTAATGATGTCTGAGAGCAGGCACTGAAGACTCCTGGCTTTTTTTTTTTTTAATTCTAAATTTATCTGTTCATTTTTGGTTAGCTTGGTTTTACTTTTTGTTCCTCACCTAAAGCAACCAGTATGACCATTTGGGCATAGTGTTTAGAGCTGAAGCAATCAATACTAGTTTCAAATAACATGGAAAAGCCCCCAGACATACATCAGAGCTTTAAGCAAGGTCTTGTTTTTTTTGTTTGTTTGTTGTTTTTGTTTTTGTTTTTTTACAGGGATAGAGAGAGAGTTAGAGAGAGAGATAGATAGGGACATTCAGACAGGAACAGAGAGAGATGAGCATCAATTATCAGTTTTTCGTTGCTTTTGCGACACCTTAGTTGTTCATTGATTGCTTTCTCACATGTGCCTTGACCGCGGGCCTTCAGCAGACCGAGCAACCCCTTGCTGGAGCCAGCGACCTTGGGTCCAAGCTGGCGAGCTTGTGCTCAAGTCAGTTGGGCCCGCACTCAAGCTGGTGAGCTCGGGGTCTCGAACCTGGGTCTTCCACATCCCAGTTCGACATTCTATGCACTTCGCCATCACCTTGTCAGGCTAAGCAAGGTTTTTGATTGGAGTCAGATGCTATCTTTTTCGGGAGTCAAAATGTGTTCTGCTCAGATGTTGGTGTGACCTGGGTGTGAAGTGAGGGGCTAGAGAGCCATCACATTACATTGATTAATACTTTAAGACACAATTTAGAGAAGAGTTAAAAACCAAGAGAGGAGAAAGCAAAGAGAATGCTGAGGATGAGAAAAATAAATCTTTCAAAGAGAAAAAAATAAATGCTGGCTGGAATGTGCCTTCCTCTGACCACAACTCTGCTTACCTGCCCTGTTCTGCTTATTTATTCTTTGTGCAGTCACTTGAAGCATAACCTCCACTGAAATAACTTCCTGGACTTTTACGCCAGCCTCAGAGAGAGAACTAAATACTCCTGTCCACTGCCACAACCCCAAGGACATTCTATTAAAAATTACACCAAACATTTTCAATTGTCCATTTATATATATATATATCTTTCTTTCTCTCTCTATCCCCCTTCACCACTCCCTCTCTTGCTTGTCTCTCTCTGACTCTGTCTAAATTGTAAGCTCCTTGAAAGGGGACAGTTTCTCATCTATCTCAATAGTCTTAGTCTAGCAGCTTACATGCCGTAGTCACTCAATAACTGTCCTCTGAATTTAATTGAAACCCACATATACTGATGCATTTTAGGTCCTATTGTTGAGGGAAGTAATGAATAACTGGGTGAATTATAGCACTATTATATGGCTGTTTTATTATGTAGCTATTTCCTAGCAGACAGACCAGCTCTAAATGCTACACGAGCCATTCATTTTAGGGGAAACAATGGAAAATTGGAAAATCCGTCTTGACAGTAAACATTGAGATGAAAAACAGGGCAAAGAGCATGAACTTTTCTTTCCTAAGAATGTGCGTGCGTCGAACACACACACACACACACACACACACACACACACACACAGCCATACAAAGTCATTTTGTTGCAGCTCTATCTGGAGGGAGAGGAGTAGAGCAGAGGGCTTCTTCTGTAAGGAATCTACCCTCTAACTGGACAAAAGGTAAATTACTGTACCCATACTCATAGTTCCTGTACTTAGTGAGGGGACAAAATAAGCTAAAGTAAATAGAAAAATACATTATCTTCTCATCAGTTGTGAACTTTATCACTGAAAATTATATATCCATCGATTCCATGAAATCATGTTACAGACACTCCTAGCATTCAAACAAAACCGGGAGAGAAACAGATGTTTCTTAACTAGAGAACTTCCTTCCCAACTGATTTTAGAAGTCTAAGAATCTCTCCCAGGTGAGAGACTTAGATGAACTGATTTGACCCTGTTTGCATAATGCCTAGTGTGGTGCCTGGCAAGTAATAGGCATTCGGTAAATACTTGTAAGAAAACAAGTAAATGAATCAGTGAATGATCAAACACAATTGATAATTTAACAGATTAAACGTAAGTATTGCATATCCCAAGTACAAGGCTATCCCCCACTGTACATCTTATACTAAGAGTAACTATATCAACAAAGATCTTTACCTTTGTTAAATTTCTAAAGACTATTGAAATCTCTCTTCAAAAAGGCTATTCTCAATTCTTTGATGTACATAGCCCCTTTAGTATCTGCACATGGAAATGCTACTAGCATTACCATTAAATGAAACTATGTAGCATCATTCCAATGGGAGGAAAGCTTCCCAAAATTTGTACATTGTTAATAGTGCTGCTGCTCCCTAGTTCTCTCCTCATCCAAAGTCAGCACATGCCTCCGGCCAGTTTCTTTCAGCCAAGCTTCCCTCAGGCTGCAGTGATGTGCAACCGGGTACCACTTAGAATATCAGAGGACTCCTGTCAATCCCTGTCTGCTACTCATTATGGTTTCCTCTGTCAGCGCCCCACACCCCTGAAAAATCTTCATGTTAACAACCAGAGTGAAGTCTCTTTTGGCTTCTGTTCATGACCACCTGCACATATCTGCCAACCATAAAGGGTCAAAACTTCTCCCCAGAACACACAATGCCTTGCAGGACAAAAGCCACAGTATAATAAACTAGACAATGAAGTAAAAGTGAACCATGCTTGCTTTAGATCACTAAGCTTGTGGCACGGTGTACTGAAGCTATAAAGTAGAAAGTACTACATGTGGACATGTAGACATGTAATCTTTGATTTGCATGCTTCTGATATGCATGAATTTCAGTTACTATGGTTTAGTTACTAGCTCCATTCTTCTAACAGTGGGGTTTAAATTTCCATCATTATATATAGCGAGCAGTTAGTACACTTTGCATAAAACCTAAACTTTACCACAAGTTCTTCTGTCTATAATCACCACAAATTACAGATGCACATCACAATCCAGGGCCAGTCACATTGGTTCTTTATTTAAAAAAAAACAAAAAAACTTTATTAATTCATTTTAGAGAGGAGAGAGAGAGAGAGAGAAAATGAAGGAGGAGCAGGAAGCATCAACTCCCATATGTGCCATGACCAGGAAAGCCCAGGGTTTCAAACTGGTGACCACAGCATTACAGGCCATTGCTTTTTCGACCGTGCCACCACAGGTCAGGCCCACATTGGTTCTTTCAAGGTCCATCAGTGAATGGTCACTAAGCATTTCTTATACCATTCATCTGTTATTCTTCCTCACAATGATACACCCATGTGACATTTTATAAAACTGATTAATCAACATAGAGGATAGGCCAATAAAGAAACAAAAATGAAAATGCTGAGAGTAAAAATATTTTAATCTCTTTGGTTCTTAGATTTTATTTATTCATTTTTAGAGAGAGGAGAGAGAAGGGGGGAGGAGCAGGAAGCATCAACTCTCCTCTGTGCCTTGACCAAGCAAGCCCAGGGATTTGAACCAGCGACCACAGTGTTCCAGATTGACGCTTTATCCTCTGTGCCACCACAGGTCAGGCTGAAAGTGAAATTTAAGTTGGACATAAATGGAGTTATAGAAGAAATAGCTGATGGTGAATGTTGAAGCTGTCCCCATTCAAGAGAGGTTTCAAGGTCTATATGTAGCTAGAAAAAATCAAAGTTGATTCCTCACTTCTAAGTAAGCACTCATACCACTATCATTTTTATCAGAGAAAAGGCACATTGCTTTCCTAATTTATTTCTCATCAGAGGGTTCATGATCTCACGTATCAATGTGGCTGAAAAAGTCCTGAGAGCACACTCTTTGAGTTGTCTGGAAAAGCCCATTTGAATATAGGCCTGTGTCTCACTTTTGGAACCCATGCTCTCACAATGATGACTATAAAGCAGTTTAAAAGCATAGCCTGCTATAGCAATCATGAGAAAGCTTTTCTTCTAACACTGTTCTGAAAGATCTATGGGCCCATATTCCCCTGGAATTGTATCTCCTCTTTTCTGCATTCCACTTATAATGCTCATGGTAGAAAGGTCATGAATCCAACTCAAGTGAAAAGTCTTTTGCTGTTAATTTTTCCCCCAGAGTGCAATACAATGAAGGAGAAACATGATACAATAAGATTATCTAGACTCATCTTCATTCCGAAGCAAAAGCATGGACCTAAAAAACAAAATATCACCTACTTATAAAGAATAAGCGATTTTTGAGATGTTTATGAATATGCTTTGTATAAGAGATCAACTGTACTTTTTGCACAACATATAGAGCGATTCCCTGATGGAAATATTTCTCTTATTATTTTAAACATTTCACATTTTTGCATTCTCATTACAAAAATAAAGTACACTCAAAGAAAAAAGTTGATAATATTAAGATGTTAAAAAGCATAGTGAGGAGGGTAATGGAATTGTAGATAGATTGTTTCCAGCTTTTCTTCAGGGACATATATGTACACTTAGTGACTACCATCTCGCATTCCACCTGCTTTTCTATAGTCTGATTGTTTTATCAGCCCATTATAAACATCCCCTGATACTTATAGTCTACTGATCATCTGAATGAAAAATGTAAGCAGGAATCAGCAATCAGTTGAAGACAAATTATACAAAGTTACACCCTTATCATAGAAAAACTCAGTGTGAACTTGTGACCTTAGAAAGAAATACCGTGTATCTTTCAATTTTTTTTTTTTAGACTTAAAGTGCCATGAAGAGGAGTACTTACTTGTATGCACGATCAACAGTCATGTGTGTAAGATTCTCTGCAGTTCTGCCCAGTTCATGTTTGGGGGCAGGAAATAATCTCCATGAGTCTAGAATTTCTATTGTTTCCAGAACAAAAACATGTGCCCCAAAATGTCAAAGAAAGTCCTGAAAGGACGAAGAGCTCACTTAAAGGAGAACCTACTGGCCAGCTAGTGATAATTAAAACACTAAATAAGATTGATAACAAAATTGTTCAATATCTTTGTTGTTGATGAAAACAAGCTAAGGCTATAAAAGTTCAAAAAAAGTTAATATAAATTATATTGCAGGAAGCTGTAATATAAAAGAAGTATGAACATAATAAAGTATATTTAATTGTTATTGATTTCAATAAGTAGGAGAACACCATATACGTGCTTATACATTTTGTTTTAGTTTGTGCTTAGGTGCGTGTTTATAAAGTATTGGTGTGGCCATATAACTACTGGATACATAGAGAGCAGTGAATAAAAGCAACAGGACACATACAGCAGTCCTGAAAAAAGAAAGATGAATGCTACTAAGAGCAGATGAGGCTGGTCAGCTCTGGGCTTCACATCTGGTAGACAGACTAACCAGGCCTTCTTGGAAGACACATTAATTTAACCAGCTAAAAGGAAATAGCTAGTTGGATTCACATTTATCTCTTAAGAGATGAAACTGCCTAATAATTCTCAACTTTTAATAAGCTGTGTATAAGAATATATGTTTTTAATAATGATAAATAAAGAACAATATCTAATAATAAGCATGGTTCATATAATGTCACCAAGTGTAACTTTTAAAAATTATTTTTGGAGACGAGTTGCAAAATATATTTAGACTTTTGTAAAGGCAGTTATATCTTTAAATGATGAATAGATTTAATGATTAAAAACTAATCTCAGGCTCTGGCCGGTTAGCTCAGTGGTAGTGCGTCGGCCCGGTATGTGGAAGTCCCAGGTTCGATTCCTAGTCAGGGCACACAGGAGAAGTGCTTCTCCATCCTACCCCCTCTACTTTCTCTCTATCTCTCTCTCCTCCTTCTGCAGCCAAGGCACCATTGGAATAGAGTTGGCCCCAGGCACTGAGGATGGCTCCATGGCCTCTGCCTCAGGCGCTAGATGGCTCTGGCTGCAACAGAGCAATGCCCCAGAGGGGCCAAGCAATGCCCTCTGGTGGGCATGCCCTGTGGATCCTGGTCCAGCACATGTTGGAGTCTGTCTGACTGCTGCCTCGCTTCTAACTTCGGAAAAATACAAAAAAAAAAAAAAACAAAACAAAAACTAATCTCAGCCTGCTGACCAGCAGCTCAGATCTGATTTACTTCGACAAGCAACTACTATTTAACACATTAGCTGGATATTGATATATAATCCTAGAAAATTAAAAAAAATAAGTACAAAAATAATGATGAAATTAATCAAACTTATGATTTAATATAAATTTTAGTTTAATAGTAGAAGTTTTAAGTGCAAAATGTGTATAATTTAAGGTAGTTGAAATGTTCTAAAACATACAAAATATAGAATTGAAGTTTAAAATTTTGAGAGGAATTAAACATCATATAAAAAATTAGTTTTTATAGTTTGGTTTGTTTTTTTTTTTAAGAATTTTATTTATTTATTTTTGTGGCAGAGACAGAGAGGGTCAGAGAGAGGGACAGATAGGGACAAACAGACAGATGAGACAGAGAGAGAGAGAGATGAGAAACATCAATTCTTCGTTGTGGCTCCTTAGTTATTCATTGATTGATTTTTCATATGTGCCTTGACTGAGGGATGGGGGGGGGGCGTTACAGCAGACCAAGTGATCCCTTGCTCAAGACAGGATCTTGGGTTCAAATTGGTGATCCTTGCTCAAACCAGATGAGCCCTTGCTCAAGTTGGCAACCTCGGGGTTTCGAACCGGGGTTCTCCACATCCCGGTCTGACGCTCTATCCACTGCACCACCGCCTGGTCAGGCTACAGTTTGGTTTTTTAGATATGTAACTTATGCAAATGTAGCATTTAAATAGAGTATAGATAATAATACCTATTCCTCTCTATGAACAAAAGCCCATCAGATACCAAGGCATCCACTAATATATGTACTATATCCACTTTGTCTTATATCTATTAGTATTGCATTTTTTTAAAGTGGCCTTAAGTTTTCAGGACTAACAAGCAAAATATTCTTGAGGAAAACTGCATCACATGGATAGGGTTGTGGGTACAATGGGTGGTAATTTAGACTGTGAGAAGAAGTTCATAACATTATTCAACTCTGCCCATATTTAAGGAAATTAAAATGCCTTATACTTGTATCTAACCAAATGTATCCATTATAACAGGCCAGTTTATCCTGCTGTAACAAACAAGTCCCAAATTTCAACAGCTTAAAATAATACAGGTCTATTTTTGTCTACTGTGGGTAGATTAGAGGCTTTATTGGATGTTGCTTTGGCCATCAATCCAAGGACCAGGCCAATGGAATAGCCACTATTTGAAGATTGCTGGTAGCCTTTCAGAAGGGGTCTAGACTAGAGAGCTCTAGAGGTCCTCAAATCAATATCTAAATGCTTGGCCTGGAAGGGACACATGCCACTCCCCTTCACAACTCATTGGCCTAAAATGATCACACAGTACCATTCCATACCAGAAGTTTCAGGAAGTGTAGACCTACTATGTGCCCAGAACATGGAAAGCTGGAAATATCTGATGAACTTTGTTTTTGCTGGAACTTCCATAAGTAAAATAAAAAACCACCTATGTTCTCTGAAAAAATAACACCAAGTTCAGAGATAAGGACATGGTTTTGTTAAGCAAAGAGTCATTACTTATATTTTTTCTACTAATGTCTGCGGATTATTTCTGCTCCCTGCTGGGATGGGAATCACCATGTTACTGCAGACATGCCTTAGTCTCACACCAGTCAGTCCCATCTTCCTTCATTAAATGTGTGCCCTGCATCTTTGATGGTGTTGTTTCTTTGCTCAAGCAAATTCAAAGAGAGAACTTTATCTATTCACTGTATCACTACCTCCATTCCCCTCCCCCTCCCCCCACATAAAGCTCTTGTCCTCTAAGTACGCACTCAGGTGACAGTAACATTTCCTCTCCAGAGGAATAGATGATCCTGGCAGGATCATCTCTCTGTCAACCTTGACAATGGCTTTTTCTTATTTTCCTTTTCTTAAGGGTTCACCTTAAGGACTGTCTCCTTCAATCTATCTGATGCTGATAGGTTAATAGCTGGATTCTGACAAACACAGGAAGAGACAGAAGCACTGCCCAACATGCAACAAACCTTTTTTATTTTTTTTTGCCTTCGTCCTTCCCTGCCCCCACCCCCAACCACTTTCCTTCTCACATCTGTCTGTGTAACTTTAAAAATTAGTGCTACAAACAGTTTCAGGGGTTATATCTCAAAAAGAAACTCTATTATCCCAGGGAATATGATAAAGTTCTTTAGGAGCAGCTAATGATCATTTCATTAGAAATATCTAGGACCCAGAACATGACAATGTGTTTTAGGTTCTTTTTACCAGAATAGTAGTAAAATATAAATATTTTCTGACGACCAATATCACGCTTATATTTGCAATTACTTTAAAAGAAAATACACTTTGAGGCCCTGGCTGGTTAGCTCAGTGGTAGAGCATCAGCCCAGTGTGTGGAAGTCCTGGGTGCAATTCTAGGTCAGGACACACAGGAGAAGCCCCCATCTGCTTCTCCACCCCACCCCTCTCCTTTCTGTCTCTCTCTTCCCCTCCTGCAGCCAAAGTTCCATTGGAGCAAAGTTGGCTGGGGCACTGAGGACGGCTCCATGACCTCCATCCACCTCAGGAGCTAGAACGTCTCCGGTTGTAATGGAGCAACACCCAGATAGGCAGAGCATTGCCCCTAGTGGGCATGCCAGGTGGATCCTGGTTTGGGCGCATGCAGGGAGTCTGTCTCTCTGCCTCCCCACTTCTCACTTCTGAAAAATACAAAAAAAAATAAGAAAAAGAAAAGACACTTTGTACTTTTCGGTAGTTACTTTATTTCCATCTAAGTACTACCCCCAACCCCATGTAGACTATCATATGTGAAAAGAAAAAAAATTATGTATTGAAATATATTATGAAATGTGTGAAATAGCAGTGAGAGATGTAGAATGAAGAGAATATATGAGAAATCTATAAATGATATGAAATATGATATATGAGTGTGTATATGTGTGTGTGTGTGTGTGTGTGTGTGTGTGTGTGTAACTCAAACCTCTTTGGAAATGACTTCCAATGATGTATCTGTCGTTCTGGTATTATTCTTGAATCCTAGACTAGATTTCTACCTGCCTATGAAAATTATCTGGAGAAGCCATCAGTATCTTAAATTTAATTTGGTAATCCTAAAGGACTTTATCACATGACCTGAAATCATGGACTTTCTATTTGAGATATAACCCCCAAAACTGTTTGTAGTACTAAATTTTAAGCTACCATTCTTAAAGTTACACACACACACACGCATACACAAGAAAGAGCAAATTTAGAAACACATATAGCTACTTTCTGGCAAACATTACTAGAATGTAAACTCCAGAACAAGGATCATGATTGTCTTGTTCCCTAATATATCCTTATTGCTTACAAAGGTGCCTAGAACAGAGTAAACATACAATATTTTTTTACCAAATGAATGAATATTAGAATCTTCCAGTAGATAAGAGAGTGTAAATTATTACTAAAAGAAATTTATTCATGTTCTCCAATAAGTATTATCATCAGGAACCATTATATTTTCTTCCTGGTATATCTTTTGCTGTGTCTTCACAAAAACATTATAAAGACAAAAGGATACTAAAGTATAAATGAAAGTCTCCCCCAAATGCTGTAACTACAACATGAGAAATAATGGTTTCCTGGTATCTGTTTCCAGACATTTTATTTGAAAACCCATCACACACCAGAGAAACATCATTAATGGGGACATAAGTTGGATCTGTTTCATCAAGATCAGTGATCGAAACAATGTCCACTCCAGAAGGAGGCAGGTTTCCTCATTTTAAAAACGAAGTAGCCATTCCCTCTGGAATTGTGGCCAAACCTCACACATTTGCCTCATAGGAACCTTGAACTTGCAAGCAGTAACTAAGCCTGAGCTTTATGACTGCGGTGCCCGTAATTGGGTCAGCCTGGCAGAACAAACTGCTGCAGTAATTTTGCATCTATTTCAGCCTAGAAATGGAAGCTGTGAAAGAGGAAGTGTATGCAGAGAAAGAAGTCTACAGATGTCTTCATAATGAACTCTCACAAAGAAAGCTCCCCTCTGTGCCTCCTTTGATCAGCCAGCCACCTCGCTTCTCTCACTAATGGATGAGTACCCCACCATCCACTGCAAGCACAAGGGTGGAACTGGATGGCCTTTCCTTCTCTACCCAGGTCTTAGATTCTGAGGAGTATGGGTCTGGTTATTAACAAAGCCCAGGTTCTGAGAAACACATCCTTACAGCAACCAAATTTTGCACCAATTGGAGAAGTATCAGTTTGGTTGTTGGGAAACAAGACTTCCAATCCTAATTCTATCAGTTGTGATGACCTTCAGTATATTCCTTATACTTTTTATCCTTTAGTTTCCAAAATGCATAATATGCACAAAACAGATTATACCCTGTAAGCTTACTATAAATACTATATGCAAAGTGCTTATTCTGGTGCTTAGAAAGTGCTCAGAAATGATGGCTATTATTACTACTAGCAACAGAATACACATGACATTTTTATCAATTAATAAAACATATGGTGACTTTCTAATGGAAGCCTAACCTAAAGCAAACCTAATGAAAAAACTCATCATGTTTGTAAGAAGGTAATAATCTCAGATTATTTGTCTGAAGTATAACACATCAATTCAGAATTTTTTGCTAGTAATATTGAACTAAGTTCTAGAAAGGCAGACCACTTTGATTTCCCTGGGAAAAAAAATCCCCCCCTAATCAATCAAAATGATAGCCAATCTCCTATGGGATGGTGAATGCCTCTTTTGATTTTACTGGATTTCTGTGATTTCCTCACATTGTGAGATTTTTCAGAAGCACACCTCTGATTTTATACCTCTCTTCTTAAAAAGCATTTATTCAGGTTATGAATGTCTAAAGGGGCAAAGACAGGCCAATAACGTGCACTTAATTGGTTATAAAGGGAAGGAAAAAGGATTAGGAAAAGATAACCACAATTATTTTTCAATTGGTCATTGTCAAATGATAATTATTACCAGTGGAAATAAAGAAGGCTCTTACTATAAAGATCAGTTTAGTTTTGAGCAAATTAAATTTAAGATACAGGTGACTCCAGATAATATTCACAGGCAGAAATCTAGGAAATCTAGGCTAGGATTCAATAGTGATGCCAGAATGAAATATACCTCATGGGGAGTCATTTCCAAAGAGGTTTGAGTTAAAGTTCTACACATGTTTGAAATTGACAAGAGGGAAATAGAGCTTGGAGAGGACCATTCTCTCTGAAGAATGCCCGCATTTGAAACAGCGTTTCTTATTCTTGGTACTGTTCACATTTTGAGATGAATAATTCCCTTGTTGTGGAGAGCCGTCTTGTGTATTGTGGGATGTTTAGCAGGTTCCCTGTCCTCTATCCACAAGGTGCCCATAGCAGCTAATACCTTTCTGCCTCTCTATTACATTATTTGCAGTAACCAAAAATATCTCCAGACATTGCCAAATGCCCCTTGGGGGTGGTGGAGTAAATCACCCTGATGGAGAACCACTGAGGAGTAGAAGAAATTAGAAAATGCAAGCAAAATGTCAATAGGGGTCAATAACCACAAATGATGATCTCATGAAAGTCAAAGGGAAGCACTCAAGAAGAGAATACTTCAGATATAGATTTTGAATTGTGATCCCCAGTCAAACAGCATTGGCATCACCTGGGAATGTGTGAGATGTACCAACTCTTGGGCCCAGAGCCTAATGCATTGAGAACTCTGGGTGGGGAGCCCAGAAATCAGTGTTTTCACAAGCATTCCAGTGAGTCACACAATAAAGCTTCAAAATCACTGATCAGGATTATCAAGTTTGCACAGAAGTCAAATAGATAATTGTAGAAAAAATTTAGCTACTGTAATCATCTGGATATTAAGTTGTGGCACATAGTGGGCCACTTTTAGTACTGATATAGCAAAAAGAGACAGAGGAAAAGGAAAAAAAATGGAAAAGTGGAATGTGTTCTAGAAAGTAGGCAATGAGGATGTCGAGGCAAGTACCAAAGACTACTTTTCTAAAATGTTCGTCATGGTGTGAAGAGAGACAATATAGTAATTTTAAACCTTTGCATTGTCAAGAGACATTTTGATTTGTTCTAGAATAGGAGAGACCATCAATTCCATGATCAGGGCAAGGAAATTGATGAAGAGTTAGAGAGAGAAGACACATAGGCCAGAGGGCTTAACTGATGAAAGTACATTGTTGTGCTGGGCAACCAGCCACTCAGTTTACTCACTTTTTGCTCATGTGGCTGAGACATTCAAAAGATCCAATGAAGCCCCAAGGTAGAATGCCCTGGAAAATTACTTTTGGATTTGGTACAAAGAGTAAGTCATTTTCCTAAGAGTTTAAAACTTCCTTTTGGCCAATATGGGCTTTGCAATGATTCTCAAACCAGGGGTGATCTTTGCTGCCTACGTTCCTCTCCAGGGGAATTTTGGCAGTGTCTGGATACTTTTTTTTTCACAAGTGCACTACTGACATCTCATGGATACAGGTCAAGAATGCTGCTAAATATCCTACAATACACAGCACAGCCTCTCACAGCAATGAATTGTTTCACATAAAATGTCATGGGTACTGAGGTTGAGAAACCCGGGTCTACTGGTACAGAGGCCCTGCATAGAAATATAGAAAAGGGACACAGTTCAGGGCTCTGAGCAAAAGCCACAGTGGGCTCATTGATGAAAGTGCTGAATATAGCACAAGAGGGGTAGAATTAGCAATTCTGGCTAACCAATGGGGTGGTGGTGGTGGTAAATATCTCAAGTGAGCTACTTCCCTTGACCTTTTGTTTGCTCTAAAGAAGTTCCCCTTCCTGGCATCCTCATTCTTGTTTCTGCTTCTATTTGTGTGTATCAATAAATACCCATAGGGACTGGGGGTCAGGGACCTTCTAGTGAAACCTGTATAGGGGATTGTGAGGCAATTTCTCCTAGGTCCCTTGGTGCAAGCCATTTGGTCTCCCACTAGTTATTGTCTCTGCAACATACTAGGAACGACTCATTTGATCACTGGGTTATACTGTGTGAACTTTATGTTACAAGGCCTAGTCTCTCCAGGCAGGCAATTTGCATCTCAACTCTAACTTTTGCCTAATGTTTTTAATCATTGACATTGTACTAAAAAGAGAGAGTCACCTAGTTTGGCTCTAACTCCTATGATATTTCAGCTCAAGGTGTTTACTTTTAACTCCATCACTGTGTGTTTTGGTCTATATTTGATCCATACAGCTAATAGATGTGCATGCTATGTGTAACTGCTCATGCTTTACTCACTTACGGCCAATAGGATATCTTTATTCAGCAAATAAACTTTATAGATCCAGAGACTAGCCTGCCTTTTTCCAGGGTACTATACATTGTTTAAACTCCAAAAACTGAGACACGTGCAGACAACACTTTTGAAAGTGCTTATTTTGCTTTTCTATGCATACAGCGTCTGTTGAATAAGTCCAAAAGGATGCCAGTTCTTTACATTAATACCATGTCCTAGTTTATTCATTCAAAGTTTCAAGAACCCAGACACTCTGCCAAAAATTACAGAAGGAAGAAACAGACAACAGTCTATTTGTTTGAAAGATCCATTGTCCACAATATTGCTGCCAGCCAGGCTTCAAGGCTGATGTACAACTGAATGCAAAATGCATCCTTCTCGCCTTCTGCTACCAGTCCACTCCTACTTGCTAGATTACTCATAACTGCAAGGTGACAAGATAAAATAAAAGGAAAAAAGCAAGGAGTTGGGTAGAAAAGTGGCTGACAGCTCTAGAAAGAAGCATTAGTTCTGCAAAGGGTTACTTTCCAAACACTTTCTCTTGGAACATTTAAGATTAATGGTTATGCGTGGGAAGAAAGAATCTGTTGATATTTTAGTCACTTCTATGTACTCAGCGTATTTTTAAAAATTAAAATGATAAAACACCATAGTGAAATGATTACTCAGAAGTAGTCTATATTAGGTTTTGTGGCTATTGCTTAAAATGGACTCTTAACTTTTTTAGATTCTTGCTTTGAAAGTTTTGAGTCAATAACTAAGTCATACATACTCTGGAATTCTTCTCCATTATGGGGAATAGGCTGTTGAGAACACTGAGGATAGATTAAGTTGTAAGCATTTATTCTCTTCACAAAATGATTCTAATGGCTACCTACTTTTTCTCTCCAAAGCTCTCCCTCTTTTTTTGTAATATTTTTTGAGGCTTCTGATCATACAAGAAATTACACAGTTAAGTTCTAATATTTTAACATTTGTTAATACAACTTGAAGCAGGGAGAGTAGATCTAGAATTCAGGGCTGTGAGCAATTGGCACCAGCAACCATTAGAAGGAAGACAAAGAAGCACAAAAGAAAGGAACAAATGACATCTCCTGGTGGAGAGTGAGTATTCAAGATTTCAACTCTAGATATTCTATGGTTTCAAGAAATGTTAGGTAGCAGACAAATTCTACTGAGCTTTCAGATGTGGACTGCTCAGTTGTCTCTTGCCCCTCCACTCATACTTGCCTTTTTGCACTGCCTCAGCATTAACGGTTCTACTCCTTCCATAGCCTTATTCGTGTTTCCTCCTCCATTCCCAATATCCTAAATCAACTCTTTTTGAGATATTTCCAACTGATGGAGTTATAAAAATAGTAAATACAGTTCCCAGGTACCCCTCATTCATCTTCCCTTATATTAGCATCTTTTAATACAATGATCAAAACCAGGAAGTTGGCCTTCATGCAATGATATAAACTAAACTACCACCATACCATTTATCAAAAAACAAACAAACAAGTATACAATTTATTCATCCATTTAGCAAATATTTATTAAATTCCTATTATATGTTAGGCACCATTCAAAGCATTTGGAACAAATCAGTGAAACAAAAGAAGGCAAAACTACATTGGAACAAATCAGTGAATGAAGAAGGTAAAAATGACATTGGTGTTCTCATTAAACTTCCATCCTAGCTGATAGAAGGCAGTTCAGTTCATTCTGAAGACAGTATCACTACTGAACATCATTTAGATGATACAAGGATAGATCTGGGGGGCACAGAGGACAGTCCTGGTTGAAAGTCAGCCCACACCATTAGTTCACAGGAGCTATCTCCCACATGTTCTTTGCAGTGCATATTTGCATTCTTTTAATCCTTCCCAAACTTTCAAAGTATATTTCTTCTTCTCAGTTTGTGTCATGACAGTAGCTGTTTTCATAACATCTATTGGTATTTCTCCTGAATTTCTTTTCTGATTGCAACATAGCTGGATAAATTAGAGCAATGGAACCATATACAAATAATTGTTTACTGAAAGTACCATATTCTTTGAATCTACCTACAAACATAATGATAAATGAAAGAAGGGTAGGGCATTTTTATTTTATACATTTTATTAGCCATGCTGCCTGATTTTCAACAGCCTTTCATATCTTTTTTTTTTTTTTAATAGAAAACTATAGACTCGTAGAGATTTGGCCTACCGTGCTTTTCTGTAGGCAATGGAAATGTGGGCCAATGTTACTCTGAAGGTCAAGTTAACTCTTGTATAACCAGTTGACACTTGCAAACACATCTAACAATGTCCTTAAAATAGTCCTTTAAAGAAAGTGAATCTAGATGGTTTAATATTATAAACATTTAGTACAATTGCTAAAATGGTCACTTGAAAAATACATAAGTAGCACAAAAAGGAGACAATGATGGATAGAGAAAGAAATCCTTAATAAATCTAGGCAGGACTCTAACAGTGAGACTTTATCACAAGTAGAACAAGGAGTGGCCATATTCCTGCAGGATTGAGTGAAGTCTATTTAAACGATCATTTCTTCCATGCATGGCATTGGAAGGAGGGCTCTGCCAATAATCTGATCCTGACTTAGTCTTTGCCAAGTTTTTAAACCTTCCTGCTTCTGCTGAAGACCTTTTATTTATTCCTCCTACCTTCTGGAGAAAATTACTCCCCAACCTTTGCTTATAGAACAAATGTAAGGAAAAGAAAGGAGAGGAGAGGAAAGGAGATCGGAGGGGAGGGTAGAAGAGAAGAGAAAAAGAAAAAGGAAAGAGAGCTCAGAGAGAGACATGATTATCTAGTTATTGTAAGTTTGCTCAATGAATCTTCACTTCTGGATAAACTGATAGGTTAATTTTCTGAAGCTACAAACCTCATGGCAACCCCACAATGGTTTAAATGTGCCAATGGACAAACACTTCGTGAGGCTCAAGTGAAGTCACCCATCAGTTCACACTACTGTTTATAAACAACGGAAGGAGACTGGGAAATAAGCAACCAACAGGGAAAAGTCAATTAAAATCACTGTGATACTCACTTGAATGATACATAAAAAACAATGTCTTTGGACACTGAAATAATGTGCTCTATCTGAAGAGAAACTGTCATGTCATTCATTCTAGCTGATAACTTACTTTTGAGAGAAAGTACAAGGGAAACAAGCACAAGTCTCAAAAACCTAGAGATTTAGAGTTTTAATTTACACTAATAGTGATGCCTCTACATTATTATTAGGGTATTATTATCCCTAAATTCTCTTCCAGTTCTCCCACAGCAGGGAAAACTATATAACTCTTCAATATCTCCTCCTGTCCTATACCACAAAGTACTGCTTCTTCTTCTTCCCCAAAATAGAAAATAAAAGGGTCCCTGCCCTTTAAATGAATTTATTGTGCTGTATTAAGCTAGGCACAGAGAACTGATTCATTTTAGGTGCCATTCGAAAACATTTGTTGCACTGCAAAGTGATTGTCATGGATGTGGACTGTTTAAGATTGCTATTTATTAGTTTTTAAGTTTCAAGTTTCAGACAGACCTCCTTAACATTTAGAACTACCAGAGAAACTATGCCCTTCATAGCTGTTACCTAACTTTTCAGTTTGCTGTTCTATATATCTGGCTAATACACAGGATTTTTTGTTGAGCACTTTACTGTACCTGTCAGATAGCAAAGTCTGAGACCAGTCTGTACAAATATATTCATAAAGTTTCCAAAACATTTACTGATGATGAATGCATAACAGACTATTTTCATTTTAGGCAAAAGAGAATTGGTCTGTCTATAATTCCATAGGAATTCAAACAAAATGTTTACTCTTCTTGAAAATGGTTTGGAAAAAATTGATAAGGGTTTTATAAAGATTGACCTTGAAACATAGGGCTACCTGAAACTGCTATCTAATCCAAGGGCATCCACTTTTATAAGCTCTTAGGGACATCCTGTCGTCACACACACATATACAGTACAGTGACAAATATCTACTATCATTTCCATATATACAAATTCTACCACTTCACATAGTTCCCAAGATGGCCTTCAATCACTATAAAAATCATTGTATTGTTTTTGATATGGTGAGAAGATATCATCCATATTTCATAATTTCCTCTGGCACATTCATATTGGTCCTGACGAAAACAAAATATATTTGGCTCTAGGTGTAAATTAATTTTCTTTTGATCCAGATTACACAATCCAAGTCGAATAAAATATAAATTCTAGTCTAATAAAACATATTTCAGTTTCTATCCATCTTTCCCATCTTAGTAAATACTGACTGAGTCTACTCAATCTCCCCATCTCCCTATCCATGAGCTATGTTAGTACTATCCTCAAAATCTACCTCCAACACATATGCTCTTCTCCAAGACTCCAAAATAATCTTCTGTCTCCTTATCTGTCCCCCTTCCTACAATCCATTTTCCAAAGAGCAGATAGAGTGACCTTTCAAATATAAATCAGTTTATGTCATTCTCTCAATGTTTCCTTTTGGTTTTAGAAATTGCATCTCAGTGGCTTATCACGGCCTTAGAGTTTAGCCAGTTGCCTCACCAATTTTGTTTCTCACCTTCTTACTTCCTGTGCTCCATCTATTGGCCCCTTACTTTCTACAGAGCACCTGTTCCCCTCAAAGGCCATAGACCCATCACATGGCTGGCCATTTCTCAGCCTTCATATCTAAACTTCAATGTTCCCTAGAAGACCACACTACATATTCTTCCTCGAAGCCAGTTATCATCTATCACATCACCCTGTTTATTTCCATTGTAGTGCTTGTGACACTATTTTACCCATGATTATTTTATCTGTATATCTATGTACTTATACATTGTCAAACTCTATCATAAGAATTTACATTCCGTGAAGTCAGGGAAATGCTTGACCATTCATCTCTGTAACCCTGATGACTACTAGCAAAGTATTTGTCCCAAAATAAGACCCTGAAAAAACTGCTGGTAAATAAGGAAAATATGAGTTGCAAGGCTGAATGAATTCCTTCTCTGGCTCATTGGCATTGAGAATCACCTTCATACTGGCTTTATTTAGGAAGTAGGTGTACTCTGTTCTCTGCCAACTGAGGCCCTTAGTGCCCTCATTAGTGAAATAAAAAAGTTGTATTAAATACTCATTCTAGTCCTTGAGCTGAGGAGACCTGTTACCTTCTGTTAACTCAAATCTGCAGAAAAATGTAAGCTATTAGTACCAGAGTCATTCATGGAGTACAAGGCTCACCATTCTCCTTTTTTATTAATGTCTGTATACTTTCATTTCACTTCCTATATCTTCATAAAAAAATAATTAATGCCTGTCTGTTTATCTATCTATTTACCTATCTATCTATCTATCTAAACTATTTATTTCTATATTAACCTATCTACCTATTTATCTATAATTTTTTAATCACAAGTTAGACAATTAAGTCTTTGATTTAGGAACAGATATAAACATAACATTTAATTAACTAATCTTAATCATTGTTAAGAAC
This sequence comes from Rhynchonycteris naso, assembly GCA_037038555.1. NCBI lineage: Eukaryota > Metazoa > Chordata > Mammalia > Chiroptera > Emballonuridae > Rhynchonycteris > Rhynchonycteris naso. The sequence goes on from CM072999.1 coordinate 22,120,692, forward strand.
TCACTCTTATATACCTTCTCTTGAAACCCTGGTTATTGAGCATAAAGATATTCTATTTGGTGAATTTTATAAGCCTATCCATTGTCCTTAGTAAAAGAATGCTCTTTAGGATAAATTACTGTAGATGCTCCATTGTGGTAAATTTCATGACATTCCCAAATTTAATGGCTTTTTTACAAAGATAGTAAATATTTTAAAGTTTGTTTGTTTTTACAGAGTGCATTCAAAGGCATGGAAGGTAAAGCAATCATGAAGCAAGAACAAATAAAAGGCAATACATTTTAAAATAAGTGCAATTTTTCTCTCTCTATGTTTTTGCTCTTGTTTTTTAGTACATTTTACTTTTATCCTATGTGCTTAACTTTTTTCTTTCTTAGAAATGCAAAATCCCTATCTGGTATCTTCCTATAGGAATAAAACAAGAGAGAAAACATGTTTGTAGAATCTGGGCTTGGGTATAAGCAGTTCTCCTGGCTTATTCTTTCATTCAGTTAAAAAGAAGTTATTTCCAAGATAACATCTACACTCCCCAAACAGGTATCAGATCTGGAATCAGGTTTTATTCCACTAGCTGTGGTTGTCCATGGCCACTGGGGTTGAAAATCATGAACTATCACATCATGTCATTCTCTGGTGCCCATCTAGAGATGACAGACTTGAAATTTACTAGCTTTGAGGCCACAGAAAAAGAAGGTTTAAGGTGCTGTATTGAAGGAGAAGAAAGGAGGGTACAGATCAGAAAAAAGAGGCTAATTCAAAATAATTAAAATATTTGCAAATGCTTATTTAGTACCTACTTTGGGCTAATTATTGAATATACAGTGAAGATAAAGACAGAACTGTCTTCAGGGATCTTAAAACCTAATAGGCTAGAAAGAAAAAGGGCAAGAAAAAAATGGAATAATAATAATTAATAATAATTGTAACAGAAGAAGAAAATGAAAAACTAGAGCAAAGAAATAAACATACATGTTATCATCAGAAAGATGATTATTTTAAATCCCTTATTTATTGTGGACCATCCCCCTTGCTTTTGATATTTTCTCTGGTGCTAGTTATAACTGGAAACGTATATTCCTCCATTTTTTCTTTAAGTACTTTTAGCTCTTTAGCGATGTTCTCTTTCTCTCCATACTTGAGAGAAGGCTATGTTGGCTCAGCTCTGCCTGAGATTGGGTAAGAATTTTAGAGTGAGGGAGGCATGGAGTAGTATGTGGGAAAAACGATTAAAATCAGAGAAGCCCATTCTGAATCAACTTTCTGAACTGTGTGGAATTCAAAAGGATGGAGTGAACAAACACTCTAAAACTTAAAGAAATACATCAGTGTGTATTGGGAGACTTTTCTGTAGTATGACAAGATGGCCATTCTCGTGCCAGTAATGCCTATTGCTTTAATGCACTCTCTTTAATACAGACATCACATATAAAAGAATAAAACAAATTACAATAATCTATCTGAAACATCTTATTCTCTTGTTTAGAAAGCTTTCTACAAGGTATTTTTACAGAAAGGTAGATAACAGGTCTATGACTAAACAAGTTTTTTGGCTGAAGACGGTTTGTACTGATAATGCAGAAGACTAAAAATGGTGTTCATAATTGAAGGTGATGCTACTGATCTGACTGCAGATTATTATTTGTTGTGGTTGCATATCTGTGCCATGATCAAGTTACTCGTGTCATCCAATTTTCCTCATAATTAAAAGCACATACCTGAGAAGTAAGGATGCCTGGGATTAAATGAAAGGACCTTTTGGCCACAGGCAAAAACATATTCCTTAAACAAGAAGCAAACCACGATTTCAGTATCAATATATTCTGGCTAAATGAGAAATGGGGCTTAGCCATGAACTACTTTGAAAACTGTTGAAGTGTTTCATGCAATGAATAAAGGCTGGCAAATACAATCTTACTGAAAGGATAGCTCATTTCCCTAACACATGACTTTGAAATGCTGGATGGATCAATTGCTAAAGGCTTACCCAAGAAAATAATAAAACCCTATCATGAGATTAAAGATATTTTGAAACCCAGAAAAATTAGGATATGGTAACTAGAGGGAAGGTGAATTTCCTTTAAGTGATAAGGGATGATAAGTAAAGTGTTCTGAATTCTATGCCAGAAGGCAGAAGGGAAAAATAAGCTCTTAATGAGAAGTCGATTACTCCAACACTGGTGCCAACTAATGAGATCGTTCAGATACTAATAGAAAAGGGCTGCCTAGGTTTTCCTCTTGTATTTTACATATATGGAAAACTTCATCTTCTTGGAGTTCAGAAAGTTTAAAAGACAAGACTTCAGAGTTTATCAAAGCAATAATTCTTATCAGAGAAGAGAGTAAATGGGTTGGACGTTCACTATGGAGTCAGGAAGATATTCTTGAGTCTTGCCTATTTTCCACTACATGTTCACTCAGTGCATCTCATCTATACTCATAATCTTATCCATCCATCCATTCACCCATCCATCCACTCATTTATCCATCCATGTATACTCCCAGTCTATAACTTGCACTACCCATTTATGCCAGGTGGTATGACTATAGGCTAGAGAAATATGCAGATAGCTTCTGCTGCCATGGAACTTTCTAGAATGAAGAAAACATTAGAACACAAATCATTCATCACAAATCAGTAAGTGTTATGACATAAAAGTAAAAGGGAACTTGTTCTAGTGTGAGGTCATGAAAGACTTCCCTGATAAAAAGATGTTTCAGTTGAGAATTTGTGGAGTGAGTTGGAACTGACTAAGTGAAAGGTATGCATGTGTGTACAGGGGGCATCTATGTTTGTTCATAGTATATACACATAAATCTGTATGGATGCATGCACACAGATATGTACATGTGTGTGCATGTGTACAAGATGGTGTGTATATATGTGACCACATGTGCATATGTATTTGCATGTGTGGGTTGGTATGCACATATATTCATGGACAGATGTGTATGTATGTTGAGTAGTTCATTCTGAGCTGAGGTAACTGAGGTAGAAAGGAGCCTCACTGAGTACTGAAATACAGGTCCTGAGCCTGAGGAAGAATAAACCTCAGAATGAGGTTAGAGAGCTAGACAGAGCCAGGTCATGCTGCCTTGGCTGTCCTGTTACGAACATAAGTTTTTATTTTCCCCTAAGAGTCCATGTAATTGTTAAAATGACTTAAGAAGTGAAAGGACAAAAATGTGATTTATGTTTCAAGACAGGTCACTCTAGCTGTACTACCATATTGATCAATTGCAAATGGATCTCTGGCCCTGACTTCCCTCCTGGCCTCCAGACCAAAATTTACAATTGTGTGCTGGACATCATCCACCAGGCACTTAAAGCTCAAACTCTTAAAAAGAGACTAGTTCTCTTCTCTATAGACCATGCCATTCTTCTCTCCAGTTCACTCTAAGAAATTGCAACATCCTCAAATAATTATTCAAACCAGGAAATTTAGAGTCAATACTACTCTTCTTTTCCATTCCCTTCAATGGTCAATTTAAAAATTGATCAAAGTTGGACAAATATGTCCCCTTCTTTGCACTAAAATTCCTCTTTTTCAGTCTCAAATCAAATGCTTCCTGTATTGCCTTAACCACACTGCACTCAGTGTCAGGATGTTCAATGCACCCACCATCCAAGGTGTATAGTTGCGACTTTCTCTCAAGGGCTCCAAAGCATTCCCCTTTTCTCTCTGCAGCACAGTGTAGTGAGAACAAGGCTTTAGGATGTGACTTGAGCTCTGGTCTCAAACCACCTACAATAGAAATTGATGGACAATTTACCTGTATCTGTTAATCCTCAGATTAATCCATATATAATGTAAGTAGTAGGTACCTCTTAGATGCAATGTAATCACATATTAAAACCAACTAGCACAGGAACTGGCCCATTGTAAGTGTTCCCCAATTTTTCATAATATGGCCTTAATCCATATTTTCTTCAGCTGTTACTATTCTTTTCACCCCCCTATAATCAACTCATGTAAACTAAGTCCCTGTTTTTTAAACTTTTATTATGTAATTTCCCATAATACCCCCATGTCCTAGAATGTCCTTTCCTAATCTGCCTGAAAAAATCCTGCTCATGTTTGAAGAGCTGTAAGTAAAGCTTTGACCTTTAAGTAAAGACTTTTATGACCACCATCCACCCCCTACAGAAATTACGTACACCTTCTCTGAGTTTCCATAACACTTTACAAATATGTCTATGTAACTATGTCCCTTTGGATTGCTGGATCATTGAAGACCAGACTACCTTCATTGCCTTGCACATAGGAAGTACTCAATAAACATTTGCTGGAAAAAAAATGGACAAATCTAAGTTGTAAGACAAATTTTATGCGAAGAACCTGGCAGAGTAAAGAGACTCAGGAAGCCAGGAGATTTGATCTGGGGAACAGCTGATATCCTCTTGCGTTTGTATCCCCCCCCACACACACACACACTTACCTCTTAAAAAAGTTCTTGAAACAGGGTGAGATAACAAGAAAAAGACCAATAGGCATTGGGTTTCCAAATTCTCAGTGGAGAGGGATTATACTCAATGATCCCAGTGAGGAAACACAGAGGAAAGGACTTGAGGTGAGAAACATAAGATTTCCACCAGAGAAGGCAATGATGGGGGATGGATTATTTTCCTAAGGCTGCCATAATAAACTGGAGGGATTAAAAACAATGGAACCTTATTTTCTGGCAGTTTTAGATACCAGATTTTCAAAATTAAGGCATCAGCACGCCACATTCTCTCTGAAAGGCATACAGCAGAATTTCTTCCATGCCTCCTCCTAGCTCCTGGTTCTGCTGAAAATCCTTGGTGTCCCTTGGCTCCTAGCTGCCTCACTATAATTTCAGCCTTGGCTGTCACATGGTGGTCTCTCTATGTGGGCTGTGTCTTCCTATCGCATTCTCTTCTCTGTGTGTCTGTCTCTGTGTTTCTTCTCCACTTCTTACAAAGTCACCGGCCATACTGGATTAGGGACCACACTACTCCAGTGTGACCCTATCTTAACTTACATTTAATCACATATGCAAAAACCCTATTACTAAGTAAGGTCACATTCATACATACCAGTGGTTAGGACTTCAACATATCTTTTCAAGGCACTCAGTTCTACCCATAACAGGGATCCAGATAGCAGAGACCGGTACTCTGCCACCCAGCACGTGGGAGAGAGAAGATGTTTACCAAAAGCTGGCTGGTGGTCAGTGGGCAAACTACTGACCACGCTCCACTGCACATACCTGGGACAACAGTGCCTGAGATGGAGGGCACAGCTAGAAGCGGCCAGACGAAAAGAATGACAGTAACGATCTCTCCATCACCAAACAAGTACTATTCTCATCCCCAAGCTTTTCTATCATCATCACTATAGAGCCAGCCATGACCCCACTATAAAAAAAGCAAATCTTTGATTTTATGCTATTCCTAAAGGGATGATATAAGGTTGAAGAAATAAAGAGAAATATTCATTCTTACATATAGATGATGTAGCTTCAGATTCATGCACAAATACAGAACGGCACCTACTAACGAGTGATACCATTACCCTTTATTCTCTCCCTGACTTTGTTGGGTGTCTAGTGGCTGGGTTGTTAGCTATATGTCAAGAGTAAAATAAAGAAAACAGTCATTTCTTCCAGCATATGGGTTTTAGAGAAATGGATCTGCTACCTTCTACCTGAATATTATGTACTCTCTGTACCTACTTTCTTAACTACCCTCAGGAAACAATGTAAAAGATAAGGTGAATAATTAGCTATGAACTGCTGGGGATGTTTTAGCAGTCATGCTGCTGTGTCAACATTCATGTGAATCCACCACATCTAACACTTCTCTGACATTCTGGACCAAATACAATGTTCCCCCAGAGCAACAAACAACCTGTAGGTAATGAATTCAGATATTGGACACATGACATGATTTAGTACAGTGATCTTTGCCTATACTGAAGGTGAAGTGATTCTTGTCCTTATTTTGGGGTGTTGAGGTCTGTGACAGGGCATTTCATGCCTTGTTTGATATCAAAATGACAATACTGTCATCAGACCTGAGGAAGACCTATTGTTTCTGGTAGTCTAAACTGAATAACCCACAGATTAGCAGCTTTGCTGACCAAGAAATAGCCCCTTTACCAGTCAATGAAAATTTTCTCAGAAATGAGAGGCTTCTTGATAGAAATTCTTGATAGAAAGCTGATATTTTATCAACTACTCATTTCTAAGATCCCAGATCTAACCACATAAACCAGAAATCAAAACAATATCACAGTATCAATTACAATTTATTAGATCATGAAATTAAAGGCCCACTGAACCAATAAAGAAAGAGCGAATCACTGAATCCTATTAATCTGAAAGAATGACTTAAGAAAGCAAATGAGATGAACTATAAAGTTCTTTATTATTCACAATAAGCTTACATTAGTATTCAGCAGAAATTGAGTGGAAGAGAGGGATAAGGTGGAGATTTCAATATAACGCCTCTTACTGCCTCAATATCAAAATTCACTTTTGAAAACACCTGCCCAGATGTGTGTGTAGGTTTCTTCTTATGCCTCTCATTCTCTCAGATACATGCACATTGTCAGCTGCAGTCCCTAACACAGACTCAGTGGTCTGTTTCAATGAAGAGGCTCACCTTCACTGTGACTGACAGGTAGAGAACATTGTGTGAGCATAGGAACAAAACACAAAATTAAAACTACATCTGGGAAAGAGAGAATCCCGAAATGTTCTCTTGGAGGGCACAGCCATTGGTTTTCACCTCTCCCTCTAACGTAACCACTCTCATGTTTCATTCATGCTTGAACACACTTTGCCTGTAGAAAGTTCTTATTCTTCTGTTTGGGCTATTCCCTCACACACAGCTATTTCTCAGGCTTTCATCAGCAGCCAAGACCAAAAGGATCATTAGCACAAAAATAGCAGTGATGGCTCCACGTTGGCAGGTTAGAAGAAATTAGAGAAAGATGTGGCACAGACATGGGATAGTATAAAAGATAAATATTCATAATTTTCCAGCAAAAAATAACCTTATGTGCAATACTTTGATTTTATATATGCTCTTTTTTTTCCAAATTTATCCTAAAGGTTCTATGTGGTCTGAGAGGTCAAGAAAGAATTTTACTTTCTCATGTCTCTCAATAAGGTTTGAATTTTAAACCAAATTAAATGTAAAAAGGTTTTTCATATAAATTTGGATTTTTTCTATAATTTCAAATCTGGTATTCTTTTCATCATTTAAGAAAACTTTAAATATTATCTTAAGCTTCTCGTACATTGAAAAACTAGACTCTCATATTAACCTAAGTTTAACATGCATTTTTGCTTGCCTATGTTAATTTATACCTGCTGATATGGTAGAATTACTCCTAGCACTACCTTTGACTATAACACGTATCCTGATTTAAATTATAAATTACATGGTCAACCTCAGTAAAAGACATGTATAAGACACTCTATTTTAGACAGCCCCTTCCTGTGTTTTTCCCCAGAACTCTCCCACATCCTCTCATGACTATCCCCCCATGTGAGTCAGAGAACAGGGGTTCAGGATGGAATCTAACAGAGAAATCCCATAGGGACTAAATAATATCTCAGACGAAATACAAAGCTCTCTTCAGATACTTGCAAATAACATGCAAGGTACGTAGAAACCCACTCACAATTTTTTCCTATGGCAAATGCTAGTTTTGATCGCCAACTCCGTATTTGTTCTTCTCTACCTACTCACTAGAGTTTCACTGTGCTTGGGCTTTAGGGAACACTGAGCTCAGAAAGCCGGGCTCAACCCCAGGAGAGGCACCATGGCTGGGCTATATCCATCACAGAACTTCCATTCGCCTTTGCCGGTGCTTGATTCAGGAGTGACCTTGTGTCCAATTATGACTAATGAGATAGAAGGGTAACTCTTCTGTAAGTTGGGGCGAGGTACGTGGAAGGTTTCTGGAAAATAGTTTCCTTCCTTATAAAAAATTAGTTACATGAGAGAAATCTATTTTCCCCTCTAGACGTTGAGTGTCAAATTGGAAGATATGTGGAGCAGCAACAGTTGTCTACAAGGGTTTAGAAACCTGGTTACTGGCTGCCAAAAGCACTGGGCTGTTCCTCTCTTTCCAGGACCTGCTATGGCAACCAGAAGTCTCAGTGGGGAGCAGTTCTCTGAGCTCTTAAATTCAACATCTCTGGGAGAGGAGGTATTAGACATCCTCTACACGAGTTAAACAAAAACAACTTAACTTAGAGAAAGAATCTTAATTAGCCAGACTCAGCAACATTATAAGAAAAGTGCGGAGGGGTGAGAATGTGGCAAAAGGCAGGTGGCACATGAGCTCTTTCCCTAAGAAACCACCCGATGAGGAAAGAGAAAAGCACTCACCCTATTGCCAAGGGATGAAGCGTGTTTCTACTAATTAGAGAAGAAAATGCAATGAGGCTGCAAACAAAAAGGAATTGGAAAGTAATCCACTTTTTAAGAGCCTCTATAATAATGCAGGTACTACTTTCAAGGGGGCCAGGGTAAAAGTTTAAAATAGAGAGGATCCATGTTTATTAAACAAATCAGCTTAATTAAAATTGGTCTTATAAATCTGAGATTAGCTAGGACAGGGTGCACCAGGGCAGGATGGCTGGGAGGATTTAAATCAGCAATAATAAAGGATTTTAAGTCCAGAGAAAGTGAGCACTCTGGGCTGCTCTCTTCCGGGTGACTTTGCCAAGGGCTTGCCATTCCAATTTGCTTTGTAATGTGGGGTCAAATAGCAGCCCAGTGTGTTCTCCAAAAGTATGGGGCATTCACCAGCACTTACAGAGGGATCCCTTTCTGAGAGGTAGCTGTAGGAGAGCAGTATAACCCAAACCACCTGCTGAGCACTTGGTAAGACTGTGCATGTGTCTCCTTTATCTGATCTTCAGGGCAGGCTCTGCAGCTGACTGCTGGGCTGCTGTCCAGCACTTCTGACATGCTGCACAAACTGAGAATCCCCTGTCTGAGCAGCATGGTACTTGCTGCAGTGAGGAGCAGGGGACACCAGTGTCACCTTCTAAAGTGATAAGAAATATTGAAATAATTGATAAGGGAGTTATTGATCCCCAGCACATTCACTCAGTGCAACAGAGATAATGAAAGAAAGGACAGATATACCAGAGCCACAAGTTCACACGGCTCAGCCACAAATTACTCATTCAAAGTAGTTTTTTCCTCTTCCTTGTGGACTCATCCATCCAGCCTACAGTGTCAGAAATCCTTTCCTAAAGCTCCAAAGATATTCATCCCCTAATTTTCACCTGATGATGCTTCTCAGGCGCGAGATTGGCACGCTCACTCTTGAGTAACAGGCAGAAAATGACTATAACTCTGCCTCTTACCAAGCTCTAGACAGCAAGGGTACTTTTAGATATGGGCAGTGGCAAAACTATGAGCATTGCAGAAGGTTAGCCATTGGCAGAACTGCAACATGTGAATAACATAGCTTCTAATGCTTTCTCTCCTGTTTGCTCAGTTTCCCAATCTGGGATATACTCCACTTCTGTAAGACCTTGACCTTAGTTTAGCCCAAATCAGTTGCCAGCTGATTATGATTTCAGGTGCTGACCAGGAGGATTTGAGGGTTAGAAGTAAAGTCTAGAAACCAAGAAAGCTTTAAACAGTTAAGGAATGAGTCTACATTGAAGACATTCCTCGCACCATGGCAAAGGTAGAAAAGGTCATTTTGACAGAGAGCCACATTGACTGAACATTTAAAGGCTGCCAGAAAGCTGTACTTCTCATCACTATATCATCCAAATTATCTCAAAAGCTAAATTTCTCAGAAACACATTGATCCAACTATCTGAAATGGAGTTGTCTATGGCAAAAGGGGGTCAACCTGAGAGATCAAGACTTATCTGGGGAGGATTTAGACATGCCAAAAATGAGAAGTCAAATAGACTGCTTGAATGATAGGCTTGAGCAAGAAAGATGCATCAAAACCAACTGGGCTATGGGGAAGGATGTGGGCAGCAGCAGTGGAAGCCTGCCATCAGAAGTCCAAGGGGACAGAAGGGATGCAAGGATTGGTTCAGAGGAAAGACTGGAGAGAACCAAGCATGAACAAGATGGACAGTATGGTGCCACTACCTTTTTTTGCCCATACTATCTCAGTCTTCACAGGAGCTATTACATAATCCAATATGTAAGGAAGCATTGCTCAGAGAAGTTTATTTGTCGTCACATAGTTATTAGAGGCAGAACACAAATGAGACACTAAAAGAATAATCATCTCCTGTATGCTAACTGAAAGTAACTTATAATTGCTCTTTCCTGTGAGCACACTAGAGGAAAGACAGAAAGAGAAAGAGAACAAACTTAAGAAAGAGAAAGAGACAGCAAGTCAATCAACTGACTGGGAGTACTGAACCTAGAATAGTTTGGTAAGAAATTATGAAAAATGTCTAGAATCTAGAATTCAGAAAAGGATGCACCCTTTGCTTACCCAGATGCATATGAATTCTTACAACCAAAATTTCCTATAAAGGTTTCCAGTGATTATTCCCACATTCTAAAATATTCAGTAAAAAATTTTAAAAATCTGTTTCCTAAGGCATTAGGGAGAAAGTACTAAAATATCACTCCACTAAAAACAAAGACTACTTTGTGAAATCCAGAAGGCAGACTAAAAACAATGGGGGCGGGGAAACCTGCAAGATTTTCCCATGGATCTGTGTAGATAATTGGGGAGAAAAACTACATTGAGATTGTCATCTCAAAAAAGGTATTTTTCCCTCAAATCTGACTGGTATTTCCTTGACACCCTAGGCAATAGCTCTCCCATTCACAGTTTTATCACCAATGCCTAAAACATCGCCTAGTATAAAGTGTGTGCTCAGTAAACATCTACAGCGGGCATGGATGAAGGAAGGCATAAATGCATGTCTGCACGCATAAATGAATGAAGCTCCTCGCTAACTCACCAGTCTGTCTTGTAGGGGTTACAAATGTTTAGCATCAAAAAAGTTTAGCTTATTCCTAATGACACTTTTGGATTTATAAGAACAAAGAATCAAAGCTAACTCAGACCTAAGTCTATAACTATATTTTATGGAACATGAAAGCGAGAAATAAATTGTAGATTCAAGTGCTAAATAAGAATGATAATTTATAATAGCCTGAGGTGGCAGCCAGTTAAATTGGTAAAAGCTGACTGTAGAGACCCAGGCCTCTACCACCACCATTAGAGGGAACATTAAACAGGAGGAAAGTGGCTGTCTCAGCAGAAGCTTACAACAGAGGACGGCCACATTAGCATAAAGCATGGCAGCCAAAAATTATGACTGCTCCTAATCTCCAAATGCTCAGGAGTTTGGTTACATTCTACAAAATGACCTGTCCACGTTGATGCATTGGGATTTTTTTCCCCATTGCGCGCGTGTGCGAACACACACACACACACACACACACACACACGCACTCACACACTTTTTTGAAGCCAAAATGTATAGATCAGAATTTCTTTTTTTAATAAAATACCTATTGTCTTTAACCCTAGCCCAGTACTTTTGCCCTTGAAATTTGATTACCAGAGGGCATTCAGTGAGGCTTACTGGAGTCCAGACATCTGATCAGCAGGGTGTGCGTTTCTATAGCTTTCCAATGGGTATTAACAACCATTAAAAAAAAAACACCTCATAATTCTCTTAACACCTTAACAGGAGCATATTCCTTTGAGGGTGATGAACACACATATGCAGGGGAGACAAAAAGTGGGTTTACAATCGTCCATATGGAAAAATATAATAATTAATAAATAATAATGCAAGAATAAACTGTGTTTTGTGTACTCACAACTGTGAATCTACTCTTGCTCCCCCCCTCAATCCCACATTGGGATGCTTGTTTTGTTCAAAGATCCTAATCCCTGCGAGCTGTACCAGTGAATTGGCCAAAACCAGAGTTCCATTAGATTTGAAAAGAGAATAACAATTTTGCAGGATTGAGGGACTTTCTGAAGAAGTGGTATACATTTCATTGTGTTACAATCCCACCCACTTTCTGAAATCCACTTATCCTTACAAGGATTGTTTTTAATGTGTACACACACACCCTTCATTCTGCATCTTTCTGTTTAATGAAAATGGATGCTTAAACATTGAATTCTTTGCCTTTGGAGTGACTGACACTAGGAAGAGGGAAAGCCAAAAACGGAAGACACAGCTAAAAGTAAATCCAAAATTCAGGGGTAAGGAAAGCTCTGGTGGCAATGTAGGGTTAAGCTGGACCCCGCTGCTCATGACACTGGATTGTCTCTGCATATCTGTGCTATGTCCCCTTCTTACTATCCACATGTGGCAGAGACCAGGACGCTCCTAGCCTGGGCTGCTTATCTATTTCCCTGCCACTTACTGCTGCCTGACCTCTGTCAGCCGTCTACTCCTCTCTCTCATCCCCAGGTAACGAGACAAGAGGAGGACAGCAGGGCTAGGCTTCGGGGCTCCTGATCATTATATATTGGGGTTGAGTTGTCCTGATGTTCCCTCATCACAATCTCTATTTCACCCCTCCTGCTTTAGTGAGAGGGGGAAAAAAAGAAAGGAAAAAAGAAAAAAATCAATCAGAATGATATATGACTTGTCAGTTCTGAAGTAAAGCCCAGTCATGTAGAAAATAGACCACGCACTGTACTCTGAGTCCAAAAGATAGGGTGAGCAAGCTCCAGCCTCAGGTGCAATTATCTCTCGAAAACAAAACAAAATAAAAAATTCACCCGAATATATACCCTCAGAGAGAGAGATTTGTCTAACCTCTGCACCACACACATCCAGCTCTGCCATGCCAGAGTTAATCACCTCGCCTGTGGTTTATGCAGCTTCTCGAAGTTGTCAGGCCCAGCCGGTGCACACACAACACCACAGACTTGCTCACAAGATGCAAAATATGCCTCCTTGAACTTTGCACATTTCTCCAGCCCCACGGCCACTTCCCTGGTGCAAGCCACCATCACCTCTTACCCCAGCATCTGCAATAGCATTAAACATAATAGTCTTTCTGCTCCACTCCATCTGTTGTTGACCTTATAAACCTTATAAGCTGGACCACCCCATGCTCTTAGAATTCTTCAGTTATTCTTCATGATTCTCAGAATAAAGTTCAAATACCTTTAGGAGGACTTGAAGGGTAAAGAGATCTGACTTCCTCACCTCTCTTTGGTATCACCTGCTCCAACCTGTCAGCCCCTAACACTACTCTTCTCCACACCTCTGCTCACCCCAGCTAAGTTCTAATCACCACTCAGTGCTTGGATTAAAAGTTCTGTCTAGGAAGCTTCTCATGCCCTCAAGTTTGCCTAGAAGCTTCCACACCACACTGGTCAGTGCATGACTCACACTCTCTCATCATGCCTGTTTCCTTGTTTGCACCCCTCACTAATCTGTTGGGTCCTCTGGCAATGAATGGACCATGTTTGTCCACATTTCCCTTCCTAGCTTGATGCTCAGTGTCTGCCATATGGTAAATTTGAGTACAAATATATAAATGTGTGAATAAGTGGATCTAGATGACATATTTCAATTCTCGGGCACACCACAATCTTCAACAGCCCCCTTATCCCCAGCCCAGGCCCTGCAGAGCAAAGCTCAAGCAGCATGAGACAGCTTAGATGACATCAGGATAGGAAACCAGTTAGACAAGCCCTTTGGGGACATTTTTTACCCATTAAAGCTGGGAAGAAGGGAGTCCCAGGGGCTGTGACCATGCAAGTTCTTTAAGAAGAATGGAGCATGGTGGGAGTTTGCTGTGCTCACTCCTTCATGGGGCTCATTAACCACAGAACCAAGTCACTGTGCTGCAGCTGAAAGGGCTAGCTAATTTCTGTCACTTGTCGTCCACTCCAACCTGGGAGCATGTCTTCAGGAGGAAGCTCCAGTGAATCTTCCAATTTTACTTCACTTTAAGTTTGAATGGAACCCATATATTTTTCCATGTATTGACAGGGAGTGGGTCCAGAACATAAATGACCCCATTTATGAAAACTAAACAATCTTTTTGGCTAAGCATCTGGATGGTGTGTGTGTGTGTGTGTGTGTGTGTGTGTGTGTGTACATGTTCCTATTTGTAAAGTTAAAGCAAAAGGTTTGACCCTCTGTACATTGAAATGTGAATAGTGACCCCTACTTGAGCAGAGTAGGGTTGGAGATGGTTGGGGGGATTATTTTTCTTCAGTGTATTTTAAAATACTTTTCAAAAGCAGACATTAATTGTGTACCTTAAAAAGAAGAGCAAAGAAGAGAAAATAAAATAATCTCTTTATAGGGACAGTCTTTTGTCATAATATTCAAATGAGATCCAGTTTCAAATGGATTTCCGACATCCCGTAGGACTGGTAGCCACAACTGGGACATTAACCTTTCATAACTTTAATTTCATCTTAAGTTTGATGTAGAAGTGTCTACTCTACTTTTTTTTAATTTTTGAATTTTATTTAGAAAATTAACTTTAACAGGGTGACATTGATCAATAAGAGTATATAGGTTTCAGGTAAATATTTCTATAGCTTTTGAACTGTTGATTGTGTTGTGTACCCATCATCCAAGGTCAAATAATTTTCTGTCACCTTATATCTGTCCCTCCTTACACCCTTTGCCCCACCCCATCCTCCCCTCTCCCTTCCCCACACCCCCCTCCCCCTGGTAACCAAGAAATATCTACAATAAATTACTCTAAAATAGAAAAAACTTTAAATGAAAAGAAATATGGCAAATTGTCTTTTCCTTTATAAAATAATTTTCATTGGGCTTTTTTAGATTATCAGAGGAAACCAAGTTCAATTCTCAGTTTTGGTTTAGTTTCAGTTTAAGTGAACAAAGACCCCCCACCACCACCAAATATAAAGATAACAAAAACAAGGACATATTAAAAAAGATTAACATAGAGTGACTTTTTTTTCCCCAAAGCACTAAAGGAACAGAGTGACCATCAACTCTCCCTATGTAATCAAATCATTCACTTATGTTCCTGTTTGGTAAGTGGTGCCACCTCACTTGAGAAAGTGCAATTGCAGAGGTATGGGGAGAAGCCCTGTGCGCCCCCCCCCCCGTTTCCTGGGGGCACTAACCAGGTCTTTAAGATCACACATCACCTGGCTATAATTGCCTTGACATCATCACCCAGTGACTCAAACAATCACCTTTATAGTAATACCCTCAGCATGCAGAACACTTCTGATTGTATAAGCTATAAGCAGGAACACCTGGGACAAAGTGCCCTGTGGGGAAGCTCTCAGACAAGCTACTTGATTTATTAATCCTTCTGTCCTTCTGTCAAAGCAGCTGGAAAGCAGAGAAGGGGAGAGGGTGTGGAAAACCTCCTGAGGATTCAGAGGCTGAACGTGAGCCAGATGCAACTTATATTTCTGTCATAAAATTCTAGTATTATTAATACTTCTCGCTTTTTACATATAAGTGAAAAGATAGGGTTAGTGAAGGAATATGGGTGGAGCTTCCCACTATCTATTAATGCAGATTTAATCCTGACATTCAAGGCCTTATATGATGGGAATCAGCTTTGTTCAGCCTTTTTCCATGGTCAAAATTTTTCAAATAACAACTACGTACCAGGCAATAAGGTAAGGGCTTTTGTACCATGTAGTGTGCCTACACACAAAATGACACCAATCCAGACAGAATGTATGTTATAAATGAGGGAGTGTGCCTGGTTCATTCTGCTTGCTTTGGGCCGCTTTCTTTACTGAGATGGGAGGCTGAGATGATGATGTTTCCTACTGAAAAGTAATCTGGGGCAAACTTGCATAGCACAGGTACCTCCTTGTGGGTACCATGTTGTGTCTGTCAATATGGCTTGTAAACTCTGAGATTTCTGGTTTTGGTTATTTTATTTTTTTAAATTCTTGGAGGTCCTTTACCTTTTTAATTCTTGGGTTTTATATTCCTGCTAAAAATTCCAGTCTTTAAACACTGATTTGAGATAATTAGTCCAATCCCACAAAAGGCTACCCAGGAATACCATGCATTGATTAGGCAGTGTGATAGGTTTAATTCTGTAATCTGCATGTTCTGTGAATCCCTACTAAGTGTTACACAGTGAGGGGGATGCTTCCTAAAGAATCCTCTGTTGACAACTGGTAGAGAGTTGGGATTGAAGGTGTTCAAATAGCGTTGGAATGACAAGAAGAGACAACGAGGAGCAGAGGGACACTTGGCCTGGGGAGTGCCAGACACGAGACCTTGGTGATATAAGAAGTTGGCAGGGAGAGTGGAACAATTAGGACAGGCATGTCAGGTAAGAGGAAAGAAGATGCCTGATGTGCTGTTAAGTTGCTGGGGCAACCAAGGGGAATGGAAATCAAAAGAGAAAGATGAGAGACAGAATAAAGACAAAACCCCGAATGTGAACGTTATTGGAAGACTGTGATTTCACGAGGAAAAGGAACATGTCTAGCATAAGAGTTGTTGTACATGGAAGCCAAGACTATTCATCTTTCTAAAAGGAAAAGCAAAAATTTCCAAATGTCTGAGTACCTTCACTGAATGCTAGACATCCAGGGATAAATATTCAGAGGCCCTAATATTTGCGATACTATATTAACCGGGAAGCAATTAGTTAGCAGTCTAAAAGTCGCTTTTCTGCATAAGGTGGTGAGTATTATTAACCTGGAGAGATTTAAGCCCTTAGCCAAAATTTCCTGTTATGTAAAAGAGAAAGTGTGTCTGAAGTTGGAGTATAGACTCCCCCATAAAATTGATAGGGCGCCTAGATACTCTTTCAGATATCGAAAGGAAGGTGCCACCATCATTACAGCAGCCCCAAATGAGTTAGTTCAAAGACTGGGCTCAAAGAAGTACTTGGATATGATTTTTGTGATTATTTCAAAACTATACATATAATGCAAAAACCCTACTTGATTTATGCCTCAAATTGAGAAATGAAAAGTTACTATCTTAATTCAGGTCACAAAAAAGCTTCTTGAAACAGGCCAAGAGGTATAAAGAGGTAAAGAGATTTTTTTTTCCCCAGGCCGTCCTCTGTACTCCTTTCAAGTCCCACTGAATGGCCCTGAAATGTGCACAAAATCCTGGCTGCTCTCTGCACGAGTTTGAGGGTGCAAATGAAAAGTTCTTCAGTTGTCATCTCCACAGGGGGGGGGAATTCCAATTTTAGTAACATCCTGCCATGCACAAGAGTTATTTTTTAAAAATATTTCTAAGCTTGTCAAAATAGTCATTGGTGTTAGTTTAGTGTTTCTCGAAAAATTGAAGTGGTAGCAAGCGAAAGGCAAGCCCTCATGATGATGTTTGGCCTTTTTTATTCATGTATGAAATAACTGTCAAATAAGGAAGAGTAAGAAAATTCCTTATCTGTGGGCGTTGTGCTCACATGCTTTTTTGTTCATGATGCTGTCCTCATCTACAGGGTTTTTATTCCTCCTCTCCGGTCATTTGATTTCTGCCCATTCATGGAAGCTCAACACAAATAACCTACTTAACCAAGGCAACTTTCTTGTTAGCTGTTGTTAACTCACTTTCTTGACTCTCAAAGCAGTTACTTTTTATCTTACTCATTTAGTGTTTAAGTTGTTAATATACCGCTGGGTCTGCAGATAATATTTTTCCCGTAAGTCCATTAATACCTCAAGATCAGAAGTGCATACCTTGTTTTGCCCTTCCCCCATACCCCCGCCACAGCTTTGCATCTGGCATATGCTTAATAAGTTTCTATTGGCTGATCCCCTCTGAGGCAAAACAGGCAGAAGGAGGATTCTAAAGGCAGCCAATTCCTCTGCCCCTCCTTGCCAGCACACCATAATCTCAAAAAATTCTGATAGTGAGACTCAAACCATGTTTTCTGTCTCTTTTTGTTTTATGGTCATTGTCATATGATCATCAACAAAATGGTGTAGCTGTGCAGAATGTTTTTACTAAGTTTCACTGAAATAATCGACAAGTCTGGGACGATTAATAATTTCATGGATTAGAAGATATATCTCTTAAAATTAAACAGCTGCACTGTGATTCAAGTTGCCTTATTTTTAAACATATAGCCTATACTGAGAAGGCATATTTTCAACCTGACATATAAGAAAAGGGGTCAATATGACCAAGGAAAATCAAGAAATATAAAAGCCAAAAAAGCACCAAAACTTTTACATGCATTCAAGTGGCTAGCTTATCTTCTTTTCTATATAAAGTCAGATAGATTCCAACTTAACCATTCCCTTCCACAGGTAATACCTATGAAGAACTATTGACAGACTTCTTGACTTAAGCCCAAGTCATAGGGAACATCTAAGAAATGTGTTTTCTTTAAAGAGTATCACAATTTGTAGTATGATAAAGTGTTCAAGAATATGTTATACACATATGTATGAATATATTAAATGTTCAGGAAAGAGGGAGGACCTTAAAATTGTTCAAACCTTGGTTTGCCTCCATTATTTTTCATCTCGACTGCATTTGGAATGCTGTTGCTAACCGGGGGAGGCAGAGGCAGACGGAGCACAGTGAATTACCACCTGTAACGGGCAGTAGTGTAGGGTTTCCATTTCACCTGGGCTTTCAATTCACCTTAAGTGATGCTGATCTTCAGGAAGAAGGGTAAGATGGTGAGCAGAATGAGAGAGCCTCAAGCAATACTTCTTAGTCACTTCAAAGTTCAGTTGATTAAAGTAATTTATGTGAAATATTACAACAGACTTTGACAGAGGTTTATAGGATCTAGCCTCTCCTCGCCTCTCTGAGCTATCAGATTCCATTTCCCTCTGTATAACGAAGGAAGGCTCAGCTTTGTACCCAAGGAGATTTGCTGTCTCCTATCAAGTGCGCTTAGCCTTGGGCAACTACCCACTATTCTGAAATTGCTCCAACCCACTTAAATACTGATGTTGCATTAACCAGAGTATGGTTAGCTGCTATTTCTCAAACAGAGGGACACACTAGCACCTCACATGCTTCCCCAGTGCACCTGAAAACTTTTTCTCATCTTCTTTCCAGAATATTCTTCCAGGAAAGCTTTCCCAAAATAAGATTTTTAGTTGAGATGGCAATGATTGCCTGATAATTCTTTTTCAAAGAGTTGTGCATGTGCTTCTCTGAAAGAATGTGGTAAAGATGTGAAATCAGTGTAATTGAGTTAAAAGACCACTGGTTAGACCTCCCTGAAAACTTGGGGCTATATATTTTCTTCTGAACACTTCTACACAGAATATTCTTCTCCCTGTTCTCCAAAGGAAATCTGCATTATTCAAGACTCTACTTAAATACAAACATCACTGTGAAGTGCCCCCTAGCTCTAGCTGGCACTGCTGGATCTGTGTTCCTAGTGTTTTGTTAATGTGGACATATTTGCCAAATTATTATAAATATGTCCACCCGTCTGTAGAGTTTTAATTTTTTCAGCGAAGGTGTGTGATCTCCTCCTCACCTGAACTCTTATAGCCAATTTATATAATTAAGATCCATTTATTTCCCCAACTGTCATTCAATTTTTTAAAAGAATTCTTTCATTAACAGAACCAAAAGGAAGACCTCTGCCAGTGGCTCACTGCAGACCTACTCTTCTCCATGGAGAATATTGAACATTGAGTTAAAAGTATAACTGAGTTAAAAGACCACCAGTTAGACCTCCCTGAAAGGGAGGTTTTTTGTAGGGTTCCAGACAGAGTCTCGGACTTTTCACACAGAAGTCCAAACCTGTTTCAACTTTTTCCATTTTACAGTTAAAATTTAACTAATTTTATTAAAAAAATAAATTTAAAAAGTAGTCAACATAAATTACCTCTGTGGATCCTTGAGAGTTGAGGAAAAGCCTTCAGCATGCTGACATGAAAACTCAAGAATACGTGATTATTCTGCAGTGTCCATCAGAGCAAGGGCTAAGTGGTGTCCATTGAGCAACGGAGAATTTCCATGTTTCCTATGCAAACTTACATCTCTGTAGAGGGCATCCTCCATTTAAAAGAGGAGAAATGATTCAAGAGTGACTGGTACTCAGTGTTCCTATTTTAACATTCCCAGGCATGTAGCTCCTAGCATAGACAGAAGAGAAAGTTAAAGCCCATTTCTCAAGTGATTACAAAGAGGCATAAGATCTCAACAGCACACAGAGGACTGACAGCCTGTGGAAACAATGGTGAAGATGAAGACATATTTCCTTCCTGTCTCTACCCCTGGGCACATGGATGACCTTGAGAAAGTCACTCTGTCTCAGGAGTGCTCAGTGTCCTATTCCGTGTAATGAAGGAGACAGGCTAAGTGACCTGTAAAATTTCATCTAGTCTCCGAGGATATGATGCCATTGAACTTTTCTGGATATTTTCGTTGCAGCTTAGAATTCTGCATCCCCTACATACTATCTCCTATCATTCTAACAAACTCCTTCCCCCCAATACCAAGCTACCAAGTGTTCACAGTGTAAGGGCCACAGAAAAGTTTTGAGAGAGAGAATCATAAAAGAATTTAAAGACTCTGCAGCTCTTACCATTGCTCCTTAGTGATCTTAATTATGCATCAGTCAACCCCAACTCAAATGAAAGGTAAGAAAGTGGGACTTATTTTGCTGATCTCAAAGGACAAGCTTGATAAGGCAAGATCATTCAGAGTCATTACAGCTGAACTGGTAGTCTTATCCACCTGAAGGGAATCCATTCAAATGTCTAATCATTTAAACTCAACATACTCAGAGGCTTCAAGAAAGAAAGAAAGAAAGAAAGAAAGAAAGAAAGAAAGAAAGAAAGAAAGAAAGAAAGAAAGAAGAGAGAGAGAGAGAGAGAGAGAGAGAGAAGGAAGGAAGGAAGGAAGGAAGGAAGGAAGGAAGGAAGGAAGGAAGGAAGGAAGAAAGGAAGGAAGGAAGGAAAAAGAAAGAAAGGAAGGAAGGAAGGAAGGAAGGAAGGAAGGAAGGAAGGAAGGAAAAAGAAAGAAAGGAAGGAAGGAAGGAAGGAAGGAAGGAAGGAAGGAAAGTCAGAGAGAGAGAGAGAGAGAGAGAACTCTAATATAAATCCTACCCAGAAAAATGCCTTACTTCTTTATTTAAAAAATCCTATATTGAGATTATTTTCTCCCTCTCTCTCAATTCTTTTCTCAAATTCTCCTCATTGTTCCCACTGTTTCTGTGCTTTCTTACACTTGGGTAGGATTGACCTACTCTATAATCCTGAGCCATTACATTAACAGGTAGAAGCAGAAAATGACTATTTTTTTTGTTTATACCTAGTAGCTGAATTTCATTTGCCTTTTTGAAGAGGACTGTTTTCCTATGAACAGGAAAGTTATGTTACTTGTATTTCTTCTCTGATAATAGACTGTAAAGTGTTAAAAATAAAATGGGTACATTCAAACATCTTTGTTTTATCATGAGATCACCAGAGAATTACAAATGTAAGTCAAATAGCTTTAATAGTGATTTTTATACAGGTTCATTCATTTCATAAGTCACTTTTATCTTGATTAACATTGAGATCCCTAAAAAATAGTGCTTAATATTTTAATATTGAAGACAACCCATTTCATCAAAACAGTCATGTAGCTAATCATAAATGATAAGTAGCCACATTAATGTTTAATTTAAACACTTTGAAACTACCAAGGAAAACCAACGTAACCCCTATGTTTTATTTTGTAATCCAGATTTCAACAAATACATTTTA
Organism: Rhynchonycteris naso; assembly: GCA_037038555.1. Taxonomy (NCBI): domain Eukaryota; kingdom Metazoa; phylum Chordata; class Mammalia; order Chiroptera; family Emballonuridae; genus Rhynchonycteris; species Rhynchonycteris naso. The sequence goes on from CM072999.1 coordinate 22,142,309, forward strand.
AATGTGTTTAGAATTCCATCCCAGCTAATGAACAGCAGCAAATAAAAGGGTAAAAGCAGGCAGGATCCCAGGCACCATCCCAAAGGCAGCATGCAAATAAAATGTCTTGTCAGCTCTTAAGCATTAATGCATTTTACCTTAAACATTTACATTAACAGATGGTCCCCGGCAGTGCTATAAACTGACTTCTGAGTTCATTTCTGTGTCATTCTGAACCCCATCTATCACTATCCATGCAGGAGAAAATGCCACAAGGGGTTTAAATCAGAACAGTAAGGAGAAAGGACAAACTCTCTGAAGCAATTGGTGTCACCTACAAACATGTGCTTGACCTTTGTTTAAAAGGAATCAATAGGAGAATTAATGACTGACAAATGGAAAAAGACAAGGCTAAGAACCACCAAAGTCACCACATGTGACCCATTGGAATATCCAGCAGGGACGTTTACCTATCACTCTGAATCCCTAATGGCCATTTTTTCCTTCTATTTTCAAACAGCATGGAGACACAGGCAAAGAAATAGTTGTGGTCAATTATAGATGCCAGAAAAAAAAAAAAAAAAAACATTAAGAAATAGAGGTAAAGTTGATAATCTTATTTTGTGTGAAAAGTGAAAATATTTTTTAGTCATGAATTAGGTTTTAATAGTCAGATAAGAATATTTTTAAATGATATTTTTGTTAGACACCTACCAACATGTCATTGGCACAGAGTTGACAACCTTTTATTGGAATGAGAATGTTTTAAATTCTAATTTAAAAAATCATCATACAGTCAAACTGAGATTTTCTTTTCCCCTTTGGTGTACACTTCTGTGAATTTTACACATCTTGGTTTGTGAAACCACCACTACATCTGGATAAAGAATATTCCCATTACTCGCCAAAACTCTCCCGTGCTATCCTAGAAGAGTTACTATACTTAACGTCAAATAAAACTTATCTCTGATAGTTATAAGTCTCTAGTCTAAGGAAATTTTTAAAAACTAGATTATATAAAGCCCTGAATGACTTTTCCTATACTTTCTCACACTGTTACTTATTGTTGCCTCAAGTTTTTAGAAATATTCCAGTCACAAAATATTCTACTGGGATCTTGAAAAATATCCGTCACTAACAGATGTCAGAATATCCTATTTTTACAGAGGAGAAACAACAATAACAACAGAAGTGTTTACATTGTAGACAAGCACATGTACGTGTACTCACACACACCCCCCCCAGTTGATAATGAACTGGCTTTATCTCTACTTTCTTTTCCTTTTTCTATCACATAAAGATAAAGCCAGTTCACTGTTTGAAGTACATAATGTAAACAGCCTAGCAGAATGCCAGAAACATTGCAAGAACTCAATAAAAGCTCCCTTCATCCTTTGCTTCATTTCTAGGGCTTTAATTTTCAATCCAGTGTTTTTACATGACCATGATCTTTATTTTTGAGCCTGTACAAAAGCCTTCTGGCAGGCTCCGCTCCCCTCACATGGTTCCCATCCAGATTTACAGATCAGAGTTTCAGACTAATAGCTTGAGTGAAATCAGATAAGTCTCCTTCAATCTGCTGATACTCCTGACTCCTGACGGCGTGACTGGCAGTGGAACTACTGTTTTATGGGAGTCCCACGCTGCTGTAGGAATAAAACTCTGTGCTTCAGGAGCACCAGGCTGAGACTGAGAACAACATGTAGCACAGTGCCACTGATCTCAAATAGATGAGAATTTGTCATCTTCTGTCCGGACATGCTACTGTGAAGCATGTTTCTATCTGTTTAAAAATGAAGGAGATAGGCCCTGGCCAGTTGGCTCAGTGGTAGAGCATTGGTCCGGTGTGTGGAAGTCTCCTCAGTTCAATTCTGGCCAGGACACACAGGAGAAGTAACCATCTGTCTCTCCACCCTTCCTCCTCTCCTTTCTCTCTATTTCTCTCTTCCCCTCCCACAGCCAAGGCTCCATTGGAACAAAGTTGGCCCACCAGATTATAGAATGAGTATTTTTTTTGGCCAAAGACAACTGTTTCTCAGTCACTACCTCTTAACCAGGTGCTGAGGACGGCTCCATGGCCTCTGCCTCAGGTGCTAGAATGGCTCTGGTTGCAGCAGAGCAATGACCCAGATGGTCAGAGCATCGCCCCCTGGTGGGCATGCCGGGTGGATCCCAGTCAGGCGCGATCAGAGTCTCTCTCTGCCTCCTTGCTTCTCATTTCAGGAAAATACAAAAAAAAAAAAAAAAGAAAAATGGAGGTGGAAAATAATGTTCCATCAAAATCTTCCTGCACTCCCATGTTATGGATGCAAACAGCAACAGAGCAGTATAAGACTTTTCGATCCCTCTAAAAGAAAATCTCGTTCATTGGGGACTAAGAATATATAACAGGATCCATGTCAAAATGTACCTAGCCTCTATTTGGCCTTTCTGTAACATTAGGAAATCATCTTATTTAAATTTAAATGAATTTAAATTCCTAAATGAATCTGGCAGAAGCGAGTAGGAATTCCTTTCAGATTTACAGGGCCTACATAGTCTACTAGTTCAGCTTGGACTTCTCTCCAAGTAGTCTGTCTGCATTATACAGATGTCTAGGTTTGTCTGTGCTGTAAAGGGCCTGGGGAGGTAGGAAGAGACTCATTTGGAAGACAGAAGCTCTGAATTCAAAATATAATTGCATCTATTGAATTTCATACAACCATTGAACTTCTCTTGGCCTAGTTTCATATACACAGAAGTAGAGACTCAGACTAGAAACAACTTACCTGTAACATTCACCTAGTTCTAATTTGGATGATGCCCCGACCATGACTCTGATTACTGCAATCACTTTAAGTCTTCTTCTGAGGTAGAGGAAAAAGGCAATGCTCTATACAAAATATTACTTATATATGATGAGATATACCTAAGGAATATAAGGGGCTGCTCTGTCAAATCAATTTTAGTAAGCATTTGAATTTTAATTAACCCTAAGAAGCTAGTAAAAGACAACTTGTAATGTGTGATGCATGCATGCATATTACACCTCTGTGTATTCACACACATACAGTGTGTCTATATACCTATATGTATATATATGCATATGTGTACAAATGTTTATTTATGTTTTATATGTATGTATGTATGTGTATTTATTTATATGTGCACATAAATGTGTGAATATATATATATATATATATATATATATATATATATATATATATATATGAAATTATTTATATTTTTCCAACTTGAGCATTAAGTTCAAACCCAGGGAATTGTTCCAATTCATTAGCAATGATGAAAGACAGTTTTGCTTACTGGTTTTTCAAACTATTCACCTATCTATATAGTATCCATATCAGCAACCCAGTGGGACAAACTCTGGTGCCTGACAGGAACCAGGCAAAGCCTGTCTTTACGATAACCGAGACCACTTCAGGATGCCATCAGTTCGCCCTGAGGAAGAGGCATGGATTCAGTCTTACTTTTCCTGCCATGGAAGTTGCCATTCCACTTTTGTACCACATAGTAATTTATGTTTTTTGCACATCTCTCTCCTTCAGTAGTTAGAGAGCTTAGACAGATCCTATCTTATATTTCAGTGTTCCCATTAACTAGTACAATGCCTGGCACAGAATAGAAAAGTATTCTAAACATTAGCCATGTTGATCTCAACTCAAGATTTGATTTTCGCCTCTGTGCTTACACTTACTAACCACAGGACCTCTGAGCCTCAGTTTTACCATCTACGAAGTGGGAGTGATGGAGCCAACTTCACTGATTGCTCTGAAGAGTTAATGACATAAAATTTGCAAAGTACTTAGCACCATACAAATCTTGTACTTATGCATGCTAAAAGAATGGTTAACAACTCTTCTCTGGGTTAGGAAATAGAGAAGAAAAGCAAAAATTTTTTAAAAAGTGGCTGAAGAAGAATAAAAGGCAAACCACCAGATTATAGAATGAGTATTTCCATTTTGGCCAAAGACAACTGTTTCTCAGTCACTACCTCTTAACTAGTTAGGAAGACCAAACAGCAGTTGAGGGAATTATTAGAGAAGTATGGGAAAGATAAGAACAAGCACACAGAGGATGAGCAAGAGAGGTGTTTATTAGCAAGGCTCCATTTGGGGGTCTGAAATCCAAAAACTGCCACAGGCTTTTCTGTTTTCATTCAGAAAGGTCTTGCTAAATACAGGACTTGGGAAAATCACCAAGATAGGATGAAAGAAAGCAGAGAAAGCCAGTAATGTATCAGAAAGGCAAGACAACAAAGGGGAGTGTATCCATGGAAAATATCCAGGCGTCTTAAATAAATGGAGCTGGAAAAAAAGCTAAGAAAAGGGAATATGCCCCCCATCTGGGGGTAAACTGGTGTGAGAATCAGAAACTGCTAGAATGTAGATATAAACAGACTCCTTTTAGCCAATGATCCCAACTGATTTGACCTGAGGCTCACAGCTGTTAGTTTGGGGATCTCTCCCCATTTAAAACTTCTCAAAGAGGCTCCATCTCTATTTTTTTATATGCAAAAAATTGCACATAACTAATGTATGTACTTGAAGAGTTTGAGGTGAGTTATATACCTATGAAAGCACCTATCTGAAACAACCCATTCCACTTGGTAACTAGTTCTGACAAAACAGTTTATTTCCATCTCTTGCATTTCACAGAGCTACCTTTCAAATCCTTTCTGTACCTGCTTCTTGCTCCTATTTCTTCTTAGGCAAAAGGACACAACTGACTTTGCTTCTAAGGCGCCTGAGCCAAGTACATTTAAAGGTTTACTTAACCTCAGTAGAACCCAGAGGCATTAAAGCGGCCACTTTCAGATTTCCTTACAAACAAAACCATGAGCTCCCAGAAGCTCTGGATTCTCTCAGCTTTTGATCCCAGGAAGTCTCCTGTGAGACTGACTTGGAAAAGGTTCCACTTGCCCTTCAGGTGGTGTCATTAGATTGAGTGGTATAGTAATCTTCATGCACACAGTGACAACTCTCAGTGAGTCACTGATGGACAGGTCTGATCTTTTCTTTGTCTCTTATGGTACATACCCTTTGATCTCTTCACCTACCTGTTGGCATTTCTTCCATAGAGTAAAAAAGAGGCAGAAACATTTATTTCCATCTATTGTTCTTTTTAGAATATCTCTGGGGAAAAATTCGGGGTGTAGAGTGCTCAAATAAACAGTTATAATAGGACTTAAAAACATATATTTGAAAGTTTAGCCATACCACCATTTTCTCTCCTTTAAGACTGGTTTATGTTTTAACTTTAATGTAATAATTTTTTACATCAAAAGATATAATCTGTTTGTTTGTATAAATATCCTTTTTCTTCACAGAGGAACCATTATTTAAGTGACATATTTATATTATTTTCAAGTTGTTATTTAACAGTGAAAAAAAGCATGGTTTTAGAGGTAGTTATTTTACAATGTAATGAGTTTCTAATCAGTCTGTGGTTTCATAAACAAACTGATTCTTTTGGCTCCAGATCCCAAGATTGTATTATAGCCCCCTATTGGTTAGCTTTGCATTGGTAATGTTTGTCTGGTAATTCGGCTACAAAGTCTGTCTACAGCAGAAGACATCCAACATGAGAGAGACAATGAACGTGAGTAGTTACCCAGAGTCAGATGAGGGTTGGGAGGAGACTTGATCTTCAGAAGCACAGATGCCTCTGTAGCAGCATGGGAGTGCAGGCTTGCTTTCATCATTGCAAGAAGCAGTGTTGAGTCAAGGACAAATACATAATGGATATGTTAGGACTGGAAGGGGCCTTATAGATCACCTAGTGTGACCTCTTGCCTTTACAGGTATTGGAAGTGAGGTCCAAAGAGAGGAAGTTGTTTTCCTAACTTCTGATAGTGCTATAAAAACAACTCATGTTTTACTTGTAAGTACTTCCAGAAGTGGCCATTCATCTCTTAGAAATATATGTGTAGGTGTAAATAAAATGATATCCAAGGGGGTTTTTAATCTGACAAAACTATACATTACATAGCTGGAACAAACATTAACAATCAGAGCCAAGTTGTTAATACAAACAATGAATTGAATAATACCTTACTTTACCACCTCTTGCTCTCCCACTTGTTTAGAAAATGAACATATAGAAACAAGCTTCATCTGAGAGTCTCCTCATGCAAGAATCAATTAATATAAAATGATGACATATGCATCATTTTACATCAGGGTTCTGGAAGGTGTGCTGTACAAACTTGGGTAGATTTTTATGACGTAGTACCAGTGGGCAGTATCTATAGCGGAAGTGGGCCTCTGTCACTCATTTCCATTGGAGCAATGAAATACTTGGTATCTATCCCAATAGATGAGCTGCCAAAGTCTAACCTCTTTGTTTAGCACACTTGTGTTTTATTCTCTCCTGAAAACCTACTTTGACCAGTAAAGTATTTTATGTGGTCATAAGGTTAACAAAATGACCTTTATGGCTGATTGAACTGAATGACCTCTAAAGTTTGACTCAACCCTGAGATTCTCCGTTATAATAGCAACAACAGAGATCTTGGGTATCTTTCAAGTGTCATTCTAAACATAGCATATCAGAAGGGAAAAAAAAATCTTTTACACTCATGACCTTGTCATTTCAACCAATATAAAAACCAATTTCATTATTTAAAAGCTTTGTTGGAATATCTGTATAAGTCTGCATACATTTCTAGATATCTCCCTCAAGTTAACATTCTCGTCTACAAAATAATTCAAATAGACTCTACCAGAGGCGGATTAAGGTTGGTTGAGGCCCCAGGCACAGAAGAAAATATTGAGCCCCTTACATTAAAAAATAGTGTAAAGTTGGGTCTTTGCAGGGCCCTTCTGAAGTCGGGGCCAAAGGTGCGTGCCCAGTGTACCTGGCATTAAATCTGCTTCTGGAACCTATCTAGATACTCCTCATCAAGAGTCTGCATGCTCCCTGACAGATATTTCTATCCCCTTGTCTGAATATAATATAAATGGAGCAAAACTCTACTTTTCTACAGCATAGCATTATATTACGGACTTCATCATATTGTCATATTTTATGTTCTGTCTATAGAGTAGTTATATATAATTTGTCTCACATCATGTCACCATTTATAAAAGTTGATCTGTATTTTTACTGATAGGTTCAGTTCTACAAAACATTTCATTGCAGATATAGTTTAATTTTCAATTTTACACCTGGGTCAATGTTATTTCTTCATATATTCACCAAAAAGGTCAGAGACCACATGAAATGTGAAGTACTTTTTGTGACTTAACCACTTGGTAAGTGGAAACCTAATAAATATTTTTGACAACAGGATCGAAAAGAACAACAATTTCTTATCGCCTATAAGGGAGTTGAATGGTTTAGCTACAGAAGATATAGTCAAAAAGCATTGTTTCCCCATCACAGAAGGCACAGTGTGGCTCTCTACCCAGCGCCCCAGACCATGTGGTGAAGACTACAGGCACTCTCTGCTTTTTCTTCTAGTTGTCGAACTTCCAGGTGAGTCTAGATTAGCAGAGAGAATATTTTCTAGGCCATGGGGGAATTTAATTCTTATCATTTGCTGTGGAAGGTTGGCAACAGCATCCCTGATCTAAAGAAGGAACTCTTAATTATAGTTTAAAAAGTAATTCGCAAAAGGTCACTCTAGACCTGTTTCAGCTATTCTTTATCCATGAATGATTAATTTTAGATTTAAATCCATTCTCTTGATGGTAACTGGAAAAGTGAAAACAAGAAGGAAACTGCCCAGAAAAAGTAACATCAGACATTAATCTCTTTGGAACAGGGAGATTCTCTTCTTCATAATAAAATACAATTTCATAGGCACGTAGGTACCTGTGTGCCTACACTATGGGCCAGGTGATGTGCAGTGGCCGGCAGTGTGATAGCATTGCATATCTGTCGCCTCTGCACACCCTGTGCTGTAGGCGTTCTAATACCAATTTCATGCTATTTATACCTGTAGAGGGCTGCACATCTCTAAGATGGTCCCAATGATCCCCACCTCCCGGTACTCATGCCCTTGTGTCATTCCCTCCCCTTAAATGTGCACTGGACTTATTGATTCACTTCTAAGGGAAGGATAGAATACAGAAGCAGTGATGAAATGTCAATTTCAGATCAGATTGAAAAAGCTTCCAGCTTGAGTTTCTGTTTCTATCTTTCTCTCTCACTCTCTCTCTCAGGCTATCTATCTATCTGTCTCATTTATTATGAGGAAAGACAGCTAGGGTGTTTTAAGCTATCCTATAGAGAGGCCCACCTGATAAGGAACTAGTAGTGTCCATGGGCAAAAGTCTTCAAGGGTGCTTTAAGGCCCCTCAACAGCCTCAGAAATGAGTTTCAAAACAGACACCTCCCCAGGTGAGCCTTGAGATGACTGAAGGCCTGGCTTTTGTCTTGACCACAGCCTTGTGAGGGACCCTGAGCCAGAGGCACCCAGTTATGCCACACCTGGATTCCTGACTCACAGAAGCTATAAGATAATGCATGCTGATTGTTTGAAGGTGCTAAGTTTTATAATAATTTGTGTTGCAGCAGTAGATAATAAACACAACACCATTTCCTCCTCCCTAGTCACCATGATCCAAGGCATAAACCCCAGGAAGGAGGAGGAATCAGGATTCAAGCGATGGGCCAGGCAACAGCATGGCCCCCAGCACTTCACTCTTCCAGAGGCTGCCCTTCCTCCCATAAGACAACACTCTAAACATGAGGGTGGCTCTCACCACGGAGCTGTGGGAGATGCTTGGCTACTGCAGGGACATAGGTAAGAGGGCCCTGCAGACCACGTCATACATATTGATCCTGTCTCAGCTTAACACTACTGTAGCTCAGTTTGCCAAAGCGGCAGGGACATCTGATCTGCCATTTTCCTCTTCCACCATAAATTAATTAACACCTGGAAGGACATCTGCCTCCTCTGTTGCCCCCCCCCTGCCATACACTTTGAGGGCTAAGAATGGCTCTTTGTAAAACTAACTGAAACACACTTGATCTCCGCCAAAGGGCTGAGAAACAATAAAGACTACCTAAAATGAGTGCTACTTCCCTAGCCCTCTTTGCAAGTAAAACTGGATGGGATGTAATCAAACAGCACGCATTTGGCATCAACTTACATTTCAGCATTGCAGGAAGAAAAGTGGAAAACATGTTTTGGCAGAGAGTTAGAAAGAAAGGAGGACTTAATTAAAGATCTGAAACATATACCACTGGAACCAATTAATAATCACCAAGGAATCAGAAAACAGAGGGCAGAACTAAAATAGTCTGCAAAGTCAAACTTTTAGGTGAGAGAGAAGGAAACTGATCCAAATTCCTATGAACCAGTAGGTTGGCAAGAAGCATTTATTTTATATCCTTCTAACTATTGTTTACTCATTGTCAGCAGCCTACTTCCCTCAAGCAGTTTATGGTCTCAGTGGGAAATCATGACATGCAAACCATAATTATAAATATGTAAAAAAAAAAAAGCCATAATAATGTGTGCATTAAAACACAAACACTTGCCAGTCCATATGCACATCTGCATAGTTTCTCTTCAACAAGAAAATAATTTTATTCCGTGAAAATCTAATGGTAGACTGAAATGAATGTACTTTATAGGTGCAGCCACCTAAATCAAAGGTTAAAAAGGAAAACACATCCAGACTGTACAGCAAATTAAGTAAGGATCTTAAGCTCTGAAAGACAGCATTTGACTTTCCGTTACCTGTATCACAGTATCTATCACAACATAGTTGGCAGCCTCTCATGAGATAAATAAATAAATAAACAAACAAACAAATATAAGTAGGTTTTGTTGAAGGAGAAATATACTTGCCCCCTCCCGTCAAGTCAATGGTTTTGCAAATGAGTCAAATGATCTAATGGCGGAGGCTGGAGTATGTGCCCAAGGAGGACCCAATCTTATCCCTGTTGCTGCAGCCCAAGTAGAAATCAATGCAGAGTTTTCTGCCACCTGCTTATTTTGTTTCCAGTCAAGCAAAACAAGGAGCTTATCTCCCTCACAGATCAGCATATGAGATATGCCTCAGATACGTCTGCCTGTCAGACTCATAAACACAACAAGATACGCCACGAGCAATGGAAGAAGAGGGCCCTGCCTCAGTTCATGGATCACAGACCTCAACATCTATCAGCATAAAAACAAACAGTTCCCAACCCCTGTCCTTGGAATGCATCTGACAGTGTGGGGGGATGTGAGAAAGAAAGATGAAAACTCCAAAGGTTTGCTTAGGTTCCCTTTCACAACAAGAAGTAGCCGAATGTAGTCACGGAAGCCTGGCAGGCAAATGAGAAGCCTCCTTCGTGACTGGAATGGGAAACTGTAGGGCCAGCAGTCACGGCCATCACAGCTAGCCAGGTGCAAGTTTCCATTAGGTTCGAACAGACAGTAAAGAAACAACGGAGCCAAAAACTGGTGGGCCATTCCTTTATTCTAGCCTCATACCTGGCAGGTGAGTAAAAATACATAGGGCTCCAAAACCCACTCATTCAGAGCTCACAAAACTACTGACACATTCGGGTTTTCCAAGAATCAAAAGCCCCCACTAGTCTCAGCAGAGCTCACAAAAGCCCCTTCCCGTAACCTCTGGTTCCTCATTTGCCAACATGGCTTCTTACTCTGCAAAACTGTCTTCTCTCTCTTTCCCCTCCATCTTGGCTTCCTCTTCCTCTTCTCCTTCTTCCTCTCTCAAAAAACTACCTGGGCCCATAAAGACCTCTCCTCCAACACACATTAGCATAACAATGGCCCTTCCCCAGCAGGAAGGTAATTAGCAATTTCAGACCAGTGCCATTTTTAACAAAGCAAGCAAACATAAAAAATCACATTTTTATAAACTTATTTGCCCAACAGGAACCTTGAAATACTTTTCTATATTCCCAAGAATTGATACAGGCTTTCAGTTTTCAGGTCCTGGTATGCAAAATGACTGTCAACCTCTGGACCAGTATGCCTGTTGAGCCCTAACTATAGGTATTTAACTCCACATATCTCCCCCTGAAATCAATTTAGTAACTTGATAAATGTAAATGGTATAACACCTCATAAGTATATATGAAACTCATTGAAAGTTCATGATTACTGGGATAATTATAATTACCCCTTGAAATATGTTGGTAATACATAGTTGCAAAGGGAAGGGACAAAGAAGAAAAGGTGTAAGTTAAGGCTCTTTGTATTGCAAAGAATTTTCCAGTTTTTTATTTTTATTCATTTTAGAGAAGAGAGAGAGAGAGAGAGAGAGAGAGAGAGAGAGAGAGAAAGTGGTGAGGAGCAGGAAGCATCAACTCCCATATGTGCCTTGACCAGACAAGTGCAGTGTTTCAAATCAGTGACTTCAGTGTTCCAGGTTGAAGTGAAGCTTTATCCACTGCGCCACCACAGGTCAGGCCAGAACTTTCCAGTTTCTTTAAGGACCTAAGCCACCAAACATTGGTTCTGGTATTCTACCACATAAATAAACAATAACTCCCATCTCAGTATTATTTTAATTCATACCTAGCAGAAGAAAATACTAATTTAATCTGCAATCACCTTACATATAGTCTGATTTAATGTCTGTGAGAATAAATGCCAATTTGTCACTAAGATATACATCTGAAGCAGGTTCCTAAGAGAAATAATTAATATCCCCTTTGCATTCTAAAATCACCTGTAAGATTAACACTTAGGATCGCTGAGATGTTTCTCTAGTCTGGAGTATTTGCAGAAGAGTGCGGGTAGAGAGGAAATCTGTTGATTCGGATAGCTTTACTCCCAGCTAGAAAGCAATATGTAGGCTCACAGTGGGTTGTCAACACATCCTCACTACACTAGGAAAAACAGAGGAGGGAAGAGGGGATAGGGAAACCACCAGGGAGGATCATCTTAGTCATTTTGCCATTGAATAGTCTCACCAAAATGAACTCTAACCCAGCAACAGCACACATATGTTATATCCTTTAGTGTCATTAGGCATTTGTCCATGCATTATCTCACTTGTTTCTCACAACTGCCCTGTGAAATAAACCTGCTTTGTAGCTATTCAGACAAGTTGGCACATTTAAGATTAAAAGCGATTTTATGTTACAAGAGAGAGTTATTTCTATCTTCTCAAACCAGAACAATGGTATTCTTTTCGTTACACTACACTACAGTATTACTTTCTTATTCCAGCCTAAACCACTCAATTTCTAGTCAGGTAGCAGAGATCTGTGACCTGCCCAACGATATAAAACAACAACCAGCATCTGCAGTAGCACCATATACTCGGCACCATCAATCTGGAAAGTCTTGGAGACAATTAGCACACCACTAATAATCTCAATTAAATCTTTGGGACTGGCAATGTATACAGACTGCTTTGTAGAAGTATATATTGGTAGCTATGTCAGGAATGTTTAACAGCCTCACCGACATTTGTAAAAGCCAGAGAAACATTTTCCCTGCTTTTCTACATTGAGCCTAAGTGGCTGTTAAAAAAAAAAAAAAAAATCAGAAACAACCAGTCACTCAAGAATGGCACTAAGCCTTTTCCCAAACACCGGTTAGAATGATAATCAAAGATTCTGTCAAGATGTTCTGAAAATGGAAAGGAAATTACAAGGTAGTTACTTTACTCTCTCTCTCTCTACCTATCTATCCATTCATAAACTCATTCTCCTATCCATCCACCCATCAAAAGTTGCTTACACTGCTAATTCAATTGTTCAGACCAAATACTAACAAAAATAGATTTAAAAATAGGCACTTTTATTTCTTGTTGGTTTTTTAAAATGTATTTCTTCCACTCCTCTTAGAATATTAGTGGGTAGAAAGAATTTGAAATGGACTATTCTAGAGCAAGAAGAGTGCCTATGCATAGCCCCAAAGCACTCCTGCTATATTATTAAAATGAGTCCCACCCTATGTTTTGCTCTTAGAGACAACCCAACATATCTACACTCCTTCAAAAAGGATGCTGAAAGCAAACCCTCATAAATAACTATATTTTATTTCTCCCAGGTTCTAAATTCTTCCCCATTAAATGTATTTGTTGTAATAGCTATAATAATTGTTCTGCATAGCAGAGGAAATGTATTCAGGTGTGGGATTATTGCAAGACAAAGGTGAATTTTGAAACCCAGCCATCTGAATTACATGCAAAAAAGTCTGTAAAGGGGTATACAGTAAAAAAACACACATGAATGAAGAAAAATATGGACACAGGCTATTAAAGAAGCACTGACTCTGGCTGGAGTATTGCCCACAGTTTTCCAAAAGATATTGATGGATCTTTAATTACTCATGGCTCCCAAACATCATCGAGCTCTAATTTGTTTCCTTTTATACACGCAGCTGACAAAAATGCTACAGTGAGAGTGGTCACAATACATTGCTGAGTGCCCCACATTATCCATTGCCTTCCCATTCTTTCTTACTGACCAGCGGAGAAAAACCCCACCCCTTCTGTTTACCATACAGTCTAAAGACCAATGTTTCACAAGAGAATCACATGGAGTTGTCTTGTTTTACTGTCAAGGGCATTATGAAAACTGACAGCCAGTTATCAAATTATTAGATGCCTGGTGTTAGCCAGAACCAACACAGAAGATTTATGTATAACACAATGGCCAATTAAAGGCTCATCGCATTCTTCCTAACTTGTTGTGACAGTGTTTTGCCAAATGAATGAAAACGTAACACATACAAAGCACGAAATCCAGAGATAACACATATACTACTGCTAATAAAAAGAGATGGAAGGAAATGACCAAGGAAAGAAGTTGACTGTCACAGCCTGTTTGTCTTGAGCAGCTCTCTATTAAATGACCATATTGCTTTTCTCTTACCAAATTGCTTTCATCTATGACAATTCAGAACACAGGTCTATAAGAAGCCCTGAGGACACAGGTCCTGCGATCAGTGTCTTAAATTATTAAACTGTTACAAATCCATCACATTCTCCAGGCGGGAACTAAATGACCTCCTAGTTGTACATTATGAATATTTTTTAAAATGTTCATAATGTGGCACAATTTGATCAACAGGGTCCAGATATAAGGAGCCAAATGTCACCAAGAAAATTTCCAGGAGAAGTTAATGGCCACAGAATAAACACTTAAAAAGCAACAAGGTTGCAGCAGTACCATTCAACAGAAAAAGCACTATCTTCTTGGCCAACTTTTAAAAAGTTCAACCTCCTAAACCCCATCACTTTTCCAAGCCTTATTTGTCTTTGTAAAACTTAGCAGCATCTAACAAATTATAAAATTTACTTATTTATTTTGTTAACTATCCAAACCTCCCCCAGGAAAAAAAAAAATTCCACACAAGATTTGGAATTATTTCCATTTTGTTCAGCTCAGCAAACAGTTATTGAATTAATTACTGATAATCTTCCCACACAACTGGGTGTGGGTTTAGTACTGAAATCATAGTGCTAAACTAATTTGGGCAAAGGGTGAGGGAGAGAAGAGTGAGGAAGAAGAAGTAATTAAATCAGTGATAAAATAGAGTTGGTCAGGCATTCACACCATTCAAAGGGTTTCCAGCTCTTATCCTACATTTTTGTCTACTGTTTTCTTGATGCCATTTATTCTCAGAATCTTAACACTTTCATTTTTAGCCACCAGTTCTAGCAAAAGGAACTCTGTGCCCTAAAGGGAAAGTCCATGGATGCTTCTATATTCTTCTTTAATCACTGGGAACCATATCACATAAAACATGCCACATTAGAGTCCCTAAAATACAACACAGTAACTCTCTTACTAGTATTAACATGTTAATTTAATGGCATTGAGAACCCATACCCTAGAAGGCTATTCTTCTCTCTCTTCTCCCCAGCAAACTTCCCACCAATTAGAATATAATAACTGAGAATCCAGATGAAAATAGGCAGTCTCTCATAATTCTTCATTGAAGTATGGTTACTGGGACTTACATTCACTGTGTGTATAGAGTCTGAATATTATTAAAATACATATTTCTTGGGTTGTGCTATTTTTCCCTCTTTTTTGAGTTTCATTTTAAATGGCCCAACAACTATAACAAATAAAATGAGCACACAAAATAAAACACCAGGTACCCCCAGGAAATTAAGTGCTAAAATACTGTGTTAATTCAACTGACAAGTAGAGGCTTAAATGTGGAGAAGTCAAGAAAAATTAAACTTATGCTTCCCACTGTCCCCATAGCAGCCAGGCTTCATATGTACATGTTATTAAGACATAAATATAAGGTAGCAGGCTGGGTCTAGAGAATGAAGTAGGCAACTAAAAGTCAGTGCTGCTTTTGACTCGGCATGTGGCCATGATCAAAATGTGATCAACACTGAGGGGCTCAGTCCTTCCTCCTAAGTCATTATAGAAGTTAACCATTTTGTCCAACAGATTTATAGTTACAGTAGTTTTTACTTTATGTTAAAATAACTCCCTATATAATTAAATGAAACACCTCCATCTGAGATTTAAGTAAAAGAATTCTGGACAGATAACCAATAAACTCTCCTACTTTACCTCCAGGAATCGATTGATATTTTTCTAAGTTTCTGTTCTCCTTTGCGTTCTCTAAAGGAAAAATGAGACAGAGTCTAGAGACAGTAAAGGTTTCTAGAGGGTTTGGCTTGCACTTGAGTGGCTTCTACCCCTTCAGTATGTTCATAGCTTCATGTCCCTTCTCCAGTCATCATGTCTCTATACTTCACCCTATTTTGGGAAAGAGCTAGAATTATTGTCTTCAAGAAATATTTTTGTCATTTCATATTATGGTTGCACTGTGCTCCCACCACCACCAAATTCACATATTAAGTCCTAAGCTCCAGTATCTCAGAAAGTGAACTTACTGGGAGTCCGAGTCTTTACAGCGGTAAGCAATTTAAAACAGAGTCACAAGGCTGTGCCACCCAGCATGACTGGTGTCCTTGCACTGGAACACAACATGCACACAAGGAGAAAGCCATATGAGTGTCAATGTCAACATCAGGGTGACGTGCCTACAAATAAAAATCAGCAGCAAACTACCAGAAGAGGGGAGAGTATGGACCGGACTCCTCTTCACAGCCCTCAGAAGAAACAAATCCTGATGATACCTTGATTTCTGACTCCTAGGCCTCAGAACAGAACTTTTCTGTCGTTTAAGCAACCCACTTTGCACCACTTTATTACAGGAGCCCTCACAAAGTAATACACTTCATCTTCACATATAATACCCCTTTGCTCTTTGTAAAAATCCATACCCTCTAGCCTAGGGCATGGGGGCTCCCAAACTGGGTTTACTTAATCTTCTGTATCAGGTCACTCTCACCAACCTCCCACCCCCAAATCTAACAACCTTGACTTTCTGCAGTCTAGTCGATGCCCCTATGAAACTGTGCCAGTGTATGTACTATATTATTTTACCTGTTCCTTTTGATTCTTGACCTGGCTGAGTCTTATCCATCGTTCAGGATCCAGATTAAATGCCACCCTTCTGAAAAATATCCAGCCTATTGAGACTACAACATCAAAAACACAATGTTGAAAGGGTGGAGCAAGGTATGGAACAGTACAACCAGCACTGTACTTTGTAAGTAATTGGATAAACCATACAAAATAGCATGTGCTGAGTCTTCTCTAGATACATACATATGCATGTAAATTCATAATTTAAAATTAACTAGTATCTACACTGGGACAGTTCATTTCATCTGTCAACTTGACTGGGTTAAGAATCCCCTTATATTTGGTTAAACATGATTCTGGGTGTGACTTTGTGGGAATTTCTATATGAGATGAACTTTGGATTGGTAAGACTAGTAAAGCAGCTTGCCCTCCCCAGTATAAACAGGCCTCACATAATCAGTGGAGAGCCTGAACAGAGCAAAAGGCTGAGCAAGGGAGGATTTGCTGTTTCTGCCTGACCATTTTGAGCTGAGACACTGGGCTCCTCCTGCCTTCCGATCCAGGTCAGGAATTTTCATCATTGGTTCTCTTGGTTCTCAGGCCCTCAGACTGAAGATCATGGGACTTCTCACCCTCAAAATCACATGAGCCCACTCCTTACAACAAATTCCCAGATATAGATGCAGATAAATAAAGCTGCATCTCTTATTTGTTCTGTTTCTCTCCAGAACCCCAATTTACACACCAAACTCAAAACAGTGATTTCCTTGGGGCTTTGGGAGAATAGGATCTGGTTGAGAAGGAAGCAAATGAGAGGACTTGAACTTCATACTTTTTTTAGAGAAGAAAAGTATATCTATGTGTTACTTTTATAATTTATAAAAGGCTGAAATAAGGATGACAAATTGAACAGTGATTGATTCTAATGAGAATATATATACTATATGCTTTATATTTTTGTAAACTTCTCTTTAATTAAAAACAACAGTGGAGTAGTAAGTCTAGTCCCTAATACTGAAAGAAGAAAAGACAGGATGTTTAATGTTAAAAAGAAAATAGCAGGCCCAAAATGGAGTTGCTTGTGCTAAGGCCCACATCACTACACAAAGATGTAATTACAGTTTCATCTCTCCTGGAAATGGAATCTCAAGCCAGTCAATCAGGAATCGCCTGATCAGCACTAGTTAGGTAGTCTGGCTGATAGCCCATGCCAACCCCCAAAGGAAGGTAACCAATCTTCTTTTGTCTGGTATAACTTCCTCTTTCCTTCTCCCTTCTGCCTATAAAAGTCTTTCATTTGGCATAGCTCTTTGGAGATCTTCCCTTCATTGCTAGATGGCATGCTATCTGATTCAAATCAGTTTTTTCTCACATAGAACTCTTAAAATATGCCTCAATTTATCTTTCGACATCAAGTAGTCAGTTAGAGACCAAGAAATAACTTCAAGAATTTGATCAGCTGAAGACTCCACTTTTTCCTGTGACCCCCCTATTGTCATCTGTCAGCATTCCCTTGAGACTCTTCTTGGAAAGGTAAATGAAATCTAGTACTTCATCCCGAGGGAAATTGTAGTGACTCTCTGAATTCCTGCATCACTTACAGTTTAACAACACTGAAAAGAGACTTGGTGCCCTCTTAAAGCTGGTTTTAATTAAGACTTCACTTTTACTTCCCTGGTGGCATTATGAAGCTCTCACCTGAGAAAAAGAACCTAGGTTCTACTCATGGCTGTGCCCTCGTCTCCAGGCTTGACCCTGTGGTTCTTCCCCAGATTGAAAGCACCAAAGAGCATAAGAAATCAATTAAGTAGTATAAGAGGTCTCATAAGCTTATCTAAACACAAGCAGTTTACCTTTTAATTCATTAGGTATTCCTTTCTTTTTGTCTCGGTATTACATGAATGTTCAGAATACTAATAAAGTGATGTAGACTTCTTCACTCACAGAGGTTGCTATGAATATGTGGATACACAAAACAGAGACACAAGTACATTGGCCAAGACACATCATAGGAACATATACATTCTGAGAAGTGAGATGAAGTGAAAAAAAAAAATTAGTCCTATTATTTCTATATCCATATCCTTATTTTTTCAAGTCAATATACAAAAAGGACCTACCACCCCAAGATGTTAAACTGCCTGATTTGGCTCTCTAATGGGAAGATTTTAGGAGTTCCTCTTTCTTGAGCAAGTATGAATATGTTGTGAAACTCGAAAACAGTGCCTTGTTTTTTCCTCCGCCCATCAGCTTGTCAGAGATGGCACAACCTCGTTTGTGGCATATCACTTTGTCACCATGGAAATGCCTGGAATGATGCGGCAAAATATCTTTCATACAGCATTTCCTACTGGCGCTGAATTACAAGAAGAAGGTTTTGTTAATGTAAAAAAAGATAGAATAATTATCAATTCATTGTTTGTCTAACCTTCTTATCTTTAAAGGATAACTGCATTTGGGCACCTTTTCTTTCTAGAATGTGTAAATCTTCAATAAAAGAATTCAGTGTTTGGAAGCTGGGAGTTTAATTTGTCATTTAAACTGGAATCTATTCAATAGAAACAAAACCAAATGCAAATGTACATCCTTGGTTGAATGCACCGACAGTTTGCTTCCTCATTTATCACAAAATAGAAAGATAAACTCTGTTAAAATTCACCTAAATAATCACCTAGTCTTCCCTCCCCCTTCTCAAAATGCATACTATACAAATTATTGCCTTGAAGGGAGTAATTCCAGGTTGTTCACCTCAGAATTATTGTTGCCAATTGCTATTACGGTAAAACCAATTTTCCCTGCAAGAATTCACAAAACCCAGAGTCTCAGGGTTTATGTTTTGTGTTTTATATTTTTCTCTTGCACAGAAAAAAATTGAATGGAGACAGAGAAATAAAACACAAGAGAATTACCAACCCTTTGATTACTCTAATTACACCTAAAAGGGAAACAAGACCCCCTCTTTTGGTACCAGAGGTATGAATAATTAAGGGGAAAGGAAGGAAGATAGAAAAGCTATAAACCATTGTCAACTGATCTGCAAGACTACCAGCAAAGCACCAGGTGCCCTGAGAAAAGTTAGTCATTACTGCAATTTCTCCCCAACCCCTGAAGAGCAAACCTCCTGCGCTTCCTTTTGACCCCGGTCTTAGAACTCATTGTGGCAGTTGTTTTCAAATTTAATATCCTTCTGGGGGGCCTGAGTCAGTAAGGAAGAAATTCCAGGAAACGTTGTCATTGTGCTGTATTTGGAAAAAGAGTGAATTATGAATGTTCAGTCTTAGGGGAGGTCACAGAGAAAACTGAAGCTTTGTAAATGATTTAATTACAGTTTCCCTCACTGAATTGCACCCATTGAGCATAATGAGAGAAAAAAAGGGTGTAGGCGTGAAGGGAGGGACAAGCAGGGAAAGGGAATTGGCAGATTTCAGCCTGGCCCCTGCAGGAACAGGCTGCTTGCTGCTCCAAGCAATGAAAATCTTTGCATGTAATTATTTCCAGCCACCAGAAGCCTGCCTTGTTTTTGCAGGTAATAGGAAAGCACTGCTGCTGACAGGACCCTTTGAAGACACCCAATAGCCAGTGCTAAACCAAGCAATTTAAACATCATGGACATTTTGCTGAATAAAGGAGCACACCTCAGTCATGACAAAGAGGATTTCCAAACAGCTCCCCACTTATTTAGGAGCTTGTGTGTTTCACCTCAGGACAGCCAACGCTCAGTAGTGACGCTGGGATCTCTGGGTGAGGTGTGATAGATTAGCTCAGGTAAACTGAAACAACAGCCATTATTCTTTCTGCCCACTCTGACACCAGGCATGCTGTGCTGGTACATGGACATGGGCGGTGGGGAGAGAATGCACCTCATCCTTCTCTTAGGGTGACAGGTGAGTTAGGACAAGGACATTGACTACTCACATGTAACCCAGTTTGGTTAGCAAAGAGACACAGAGAGTAATTCTCAATGACACAGATCTTGTCACGGGGGTGAGATGGCCCCCAGAAAGCAGGCAGGGCCAGCTTCTGCAATGCGAGACCATTCTTCAGACAATATCCTCATTGCACAGCTTCTCATAGCAGCTTGAATACCCCCACCCAAACACGGTCTCCCTTGTGAGGCTTACCTTACAGCTTGCTCCCTGGCTCCAGCCATGCTGGCCTCAGTCACAGGACACCCTCATCCCATTCCCTCACACCACGGGTGTTTGCGCCTCCTCTGTATGGCTCTGAGGGTCTTTATTCCCTTCCCTAGAAACTCCACTCATCATTCAGATCTCTGACCCTGGCAATTAACTCAGACAAACTTCCCCTGGCCTTCCCGGTTCCATCAGATCTGTGAATGGAGTAGTGCCAAGTTCTCCCACTTTGTGGCCCACGTCACAAACGTGCTTCAGTTTGTGAGAGTATTTGATGAATGTGTGTCTCTCCCTCCAGAATACAGTGTGTCCGTAAAGTCATGGTGCACTTTGACCGGTCACAGGACAAAAGTGCACCATGACTTTATGGACACACTGTATATGCTGCACAGGAACAAAGACTGTGTCTTTTTATACACCATGATGTCCCCAGAGTTTAGCACAGAGAAGGTGCTTAATGAATTCTTATTGAATGAATACATAAATTAGGGAGTTCCTCCAGGTTGCAGATCATTTGTAACTTTCTGGTTTCTGACAGAAACATCAACTGGACACGCAAGTCACTGAGTAGATTTCAGGTCATCCATCATTTGACAGTGGCACATAAACGAGAGGTTTTGACTGTGCATGCAAAGTACGAGAAGTCATTTTACCCCTCATGGATGATCGAAACTGACATGGGGATGGAAAATTGGCACCCTGACATGTGGCTTATTTCCACGTACATTTAATTTTTTTTTTAATTTATTGATTTTAAAGAGAAAGAAAGGGAAAAAGAAAGACAGAAACATCAATCTGTTTCTGTATGTGCCCTGACCAAGGATCAAACAAGCAATTTCTGCCCATCAGGACAACATTCTAACCAACCAAGCTATCCAGCCAGGACTCCATATACATTTTATGAGCATGTACCATGGGGCTGGGACTGTTCTAAGCTAGAGATGTGGCTACAGAAGACAAAGCACATAGCACATATCCTCAGAAGGATCCATTAGAGAAAGAAATTTAAATGCAATGAAATCAAAGTTCCTCCAGGCAGCGCCTGCTGTTGAACCTCTTGTTCTTATTTTAAGACTATTTCACTTTCACTCTTGAGATCCCACTGAATATTCTCTCCTCCAATAGACCTTCCTGTAGAACTTTGATCTACTCAGAAGTACACCAGGAGGCATTAAAGCCCTGGCACAAAGTCAATACCCCTGATTCCACGGAGTCTAGGGCATATTTCAAATTTGTTGCTCATGCATTTAGCTGTCTCAGCATCAAGGGAACTTGTCCCCATGGTGAAATCTATCAGTTCACTGAAGAAATAAACCTCATTTAACCTCTGTGTTGCCCAAAACCTGTGAGCCAAGGCCAGAGTAAGTGGAGAGGTTTACTGGTAGCTGCATGAAAATTGGAAAATACACAAGAGTGCTATCTGACTCTAGAGATGGGATTCAAAGCGGCCAAGCCCCTGTCGTTGAACCTCTTCCTCTGTATCTCCAAAGCATGAGGGTAATTGCTTCCATTTCTCTTCTTCCCCTTCCTCTTCATATTACCTGGTGTCTGGGAGAAATGATAAGAAATGACAAGAATAAAACAAGAGAATGGCCGTTTTGTGACATGAGTCAGAAAAGCCAAAAAGCTGAGAGTGAAGCTTCTTATGAAATGAATATAAGTAACTGGAGACCTTATTTGGACTCCCCTAGAAGCAGAACCCATGTCTTCCTAGAGGTCTTGATTTGAACAAAGCCTAAGGACAGGCTTCCTATCATAGAGCAATGTCTTCATTTTTTGATCCACTATAGATAAGCTAAAGACATGGAAGATGACACTAGAAAAGGAGGTGAGAAGTACAAATGACAAATATCATCAACTTTAGAATTTTCTTTGAGGCCAGTCCTAAAAAAGACACCTTGATGTAACCGAGACTTTTTTTTTTTTTTTTTTTACATACCATGGCAATTATGACAAGACCACAGTAACTTGCTGTGGTTCCTCATATTTAAATGAAAGAATCTTGGAACCAGAAAGAGCCTCGGAGATTATTCACATCAAAGTCCCACCTAGTACAAGAACCCATTATTCTCCCCAAGCCGGATAGCTTGGGTGGTTAAAGCATCACCCTGAAATACAGAGGTTCCTAGTCCAATCCCTGGTCAGGGCACATACAGGAATAGATTGCTATTCCTGCCTGTCTTTCTCTATCTTTCCCTTCCTCTCTCTCTCTAAAAAAAAAATTAATAAAGTAAACATAAAAAAATAAAAAAATAAACCCTTATTCTAAGATCCAAGGAAAACAATTTCCCTTGGGATGGTCTCTTCTCTCTCGGCAAATCTGGCCTCTCCTGAATCCTTTCATTTCTCTCCCAAGCCAGTGTTCCTATTGCCCATTTATGTACCTGCCCACTTAGCTGTTGCTTAACTTTTCTTCCCTTTGACCTTCTGCTGAATCTGGTTGGTCATCTCCAAAGCTGGAGCAACCCAGACCCTCCTTCCTCGCCTTCCTGTTCCTGGGCTCCCTGATTCTGCTAAAGAAATGCTCACAGCTATGCTGATCATTACACCTTAATGATTTGCAACCTCAGTTTGAACCTGAACAATCCTTTTATTCACCCCTATTAAATTCCTGATAGCAGCTGTTCCAAACCTGTTTCTATTTTGTTCCAGCCCACACCTCTCGACTAACCCCTTCCTTCATCTCCTACTTCAGAGAAAATGTATGTTTATCAGACAGAAGCTCCTCAATTTTCCTCTCTGCTTCCCTTCCAGGGTTCATAATTTTGCCTGTCAGAAAGGAAAACAGTTCTCAATTGCTCTCATTCTGATCTCTCTACTTTATCATTCATTCCGTACCTTGCTTTGTCAACCATCGATCATTATCCTCATCTCAATATCAATTCTACTCCAATAGAGAAAGAAAAGTATAATATTTCTTTAACCTTGATTCTTCCACAAAACATGACTACCTTCTCCTTCCCTTTACTGCCAAATTTACCAAAAGAACAGTCTGTAATCACTGCATTCAACCTTCTATTCACTGCCCAGGGCATAGCAACCTAGAATCTTGATGACCCTACTCATCAGAGTTCTTTACCAGAGGTCATTGGAAACTTCTAGTTTGTTAAAACCAATGGTGTCACCATTTTTTAAGTCCACATTAATTATAACCTAAGTGCTATGATTGGAAGTGAATATTTTCTCGTGTTGGAAAAAATTACTCTTTGTAAACACCCAAATCTTCACTGGGTTCTAGATTAACATCATGTTCTTATTGCTTTTTGTCTTTTGCATTTTGCTTGAGAATGTACTGCCTGACCTCCTCCGGCATCACTGAGGCATCATGAATTCTCAGATGTAGAAAAAGTTGCAAATCAAATAGGATTCAGTCCCCCACTTGAGAAGAATCATCAGTGCATACAGACCTGTGCTCTTCAAATTCATAGCTTTAATACTCACCATACAACATACATACAAGGAATCGAACAGTCTTTAGAATGCAATTAGATATGGGAAAAAATAAACTAAAAACATAATACTAATATCCATATCTTTGTTTTCATTTAGAAAGTATATAAATATGGCAACATAGGGCTAACATTCCTACAATCTATTAGAGCTGAGAAACAGCAGTGCCTTTTGGAAAAATCATTGAGTTCCCAATTTTCCATAGTCCCCACTCTTCCTTATTGTCTTATGCCTTGTCCAATTCACTTTGTTACCTGCTTATCTTCCATAGACATTTGCTTTGATGAACTTTGCTTATACTGAAAACTCTCCAATATGTTTCTCTAGTCCTGTTTTCTAAGCTCTATACTTACATTTTCAAGTGTTCCCTGGGTAACTCCAGGGAAGAATTAATTGCCATAGCTTTTTATTCATATTGATAATATGTACTTCACTGATTTGAATTCATTGCCAATTATCTTCAGGACCTCATTCTCCTTAAGGGTGGGTTCAGTAACTTCTGCATTGTTATCCAGTCTATGGTACATATTAAGCATTTAAAAATATGTATTGAATTAAAATAAAATGCTTGTACACATTCAGTCATGCATGATAAACTTAAACTTTCAACTTTTGGACCACCCCACTGTATTGAAGTTAAAGTATGTTTCCCAGCAACTTCCTTCCTAAGTCCTGACTATGCCTTCTGTAAATTTACAGAATAAATTATTTCCCGCTTGCAAATGACAGCCTGCCAAATACTCTTAGAACTGTTGGAAACCCTTATGGACCCCATCTAAAGGTATTCATATAATTAAAACCTTTCATATCTGTTTATTTCAGTTGTCATGAGATTAAGCTAAGTTAAGACCACTATTATTTCTCACCTAGGTTACTACAAAAACTCTCTAACTTCTCCCCCCAAACCCACTTATTCTCCACATTGAAGCATGTAAAATCACACTGCACCCCTGCCTTAAGTGCTTCATTTCCCCAGAGTCCTTAAGGTATAAAGTTGTCAACATGACAAAGCCCCTCCTCACCTCTCTAGCATTGTGTCATAATTCTCCCTAACCTGTGCACTATGCTCATCACCCTAAATGGCCTCCAAGTCCCTAGAGTTGCCTGCTCCATCTCCAAGTTCTTAGACATGTCATTTGCTTAGCCTAGAACACACCCAGTGTGAGCCTACATTTTCCTACCTGAATCTGTTTATTCAGGACCCAGTAGTCATTTCCTGAGCTAGGTATGATGTATGTTCACAGTGTCTTTTATTTTCTCCTATTGAAGTAAGAATGTTAATGCATATATACTGTTCTATCTCCCCCAATGTGCTGTGAGATTTTTCAGGCCTGTCATGTGCATGAGAAATGTATGTAGATTTAATTAAATCATCTTGGATGATTTCCTTTCTTCATTTGCCAATGTTTCTCTTAAAACGTGCTAAAGGCATACCATGTTTTATTGTGTTCCACTGTATTGTGCTTTGCAGATGTCACAGTTTTAGAAAATTAAAGCCTACACCCTTCACCAGCAAAAAGATTACGATTCACTTTATTGTGATGCTGGCTCTATTGTGGCAGTCTGGAATCGATCCCACAATATCTCCAAGGTATGCCTGCATTCAGATCTTAACATAATTCCCCCTATGTGGGTAGACTTCTGCAGGGTTAAATGAAGCAATTACATGCTTTGCTCCAAACACTATCAAGCCAACATTGTTTTAGCTCCAATTTCTTTACTTGAACAGTATGAATAATATTAACTTCTCTGAAGCTTCTCTAGGACAAACTAATATAGTGCATGCATCAACTAGCCTAATCCTGACAAAGAGCAGTTACTCAATGAATAGCAATTATTATTATAATGGAGGACAGCATTGCCATGATCCACTTGCCTTGGAATCCTATAAAAAAGTATCTTCTTATGAATAAGAGAAAAGACAGAAAAATCATAAAGTTGTTTGGGGGAATGAAAACACAGGGGCAGCTAATGCCTAAGCCATCTCTGTATGTCATGAAGAAACAGAAAGAGAAGGGGCCCAGAGCAGTCACAGCGACAGCCAGAGGGCGGTGGACTCTCACATGCTAATGCAACATGGTGCCTTTGGGGATGGTTAAGACATCTGCAGCTGTCAAGTCACCACTGTACTTACACACAACATCAACTTCAACTGAATCCTGTAACTCACAAAAGGTAGTCATAATACCGTCTGTTTACATTCCTGGAAAATACTATATTGTCCTCCACTTCAATAGCCTTTAGCAGAAAGGAGACTCCTTCATAAAGGTACTATTACTGTTTTTGTACCAATCCAAACTGTTTTCAGAGATCCATGGATATAGCAATTAAAGAGATATAAACTATTCATAAAAAAAAGCAGAGTGCCCCAAAGAAAATTTGTAAGTGGCACTAGCTCTACTTCTCAAGTGTTCAATTTTCCATGTTACACACATAGAATGCCCAGTTTGTCTCTTCTATTGGGGTTCCTGCAGTCAGGGCCCTCAACTCTCAGCATTTCCAGTGGTGGATTCTAACCAGGAACCTGATGAAGTAGCACTCACTGAATAGAGCCTAAATCCCCAGTGAAACAGATTTATGTAAAAACTTTGTGCTCAGCTCTAAAATCCTCTTGTAGGGAATGAAAGTGCCAGGAAGTGGCAATGGCCATCCATAAAGCCCTAGAATTTCATTGCACACACAGAGCCTTGCCTGTCATCCAAGGCCACACCTCTTTTAACTCTTGCCTAGAAAATGGCAAGAGCCACCAACTCTTGTGTCCTGACAGCAAGACTGGTATGCAAAAAAGTCTCAACCAAAGTAGGTAACTTCTTTTGTTTAAAATCTTCCAATGATATACATTCCAGACTTGACATGTAAGACCCTACAGTTTCACCCTGAACTCTCCCAGAAGCCTCACATTTATTTTCACCTTTACCATAAGCTTTTGGCCCAATGGCTTTTCCATTGTTTGAATTGTCCAAGCCTTTATCTCTAACCCAATTTTTCTTTAAGACCATCACACATTCTGCTTCCTCTGATAGAAACACTACTAGGGTTCTGCTCTACCATCAATAAAATATATACATACACCATACAATGCATATGTAATGCATACACATACAAAACACGCAACACTCACATACAAAACCATGCATACATATACACACTTCACCTGCAAGACTTTTTCTCATCTTTCAGGTTTCCAGCTTTAATGACTTTTCTTTTGAGGATCACTTCCTGCCCGTCCACTATATAGCAGATATTCCCCAGTAGTCAATGTATAATATCATTATGACTAAAATCACGGACTCTGGTTTCAGACACCCCACGTTCAAATCCCAGCTCTATCCCTTCCTACCTGTATAACCTCCACTTATTACCTAAAGCCCCTGTTCTTCAGTCTCCTTATCTATAAAAGTAGATCATAGAAGCAGGTGTCTCTCTAGGTGTGTTGAAAGAGTTAAATGAGTTAACTAACATACATGCAGCCTTAAAACTGTAACTGGAGTGTACTGAATACTGGGGAGATGTTAGCTCTCACTCTCAGTGAGTCTAACTGCTTCAATTTCATATCCATGACTAAATGTGATCCACACAACAGCAGTATCCTTCTTTGTTTTCTTCATCCATAGATCTCCAGTGATAGCGCAGGAACAGGCACATGGTGACAATGTGACTAGTTTTGAGTCATTGGATAAATTTGATTAAATAGTTAATGAGTAAAATGAGGAAGAAAAAAAATAGTCTTAGTGTCTTTGGAAAAAGTAAGATTCATTACCCTCTCATCTCTTTTCCACTACCTGGTAAGTACAGTCTGCTTTGTGCTTTTCTGTTAGGGAAACACATTCATATATATACTCAAGAAATGACATCAGGATGTGGGAGCCAATGTACACAAGGAAGTCCCCAAAACACTACACATATGGGCTCTAAACAGGCAGCCTCGGATCCCTAAAGAGCAATTGAAGGGATTCTATTGGGCCTAATGGATTTTTCATCTTGACTGGAAGAGTGACATTTACTTAGGATAATTATTCACAAGATGATCGTCTATGAGGCGAGACTGTGGGAGAAGAGTCCTCTTTGCATTGTAAGACTAGAAAAGCCCTGCTCCATCTGGCAGTGAGAAAGCTCCATGCAAGGAGAAGCAGCTCATCTTTAACACTGGGGATGAGAAGGTTCAGGCGGACTTTCCTGTCTCAACCCATCAGAACATGATCTGGTATAGAATGTGGCCCAGCACTCTACAATCCAAAAAGTGCTCCAGGGGTAGCTACAAGAGAGGATGGAGTTCATAAATGAGAATTCACAAGTTTCAATTCTTATGGGAAGTTGGTTCTTTGAAAAATTAGCCTTTGTTCATTGTAACAACATAAATTATGAGCTTCCTAGCCCAAGGCTTATCTGAATTGTATCCTAGAAATCACTCTATCTCCCTACCCGGGACCAGGATTCCTTAGAAACACTTTCCGTGATTTAAAGTTCCAATAAAAGTACAGGATTTGCTTTGGATGAGTTGCATCCATGTTCTTCAGAATGCCTTAAAGCCACCACTGGGACTTATTTTTAACAGCTCCACATGAGGGACAGGTATAGGACAACTATTCCTATGTCTGTTTCAACTAGTTTTCTTCTAACTTAAAACGTGTGTTCCTCTAAAACAAAATCCCTACACTCTTACAGAGCATTAAAAATTAACTTACAATTGTGACTAAACACAAATCAAAACCAAAACTATTTTACAAAAAGAAACACTTTTTTACCCTAATCACAAGATACCAATGTACGTGCTGACCCTGCTTGCCGGATGCAAACTTTTCCATCTTAGCTAGGGGAGATGCAAGTCCTAGGTCAAGTTCAAAAGTCAATCCGCCAGCACTGTTTTGTTATTGGAATGATCACTCCTTCTCCTTTTCCTCTTCCAGATGTTGACAACTTCCCAGGAGGATGCAACCTTTCCTCCCAACCCTGCCCTTGAGAATTATTAGTTTAAACCAAGAAATGTGTCGGGTCACACTGACTAGGGAGACCTTAGGGAAAAGCCAGTCCTTTCTAAAACTGATTTGATGCCAGCTCCATAAAAATAAAGAAAGTCAAATCAGAAGGACTTTCCAGCTCAGAAAGAGCCAAGCATAAATGTTTCTCTGATGGCACTTTATATAGGGAAGACTGTTTAGTATCTCATCAATTAAAGCAAAACTGAACAAATGCCATTTTATTACAGCATTGTTGCAGTTCTCCAGGGGAAGCAGCCTCCGGAGCCAGGCTGTCTGGGTTCATATTTTCCCCAATTCTGTTGCCATGGTACTTTCCCCTAACAATGCATGCCTCAGTTTCTTCATGTGTAATAGAGGGATGATAATAACACTTTCTTACTGAGTTGTGAAAATTCAAACAAAATAACCCATTTCACACAGTGACAGTTACCCATTCAATATCAGCTGTTATTATACACATTCATCAGTGGCTCATAAGTTGGCTGCATCGAGGTTGTTCTTTCTACAAAAGAGACAAATCTCTCCATCCTCTTTTACGGAGAGGAAGTGTGGCTGCTGAAACCAACATTCTATATCTCCATTCTGGTTCCATCACATGCAAACTGCAGGATTTGGGGCAGGTGTTTAATTCCCCTCAGCTTCCGCTTCTACAATTGTAAAACGGGGAGGTAAAACAGTACTTCAATAGTATAGTATCACAGTAGGATATTGTGAGAATTAAATAAATGCATGTAAAACATTCAGAAGAGTCCTGGTCATAGAGTGCTTACTCTACAACTGTCCATTGTTATTAGACTATTTGCAGTGTTAGCAAAGTTTTATATTATTTAATATCCAATGGCCAAATGACACAATGCATTTAAATGCTTCTGTCATGTAAAAGCTTGAGAGGCCAAGGAATAACGAAATTTCTTATGTGATCTAGAACACATAAAGACTGCTGTGACAATGGCTCAGAGCTGGCTATAAGCAGATCTGGGAAAGAACAGCTATGTGACCTTGAACATGTGGCTTCATTGATCAGGGATTCAATTAAATCAACAATAAAATAATTGAGCTACAATCCAACCTTAAAATTCTATAGAAGAATGGATGATATTCTTTTGTAGATTTCTGAATGGGTATTTTCAAGAAAAGGGATTATATTGCCTATTAGATCCTTGTCTAGAAGGGAAGGGGGGAGGGCGCTATGGGGAGGCAGGAAAGGGAGATGTTGAGGGGAATACGGGGAGGGGAGATGCATTCGGGGCAACACTGGAATCTATGTAAACACAATAAATTAAAACCAATATAAAAATAAATAAATATAAAGCATAACTAAAAAAATGCAACATAAAAATGTTCTTTTAATGTCAGAATAAATTTAATTTTGTTGTGAAAAAAAGAAAAAAGATCCTTGTCTAGTCCAGGTCCATTGTTTCTCTTTCCTTGCCACTGCTCTCAGCAGATCCATGTGCCGAGTGCAGCATGGCACATTATGTAGTGTGGGCTGGGGTTGTGTCTTTGTCCCAACTGCTGTGCTGCTATTAATCCAACAGAGCAATGAGGATACGCCTATTCTTGATTCAAGTATTTGCACTGACATTGATTTGATGTGTGACTGCAAGAAGATGATTTTAATTGGCACCATCACCTCCCTTTTTCACAGGACATTACTATTTATGACGATGTTAATGAATTCAAGTTTATTACGTGCTTGGAAAAATCTGAATGAAGAGTCCAGCTGAAGTGAAAAGGGCCATCAATTCTATTCTACAAGTGATATAACCCAGAACAAGATAGGAACAAGAAAGCCAAAGGGCAGTTGTGAGAAATTAACCCTGGAAAGCTTTAACAATGGAAAAATGTATGTGGTACAAGCTTTAGCAAGATGCACATAATTAATTAATGGGCTTTTGTTTATTGTTATGATATTCCTAGTTCTCTGTTTTCTGGATGACGATCAGCTGCAGAGAAGTAATTATGGTAAAAGAAAGGGGTATAATAAGTAATCTGGGCTCAGAAAGACGCTGCTAGAATCAAGAATAATTCAAATATATATAGTGGTACAATTTAAAGTAAAGCACTTGATTCTAAGCATACAATTAGATGAGGTATTCATTCATTCATTCATTCATTTATTTTAAAGGGACAGAGAGAGACAGAGAGAGGAATATATAGGGACAGACAGACAGGAATGGAGAGAGATGAGAAGCATCAATCATTAGTTTTTTGTTGCTGTTGCAACACCTTAGTTGTTCATTGATTGCTTTCT
Source organism: Rhynchonycteris naso (assembly GCA_037038555.1). Taxonomy (NCBI): domain Eukaryota; kingdom Metazoa; phylum Chordata; class Mammalia; order Chiroptera; family Emballonuridae; genus Rhynchonycteris; species Rhynchonycteris naso. The sequence continues at coordinate 22,173,433 of CM072999.1, forward strand.
CACATGTGCCTTGACCGCGGGCCTTCAGCAGACCAAGCAACCCCTTGCTGGAGCCAGTGACCTTGGGTCCAAGCTGACGAGCTTTTGCTCAAGCCAGATGGGCCCCGTGCCCAAGCTGGTGAGCTCGGGGTCTCGAACCTGGGTCTTCCGCATCCCAGTTCGACGCTCTATCCACTGCACCACCGCCTGGTCAGGCAATTGGATGAGTTTTAATGGAGCAGTACATCCATGAAACCAACACTCCCATCAGAATACAGAACATGACTATATGACCCCAGAGAGCTCTCTCATGCCTCTTCTTGCCAATACCCGCCACCCAAAGGCAATCAATGTTCTGGTTTCAAATACAAATTAGTTTTGCCTGTTCTTGAATTTCATGTATATAAAATTATATAATATACATATTTTTGTGTCTTTTTTTCTCCCACACAATATACTGTATTTTTGATACATATGTGTTGTTGCATTTACATATATTCATAGTTTTTTTTATTAGTAGTATTTCATCCTATGAATGTACCTTATTTTGTTAATCTACTCTCATGTTGATTGACACCTTTCCTCTTTCCAGTTTGAGGTGACTATAAATATTTTTACATAAGTATTTTTTGTGGATATAAGTCTTTGTTCCTCTTGGTTAAATACCTAAAATGAACTTGCTGAGTCTTAATTCAGATCTATGTTCATCTATATTAGAAACTGCCAAACAATTTTCCAAAGTGATTGTAACATTTTATATCCTTACCTTTAATGTATGAGAATTACAATAGTTCCAAATTTCACCATTTTGTGTCATCTGTCTTTTTAATTTTAAACATTTTTATGAGTATAAAGTGATATCTCATTGGGATTGTAATATATACTTTCCTGATTGCTAAAGATGTGGAGCATCTTTTCATAGGCCTATTGGCCATTTGAAAATCTTCTTTTGTGAAGTATCTGTTCAATGCTTATGTCCTTTTTTTTTTAATTTCTTTTTATTTTATTTATTTTAGAGAGGAGACACAGAGTGAGAGAGAGAAAGAGAGAAAGAGGGGAGGAGCTGGAAGCATCAACTCCCATATGTGCCTTGACCAGACCAGTGCAGGGTTTTGAACTGGCGACCTCAGTGTTCCCAGGTCGACGCTTTTATCCAATGCGCCACCACAGGTCAGGCTATGTCCATTTTTTTATTGAATGCTTTTTTACTATTGATTTGTAGGAGCTCTTTATATATACAGGTCCTTTATAAACATATATCTTGAAAATATTTTCTCCTAGTTTCCTTTTATTTTTCCCAAAAATCTTTTGAAGAACAGAAAATGTTAATTTTGATTCAGTCCAGTCTTCTGATATTTTCTTTGATGTTTACGTCTTTACAGTCTCACCAAGAAATCACTGCTTATCTCAAGACTGTAAAGATATTTTCCTATATTTTCTTCTGAAAGCTTTATAATTCAGCTACTACATTAGGTTTGCGATTCATCCTACATTAATTTTTAGCAAAGCTATAACTCAAAACTTTTAAGTCCTGCCAGGTATGAATTACTTCAAAAATAGTATAGGAGGATAACTTTTCAGATATTATAGATTGTGTTTTGTAGTGTTTTTGTTTTGCTTTTTTCTTGGGGAGGGTGGCTTGTTTTTTCTTGCTACTCTCTAAGTGCAATCGGATAAAATTCAAATCATACTATTAGAAACGCATGCTTTACATCTAGTGACTCATTTAATCCTCAAAACCCAGAGAGCTGAGGTATAGAAATATTAAAGTTGATAACATCAATAAGTAAGCACTTAGCTGAGGTAGGGTTCAAACCCAGACTGCCTGATTCCAAAGCCCATGGAAGTTGTCACTACTATAAATTGTTTAATTCTGTCAAATTTAATGAAAACAACCTACTTAACAGTAGAATGGAATTAAAGTTTATTGAGTGACTATAGTGCCTGAGATTTTGCTAGGCTTTTTATTTTATCTCATGTAATCTTCAAAACCACTCTCTTGAGTACACATTACTAGGTATTTGCAAAGGAGGAACTTTAGACTTGGAGTTAAGCAGCCAGAGCAGGTCACACAATCAACAGTGTGTTTGTGAGCTGAGTCCAGGTAGTCTGATTTAAGCTCTGTGCTTGGTCCACTATAAGATGCTGTGTCTCCATGGAGTTATATCACACATATCATTAGAAGAAGCATATAGTGAGGAATTTGATAGAGCAAATTACATTAGGTCTATAGCACATTTTATGTAGGCAAACAGATTAAGGGAATATTTCCTGTCCTGGAGTGTCTTAGGGTCATATCCTTGAACCACATGCATACTTAGTCTTTGCTAAATCTCAATTTATAGACCTTACTCCTAGAAGGAAATGTATCCCTTTTAAACCTCATGCACATACACATCCCTTGACAGGGACCATCATAGACGCAGACATGTATCTGCAACTCAAAGCATAGACTGGGCACTACTGTCATACCTAGAAAGAAAAGGAAACAGAAGTTTCCAGAAACATAGCAAGGTGCCTTATAGGTCTTGTTTTGCTCTGTTGCCTAAACTTAGGTCAATAGGTAGAAGAGGATTTCTTTTTCTTTTTATAAAATTAAATTTAACAGGGTGACATTGATCAAAAAGAGTACATAGATTTTTGGTAAACATCTCCACAACATTTGGACAGTCCATTATGTTGTATTCCCATCACCCGAAGTCAAATCATCCTCTGTCGCCTTATGTTTGTCCCTCTTTATATTCTTCCCCCAACCCCTTCCCCATCCCCACATCTCCCTCCCCCTGGTAACCACCACACTCTTATCTATGTCCATGAGACTCAATTTTGTGTCCCACCTATGTGTGAAATCATACAGTTTTTAGCTTTTCCTGATTTACTTATTTCACTCAGTATAATGTCATCAAGGTCCATCCATGTCAATATGCCATAGGCATTCCCTTATGCTTAGGGCTTAAACAACAAAGAACTAGCTGCTCTCTACAGGGCTGGGTTGGGACCCCTCAGCTGCAGCAGTGATCTGAGAAAACTCAGAAGGCTATCTCTCAGAAGAACATTTTTTCTTTTTAATTAGGGGAAGGTGATTAAACTATATTATAACCATATATTCCTAGTTCTCAATGTTTCTGATACTTCAGGACTTAGAGGAAATTCATTTTTTTTTTTGCCCAAAACCAACTGGGAGGATGACTACTGTTTCCTATAAAAGCTGGCTCGCGCCACTCCAGAAGAAACAATTCTGGGATAAGAAAGGAAGCACAAGGAAGGGAAAGCTCTAAAGATGCTCTGGGATCTTACTACTCAAAATGTAGTTGAAAGACTTAGGCAGCATCAGCAGCACCTGGGGGCTGATAAAACATGCTGGTTCCCAGACCCTTCCCAGACCAACTGAATCAGAAACTGAACAAGGTCCTCCAGTGGCTCCCATGCATTACCATGCCTGAAAAAGACCAGCCAATGATACACACACTAGAGGCCACTGGAGGTGGAAGATGGCAACTATGAACAGGCTGTTCATATTCCCCAAACGTGTCCTGGAGGGGTGTCAGTCCAGGGATCACCTTTGTAATTCCCAGAGCATCAGTAGGCTGGAGTGACCTCTATAATTTCACATGGACCACTAGAAAAGCCTGCCCCCCACAGATCCTTGAGCTGACAAGGTCTTCTCAGTTGTGGGATTCCTGTGAATTGTCAGGCCATACCACAGTGAGGACATCCACGGGAAACCTTTGCTGCTGTAGTTTAGGGAAGCCCTGCCCTGGGCTCTGAGCCACCTGCAGTCACTGCGGCACCTCTGGCTAGTCATTTTCACAGAGCGTGATTGATGGGGCGAGGGGATGCAGGCTTCTTCTTTATGGTCCCATCAAACTGTCGGGCCTCTAGCACAGAGGACGGGGCAGTGCCTGGGACTGGGATTGGTCTCCTCTGTTTATAGCCTGCTCTTGCTCATAAATCTGAAGTGGGAGGGCACAGTGATTGCTGATGGTTGAGGAGCTGAATGAGGGCAGGGAGAGGTGCGGGAGGAGGGGTGCAGGCGACATCATGAAAGGGACCATAGAGCCAGTGCTCCCTCAAGGTCACTTGGCTTCTACAGAATACACACACACACACACACACACACACACACACACACTGGATTTTCTCATTTTCCACTTTTCTGTGCCACTGCAGACACAGATTTGATAAGTTCTGGCCAAAGAAAGCTGCTTTTTTGTTCTTTGGTTTCTTTTTAGAGATGCCTGGGTGTTTACAAGATGGCCCAAGCTATGAAGCATAGCAACAAAAGCCATGTCAGGAGTGTTCTCATTGGTGCTCAGGTAGCATATCAAGGAAATGATTATGCTTTAGCCGATGGAGGATGTGGAAGGAGAGAATGGAGGGGATGCTGGAAATAGTGAGAGCAAGAAGAAGAAAAAACTAGAGGTGCTAATCGGAATGGCGTGGATTTGTCAAAAGATAATGAGTGGACCCAGAGAGCTCATCAGACATTGTAGGGAGGGGGGCGGGGGAGTACACACTTATCATTTAGTTTTCTGAAAATTAAAAAAATACAAGAAGTGGTAGAGAAAAAATAAATGATTTAATAATAACAAGCCAACTCATTTACAAAATGTTATCAGCAATATTAACAGTTACAGCAAATATTTACTGAGCCCTCAACATGGACCAGGAGCTGTGCTATGTGTCCCACTACTCTGTCTCATTCAGTCCCCAGCACAGCAGGGTGACAGTTACAGTTGTCATTCCCGTCATCTCACTGCAGTATCACTTGGCCCAGGTCACGGAGCTACTTGGTAGCAAATCCTTAACTTAAACTAAGAGGACTGTGGCTCAAAAATATTTGCAACAACTATTCTCTTCATCAAATTCTTCCTTTACATTTGGAGACAGCCACTCTAAGGTTAATATGTTTTCTCAAAAAGAGCCAGAGGTTTATATTGGAAGTCTGTCCCAAAAGAAGGCCTCCCCTTACTGTGTATAATTAGGAGAAAGAAAAAGAAATCAGTGGTCTTATTTCTAAGGGTACAAAAATCTAAGGCAGTGGTTTTTTTTTTTTTCTTTTTTAGCCAGGAGCAATTTGCCCCCCAGGAGACATGTGGAATTATCTAGAGACATTCTTTTTGTTATCACACTGGGGGTGCAACCCACATCTAGTGAGGAGAGGCCAGAGATGCTGCTAAATATCTGAGAATGCACAGAACAGCCCCACAATAAAATGACCCAGTCCAAAATGTCAGAAGTGCTGAGAATGTGAAATCCCATAGCTGCGCTATATTCAGACACGAGCCTTCACTTGGTAGCTTTAAGTGTCTCTCAGTGAAAATGAATGTCTCTTAACCACACACTGTCTCACTACTGGAGACAGAGAAGATCTTTTCAGTGTCACTTACAGAACTGAAACCTGGCAGATGAGGCATCCGGTACATTCACAAAGAACCACAACATGCACTGTTGCCTCGGTAGGACAACAGCCACCCACAGCCTGGTGGAAACCTCACCTGAGATCAGCCTGTCCAAGAACAACATAGCAGGGGCTCACAAAGAACCACAACAAGCACTGTTGCCTCGGTAGGACAGCACCACCCACAGCCTGGTGGAAACCTCACCTGAGATCAGCCTGTCCAAGAACAACATAGCAGGGGCTGTCCCAGACCGCAGGTCCCAAGATGCTAAGAACCACATGCACTCCAGCAAAGCTGCCATATCCCTATGACCTAGGAGTCCTCAGAAATAAAGGATCTGGGAAAACTAGGTGAGTCTGGAATTCTACATCCTTTAGTTATTATTTTTTAAAAGCAGAAATTCTTGCAATGCCAGGCCTACTAGGATGAAGGGAGGTCATAAGGCAAACTGCCTTCACCCAAGCAAATAGTTGCCTACTGAAACCCTTGATCCTAATCCATATTAATCCACGCCCTTTTCAATTTCCTGGCTCAGGCCACAGTCTTTCTTTGCTCTCAAACCTGCTGGCCACTCCTAGTCTCGGAAAGGATATTTGTCAGGATTACAGGCAAGTGGCGTCGATGAGAGCAAAGTGAAGAAGCATAAAGATGCCAGGAGAACAGAAAGAACACAGAGGAAAATAAAGTGAAGGTACTCATTAACCATTTCACTTGGGGTTTTTGACGGAATGGAATAGTAGTTCTCTGATAATTCCCACCATTTCATTTCCCTTCCTTCCTGTTTCATTGTCTGGCTACTTGATTTAACAGGATTGTTCTAAAACATAAATTCCTGATTAGCGTTGTTTCTTCTTAAGAGGTAGAAAAAACGAAACGGCATTTGTTTGTGCAGTGCATTCGGAAGCTTTATTGGGCTGCTTACTGAGCAAAAATAAAAGATTTCTGACTTTGGCCAAACATTTTACTGCAGTGATAATTAAGCAAAATCTTACCACACACACACAAAAAAATCCTTTTGCTGCATTTTGAATCCTTTCCTCTGCACTAGTTGCTCCCTCTCCAAGACAGCAGGAGAAACGATACCAAGTTAGGAGAACTCGCAATAACCAGATGGCAGAACTTTATTGCTAAAGTAAGCAATTTTAGGTACTCCCAACACAAAGGCGTACTTGCCATCGTTCCTCGTCTAATTTTCAAACCAACATTAAGAAGAGAAATAAGACTTCCTCTAAAGATAATCTTATATTTCAGAGTTAGTTCTTAATAAGACACCATCCCATCCTATTCATTATACACACACACACACACTAATTTTTTTAAATAAAAACATCAGAAATAAAAGTATAAATTTTGGAGTTAGAATGAAATTCAAATCTGGTTCTAACACTCATGAGCTATTTGAACCTGGGTAAGTTATTTAGCTAGGCTTAGCCTCAGTTATCTAGTTATCTCATCCCTAAAATGGGGATAATAGGGAAAACTGTGTGTCAAGCCCTTATTTAGTAGCTGTTACTGTGGGTGAGATAAACTCTGGAATTTCTTTTTCTTTTTTTTTTTTTTTAATTTTTTCTTAAGTGAGAAGTGGGGAGCAGAGAGACAAACTACTGAATGTACCCTAACTGGGATCCACCCAGCAAGCCCCCTATAGGGTGATGCTCTGCCCATCTGGAGTCATTGTTCTGTTGCTAGGCCACCAAGCTATTTTAGCACATGAGGTGAGGCCATGGACCCATTCTCAATGACCAGGGTAGACTTGTTCCAATCGAGCCATAGTCATGAGAGGAGAAGAGAGAGACAGAAAAAGAGAAGGGAGAGTGGGAGGGGTGGAGAAGTAGATGCTTATTTCTCTGTGTGCCCTAACCAGAAATTGAACCTGGGATATCCACATGCTGGGCACACACTCTGCCACTTAGCCAACTGGCCAGGGCAGGAATTTCAGTGTTTGCTTTTCCTTGCAAGACGGCCTCCTCTAGAATCCTGCTCAAGTTTGCTTACCTTGTCTCGTGCCTAATGGAAAAATGGCCATCAACCAGTGAAGCCTCACATTTTCACAGGGGTTCTCACAAAAATGGTTAGAAATCCCCTGGACTAATAGGGAATTGTCTTCATGGAAGGAAGATGGATAGGCCCCCAACCCAACTACTTTCCTTTCAAAGAGGCAGCCACTCCATGAGAAGGGATAGAATGTTCTATCCCATAAATAAAAAGGCTCTATTCCCTTGTGCAAAGTCTTCCCCTTTCTTTGGTTTCCTCTTGCTATGCTATTGCTCCCCACTTTGTTTTTCTCTTCCATTGTTCTCTTGTTCCTTTTGTTTCCTTCTCCAGCCTATCTTTAACATTTTCCCAGTTGCTGCTATTCTACTCACCCTACCCCCTCTTCCCATTCTTCTCTTTAAGTATGAACTTGCTAAGTGACACCACAATTCACCACAACAAACCTTAGAACATACCGAGAACTGGCTAACCCCAGAATTATTCTTTAACATATATAAATCTTTGTATTAAAACTATGACTTGTGGCAGCACCTTTGCACTGTAAAAATAATTAAGGATTGCTCCTCTTTTCTTATTACTTCCATTACAATGGCTCATACAAAACCTTTCTGCATAAGCTTAATGTTCTAGAGCAGGGGTCCCCAAACTACTGCCCGGCCTGCAGGGCCGCATGCGGCCCCCTGAGGCCATTTATCCGGCTCCCGCTGCACTTCCAGAAGGGGCACCTCTTTCATTGGTCGTCAGTGAGAGGAGCACAGGATGCATCCACACCCATAGTTCCCATTGAAATACTGGTCAGTTTGTTGATTTAAATTTACTTGTTCTTTATTTTAAATATTGTATTTGTTCCCGTTTTGTTTACTTTAAAATAAGATATGTTCAGTGTGTATAGGAATTTTTTCATAGTTTTTTTTTATAGTTTAGCCCTCCAATGGTCTGAGGGACAGTGAACTGGCCCCCTGTGTAAAAAGTTTGGGGATCCCTGTTCTAGAGAGAAGTGATTCTAACTTACCTTACTAGAACCTTCAAAAAGAGCTTAAATTTGCATTCGGGTATTCTTATGATAATAATTTTAAGGATAAGGACACTGTACTGAGAAACTGATGAAGTGGAAAGTTCTTTAGTCCCCCAGAACCTAAGGTTATATACTGAGTCTAGAACTTACCTCCTCTGACCCTAGGTCCAACACTCCATGAATAAATTACATTGACTCATGAAGTATAGTCTGTTTTCTGCAAATCTGAGTGTCCATTCTAATCATGGCATTGTAAGTTCTTTGACTTTCAATAACACCTTCCTGAACTTAGCAGCTCACCTAACCTCAGTTACAATTTCCATGGAAGAAAGTATCCGCTAAAATCCAGGTTCTCTAACATCTATTATTTTATTAAAAAACCATGGACTGTTATCGGCTCTTAACAACCAAGGAAACTGAGATTCAGGGGGGAAAGGTGATGGTAATGTGGCTGGAATTTAAAAGGATCTCAAAAGTGTTTGTTAAACACATGGTCCAAGCTCAAGGGCTATTAGGAGGGAAAGTCAGGATTTGAACTCAGGTCTTACTGTTATATTAATGTTTACCTTATGCATTCTATTTTTGTGTGCTTATTCATGTGGTTTCCTGTTTCAGCAAAGCATTTGCCATTATTTGTATATTGAAATCCTACCCATCCACCTGACTCAGTTCCTATATACCCTTCTCCTGGGGCATTCAAATATCACCCTAGTGTTCATTTATCCTTCTTTATCCATCTTTATCTGTGAAGCATTTTGCTCAGATCTTTGTTAGAATATTTAATAAACATTTCCTAGCTTTAGAATTATTTCTTTATATTTATGTTTCCCCAGGAACATTTATTCATCCAGGCATTAGCTCATTTATAATTTATTAGACCTACTGTGTGTAGATAACTAATGGATATGAGGGTGAACAAATTAGGCAGGATTCTTGCTCTCATGCGGTTCACATTGGTGAGGGTGGGGTAAGACAGGCAAAATAATTACAAAATGCAATCATCATTCTAAAGGAAATCAGAATAATGAGTCTAAAGGAAAGTGGGGAAGGCTACTTGAGATTAATAGGACACTTCTAGGGAGTGACAGATGATTTGAGGCCCGAGGAAGGATATTAAAAAGGCAGTGAATAGATCATAGAAAATGCATTACTGTCAGGGACCTTGATGAGTCCCGGATGAGTGAGAAAGGTCATAGTGACTACAAAACTAAGAGGGAGGGTGCTAAGACTTGAGCTTGTGGAGCAAGGCAGGACAGATAAACACTCATTTCCTACTAGTTACAACGGGTAAAATGGTGTGGTGCAGAATGTGGATTTTGTAGTCAGGCACACCCAGGTCACAAAAAAGAGCCTTGGCTCTAACAAGCTGTGTGACCTTGAATAAATTTATCAATCTGTCTGATTCTCGATATCCTCATATAATACAAAACTGGATTGAATGGGAACTGTGCTGTACTAGTCCTGAGCTAGAAACCTTCAGAACTCTGAGGCCCATAAAAGAGCTATGGGTTCCATTAACATAGATGAAGGAACAAACAAGACAACAAAACTTATAAATCCAGACAATAATATTATGGTTTTAAGGGGAAATGGGAGGATGGATGTAGAGTAAAGGGGGTCAGACATGTAGTGATAGAAGAAGATTTGACAATTTGACTTTGGGTGGCAAACAAACCAATATTATATTACATATATATATATATATATATATATATATATATAGAGAGAGAGAGAGAGAGAGAGAGAGAGAGAGAGATAGATAGATATAGAGATAGATAGATAGATAGATATGTGTGTGTTTATGTGTGTATGTATATATATATTATATAGAACTGTATACTTGAACTTATATAATTTTAGTAACCAATAAATTTAATTTAAAAAATGTTATAACATGGATATCATTTTAATAGAATGATATTTGAGCAAATGATTTTTTCTCAGTCGATTGTCACTTGCACTCAGTTGCAGTTGACTAAAGGCAGAAGGCTACATACACATCATGCTCTGCCGAAGTTCCAGCACTAAGACAGAGGCCTCTCCATATTCTACGGAGACGGTTTCACCTTCTGCAGTCACACTGGGGCCTCTCTTCAGAATGGATAGTGGGTTTTGGCACCGTCATTCTATTCCATGCTGACAAATGAGCACAACACTCCCAAATGCTGACTCTGTTGTTTGAGTTCTAAAAGTAGACATATTTGATAATAGGTTTCATTCTTTCCTAAACCCAATTTACCATCCTCCTCACACCCATTAGAAATGTCGCTCTCGGACTCTCAGCCATTGCCTTGAATGAAGAAATCACACTTGATGCCAAATACAGATGGAGAATTTCTCCAAGGACCAAGATAGAACCAGGGAAGAGACGGCCAGGGAGCCAGAGATGCTGCTGGCCTGTGGCTCTGTTGACCAATGAGCATCCAGGGAATGGAATCAACTGTGATGGAAAAAGGACTCCTGAGATAAATGGACTTTTGTAACACTTTTGGAAGATGAAACCAGTCCTTCATGCTCCAAAATATAATGAAACTATAAACAATCAACAATAATTACCTGGAGATAAAAACAGTAATGAAAGTGTGCCCACTGTAGGAGGTAAACTCAGAAATTTAGCAGTCACTTCAAATAAATAAATAAAAATCAGAAATCAGGTAGATGTGTTGATCCTATAAAGAGAATCTAAATCTGTCATTTTTAACTAAAGAACCACACTAAAAAATAAGGTAACAATATTTTTCTTCATAATTGAAAAGTAATTCATTTGTTTAATTTTTGGTTTATTGACTATAATACAATTCCACTTTACACAGAGAAAAAAATAAAAATAAAAAACAAACAAAACAAGAAAAACCTCTCTCTACTATGTTATTAAGTTCAAGTCTACTAAATTGAACCAGCAGAGAATAAACTGTTTGTCTGTTCTCTGTCTTTTCATTAAATAGTTTTATGCCTTTAGGTCTCTGTTTGTTGACTCTGGGGTGTGGGAGAAGAAATAATATTCTCAACAGTTTTCCCAGATAAATACTCTATAAATTGCAAGTAATGTTTCTTGTATTCGATAGAAATTCAATATATTAGACAGAAGAACAGGTCTGGATTCTTACACAACAATATTTACTGACATTAATAATTATGTGGATTTACAAATATTCATAAGCACCCATTTCATAGAGCATCTTAATTAACTTGTCCAGCATTTGGAATCCCGACAGTCTACGGAGTCAGCAGGATCATTAAACCCAATCATATTTTCCACCTAACCTGATATTTCACTAAAGCCATTCAAATCAATTTACCCAACAGAGACATTTGTCCCTGGCCTGTCACCACAGCCCGTACCAAGCGTCCTACACTTCTTTATCTTTTGGCAGGGCCATCATAAGCAAGCGACACGGAGAGTGATCTATGAGAACTCAAATAAGTCATAAATCCCACACCCCTTCATCTTCCGTCAGTTGGACTAAATTTACGCCCACTGGCCTTGGCAATGGTTCCCAGCTCAGCTCTGCGAAAGTCAACTTAAAATGACACACTCTTTCAGGAGAGAAACTCCTCCTTCGTGGCACCAGAGAGAAAACACAGAAGCGAAGGGAGAAAGGTGAAAGTCAGGACACCTTACTCTCTAACAGTAATAGAAATCACTGATCCCCTTCACCCTTTAAGAAGCCTTATGGCACAACCCTTGTGCATGCTTTACCCTGATTCCAAAACAGCCCAAAATTCATCCATTGTATTTTGCCTTCTAATTGGTGTGAGTGGGTGTTAGAATTAAAATGGTAGGTAGTGGTACTCATATAATACTTGGCTGTCACATACCACAATAACAAAGGCTTGCCTAATGAACTCAGGGGAAACAAACATCATAAGTGCATTATAAATAATAGACATAGGCCCTGTAGGTATGAGAACTTTCTACACATGTGCATTTGCACATACATGTACACACATGTGCTCTTTATCAGAGTTTTCGTTAAAAGCAAAGCATTCAGAGTGAGAAATTTGTCAAGCTCAAAAGTTCCCACTATTCAGGTGAAACTCCCCTCCACCCCAATGCCTCATGGAATCTACTGGGAACAGGATTTTACATAAGAGCTGTGTCTGTTTCTGAATGAGGACACTATAGAACTCCCTTTCTCTCTTCCCATCTACAAAAATATGTTATTTGTAACCCAAGTAAATATAAACAAATGAGATCTCACTGACCAAGAATTTAGGAATTTAGAGTAAAACAAAGGTGCTAGAAGTTAGGAGAAGAATTGAAATTCTGTAGGAGTCAGTTATTGTTTGAGACACTTCTGTATGATTTTGTCCCTTAAGAGACATGAAAATTTTGTCACTCATAATGTTTATTAAAATTAATCCAAGAAATTCCACCTGGTCCCCTCTTCTCTTCTATTCCTTTTGATAGTCAACAATACCATAAAAAATCCAACTGTTCCTTCTCTATACATTTCATTATCTATCCTTCTTGGGGAGTGCAATTTACTTCAATGTCACCAAGAAAGCCAAGTCCCTTTGGGACTGTCATTATCATAAACCACAATCTGCTGCCAATTTATATGCCCTTAGCTGCTCCTGTTGTAACTTCCTTTAAAGAAACAAAACAAATCCAAAGAAACAATAACAATAATGTAATGACAAAGTTTAAGTCCTGGCTTTCATTCAATCCTCTGACTTTTCTACCTTTATTGTTGTTTTGTTTCGCTATTGTATTTATTATTCATCAAGATTACCTCACTAGGAATAAATGAGGAAGATGCCTTACTGTGCCCCCTCCCCACCACGTGCACACCACAGTCACCATTGTGAAATATCTGGCGTACCCTCATTCTACTTTCAGAAATTATTTTTTTCTAAAATAATTTTTCTAAAATTATTTTTCTTTGTTTTCAAAAGAGACATCAGAACAAGAGCATATTAAATTTAAAACAATCAAGCAGTCATGATGTTACTTCAAACAAGGAAGACCATTTGGTGCTTTGAAGTTTTGTTATAAGAAGCTGGAGAGGGCTCTGGTTAGGTAGTTCAGTTGGTTAGAGCATCATTCCAGTAGGCCAAGGTTGCGGGTTGATCCCCAGTCAGGGCACATACAAGGATCAACCAATGAATGCATAAATAAGTGGAACAACAAAGTGATGTTTCTATTTCTTGCTTTCTCTCTCTCTCAAATAAATAATTTGTAAGAAAAAGTTGGAATTTTAAGAAAGAAGTTGGAGGTGGGAGAAGTATCATGCTGAGTATTCTAAATTCAGTCATTAGATAATTACATGTCTTGTACTTGTCCTCAAGCAGTTGAAAGTGCTGAGTAAAAGGCAACTGTCCTTCAACAAGTAAAAATTCTGTAATAGTTTTCATGTTCCAAGAAGAAAGTAATGATTACATCGAGATGAACAACATTGTAGATGATCATATATTTCCTCTGGAAAGATTAAAATTCAGGTCAATAATGTTATTGACCAAATCCTAAAATTCCACCAACAGAGTAAAATACACACACACACGTGCATGCATACACACACACACACACACACACACACACACACACACACACACACTTGTAGTTATTTATAAAATAGCAGAGGAATGATTAGCCCTATCTATCACCCCCTCCCCAAATAATCTATAAAGACAAATTTTACTTTGCATTAAAGATAGCAATACTTGGATAAATAACCAGAGAGATAAAATAGTACAGAAATCTTTAAGATTACTTTGTGGTTAATACCTCTTAGACTAGTGATTTTATTTCTTATGTTCCTGTTCTTCAGTGTAGAAAGTGAAAATCATATAAATTAGATTTAGATTTGGGATTTAGAACCTGGACTATGTATGTCACTTAATATATATAGAGAAAGGGAATATGATATAGTTATTGAGCAAAATGCTTTGAATTTCTGCAATTACGATACTCTATAAGCATAATGTATATTTTCTAAAAAAAATCTATGATTTCTATGAACATGTACATGTAGGCGATGGACAGAAATAGGAGCTGTTCTTTTCAGTTGAATGGCTGTCAAAGGAGAATATCATATCCATTTTCATGAAAAGGCCAAATATGGCATGTTTTATACAATAAAAAGAATACATTAAAATCCTTGTGAAAGTGAAAAAATGAGACAAGGCTAGAGAGTGAAAGTGATTAAAAGGACAGTTCTCACTTTAAACAATTTATCTCAACATCTTCATTCTTAACCACTGTACAAGAATAAAACATTGATTGTACCTATTTTCTGTCAAATGTATTATCTGCTGACCTTTTTCAATATATCTTTGATAGAGTGAATTTAACAAATTTGATTCCACTTAAAAAAAAAACCTTACATTTATAGGAGGAGTGGGAACTTTTGCTTAAAAGTATAAAGTTGATTCCAGGGTTTGTGAATTTCCCCCACTTGTAAGGTGAAATTCTTACACATGACATAATTGTTCATTTGACTCCCATAGCACCTGGAAAAAGCTTAATTTCATTAATGAATTTCTTATTCATTTTCCATAGCATTTGCTTTAACATAAAATCATTTAGAAAAGTTTAGATTAAAGATTCTTAATATTTAAGTACTGTTAGATTCAAATTAGATACTTTATTAAGATTTTATTCTATATGATCCTTGGTTTCTCTTACTAATAATCATGTTTAATTTTTAATAAAATTGAAATTATTATTAATTCTAAACTCTGTTATCAAAATGTACTCTCATACCCTATAGAACAATAACCCAAACTATGTTATTTAGAAAACTATTATCTGTAACAAGACTACTATTTCACCAAATCTGCATAGAAGCATCATAATACCTTCTTTTTCATTGCACATTATACTTCACATGTGTTTTTCTGTCTTTTTTCTCTTGATTCTCTCAACCCTACATGTAGAGGAAGGTCATATGATATCGTTCCTATTTAATAAATGATATGGTAAGGCTCAGAGTTAAGTGACTTATCCAACCTTTTTTCTTCCCATAAATTAAAACATCTAAATCCTTATAGCTTTTAACATGCATAATTTTAAACATATAAGACATAAGGTCCATAATGATAATGGTAATTCCTCATGTGGTTATTTACCAGTCACTTAACAGTGACCTTGTAAACCATGAACCTATTAAAAATTTTCTATTTGCAAAGTGGCCTCTACTCAGGGTCAACCAGAACCATAGATCTTAAACACAAGGAGCATAAGGACCACAGTGGACATTGGAACAAATTAAGTTATTAGTCTCCTCTTTATAAGCTGCCTGATTCAGCAAGTCCAAGGTAAGGCCCTAGAAATTGGTATTTTTAATAACTGACTTTGATACAGGTGATGAGAAATCCTAAAAACTTAATCATGCTCATTGACTCACTGAAATTCTGGGTCCCGCAGTTGTTGTTGTTTTTTGTTTTTTGTTTTTTGTTTTTCCCAAGGACAGAGAGAGAGTCAGAGAGAAGGACAGACAGGGACAGACAGACAGGAATGGAGAGAGGTGAGAAGCACCAATCATCAGTTTCTCATTGCCCTTGCGACACCATAGTTGTTCATCAATTGTCCTCTCACATGTGCCCTGACCCCGGGCCCTCAGCAGACCAAGCAACCCCCCGCTGGGGCCAGTGACCTTGGGTCCAAGCTGACGAGCTTTTGCTCAAGCCAGATGGGCCCGCGCTCAAGCTGGCGACCTCGGGGTCTCAAACCCAGGTCTTCCACATCCCAGTCCGACGCTCCATCCACTGTGCCACTGCCCAGTCAGGCGGGTCCTGCAGTTTTAAATGCACTATGCTGTATCTGTTCTGCTCTGGGAATACCACTGGAGGGAGAAGTAAAAATATTTATACAAAGCCAGGCTGGAATAGCCAAAATAATGCTATGACCCTGAATGGCTTCAACTTGCTATAGCAAGTTGACAATGTCCACTTAAGGTCAGAGCTGAAACTCGGCTCTACCCAGAGCTGAAGTTCTCACTGGGTCTCTTACAACCTCCTGTAACAATCCTGGGACCAAGAGGAAAAGAGAGAAGTCTTGGTTTTAGCTGCTTTTATTAGCTCTGACTTTTATTTCCTAAATAGTGTGCCTTGGTTCACCATACTGGGTTCCCCAATATATAAAGGTGGGTTCTAAAATCAGAACTATTTGGGAAATTCTAGTTTTCACATTCTTCTTCATTTGCAGCTAGAGCTGTACTAATCAAAAGTGTAACCCTTTAGAAGAGACATAGCCCAAATTCCTTATATTACTTGATGATGTTATCATCATGCCAGATATACATCTGGAGGATACCAGTGTTCTGTGGAGACAGCTGACTAGTCTTAAACACATACATCTTTAGCATTCAGACATTTGGTAATATAACCTACAATGACATTTGACAATACTGATTTGAAAGCTTGGTAAGATGGATATCTTGTCTTCAAATTTGCCTTCTCATGGCCCTGGCTGGTTGGCTCAGTGGTACAGTGTCAGCCCAGCATGTGGATATCCTGGGTTCAATTCCCAATCAGGGCACACAGGAGAAGTAACCATCTGCTTCTTCCCCTCTCTCCCACCCCTTTTTCTTTTTTTCTCTCTCTTCCCCTTCACTAGCCATAGCTCAATTGGTTTGAGCAGCCCTGGGCACTGAGGATGGCTCTATGGAGCCTCTGCCTTTGGCACTAAAAACAGTTCAGTTGTGAACATGGCCCCATATGGGCAGATCATCAGCCCCAGATGGGAGTTGCCAGGTAGATAGTGGTTGGGCCACATGAGGGAGTCTGTTTATCTCCCTTTCTCTCACTTGGAAAAGAATAATAATTAAAATAAAAAGAATTATCCTTCTCTCCAACCCTCACACAATGATCATGGAAGTCAACACTCAATAGCTGCTTGAAGCACAGAAGTTGACTGAATTGAATTGAATTTAACCTAGTTACCAGAAATTTTAGGAAGCTTCAAGAACTTGGAGGTATGTGTGTTTGTTTGCTTTTTCCAGAGAAAACAAAATTTCTATCTAAAATACCAAGTACCCTCCAAATACCAAAAAGTGTCTAGGGGTGACTTTTTTCATAATATATTATTGCATTATTAAAGTTAATGAGGTTCACACAGGGTACTGAAGAAATTTACACTAAACTATTAAAAAGAGAAACATTTTATTCCCTTGTATAGGTAATTTGTTTTCCCTATCAAATTCAAATTTCCATCCTGGTGTTCTCAAGGTTATTTTTTTGCTGGGGTGGGGTGGGGGGTCAGAGAAGGCAGTTCAGAAACCTTAACAAACTTTCTGCACACATCCTGCAGTCTCAGCAGCCATTACTTTTCCTGGTACCACAACGGCAACAGTGAAAACTAGGGATATAACTTGATACATTTACATGTGGTCTAATTAAGCTGTGTGTGTTCAACATGCTTGTACTACTATAAAATAAACTTTACAACATTTACAACCCCTTCTTGCTTTGGTGAACCGCTATTATTATATATTTTAATTGATTAACTCGATACTGGTTTGGATTTTAGATACAAAGTATAAACAACCGTTAAAGGAGGAATAATTTGGCTACACCATATGGATTCCAATCTGTTTTGCAAGTTTATTACAATTCTCATTTTCTTGCAAAATTGAGAAGATCAGATGGGTTTTCATTGTCCTTGTGAACCTCGCAGGACATTCATTCTTGGTTTGGGGATTCTCTAGGAGCCAGGGTAAAAGGTAGGTACTTTGCAAATATCCCAGTTCTATTCTTAAAGTTTCTAAATCCCAAACTTTACCTAAATCATCTTATCTATCTCTACAAATCACCAATTTTATTTCACCTAATATCAGAAAAAGTTAATTTCAAGAAAGAATCACCTATTCGTTTCCTAAGATAATTACTTATGATGTAAAATCATTTAAAATATATTCTTATGATACCAAATCTAAAAAAGGTTATCTATGTCACCTTTGCTGCTATTAATATTCTAAGTGTGTATTTTATAAAAAGGCAACTCTACAAAATAGAACACAGAATCACCTCTGACCAGCTGAGTGAAAAGTCCCTCCCCTATTCCTCCAACCCTAAGGCTTATCATTCAATAGACACAAAAGATTTTTATTACTTATTACATGCCTGAGGAACTTCCTGCCCAGAGACAAAAACCTGATAGAAACTTGGTACAGATGGGCCATTTCCAAAATCAAGGCAGAAATGGGAAGAGAGGCCGTTAAATAGAGAAAAACACAATCACAAATAGAAATATATTGTGAACATAACACCCTCCAAAAGTGGGAGGGGTCATGGAAAACAGCTGGAAAGACAGAGAGAAGCAGACTATAAAAGCAAGCACACACACACACACACACACACACACACACACACACACACACGGAAGGACCCGGAAACACAGGCATTATAAAAAATATTAATAATAGAGATTGGGGAGAAACACCAAAAGGCTAGCCGCTGAATTAAACCAGAGCTCTAGGTGGAGAGACACTGATATAGGACAAAAAGGTTCCACATCAAAAGGGATCGAGAAGACACACAGTGAGACACAAAGAGCAATGAAAATTTAAAAAAAAAAAAAAAAAAGAAATAAAAAGTGAGAAACTCTGCAATGGGAAGTTAAAATAAAATAACTGAAGCAAATAGAAAAACAGACAAAAACCCATGTAGCTGTACAGTTTGAAGTATCGGAAATCAGTAAATGTCTTTCGAAAGTGAAAAAGTGCAAGGAGACTTATAAAGGCAAGGATTGAACTGTGAAAGCTACAGGTCTCTGGAAGGAGGCTGAAGATAAAGGTGCCCAGGTGTATGGGGCAGCACGTTGCCTGGCTGCTGAGTGTTCAAGGCCTTTTCCTGGGACTCTGAATCAATGGGCAAAATAGCAGCAATCCGTCCTGAAGTAGTGGTTCTCCAATAGGATGATGTTGCCCCTCTACAAGGGATATCTGGAAAGATTTTTATTGAGTCAACAGATATATGTGTATTGGGGGGAGGGGTGTACTACAGAGGTAGAGGACAAAGATATGGTTCAACATCGCATGATGTATAACACAGCCCCTTCAAAGAATTACCCAGTCTAAAATGTTGACAATATGGTTGCTATGACACCCAGCCCCACAGTGTATATTATCCCAAGGAGAAAATCTTTTCCATCCACCTGTAGACTGGAGTTTGTCATCTTGCAAACAGAATTGAGAATGTGTATGTCGAAGTCTCACCAATCATCTCTTTCCAGTCTCTTGATTTGGGGGTGAGGAGTAAACCATTGAAAGGAACCCAGGTGGCCCACGCAGAGACCTGGGTTCTGCTACCATTATTCATCTGAGCTGTTCTGTTCGTGTAACTGTCCCTGTGTGGCTTTCCATTCATCAGTTAGAGAAGTGGAAGGCCAGAACAGAGCAGCTGTTCCCAACTCTTCTGAGTTGAAGGGACCCTCTTTCAAGGTTAAAAAAATAAAAAGACACAACTGCTTGAAAGCAATCATACTTCAAGTATTTGCGTTACCTGAGAAATTACAATTATATGCATTTTATTCATTTTAATTTGGAATTATTGTAGCTTTCTAAATATAATAACATGTATATAAGCAAAACCAACCCCTTCCCAGTCTCCTCTGCCTATGGCACAAAATCTTTGCCAGCTTCTGGATCAGTGGATCTAACTAAACAGTCTTCTCGGCCCTGGTTGGTTGGCTCTGTGGTAGAGTGTCAGCCTGACGTCTGTATGTCCTGGGTTTGATTCCAGGTCAGGGCACATAGGACAAGTGCTTCTTCACCTGTCCCCCCCGCCCACCCTCACTTCTTTCTCTGTCTCTCTCTCTTCCCCTCCTGCAGTCATGGCTTGATTGTAGCAAGTTGGCTCCAGAAGTTGAGGATGGCTTCATGGTCTCTGCCTCAGGCACTAAGAAGGGCTCCATTGCTGAGTAATAGAGCAACGCCCCAGATGGGCAGAGCATCGCTCCCTAATGGACTTGCCAGGTGGATCTCAGTCGGGGTACATGCGAGAGTCTGTCTCTGCCTCCCCTCCTCCCACTGAATTAAAAAAAAATGTCTTCTCAATGCACTTCTCATCCCCTAGAAACTCTCACCAATGACACCCCCTGCCAGTCACCATCTCAGCCAACCAGCTCTCTTCCACTGGAGAAACCTGGAAATCATTTAAGTCTGTACTTGCGCTCTCTCACATCTGTCATTCCCCAAACACCAGTCATTTATACTGCAGTAAACAGTACATTAGCCACCAGACAGTTCCTAATCTGTCATCCCTTTTGTTAGATCTACTCTATCTATTCAAAGGAGCGGCTGCTCACACAGGCCTCCCCTCACTCACTAACGAGAAGTCAGGCTTCTAACCTTGCTCACAGTCTGTTCTTGGGCAAGGTGGGTGGAGGATGCTGCAAAGTTAAAGTGTGACTTCCTTGTCTTTTATGATTTCTCTTTTCAGACTCCAGTTTAGATGAGATGTTTAAAGAATATTGAAAAAAAGAGTTCCAAAATGAAGAAGGAGGTGGTATGGCCATGCAATGGTAGAACTAATCATTTGACTTCAGCACCTTAAGATGCTTGCCTAGCCCTGCCAAACATAAGAGAGAAAAAAGAAGAGAGATGGGGTCATCATGTTTTCCAGTGGACAGAACAGTGGATTCTGATCCTGTCTCTGCCATTAACCTTGAGTATATCGCAACATTCCTGAAGCTTAGTATTTTTGATAATAATATCGTCATCATCTTAGTACTAATGCAAACATTCATTGGACACTTAATATATTTTATGGTCAAAATTTTACATACACCATCTCAAATTTTCTTCATAACATTATAAAGTAGATAGCATTATCATCGTCATTGTATGAATTAGAAAAACAAGTCATATGGAAGTTAAGTGACTTGCCCAAGGTCACACAGCTAGTAGGTGGTAAGACAAATACATGTTTGAGTCTACCCAACTCCAAAGACTAAGTCTAAGCCAGGTTCCTAACATTTAGAAAGAGAATGATGGAGGGCTGGTGAACCCTCACCTTATTGTGAATTTGATAATAGCTACACACTCTTTTCTTTAGGAAAGAACGCTTGCAAAAAAAAAAAAAAAAAAAAAGACACATACAATATCAGAGAGTTTGCAGACTCAGACATGATGCAACATTTTTTCCAAAGCCACAGTTCTATGATCCTGTGATTCTGATGCCTGACTACATACTTGGCTATATAGTTAATCTGGTGGCTTGAACCTTCACTATCAAGGACGGAAACCTAGATTCTGAATGTGCTATATAAGCCATGGTCATATTTCAGGCAGGTGACAGCTAACTGCTATCACACAGTAACAACCTTCAATTCATATTCACCTGCACTGACATTATAACCAGCAACTGGAGTTAACAGATTCTTTATTCTAAACCCAATTCTGCATCCCCAAGTTATCCAGTCCCCCAGCTGTTCCCTTTTGTTTTCCTTTGTTTCATAAAGATTGTCATTTAACTTCCCGTCATCTTCAGCTCCTAATTGCCACAACCAGATGGAATAACTCACTGCTGGATGAATCTGAGACTATTTCATTCTGTGACATTGACCGAGAAAGTCCGCGTCCCCGTAGGAGAGCTCTTATTGAATTACTTGGTTACTATTCCTTCCAACATCTGGCAGGGTTTTGCTTTTCCTTTTATCAAAAGAAAAAGAAAAATCTATGGCTTTTCAACACGTTTGAGATATAGATAGATAGAAAGATAGATAGATAGATAAGATAGATAGAATGATAGGCCGGTTTTAACAAAAAAAAAAAATTGCACACCACACATATTAGACCAAGAACTGTTTTTCTAAGAACTTCAATAAAGTTTGTACATGGGAGGTAGATAGGTTAAGAATGTGCTCCTCAATACTATATAAGTATCTATTATATTTCCGGGATCACGCATGATTCTCACACATGTGCCTCTTTGCGAACCTTGCTAATTGACTTTTGCCCTGCCATTCATTTCCTCCATCTGAGTGTCACTTTTCAGAACCAGGGTTCCTGTGTGTGATTTGAGGTGATGGAACTGCAAGGCTGACGGGCCTCCACCTTGTATTTGACCTCATTAAACACCCAGGACATGTGAGTTATTTTCACATACCTCAGTATCCACGGGTCAACACCTTCACAGACAGCCTGAGAAAATTTCCCTTCCCCTCTTAATTACAAGATAAATAAGTCACAAACACTTCTGTAGCTCCAGTCCTGGGGCAATACTTTTCCTATTGAAAAGAATTCATGAGGACTAGCTGGTAGGAGATATTATCTCCCTTGATTCAATTCTTGCTTTTTAAAAATTATTATTATTGGGATTTTTCTCTACACCAACCAGGGCCTCAAATGGCAAGAGGAAAGGGATGAACATTTACCGAGAACCTTCTCTGTGCCACATAATAGGCTGTGGCTTTACCTTTTTTTCTAATCGTCACAATAGCTCAAAGAGGCAAGCAGTATCATTAATACAATTGTTTAGATGAGAAAACTCATTTTAGAAAGGCAAGAAGCTTACTGAAGGCCATGGATTTGATAACAAGCCAGCCTGACTCCATTATTCACATTTCTTCTAATTCTTCTTTTTTTATTTTTTTCACTCCAGTGACTCTCTCACCAAAACAAAACAAACAAACAAAAATAAACTATGATTTGAATGTGAGGACTTATTTATTAACTGTTGCTGTGGCTGGTACTACAGGTTGACTCACTTAAGACCAAATTCTCAGCCACACTTTTCCAGTCCTGCATTCTCCACAGAAGCTTCAAAGCCCTAAACTCAACTTCCCAGCCTTCCATATAGCTAGCTGCCAGTGGCATGTGACGTAAATCGGAACCCCTGACCAATGAGACATGCCTGGGTTTCTGCTGTTTCTTTCCCCTGCATGGGGCGCAGCAACTCTACTGTGACTAAGAAGCTGCAGACAGGAGGCTGGAAGCCAGTGCACAGAGGACGCTGAAGCAGAAAGAGAGCCTGTGGGCCCCAGATGGCACTACTGAGCCACTGCGCCACCCTAACGGCACATATCTGGACTTGCTGTTACACAGGACCATCAACCTCTCACTGGCTAAGTCAACATCAGTTGTGTTTTCTGTTAGTTGCAGCTGAACAGAGTCAATCACCAATCACTGAGGAAAATAATCCAACCAGCAGTGAGGAGCATCTTTTTCAGAGAAGCAGCTTCTATTGAAGGTTTCTATTAAAAAGGACCATCTTACAGACCTTTATGAATAAAGAGAAAATGGTCAAGAAGGGAGAAAGCAAGATGGGCATGGGAGCGGAGGTTACATAGCACACCGGAGGCCAAAATAGACCTGCGTCTTTTTGAAAAGTATAGGGAAGGAGGTGGCCCTTTCTGTGGGCATGCAGTGTAATAAAAGTCCTCAAGGGTAAAGCACACCTGGGATGTTCCAGGGATTGTAAAATGAGCCACCTGGTTGAAACAAGGCTGGATCAGTAAGGCGGGGTGGGTCATGCAGGCTATGAAGATGCATTCAGAGGCTTATTATTACACTGAGAACAGTGGAGAGCCCCAGGAAAATGTAAGATGGGCAGCCACGTGGCCAAGGGATACTTCATGTAGTAAATCTGACAACAGTGTCTAAGATTGGTTGGTGTGGCAGACAGCTGAAAGACAGGTAGAGACACGGAACAGGCAAGATATAAAAGGATGATGTCCCTGTTAAGAAGAAAGGAGTAGTCTAAAGACTAACGGATAGACGACAGAAACTTTTCTCTTAGAATCCCGCTGGATTTAAGGAGAAAGGAATGGGAATACTAAAGAATTATGGGGAAGTCTTGAGGGCATGTTCGGAGAGATCATTGATAGAGGGGAGACCTGGCTTTGCTGGCAGCTCAATCCAGGGCTAGTGACCTTTCTGTGCATTTGAGAAACTGACAGAGTACTGATAATCAAGACTTCAAAAGTCATAGGGACAAGCTTGGGGACAGTTAAAGCATGATACAGATTATAGTGTGATACTCACCCCTACAAAGACAGCATTCCCTTGTCTGTCTCTACAGGTCGTCATTAGCGAGAATGATCGACACCCTCGTAGTAAAATAACACTCAAAATTGCCAGGTACTACAAAATATCACAGTTGCCTAAAAAACATATCCCTTTCTATTTTTACCCACTGTAGTACCAAACTGCTGTGTGTGTGTGTGTGTGTGTGTGTGTGTGTGTGTGTGTGTGTGTGTGTGTGTGTATTATGGCATGGAATAAGTCGTTGTGGTATTACATCATTACAGATAGTAATCCAGCATTCACTCTGTGATCTCCGGGGTTACTGTTCATTCATTTTATAACCTGAATTTGCGACGTGTGTGTTTCAGGGGACAGGGGAAAGAGAAATGGCGTGGTAGTGAGGAAGTAATGGGAAGTTGCCCAGAGTGACAGGGTGTGGTGTTTAGAAGTAAATGGTAGCAGGAATACATTCTGAATCATTTCCTTGGATTGTAAATGTAGAGGAAGAAGCTTACTTTTTTTTTTTTTTTTTTGAACACCACTGACGGGTCAGACATTGCGCTAAAGATTTACCTATCCATCTCATTTAACATTACTTGTACACATTGAACCATTCCAGGCAGGTGCTAAATATAAAATAATTAAAGAAAAACAAAAATAACATAAAGCACTTGATGTTTGAACCTAGTGTTGGCTGTCCTCTTCGCCTTGGGAGACCCTCCCTGCAGCCAAAGGCATTCCTCACATTACCTAATCTCTACTCAGATGTCTCTTCCTCATGGAAGTATTCCCTGGCCACTACTCACCCAGTTCTTTCTCTCCTTATTCAATTCATTTTTCTTCAGAATGTTTATTTGTCTTTATATGGTATATATTCATGACCTGTCTTTCCTACTTAATGAGAGCTTCCCAAGCTCAGGGCTGGATCTGATGTGCTCAACACCATCTCCTCTGACCAGGCACAGAGTGAGTTCTAAATTCCAACTGAGAGAAATATACCTAACTCCCCCAAATCCTAAGAATCCGTTGTTTTCTACTTGTAGAAAACATTTCCAAACAATTTCAACCCCTGGTATCAAGACAATGTCACCCAGAAAGCCAAGAACTGTCAAGAGTCTGCCATTGCATGTCCACTGGATCGAGTCAGAGCTGCCTGCTGGAGTTCTCTGCAGGAGAGCTGCCCTGGACCCCACCCCAGCCTGGCTTTAGCTCCCTCTGGGTTCTTGGCAATGGGGACCCCACCATTTTTCTTTTCCAAATGAACTCCATACAGTTAACACTGGCTCAAAAGGCCTCTAGCCTCTGCTTGATAACAAATAGCCAATTACCTAATCTGAGGTAATGTGGGCTCTGATCAAGGCTAATGAAGATGTGGTGGCCAAAATCCTGTTTGCAGCACACAGTGCCATTAGGGAAGATTAATCACCTTTTAACCAGCACTTCTGTATTCTGGCTTCAAGCAGCTGGAGAGGAGAGGGGAGCATCCATCACCTCATCCAAGCAACACCAAATGCGGCTTCAGCCCATCCATCAGGGGTTGCTGACTAGTGGCAGCAGGAGGGGTGGGGGAACAAATCATCCAGAAAAATACCCACATGGTGAGAGGAAACAGTACAGAGTGCTAGAGAAGTCGTAGAATGCTGGCTCCTCCAGTCAGATGTCTGTTTCCTACAATAGGGTAGTAGACACCACGTTTCTGACCTATTGAGGTACGTTTCCCCAATCTTTTCATTTAGATATAAACTCTTAGAAAACAGAGGCAAGGCTTAGTTTAGCTTTGTGTTTTGAAAACGATGGTTACAGAACCCAAACATACAAGTGACCAATGAGAGAAGACTCGGGAAGCAAGTATTAAATTTCTGTTTGTTATATGGTGCATTGTATGAGCTCACATTTGCTACCTTTGATTTTTTTTTTTCTTCTGAAAGCTAGTAGTCAGCCTGAAAAGGAGTTGTGTGGCAGTATCTGGTGCCCTACTTTTAACAACTAAGGAAATGTATTAAAAGATTGTTTACCCGGAATGTCAAGGATTTGACATACTCTGGATTCACTGTATTTCTGATTTCTTAACTCTGAAAAGGCACACTAAAAGGAAAGACTAAAACTCAGAATTTAATGTAATATATATTTTTGTACCAGCACAGTTCAATGTTTTGAACAGCTTCTACCTGCCAAAACATGCCAAGAATAAGGAACAGGGACAGGCCATGCACATCCCTGGGGCTGCCACGTCCTTGTTCCCTCTCCTCTGAGATTTAAATTCCCTATCCCTACAGAAAAAATGGGGCTGGCACTGTGAGCGATCACAGCCTGGCAGTCGACATCATTTCCATCTATACACTCTCCTCTATTCCATGGTCAGGATTCAAACAATCTGACGATCGTATTTAAAGTAAAAACTCTTTAAAAGAGTTCTATTGTGTGATGCTTCCCAGGGCTTAAGCACTCCTGGGACCAATTTTCTAATTATGCACAGAATCTTGCATGTCTGAATTAAGAACCCATTGTTTGGGCCACCTCTTAAGGTACTTATCACATTCAATCTTACATTAAAGCAAATTGCACACTCCTGTCCTCTCCACTAGATTGTAAGCTCTTGAAGCATGGGCTGAATCACACTTGTCCATAGATCCCCTGAAGTGCCAGGCACTTTTCAAGTGAGTAGAGGCACTCAATAAACATCAGTGAAATTGGATATTTTGAAGAGACCATACATCAAAATAAGTAAAATGAAATTAATTTAATTGGAGCTTATTAAAATGCACTTTCTACTCTCCCTCAACTGCACAGGAAATTCAAGCCAGCTTGAACTGAAGAGCATCTTCAGTGTCAAAGTGAATACCATTGTTCAATCATTGGCTACAACTAGGTGACATGATGGTGACTAGGGGCAGACATACATTTGCACCCTAAAACTGTTCTTTCACAAGCTGGGTGACCCTGAGAAATACCTTGATATGATATCACTGAGTTTACAGTGTGGTTGTGAGGATTTTAAATGAAATTTTATATATTTATATATATAAAGTATCTAGCACAGATTTTAATGGGATTATATATATATATATATAAAGTATCTAGTACAGTCCCATAGATCTATAAAATTATCAGCCACATTCTGTGGCTACAATTAAGTTCCACTGTGGTATGACCTAAATCCAAACTCCACACTATTAAACAATAGAATGTAAAAATCACATACCAAAATTTGAAAACAAAACAAAACTTAGTATTTAAAAAAAAAAAGGATTTTAACACTTCAGAACTGAATTAAAGTGTTTGTTGTGGTATTCCATTGATGATGAATTGGTAAGACTATAGATATGCATGCGTGTGAGTGTGTGTGAGTATGTGTGTGTGTGCGTGTCTGTGTGTGTGTGTGTGTGTTTTAAAGAGAGTTTGGTTCATCAATGTGTTTATGCAGAAAGCCCTGCACTACAAAAAAATGTGGTTAGAGATTGTTTCTATGGTGATGCCCTTGTGTACTAAAAAGATCAAATGACTTACATCACCCAAGATCAGAAACAACAAACTTTGCTTTTAACCATTCCTTGATGGATTTCCTCTTTCATTTGACCTAATTTAAATTTTCATTCCTCTACTCAGGCTCTCCACCTAGCAGCCTCACTGTATCTCCTTAGAAAACACGAATCCATCTCTAGCTTTAACCATACCCAGTCTCTGTCTAGTTGCTCTGCATGTGGCACAGCTCCTCTGATCAAATCATCCACCTCCACCTCTCATCAGCTCCTGCTTCCTCCAAGATCATGCTCCATCACTCATCGCCTCTCTCCTAAATTTTCAATTCTCTTTTCCCTCTGCCTAGATTCACAACCAAATCTTCAGATTAAACTATAATCTCCCCTTGACCGATTTCACTCTCCGGTGGCTGCCTGGTCCTGTCTTCCTTCATTGCTTTATTCGGAAGACCGTTTGGTCCTGGACCTGCTGTTCTTTCATGCCACACCATTGACACTGCCCTCGCTCTTACTATAGCAATTCCCCACTCACCAAACCTGGAAGGCTTTCTTGGCAGTTGCCTTGTTAGACATCTCAAGAAGAAAGAACTAACAGAGAATTTGACACTGAGGACAACATCCTTTCCGGTAAAACTCTCCTGTGTTGGCCTCAGTGTTGCTGGGATGCTCTAGTGCTCCACCTTTCTGACTTCCTTCCCTGTATCCATCAAGGGCACCGCTTCCTCCCAAGTGCAGGCCTGGTGCTCTCCCTCACGTTGTACAAGTTCTACTCAAGTTGCCCTTCCTCACAGAAGCCTCCCTCAAAGCCCTTACCCTGCTTTATTTAACTTCATGGTACTCATCACTGTCTTCATTCTATGAAATATGCTGATTTATTTGCCTTTTATCTTTCTCTCCCACTGAAAGCAAGTAAGTTCGACACGAGGTTATTAGAGAAGATACCAAATACTTGAACTTAGATTCCTAAATTTCAGGTATTGGAACAGGCATCTTATATAAAGGTCCTCACCTTGTCCTGCAGACCTAATATCCTATCACAAAGATTTATTATCCCTGGGAGAAAACTCAGGGCCAAGTGCAGCAACTGACCATCACTGTTTGGCAAAAGTAGGATTTGCACTAGGGCTACTCTCTCCAAAGTGCCTTTTCCTACATCACCTATACTGAAGGAATAAGAGAGAGCAGCATTTAGTTGTAATAGAGATCAGAAAAGAGAAAATAGTTTTCTACCTCTGGTAGACACTTGAGTGAGGAGTTAAAAGCTAACCTAGTCTTTAAAGCTAAGAAAGATTTTGATAAGTGGAGACTAGACAGAAAGACAGATGTCTGATCAGCAGCTGTGATTCCCGAGAGCTGGGTCAGGGGTACTCAGTAGCCTGAAAGTATCTGGATATTTTAATCACCTTTGATTTCAGAAAGATAATTCTTATTCATTACAAAACAATTTATTCTCTTGGAGGCAAATATTGAGGCATTAGTAATAGGTTTGTTGAACTACTTTAAACAATATAAAGCAGAAAAGAGAAAAAGAGATATGTCAGGGAAGTCAGGATGACCATATTTATTATACATATTTATATGCATTCATTTACCGATTCACTTACTTGTTCTACATTTACTTACTAGGGGCTCACCTCTATAAAGAATAGTGAGATAGAAAGATGAATTATGTGCTATTCAGAAGGAGCTCAAAATCGTCTAGCAATAAAACAAATAAATTAGGATAAGATGATCATAATGGCAACATTGTCATCAGAGAGGTCCCAGGGAAGCCCTCTAAAATCTCAGAAAATGAAGAAATCACTTCTTCTAAAAGTGCTATGAAGGGGTGGGGGTGGGGGTGGGGGTAGGGGAGGGGGTAGTCACAGGAAAATCCATTTCTCCCATAAAAGCTTCTTTATGTTTTGGTAGTTTTTCTGATTATTTTAGTTTCAATTTTAACATCCTTTATTTCTACTAACCAAAGCATTTTATTACATAAAATGCCCTTTCTGGATGTGCCAGTCTTTGATGGTAAAGACTTCTAAGTGTTTCCTCAATTCTTTGTCATAGCATTTGATGTGTGGTGCATGGTGTCAAATGGGCTTCCCCAGTACAGAGGGGAGATGCCCACAGGCTGTTTTTCAGGTGCTTCTGTGGAGACACATGTCAGTTCCTTATATTCTTTTCCCTGCAGCCCAGCACTTAGACCCCAAAGCCTCAGCCCACTGTTAACAGAGAAACTTCCATGCAAACTGCACCTCCCTCATCATACCTATGGTATAAAATGTCTAAGCTACCCCAGCTGCTGTGATAATTTGCTTCAGTAAGCCCTGGAGTTCCATGGCTGACCATAGAGTCCTGGTCCTAGATGGGACCTGACCATGTCTTAGCCCAATTTTTCCGGTCTCCCCTCAGGACATCGGAATGACTTCCCTAAGACCAATGCATTAAGGGAGGGCCAGTGGAGTCAGAGCCCCACAGTGGAACCTAACATATAAAGTAGAAAACTCAGGAAGGGGAATGGTTGAGGGAAATGAGACAGAAAACCAAGAAGGAAGGGGGTGTAGTAGGATGCGTTTCATCTAAGACAAAACTCTTTTAAGTGGAGGGAGCTATTTTCAATTTTGTTGTGGCCCCATGACCTCATGAACAGGGACCGGATGCTCAGCAGGGCAGGACAATGAGAGGTGTTCTTATAGAAAGGGCGAATGAGCACCCACCTGGCAGCTCATGGGGTGCTCCACACTAGGGAGCAGTGGTCATGTGACATACCCAGATTTATCCCCATATAGAACCATCTCCTCCTGCCTCTGGTTTCCAAGAGGGCTCCATGCTAACCAGAAGGGTCAGGCACAGAAAGTGATAGTGGTCGGTCATTCATTTGTTCCATGAATATCTGAGAGTGACCGTGCAGAGTGCTAGGTTCATTGTAATGAGCACAGCTGATGAAGTGCTTATTCTGAAGTTTACTGTCTAACCACAAGTCTTATCTCCTTTCGCTACTTCACATAGGCTTGATGCTCTGGAGTCAGAACTATGCCCCCTGTGTCATTTGCTCCCCGTGTTTTCTCCCTACAGCCTGGCTCACTGCTGTAGGCAGCATCCTCTCTGGTCCTGAGTTTATAGACTTGGGAGTCTTGGCTGGAGCAGGGAGAGCATGGGAGGTGAAGAGAACGACTCTTAATTAAAGAAAGGTTAAATCACTGGGTCAGGGTCATTAGATCAGACAATGGCAGAGTCCAACAA
This sequence comes from Rhynchonycteris naso, assembly GCA_037038555.1. Taxonomy (NCBI): domain Eukaryota; kingdom Metazoa; phylum Chordata; class Mammalia; order Chiroptera; family Emballonuridae; genus Rhynchonycteris; species Rhynchonycteris naso. Next base: position 22,204,442 of record CM072999.1, read on the forward strand.
AAAGCTCCCTAAATCCCCTAGATTAGGTAAAACCCTTCAGCTGAATGCATGTGCAGCTCCTTGACTCTCTCCTTTTGTAACACTCATTACTCCTGTAGCTGTTTATTTAATGCCTGTGTTCTCTACCCGATTCCAGGCTCTACTAGAGCGAACCCGTGTCTGTCATTGTCACTGTGCTCGCTCCTGAATCTAGCACACTCTTGCTGTAAAGTAGATGCCCAAAAATATTTGGTAAATTTATTTTAAATTTGCAGGTACCTAGACTAGCTGTCTGTTATAAGACATTTCTAAAATCTAAAACTATTCCCCCTAAACAATATTTTTGGTCCTAGAGAGCACACGTCACTGAAAAAGAGCCTGGGTCTCAAGGCAGATTTTAAGGAGACAGGAATCCTTAACCCATAACAAAACCAGATATGAAACTGAAATAAAGGTAAAGATGGCCCAGGTGTGTAATATAGGTGTGAACCAACATGGACTCCGAGGTTCTGTGTGTGATCATGCACAGATTTCTTTCCCATTGCACAGAGCTGCTTGTGTCTAGCCCAGGTCACTTCACAGCAAGCTCCCTTGGCTTGTTGCCAGTGCATTAGTCAGCCTTTTACATCCAGAAAGAGCAAAGGAGCAAAGAGACACGGGTGAAGTAAGAAGGAGAGAGACATCTTCTTTGAAAAACCACTGGCCGCCAAAGAGGACTGCCCTTTCAGACCTGGCCCTAGACCCTGGGAGCCAGTTGAGAATATCCTTTAAGAGGAAAGATTAGAGGCCACTGGGACCTGAAGGACAGAGCAGTTATCCATACTGGAGTAACCAAAAATCCTGAAGTTAGAGGGAATTTACATCCTGTTCAGAGCACACAGGAGAACCACAGAACGTGGCTCTTTGCTGTAGGACATCATTTACTGGAGCAAGACAACTCTGCTCAAATGTGCTCCCGCAGTCCACAACCATGTGATGAGGCCACACCCCTTTGGGTAGAACATAGAGCCTCTCTTCTGGGTCATGGCTGCCAGTTTTCTTTGGCTGAGCTAGACATAAGTATAGAAATGCAATACTGGAAACATAAGTTTTAGAGTGAAAAGAAGGGAATCCTTCTCTAGACTCTTTTGGCTTTGGGCTCTGAGTTCTAGTTGTGCTTCAGGATCCTAAGGCAAAGGTACCCTCTGACTGGCAGGAAGCTGTATAAAGGCCTCATGAAGGATGACCAAGGCCTGTGGACACTCACTGAGCAGCCACAGCTTGTATCCAATGTGCCTCCCCTTCCATGGTCCACGTCTATGACAGAAGTCTTACATACTGGGGTCTGTCACAGGTGCAGTTTGTGGAACTGAGGAAAGGATCTAGTCTTTTCCACACCTGGGTCAGAGTAACAAGGTGAGGAACAGTGTTTCTCACAGCTGCTACGCTGGCGACAGTGAGGAGAAGAAGTGTTGGGGACAGAGAGAGGTCCAGCAGCCTCTTGCCATATGGAGATTTTCAGTTCTCAGCTCAATCTCAGCTTCAGAGAATGATGGTGCAAACATCATTGCTTGTGACCAAATTAGTTTTTATATCAGATCTTGGAGAGGACCTTTGGATTGGATAACCTATGAATAGTACAGTTGGTGTAAACCCCGTAAGGGCAGAAAAAATGTTTGCCTTGTTTCTCATTTTATCTCTAGTGCCAAACACAGCACCTGCTACACAGTAGGAATTTTATGACTAGCTGATGAACAAACTAGTAAGTGAATGTGACATTAGTTCTGTATATAAGTAAAAACAATATTTAAGAATGTAGGAATGCATTAAAACGAATATTCATTTTAGAGATATATAAGTCATTTTTAGATGGTTAATTACAGATTATCATGTACTTACTTGGAAAAAAAATAGGTAAATTCTGTAACCACTATATTATTAAGGTGAAAAGCAGAGTTAGTTTAATGAAGACCCTGAATTAGCATCTCATAGTCAACAAGGTGGCAAGTAGAATCTAATGTGACTAGAAACACATTCAGCCATTTCAAGAACAAAAGCTTCTTCGGAAGAAGTTTATAATTCCTTTGAGAGTACTGCCTACCCACAGAAAGTGAAGTGGGCTGTTACTAGGATTTTGTTTTTGTTTTAGCAGGTATTGAATACTAACATTGTGTAAGTAGCTTTGGTACACACAGAACCAAGCAAAAGTGGGTCTGCTTATATCCTGCTGCTCCAACAAAGGAAAGAAACAAAACAAAACCCAAGGATAGATATACCAAAAATAGAATAAATTCATTATGGTGACGATCCAAAAAGTGTTTGGTAAGCCACAGCCATATTCGTACAATAAAGATTTTTTTTCCCCCATTTCCTTTAACACAACATTTTAAAGCTGCAATGTCCCTGAGCTAAGTCTTTACCACTGAATCGCACGGACCTCCTCGACCATACACCCACTGACCACCATGTTTCCCCACCACCTTCAAATACTGCAAGACAGGTAGAGAATGCAGGAAGCAGAATCAGTGTCGAAAACATCACTATAAATTTCTGCTTGGGAAGGCTGAAGGAAATATGCTTACCGAAGGTTAAATGAGCATAATCATAGAACAATCCTTCCAACGCCTGTCTTATTTGAGGAAAATGAAATGTTGAAAATAGCAAACCATCTCTAAATAATTAAGCCAAGGAGCTCAGCTGCTCTTGCATAATCAATTCTTCAGTAGCCTGACCAGCTCACAAAGGAGACTCAAGATTGAAAATTCTCATGAGGGAAACCCAGGAGAGATGGTCCATTGACACAGCCTCTGGATCTGGGAGGTCACCTGAGTCAACTCGCCTTTCCTTGGGGATTCTCCTGTGTCTTCTGTGAAATGGTGGTGAATGTCCTACCTTTCTTACAGGGTTAAGTGGAGAGCACAGAATCTTCAAAGGCTATCCTACAGCATTCTGAAAAGTAGCTCACACTCAATTGAGTACTCAAGTCCTCCCGATCCTGAGCCCACCTACACTGCCCATGAACATCATGGTGCTCCAGGCTACCAAATTCCTGCAACTCCCCACACTCATGGAGAACCTCTCAGCCTCTCTCTTCTTTCTTTTCTTGCTAGTCTAGTCATCCTTCCAGATTTTGTCTGCCCGTGTCTTATTAGCTATTCCATCTGAACTAGATGCCCCTCCTGTGTTCTCCCAGGTCACATTACTTCCTACCGGAACCTGTACATCCACCACCAGTCACCCAACACACGACCTCTCAGCCATCTCTATAGCTTTCCCACCAGACTGGAGGCTCCTTGATGGATTGAGTGTATTGGTCATATTAATATCTCTGGTGCCAGGCACTTTACTTGGGACATAGTAGCAGACCTTAAAAAGTGACTAGGTAAATATTATTTCATATCCAAGTCACCTGTGGAACTTTTTCTGTTTATAGTGCCCACTACCATCACATATTTTAGTCTCATCTTGAAAACTTACTCCTTGATGGCAGGAATGCTTCCTTTGTCAAAAGTCCACAAACAAAGCCCTTGCATCTTAAAGGAAATGAGTGAAATCAGTACACAGAATGAATGATTAGTTTAATTGAGTTCGAACTCTGACTCATTTCTCCATTCCTCTGCTTCCTTCCCACGCCAGTCCTCTCTGATGTCAACTTGTTTAAATCACTGTCCGCTCCCCGTTGTGTCTCCACTGATGTTAAATGTAAAGAAGAAAGTCACGTGCTGGGCTGTGTAGATGTCTCAGAGCGGTTTCCACAGCCAGTGTGCTTTATCCATGGACACCCAAACAACAGACTCAGTCAGGCGCACTTGCAGAAACTTACCATGGGTCGCTCCACTCTGTAGGAGGACAGACTCATTACAAGTGCAGCCTGTTGAGATAACATGCTGATGAGATAACTGAGCTAGTTCCAACTATTGATGTTCTTTTCCAAAATGAGTGAATATAATTTATTGCAAAAAGTTGAAAAGGAAGTATCCAAAATTTTTAAATGGGTTTAATTATCTTGGTAAGAAACAGCGATAATGATGGAGAAAACCCAAATTGAACAAACCTAACTGGCACATCCTCTTAATCAGCCTTGAACTGGGCTTTTTCACGGATCAACATCTAATCTAGGAGGGGAAGAAAAAAAGGGGGTGGGGGGGGGTCATTAAATTTGACTGACAAGACCACAGCACCACCTAGTGGGAGAAATGAAAAACAACTGCTTTTGCACAGATTCTTCTTTTTAAACCCAACACGCAAATGTTTCCTTGAATTGCCAGTCTCTCCAGTGTCTAGTGACTTTACAAATTCCTCTTTTAAATTTATGCTATAATTTCACTGCAGACTTAGAAAGAAAGAACAAACAACAACTTCTTTTATTATCTCCCAAACCTGTTAACACAAACACCCGGGGTCTCTGCATAAATAGAGATGTGTGGGTTGCACGCCATCTGTGCCCAAAGCTGTTTGCCAAGTATCCTCTTATAGCAACCAGCATCACCACGGCCGGAGTTCCTGGCCACCTATACCTTCTTTGGACTGTGTGTGCTCCCTCTCTGGGAAGGTGGTATGGTGCCAATTCTATTTTGTCCCACAGCATATGGAAAAACGACATGGCAGGAAGGTTAAGAACATGAGCTCCTGACAGATAAATGTGGGCTTGAATTCCAACTTCTTACTTCCTAGTTTTCTGCCTGGCAAGCCAGACATTTCAATACCTATATCGCAGGGTTTTTTACTGTTATACATGGGAATAATAAATATCTACTCGCTGGGGTGACGATTATATTTACATGAAAGATCATTTTAAAAAATCAAACAAGAGAATATAAATCACCCAGCATTATATCTAAAATTAGGAAACATCTACAAACATTCCTTAAAAGTTCCATTATTCTAGTTATTAATTCATTCTAATTTCTACCTACTTGTTTCAATAATGTGAACAAAATCCATAAAATGGAATTTCACTAAGGTGGGTATACATTCCTTTTCTAGACTATGTAATTCTTTATATTAGTCACATTGTACGTTTCAACAAACAACCTTTAGCATGGTGTTATCAACCTAGGGATGAGCTATGCTCCAGTGGGTGCTGGGTAAACTACGAGGTCAGTGTATGCTATATGGAGACGTGGCCCAAATAATGGGTGGTTGGTTGGTTGGTTGGTTGGGTAATCAATTGGTTTTATGGTACAAGACCTATCTGAACTGCCATGAAAAAAGAAAGCAACAGTATTCCCAAGTCACCAAGCCCAAATGCACAGCCAACGTGCTCCCTAAATTTCTTTTTCCCTGATTGGATTTAGAGACTAGCTGGAACCAATCCAGCACTCTACGGCAACACAGGATAAAAATAAAACCTTTAAATGGATCTAGCTAAATGAAGGAGCTGATATTATAAACTCTAAAGGCCTTCTTTTTGTTTCCCAAATTGTCCCATATTGAGGACTGGTTTATTTTTTCCAATGATATGTATGCATCAGTGACCTTAAGATATCTGTATATTTGAGTTGGAGGAAGAGTCATCCTCCATTATCCAAAAAAAAAGTGACAACACAGGCATATCCTGCAGTCTCATCTCATTTGCTGGCTAACGTCATTCTCTTGCAAAGAAGCCTTCATTTAATTTCAAGGCAGAAGGCAGTGGACTCACCAGAGGTGGGTGTTTATAACAAAGAAACAGATGGTTGAACTGTTCACCTGTCTGCAGAAATTATTTATGGAGGGGAAAAGAGAAAACAGAGACTGAAAAATCTGTATCTGTGTGTGGGTTTTCTAATAACCTCAAACTACTCTTTCTGTTTTTTCTGTATATAAGATGACTCTAAATCACAGCAGTAAGAAAAACAAAAGGAAGAAAAAACAGAATTTCTACTACCATCCTAACTGGAGATAGATGATATAAAATCCTCCCATTTGATCATGATGGATGATACTTGCTCTGTGCTCTGGAAAACACCTCCCCCACAAACCACTTCCCTATAGACTGCTTGACAACTGGATTTAATTGTGCATGGAGTAAGGAGTCCCTGGGGTTGAGCACCACGTTAACTCTGAACCTCTGGCACCCGTGGCTAATGACTCAGCTTGGTCCCTGAACTTTCAGTAAAAACAACTGAGGAGAGTCTCTTGCAGTTGAACATCCCTTGGGCTAGATTTTCAATCCATATCTACATACGACATTACTGCTTCTTTTTTTCTGGAACCTATTTCTCTGTCCACATTACTCTCACAACCAGTCTCACAAAGAGCATTGCCTTTCCAGATGTTGATAGTCGCTTCCTGGGTGGTAGGAAGAGTCTAAAGCAATACATGATAAGCACTTAAAGCATGCATGCTTCACATGCAGTTAAACATGTGCTTTCTCAGGAATAAGCTGGAAGGGCCACAGAAGGAACACATAAGACCTGAACAGCATAAGACAGCAGTGGTGAGGGCCTCCAATCTCTTTCCAGCAAATGCCATTACTCACGGCACCTAATTTGAAGAGCAATAGGAAAAATGTCAGGTTCAATGCAGCCATAAGAAAATAAGCCTCAGGAACTTCCTTCTGCACAGCCCTCTTTGAAGGGGCAGGGAGGATTGAACTGGTCAGCTCACAGAAATCTTAATTATTTTTTGTAAAGAAAAGGAACTTAGAGTTGGATGGTAGGTGTTTGCTTCCTTATGTTTATATTTTACACACATTAACACATTTTAAGTATGATTTGTATGTGTTCAGCAGTTAATAAACACATGAAATGTCTTTTCTAAAAAATGAAAAAGTAAATTACAGTCTTCAGCAATTGTGGCAAAAAGCTAACACTGAGTAAGGATGCAGGTACGGGGAGTTGAACATTTCCTGTATTTTCTGTATGCTTAAACACTTTCAGAATTTTGAAACAAAATTTGGCTTTTAAAAACAATCCTCTGCAATTGTCTTTCATTCCAGATTAGTTTTAGGCAACAATTCCTAAATAATTATTTCCAATTATTCTTGGAAATAATTGGCAAATTTCTCAAAAGAGAGGTAGTTGCCACCTTCAGCTTCCCAAATACGGAATAGCCGTTTCTTCTGTGGATATCTAAACCACATACAGACAGTTGTAAGGTTTACTTTCCAAACGGTAAAATAAAATCAGAGAATCTGAGTAACCCTGGGTTTCCTGCTTTAGCGACTTGATGGAGCCTAAGCTTCCTGAGCTAAGGAACCAGCAAATCAGAGGATGGAGACAGAGGCGAACAGTACCCAACCTTGCACCCATCTTCTCGCGCGAGGGTGGAAAATGCCCACGATTTATCGTTTCTTCCATTTAATCCTAACATCAGCACATTTGTTTTGTTTTGTTATCCTTTATAGAAAATTCCAAGGCCTCTTTTTGAGAGACAGTCCCCAGCATGTCACATGGTTGAATTTTACCCAACATCACATTTTAAAGACGCTCTTCAATTCTAACAAGTCGATAGAAAGAACACTCAACTGGACGCAATAAGTGGAGATCCCGGGTTCAACGTGCACAGCCTGAACAAAACTGTACAGTACATCCATATGCATTCTCACACCGAACTGTGAAAAATATAACCTAACATACTTCATGCACCTCATGTCTTTGCTACCTGAACATTTTTGACCAGAACTCTAGAAGATATTTTTTAAAGTGTATTAAAAGATCTTTCTGTTATAGAGGAGGTTATTGACATACTCTAAATATTCAGAATGTATCTTTTTAAAAAGAAAAAATATTACATTTCAGAATGAGGCAGGAAATAACAGTTTTGAATATTTCAAGTATTTCAGCTTAGCAATAGGGAGCTCGGGAAAGATTTTAAGAGAGAAGAAGTCAGAGCCCTTTGGTAGTTCTACTAGCCAGACGCCTGGAGCCATGGGACAGCAGAACTTAGCTGACCGCAATTTTGACCACATCAGGGAAAACGAATTTGGAAAGAACTTGTTCCTACCTATACACAACCAAGGATATAAAAGTTATAATTTAATGAGAGAGGCCATTAACAGTTTATTTCATTAGATATCATGCAATAAACATTTTTTAAAACTATTGTGTGCCTGAATTAACATGTACTATTTGAGTAACAGAGAAAAAACTTTTAACATGAGAAGTGGACTTTCAAAAATCCTTCATTTCAAAAACCAAAAAGCAAAGTTAAGGCTAAAAAGAACAATAATCAAAGCTCATAAAAATTACAAATAGAGCAGTTCTCTTAAGTGTTTGCCATTTCAGCAATTATGTACATATTATACATCGGTTTTGCCGGCCTCCGTGTAGTTTATAGTCACGTTCAGACTCACCCTCTAATTCTCATCATTAGCACTCTATCTCATCCTTGCCTTTTTTCTTCTTCTTCTTTATCCTGGATTTTACAAGAGTCTCCAAATGGCTTTTTTGCTTTCATCCATTTTTCTAAAAAAATATTCATCAAATCCCCACTGTGTATGAGACATCTGCATAAGGGTCTGTGTATTTAGTGGCAAAAAATATGCATGTGGTGTCAAGGGTCTTACTATTTGCTTTCAACTCACCCCTCACACTCTGCCAGGAGGCTATTTTAAGACATAGCTTTGCCCTATGACACACTTTATCAATAATTTCCATTGGTCCTTTCCATCAAAATCTCCCATCTCCAGACGCCCATAATCAGGACCACATGTAGGTCACCCCAAACCACCTTTCACCCCACCCCAATTAAACTTTCTATTCCCCAAATGACCCCTGATTTTCCCATCACAGTGCCCTTGCCCTTGTTCTTTCCATGTAACATTGTGCCTGAAGCAGGCCTAGATTCTAATGAAAAAAGAAATGAATACATGGAACCTTTAAAAAAAAAAGGTTCAGGTAGATACTCTGGTTAAGTAGACTACCTTGAAATGCGTTTAGTTCTAGTGAGGTTTAAGAAAAAAAGATAGAGGAAATACTTAAGTATGAAGTCATCTATAGAAACAAAATCACTTCCTTGCAAATCAGGAAGTAACTTGGCACACACATTAAGGTGATTTTCCTCTTTGGGACACAGCGCAGTAACTTTGACAGCGGAGCCATGTACTAGCCTTTCCGAGTGCACGCAGAGTTCCTACTAACATGCGCCTTCTTTATAATATCAAAAACCTATTACCTCTGTCCTCTAATGCCTGGTTAATATGTAGAAAGAAGAATCAGACTAGTGGGCACAATATTATACAAAACACTGTTTAGAAATATTGATTTAAGATCATTGGCTAGAGATCCAATAGTCAGGACTCCAGATTCTTGTACTTGACTTCTCATGAGCTGTGCAATACTGGAAAAGGCAGTACTTCCTTTTGAATCTTATTCTTTATATGCAAAATGAGAGGTACTTGAGGCATTTATTTCAAAAAGGCAAAAATAATAAATTATATATTAACTATTAGTAATGAATATAATTTATAAACGAATAGTTTTGTACATTGTACAGACGATTGTAACAATTTAATCGACACTAAACACTTCCAAAGTAAGGTTTCAGATATCATCATTACCTTTAACTAGTGCCTAATGTCTTACATTTTAACAAAAGTTTATTGAACATCTATAATCTGCCAGGTTCTACATATAATACTAAGAATATAAAGATAAAGATGGCTCTGTACCCATTCTACAAAATTCACAGCAAATAGTGAGCCAGAATAATTAACAAATACTTCTGTGACAAGCACTATAATGGAGAAACCATTACTGAGAAAAAAAGTGGAGTGAGGAAACCATTATATTTCAGTGACTGCCACTATGCTAAGCAATGTGCAAGAAAAAAATAATCATATAGTTCTGATGCGAAATTCCAAGGAAAGCTTGCTATGTAAACATGTAAAATCTACACAAATATTCACTCAGTACAAGGTCCCATCAGACACACAGAGACGAACAACACAAAAAGAGTTGACCAAAACAGAGAAAAGTTTAGGACATATTTAAGAAACAGTTTTTCCACTAGTGCTTAGGTTTATGAAAGTAAGTCGTACAAGGCTTGAAATGGAAAATTATGTTTGGAGAAAATTTCTGAAAAGTCTTAATTGCCATGCTACAAAAATTTGAAGTGTTTCAACAAAAAGACAAAATTTATAAAGAAAGGCTCACATCAGCTAGCTCCTCCTAGTGGATAAATTTAACGAGCAGAGTGAAGAATAGGGTATCATTGAATACAAGAGGGAGAGGTCAGAATTCAGGACCAAAGACTGGATGGCCACAAAAAGGAATGTGTTGAGGAAACTGCTAAGATAAGTGGACGTGGGTTTGCAGCAGGACCAAGCACCAAGTGTTGGGTGTTCCCAAGCCACAAAGCAGTAGCTGAGCAGCAAGTCAAAGGAGTTTGCTTAGAATTCAGGGAGGGGTCGCCAAGTCATGAGGCAAGGGCTGTAGAGTATTGATGGAAATGTCATTCATATTACTGACTAGAAACTCCAGGTGCTGTATGGAGGTAATTGAAACCTTTGAGACCACAAAGAGGAAAAAGTAGAGTCAGGAGGCAAGAGATAGGAAAGAAGGAGAAACTTAGGAAGCAGGATGGAACTGGAAACCATTATGTTAAGTGAAATAATCCAGGCAGAGAAAGAAAAATATCATATGACCTCACTCATTTGAGGAATCTAAGAAATAATGTGAACTGAGGAATGGAATTGAGACAGAGGAGGGATCAAAGGGACCAGAGGAAAAGAGGACAGAGGGAAAGAGGATGATAGGATAAGATAAACCTGAAGGGAAGGAGGGAGGGCACTGTTGGGAGGGAAGCAAGAGAGATGTTGAGAGGGATAAGGGGGAGGAGGGATGCATTCGGGGCATACGAGAATCTATGTAAACACAATTAAATTAAAATAAATGAATAAATATGAAAACAGGTTTGCAAAAACACTATTGATTTTTTCTGTATTTTCAGGATAAGCATAGAAAAATAAAATTAGCAGTTGCTTTAAAACAACAAAAGAAAGAAAGTAGTTAATGACTAAGGAAACACTCTTTCTTTGCTGGATGGCTAAGCTTTTCAGACAGTCACATTATTGGAAAAACCATTATACAAAAATTGAAGTCACCACAGATAATGCAAAGGATGGCTGAGATAATGGCTACAAGCAAGGAACTTAGTTTAGAATGTTCTTCACATCTGGAAGGTCAGTAGATGCTGATGATGAGGATGGGGGTAGGGGGAGACTAGTTAGTATAAAGACACGTGGCCCTTAAGAGATATCTTGGAACAATAACTGTGAAGTGTGCTCTTACTCCAGGAATTAAAGAACTAGGGGAAAGAATTATCTTTTACAGAAGGAGACAGGGATGTTGTTATATCAATGCGGTGTGTCCAGGTTTTAGGCACAGATGTTGAAGCTCTAAGGGAATTCATTCACATTAGAAAAATGCATACAAAACAATGACATACTCATATGATGGCAATTATTTAATCACTTGTGGTCTATTTAGTTGGCATCAAATATCTGTCATAAGAAATAAACACTACTTACACAAACACATTTCCACTAAACACAAGCCCCGAAGTAAATACATTACACTTCCTTCCAAATAATAACCTGAATAGAAAGAGGAAAATCATTCCCATGTGAGTACACTTTAAAATGCATTCAAATTTTCATCTTCTAAATATACTAACCAAATTCTTAAAACTCTTGTTTTAAGGAACAAGTAGATTCTGGAAACGCAAATTCCCTACATAATTATTCTTAGAAGCACCAGTTCTTAAGGGTAGGAGATTTCTCTTTCAGATTCTCTCCCCAACAGTCCTCTCCACACACAAAGAACAGTCACCCTCATCATATTTTCTTAAATACTAGTGGCTTCATGGGTTCCAGAGAGCTAACCACATTCAGCTCATTAGAGCAGATTCTCAAAATCACCTTAAGATGGGGTCTACCCCCCACCCCCCCACCCCCACCCCGTGTTCAGTGGCTGAGCCATTATGGAGGATTTCTGGTAATACAGATGCAACAATGTTACTGAGATGTAGCTTCTGGTTCAGATGAACTTCGCTGGGGATCAGCATGACACCATCTTTCCACCGCAGCATCGAATTAGCACATTCAGCTACTCAGATAATAAACCAGTACCGCCATAGTTTTCTGATTTTTTTTCTATCAAGAGCGAGCAGGGAGGCCCTGGCTGGTTACCTCAATTGATTCACGTGTCATGTGAAACACTAAGTTTGCAGGTTTGGTCCCCAGTCAGGGCACATATGGGAAGCAACCAGTAAATGCTCAGTTAAGTGGAGCAACAAGTGAATTCTTCTCTATCTCTCCCTCTTTTTCTCTCTCTTACATCTCTCTTTCTCTCTAAAAATCAATTAGAGGGAAAAAAAGAGTAAAGAAGGAACAAGAGTTTGGCCACAAGTCTTCACTACTTAGCCTCATGTTCAAAGTTAAAGTACACCCATGACAAAGTGGGCCTGGCCTTGGAGCCCTAGGCTCCTAGGCTTCTGAGGTGTTTACTGAGGAGAGGTACCTGTAAAGTCATCTAAACCCAAATAATTCATCGTGAAAACTAAACTGGTTTCTCTTTCACTACTGCAAACAAAGGTGTTAAAAATGAGTTGCTGTATACAAAGTTAAGATTCTGTATTGAGATTTCTGGTAAAAATGGAGTCTGCTAAGACTGCATTTGGGTTCCCTCGGTCTCATAAGTGATAAGAACCAAAGATTTAATGGCCAGTGATTTTTTTTCTCCATTTCAGGAAAAAACCAAAAACAGTACACGAGACCTGAAGGCACCAGAACCACTCTTGTGCTCCTGGGAGTCTATGGAAGCTCTGCCTTTAAACACGAGGATATTGACAGGAAAGGACGAGCTCCTGAAACTTACTCAAGTCATGGCTGAAGTATACAGACCTGTAATCAGGAATATGTTTACATTTAAAATTAGAAAATACAGAACATCAGAGCCATTTGGATAAATCCTAGTAACACTACCACCCACATCCACCCAACACACAAGTAGCATCTGCTCTAGAGGAAACTGCGCTCAGCACAATACAGGCCCTTTAGTTCTCTAGGAAGCAGGGTAAGTGCACCAAAAGTGGTAATGAATCTAATAAACATTCTACTTATTTCATAGATCAGAGACATTTTTTCTTTAACAGAGGTTTACATTTTTTAACTTAAGCCACTACCTGGAATCTTAATAAAACTCTTTCTGAAGTCCAAAACACTCTGCTTTACATCCAGTATTTCTAATCTTGTTAACAAAACTTGGTCTTTTGCAAGATCCATATTGGGAGGTTTTGTTGCATTCACTGCCTGAGGCCACCTAGTTAGGAAGGAGAGGACCATGATCTGAGCTCACCTTTTACTTTCAGGTCCCTAAAAACCCTCTTTCAAGGCTGAGACATGCTTTTCCTCAGTTCTGAATCTAACTGCAATGGGATTTTGAAGAGAGATCAATAAGGGCTAAAGAACACTCAAGGGCATAGCAGAGACTTGGGCTGGACCCTAAAGATGTATAGAATTTAAATACCCAGGTCAAGAGGAGGAAAGCCACTCAGGGGGGAGACAGTAGAGTAGAGAGGGCATGGAGGCATAATGATGACAGAATAGTGACAGCAAGAACAGTGGTTTCATTTGAGGACACAGGAATCTGTGACTATGAAAGGAATGGGGCTAAAGAGAGCAGAGTATTAGAGATCTTCAAAATTCAGAGTAGGGTTTGAATTACAATAAAAGGGGTCTATTCAAGGGTCATGAGCAGAAGGGTCATAAGACAAAAGAGGTGTTTGGGGGAGATTAATCTGGAGCCAGTACACAGGACAGATTGCAGAAATAAAAGCAGGGAGGACAGCAATGGGGGAGCCCAGAGCCTGCCAAGGGGCACAGCAGGGAGAATTGATTTTTAAGACACCCAGCTGGTTTTCACTCCCTCAATAGTGGCCTCAATATTGTTTCAGTGTCGCACTCTTCCCTACCTTGCTCTGTGTCTGAAAAATCTGCCACCCAAACATTTCTTTGTGACAAGAGACGCAGCTTCAGGAAATATAGCCACGATCAAATATTACCTAGGAAACCACATATAACTAAATGCAAAATGTTACCCCCCACTGGGAAATAGCTGTGATATTCACATATAGCTGTGTTTATTGTTCATTAAACTTTACATAATAGGAAAATATGCTAAATTAATCCAAATGCAAATTAAATAAATTCGATGTTAGAAATACATGCGGTGTGTTGTGGGGATTGGAATAAAGCCTCCACCAACCCTGCGAGTTTGTTAGGCTAAACTCACTGGTTTTAATACATTCTTCCCCATTTGTTCTGTTCTCAAAATATTTTAAGAGCCAGAGACAACAGACACATGTGATGATGTGTGTTTGAACTGCAGGCCCTTTTCCAAACCCCTCCCCTCTACGCTGGTGCCAAGGCACTGATATGAGCTTTAAGTAGGTGATACGCTTCAGTTCAGCAGGAGGCAGCTGTACGGGAACCTTAGGTAGGGAGAGGAGACAGGAAGATTACTCTTAAGGATAAACACAGCCCAGATGACATCTTGCTGCCTAAATCCCTTTTCAGAGACAAAATTATACTCCAAAGTCCAGAGAGACTTTCTGCCAAATATCCTTCAAGGCAGACAGATACCTGGTCTGGGGCCCAGGCAGACATATTACCTTTACAACCACAGAAATAGACAACTGGCCAATTCACTGAGATGCAAGCAAAAGTTCACACACGATTCTGGAAGACATAGAGACAAAGACATTTGGATAGAAAAACTATTTCAGAATAATGGAAATAAATATCCTAAAACAAACTGTTATTTATTGATAGTACATACATAGGCACATATGCTTGTTTTTACTTATATAACCGTGGATGTGGTTTTACTCAGATAAGGATATCTAGGTAAAACTGCAATTTTAGATTTAGTTGATTTAGTTGACGGTTAATTACAAAAAGCATCCTGTGAATTTATGAGGAAATAATGCCCAAAGTCATACGCTATTACTTATTATCAGTGCTCCTGAGAGTGTTTGCAAAGGGTATACCAGGTCTGGCAAAATTCTCCAGCAAAGATATAGAACTTCTGCAATCTAGGATATACAAAAAAATATCAAGAAACTTGTGTGTTTTTCATTTTTTTAGTACACAGTACATCGAAGTTCTTCAATCATACAGTACTAGTTTTGCTCAACATAAAACTCAGCAGAAGTTGACGAATGATGTGTTTCACTAGATCTTGAAGGTGCTAGAGCGTTAAAAGAAATCTCATCCTGTGAAACATACCACAACGTCCTTTGGAAGTGGATGCCACAGGAAAAATAAAAAAAAAAGACTGGGACCCAAGTGGCTTCTTCCACGTGGACATTGTAAGGGCCTTTCCCTCCAACTGCAAGCCACTACAAAGCCATTTCACTTTCATGTCGCTGCATCTATACATGACTGCTCAGGGACTGCGAGGCTTTCTGTGAGAAGGGACAAGGGCCAGAGAGAAAGGAAACAAAAACATCTTGACATTTCCATTTTCATGTGAAAAAAAAAATTGTACATTGGGATGCTCATTATAATTCCTGCACGCCGAAAAGCATGCTTTCTGGCAAGAAAATACATAGTCCTGGTAGGAGAGCTATTCATTTCATGAAAAGAACAGTAGGACCTTTGCACAGCTCAGACTTTGAAATACGCAAGGTTCAGTGCTTCACCCTACAAATATATTTCAAATATCTATTCTATGCTTGACACCATGCATATTCTGAAACAAGGTTATATAAAAAATTGGTAAAATTATATATTTTCCTACTGCTTTTATGCATTTTTCCCATATTTTCAACATTGAGCTTGCGAAATCTTAATTATGAAAAAAGCCAGTTAGAACTAAAAGCATCACAATGCAAGGTCCCCTCGGATGCTTTGTAGACATAAGTCAAAATAAGAAGTCCCCACCAGAGTCTAAGGATCAAGAAAACAATAGTCAAGGACCAAAACTCTCAAAACACCTCCACTTCCTGAATTCTCCAAATGTTTTTTTTTGAAAACACTTCTTAATTTCATTTGGCAAAGAGTCTTAGGTCAAATGGCAAAGATCCACAGGACAAAGGGAGGTGAGAAAACAAACCATCATTCCAGGTAAATAAATTACAAACGGCTAGATACAAAAGCCAAATCAATCCCTGCACCCACTGAGCTTAATCAAATGTTATCAGAGAAACCGGAGGGGAAAAGCAATGAGGAACTCAGAAAAGAAACTCAGATGAAGAAACGCTTCATGAAGACACAGTTGCAGGTCTTTAACTCGCTGTTTGCAGCTTCTTTGGCTTGTACAAGGCTCTTTGACTGCATAAGGCCTACAACTGGAACTGAAGAATCTCCCCCCACCACCTCCCCACAAAAAGGCAGCTCCCAGAATAGCTGTTCTGGGACTGATGCAAAGCTTGAAATCATCCCTAGGAGGTTATGGTTTAAAGCACAGCACACTGTGGGTTGTATTGTCATCTCTCGCCCCATCTCAAAGTGTAAAGGTAAAGCAGGCAAAAAAAAAAAAAAAAAAAAAAGGCTGATGCCCACTTCCAAACTAAATAGAGTAATAGAGACTAAAATTGACCTCAACTCATCAGGAAATGGACAACAGATGTGAAACAACAGCTTGTAAGATACTGGACATCAGGCTAAGAAGGACAGTGATTCCTAGAGGAAGAAGACAAGTAAGTTAAGTTCTAACATGTCCCCAGCATGGGAGAAATTTTTGTGCCGTGGAGCAGAAAAGGAAATCCAAGGCTGCCTCCCTCAGGTGAGCAGATGAAGCTGAGACCCAGGACAGCAAGGTGGCTAGAATGCACAGCTGCACGGATAAATCTTCCAAACATTCCCTGGCACTGGAAAAAATGGAAAAGACTGTTTGATTCCACTGATATGTATTCAAGAACAGACAGAACTCATGTGTGATACAGACTCAGACAGTAGCAGCCTTAGAGAGAAGGACCGACTAGAAGGGGCAGAAGAAACTCTCTAGGAATATCGAACTATCCTTTATCTTAACTGGATGTTAATGCCCCCCACCTCTGTAAAACAGTACAGGGAGAAAAATAAGGGGAGGAAGCCAAATCATATTTACTAGCCCTATTTTACGGGAGAAGATAAAGTTGTTTACATCTTTTCTTTGCCTTTCCATGTAATGCAAATAAATGTAGAGGAAAATAAATGTAGGAAATTATAAGTCTATATTGAAAAATACATTGAGATTGTACCTGCATGTGACTAACAAGGTAATATAAAATTATCTTCTCAGTGGGTTACTGCCGTCACCATCAATAAGTAACTAGCCAAGCACACCAGAAATAAATGGGCTTATAATTAAACCTAAGCAATAAAAATGGTCGACAAATATAGCGTGCTGAAGATGGCTGAAAGGAAATTAGTGTGGCCACACATTCCAACAGCTCACTATCACCCCCGACAAGCTACAGGACCCTAAATTGTGGAGACTATTTCTCCTTGAAGCATGGGTCCAAGTGTCAGAAACTAATATTTGACCTGTGAGTCCTGGTTCATTTTTTTGTTTGTTTGTTTTTTGAAGAGTTCTGCAAAACAAGAGCTGCAAGCAGTCAGGCTCTTGCTGAAACTGTTTGGTACTACGTGTGTATGAATGTGAGTAGTACCGTAGATTTGAGGTACAAAATCATCCTTTTTGCTATCAGGGGCTTATGTAAACAAGAGTGACTCCCATGAACAACAAGCTAAAATGCATCTATGAGACTGTTCTCAAAGGTAACAGCACCTTGACCCTTGCTTGGAGAAGACTCTCTTGGTTTAACTGTCATCCCCTTACTTCCTTTCAGCTACATGGAACATCTGTGCTTCCAGAAATAAACAACAGATGCAATGAGATAACGACAGGCACTACCTTTGGTACTTACTGCCTGCTCTGTATCTGTCTTGCCTTCCAGATCCCGCCTCCCGTGGAGCCAGGCTGTTCCTCCCAGCCTCAGTGACTTCTAGGTCCCCTGCTTCCTTGACCTGACAAACTTGCAAAATGGCACTTTTTTTTTTAAACAGAGACAGAAAGAGAGTCAGAGAGAGGGACAGATGGGGACAGACAGACAAGAAGGGAGAGAGATGAGAAGCATCAATTCTTCATTGCAGCACCTTAGTTACTCATAGATTGCTTTCTCATATGTGCCTTGATCAGGGGACTCCAGCAAAGTGAGTGACTCCTTACTCAAGCCAGTGACCTTAGGTGCAAGCTAGTGACCTTCGGCTTTAAGCCAGAGTCCTTTGGACTCAAGCCAGTGACCTTTTGGCTCAAGCCAGTGACCATGGGGTCATGTCTATGATTCCATGCTCAAGCCAGTGACCCCATACTCAAGCTGGTGAGTCTGTGATTAAGCCAGATAAGTCTGTGTTCAAGGCAGTGACCTCTGGGCTTGGAACGTGGGTCCTCTGTGTCCCAGTTTGATGCTCTATCCACTGCACTACTGCCTGATCAGGTGCAAAATGGCAGCTTCTTATTTGTGACCTGAGCAGATCAGTCTGAATGATGCCTTTATTTAAAATAAAGTAAAAAGTGAAAATTAGGTCTCTCCCCACCCACAATAACAATGTAGACACTGGAAATGACCATATGATTGATGCAGTAAGAGGAGTAAAGCTCTGTGGCTAATGAATCAAAAGCCCTATGTGTTCAGGCGAGTTTTCATCATGAAGCACTGCAGGAGGCATTCAGAAGACATCAGTAGTCCAGGGCATAGACTTTCTGGTCAGATAGACATAACTCTGAATCTCTGTTCCCCATCCGAATAGTTTTGTGTCCTTGAGCACATCATTTGCACTCTCTGTGTCTCAGTTCCCTCATCTATGAAACAGGGATTGTGATAGGATCTACATTCTAGGGTTGTTTAAATGACAGCATGACATAACAAATTCAGCATAGTGACTGGCATACAGTTAAGTTGTTAAAAGTAAAGGTAAGTATGGACAATAGAGGTACTCAAGGTAAAAATAGATTTGAAATGGAATAGATCATAATCCTGTTAATACAAAATATCCAAAAGTTAGAAAAAAGAAAAGGTTAGGAGAGAGCCACATGACCTCTCAATGACAGACAGGGACATTGTTTCACAGGTGCACCCACGAAATACTTTATGCCATGGGAAATGTCCTTGTGTTCGACATTGATGTTTGCTATTAATTGGAACCCAGAGTCTGTGAGATGACTCATTAACCTGTAGATTTTTGTTTAGTACAGATATAATGTTCAGTAGTGAAGGTAACACCAAACAAAGTTTAAGAGATTTTTTGCCCTGTGAGATATTCATTAGTTTTCTATTTAACCTAAATTTGTGTTTTAATATTCTTTTTAGTATCTATACCCTGCTTACATTTTTACCATCCTTCTACTTCCTTCATTAAGGAGTTAAATTTGGCACACAGTCAATCTATGTTTATATGAGGGTTGTGTTTTTAACTTCATGAAAATTATATTTGTATAAGTCATGTTTTTAACTTTTTGAAAATTATATTAAAGAATAGCCAATAGTTCTGTAGGAGTTATCATGTGCCATGTCCTAAACCTCAGAATTATGAATTCAAAGAACATTCAGAATGAGATAAGATCTATAAATAGTCACATTTTAGAGACACAGAAGAATTAATTAATTTGTTCAAGGTATTAAGTGACAGTCAAGATTTCAACATAGACCATCTAATCCATATCAATGGCCTCATCCACTATGCTTTATGATGTATATTGGAATTGCAATAAGGTTTTAAAAAATAAAAATCAGGAATCTAGGTCAATAGAGAACGATAATGTAAGTATTTGGAATATCTGAGGACAATAGGGGGTACTCTTCTATTAATTCTAGTGTATCTAAAGATATTCTAAATGACCTTTGGCTATCAACACAAAAACATCTAAAGTATTCAGAATTGTACAATATGATAAAGTCAACAACCAAGAATTCTGAGCTTCCTTTTCAAACCTTATATTCTTGTATAAATTGGTTGTCTGTGAGGACTAGCCCACTCTTGTCTAGTGTCTAATGCAGATGTTAAATCTTTATTATATCTAATATTTTAAGTAGAAGCTAACCTAATAAAAATGTAAGTTTTCATATAAGACATACCTGGGTTCAAGTCCTCATTCAGCTTCTTCCTGTATAACATCAGTTTTTCCATTGTTAAAATCAGGATAATAGTAGTTTAGTATTTCTTAGAGACTTGGGATTATTAAAGAGATAACATCTTTATAAAGGCCCTAGGAAAGTGTCAGGAAGATCATAAAAACTTGACAAGTATCTAATATTAGTTGCAAAAAAAGTATCACTGCTCTTATTTATTAAGTACCTACCACACTCCTGTGCTATACCAAAGTACAGACACAGACAACAGCATGGTGATTACAAGAGGAACAGGGGGCTGGGGGAGGTAAAACAGGGTAAAGGGGGAATAAATGATGTTGGAAGGAGACCTGAGTTGCGGTACCATGAACACCAAGTGCAATGTACAGAGGATGTCTTATAGAGTTGTTCACCTGAAACTTATATAATTTTATTAACCAATGCCCCCCCAATAAATTCAGTTTAAAAAGAAAGAAAGTAAGGAAAATGCTAAGCGACTAATTCAATTTCACAGTATTAAAGTTAGGGTTGCCATTGAGAGCAGTTTGATTCCAAAGTCCATCAACATAATGACTCTGCTACAATATCTTTTATAATGTAATCATTTATATACATTAAAAATCAGCCTTTTCAAAATTTGGTTCAATAAAAATAAATTTCCATGATAAATGTCCACCCATGGTTCAATGAAATGAATCAAGATTTGGACCCTATCAGGCCACATTCAGGACCCAGCAACAGACTCAGTGTGGGTGACGCTTCCCCAAAGCACTGAGCATCATAATGTACATTACACTACAGGAGATTGGGAAATCTGATCACGCTCTTGACCTTTTGAAAAATGCATAGCATACAATGTTAAAATGAAGCAGAGCACAGATTTTAAACAGAGTGTGATGTTAGCCATAAATACGCTTAGAATAAAGGCTGGAAGGAAATGGAACGTCAGCAGTGGCTGGAGCACGCCTCTCTCTCTGCTCACTGGGAGGCTGTCTTTCCTCCCTCTCCCCAGCCCTCTTTCATCCCATATTTGTTTAGGAAGCACTTACACATTTTTCAAAACTCATTTGTCAATGAAAACGTTCCTAATAGCGGAAGCCCTTCTAGATGATTCTCAGCCACAGAGACAGTTAACATCACTCTAGTTTACAACCCCTCATGGTATACTGTTTCTATTTCTATTGGAGAACCATCTTGTCTGTCTTCTCCCATTAGATTGCAACATCTTTGAGAACAAGACGGTATATTATGCGTGATCCTATTTTCAAATCAAAAATTTCCGATGAGTGAATAAATGAATAAATGATGAAGCGTGTCCTAAGTAGCAAACAATTGTCTTCATAGTGAACCTCTGAAATACGGCCTATCTCCTGGACAGACAGTGCCTGGAAACAGAGGTAGGAAATAAACACATAACCAAAAGCACGGACATATTATAGTCTGACACCCTTGGAAATTATTGCTACACAAATAACAGCCAAGGCTCATAACAATGCCAGTGGACCCAAGAGACAGAATGAGCACACATGTCTGTCCCCTTGTTTGTACACTAAGCAATGCATATATTGCTTGTCTTTTCTGAAGCCTGAATGGGAAATGCTTTTTGAACAGACTTAATCGATACGCCAACCTACATTTAAAACAAATAAATAAACCCACACAATAAATAAAAAATAAAAGGCCAATCAATAGCCAACAGTGCAGCTTAACAGCCACTCCAGCGGAGAACTGTCTGAAAAGGCGCTTCACACTCCACTGTCTGCACTATCCACTGCTGCTTGCTAGTGATTTGTTGCAAGCAAAGAACATTTATTATCACATGCCAGTGTGAACCTAGCAATTTCTCCAGCACGGACCCCACAGTGTACAGCTAGCAATGTAGCACAGGTAGCTGGCTCGGGAAGGTGAGCTGGGAACCCACACTTATTCCCAACTCTTTGCCCCACAAAGCCATTATAATCACACACATCCATTCCTAAATGCAGAACATGATGTGTATTAAGGACGCACGTGCCACATTTCCTTCTCCAGGGCACAGAAGCAATAACAAGATCCAGAAATTATATACAACTTAAAACAGTTGCCGTGAACATGTTAAAAGGGAACCATAGTGGTGCAGACAGATGTGAGGTATTTCAAACTGCTATTTTCAAAGACTCCCCTCAAATGACAACTCTTTTGTTTATGTGTAGGTATGCACAAGTGACCTGGATTTAGTGCAACATCTTGCAGTATTCTTAAGGAGAAGGGGGCTCAACAATGGGCTGCGAATGGGGGTGTTATTACCACACTATATGGCAATGATATATCATGAATTTGCTTGATAGTACAATGACTATAACACACTAAAATTGCTCAAATCTCAGTTTTGATTTGATTTAAAATACCAGTAGGAACCCAATATCCCTTCCCAAAAACAACTCTGCAAGAATCCTTGTAAGGTTCCACATTTTTGTTGTTCTTAAAATGTAACCCCAGTATTTTGTTGGAATTCAGGTGGTAGGTACCCTCTGAGAAGTTGGACCCCTCTGTTTTGAATTTTTCAGAACTAAAAATTTTCTCTGGCGAATGTTATTTGTCTGTCCTCATTGGAGCTTACGTGAACTCCAGCTTTCTTCTGGGATGATTATTTTTTTCCATTGTGAATGGCTCTAAAAGATATCTAAAGGAAACTCCCTATGATTTTACCATAACAAAAAATATAAGGTCACATCATAAAAATGTTCAAAACAAATTATTATTTAGTTTCCAATCAGATTTTTGTTTCTATCCATACAAAGGAATCACTCTTATACAAGATAATCTGCCACAGAATACATGTCATACTTTCACAACCACTATACCAAGCTTTGCAACTATTTTGATTAAAAAAAAAAAGAACCTGGAATTCACCCCACTGCCTCCATCAACCCACCAGGCTTTACAGAGAGGGCAAAATAAAGCTAAAACCATCCAGGCTTGGTCTACTCATATTACATGAGATAGAGTTCTTAAGTGTAAACTCTACTCAAGGAGGCCACATCTATGTGACAGCAACTCAAAATTGTCAAGCAAATACCAAATTTGGCAAACAGGCAAAATAAAATAAAATAAAAAAGTCATAGTAATAAAACCAATGCTAGAAAAAGGGAACAAGGTCCCAGGATGCAAGCATTTCTTTAGAAACATGCAAGTCATCCCCAGATATAATGAGTTTCTTACCTATGATCCACTGAGCATTTTTGTTAAGTATAAACATGAGCCTTCTTTTCGATTCTGCTAGTGACACTGAGGGTTAGGGAACTCCTGGTGCAAGCTAAGCTACCAAGAATGTGCTAACATACAGTACCACATACCATATCAGATAGGTAATTTTTCATTTTGAAAATGCTTATGAGATAATATAGCAAATTACCAGGGTCAAGGTTGCCACAGAAAATAATTATCTATGATATAAAGTAGTGAAGCTGATTTTCCAGGTGGAAAAAACTGATTCTGACGGTAGTTCCAAAAGAGAAGTATCTCCGAATCACTTTAAATGTCGATCATTAACTAAATAAACATCCATTGTAACAATTAGCCCACCATTTTAATATATTTACTTGGGTTTCATTAGAAGTTTACCCACAACCTAATGAGTGATAGTTAATGCTTATTGTTTTAAGCAAAAAGAAAAGGTTTATATCCAAACTTTATAGTTAGATCCTACAATCCTATATATCTGAATTTTATAGATTCCTCACACTCTACAATAAAAATGCACTTGCTCTCTTGTCCACACAGTCAAGCAACTGCAGAATCCTGGTCCTCCAAGAAGGGACTATGCAAGCAGATTCTCACAGGTCTTCTACAATTGAAAATTTGACTGCACTATTTATAAAATAAAAATCTGAAATACATTATACCAACCCTGAGTACCTTGGAAAAATTCCTGAAGAATGAGAAGGTACTGCCCCAATAGGAAGCTGACCCTCCCCTAGAACTTTAGTTCACATGGGCCCATTGTTCAAGTCAGATAATGTGACAGTTCCCCTTCTGGAGTGGACATAACAAAATCAGAAACAACCAAAGCGAGCTGTAAAGACTCCTGCTTGGTTTTTAGTAGAAAGCGACACCTTGCATGGGGTACAGAAAGAAACTTGTCAATGAGAGAAAAATGTGTATGTACATACCTTCTGAAGGTGGTGCGCATTCACCGCCGTTACAGTGACTTACCTTTCCGCCTGTTCTGTACGTAGTCCATTTTCTACTGGGAGTGATGTATAAGTGTGTGTAGAATACACTTGTGAGGACAGAAAAGCATTAGGCCACCATTTGGGGGGTATGGGGAAAGAAGGGTCTCCTATTGAGTCCTATGCAGACAAACTGAAGGGAACAGAAAGAACATATAGCACCTTTCTGAAGGGACTCCAGATGAGTCCATAACTGCCTGTCTCAGAGGGGAAGGAGATGTCCAAACCATGAAGAGAGAAACAGGACTCTCAATAATACCAAATACATGGAAAGAGCAATCTGATGCCAAAACCAAAACTTTCTGCAGAGAGAGCATCCTTTGCATTGTAGACATAGAGGTGTATTTGTGCCTTTAGACCAACGAATATCAAAGATTTTTTTCTCTGCATTACCAGACTCCTCATGTGTTTTTCCTTTGGGTACCTTAAGAGACTGAGGCCGTATGAAGACAAAAAGCTATGAGAAAAAGTGAAAAACAGAACAAGAGACAACTACACACATGAAACAAAAATGTTGAGCAATAAAGAATCAAGAAAAACCCAAGAGACATGATAGAGATGGTGCTGTAACTGATACTTACTTCTGCATGGGTGAGTTATAACAGGGCTTCACTGTTTGCTCAGATGACGTCATACATCTTTTTTCACAGTCAAAAGGACGGAGTTCAGATTGTAAAGCAAACTCCTACCATGAAGGCTACATTTAGAAAATCAGAAGTTCAGCTGGACACACTAAGTTGGGAGTGTTGAACAAATATCTTTGTTTCAAAAATTCCCAGTGTGCTCATCTTTAAAAGCAGCCATGTTAGGACAATCATATAAGAAAGCAGTAGAGATCCAGGTTATAGAGTCCCACATAATTAGTCTCTCCACTAGCAGCTAGAATCGCCTTACATGAAATCACCTTTCTTCCAGACTGAATCAGTGGATGGGCCTGAAAAATCACTGGTGGACAAAGGTAACAATTGGCTCTCTATATAGATAGATAGATGATAGATGATAGATAGATAGATACACTATAGGTACCAAATACATATCAATACATTTAACCAGAGATTCCAGAATCTCTGCATTACATTTGAAAGACCTCTGAAACTGCTTTAAATGTTTCTAATAGAAAAATATGATGAACTCTGAATGCTGTCATCATTTGAAAGGTCCTAGAAGTTCACTGAATTTAGAATGCAAATAAGAGTCTCAAAATGGTGACCTAGATGGTTTAATTAATGAAAAACAGAACTTAGAACACAAATATTGCCTGGGTTGTTTTGTTTTCTTTCTCAGCCACAGGTAACCTAATCTAAAGGGAAAACATCAGGAATAAGCAAGTGGAAAAACATTTAGTATTGTTGACCAGGAAACATCTCTTTGCCCTTCTCATAAGGGCACTAGAGTCCTTTACTTCCCTGGTTTCAGAAGAGCCATCCTTTTATATAATGCCCCTAAGGTTTCTCTTAACCTTTGAACTCTTTGAAAAAAAAATATCCAAGTACGAATAAGTTGTACTCACGATCATTGCACTGGTTTCCAGAATATGAGGTCATGGAACAGTCACAGGTGAAGCCTTCCCACTGTTGCATGCAGACTCCCTGGTTGGCACAGGAATCTTCCTGGCAGGTGGTACTTGGTCCTAGTAATGTCAAAGGAAAAGGGAAGAGAAGAAAAAAGCAGAAAGAGAAATATTACGAATTAATCAAATCCAAAGCAATCACTTGAATTTATTATTCTCATGCCCCAAGACATTCAAAGACACAACCACCAAAAATGTGAACTCTGTTTCATGCAACAAGAATTCAGAATATACAAAAGACAACAGAAAGACACACTTAGCCACACATTGTCAACAATTACACACAGAAGGGAGAGGGCTGAACACACTGTTCTCTTTTAGGCAGACTTTGCAAAAGAGCCTCGTCTCTACCATTCAACTAGAAAGAGATCTCACTCGGAGCATGGTCTTTCTAAATGTATAATGCTAACGCAGAAAAATGCATTCCCATGATTCTCATTAATTAAGACACGGGAGTTCCCAAAGTCTATATTGTTACATTAAGAGATGTTGAGGGATAACTCAGAGGAGGAGAAGATAGCAGCCAACATGGATTGGTCCTTTGTAGCTAATAAGCACTGAGTACTAAGCACTTCAGCTCTGTTACCTCATTAAGCTCTCCAGTGACTCAAAAAGGTAAATACTTATGATAACCAACATGCCCCAGATTGAAAAAACAAGGTCAGAGAAGTAAAATGATTTACCCAAGTTTCAGGTTCGGGTCCAGGGCCCCCTAACAAAGCCTCAACTAGCCAGCCTAAACTTGAAGTGACTCAGCACCAGGGCAGCTCCCATAGCTCTCTACCTGAGCAATCCTGATTGATGTCTTACCTCCACCTGACCCTCAGTCATCCTGCCAGTTAGTCATCCCCCCTCACTTCTGTGAACACGTTGTTACTTAGCACCACTACCACCCTTCCTGTTGTTTCACCACCACAGGTAACAGTTCTCCCCCTGCAGCGGGAAACACCTGCAGGTAACAGTTCTCCCCCTGCAGTGGAAAATACCACCGACCTCAGCCCTATGTAGGATCAGGCTTATACTCTCACTGCTAGGTTCTCAGCCTGTCTGTTCTCAGACGCATAAATGCATTTCTTACAAAATTTACCAGACCTTGTGTGCCCCTCCTTTGGCAACTTAACACCAAGGTCACATGGAATGATACATGTATATAATATAAGGTGACCAGATTTTAAAATTGGTAAAGCGGAACACCATTGACTGGGGGGGGGGGGTTCTTGATTAAAATTTGGTCTATATGGAGCAAATATAAAATTCATAGAATGCAAAAATAGTACTGTAATATATGTTTTTAAATTTTCAACATAAGTACAATTTACAAATATAATACATTAAAAATTATGCATAGTATTATTTTATTCTTTGGCATATTTCTCATTTGAGTGATTTTTTTTTTTTTAGTAGACTGCTGTCGTTGTTTAAAAGGTCATAAAATTTTTCACAAGAATTTGTTAAATTATATTTCACACCTAAAATAGCTTTCAAAGTCTCAACAATTAACTGTGATTTTTCTGATGTCCACACTTTATTTAGCGTAAAAAACAACGTATTCAGTCGCAGCATTAGTTCCTGGTAAAGACAGCGCGTATTCCACAGTTTTTAGTGCATTATTGTATAGAACATGGTTTGTTTCAAAATGATGAAATATTTCTAACCATTTGTTCTCTATTGTGATTTTTGCTGATACCCAAATTTAATTTTTTCCTTATCAATATATTTTTTTAATAATAATACCTCATTATAAAGATCATTTTCGGAAATATTACTATATGAGAAATTTTGAGTGAGTCAAAGGGATCGGGTTACACATCTCGAAACCCATGCCAGAGCTGCACGAGTGAGAGGGAGCAGGCAGGGCAGCGCTGCTGGCTCCGAGCGGTTATGCGCACTCCCCATCTGGATTCGCCCGCTGGAGACCGAGCGGCTTGCACATCGTGGAGCCCGGAGCCACAGGCCAGCATCCAGGACATGGGCCTATGGGTAGTTAGGGGACTTGAAGGCCGCCGCCCCAACAGGTACATCCTGCCTGAAATTCTTTGTTTCGGGGCCCCGCATGGGGCAGCCAGCTCTTGAGGCAGTGCAGGCGCTTCCAGGTTGAGGTGGGGTCTCCCCCTGAAAAGCGTATATTCCCTTCCTGTTCTCCCGCCGTTCCCTAGCTTTTCATGCATTCTTTCCAAAAATCAGGACTTTTTAAAAATGCCGCGGTACGTGGGACAAATTGTTAAAAATTGGAACTGTCCCACCAAAAGTGGGACGTCTGGTCACCTTAATATAATACATAAATAAGTATAGCTTTCAGGGAGCATTCTCATAATCTTTTCAGGATATGAATGAGCAAGTGAAAATATTTGACTATCTTTATGTTTCAGATTGCCATTAAAATCTCTTTTAAGGTCAGCTGGGGTCTCTCTAACCACTCCCTTTTTCAGTTTTTGCCTTGAGGGATTAAAGTTGAATCTACACCTTTGGAATTACCTGAGCTAACAGGAAATATCTTAATAGTCAGGAGACCCATGCATTTCCCAGAGGGTCTCAGCAGAGGGCGTGAGCCCTTCAGTCATCAAATGTATTAGTCAGAGTCTGATGCAAAACAACAAACAAAACACTTGACAGCGGAAAAATATATCCCCTGCCATAAATGCACATTCCACAGATTCCAAGTCGAACCCCACACAGGCATAGGCTATTAAAATGTAAGTACACAGGGCCCTAAAGGTGCATGTTCAAAAGAGATGTATGGCTAGAAAGGGTTCGTCTTCGGGGTGGCAAGGCGTTTTATATTTATTCATGAAGGGTGAAAACGGCACAGTCCATCACTCCCAGTACAAAGCTGTTAGGATGTGACATGAGAAAGTTCAAGACAATTACAAGCGCTGGGGGAGCAGCCCTGCTGCCAGGTTTCTGCAGCTCCTGCACGCTGCGTGGGTCCCCCGTGCGGAGCTGAAAGGAGCAACGTGGTCATGTTCTCAGTGGGACTTAAACTTGAGCATTGTGTGGTACAAGTATCATTAATAGTGGCAAATCAGGACAGCTCTTTTCAAAGAATAAAGGCTTCTGAGAAGTGAAGTCCAAGGTGCTCCCTGACCAAACTGCTCTCACCAGACAATGGGCTAGTAATTCAATTGAACTCAGAATCAGAAACACAGGGAAGGCTTTCCCTGGAAAGGCAAACGAACAGATTAAATTGGGAGGGGAGATACAGTAATTCTGAGCATGTTGATTGAATCTGAAGGCAAAGGCTTTTCCATGCCTTTTCCTCACCTGTAGTCAAATTTTAATCATTTTTCAAAGATCAGTTCAAATGCCTCCCCTAGATGAAACATTCCACAGTAATTTCAAACAAGTCTCCCCCTTCTTAGTGGCCACTGTACATATTATCTGCCTCATTAACTTTTGCATATGATAATGTTCCATTTAACACTTTATTACACATTGCACTGTCCTCTGCTTACATGATCCTCTAATTGATTCATGTGTGTGTTCTTTTTGCTATTTATCCCCAAAAGACGGAACACGCTTGCTGTTAGAAACCATGTAATATGCTTTCATTGTGCCCTTGCTACACTGAGTGCCCTGAGCCAGATGCAAAGAACGTGTTTCTGTAAATGTTCATCTGATCTAAATGGCAGCCACCTGATTTGCCTTCGTCTCATAGATAGGAATGGCCACAAAAAAAGAGAAAAAGGAATAAGAGAAACAAACCAGAGTGCATTGGGAAAAAAATAAGTTTCATTCTAATTGCACATCCACTGATACAAGCTATTCTTGCACAAATAAGGAGAACACAGCCATAAGAATACAACAAGGCACCTACCTAGGTGTGCCAGACACGGTACTCAGTACATTTCAGATATTGATTCAATTAATTATAAACACAGGATGAAACAAGTAGAGTTAAAATTATTAAAGAATCAGAAAAACAAGAATAATTTTCCCACGAAAGGCATACAGAATTTCAACAAAATAAAATAATTTTTTTGATTGCTGATTGAGACAGAAAGCAAAAATTTCAGAAAAGTAAACTGATTCACAGAAAAATGAGGTTGTTATTTGCAGTGTCCCACACGCAATTTCCAAAGGGAGGTTTCAAACCCACACCTGATTCACCTAACATCTATGGATATGGGTAAGCCAGAGGGTGTGTGTGTGTGTGTGTGTGTGTGTGCGTACACACACACGCGCACGTTGAACAAGAGCAGCTTAAATAAGGTATTCGTAACCTATAGCCAGAGAATGATGACATTTTAATGAAACAATGTTTTTCTTTATTAACAAGAAAAAATTTCAAATGTCATTTCAATTCAAAATTCAATTAAAAATGAACAGGAAGGCCAAGTTTTGTTCAATCATAGGAACAAAAATATGTTTGCATTGTTTATAAACAAAACAGACTTTCCTAAAGACTTAATAATTTTATCTAAAATATTCTTCCAAATTAATGTACAATTCCAGATATTTTAAGATAACATAAACCTTTTGAATGACATAGTCAGAAAGTTTTATTATTATTATTAACTTAAAAAGCACTAAGGCTTTAGGAAACCCCTTTAATAGGTATAATGTACACTACACTTTTGTATTTGATATGTAATCAATACTCACTAAAGTAGTCACATATCCTCCTGGAGAAAATAAATGGTAACTCTTCTCTGTATAGGAGGAAAGTGACAAGGCGACAAAAGTATGCATGAAAAGACAAAATAAGTTGTCACTGATGTTAGTACTTCAGTTTCTAACTCCCAGTGCCGTTTTTAGTTCACTGGGAAGGATCACATTGTGTCTTTTCTCTCTCTATTTTTTCCAGATGATAACTGTGATGGCTGCCACAAACTTTCCATCATTCCGCTTGACTGTGGGATTGTTTTTGTCTTGAAGACCTGTCCCAGACAGTCATTTCATGCCTGTTATTGCTGAAATCCACCTTTGCAGCGCATGCAAACTGATTCAGCCAACGCCTTTTCATGACCCAGAAAAGCAGACGTTGACAGAACATCTTTTATTACCTACAGGTCCTTAAGACAGAAGTGCTGCCTGAAGCACAGAACACTTGGATCGAAGCGTATTGTCTTTCTGATAGTGCCCAGGTGCAACTTTTTCAAACCTATGCCTCAAACATCCCCACTTAAAATTGAGTAAGATTGCTACACCAGCCTAATCTATCTGGTCTTGGCCATTTGGGGGAGGTGGGCTTGGTGAGTGGAAAACCTGGGAGTGATATATCTGATTTGATTCCCGATATCCATTTAAGCCTAAAGGCCCAAGGCTGGTAGACCAGTTTTTGGCATGATTTGACAATATTCATAATCTTTAATCTCAAAGCCTGTGTTGACTGTCACAGGGTTAGCATATATGAGTGAAACCTGAATGCACAGCCAACCAAAGGGTTTTCTCGTCCCATACAAAGCAGAGCTGCCATAGAAAGTAGCCTTCTGGAAGATGCCACAGATTGTCTAAAGAAATCTCGGCTTCCACTGTCAACTTTATTCTCCACTCCTGATAAGTGCATAAACATTTCCACTTTTACTTTTTAAAATTTACACTGTTTTATAGAGAGAGAATGAATGAGCCGCAACTGGGTGGGAATGAAGGAAAAGAAAGAATAGGACTAGAAAGAGGAATTCATATAGATTTATGTCTTTGTTTAAATGTACATGTGTGTATCTGTGAAAGGCCCTTACCAGCTTCCTGAGAAATCTATAGCCTCTACTGTTAAAGCAAAATAAGGTGTTGAGGCTTTAAGGAGGGTATCTGTGACATTAGAAAGAGCCTACTTACCTAGCTACATGCCATGGTCCTTTCAGCATAACTACTTCTGTAGCTCTCAGAAGTATTTCTATATTTACAGTGTTGGGTCCTCTTGGCTTTTCTAAAGAAAGTAATTTACAGCCTGACCAGGCGGTGGTGCAGTGGATAGCGCGTCGGACTGGGATTCGGAAGACCCAGGTTCAAGACCTCCAGCTCCCCAGCTTGAGCGCGAGGCCCATCTGGCTTCAGCAAAAAGCTCGCCAGCTTGGACCCAAGGTCGCTGGCTCCAGCAAGGGGTTGCTCGGTCTGCTGAAGGCCCGCGGTAAAGGCACATGTGAGAAAGCAATCAATGAACAACTAAGGTGTCCCAACGGCAACGCAAAACTAATGATTGATGCTTCTCACCTCTCTCCGTTCCTGTCTGTCTGTCCCTATCTATCCCTCTCTCTGACTCTCTCTCTGTCCCTGTAAAAAAAATAAATAAATAAAATAGTCCCAGAATGTTTTTTTTTTTAAAAAAAGAGAGTAATTTACAGACAAAATAGGATTCACCCATTTTTAATTGGCAAATCCCAATCCACTTTTATTTAATGTTAAAAAAAAGAAAGCCATAATCCTGACCTGTGTCCAGTCAGAGAGACGACTGAGAAGTGAATATTCTGTTTTCCCATTTTAAAGAAGATTAAGCAAAGCCAAAGAGCAGGGTCTCAAAGGTTGTAAAGTTTCATTGGCAGAAAGACCTCAGAGCATCTGTGTTCCCAAGACCTTACTTTCCTGCCCTGAAGGCAAGAAGTCACGCCTTGTTCATGCACAAATGGCATTGACAGTGTTCTTATCAGACACGCTCAGGTGCTCATGGTTTCCTGTTCTCAGACGAGGGTTTGGTGAGATCACTTGGTTAGAATGGTGTGAGTGCACAAGACAGAAAAAAATCTCACATGTGGGGCAGTTTCAATATCACTTCTATTCTCACTTCAGCCCTCTCCTCATACATGAGGTATAAATAAGTCAAGATAGGTATAGGTATGGGATGAAACCAAGGTGACCTCCTGAAGTCTCTTTATCTCCAATGGCCTTTCATGAGCCTTGTGCTGGTAAATACGAAACAGAGAACTCCAGGGAAAAAGAAAAAAATAGTGGCAGAACCTGATCAGTAACACTTCTGTAACCTAATTTCCATCGTGTAAAATACCCCCACCACAGCCAATCACAGGCTCATTCATGTAACACGATGTCAACCAGCTTGCAAATGTTCTGAAAATCCTTCTGCTGGTGCCAGTCCCAACTGTGATAGTCGATGAACTGCAAAGCATAATCTTGCACTTTGTGATTAAACCTATTTACCCACAGGACGCTTCCGTGCCAGCGGAGGGGTAGGGGTTGATGTCTACCCCTGACAAGGTATTTGTAAAGGGAAGAAAATGGTTGGCATCTTAAAGCCATCTTGTTCAAACTGCCCTATTTTCAGAGGGTGCCGGGGACATAAAGGTCAAGTGATGAGATCCTGCCTTCTCTTTTAAAACCATGAACAGGCCCTCAGAGGTCAATGCTGCTTCAGAAAATGTACACTAAGACCTCGTTTCCTGCGTTTCCTCCTTTTCTCAGCACTCATGTAGCAGCCTGCTGGGGTAATAGATGGTCTACTGAGGAGAGGGAGAGAAAATGGGTTTCAAAGCCCAGGCTCAACAAAAGGACGGTAATTTTAAACACTTTGCTTTAATATAATTGTGCAAATATCATCTAGAGCAGTGGTTTTCAACCACCAGTCCACAGAGCTGTACCAGTCCACCAGAAATTTCATGCTGGTCCATGAAAGAGTTAACCATCCTGATGTTGTATGAAGAATACAGAGTCCATTCACCAGTCTGCAGAGCGGTAGTTGAAAACCACTGATCTAGAACTTAGTGAAATAGTTTTCCTTCGAAAACTGTCAACTCTAAAGTCAACTTGG
The DNA here is from genome assembly GCA_037038555.1 of Rhynchonycteris naso. Lineage (NCBI taxonomy): Eukaryota > Metazoa > Chordata > Mammalia > Chiroptera > Emballonuridae > Rhynchonycteris > Rhynchonycteris naso. The sequence goes on from CM072999.1 coordinate 22,237,920, forward strand.
AGCACACTCTCAGGTACTCTCTGTCAACTGTGTACTATTTCTGCTTTGGGAATCTAGGCTCACATCATGTGGCACAGTAGGAAAAAGGTGACAGGATTTAAAATCAAGCTTTATCAGCCTGACCAGGCAGTGGTGCAGTAGATTGAGTGTCAACCTGGGATGCTGAGAACCCAGGTTTGAAATCCTAAGATTGCTGGTTTGAGAGCATGTTGGGCAGATAAAATATATTATGCTCACTTTGTTGAGGATGGTGCTGCCCACATGGAAGTTCGTTGATATTAATGTGTGTTCTGGGACAGGCTGTGGGCAGGCTGGGTCTTATAGCCTAAAGCTTAGTTTTAAGAGTAAGCTCTTCTCCACACCCTTGACTGATTGGATGATGTAGGGCGGTGCACGCTCCTGAGGAATCCCATTATGCCTCAGATGGGTGGCTTTGTATCAGAAACTTTCTTGTTTGTATAATTGGATTAAAAGTTTTGAATCTATGCTATGGTGCAGACCAGGAGCTTGCTCTCTCGGTTCCTGCTATCACCATTGCAGGGGCCTCCCTGATCCCTTGCCCTCCATGGGAAAAGCTGGTTTCCTGCTTTTCCCTTGTCTTCTCTTGTGGCTTGCCTGTCTTGGTGAGACACCAATAAACAGAATGGCCTACCATCCTCCGACTCTGCCATTTCTTCACCGTCAGCCCGAATCCAATGGGAACCTGCATGTGAATGGCCATGACGATGGTTCATGGCCTTACAGTGCAGGTTCAACTGGCTTGAGCACAGTCTCACCAACTTGAGTGTGAGATCCCTGCTTGAACATGGGATCATAGACATGATCCCATGGTCTCTGGCTTAAACCCAAAGGTTGTTGGCTTGAGCCCAAGGTCACTGACTTGAGCTAGGGGTCACTGTCTTGGCTGGAACCCCCTGGTCAAGGCACATATGAGAAAGCAAATCAACAAACAATGAAGGTGCCACAACTATGAGTTCATGCTTCTCATCTATCTTCCTTGTCTTTCTGTTTCTATCTCTCTCTCGTGCTAAAAAAAAATAATAAAATATATATTTTTTAAAAATCCAGTTTTATAACTTACTATCAATGTAACCTTGGGCTACCTATATAAATTCTCTGAAAGTGTTTCCTCATTTATTAATATAAAGATAGAAATCATTACTACCTCTCACCGTGTGAGTGTTAAATGAGATACTGTGGAAAGCTTACAAAATCATCCACAAAATAATGATAAAATCTACCACACAAGCTTGACCAGGCAGTGGCGCAGTGGATAGAGCGTTGGACTGGGATGCGGAAGACCCAGGTTCAAAACCCCGAGCTCACCAGCTTGAGCGCAGGCCCATCTGGCTTGAGCAAAAGCTCATCAGCTTGGACCCAAGGTCGCTGGCTCCAGCAAGGGGTTGCTCAGTCTGCTGAAGGCCCACGGTCAAGGCACATGTGAGAAAACAATCAATGAACAACTAAGGTGTTGCAACGGCAACAACAATCTGATGATTGATGCTTCTCACCACTCTCCGTTCCTGTCTGTCTGTCCCTATCTATCCCTCTCTCTGACTCTCTCTCTGTCCCTGTAAAAAAAAACAAACAAACTACCACACAAGGTTGTGGTCATAATGAATATATAATATGTTGAGTCTTTATTTAGCATGCGCCTAAGTACACCCTCAATAAAGGACATTATCAGTTCTGTTGGGAAAAAAAATCAAGTTCTCTCCACCCATTTTAGTTGGGTGTATAGCCAGTCCATAGTCTAGAAATAAGACACATTAAGGTACTAAGTCATTATTACATAGTTATGTGAGAATCCTGGAATACAAAGTTGAGGGACAAGAGGCAGGAAACATGGTGGGAATTCCACTTAATTCCTGTCTTTCTTATTTCTCATAATGCAACCATTTTTGAGAAACTGATTTTTATTAGGTCAAATGTTATATTTCGTTACATAAAATACAATGGAGAATGTGATGCAGCCCTTGGCTTTAGAGAAAATGAAGTGGAGGAACTATCATCTTCACAGTGAAGAAAGTTGGAGAAGTAAAATCCCCTTTAACTACTAGATGTATTTGACAGATGCCAATGCTCATCTAAAATGAATGGAAAGAATCTTTAGGTTTTCAAGGCATCCAAACCCAATATGTTCATGGACTTACCCAAGATACCCAGTCCTTAGAACCAAGTCCAATCAACACCTGCTTCCCCACCAGCACCACCAGCACCTAGCTACCATCTGGGCAGAGGGACAACATACATTTTTACAAAGGACGCCATTCAACTCTAAAAATAAAACTTTCTAGGGAAATTATAACAGTAAGAGGGAAGAGGATATTCTGATTAATCACCCAACCCAATAAAGAGCTATTTTTATTTCTCATAGTTTATGAGTCATCTGCCTCACGCCCTATAGGTCAAACAACACTTATTTTATAGTTGGGCAGCTTCTTTCTCATATGGGCAGGCTTTTAGGAGAGCGTTCCCTCTCCAGGAATGCATTCTTGCAAATAAATAGGGATTAGAAAATTACTTCCAAAAGGTCCTTAGATATTATCATGCCATTTAAGGGAACCTGAGATTCTGAGGCACTACATCTGTCAGCAATGGAACACCTCTCATGTCCTCGAGGGAGCTCTTACCCCTCTCCAAGCCTAAAGAGATGCAAAATCTGACCTGGTCAATGAAGCTCTTCCTTGACACTTTTTGTCATCACATGTAAATGTGAATGCTGTGAAAGAGTAACGCTGTGGGTGGGTTGGAACCACGTTTCACCCTTTTAGCTAGTTAAAATAACAGGCATTAGGCTCATGCCTCTTCCCTCTGTCTCGAAGTGAGCTACTTTCCTCCTAACTCTGCTCTCTGCTGCTGCTGGTTCCTGTCCTTCTCATCCATTCCCCATGCCTGCTGTCAGGGATCTTGATAAGGCGAAAATCAAACCCAAGTCTCTGTCCTCTTCACAGAGCCTAATGGTCAAGTCAAACTCCTTCCACAGAAAGTCAGTCATCCACTGTCTCCATCCTACCCTTCCTGTTTCATCTTTGAGCACATCCCTACGCGCACATCATTTTAGCCAAATTGAGCTTCTTAGAGGTGCCCAAATTGACCAAGTGCTTGAATGTGCCCCCACTCCCCCACCCCCCATCCACCCGACATACATCCTTCAGACTCAGCTTGAATGCTGTCCGAGAAAATCTGGCAAGCACCCGCCATGGACAACCACCACTAAACACAGCCCAGCGGTCCTGCCCCATGCTCACGCAGCACACGCCACTTCCTTCCGGCAGAGCAGCTTGCACTCTGCATTGTGGTCACTTGCTGGCCTCCTGCTGAAGCCAGAGACTGGATCCCACCTGAAACTCCAGTGCCTAGCTGAGCCCCTGTTAGATGGGAGTAGCTGAGTTCCTGTTAAAAACAACAGCACAATCACTGGGGGAGTTACAATAAACTAATAAAATTTCAAAAATAACACCACATCCAATACATAAGAGGATGCAAGCTGCTGACCTGTCCAGACTCACTATACCCCTTTCTGGATCCCACCGTTCAAGTTCCTACCATTTGCCTTTACATTTTAGACTCTCATTTCTTTGTCATATGTTTTTACTGCCCTTAACACATAATGGTAATTAGTACCGTTCGTATCCACAGGTTGCTTCTAAAGAAGCCAGAATACATATCATTCTATACCCTCATGTCAGGAAAATAAAAAGTAAAGACATCTGCATCCTAAACGTCTTTTGCCATAATGTGTTGAGAGAGAAAGATGATCCAAAATAATGACAAAGAATAACAAGGCCCTGCCACAAACAAGGAGACTGTCAAGTCATTACAAGAATGGAATAGAGTGGGTCAATGTGCTAGGTTCTGGGGGTTCAAAATCCACATAGCTCTTACCATGAAGAATGGAAAAGTCTACGAGGAGATACAGTTGTCTGGTTTTAGCTTAACAAATCTGTTCACGAGGAGCTATAACAACCTTGGATTGTCTTTTAGAGTAGCTCGAACCCTGCACCCACCCACCCACCCTCCATTTACACAGTGACATGTAGACCTCTTTTGACAATTGAACAGAATGTTTAAACACAACAACTTTTATTATTACTTAAAGGGGTCTACAGGCTTTCAAAATGAAAGCTATTCTACAGCTACCTTAGATTTCAAAGTACTAATTCATCATTTTCTTTTTCATTCATTTTATTATAGATTTAAAAAGATTATATATTATACATGTAAATCTGCTAAAAGGGGATGAAGGAGAAACATATACCAAAATGGCTAGAGAAAGGCCTTCTTAGTTGATGTCCACCCAAGACACAGACACTGGTACTAGCTACCCGCCTGACATATAATAAGTCACGGCAAAGTAAAGGGTCTTCCAGGTGAGAAGTAATTTTTTAAAGCTATCTTTGTCTCAGTCACTTCCACCATCTCTGCTGATTACAAACTCTGCAGAGACCATCTGAAGCCCAATCCTCTGCATAATTATCAGCCAAAAAAACAAATCCCTAAAAAGCCTGTTCCTGGCTTGCTATTCAGAGTCAAAGTAGCCTGAGATGACAGGACCAGTGAACCATTCCTGACTTTGAAAGGTGCCTCTTTGAAAGGCAGAAGCAGCACCTTCTGCAGTCGATTCACTGAGATGTCACATGAAGGCATTGGAGAGGGTATGCGGGATTAAACTGACAGATCCTCTTCTTCCCCGAGGATACTTTGTTCTTTAGATTACAAAACAGGGAATTAAAGCCCTCAACCGAACTCCCTGATAGGAAATACAAATCTCTAGAATGGCTTAATGATATTAATATCCCCCAAATGCCTAAAAATATTTCCTTAAAATGTGCTCGAAAAAAAATGACATTCTCTTCCATAAGGCCCAAGTGCTCAACAGTCCTGCTCTGAGAAATGACCTCCCTGACCCAGGAAATAATAAATTAAGAACTCAAGTGGCCTTTTTTACTTTTTCTTTTTATAAGTGCTACCTTCTATCTATAATGAATACTATGGCAACTACTTGGAAAGGCATTTAGCCATTGACAGAGGTGGATGGATGTGTTCTTGGGTATTTCCAATGTGGGATGCTGTCAAACCTCTTTGGTGCCCCCAAAACGAAATCAGCTCCCCAATTCCCAGGGGCCTTGTCTTTGTTATTCTCTCTCATGCATTGATCTGGGTGTTCTGCCACTCTTTCTGAAGAACACAGGAGTTCAGCCCCCTCCCACAGTTGCTGCTGTCCAAGAGGTATGACAGCTTAAAGGCCCCTGAGAAAAGATACCAAGGTTTCCACAGGGCATCTTTCAGTCCAAAGGGATAATGGGAACAAGAACCTTCTCTACCTTGCAGGTCAGCTTTGGTCAACGCAACTTTGTTAGCGAAAGAGCAGAAAAGGTGAAAACAATAACCAGAGGTTAGTAAGAGGTAGAGTAAACCAGGGTCACATCACAGAAACAAAAATACAAGCGGCATAACCAACATCACAGAAACAGACAGTTGAAATGCTCTACAGGTTCTCCAGCGACAGCACAGATGGAGGATGCATGGACCAGGGCGGAGCAGGCCTCGTCAGAGCCACGTGAGCAGAGCAAGGGCAGGAAGACACAGGACTTGACAAAGCACAAGCAGTGGTCACAAGAGCCTTTTCACATCCACACAGCCAACGCCCAAGCATACGGTCCAGAAACTGATTCTCCATCAGTTAGGATAAACACCAAGAATTCAGGGGAGTGCCTGGTCAGACGGAAAGACATGTGTGCACAACCAGACAAGAGCCCACAAACATAATTCTGCACACTAGTTAAGCATGGAAGAGTCACTTGGGAGTATTCCACATAATCTCCTGAAAATCCTACCAGGAATAAATATAACAGTAGAATTGGGCAACTGTAGCAAGGTGATTTGGAAGTACAGAAGAGCTTAATTCTTTTAATTTATAAAGATGTAGCCAAATCCAAATGGCTATGGGCAAGAAGGCACCAAACCAATGTCTTTTTAGTTTATTCATGCCAATCTTGGAATGAAGCACGGTGTTTCTCTCTGGTGTGTACCATCTAGGATTGTGGGATTGCATTTCCAGTCAATATATGCCCCTGAAGCAAAGCTGGACTCCAGATAGATAGTGATATATACCAGCTGAGTATTGAATCAGATGTTGTTATAAAATTTCTTGTTTTGAATCAGACATTATAAAATTCTTAGTCCAAATTGAGAGGCTGCAAGTCACAGGTGCTGGCTAAGACTTGTCTAGAAATCACACTTAATCTATATTATACACCCTGTCTATCAAAACCTAGTTCAAGATGCTTTCTTCATTCATCGTATAAACAATGAAGAACCAAACAGTAGTGGGTGAATGTGTTCTAAAATAGTTTTGAACCCTTTTGGGTGAGATATACTAGAGAAGGTAACATAGTTAACTAAAATTAAGCATCTTGAGGGGTCATTACTGACTATCTTGACAAGAACGTGTGATATATTCTTGCCTATGTTCCCCAGATATGAGAAAATAAAACATATTTACTATCTTGAAATGATTCAGGTTTTCGTTCTTAGTAATGGCTTCTCGTGCCCTCCCTGTTTCCTGTTCTAGACATAGACATGATAAATCAAGAAATGAGTCCTATTTCCTATGACCCCCACACTGACCAGCACTCAGAGGCCTTCCTGAGGGCTCCATATTCTAGGCAGAGATTCAGAATGACAGTGACACTCCTCTTCACTCTCTTCAAGGCCCTGTGCCCTTGACTGCCTGCCCCATAATCTTCCAAAACACCCTTAAAGAGCTCCTGGGATCTCTGAGAAGGGCTTATTCAGCATGCTGCACATTTCCAATGGCAGCAATTTAGGCCTTAACCCACTTTTTGGACCCATTTTTCCTGGCCACTTTGGCTAATTATCCAAGTCATCTGTGTACAATAAACAAGAGCCTTCCTCCCTCAGCACTCATCTTGCACTTGGCCCGACTCAGCGGGGCCGCCATAGTGCCCCATGGGAAACCATGGCAATAGAGTGCAGTGTTATTAGGCCCATGGGACTTGCCATAGATTCAGATGGCAGAGGCATCAAGTCACAATACTTGGATTTGAACAGCCACCCCCACCCAAGGGAGGGTCAGAACCCACCAGAACACATGTGATGAATCACACGGAACTGCACATAAGCTGTAGGTAGGGAAAGGAACGTTTTCTCCCATCGAATGGGTCATTTCCTTTCACTAACATGCTCACTGGTTTTCTTAAAGCTTTCTTAACTGGGATCTACTCCCTCCTTTATACATTTTAACCCACTTTCATGAAAGTTATTTTAGACTTTTTTTTAAGCCAATGCTACAGCTTTGTGATCTCTGATTACTATAATCTATAGAACTGTGCTTCCAATATAGTGGCCACAGACACGTGTGACTATTGAATACTTTAAAGAGGTGTGGTCTGAATTGAGGTATGCCACTAGCATAAAATACATACTTGCCTTTGAAGGCTTCATATGAAAAAAAGTAAAATGTCTTAACAATTTTATACTGGTTACAAGCTAAAATGATTTGATTTTGGATATGTTGGGTTACATTAGATAAAATGTAAAATTACATTTTTACCTGTTCTTTTTTTTTTTTTTAATGGAGCTACAAGAAAGTTTAGTTACATAGGTGACTCATATTCCTGGCAGGCGCATTTGCTGTCGAGTTAAAGGAATGACTCCTGTTAACTATTAAGTCTGAACAGCTGATGGCATGATAAAAATATTTGACATTTGAAGAGTGCCTTTATGCTTTGTAATATGTGCTTCTATAGTATGATTTAACTTGATCCGATGAATTATTCCAAGATAATTGGAATTACTGTCATTCCACAATCTTCTAACCCGAGACCTTCCCAATTTAATTCCCAAACGCTACATCAATCTCAAGATTGCCTTTTAACACCTGAAAGAACTGAAAGCAGGGCAAGAAGAGAAACGCTCTCGGGCTAACTGAAACTGCATTTCCAGGGAAAGAAAGGCAAGTGGCCACTGTAAGGGGCTTGGTGATCCCCAACCTTCTGCTCCTCATATACACACGCACACCATGTTTGGTCCACAGAACTCAGGAGATATTCCCGGCCAAGGGGAACTGCAGTGGGTTATAGGAACAATCAATCTTATTATGAATGCCTCCTGGGAAACTGACTCACTCTTAGGGAAAGAGAAACAACTTCCACACTGCCAATCAGCCTGGGAAGCTGATGGGAAGCTTTTAGAAAAATGAGCTTTAAGGTGGCGAGCGAACCCAGATGAAAGCCGGTTAAGAACAAAGCGGTAAGGGAAGTTGAACACAGGAGATGAATGAATAGGTCTGATGCAGTAAATCAGCAATTTTCAACCAGTGTGCCATGAGAATTTTTAAACCATGCCATATCTATTTAGTCTGGGGCCCTGACCTCTTTTCCCTTAGAGGGAGTGTCAAATAAAAAAAGAAAATGACAACAGCCAACACAATAATAGCCATCTGATATGAATAAATCAAAAGTATACCTATTTGTTTTGTTTGATCAGCAAAAAATATATTTCTGTGTGTGCCTCCAAACTTCAGTGATTCGTTTATGTTTGCCATGAGATGACAAAGGTTGAAAATTGCTGCACTAAATTAATGAGGGATACAAGAAAATGCAGTATTTTGCACAAACAAAGGACCATGAGGCTCAACCAGACAAAAGGACAGAGATAGATCCTGGTGACAGGTCAGAACATCCTTTCTGCCTTTCCAGTTAGGAAAAGAGTCACCTTTTCAGCCTACCCAAAGCCTCTAGGAAAGGCTGGAAATACTTACTGCTGCCCCTGCTGGGTAGAACTAGGTTGTTTTTTTAAACACAAAGTTAAGAACTGTTGGACTCAAGAGTACCTGTAAAATTAAGTGAGTACCTGAAAAGACAGTGGATCACCTACAGAAACAGGCTGAGCATGGTCTGTTGTGCCGCATTGGTGAGCATGCAATGTTGTTATATGTCTCACATAAAATAATATTGGTGAATAATAATCCTACCATTTATTGAGTACTTACTACACATGTACCAGGCATTTTATGTATATCTCTGATTTATGGATATAACCTCTCCAGGGTAAGTTTTATTACCCCATTTTACAGGTGAAGAAGATATAGACCAGAGAGGTTATATAACTTATCAGATGTCACACAGCTAACAAGAGCTACAATTTGGACCAAAATCCAAGTCTTTTCTATATCAAGACCCACGCTGTTCCAGCACACCACACCAAGGCTCTGCTTAACAAAGCCTAACTTCCAGTAAGTACCCAATAAATGTTAGTTTTGCTATGGCATTCTGACATCATTTTCCTACCTCCTGCTGGGTTTGCATTCAATAATGCAGTCACCATTAGCAACATAAGAAACACCTTTTACTAATGGTGACATCCATGTAAAAGTCTCAGGTGTGTACCTCCCCGTGCATTAATGTATAAACAAACGCTCCTGATGCCCTTTCAGCCATGCTGGAAGCCAAGGCACCAGTCAGGAGAAGCCTGATGTCAATGCCAGGAGACGTGCTCCATCGGCAAGTATGTGACACTGGGAAGACATCTGCCAGCACACATTCCTGGAGCCTGAGGCACATGTCTTCACATACTCAGCAATGAAGAGAAGACAGTGACGGTGATGCAATGTCAGGTGGTGAATGGGTGTTGAGAGGGGACCGGTAAACCGAGGAAGGGGCACTGGCAGAGGCAGCAGGGAGGCTCGGCGCTGGCGACAAGGCTAGAGCTTAACCAGAGAGAAGGCTATATACCTTCACAGCCACGCTCAATCTGTCCGCTCCGATGGAGCGCATCATTGATGAGGTCTGGCAGGCGCCCGTTCAAGTCCACTGATGCCAGGCAGCCCTGAAAGCCGTCGCGGGAGGCCACCAGCTTAGGGAGGTTGCTGTACATGCCTTGGGCCAGGCCCGCCATGTAGAGGTCACCTGGAAAGGAAAGCAGATAGAAAAAGCCAATGAGTAAAGCACTGGAAATCTCGACAACTAAAGCCAATGTATTGTGGGCCATCTACTTAGATAATGGTAATAGAGCTGGGGAGAAAAACAGTGGAAGCATAATAATGAACAGAGTTTATACATTGTACAAAAATAAAATAAAATAAAACTAACGTTTCTTATGTGTCATTCATTTTATAAACATCATCTCACAAGTTTTAATCATTATACCCAGTCTAGGAGGTAGGTACTGCCGCCATTTTACGATAAAGATTAATAATAAATTCAACAAAACCATTTAACGAGTGCTTTTTATGTGCCTGTTACCAATAGCACACTGAGGTTTTTACAGACATTATTCCATCAAACTTCCTAACAGTCCATAAACTTAGCAACAGTTACTATCCTCATCTTGAAAAGGAGTGTACGGAAGCTGGACCAGGCTCAAAAATTTTCACCAACGTCACCCAGACAGAAATTAAGCCAACTGAGATTCCAAAACCTACATTCCTTCCTCTCTATTGGGGGTCTCTCCTTATTTTAACATTTATCACTTCATCGCTCAGCCCCCAGAGTAGAGAGAGAAAACAAACCATCTCTGGAGAAGTGGTGTAAGGAAAAACTGAATACACTACATTATGATATAAGTGAATGTTGTTAAAATAGAATATGCATGATGCATCAAAAGCACAGAGTGCTCATCACCTGCGGTTTGCCTCTGAAACAGCCTTTTGATTGTAAAATAAAAATAAATAATGCTCTAACAAGGATAAATGTTTTTACAAGATTTACCTTTCAAATCCAGATTTTTGGCACCATTGATAACCTGAGTGACCACCTTAGTGTCCACTTTCAGGCTGTGAGTGTTGCTGTTGTCCCGGGTAATGACGACATTGTGCCACTGGTTGTCATTCAGGGGGCGGTCACTGTTGCCTTTGATTACATTGGGACCATTTCCAAGGTCAAACACATAGTGGATGTACCTAAGAGGGAAAACAACCACCCGATGACTTGAGATTCCCTGAAGTCATTTAATGGCAATGCGTGGATAATGACATCTGAGGCTTTGAATCCGCCATGCTAAACTGGCATCACACAGGAATAATTACAGCTTGATTTAGCATACAGTAAGAGTCACCGCCTACTCTATCAGACTTCAATTTCATACTCACAGAGCCTGCTTCTTCAACACTACCTAGCAAACATTAGAGCCAGGAAGTAGTGCAGATGGTTCACTCTACAACAGCAGGGGGCGACTTTTTTTTTTTTTTTTTTTTTTTTTAACAGGGACAGAGAGAGAGTCAGAGAGAGGGATAGATAGGGACAGGCAGACAGGAACAGAGAGAGGTGAGAAGTATCAATCATTAGTTTTTCATTGCCGTTGGGACACCTTAGTTGTTCATTGATTGCTCTCTCACATGTGCCTTGACCGCGGGCCTTCAGCGGACCGAGCCACCCCTTGCTGGAGCCAGCGACCTTGGGTCCAAGCTGGCGAGCTTTAGCTCAAGCCAGATGGGCCCGCACTCAAGCTGGAGACCTCCGGATCTGGAACCTGGGTCTTCGGCATCCCAGTCTGACGCTCTATCCATTGCGCCACCGCCTGGTCAGGCGAGGGGGCGACTTTTAAATTCACAATCATGAGTTTGTTTTTGGTGTTTTGCTTTTGCTTTTGTTTTGACTATTTTCCAGCACATTGTAGTAAAAATATATTGAAGACAGAACTGATTTTTTCAATGTTCATCGATGGTCTCATGGAGCACTGAAAATATCTATATTTCACTTCTTCCTATAAATTTAGTTGTTTCAGATAGTACTGCTGGCCCAGAAATAGATGCAATGTACCTCACATTACTCTTTTGCAATATAAGATTTTTTTTTCATAGGTTTCGGCTACTTTTCATAGTAAAAAAAAAAAAAAAAAAGAGGCTGATGGTATTGACTTAGTAGAATATTTTAAATAAGCTTATTTTCTTCCAGCCTTAATCATTACATATTTTTAATCAATGAGGATGAGAGCATGTATCAGAAATAGAGGCTGGGGAGTAAAGCAGATACTTCTTTTCATGTGCAGAGTTTATATAAGGTTTGAGCCAAGGTATCTAATATAAATGATATGATTGCTTCCACTTACCCTTTGACTAACTCAACTGCAATGAAGTCATTGCCATCACCACTATTGAAGAGAATGAAGCCATCAGCCGAGGTGGTCTTGAACTGGAAGAAAAGGTGCATAGAGGTGTAGGCCTGCAGGGTGGCCAAGCTCAGGTAGCTGCTCTTGGTTTTGAAGGTAACAGGGTCAGCGATGATGTTCCTCAGTCCAAAACGAGCCTTCAGTTCACAATAGTCAATGTCGCCATTCTTGCACAAGTCAATGTAGAGCAGGCCATTAAACATGAGACTCTGCAAGTGGCCAATGAAACTGGAGGGGACAACGGAGATGTAACGTTTCTCGGTCATGATGCCAGTTTCAATGTTGTGGAATTCTAAGCGGGTATGATCTCCCAGCATTGTGCCTATGAAAATCATAAATGAGACACCAACAGGAAGAGTTACCATGTTTTGTCACAGCATCTTTACTATATCTTTAAGGTCTGATAGTTTCCCACAGAAAATATTCAGTTTCCTTGAGTCCCAGAAAGCAAAATTATACAATATTCACTTGACATGGCCTCAGGAGGCGCTGGTCGCTGGCCTGGTGCATGTTACACACCCTGCATCCCAGGTGCTCCTCCAGCTGCTCAGATGTGCTGCCATATGAGAAAACAGGAGCTCATGGGTAATGCAAGCTGGAGGATAAAACTGTTAGTTTTCTTTATTCTGAAGAACTGGGTACTGGTATGTAAGAAAAAAAGTTTTTTATTTATTTTTTTGCCCTAACCCTTGTAAAGACACAGCAAACAAGTCTTAGGTAGTCACAACCAAATATCATTTGCTGTAATAATTCACCCCCTAATGATTCAGTAGCTAGTACAATCACGCACCACATAATGACATTATTTTGGTCAACAACAGACCGCATATACAACAATGGTCCCATAAGATTATAATGGAGCTGAAAATTCCTATCACCTGATAATGTAGCCATAGTAATATTAGAGAGCAATGCATCACTCATGTGTTTGTGGTGATGCTGTTGTAAACAAACCCACTGCACTGCCAGTTGTATAAAAGTATAGCACGTACAATTATAGATAAGACGTGATGCTTGATAAGGATAGTAAATCACTGTGCTACAAGTTTAGGTATTTTGCACACTATACTTTTCATCTTTATTCTAGTGGGTACTCTTTCTACTTATTTAAAAATAAAGAAGTCTGCTGCAAAACAGTAGGCTGTGTTACAATGGCAGCATCTCCATGCCTCTGTGTTTATCTCATCTCCTGATTGCACCCTTTTCTCTTGTGCTTGATTGACTCTCATGTTGCTTTGTACAGTAACATGCTGACCAGCCATGTCACTTAGAAGCTATAGGCTGTACCATATAACATATGTGTGTAGTAAATGAAACGATCCCAGTTTCTGTAAGTACACTCCATGATGTTTACACAACAGTGAGATCACCTAAGGGCACATCCTTAGAGGGATCCCTGTTGCTAGGTTGTGCATGCTATACTTTGGGAAAAGTTCCTATTGTAGATTATCAGTTAACTTTATTTTCCCAGCAACTGTTGCTTTTTCTGACAATAACACCTGATTTTCTTTTGGAAGGTGACCCTCCCCACTTCACTTTTAAACCATCTGGGCTGGATGAAGATGACCTCATCCTAGCTTCTGAAGTAACCAACCAACTTTGACTGAACCACTCAGTATATTTTATTCTTCAGCCTTAGAGTAAAACCTGAGAACTAAGAAGCAGTCTTCAAACTGTGGCATGATTCTGAACCACCTGTAGGATGGTAAGAACACAGTTAGCTTAGTCGTACATTCAAAGTTTATGATTCAAAAGTCTGGGGTGAGGCCTGAGAATCTGCATCTCTAACAAGTTCTGAGTTGATGCTTATGTGGATGACCTTGAAACCACCCTTAGAATCAACACAGTACCAACACCTCATGCTGGTCCAGTAGCATTCAGCTCCAGGGGTTTTGCTAGCACACTTATGAAAGAGGTGCCTTTGCAAAGAAGGCTTGCTGAAGGGGGGAGAAGATAGCCTAGAGCACCAGGGGCCATGAGTTAACCAGAGGGACTGGGCCTGCCTGAGGAGAAAGGGGACCCAGAAAACAACCATAAAATAGAGAAATGCAAATTCTACAGGATGGTATCATTTGAGATCTGGATCCATCTAGCCACCACTGGACTTTAATTTCATTGGTACTTAAAAACATTCGAGTTGAGCTTCTGACATATGCAACTGAAAGATCTCCAGCTGAAACAAACTATGAGATCTTTCCTCACCTCATTGACCCAAAAGTGGGGAGGGACTGAAGCAGGGATCATCAGACACAGAGACCGGCTATTGTAACAACAAAGTCAAGAAAACATCATCAGTTTGGCCAGAGGAGAATGTGGCTCCTTCAACATTCCTACAGAGATGAGTCATTAAAATTTGACAAGTCATGTCCCAACTGCTCACCATTAAAGGAAAGGGAAGGGAAATTTCCCTGCCAGACCTCTCCTGTTATCTTTCTCATGAAAGAAACTCCACCAGCAAGACACTCCTAGCATCTCTCTACCCTTTTTCTTACAACTCTCCAGAGGAAAAGGAGTGACATAATCTGAAAGAATAAGGATAATTTGCACAGAGATAATCCCTATGCAGAATTTAGAGCCCAGGACTTCCTGTTTCCCTTTAGGGGAGCAAGCTGTCTTTAGGAAACTCCCTCCACCCCCATATACCCTACTCATCCACAGCCTGGGTGTCAGAGGAGCAAGCCTGCCTTCCGTGGAAGATGCTTGTCACAGTCCTGAATCGGTGTTTAGGTGGGCAATTCCATCCAATTCTGAGGTTCAGGAGGTGTAAGCCATATTTTTCCAATATCAGCTTATTAATAAAAATTATATTTTATTTCTACCTGCCTGGCATTTTTCTCCCTCTATTGGCATAGAATTCAGGTGGCAAAAAAGAGGGGGTTGTTATTTTCTTGGGTCCCTTAAACTTGAATATCTGGGAGATTCAAGCAGATCATAACTTCAATGCTCAATATTAATTTCATCTCCATGGAAGCATACTCGAGACCTAATTCAAAGAATTGCTCATATAACACAAAGCAGATTTTATGAGCGTCTATGTGGTAATTTGATGACTAGTCACAAATCATTTTCTTAATATAAGCAAAAATAAAATGATGTTAGTTAACTAAATATAAAATTATAAAAGAAAAAATATCAAATGCAACATAAATCTGCTAATGACTGAATAACTAGGAGAAAGAATTACTGTATAAAATGACTTAGTATTGAAAACTGGACTGGTCATAACAATGCAAAGTAGCCTGACCTAAATTCACATGTTCTAAAACAATAAAGTGATAGAAATAAACATCCAATGTCAATGTAGATACAGGTGTTTACATCAGGGATGGGGGCTGGAGCTGGAGAATGATGGGGTAGGAGGGAAAATCATCACCAATCTCCATGGTGACATAGGAGCTGAATCATGATGATGCTGGTAGCCATGCTAGTTTTTATTTTACATAAAAACAAACAAAACCATAATGAGAACCAAGAGTAACACGTGATCACTGGTGAAGATTGGGTTTACAAAAGGAATCTGAAGAGTTTATTTTAAAGCCAACTGGGAGCTTTTAAAGATATCATAGATTAACTGACCAACAGAATTGAATAGTTAGAAAATTCTGTTTACTAGAATATGAATTTTTCATGTAAAAATTATATGAAAATCATGTAAGATTGAGATAGGAGAGAGACTGAAGGAGGATAGAAGGGAAACTAACAATGGAATTTGAACACTTAGCCCAGGGACCAAGACTAATTTAGGTTTTAACATGACTAAGAGCATTTTCCACCAAAAATCCGGGGTGTGGAGAAGGGGATGGGGCCAAAGTTGAAAAGAAATTGGCTTCTCCATGTGCTAAAGAAACTCACATTGCTGTGGATGAAGGGTCCCAGAAAAGTATGCTGTTTTACTCAGAAAAATCATTGAAGAGATTGCTTAAAATTTCAAATGTGTACTAAACTAAGCAATAAATATTTTTAAAAAAATGTACTACCTAATCGGTATTAATAAGCAGGAACCTTTTCATTTATCTCTTCTGAATGCCATCTGTAGACTAAAACTCCTTTCCATTTAAGGGTGAAATGTACGCACACTTCACAGCAGCTGCTTTCAAATTTTAGAGGAAAGAGGAGTAGGTGGGGAGAAAGGTAACAACGAAAACCCAAGACTACTGACTACTCCCTAGCCAGGCACTGCACTAGGCACTTCATAACCACCATCAAGGTCATTGTCACTGTAAAACTGTAAGTATCATTATCTAGCTTTAGAGGCATGGACACTTAACTGAGAGAAGTCAAGAAATATTACCAAAGTTTGTACAGGTGGTAAAGAATAGACCCCCACATTGAACTAGGTGTATTTAATTTCAAAGTCCATACCTTAACTTTATACTATACTCTCTTTGGAGAAGAGGCTTGACTGGTTCCTTAATTATTGCCCAAGAAAGGCTGTAGGTGAATTTTTTTTTTTACAGGGACAGAGAGAGAGTCAGAGAGAGGGATAGATAGGGACAGGCAGACAGGAACAGAGAGAGGTGAGAAGCATCAATCATTAGTTTTTCTGTTGCCGTTGTAACACCTTAGTTGTTCATTGATTGCTTTCTCACATGTGCCTTGACCGTGGGCCTTCAGCAGACCGAGTAACCCCTTGCTGGAGCCAGTGACCTTGGGTCCAAGCTGACGAGCTTTTGATCAAGCCAGATAGGCCCACGCTCAAGCTGGCGAGCTCGGGGTCTTGAACCTGGGTCCTCCGCATCCCAGTCCGAAGCTCTATCCACTGCACCACCACCTGGTCAGGCTGTAGGTGAAATTTAACTGTTGAAAAGTCCATACAGAAGCTGTCATGATGAGTTCACACTTCTTCCCAGTGGCCATGTATCTAATGCCAGCCCATCTAATTCATGGGCAATATATCCAGCACACTCCCTGTAATAGCTATGTTGCCTTGGCCCCTCTGCATGCCTTCACTTTCATGTTTCATTGGTGGCCAGAAAGCAGTTTATAGAACAGCCCCTCAGAGGGATGTAGTTTGTTGAGAGCATAAATCATGGAAAATTTGGCCAAGTTCCCATGAGACATTAACACATAGCAGATGAGCATGTAGGCTCTGAAACGAGACCATCTGGGTTACCTAACTTTTCTGTGCCCCAATGTCCCATCTGTGAAATGGGTATGAAGTCATCAGGATTCAGTGTATCAATACGTCGACAGTACTTAGAATAGTGCCCAGTGCTTATAACTATGCCAACTATGCAGCACTCCTGTCTTTCCTGTCTCTGAAATGTGTTAGTTTTCCGCTTCTTGTTTTCTTGCTTTCATTAGAACCCAAGATCTGTTCAGGTAGGGACAATTTCTCGCCTCTTTTAGATGTCTGATAGCAGGAGGGCCTGAGTGTAGCAAATATCCTTGACATCTGTACTTGAAGCATCTACTCTGGAGTCACCAAGTCTGCACATGAGGTTCCTGGCCAACACCAAGAGCTTAACAAAGCAACCGTGACCTCCCGACTCCCAGACAGGGGGAAAGAAGCAAAGAAAAGGAAGGTTTCCAAAGTCTCAGTAAAGGATGCACATTTTGCCCACAATCCCCCAGCTCCACGACTCCTACAACCTCTTCTCTACGACATCAACATTTTCAAAACATTGCAAAAATAATAATAATTTTTTAAAAAGATCTGCAACCCAATCAGGTTGGCAAACACTGCACCCTGTTGACAATGAGCAATGTGTATTAATTAGTATATTAAAGGCTCCTAATAAGTCTTACGATAAAGAAACCCACTTCGTGTTGTTTAGCCTGTCACTCTCTACATCTAGCTCATATGTTTTGTTATTGTGAGGAACACGCTTTCCATGGAAAAGCTTTGGACAATGACTTTTTACGGCTGGGTGCTCTATGTGGAATATGGGGGGAGGGAGGGAGAGGGACCAGAGGAGACAAACAGGGTGAATTTTTTTGCACCAGCAATCAGTTCTGAATGGAATAGGTGGTTCATGCAGCATTAGGCCCCAACTCTGAGGAGCATAACCCTAGTGAGATATTCTTTTAATTTATTCTTGATAACAGAAATGCAGCTCAATCAATCAATCCTTATTAACTGTCAACTGAACTTAATACATTTCCAGGAATATATTATATTATAATAAATGAAAACCACCAGGCTGAGGAATATTTATGTCTTTGCTTTTGATTTCTTACTGAGTTTGGCCTATTCTTTGCATCATTTCCACAAACTAGGTGAAAATCTGACACCCAGGAGGGCCCTGAACAACATGAAAGAGATTACTAAATAAGCCAGTAAAACACTACTTCATAACGGGAGGACTGAGTGGTATTTTAATTTCATTGCCAGATTTTAGGACTTCTGTGAGCTAAAATTAAAATTCCCAAACCCCTTATCACTATGAAAAGCAGTCCAAGGCTGTATGTAGCTCATAAGCAAAATGGCTCTTTTCTTCTCCCAAATTTCTTTTATCCTTATGGTGGCTTTTTCCCCATCAAGTAGGGGGTAAGGCAGAAAATGAGAGTTTCATTAATTTCAAATATCAAATTACTGGATGACTTGAGTATGATATGGTTTAGTCCTGCTTTCAAATTATTAGCGGAAAAGAAAGCACGCTTTATAACTGCCTTTATCCTAAAGTTTCTAAAATTTATAATAACGGAGGGAGGTGATACCCATTACTGTAGTTTTAGTTCTGCAGCTAGCTCTTCATTCTCTATAGCTTTCAGGGTATGTAATTTGAGACTGTTGGAAGAAATTGGGCTGAAGTCGCCATCTAGTGGCTGCCTTTCAAAACACATGGTAAATACTAGAGCATTACTTTTGGCTTTACTGGGCCAAACCCAGGGGACTTAACCAGGCATCTGGGACTGAGCTGCTTTTGCAGACTCCTGTCTGCCCTAATACCTCATGGAGCATTCTAGAATTATTAATTAAGGATAACTGTGGGTTCTAAACCATTAACTATTTTTACATCTCTTTGCTCGCATTCATTACATAAGGTTCAGTGATCCTTCAGGCCTGTAAAACAGGAACCTTACCTCCCACTACTAAATTAGGCCTATGGACATTTGGAAGGTTTGGGATGGCTGTTGTGGCTCTGTCTTCATTTTGGGAGGAAGGGGACTGGGTCTCGTAATCTACCTACTGAATTGTATTCCCCATCTCACCCTCATCCATTTCATGTTTTCCCTGCTTTGTAAGACAAATGATTTTCTTAGATGGGTTATGAAGCCCAGCAAGAAGCTTGATCTAGTGAAATCACACAGACATGAATTTGGAGTTTAATCGCATAACTCTAAGTTCCAGGTTCCCCTTACATGAAATAACAATGGAACACTAACGTTGTAAGGCAATTTACAGAATTACAGAAGATGGAAGGAGCTGATAAGTATAAGACAGCTAATGTAGTCCCGCTGATGACCGGCACTGGCTACTTGCTCATGTTCTTCCTCCACCCACAGACACTGTCACTCTCTCCCTCTCTACACACACACCTGCACATGTGCATACGTGGCTCACTACTATAATTACTAACTCCCAAAGTTAAAAAAAAACCATACACACACAGGCTTTTAAATATAAAATTAAGTTACAGGACCAATATTGCAAAAACTTTATACTGAAAATTGCCTTAGTAATAATAGAATATCCAGTTGAAAAATGAAGAAATGAGCAAAAGAAAATTTAGTGTATTTCTCCCAAAAGCATAAAGCATTTCAGTGACAATGACAGTACTACATCCCAAGGCTCCTGATTCCAATCTGACTGTCCTATTCACAGAAATGGCCTAGGCCACTGACCTCATTTGACAAAGCCCAAAAATGGTTAGTGACCTTCTCAACACCCTGCAGAGAATTAGCATCAGAGCCCAGGTCTCCTGATGTCAACAGTGTCCCTGCAATGCCCCCTGATGCCCCACCTTTCTTTCCCCAAATGGACAGGAATCCTGGATAACAGAGACACACTGCTGCAGAACACACAGAGTGTAAATTTATGGAATGCAGCATCGAAGACAGACTGGAAGGTGGCATCTCTTTCACCCTAAACCTCATTAATTACACTCACTCATCCAATCCTGCCTCAGGATCTGCCTTCATACACCACTCCTGCTGTCTCCAACCCCACCTCTTCTGATTGACAATTATAATCTTACCCACTCAAATTAGAAGCTCATGATAGTCCTTGCCTTATGGTCAACTACCTGAGTCCTCTCTAACCTACTAGATTGGTTCACTGAGAAAATGGGTATCTCTTGTCTTCCTTTTTATGTCCTACAATCCTTAGCATACTTCTGACCTACAACAACAGGCTCTCGAGAAATACGCACTGCTTGTGTGAAGCTCTGACGGTCCCTTACCTATGTGTGGACACATTCCTTATGAATTCATTATGAATTCATTCACTGTTCTCCTAAAATGTAAATTCCACCAGGCCGAGACTTGCCTGTCTGTTCACCACCATATTTTCAAGGCCTACAAAGTAGTGCTTAGAACTGAGTAGCTACTCAGTTAATAACGATTCAGTAGATGATTAATTATTCAACACCTTCTAAGTATCACACACTGATTGAGGTACTTTAATCTATTATGCTCTGAATTTCATCTTCCTCTACCACAGAGTGACTCATGCACTGAGGGAAGAAACCAATTTTGGGAGGAAAATTGATACATGATTTTGGAATAACTGGATAACAGAAGGATCTGTAGAGCCCTACACCTGTTCTCCAGACACAGGCTCTATTCCTAAGAAGAGAGACCCATAAATATATAATCACAATAGTTAGTTCTCTAATACAGATCAGTGAAAAGGGTTTGAACATACAGAGGAAAACCTGCTTAGCCTTGCCTGAGGTTGTCAACAGAGACTGTGATGTTATTCCTGTTAAGCAAAATAGAAGGTTTTGGAAAAAACCCTCTGAGCTCAGAGTGAGCAAGAGAATGGGCAAGCAATGAGAAACAAACGTGACTCTGGCTGTACTCACCCTCTGCCACGTCATCGTCCACAGTTAACTTAAGGCTTTTTCCTCTCCGCACCACCCGGACGGTGTGCCATTCATTGTCATTGAGTTTCTGCCCCGCATACAGGGTCTCAGGTCCTTTGCCTAAGGATGGTGGTAAGGTCCAAAGTTAGAATCATTCTAAAAGTGGTTTTCAGGGCATCAGAGTTGTCAAAGCCACACTGGTGTACATGACCTAGTAACATTTAAGGAATCAAACCTCCCACACCAAAGCCCCTCCAGTTTCACTGACCCAATATGATTCTCTGTAATAGTCTCCAAATGCAAAAGTCCCCTTCAGGCAGAAAGGACAATGACAAGATAGTGAAATAAATAAGAGCCCTCCTTTATCTCTGATACAAGGTATAAAGTACCCATGGCAGTAAGCAATCATTTATAGGAAATGAGAGTCAGCAGTTATTTTGTTTCCCAAAGTTTAGATTTCAGATGAATTTCTTGAAGGTACAGGAAATTCATCCTACATTTAGAAAAATCAGTTGGTCATTTAGGCATAGTACACCAGACTGGCTTTTGGAGAGTAACTACTCATTGGATGAATGAAGAGCTCTATAATATATGATCTCAACTTGACATTTTCTATCAGTGACCATAGAAATCACAACGGTAATCATCACAATAACAATACTATCAAGGTCTAAAACCCATAATTTATAATGCTCCTGAAGGGAATATGAGAGCCCCCAGAAATATCTCGTTGTTCATCATATTGCAAAAGATCCAAAGACCTATGAAAATGAACTAATGTAAAATTCCAAAATTGAACCTGTTTAGGTCAAAAGAATGTTCAATGCCACCAATTAAGGGAATAAACCACATTGTCACAAAAGATCAATGTCCAAGATGCTTGAGACATTGTTCAAGCGCACCCCCAAAAGAATCAGGTGCAATAAGGAATTATGGTATTTAGGAGCAAAAGCTCCTACACAGATACCGAGGCATTACAGTAATTCAGATAGTAATGGCGGAAAGAATTGTGTGTGTCACTCACCAACAAGCTGAGAGGTCAATTTAAAAGACCAGGAAGAGCACACAAACCAGAGAACTTAGATCAAGTTTCTATTCTCTATGTGAACAGTTGAGTCCACACAGAAAGATGCTGCTTAAATCTTCTTGGATCAGTCAGTCAATATACAGCAAGCCCTATCTCTAGAAATAGAGTTAAAAAAATGATGTTCTATGTTACTGGCCATATACACCCCTATGTAGAGTATGAATTTGAAATATTTCAGAAGACCACATATTTGACTTCAAGAGATAGGAGAACAGCGCCAGGTGCACAGTAGCTGCTTTAATGAGTGCTTATGAAATAACTGATGTCTACCTAGGTCTTTATTTCTTTGGAAATCATCAAATAACGTCAGTATATTTTTACCTAAGTAATTTTGAAAGCTTCGTTAAATTGGGGTGGGGAGCTTGTAGTAGGTTTACAGTTGTGAGCATGTAAAACACAGTTTATTCTTGTATTGTTATTTATTATTGTATCATTTATTTGTACAAGGGTAAACCTCCTTTTGCCTAACCTATACAGCTTTCACCACCCTCTCACCTTGTTCCTCTGCTCCCAGACTGAAGGTATTATAATTTAAATAGGAAAGAAAATAAAAAAGTGTTATTGGGTAGAAATCTTTTTTTTATTTATTTTATTTTATTCATTTTAGAGAGGAGACACAGAGTGAGAGAGAGAGAGAGAGAGAGAGGGGGGGGGGAGGAGCTGGAAGCATCAACTCCCATATGTGCCTTGACCAGACCAGTGCAGGGTTTTGAACTGGCGACCTCAGTGTTCCCAGGTCGACACTTTATCCACTGCGCTACCACAGGTCAGGCCTGGGTAGAAATCTTTTAAACTAGGTAATTTGAAACTGTACCCTTTAGTTTTGAGTAACTAGTATTTTTATTAATTGTGGGTTATAAGATATATAATAGCATTTGAAGTTTTGGGGAATTTCCTTCTTGAAAAATAAACAGACTTTCAGAGAGGAAAGTTTTCTCTTTATAGCAATGTATTCATATTTGTACATTGTAGCAGGTGATTCATATTTAAAATTTTCTAGAATGCACCCCTCCGGCAAAGTACAAATGAAATTCACAAGAATCCTGAGAATTCAGTAAAGAAACTTGGAGGAAACCCCACATACCCCAAGTTGGGAAATGGTCCCATGAGATCAGTGAATCATAGGGAGGGAAATTCTACAACAAATTATTTTATATTCAATCTTATCTTCTCTTTGTGAGTACGCCTGTCCTTCATTTTATCTAAAATATATATGTGTTTGAACAGAATTTTACCTAAATGTCAATTCAATCAATAGCACTGTTCACCATCTCATGAACTTCGGGTCTGAGGTGGATGTGGCAGTCACCTCTACAGCAGCATGGGCATTGGGAGAAAATGGACCCCAGCATGAGTACTTGGAAGCAAGAACAGATGTTCTCAGAAGAAACAAATCTGCCTTTGCTTTTTTATATTTTTATTCTCTTTATTCCACATGCAAATGTTTCAATAAGAACGAAGAAAGTAAAGAAAGATGTGGAAAGTATTGGCTATGGAGGCAGAACTGTTACAAAGGCAGGCTCTCCCATAGACAGCCATCTGTTCTGTAGGCAATTTTTGCACACCACTTAACATTTACGACTGGAGACAAGATGAGAGGAAGAAACCCTAACCCACACAGAGGTAGTTCAGGGCATGGCTTCATTAATATTTGCCACTGAAATGCAAAACGGGCTTTGCTCAGTCCAGGGTGTTTTCAATGCCACTGACATATCACAGGAACTTCAGCTCTTCCTGGTGTCCTGGTCGTGGCCATGACAGTCAGATTCAAAGAGAAATATTGATCTGTCCATTTGACTCCACAATTTTAGGATGTGAGAAAGTAACTGAAACCTCTCATGGCCTACTGCCTGGTTACAGCTGAGACCTCCCACCCCAATCTTCTTAACTCTAACAGGAAGAAAAAAAGTTTATGGCCATCCCATGAAAATGTCAGGGAAAATGAGTATTCTTCAGTATTCATTTTTAAGCAACAAATACAGAACGCTCAGTGAGCTTCTGGAAAACCCGTGGTGTCCAAACGTGGTGAGTCAATGGCATTTATCTTTAATTGAGACAAAAGGTCAATTCATCTGACAGGAAGGAAAGTGTTATTGAAACGCAGCTGGAAACGTCAGAAGTGCACATCGGATGTGCAGCCTAAGCATCAAACTCAATCAGTGAAGTGATGCAATGAAGCGAGCAGACCCAAGCCACAAGGTAAAACAGGCAACCTGTTAGGTTTTAAAGGCAGGAGGCCCTAGTCTAGGACAAGACTTATCCGGCAGATTTGAGCACAGAGCCAGAAGAGCAGCATCCATAAAATGATGAATATGAAAAGTTCTTTCCTGTAAGTCCAAGATGGCCCAGACAAGAAGAAGAAATGACTGAAGCTGAAATTTACAATGGAGCTTGTGGGAACTTAAAGCAACAAGCACAGCCGTCAATCACTCTGCACTGCCCACTCTCCTCTTGAGCAGCTCAGAAAAGTACGATGTGCATGAGATTAGGTACATATTGGACGTGTGTAGTAGATGCTTGTTTCCTCCTTTTATAGTTTAAGTAGTAAGTATTGATCACAAAAGAAAAAAAAGAAGAAACCTTGATTCCCTTTTAGGCTGCTTAGATCTTCAGTGTTTGATCTAAATACAGAAAACGAGGACGTTATCTGACACCCTGCAGTTGAAGTTCCCAGGTAATGACACCTGTGACTGCAGTAAAGAAACAAAGCCACAGTTAAAGATTTCCGGGCTGCAGAAGCCTGTAGGAGTGTTGACTTCTTCATTATTGTAGAACAAAAAGCATTCAGTGACTCCTCTGTGTAATGTCACCCAAGTGCCCATTCTCGATCTAGTCTCGCTGCAAACTCAGTGAGCTTCATCTCTTTTATATACGGCTTATCTCACAGAAGATATCTAACTCACTCATGAATGGGGAACAGAGAACCAGGCATCCTGGATGAGGGATACAGACTCAATTGTTTTCTTAACCTATCCCACGGTAACTCTACGAAAGGCCTCTTTCTTTAAGAAGGCAGAACTAATGATAAAATCTAAATGAACAATTAAGAGGAAAGCATTCTTTGGGAGAGAAATCCTTGCTGACTGCTTGGAGGAAGACGACACTCAGGTATCAGCGGACTGTTCCCTGTTTTGTCAGCTAGGGAATGCACTGTGTGAAGAAAATCTGTATTGAGCATTATAAAGGCACACACGTTCACAAAGTAGCCTTTGGATTCTAATTATTTTAAACCTATTATTTTTAAGCAGAATGTTCACATTACATGAATTTGTTTATTCCCCCCAGGAGCAATATAACCAGCAAAAGTATAAGATATCCTCCAAAACACATAAGTTTGTCAACATATTTCTAAGACCTGGCCAAACCAAGTAACCCAGATGGTTTTGCTCATAAGCAGGGAGTAGAAATTCCTTCCATATGCCACAGAGTGCTGTTTCCAAAAGTTGGTGGGTAACAGTTGGAAATGTTTTTATGCTCGGGGTAAGAGGGGCAGGAAAGAAGGGGGCAATACCTGTACCATATTGCTTTGCTTTTCCTGAACATCTTTCATTGGTGCAAGAAGGAAAAAAGGAGAAATACCTTGATTTCCCTTGAAACTATGTTTCACATGAATCCAAAATTCTACAGTGCATTAAAAAGGAAGGAAGGAAGAAAGAAAGGAAGGGAGAAAGGAAGGAAGGAAGGGAGGGAGGAAGGGGAGAGAGAGAGAGAGAGAGAGAGAAAGAAAGAAGGAAAGAAAGAAAGAAAAAGAAAAGTCTCTCCCTTAGAAAGTTATAGTGATTATACATCTAAACAATATGGTAAATTCAATACTCACAATGAATGTCTGTGATAGATTGAAAGAACACCAAAATTATTAAAAAAGGAAAAGAAAACTTACCTTCATTTCCACCAGCACCTTTGGTTCGGGTACCTGAGCTGTGACATTTTACTAAGCCTATAGCACCATTGACTTGATCAGTCTTCCTACCCGGAGACAACAGTGTAGGGAAGTAAAGGCAGGGGTTAGAGGAAAAGGATGGGACCAAAGAACAAGGATGGTGACAGGGGAATAGGAAAGAGGCATTTTATTTATTTCCCAAAAAAGTTCACATTTTGGTTCTCTTTGGGTTGAAAATTCAACAGAGAGGTAGGAGTATATAGTTTTATTTTTATAAACACTTTTTTTTTTACAAAAGCATCCACTTCCTTTGAAATCTTTTAAATCATATTTACGTAAAGAGCCATGTTTCGTAAAACATTTATTTCCAAGAGCTCATTTCATTCTCACCGGTGTTCTCAAGTCTCAGGAAGAGCGGTCAGACTTCCTACACTAGATGTAAAATGTGCAGACAGCTTTCCAGAAGCCTTCTGTCAATCAGCCTCCCAGTGAGGTCTGCGAGGAAGACCAGTGACCCAGTTACTCAGCCTGAGACATGAACCTTCCTGGAGGACCCACTTCTAGTTAAATCCTACTAAAAACGCCACCAATATCTGTCGGGCTTGAATAATGAAGTGTACCATCAAACCTGCCACAAAGGACATGTCCAACTACAGGCGGCCCTTTTCCTGATAGTTCATCCTTTGCTCTGCCCTTCCAGGTGCTGCTAGCACACTGGTACTGACCTCTGGCAGAGTAGCACAGAGATGATCTAGTCATATATTTAACAAATGTTAACTGAACACTGGCATGGGGGCAGGGACCAGGCACCAGTCTAGTGTGGAAGATGAAGACAAGATCCCTGTCCTTACATAGCCGAGTCTATCTGGTTTGAGATGCGAGAGGAAGAAGGGCAGCACACAAATGAAAAGAGATGAGATCATTTTCTCTATTCTTGCTCTGAGTACCTGGTTGGAAAGACAGCTATTAAGTGAGGTGGTCAGAGGGGGCTTCTCTGAGCAGGTACATCTGAGAAGGAGCCAATCATGCAAGTATCTGAGGTGATGAGAAGAACAGAGTCCAGGATGAGGTGGGCAGAGCCGAGGGACCACAGGAGCCCATCTGCCCTGGTGCCCAAGAGAGAGAGTAGGAGGAGAGAAGGAGGAGGAGGAGGCAGAGGTCAGATCAGAAGAGGCCCTAGACAACGTGGTATAGGATTTGAATGCTGTTCTCAATGCAACTGGAAGCCACTGGGAGGCTATAAGCCAGAGGATCATATGATTTAATTTAAGTTTCAAAAATCATTGTCGTTGCTATGAATGCAGTGAACTAAAAAAAAATAAAATTAAATAAAAATAAATAAATTAAAAAGGTCCCTAATGAAAATGAGGAGATGCTCCACACCACTGATAAAGGCGGGAAATGAAACTGACTTGAACTAAGGAGGTCGCAGCAGAAATGGAAGTGTGAGATTGGGGATGTATTCTGGAGGGGGGTTAACAGAGCTTGAGATTGGCTTGGGAGGTACAATGGGAGTGGGAATGGGAAAGAGAGGAATCAGTAGTGATTTTCAGGGTTTGTCTGAGAACCTGGGTAGATGCAGGCACCCTCGACAGAAGAGGGAAAGATTCTAGAAAAAGTAACATTGATCCTATTAGCCAGGGGAGCTGACTTCTGTGATTTGCAACTTGTCTACTTAGCAGCAGTCACAATCAGCACCATCTCCTAGCAGCTGTCTACTGCTGAGAAATGTGAATCAAAGTTTACTCCTCGCATGATTTTTTTTAGTACAGTGTCAATTTGCACCTTGGGCCACCACTACCTACTAATGACACAAGGTTTTGGGGTTCCTGCTTCCTCCCCATCCTCCCCTTCCTCCCTTCTTCCCTTCCTTTCTCCCTCTCTTCTGCCCTTCCTATTTATTTTTCCTGCACTTTTTTTTCCTCTAGTCTATGCCTTGGGACTGGAACAAGGACCTTAACCTTACAAAGCCAACTCTGGAAGCCCAATTGATAGGATCTCTAGATTATGATCACCACGTAAAATGAACCTGTTCTTCTCAGCTAGGAATTGGAGTATCTCAATTTTGAAATGAAATGAATCCAGGACAGATATAACTCTGAAGGAACAAATGACTCTGCAAAAGATAGGAAAAAATCTTGCCCCCAATTTACTGCCAAATCTCTACCTTAAGTCACAAAGTTACAGCATTGCTTAAGAATGGTGAGCTCTGGACAATCTCAAGATTTGTTGTGATAATCTCTCTCCATGAAGCCACTTTTCAAGAGATGAGGGTGATTTGTTCAGGGGTAGACAGAATATTGATTCTATTCCTGTTCTTTTTTTTAAAGAAACAACTTCCTAAAATACAAGTATGTTTCCCACCATTGTCATAATGAAATTAATAGAAATTAGTCTTCCTTTGATGATTTTAAATGCTATTGTGCTTTAGGGTCTTTCTGACTATGTGATCTTACTGTTTAGCACTAAAGACAGAGATATGGAAGCTGACAGAGACTGAGCTAAAGAGATTTTCACCAGGATAGGCACTCAAACCTGCTCCTCTTAATAAATTTCCAATTTAAGTCTGTGTCCTTGTGAATTGACTCTTTTGTAATAAAGAGCAGAATAAACAATGCCCAGTTATGAATTAAAAGGTCTAGTTAATTAATCCTACTAAAGTTTTGCATTAAATAGGAATTAAGAGAGGTATGATGCATTTTCCTCCCCCCCCCCAAAATATTTGCATAACTCCTCTACCTCCATCCATCCCTTCTCAGCCAGGAAGTGCACTCTCTCCGGTAATCAGCGGTACTCTGACTTCATAAACCATCACTCTGTCCCTGTATTGCAGATACGTTTTCCATACCTCTCGCCTCCACTTCTGTGCCCTTTGAAGAACATGTCACTTTGTAATCTCCAATAACTAAGCAGAGGGTTTTACACCAAGAGAATGCTCAACATACTAGGAAAAATACCCTAGTGAATGAATAGATAGAATTGAATGAATTCAGTCACAGATTAATAAATAGGTAGAGGGAAAATAGAAGGGGGGGGGCAGAAGAGAGTTGAAAACTGTATTTTAGCAATAAAATGGATTGGCCCAATTTTGGAAGGTAGAGCAATGAATACATATAATTAAACTAGTACATGAATACATAGAATGGATGAAAAAAAAATGACAGTGAGTTTATTGAGGGTGGGGGAAGAATGGGACGGGGAGCAGCAGAGACCTGAACATTGCATGTTGGCAGGTGAGTGAATTAGGAGCTAATTCCTCATTCTTTTCAGAGTTAAAAGACATCAGGCAGCAGCTATAAATAAAATAAAATAAAGGTGCTACTTTTGTTTTAAATACATTTTTCCCAGCCAGAAAACAAACACAGCTTTCTGAGAAACTGATAGGAGGTTGTAAGTAACATTTATAAAGTGGCGCCAGATGCTCTGCACACATGACCTTGTTTAGTTTTATCATACGGAGCTGACAGTCTTTACCCGCCAGCTTTACAAACGAGGCAGAGCAGAGAGCCTCGCCTGTCAAGGTCACACAGTTATGGGACCCAGCACCCAGGGCTGCCTGTGTGCAGAACTGCTCCACTGTCTGTTCTCACAGCTTAGTCATGGTGATGCCCCTGGTTTGTGCCAGTCTAGACATTTGAGGAGGAATACGGTGAGGCCAGGGAAAGGACATGAGAGAAGGGGAGAACATTGCTAAAAATGAAACAGAAAATTCTATTGGGGAGTGCAGAAGGGTAATGAAAAGTATGATCTGATTCTACTTTTTATTTTTCACATTTATTTGCAAGGCTAAGGTCAAGTCTCAACACATAGAACATACTAATAAAGCCAAAAGAAGTTAATTATATTGGAATGAAAGAGGAGGGTACATATAACACACTTGTGTGCTCTGGCAGCAGGTACTTGGGGTGCCCTGCATCACGCCTACTCGACCAGCCTCAGATTTCAGCCATGAAAGCAGCAGATAGCATTGTGAGCTCACACAATCTAATGGTCCCTACCTCACACAAGGTCAGCTCTTGGGCCTTCTCTGAAATCAGGGGTTCCTTTCTTACCTGCATACAAGAGCAAACAAGCAGCGGGGAAGAGAAGAGGAGGGCTTTCAAGCAATGAAAAAGAGGGAGGTAATGGATAACTCTCCAAACTTCTATCATTTGAGTGTCTAATTCTTGGAGGCGTTCATTATAATGCCCTCCAGCTCCCCCATGTCTACATGACTCACAGCAAAAACCGTGACAATGGACACTCACTCACCTTGATGTTTCTTGCTTCACTGTCATTCCTTCTGCTTCTTCATTCCCACTTTTAGGGGTTCCTCTCACATAAACTATCTGCCCCAAGTTCCTGTCTCAGACTCTGTCATCATGGAAACTAAACTAATGTGACACTTACGTAGCACTTGATCATTTCCTCCCTAATAACTCAAATTTTACAACAACCCTGTGAGCTAGGAAATACCAATTGCCTATGATCTGATCCAGAAGTGTTAGGTGACTTTTGCAAGGTCACAGGGCTATTAAATCCTGAAATGAAATCAAGAGCCAAGCTTCCTGATGCCCCAGATAGAGCACTTCCCATTCCTCTAGCTACGTGAAATCCATGAAGTACAAAGAGCCCAGGGAACTGTGGTCTCCCATCACCACTAAGGGCAGATTTAGCATGTCATTGTAAATTACCAAATATTGGCCAAATGCTTGAGGTTGCGAGGAAGTAGCATAGGTCTCTGAGAGGGGTCATCACCAGGTTCTGTGCCATCAGGTCCCCTGAGAACCCACAGGGACCACGGATGGCTTTTGAGAAGCGGAGCTAATGACCATCCTTCTCTATTAGCTCAGGTCTATTCAAGACAAAAGCTATGAGATATGGTCTCCATACCGAAAGTCCCTTCAGGTTCTATGTTTCTAAATAATTACCATATCCTAGATGGGTTTTATTTTAGATAGAATGAGATGGTTTTAAAAGTATATCAAGACAGAGTTCTGTAAAAATATATTTCTACATAAATCCCCATGTTTGCAATACCTCCTTCCCCAGATAGATAATAGTAAATCTAAGGTAGGAATGGCAAAGGAGTGGTATTTTAAGACTGTCTCCTGGAAATGACAATTACAAAGTCTATAAGTTCATGAGATTGATGGCATTAAGTGATCACTCATTGTGGACAGAGGCAGCTGCCACACAAAATGGTCCCTTGTCACCTGAGTGGATCCTCTTATCCTCTTAACAACTGGTTTGTGCAACTGAGGGACCCAGAAGGATGAATAAGCAGAATGAGCATCTTATCCTGGTCTTTGTTCTCTGAGATGATGATCCTTCTCTCTCCTAAAGTAATATGTATGGAAGTTTCAAAACATGAGAAATTATAGCTCTCTATCTCACTCAAAATATCATCTCTTTATGGTACCCACTAAAATAAAACTTGCAAAACAAGCACATAGAGGGGAAAATTAAAACCAGAATATCAACAAAAATACATTAAGAGTATTTTAATTCAGATATATTTGTCTCCCCCGAAGTAAGACTTAAATGTGGGTCCAATCTTGGGTAAAGCGTGCAAAGAGGCTACCTTGACAAACACAATTAATTTTCATATGCCGTAGCTACACCTTGGTGCAGTGGTTGAGGAACAACATGGCAGTGAACTTCAGATTGCTGACTGCTTTATCCATGCACCCTGAATTTCTGCTCAGCTGGGGCATCAAGTCGAAGAAAATGGATCCTACCAAAGAGGTGAAAGCACCACCCAACTTCCAGGTGTCTAAAGGAAGACACATTTAATTGGAAAGTTCAGTACCTACTACAAAGGCATTATGGATGTTTCTGGTGGTACAAAGAGGAAAAAGACATACATAATGGAATCAAAGAGTACACAGTCTACCTGGAGAACTGAACAAATAAAAACCAATTGTGTGAGAGGCATAGATACAGAGGGAAGTATGGGGTACCCTGCTGGTGGGGTACTTACTCTACCTGAAAGTCTGAGTCATTAGCTACCCTTTTCTCTTCACTGTTCATCTGGACCATATGGATCTCATAAGTCAGAGACCAAGACTTGCATTTCTGTAGCCTTCTCAACTCCAAAAAGCACCGTCTTTGGCATGTACAGTGGATTCTCAAAGTTGAAAAGTGAGTAAGAAAACTTCTTTCTCTCATACCTGCATTAGACTGTGTTAGTGATAGCTAATATGTACATTTTACTTACCCGATACCAGTCACTGCGCAGCATTTTGAGTGTCTGACCTGTAGTAACTACCTCCACACACCAATCCCTTAAGATGGCTGTGGTTGATGGCGTTATTTCTGACAATATGTGCTGCTCCCTTCTATCACCCTTCTCCTTACAGGTCCATCCATTCTGGAGGATTCTACTTTTATCCGATTATGTCAGGCATTTTGTGGCTGGCTTCACAGCCAAAGAATTATGAGCTAAGTGGACTGGGTCCCTTGGAAGGTTTAGAGCAGAGGTCCCCAAACTACGGCCCACGGGCCAAATTGCGGCCACCTGAGGCCATTACCCGTCCCCGCCGCACTCCGGAAGGGGCACCTCTTTCATTGGCGGTCAGTGTATGGAGTACTGTATGTGGCGGCCCTCCAACGGTCTGAGGGACAGTGAACTGGCCCCCTGTGTAAAACGTTTGGGGACCCCTGGTTTAGAGGGAGCCATCGCATGGCTCCCCCAGCTCTCTTCTCTCTTTGCTACAAATACTACAAGACATGACAGATGGGGCTGCTTTGTCAGCCGAGGGCGAGAGGCGGGCATGGGGCAGAGCTGCAGCAGAGCCACGGTGGACAGGAATGTGAGCAGGATATAAAGTTTTTGTCTTTAAAGTCACTCAGGTTATATGGAGGCATTTGTCACCACTGCATAAGTGAACCCAGCTGACTAATAACGTACACAGGTCCTATTAATATCCACACTTTACACTTGAGAAAACGGAGGCAGAAAAATAGTTAAGCCAATTTCTCAAGGTCTCAGAAGTAGTATTTGCTGGGATTTGAATTAGGGCAGTCTGGGTCCATGAGCCAAGATCTGAACCAAGAAGGGCTAAGTGATGCAAAGGTTAATCCTCACAGTGAAATAGTCTACACATGCCCTATGGGGGAAAGATACAGAACTATTAAATCAGCATATTCAGTGGGCATGCCTTTCATTTCTGTGTACATAAGAAACAAAGAAAGGCGAAGAAGAAGAAGAAGAAAAAGAAAATGAGAGAAGAGGAACACGCTGAGAAAACTACAGGAGGAGAACAGATGAAGAGAAATCTCAGTATTTGCCAAATTGCTCAGAGGTAAAACTCTCTTCTGGAAAAATAAAATGCGGAAGATTTTTATCTTTAAAATGCAGTCAGAACACAGAATATATAAAAGTGCTCAGAAGCATGCATTTTAAAAGCATGAAATTATTTTTTTCCACTTTCATAAAACAAACTCTGTTTCTGATCTATGTACGATGACAAGTGGCACATCTCACCCAGGGGGATGCCACTTATGCGCTTGGAACAGTCCTGTCATTTTAACTTTCAGATGTTTCAGAGCTGTTAAGGATTCATCTAGGTCAATGGTTCTCACATTCTAAACTTGATAAGAAGCATGTGTAAAAAAAATTTTTTTTGAGATCCCAGGATTCCAAACTTTTTGTCTTTTCTCAACCTTTATTTCTCTCTTCAACTCCACTTTCCTATTTTAATTGTTTTCTAGGCTATCTCCCAGCATCTCTCATTTTCCCAGCCCTTCCTCTGCTCCAGCATCTCTCTGAAGGTCCTCACCATCCAGTTCCTGAAGCCAGTAAGCTGGCAGGCATCCTGGATGCTCCCTTTTCTCTCACCCTCTACATCCAAACCATAGCCAAGTTAGGTCATTCTGTCTCCCAGGTAGTGTCCGGAGGTCTTCACTCCATCAGCTCCCTCCCCACTGCACTGGCTCTGGGGCCCCTCCACTCTCACCTTAGGTATTGCTGGAGTTGTGCTCTCAGTCTCCCTGCCTGTCAATCTTTCATACGGTGATCAGAATCACTATGCTTCCACAGAGATGTCATCATGTCAGTTCCCACTTCAAATCCCCAAAGGCCACTAAGTGTCTAAGAACAATGAAAGCGTACACAGACTTCAGGATCTGGCCCCAGCATAAATTTTTATAACCTCCCCTTTCACAACACCTATGATACTTCAAGTACATCAGATTAGACCTGCAGATTACATCCGTTTAACCCTACGCACTCTAAGAACCTAAATCAAATATGGCCACATCCAAGCTCTTTCCACCAATTCCTTAAACTCACTATAATTCTGTATTTCTTTCATCTGTAAATAGAGAAAAGAATACTAACTCCTTCACAAGGCGTTGTAAGGATTAATTAAGATGACATATGTAAAGCATTTAATAGTGACTAATGCACGGTACATACTAAGGAAATGGTACCGATTGTAATGATGTTAAATATCTTTCTCCCTCACATGCACATGATTACAAAACCCACATTTAAGGCCCGTAGCAAACTGAAATTTCAATAGGATCATACCATGGCAGAAATCCTTAAAATGATCCTATCACATCATATAACCAAATTGGACCATGACGTCTGCAAGCAAAGTGACGGTTTTGATTAAAGTTTTTTCTTATCTGTCTGTCTTACTTCTTCTCTTCTCTCTCTCTCTCTCCCCCTTTTTCTCTCTCCCTTTCCCTGCTTCTCCTAATTGTCTCCTCTCTCCCTCTCTATATTAGTGTTTAAAGAATAAACAGGGAGGAAGAAAGACCAAATGACTGCTGTTTACAAGCCACCTATGATGGATCACACACACGATTTTCTACATTTTCATTAGTCAGTACATTAGAACTCTAGACCGGTGTCAGTGACTAATAGAGTGCTATTGCTCATAGATCATTTAGAGCTATTTTTCACTTTTTAATAATATACCTTTATCAGCAATTGCGTGACAAAGAGATGATTTTAAAGACATCCTCTCAAGATATTCATTTATGTTTCTTTTTATACTTTACTGGGAACTCTCCCCCATTCTGATATAGTTGGCAGATTGTTAGGTACCAACCACACTTGGAAAAGGTATTTCATAATTCAGTAAACAAACTAGTCCTTTTTTTTTTTTCAAAA
Source organism: Rhynchonycteris naso (assembly GCA_037038555.1). Taxonomy (NCBI): domain Eukaryota; kingdom Metazoa; phylum Chordata; class Mammalia; order Chiroptera; family Emballonuridae; genus Rhynchonycteris; species Rhynchonycteris naso. Next base: position 22,273,097 of record CM072999.1, read on the forward strand.
CGTCCATGTCTGGTATCAGAAACTCCCCAGGTCTGAATTACTGGTTGCAGCCCCTGTGGCTGGGGCAGAGGCTCAGTGGGGAACCAGGAAGAGTTCAGAGTCAGAGACAAATCTGCTGAAGGTCACAGGGAAGACTGGATGAATCAGTGACAAGACTGCTAGAGGTTGATGACAAGCTCAGTGGTGATGGAGAAAGAAGGGTTATCACAAGGAGAGGAGATTAGAGGGGCCTGGGAGAGCTTTGAGGGCCATGTGTTGTGGTCCCCTGCTTGAAGAAAGGAGCTTTATGGCCCATGTTCGATCGGGCTGATTCTTCTTGGACAAACCCATGCACTGGCACCAGAGCTGCAGACAATATTGGCTCCTTGCTGCACTGTCCACTCAGGGGCCTCTTTACCTGTCTGCTGTGGCTACAGTACAACCTCACAGTTCTCTTTATTCTCTGGCCCAGAAGCAAGCTCTCTCAGGTTGTCTAAGACTCTAAATGATGCTTCCTTTTCACACCCTTTTTGTAAAGCACTGAAATAGGGTTTTTGACTATCTCAGAAGGTAACTGGACAGCCCCGGATGGCACAGGGGTTTTAGGGTGAAGAGTCACAGGAGGTGGGTACGGATGACGGGATATGCAATCACTACTATCCTTTGTATTGGGATTTAACATTTAATTCTCACAATACTGTGAAGCAATAAGCATTATAAGCCCATTTTACAGATAATGAAATTAAGAAACAGAAATGTCAAATCATCATGGCCAAGGGCAAACAGCTAGGTCCAAAGCCAGGTTTACCTGAGTGTCAAGCCTTTGTTCTTACACTAAACGGCCCTCTGAGTGAATGATGAACAAATGAGTGGCGTGTAGGAACAGGCTGCTTCTGCAGGAGCAGGAGCAGAAATCAGGGGAAAGCAATCTGGTAGAGGAACCACAGATGTCTCTTTGAACCAACCGATAGTTAGGCTGAGTGAGAATAGCGGTGGGTGTATGAGGCAGCAGAGAAATCTCAAAGGGGCCCTAGATGCAGAAAGTAAACCTCTGTGGGCCTGAATCATGGTGGGAGAGGAGACTTTTGCACATTGGGGCATTTGATTATTTAGTCATCTTACATTGATGGGGATCTGCCTATAACATCTGTGGGAACGCATGCTCCCCAGTTTGATTCAGTGTGGGTTACCTTTTTATTTGTCATTGATTTTGAGGTGTTTTCGGCTGTGAACTCCATGTGGCCAGAAACTGCGCTTACCCTTTCCAGGTTTAAGTCAGGACCTAGACATGGCAGTCACTCAACATACATGTGTATAAATGTATATAAACTCAGTTTCAAATGGTGAATTCAAATGTTGTATCACCCAACAGGCTCTCTAACATGGTAATAGAGAGGGAAAAAATGTGGTTATATGATTATTACATCTAATTATCCTGTCTGGAGTCACATAAGCTCCCACTGACTCATAGTCCCAGCTACCACTCATGCAGTATCACATTCTGTCCCAGTGCCCTTAGGATAGGTGGAAGGACAAGGACTAATACACAACTTGATACACAGTAGGTGCCCAACAGGTTATTATTACCTGTAATTACTACTCATTTATAAAAACATATTTAAGTGATTTTTTTAAAAAATAAAGCAAGTAATAGAAATAAATCGTACTTTGGGAAAAAATGTCCAAAGGAAGAAATCAGGAGAAAGTCCTACAAGGACTGAATTTTAAAATGACAAGTGTATAAATCCTCCTTACTCTAAAACCAAATGCCTACCCAATGGTGGCATGATAACATTTATTTGTTATTAAATAGTTGTTAAGTCAATAACTCATCAAATATTGCTTATTTATAAAATGTTAGGCTTTGATTAGTGGCTGTGAATTAAAGAAAAAATATATTAGGATCCCTGGACCAAAGTTGCTTAGAATCTAATGGAGGAGACCATGGTGTAAAAAATGTAATCCAATGTTTCAGTGCTCTAGTGGCATTCTTTATATTGTAACTTTGGAACATGTTGAGAGGGAGAAGGTATTTGTGTACAGGTGTGTCTGAATTTGGGATTAGGAGGATAGTAGTATTCAGATGAAACTTCTTATAGAAAGCAACACTTGTGCTCCTTAAGGAATGAGCAAGAACTAATGCTCCATGCAGATCAGAGATGTAAAAACATTGTATACCACATGTAGAATTGAGAGGGGTTGGAAAGTTCAACAAATGGTGAGCAGTAAAATGTGGTGGGGAAGTGGGGGGAGTTTTTATAAGAGGTCGAAGATGAATCTAAAGAGGATGCCAGGAATAAATTAGAAAAACCTTTATGAAATAAAACACAAAATAAAATAAAATTTCGTGTTTCTAGATCAGTGTTTTTCAACTGCTGGTTCGTGAACCAATTGGCCAGAAATTTCATGCCATTTGGTCTGCGAAAGAGTCAACCACTCTGATGTTCTATGATTATAGATCCAATCATCTTAGTCAAATTTGCTTATGGTCTGCATGATTTCTGCCTTAGTGGTCCCTGAAATAATTCTATTTTCACCAGTCCCCAAGTGTAAAAAGGTTGAACACCACTGTTCTCAACCAACGAGAGGTCTTGGAATATCTTAAATAGGATGCAATGGGTCTGCTGTACTAAGATCACTCAAATTTTGTCAAAGACAATGATAAAAACAAATGGGGTGAATAAAACTTGTAGCATGTGTTAAGTATAGAGAGCAAGTGGGTAACCTCTGAGACCTTTTAAATATAGAGAAAATATAAATGCACATTCTGTGTTTTGAATGAAGACAAAAAGGATAGAACGAACAAGAGAGTTAATTGCACACTGAAAAGATGGAAGTACCTAGTAAATCTTAAATATTTAGAAAGCTCAGGTCATGTCTGATTGACAGCTGTAAAGTAGTCAACCTACTGGTAACACCCATGCTGGTCTCATTCTGGCCCTTTATTTTCTCTGCTTGAGATGTTCACATAAAACCTATACATGGTCATCAGGCTAATTGATAAGCTGTAGCTGTGGCAGGTCTCTGCTCCTTTGTGTTTCTCCAATAGGGTGAGCATGTGATGGCCCCGGTGCTGCCCAGCTGCTGTAATCCTTTCTTAGCCTCAACTCTGTTCCCTGTAACCACCCCATCAGCAGGGAAGGCTGATGTGGCAGAGAGAAAACAAGACACATGAACACCGTATAACCAATGATTGAAGGGAGCAGTCTTTCCATCCTGCACGCACACTATCCTGAGTGTGGTAATCTGCCACATCCCTTTCCCCTTGCTTTTTGTGCATGGTTTACATTGATTTAATGAACCATATAATTCAACATCATAATTTGGTCTATGACACTTCCGTTCCATGACATCTAAGCAGCCTGCCTGAGTGTACTCGAAATGTCAAGATGATTCCCCACATGCCACAGGGAGTGACATGATCAGATTATTGTTTTTAAAAAAATCAATGTAGCCTTCAAGTGTAAAGCACAGAAAAAGAGTAAGGGTGAAGGCAGAAAGACCAATTCATTACTGCTGTTTTCAGCCAAAAAACATGTAACTCATATTTCACACAAAAAAGGGGGGGTTTGGGCGGGGCTTTGGACAGGAACTAGAAGCTTCAAGTACACACAGAAGAAAATGTCCTAAAGAACTTAATTCTTTACTGTTAAATCAAAACAAACTCAACTCATGAAACTCCACCAAGTCCATGCAGAAACTATATTGAACCCTGCCCAGGTAGCTCAGTTGGTTAGAGCATTGTCTCAATGCACCAAAGTTGTGGCTTTGATTTCTGGGCATATCAAAGAATCAATCAATGAATGCATAAATAAGTGGAACAACAAATCGATGTTTCCCTTTCTCTCTCTCCCTTCCCCTCTCTAAATCAATACATTTAAAAAATAAAATAAAATAAAAACTATATCAGGGTGGGGGTCCTAACATCAAGTAAAGGAAGGCTGAGATTTCTCCCTGTCCATCTGGGATTACCCATCTTTCCTGGTAAGATGATGTCAGGAGAGTTGCAGAGATAATGGTTGCCACATCATTCTGCGATCACTCATGCTGGTCAGCAGGGTGCCCCAAAGAAACTGATACCAACACAGTAGAAATACCAGGTGAATGAAATAGCCATATAATAAGTCAAATGCCTCAAAAAATGTAGGAAGCCAGTAAGGTATGAAGAGGAACACTGAAATCAGAGAAACACGAGCAAGACTTGGCTTCAAACTCCTACCCCAGTCCCTACTGGCTGTGTGACCTTGGATAAACACCTGACTAGCCCTCAGCCTCAGTCTTCCAGGTTGTACACGAACAAGAAGAATAATTGCTTTCATCGGGGCGATGATGGGGCACACAAGAGACAACATAGGAAATGTGTTCTGCCCAGATGCCCATGTTGGCCCTTTCCACATCAGTCTAGACTGGTACATGAATAATTAGCAACTCAAAAAATGGTCAGTCCAACAGCCTTCCTTAAAGTCAGTAATAATTAACTATAATAGTCTTATTTCCTCCATCCCCGGTTTATACCAATGTTAAAAGCATATCTCTTTAAGCATCCTGAGACTGCTAGCATGTTGCCAAGGAAACTTACCTAGAGATAAGGAAGGCTAGCACTGGGTCATTTGGATTTCAAGCAGTCGAGCTATGGAGAAACTCTAGCAAATTCTCCTCTCAAGGGATCATGGTTCAGCCATGAGTTTTGGGCTATCTTAAGAAGCTTGAAAGTTCATGTAACAGTCAACTCAAATTTAAGACCACCATGTGATGCCGGTGACATTTACAAGGCTCAGACAAATGGAAAATTTCCCAGTAATACCTCCCATCCAAGGGTCTAGCATATCTCATAAGACATCCTTCTAGTTCAAATTTTTTCTTACATTTCTTTTTTTTTTTAATTGTGGTTGTTCAGCCTAACTAAAAACACGCTAGTATTGTTAAATGTTGAAGAGAAGATCGATTTGGGAGGCTAAATTATATGATGTTCAATTCAGAAGGGTAATTTACCCAAACAAGAAAATTCATCAGCCCTATTTCTCTGCCACTATGAAGGTATATTTTTCCAGATGAGCCCCGCAGCTTTGAAGGGCAACACAACACTTAGGAATGAAGTGTGTGTAACAGCTGAGGGGTCGCCTACAACAAGGGAAGGTTGGGCACACACCATTTACATCCTGCCTGGGTGTAGGTGTCCCCAACATGTCTGTGGAATGTATCTGCAAAGTGGAGATCAGAGAGCTCTAGAAATTTCAAAGGTAACTTGAAGATGATTAAGTCTAGTCCTCCTGTGTCTTTGATGACAAACCAAAGGCACAAGAAGTTCATGTGATGTGGCCAAGTTCCTAGAATGAGTAACCAAGTAGAAATCCGGGAGCTTGGAAAACCAATTCAGTGACCTTTCTGCAAAGACACAAGGAAGGTTTCTCGCAACTGAGACTGAGACTGTGGGAATGCCTGCTGCTTGATATTATCGTGTGTGTGTGTGCGTGTGTGTGTGTGTGTGTGTGTGTGTGTGTGTGTGTGTGTGTGTGTGTTTGTATTTTCCTGAAGTGAGAAGCAGGGAGGCAGAGAGATGGACTCCCACATGTGCCTGACCAGGATCCACCCAGCATGCCCCCTAGGGGGCGATGCTCTGTCCATCTGAGCCACTGCTCCATTGCAACTGGAGCTATTCTAGCACCTGAGGTGGAGGCCATGGAGCCATCCTCAGCACCCAGGCCAACTTTGCTCCAATGGAGCCATGGCTGTGGGAGGGGAAGAGAGAGATAGAGAGAAAGAAGAGGGGGAAGGGTGGAGAAGCAGATGGGCGCTTCTCCTGTGCCCTGGCTGGGAATCGAACCTAGGACTTTCACATGCTGGGCCGATGCTCTACCACTGAGCCAACTGGCCAGGGCCATCCACTGTTTTACTTTTAACGTTTTCTTTTAAATTCTGAGGTATAATTAACATTTGGTAAACTACACATATTCAAGGTGGTCAATATGGTAAGGTTTGGCATACAAACAGACCCACAAAATCATCCTCACACTGAAGATGAAGAGTGTATCCATTCCTCACACCCCTTTCAAATCCCTTCCTCATGCCCTTTGTCTGACAACCAAAGACCTGTCTTGTGTCCCTACAGATTAGTTTGCATGTCCTCAATTTATGTAAATGAAATCATACAATATGTACTTTTTTTTTTGCCTGGAATCTTTCATTGTGAGCATAGGTCCTGCTTGTGTTCTAATAAAAGCTTATTTACGTAAGTAAAGAGGTGGTGGGGAATATTTGGCCTGAGGTTCTAGTTTGCTGCCTGCTGGTCTAGCCTCACAACTCATGTGCTTACTGTGTATGCTCTACCCCTTCCATCAGGGATTACTGCAGGTCAAATAAGACTAACTGCTGGGAAACAGGCAATGTGGGGAGGGCATTAGTGTTTGCGAGCTTTGGGGAGTGGTGGAAATGTGGGTTGTAAAGTGAGAGCTAAGGCAGTAAATGTAATACACAGATTGTGTATAATGCAAAAGAACTGGACATTATTATTATGTAGAAAATGGAAAACCTTTGGAGAGCTCAAATAAAAATAAAAGATTGTAGTGTAGATTAGATGATGAACAGAACAGACAGGTTAAGGAGACCACCGAATTTAGAAAAGAGACAAATAATCCTGAATTTAAAATACTCTGTAGTCAAGATGAACAAATGAAAGGTACAATAAAAGAAAAAGTGAGGTGACCAGCGGGATGAATGGGTGTGTTTGGGGGGGGGGGTGTTATGCAAAATGGAGGATTATGTCTAGATTTTCAGTCTGTTTAACCTGCCACTTATTTTAGATGAAATAAAGAAAGAAGAACTGGGTTTGGAAGAAACACCGATAAGCTCTATTTTGAAAATCCTGAGCTTGAGGTATAGGAATGGAAATGACTACAAGGCAATCAGAAATTCCAGAGCCAGACGGAGCACATCCACACCATATACATTTACATACAGAGATCCACAGCCCTTTGAGTCAAAAGTAGTGGGTTTTCATTGATCACTGTCATCTACGCACTACCATATCGCCCAGTGAAATCCTGAGTTGCGTCCCACAATATCATGGAAGCCACAGCTGGTATTCTTCAGATTCAAATCATATTCAAGAGCCAGAAATTGGTAAGGCATTGTTGTCTCAAAACTACAGTGACTGACTCAGCTGTCCCTTGCACCTGGGAGACATCAACTTAGACACAGGGGGAGCTTAAAGTGCTTTAGTGCATCGTGTGTCCTAGGCCACTCTCTGGGTTCTCTTCATACACAGTCCCAGTCTGGTCATACGTCGGTATCTGTCCAAGCTAGAAAGAGACAGCAGAATGACGATCAATTTAGCAAGGTCTCTCTCTATTCCAAAGCCAGCAGGTCAGTGTTTGCTTTGGTTCAGTTTTTTGTTAGCTGGTGCCCTCTTGCGTTCTCTTCTCAGATAACACTTCATTTACAAGACCCAACTAAAGTCAGTTCAAAACACAGTGACTCTTCCTGGGCCAGCATGAAATGACCAGACTACCACATCCCACAGGGCTCCGTACATTTCCACTAATGTTTTCACACCAATAGTAGGTGTTCTAATAATCCCTAATGTATAGCATGATGCCTGCCATCAAGTAGATGCTCAAAGATTGTCAAATGACTGATAGTCTACTAGCCATAGGGTTAAATAAGGAAGTCTACTGATTCTTTTTGGCATACTTCATTATAACAAATTTATAGGGATTTGCCTGACTGCTTCATTACATTGAATTAAATGTGCCCCTACTTTATAAATGACAACAATAACATACAGGAAGAGGTTTGCCATTTTTTTCTTTGGGGAATTTATTTCATTCAAATATTTATTGACCTTGAACTGTGAGCCACTTTATTCCACTTTAAGTGCCTAGAAGTTGAAAAGAAAGACAGTTCTTGCCATGGGGAAACACACAGACTAGAGGTAGAGATGTAAAATAGCTCCAGCATTTCAGCACAAAGTGGAAGCTGCTACAATAGATATGCAGTGGGGATCTTTGGATCACCAGGGAGGAATAGATAATTCAAATCACAAATGTTTTATGAAGCAGACTACACATGCATTAGAACTGCTCGTGGGGTGTCTTTCTTGCCCCAGGCCTAGATTTTGAGTCCCTATAAGATAAATTGTTATCTGTCATCTCATATTTGCACAATCCAGCAACTTCAAGAACTCTGACTAGCATGTAAAAGGTACCCTGATTTTTAACCGATTGAATGAATTTCTCCTTGTATTGATTAAGAAAAAGAAAATATAAGGCTGGGTGGAATATGAAAAAAATACTTTATTCTAATTACTGAGAAGATATATATAAGGTCACAAATTAATAGCATACAGTGTATGTTTGGCTGTCTTGATGTTATAACATACCTCAGTTGGTCTGCCGTATCTGAGACACATTTCACAAATGCTTCCCCTTGTTTTCCTATCCTCAAGAACCTTGCCTGCTTCCTGACTGCCTTATGTCTATATTTTCACAGCATTATTTATAGTGGGTATTTGATCCACTACTATCGGACTCTGACTCCACATCCATTACTTCTATACAGCCATTATTCTACTCATCCTTCAGGACCCTTCTAGATCAAACACAAAAGTCAGACCACTCTTCAACAGGGTCTAGGGCTAGAATATAGGACACTACACTGCTCTCCGGAGCCTGGAGACTTGCTTACTCACTTATATTCTCCAGCGCCTGACTCCAAAACCAACAAATAAAATATTAAAATAACCCAAAAAATATTATTGGTTCTGACTTTACCCTAATGTTTATTGCAATCTCCTACCAAACAAAGCCACAGAGCCTGACTTCCCCCATTTCTTTTTTTCTTTAAGTGAGAGGCGAGGAGACGGAAACAGACTCCCTCATGAGCCTTGACTGGGATCCACCCAGCAAGCCCCTACCAGGCAATGCTCTGCCCCTCTGGGCTGCTTCTCTGTTACTTGGCAATTGAACTATTTTAACGCTTAAGGCAAGGCCATGGAGCCATCCTCAGCACTCAGGGCCAACTTTGCTCCCACCATTCAAGCCATGGCTGTGGGAGAGGAAGAGGGGGGGTAGGGGAGTGGAGGAAGAGATGGTCACTTCTCCTGTGTGCCCTGACCGGAAATCGAACCCAGGACTTCCACACACTAGGCCTATGCTCTACCACTGAGCCAATCATCCAGGGCCTAACTTCTCCCATTTCTACCTAAATTCCCAAGATCACACTCTCCCTCCTAAACAAAAGGTTTTCTTAGCTTCCAGAATCACAATCTGCTTCTGCTTTCAAGAATTTGCTTGCAAAGCTCAGTGTTCTTGAGACAACCTCCCATCACCTAATTGTTACGTTACATTTCTCACCTCCTTGGAATTGTAACGCAATACCAGCTTTTTTGAGGTATTTTTTTTACCATATTTTTATAACATGGTCTAAGGTAGAAAGAACAGTTTTCTTAGAGTAGAGCAGTGAACCTGGGTTCTAGTTCACTTCTGCCCCTTCAGGTAAGGCATTTAACACTAACCAAATGGTTCTCAGTATCCCCATCTGTGAAATGGGACTATAATATCCCCAGCATGGAAGCCTTCAGAAAGTGTTCAATTAATCCTGGTTTCTTTTTTGTCACTTCTTTTATGATTAACCCCACCCACTGTCTTACCTAACATCACCAAGTACTGTGATTACTGCATATAAACTGATTATAGCCTTGTTTTTATTTTTTTTCATTATTTTCTTGTCTTTTATTTGATGTTAAGGCAGAAACCTTTACTAATATCTGGCAGGATGCCACTTGACATTTTCGACCCCATTGATTCTTTACCTCATAACCCCACCAACCAGCCTGCTCCCAGAGTCCTGCTTTATAACCCAGAGGTCTTGGCTTTTTTGAACAGAAACCTCGTTAGTTCTGTATCCAAACAGTCTGATCAATCACAAGGGTTGAATAAGTCTGCCTTTACAGTAGAGGTCACCTAAAGAGCAGGGGAGAAAAAGACAACTTCAAGTAGAGAATCAATGAGAGCGCAAAAGGCAAAACTCAGTCTACATCTGTCCTGATCACAATTCCTACACCTCACGCCCTTGATCATGCTTAGGAAAACAAAACGTTCCTTTTGTTACTGTTTTAAATAGCTGGTCGTCCCTGTTCCTTGCCCTTTTATTTCTTTCCACTTAAATTCCAGATGTGTGAATGATTCCAGTTTCATATTATTTTCTGTGTAGCAGACCAAAAAAAAAAAAAAAATCTAAGTGCTACATAGTGTAATGCTCTATGACTACAGACTGGGAAAACTGCGAGGGTTTCTTGCAACCAGGGGTGGAATACACCTAGAATACTGCTCACTGTGGCTTCCCACCGTCACCACAGCAGCCTGGTGTGATGAAAAGAACTTTGGTTCAAATGCTGGCTCCCCATTTCGTAGCTATCTGCCTTATTGAACTTACACGTGTTCTCTGAGCTTCTGTCAAGCTCCCTCCAGTGCAGATTAAAGTGTACAGAAATCCCCTCCCTTCCTTCCTTCTTCCCTGCCATCGCGTAAATGAACTCTTTGTTCTTCTCAGCACAGACACGGTACTTTGTGCTGAAATCTATCTGTTCGCATGTCCATCTCTGCCATGAGACTCAAAAGCAGGGACCCAATGATATGTGTCCTGATCTCCGGATATCAAATGGAATGTCTGGGACATAAGAGGCACTCAGCAGATGCTTATTAGAGCATTCCTTCTTAACACACTCAGAGGCAGTGCCGACTAAATTTTAGCTGAAACTCTAGGAAACCGTTTATCTATTGATAGCATCTTCGTGTGCCAGGAATGCAAATTTCACTTTCTTCTCATCACATTTCATTCCATGTCCACTTCAGACAGTTCAATCAAGCATGGCATGCCTGACTTTCCACCTACTCGCTTAGTCCCTTCTTAAAGTCTACATGTTTCCTCCACTAATGTGAGTCTATACGTTATAGACCAGCAGGAACTTGAAAAACTTTAAGCTCTAAGGATTTACACAGTTACGAAAAAGCTACCAGGGTTTTTAAATCCTACAATTGTCTACGGCTGCTCATGCCATCTAGAGAGCAACGATTTTGTGTGTGCCAACATTAATACTAATAATGATGAAAGTTAATGTTTATTGAAACTGACAATGTAGCGTGTGACAATGTGACAGCATGCTAATCACTTGATATGTATTCTTACAGTTAAGCTTCACCGAACTCTTAGACAGTTATTGTCTTGTACCTTTGACAGAGATGAAGAAATTGACACAAAAAAAGGTGTCTGATTACCTCCCTAAGATAAGAACTACAGTAATGGAGCCAGAATTGGCCATAAGGCAGCCTCGCTCTAAAAGCTATACCTGTATAACCTGGGGTCTCACCTGAAAACATACTCTGAGGCAAGAATATGGGTGCAGATAGTTTACTTGAGAGAAGATCTCAGGAAGCAAGGTGAGGACATGGGTCTGTGAGATGGGGAAGAGAGGAGACCCAAGTAATGGGCAGGTTATTGCTGCGCACATATGAAATTTGGTCTCACCAGGCGACCTCCGAGGGAGAGTGAAACACACCTTAGAACCATCTCTGAGAGACAAGGAAGCAGAATATGTAGCTACACATTCCAGCCGGCCTATATCTATCAATTCAGCCCATGTTCCTGGCATTTCTGGTCTGTCTTGAGCATGGCCAAGCAGACTCCCATAGCCAGAAAGGACCCTCAGGTAGATGCAGGTAGCCAATGGATTGCAGACTGTCCATACAACACCTGGAGACATGGGGAGGGAACACAGCAGGGCAGACACAGACAGCATCAGCTAAGGTGCCCTTAGCCTCTCTACTAACCTGTGAAGGGAAAATGCACAAAGATGAACCAGGGCAAGCTTAAGCCCACCCACACTTCAGTTTGCATACACAAAGGACTAGCTCACTTTCTCTCCACAGCATGGTCAGGAGGAAGGAAAGAACCAGAAAATAAGCAGGGAGAATTCTGGCACCCCGCAAGCTCACCCACCGCAGGTCTCCCTGATGACAGACAGTGTCAGGCATGGGTTTTCAGGATGATGTGGTCATCCAATGCCGGAAATATCCACCCCATATCCAAAGTCTCCTAAACTTTACAAAACACATACCGTCAATACATTATTTCCTTCAATCACTGACATTGAATACAAATATATAAAAATGCATTCAAAAGTCAAATAGAAATACATATAAATTACCCAGTTTTTTTCTTAAACAGTGTTGATAATGAAACACTACATGAGGTGTAATTTAAAAAAAAAAAAAAAAAAAAAAAAAAAACCCTCACAAGATTCATGCTTAAATCCTCTGCAGGGTTCTCAAACCAACCCCACTGCTAGGAGAAATGAGTCCACAGAAGAACCTGGGGTGCTGCTAATAAATCGTCTCCCCGGAAAAGAAATGCACTTGGAGAAAATCGTTCCGGTGCCCTCGTGCTGGGAGCTGTATAACTAATAGAGGAATCGTCACATGGACCTTGGTTTATTTTCGTGTGTTTACTTTTCATTTCATGCAGAACAGACAGGAAGGGTGAAAGCGAATGGCAAATAGATGTGTGAGTCACAGGGGTGCAAGCAGGGGTCTCCCTCTGCCCTGTGTCCCTTTCCACAAACACTGACCGTTGAGCAGCTGGCACAGGAGAGAAAGTTGTACTTCCCAGACCAAAGGGGCAGGTTTGAGATTCACAACCATTCATGTAGTCAGTTTTGTTAATTAGGAAATGTGTGCTTGACCTTCAGAATGTAAGAGGTGCCTGGTCAGCGAGTGACCCTGTAGTGATTACTCCCTGCTGGAGGCCTCCTCCCTGCAGGAGCAGCCTAATTCTCCAAAGAAACAAACGTCTCACTTCCCAGTATAATAGCCATTGCTTTGAGAATATGTTCTCTCTTTTTCTCTCTCTCTTTCTCTCTTCGTCCCTCTCTCCCTCTTTCAAATGTTGTCACTTGCTTGTTTATTTTAGTTTATTTTGAAACTATTTACTACCCTATAAGTATATCAAGCCATTTCTCCATTTAAACAAACATGTTTTCCTGGGTAAAATTATTAAAGACATGATTTGGGGGTAGAAAGGCTTTAGACCTTGTGAAACTCTGAATCATAAAGTTATGTTGTCTTAGAGGTTCTTTCTTCCCAGCAATAGCTAACTGATTTGACCATATTGCTCTATGAATTCTTTCCTTTTTATTGCCAGGGTCACTGCTTTAATTTAACCTAGACCACACTATTCCCATAGATCTCTAATTTCAGCTCTTCTCCTTTCCTGCTGCATCCTTTCTCTCCATAACAATCTGTCCTGGAGACTCCAGATACATCCTCTCTCAGAAACCCAGAGCCAGTCTTGTTTTTTCTTACTCAGAAAATGTTAGTGGATCTGACAAGTAACAAACTTTTTTTTGTTATTTTCTGAAGTGAGAAGCAGGGAGGCAGAGAGACGGACTCCCACATTCACCCTAACTGGGATCCACTGAGCATGCCCACCAGGAGGCGATGCTCGGCCCATCTGGGGACATTGCTTCATTGCAACTGGAGCCATTCTAGTCCCTGAGGTGAGGCCATGAAGCCATCCTCATCACCCGGGCCAGCGTTGCTCCAATGGAGCCTTGGCTATGAGAGGGGCAGAGAAAGATAGAGAGAAAGGAGAGGGGGAAGGGTGGAGAAGCAGATGGATGCTTCTCCTGTGTGCCTTGGCCAAGAATCAAACCTGGGATGTCCATCCACATGCGGGATCGATGCTCTACTGCTGAGCCAACTGGCCAGGGCCACAAACTTTTTAAGAAGAATATTTAGTGTATGAACAACATATTCTCTTCTGTTCTCCTCTCACACCTCTTCCCTAAACCTATACTACGTGACCTGCCTGCCCATGCACAGGTTCGTGCTGTTTGCAATTTTCCAAACACCCCTATGGTTCCTACCTCTGCCCTTCTGCAACTGATGTTCCCACCACCTCGACTGCCTTTTTCATCAAATGAAGGTTGATTTCTCTGTCACCTATGGGAAAAGTCCTATGCATGATGTTCTACCTACTAAGTATCACACCCAGTTTCAACAGAAATCAGACACATATTCTATCTTTCTCTCCCTCTCTACTTCCTCTCCCCCACCCTGTTTAGGATACTGGGGCTCAGAAAGTTTAAGTAATATATGCATTAATTGTGCCCAGGTACACAGAGAGAAAAGCCTGGGATGTGAGCGGAGCTGGAATTCTATCTCATGTCAAACTGGATCTAAAAACCATGAATTTCCACCACCTACCTCATATCTCAGATGCCAATCTGTTTAATTCTGTTCTCAACCAACACAGAGCAATGAACTGAAAAACCCATGAAAGAATGTGGTTTCCAGTTTTTCAGAGAAGGAGAGAAAATACGAGAATTTTCCAGAAGTCACTATAGACATGGGCATAAAAGGTTCACACACACATATACACTGACACACAATTTAGCCTTGAATTATTTAGACTGAATTATTTGCTATCAAATCTATTGTTGTTATTGTACATTCACTGAATCACCAAAAATGCATGCTTATTAATACAGAAGTTACTGACTAACTTTCGTAAGAGATTTTCTTCATCCCACTAGCATCTGTTTCAAAATGAAAGATGTGTTAAAACACGGAATTGCTTTGTTTGAAAATTCTAACAGCAGGGTTTGAGTGGGCAAACTAGCCAATAGTGTTTCCTACCCAACCCGGGCCACACTGGTCTGATTCCTTGGACAGGACAGCGCCACCTGCCAGGAATCTCCCCGGAAAATTCTCTTATCAGCTCCTCACATTAGAAGAAACCCCCTTGTTTCTGAGACTCACTTTAGTTTAAGCGTCTAGAGGATCTAGGCAATCACTGTTAGATTGCATATTAGCTGCACCAAATTTGAACGAGTGTTATTTCTTTACAGGCCTTATGTTAAGTATTGTTCTTCAGTCTAAAAATGTTTTAAGTTTATATCTTTAGATTCCAGATAAAGGCATTTTACTACTTTACTTTTTCTGGACATTCACACAATTAATGGGCTCAGGGAATGCTCTGTGATCATCAAAGGTGAAGCAAGAAGCATTTGAGCACCTATGCTTGCTGGACATATTCTGTCTGTTGTGACAACAGGACACGAAGGAGGCTGGCAAAGCAGGGGTTAAAGGCTTAGCCCCTGGAGTCTATATTTTCATTTGTATGAGCTTGGAGATACCCTTTATCCTTTCTTTATTGTTTTGAAATGGTCTGATAATACTTCACTTACATAATTGCTTGGGTGTTATACAAGATTTGCATAATCTAATTTATAGCATAAAAACGGGCACATATTAAGCCCTTAATAATTGTGTGCTATCCTACCAACATGCATTAAAGATTTTAATAAGGCATCTGAAAATATTTCTTAGACTATTCTTGCATAAATATGAGACAATTAGCTAGATTTTCAATGTATACAAGCAAAGCCAAAAGGAGTCAGTTAACTAATCACTGTTTACCTGGTCAGAATATGATATTAGTGTTTCTTCTATTCTAACAGCACCTACCACATGAGGCTGCTATGGGCATTAAGCAACACAAAGCTTATAAAAACCTTTAGCAGAGTATTTGCTACACAATAAATGCTTCATAAATATAAACTACTATCAGGTGTATTCACAAATCAAGTCACTTGAAGTTAGAAAACAAGAAATCAACCATAGATCCTCATGTTCTCCTACCTCTTGGCGTGTCTTTAATTTCTCAACTTCCTTCTCTCTTTTGGGGGCAGGAGCATTGAGAAAAAAAAAATGCCATCTTTAAGTAACTTCAGTGTATACAAAATAGTACATCCAAACCTCTCTCTCTAGGTGAAATCTCAGCCCTCATGGGACATCACTAAAAGGAAAAAGATCTGAAACCATTCAGAGGCCTTGAAAGAAGAAAGAAAGGCAATTTGCCAACATCCTTTGTCATGTCTATGCAGACACCTTCAGTGTAGCTAAGGTACTCAAACCTTAGAAACAGCTGTACAGGAAGCAGTCTGCCACATTCCACATCCAGAACGGGAAGATAAAACATAGCTCGTCTCTGTCTGCCTGCTTTCCGTACCTGCTCTGGGAGCAGGAAAGATGTACAACAAAGAAGTGTTCAGCAGGATTAAGTAAAAACTTTTCTGCTATCTGAGAACTGGACCCAAGATCCACTTACAGTCACCAATAAACTACAGTATATTGGAGATAGACACTTCCAACTGCCACAGTGGGGATGGGAGGAAGGGAACTGGCTTCTATTCTTTTCTTTTTTCTTTCTTTCTTTTTTTCTTTCCTTCCTTCCTTCCTTTCTTCCTTCCTTTCTTTATTCTTTCTTCTTTCTTTCCTTCTCTCTCTCTCTCTCTCTCTCTCTCTCTGTCTCTCTCTGTCTCTCTCTTTCTCTCTTCTTTCTTTCTTTCATGGAAAATAAAAAGATTGTCATGGAGAGAGTTTTCTTTTTCCCTTCCCCAATTAACCACTGGCTTTGGTAAGAAGCAGTTATAATCTCTACTCCTGGAGGGAGCATCTTCGGCCCACTTCCTGACTAAGTGCTTGCTAGGCTAATGGACCTGAGCCCCGCCCAATTCTACTCCCTGAGGAGTCATAGAAGAGACTTCTTAAAGAGCTTGACATGTGTCCCATACAATATGCAGGGATGGGTGAATGTCATGGCTGGTGCCAGCCATTTGGGGTGGTGTGAACTAACCACAGTGTCGTCAGTACAGCCAGGGGAGGTCATGCCTGAAAACTAAAGGACGAGGCAACCCCTTCCCAGTTCCTCAGTAGTCCCAACGGTTCTACTCCAAGGACCATGGAGGTGAGAGGAGGTAGAAAAAGGCTATTGGTAGTCACTGGGTCAAGCAACCTGGTGTGCCCAGACCAAAGCAGGTGCTGGTGGGCTTGAGACAGGGGCTAGGACCTGAGAACTTCTAAGGGGTCCTCAGAGGGAGGGCGGCAACCAGGACAAATCTGCCCTCTGCCCACGAGAAGAGCACATACCACCCAGGCAGATATCACAACATCAACAGCGAGTGGGGCCAGCTCAAGTGGAGCAGAGTGAGGTGTCCTCCCTAGCAACAGCAGACCCAGAAAGATTCTGCTCTTCCCACCCTGCACCCAAGCCCAGGGGACCTCGGCCTGAGTCCAGTGACCCAGGTCACAGGTCTATTCTGGGAAGGGGGGGAGGAGCTTTCAACCAGATAACAGAGGAAAACATTAAACTGAGTTTTAATAAGTGAAATAAATGGGAAATAGTGAGTCTTACTCAAGAAGTTAAGGTCATAGAAGTGGCTACCCAGCCCAGTGTAGTTGGAAGAGACTGGAAAAAAAGAAAGAGAAAACCATGGTGGGTGTTCCTCAAAAGAACTGAGAAGCATTTATAAATTAATTACAAGAGAAATAACCCCTTACACCTTTCTTTTAGTATTTTCATTGATTATTTACTTTCCAGAAAGTGAAATGACTAAATTTAAACTCCTATTCTAATGTACATTAAAAAACCTACACATTCAGTTTATAAAATTTTTTAAAATTTCACACAATCACACGCACCGAGGAGAGCTCATCTCATCATGGGTCAAGTTCAGCAATGTCCTCGCTATTCCATAATCTTGAGCAACCTCACAGAACTTCTCGCCTCTTCGTTGCCCACAGATGAGAGTGCCATTTAGTGTAAGCCCACAGGGAAAAGGGGCTGCTGTGACAACATCTGTAGAACTCCCCTTCATGTGAAAGACAGCGACAAACTATTATTCACTGGAGAAAACAGCTAAATAGTGATATGGGACATTCACACCCCTTCCACCAGCTGTGTCTCCATTAAGAAGGCCGGTAAACAGCATGAGCTCGATCTCACAGACCTTCCTCTGATACATGATTTTATTTTTGTTTTGTGACTTTAGCCTCAACAATGGTGACACTACTTCAAAAACTTCAACAATAATTTTAAAAAGTTCACAGAGTGAGACTTTGAGATAAGTCATTTCCATACCTAAATCCATTCTGGGAAGTTCAACATGTTTGAACCACAGATTGGAGCTTCTTGTTTTATTCACAAGTTTGACCCAGTTAGACTCAACCTCATTATGATTGTTCATGGTTTTATAAGAGGGGAGGGTTCACTCAAAGGTGTAAAAACCCATAGAGGTCAATGAAATATTCTAGTGCACTGCCTTCCTTCTTGGGTGAAGAGAATACCTCCATGTTCTTGCACGTGTGGTCATATGAGAGAATTATTTGTCAGTAGGTTGATTTCAGTAAAACCATCCAGGTTACTTCACCAGACCTTAATAACTTTCTATTTAGAGATGCAGGGAAGCCAAGGGGATGACAAGAACCAGAACAAAACAGGAGGGGAGATGAGCATTTCTGACAAGTATGTTTGTTCAAGGACTATTTTTTTTTTGAGGGGGGAGGTGACTCTCACAGGAAGTTCTAAGATTTCTATAACAATTCATACTGCAAATCATCTAAATTCAAAATTCAAAGAAAGAAAGGTAAGCAATACAATATAGTTCTCTATATAACTAGTTAACATTTAATAATCCATTAATGTATATATTTGTTTAGAAATTTATCAGTATGGGCATTCAATCATTCATGTGTGTGTTTACATATGCATGCATTATTCTCTATGAACTGTACAACCTAGATTGTACCTCAGAACATATAGTGATATAAAAGCATCTTCTCTATTTGGCTCCTCCATCCAGCATCTGTCTTGTGTTTTGGTTAAAAAAAAATTGTTATAAATGTGCCAATCTCAGATCACATCAGAATATGGGATTAAAAGTGATTCAGACCATCAGAAGTTCAGTGTCAACTTTTCCAAGTTTCACCTCCATCCCATACCCAGCACTTTCTTCCTGTTCCCAGTTTACTCCCTAATGTTACTCCTGTGTGATGGTAAATGCTTGTGAGAATGGAGATCATATATCTGGTTCAACTTTCACTCATTTCTTCAGGCTGATCTCCCTTTCAGTGAGTTTGAAACTCCGTGGGGGACGGGGGCTGTCTGCTCCACCCAGCCCTGTATTGCCCAGTGCCTCACACTCAGCTTGCACATGGGTATCTGTGTCTAACACCAACCAGACAGTTTTCTCTAACAGGCCAGGCTGACCCCTGCAGGACTGTGCTGCTTCCTGCGCCTGAAGAACTCCTACAATGAAATCTCCCCATGATGGTGATGGGCTCCTTGTCATTCAGGGCTCAGCTTACAAGTCTCCACCCCAAACAACCCTTCCTTGATCTTCCATCTAAAAGGAGTCATGCCTTCTACCAAAACTCTGTATCTACTAACACAGTTTCTTTTCTTTATACCATTTATTAACCAAGGATTAATTGTACCACCAATAATTAAGACCACTCTGTGCAGGAAAACAGGTATAATTAGGGTGATCAAATGACTGGGTTTGCCAACACAGTCCTAATTTATACTTGTTCCAGGATAATTATTAATAGCATTCCTTTTCAGTGTCCAAACTGCCCTGGTTTGAACAATAAATGAGGTAAAATACATTCTAAAGGTCAAAGGTTTGAGCTATTCTCTACATTAGATGACATACTTTGGCTCCTGATTTAAGACACTCTCTGAGTTCCGTGCATCTCTGCTTTCAAATATTTAATAGGTCATATGATGTCACCCTTCTGCACTTGGCACACAGTTTCTTTTGCCTGGAACCTTCTCCCTCCCTCCCACTCCCAACTGTTAACCTCCTACTCATCCTTCAAGACATGGCACATGGGGGAGGAGCAGGAAGCATCAACTCCCAAATGTGGCTTGACTAGGCAAACCCAGGGTTTTGAACCAGCGACCTCTGCATCCCAGGTTGACAGACACTTTATCCACTGCACCACCATAGGTCAGGCACAGAGGGAAACTCTTTGATTCGATTAATCTTTCACTGAGACTTAGGCAATCGCCATCAGTGTATCACACTGATGTGTAGTTTATTTATTTCTATATATTTCCTATTATACTACAGGATTCTTAAGGACAAGAATTTTGTTTCATTCAAACTCATCTCCAGTAACTAGAATATTTCTCAAAACATGATGGGAATTCAATAAATGGTACTAAGTGGAAACATAAATATTATCTCTCTAACTCTCTTAAACTATTATTCTTTCTCTTACATACAGCAAAATTTTGGGGTAAATCTAAAAAGGTGACTTAGTCATTCACATTATTATAAAATATATCAAATAATTATTTTGTAAACCATACAGAACTCTATACATCTGCAACTCTCAAACTAGAATTGTACCTTCCACTTTTCCCTTCATTTTTATTCTAAGATCTTTAATTTATACTTTTACATCCCATTGATGATAGAAAAATATTTGTGAAGTCTCAGGGTCACCTTTTGCACCCTCCTCAAAGGCAAACATCTGTGTCCAGTATTTCCTTTTCCACTAGTTAAATCATCACCTATTTACTGTCTCTGATAATGTTGACTGATTTCTTTTCTTCTCACTTAGCACCCCATCAGCTAAGTTCTACCACTCCTTTATCAAATGGAAGAGGGGGGTAAACCAACTTAAGCAAACTGCTACCCTCCATACTCCTTATTTTCTCTGTCTTGTGGTAACAAACCCCAAATGATGTCCCTGCAGCTGCCCTGACCCCTTCATTCTATTTCCAAAGGAAGCCAGTGAGCTCCTTTTAAAATCCAAGTCAGATCATGTGACGCCTGCACAGTCCTCCCTCGAACTAGACGCCCAAGTCCCAGCAGTGGCCTAGGGGACCACTGGTGATCTGGTCCTCTGTGACTTTTCTCACCTCATCTTATTCACTTTGCTTTAGTCACACTGGCTTTTTGCAGTTTGTCCTTTATGTGCTGTCACCAACGGCCACTTCCTGTTGTCCCTGACAGCTGCCTCACCACCCCTTGCTGTAAATTTTAGTATTCTCTTCCCAGTGGGATGTTCTTTGACCTCATTATTTTTTCTTTCTTTGTGTGACAGAGACAGAGAGATAGAGAGAGGGACAGACAGACAGGAAGAGAGAGATGAGAAGCATCAATTCTTTATTGCTGCACCTTAGTTGTTCATTGACTGCTTTCTCATATGTGTCTTGACTAGGGGGCTCCAGCAGAGCAAGTGAGCCCCTGCTTAAGCCAGTAACCTTGGACTTCAAGTCAATGACCTTTGGGCTCAAGCCAGCCACGATGGGGTCATGTCTATAACCCCCCACGTTCAAGCCAGCAACCTTGTGCTCAAGCTGGTGAGCCTGCGCTCAAGCCGGATAAGCCCACACTTAAGCCAGTGACCTTGAGGTTTTGAACCTGGGTCCTCTGCATCCCAGTCCAATGATCTATCCATTCTGCCACTGCCTGGTCAAGCTACCTAATTCTTAAAATAGGAAACCTTCACCCTCCTCACCCCGGCCACACACTACCCTTTCTCCTTTGCTTATTTCTCTCCAAAGAACCTATCACCATCTGGCATACAATCTTATTTGCTTATGTATTGTGTTAACCCACTAGATATAACTTCCAAGAAGGTAGGGATTTTGTGTATTTTGTTGTTGTCATTCACAGTTGTACCCCAAGCTTCTTGGACAAGCTTCTTAGCCCATATTTGAAGCTCAAAACACTGAATTGATGGACACAATGACTGTCCTTTCTCTATAATCTCCCTCACCAATCCATGCACAGACCACAGTCAGGCTAACAACTAGGACAGCAATAAGAAACCTAAGTCAGAAGCGGCATGAGAGCAGTAATCATTGGCGGGAATCCACAGCAACTGCAAAAGGTCCCGTTTGAGTTGCACAAATCCAAAGCAGATGCCAGCACTTGTTCCCTGGGTTGGATCAGTACAAGAAGTATTCAGGGAGTCCAGGACAGCACAGAGAACAGGGCTGGGACTGAGCAGCAGGGGCACTTTCTGTGGCGCTAGCAATGAACTAACAGAGAAGGAAGTGCTAGATGGTGCTGAGACTTCTAGAACAGTGCTCCCCCAACCAGTGCCACAGGGGAGTACACAGGGGTTATTTCAGGGTTGCGGAGCATAGGGACAGCCCAAGTAGCCTGAGCTCCCACACACACACAACCCAACCCTAAATGAGAACAGTTCATATTTTATCTGTTCTCTATTTATGGACTCCAGATGTTTCATTTTTGAAACAAAAGATTCACACCAAACACTAAAAAGGGAAGGAAAAAAACACATCACAGTATACCAGTGATTAGAACAAAATATTTGTGATTAAAAACTGTCAATATCTTTGAGACAGCAGCTACCATAATGTGGGGATTCTGTACCCAACACAGAGGGTTACACAGTGGGTCTACCCCCCACAACTTATATGCTTACTTTTCACTCTGCACAGGTGTTCAATAGATCTTATAAAAGCTGCCACAAAATAATTCAATAGTACCATAATGCACACTCCATTGGGGGAGAAAACACACCTGTCTTATTCACTGCTACAATTCAGGTGTCTCAGGTCATAGTAGGTACTCAATATAATGTGTGTTGAAAAAATGAAGGAAAAAAAAAAGAAGACAATAGGTAACATTTGTTCACCTCTAATATATAAATATGGGAAAGGCCTTTTCATAATAAAATGAAACTTGGTTAGGTCCTTAATTACCAGAAAAGGCACCCATCCTCCACATCCTCTCATTCATTTCCTAAAATACACAGGTCGGACAGTACACCACACAGAACACTGCAAATATTCTCCCCAGGGAATCCTACTTTGAGCCATCTGCTTCCTAACTGTGTTCAAGATCTCAGGTAAGGTAAACATAAATGGAGGGATGTTAGAAGAATAGACAGCCTCTGAGTTCTATCTACTCCTTCATCATGTGACCATCACTTTCCATCCCTTCCAGGTTTGCCTACCTAGAGTCATGTTGTGATATCATGGTTTCAGGTTTTACTAAGGGACAAACCAAGGAGTAGCCACATGAAAGCAAGACGTTCCTGGTAAGTGTGCTGTGAAAGATATTATCCATACCATCGCTGATCACATCTTAAAAAAAAGGCCCACGTAGAAATATATTATCAGGATACATAAGAGAAAAACTATGTTTTCCTTAAATAACTTATATGGATTTTCCTCACTGACAGTAAGAATTGATCATGTCTCCTTCTATTATTTTTTTTAGTTGGCTATCAGATAGTCTTTTTTTTAAAAAAAAAAAGTACAAATTTGAGATTCAACCAAGGCAAGTGTGTGTGGTTCCAGAAGATTTGAATATTTCTGTCTCTAGGACCATCCTCCACCCCAGAGTTCTGTATTTGACTCTTATCTTGCTCTGGATCTGATGTTTCATTCTGCTCATGTCACCGTTATCATAGCATGTATAACCATGGGAAATTGCTGCAAATCCTCTGGGAAATAAGATGAAATATGAAAATGCAGAAAAGAATATGCTTTTCAAACTATAGGAAAATAGGTTTGGTAAAACTATATTTTTGGTAGAAAATACACACACACACACATATATATACATATATACATACATATACATATATATATGTATATATATATATATTAGAAATGCCATATAATGTATTCTGCCTTTTATTAAGCACTCACCAATTTCCACAAAGCAACTTAATCATGAGTTCAGCTGAGTTGGTTGGTAACATGACCAAATGGATTGATTATTAGCTCAGTATTAAGCAAAATGAAAGGCACTAGAGTGTCACAAAGGCTTAGTATTGCCTTGGGCATCTTATCATGACTTAAATAGACATATAGATGAAATCCATATCACATTTGAAAAATGATACAAAGTTCAAAAGAAGGTTGGTTATAACACTGGTGGATATACAGCCTATGAAGTCAGACTTCTTGGGTTCAAATCCCAGCTCTATGACTTATTAGCTGTGTGACTTGAACAAGTTACTAAGTCTCATTGTGCCTCTGAGTTCTCATTTTTAAAATGGGGATAAAATGCTATTTACCCCATAAGGTTGGTTTAAGTATTTAATGAGACAATAGATCAAGATTTATGAATGCCTCCTAAATAATCAGCACTCAACTTGTACATAATGCTATAATTATCATAAAACAACCATAATTACTATAAAGTCCAGCATCAACTTCAATATAGCATGGGAATATCAAAACCCTGGATGGAAAATGAGAAGTCAAATTTAATAGGATTAATACAGTTTCCAGGTTCTCATTTTCAATATCAATTACATTAATATGGGATGCAGGAGATCTGTCTTAGAAAAAATCATCTGAAAAGCATCTTGAAGTTTTCATAGACCCAAAGCTCTTATACAACAAAGTTTGCTGTGTGCTTATTATTTGCCAGGCATGATTCTAGGAGCTCTAATATCAGTGAATGAGACAAAAGAGGTCTCTGACCTTATGTCTCTTACATAACAGTAAAGGTCGTGAGGTAAGGGGGGAGAGTGAGCACATGCTGATAATCAAGCAGGTGAGTGAAGAAGACAATTGCAAACAGTGTACTGATAAAAATCAGTGACTTAATTTTAAAATGGCTTCATTCACTATCAAAGACATAAAAAATAAATTTTTAAAATTATTTTAAAATCTAACTGTTCCCTTTATAGAATATTAATTATCCCATTTTTTCCCATTTCCCCTTAAAATTTGCAATTTATCATCCCACCCATTTTTTAAAAATTTGTTTATGTTGGCTTCTGTTACAGTTATGGAAATCCCCTAACATATCAATTTTAAATATAATACAGATATTCTATCCACTTTAATTTCATGCACGTTCTACAAACTTTACTTATAGATTATGGCTCATCTTTCAAATTAGGAGAATATTAATATATTCTGTAGAAAAATAATATATAATGCCACTTTTATCATTTTTATGGATGATAAATTCTCAGAATGATTACATTTTACCTAGACGCCAGTGTTAGACTTTTATTCAGTAAGCTATGATATCAGGCATGGGGAAAGAAAATAAAAATTTTATAGGTTATCCTTTGGAAATAAAAACGCTGTTCTATTGGAGAAATAAAATACAAACATAGAAAATACATAAATAAAAGTACAAAAAGAGGGCATGTGATCAAGGACCGACACAGGTGGGGTTGAGGAAATATAAAAGAGAATATAAATGCTCGTGATTGGGTCTCAAGATGATGGACTCTTCGTACTGGTGGAGAGGAACTGGACAGTCCACCTGGAGACCGTGGACCCGGCAAAGGCAAGGTGGCTGGAGCGAGCATGGAATGTGAGAGAGGAAGCAAGGAGTTACTGTAGAGTAAGAGAACAGGACTGCACAGACAGACGTGGGTTAGATCCTGAGGGATTTTAAATGCTAGATAAATGCTAGATGCAAGAGAAGTGACAAAGGACACAGGGCAGAAGAGTGAGTTTAGGGAGATTGACTGTGTGGTTGTGCAAGATAATTTTGAAAGAGGAAAGCGATGGAGACAGGAAGATCATCCAGAAGGCTGTGACCATAGTGTCGGGAGACATGGAAGAGACCTCAGTCAGGGTTGTGGCTGGGGAATAGAAACATATTATGAACATCGGGTTACGTCATCAGTATTCCATTACTGACTGGAGAGAGTGTAGTAATGGCGGAAGTGGACAGACAATGCAAAGGAGAAAATAAAAACAAGTTTGGCCCTGTCCAGTTGGCTCAGTGGTAGAGCATTGGCCCAGTGCGTGAAAGTCTCAGGTTCGAATCTTGGCCAGGGCACACAGGAGAAGCACTCATCTGCTTCTCCACCCTTTCTTTTCCCCTTTCTTTCTGTCTCTCTTTTCCCCTCTTGCAGCCAAGGATCCACTGGAGCAAAGTTGGCCCAGGCACTGAGGATGGCTCCATGGCCTCCACCTCAGGAGCTAGAATGGCTCCAGTTGCAGTGAAACAATGCTCCAGATGGACAGAGCATTGTCCCCTGGTGGGTATGCTGGTGGGGTGGGGGGGCATTCCAGTTGGGTACATGCGGGAGTCTGTCTCTCTGCCCCCCCCCCACTTTTCACTTAAGAAAAATACAAAAGAAAATAAGTTTGGAGCCAGGCTGAGAAGAATGAAACAGTACCTGTGATTTGAAAGACAGAGTTCCAAAGGGAGAAACAGTAGTGACAGGTTCTGTGAACTCACTGATGCTAGATTGAAACGGAGAGAAAAATCATTCAAATAAAAAATGACCTACTCTGAGAATTTTATTTTAAATAACTCTTAAAAAAAGGGCAACAGAACCAAAACAGCAAAGGTCAAGTTTGGTTAGCCTGCAAGCTCAGTTGACATGAATTTTTATCTGGTTTGTTCCCATAAAACAAGCTTTCTCAACGTGGACGGCATTGCTATGTTAGACTGGGTATTTCTTTGTTGTGATTGTCTTATGCATTCTAGGATGTTTGCAGCCTCCCTGGCCTCTGCCATTAGTCCTCTGCCATTAGACCTTGTCCAATACCCCCTGGCTTATTATCAAATGTCACTGGGAGTGACATTTGAGACTTTAAGAATGAGCATGAGTGAACAGGAGGGTAAGCTGCAGGGCACAGGTCGCCATGGAGGGCACACAGAATACACAATCACAGCTGTGAGAGATGGCATAGGTTCAGGGGACCGGCATCGGTGAGTGTTTCGGGAGCATAGAATTTAATGTGGGCAGCTGCAGGGTTAACTCTGGACTCAGATGAGTAACATATAAAGCCATGAGGGGCCTTCACATCAGGTAAAATATTAAATTTCATCCCACAGTCATGGAAAACCATTAAAGAATTTGGAGGTCACTGTTCACATAGATTTATTGAAAAACAGTGTTTTAAAATTAGGCGCTAATTTGATTTGTTTAGCTTTAAAACAACGCCCCCTTCCACCTGACCTGTGGTGGCGCAGTGGATAAAGCGTCGACCTGGGAACACTGAGGTCGCCAGTTCAAAACCCTGCACATATGGGAGTTGATGCTTCCAGCTCCTCCCCCCTTTCTCTCTTTCTCTCTTTCTCTCTCACTCTGTGTCTCCTCTCTAAAATGAATAAAAATAATAGAATTAAAAAAAAACAACGCCCCCTTCCTCCTTTCTACTCCTCCTTTTCCTACCACTTTAAATGCCTCCCAGAAAACATTTAATAGTATTTAAAAAATAACTATAAAATTCACGTAATAACGTATGACTGTATCACAGATCATTTACAATTAAATGAACATTAAAAAACAACAAATAAATACGTAAGGGGTACTCAAACACATTCTAGATTAAAACATAAATTGGAAATAAGGCCTTGATGTCAAATAAGATACCATTCTTTTCATGGAGGAATTTGACGACACAAAGTGAGGTGTGAGCAGGTTGCCACCAGAGGGAGCTCCAATGTAGGACTCTGCACAAGGCCTCCTAGTTGCTAGCACGCTGCCGATGGGCCAGGCAACAGAATTCTTGCAAATCCTTTTGCTTGCGTGTCTATTTTGATCAAAATACTTCTCTCTTGCAGAAATAATTAAGCTGATGCCAGAGTCTATTTAACACACCGCAAGGTGGATCATTACTGATACCTGGCCTTCACGCTGGAACCAAACTCTCAGTCCCTATTTCTAGCCCCTTTTCTGCAGCAGACAACCTGCAAATAGGCTTCTAGTAAGATGGATTGCTAGCTCGGCCTCACGTTTTACTTCTGCCCTTGAGCACTTGGGGGGAGGGGTGGAATACGACGGGAAGAAAAGAAAAGGCACCAGACTAGGAAAAGGAAAAGGCTTAGTGCAGAATGCTAAGAGCTGATGAGGAACCGGATATTAACTGGAGGTAGGGACACCTTGGACAGACAGACAAGGACAGCCACAAGCAACTCGAGGCTGGGGAGGGGAGAGCAGCAGGGGCTCCCACCATCTTGCCCACCTTGGACCTGAGGCTGGAACAAGGGAGGGAGGGTGAACAGCAGATCCTCATGGCCCCACACCGATCTCTAAAGTGTGAGGCTGAAGAGGCTATGGGACTATGGGTTGTTTATCATTAAATATAAATTAACCCCAGGATGAACTATAGTTGGCAATAACTTTGGTGAAAATCATTTATTAACTAGCAAACGATCAAAATGTCTTTATTTCATCCAGACCCTACTGTTAGATGTTCAGAAACTATAACATCAATCTCAGGGGAGGGGAAAGGGGAAATTCATAGTTTCTCCCTTAAAAACACCAATTGTCCATTAGAATGATAAAAGACAGGCATACAAAATACTTAAATAGAAACACAAATGGATAGCACACGAGAGTTAGGGGCAAGATATGGGACCTATTAAAAGAGGAAGTATAAAAGATAAATTTAAGTGGTGAAGAAACCTCCAAGCTGTGTCCATAGAGATGGACGCCTATAGGAAAAGGTAGTTCAGGAAATAGAGAGAATCAGGTACAAAATGACCCCTGGAAGAGTCCCTGGGGCTTGAGATGGGCCATGCATTAAAGGAGAACTATTTTGAAAAGTATTATTAGCAAATGGAAAAGAGTAGTTTTCAGTCACTCTCCTGAGGGTAGAACTGGGAGGTGGGCTTTTAATTACAGGAAGTAATGTAACTGTGTTTGGGGGGAAGGAACCAGGGCTTTAAACCTGATCCGACTGGAAATCCCACCCAGCCCACAGTGCCTCAGTGACTTTGGCAAGTCACCTTAGCTCCCTAGACTTGTACATCTGTAAAATGGGGCTTATCAAACCTACTGGCAGAGCTGTTTTGAGGAGTAACAACATAAGGTATGAAGAGTCCCTATCAAGATCAGGCACACAATAAACAGTGCAGAGTAATTGATTTATCATATAAATGTCCATAGCAGATACTCTCATCCTTCCCATTTTCCTGCCTCTCCCCTTTTCCCTGGACCAATCCAAACTTGGGGACATAGCATTTTTATTTTTAGTTCTCAGAAAATATTCCTTTAAAGGGTATCCATACGTATGGAAATATAGATAATATTTTACTTTTTATAAATAGATAAGGTTATTATCCAGATTACAAAGATTCCTCTGTGCCCTGGGCTTTATGGAGACCCTGTAGAATAAGAAACAAGAGAGGATTTCCAGGCAAAGTACTATTTTACACTTATTTTTAGAGGCCTCAGTTCTGCACCAAACCTACAATAACAATAATCTGTTGTTGTTGTTTATTCAGTGAGAGGAGGTGAGGCAGAAAGACAGACTATCGCATATGTTCCGACTAGGATCCACCTGGCAAGCCCACTAGGAGGTGATGCTCTCTCCATCTGGGCCGTTGCTCTATTGCTCAGCAACCGAGCTCTTCTTAGTGCCTGAGGCAGAGGCCATGGAGCCATCCTCAGTGCCTAGGGCCAACTTGCTCCAGTAGAGCCATGATGCATGAGGGTAAGAGGGGGCGAGGGGAGGGGAAGGATGGAGAAGCAGATGGGTGCTTTTCTTGTGTGCCCTGACTGGAAATCGAATCCAGGAAATCCAAACACCAATCCGATGCTCTACCATTGAGCCAACCAGCTAGAGCCCCATAATGATAGTTTTGAAAAAGAGAGAAAGAAATAAAAGTACCTGCTTAACAAAAGATAAACATCTTCATAACTGAGAAAGAGGACAGAAACCCAAAGAAGGTGGTGGAGCTAAGGCCATTAGCCTGCTGGACTCAGAAACAGGTTGCAGGGGCCCAAATCCTCACGGGCTTCAAACCCAGGCATGCAGGCTTCTGAAATCTTTCCCACAAGGTAAGGACCCATTCCAAGCCTCAGTTTCCTCATCTGTAAAATGGGAGCAATAAGAAGACTCACACCCTGAGGATTGTTGTGATTATAAAAAAGAAATGTTAGGGTCTTGGCCAGTTGGCTCAGTGGTAGAGCGTTAGCTTGTCAAATGGATGTCCAAGGTTCAATTCCTGGTCAGGGCACACAGGAGAATCAACCGTCTGCTTCTCCACCCTTCCCACTCTCCTTTCTCTCTTTCTCTCTCTTCCCTTCCCACAGCCAAGGCTCCACTGGAGCAAGTTGGCCTGGGCACTGAGGACAGCTATGAGGACAGCTCTATGGCCTCACCTCAAATGCTAAAATGACTCCAGTTGCAACAGAGCAAAGGCCCAAGATGGGCAGAGCATCACCCCTTAAATGGGCTTGCTGGCTAGATCCCAATTGGGCACAAGTGGGAGTCTGTCTCTCTGCCTCCCTGCTTCTCACTTCAGAAATATACAAACAAAAAATGATGTTAAGACACTCAGAGAACAAAGATATGAGCTGGTCCAAACTAAGTGTTCAGAAATATTCACATCTATCAAAACAACAGCTGGAGTTGTTTCCACATGGAGGAAGACAGAATAATTCACCAATTAAGTTGAAGGAAATCAGAGTGAAAGTAAACAAAGACAGTTATTAAAGAAACAGTCTTTTGTGCTGGTTTTCCACAGTTCCTTAAGGACCGAGGGGCAGAGGGAAAAACAAGTCTGAACACAAGAGAATTACAGACAAGAGCTCCACCTTGTCCCATCCAACTGATACCAGTTATCTAAAAATAAAAAAAGGAAATTAAAGATCTAGAGTTCCAAATAAAGGTAGAAAAGGACTTGTGGTATTTTCTTTTCAAAATAAAACTTTGTGAATCAGTAATTTTAAAGGAACACTTCAGAGTTGTTGTTTCTTTTATTTTAGAATCCCAAAAAATGATGATACCAAGCAGTATGCATTTAAACGATGTGTAAAATGCTAAAACCCCTCTTTTTCGCATAAAGGTGAAAACACGGCATTAATTCTGTAAGATTGTTTACTACTATAAAGTGACGGGTCTCCATGAAGCATAATAACCCTTCAGTCTCCCAAATCCAGGGCATCAGAGCTCAAAATCTTGTGCTGTCAAATGAAAAGAGCAGTGAGCTGGGTTGGTGGGGGCACCAGTTGCCCCTGGAGCACACCCGAGCAAACCAACACATTCCAGTAAGTTGTATTACATGCCCACGTGGCAGAGGTCTCGTTCCCCATCTGATAAGTGTGACAAGGAGGTCGGAAAAATCCTCCCCGTTAAAACCACGTACAGCATAAGCAGAAACCAATTCTCACACTTGGGGTTCAGGTCACCAGGAGACCAGGCTCCCTATCACAGGTGATAGGTTCTGTCTGTTCCATGTCTCAGTTTCTTGGGGAGGGAAAACCCTCGTGAAATACCTTTTGTTGCCCCCTGCCTGCTGTGCTGCTGTTTCTCACCATCCTCCCTCTTGCTCACTTTCTCTCTTCCCTGGTTTCCCAAAGCAAAGGCGAAAAAAAGTTGCTGCAAAGAAGTCACTACCCCTGCACCTGTTTCCCTGCCCCTGCACCGCCACACCAGCTTCCTCCTACCTTCCATCTGAGCTTGTATTTATAGAGAAAAGGGATGGCAACAGAGGGATGATGCTTACACAGACAGATGTGCTCAGACACAGACGGTTCTGGCAGGCCAGCTCACTTTGCTCTGCTTCCCACTGGAAGACAAGAGCGTAAGAGTTTTATAAACCCTCACATTTTTTAAAAATTAAACACTGCTACAATTCCCCAAGTTCTCTCACTATTATGGTTGAGAATACCTACACTACTCCAAGATATTCCCCTGAAATTGTATAATAAGGGAACAGTCAAAGCACTGGAGTTTTTAATGTAATTATTAATCACTCCAATTATTTCCAATCAGGACAATATGCTTACAAAAGTGGGTGGGCAAGTGAGTAGTTTGTTAGAATGATACTAGAGATGGATTATGGAGAACTAAAGAGAAAAACATGATGAGTCCACAGAATATAACCTACAGCATGATGTGTCAGTCCCCTTCATACCACACACACACACGTACACGCAGGCACACACCCACATAACCCAGCTGTGCTTTGGACAACACTACCTGAGGACATGTTTGCATCTCTGCTTAATGTGAACAAGATTTTGTGTCCCTTTTCTTTCTCATTCTTGCTCCTTGAAGATAAAATGTAACAAAAAGTTCAACACCATTCATATCACCGCCCCTGGGGAATTTTCTTTATTGTAGTTGCAAATCCCTGTGGGAAGTTTAACTATGTTTGAATTTTTCTCTAAGGACTTTCTTTAAAATAAAGGCTACAGTTTTATTAAATCTTATATATATATATGTATATATATATATATATATATATATATATATGCACACACACACACACACACACACACACACACACACACACTTAAACATCTGCTGATATACATAAACATCTGCTGACTTCCTACGTTCTAGTCAAGGGTTAACAATTAGCTTGGGAGGTCTAATTTTAATTTCTAAGTACTTAATAAATGTGTCTCTACCTTTCTACTGTGCCATGCTGTCCCATTAAGAAACACCATGGGCTCAAAAGTGATGGCAGCGGAGTAGGCAGATGCACAGACTGCCACTTCCTGTGACCAAACTGGATTACAAATTAATTTAAGAACAATCACCGTGAAAAACCAACCTTAGACTAAAAGAACAGATCTCAAAAACCAAGGAGCATAGAAGAAGACATACCAAGCCTGGTAGGGAGTGTGGGGACCCAGTGGGGACTCCTCTGTTCCCAGAAGTGAGGGGAGGCTGAGAGTCCAGAAGGAAAAGGACCCTCATTGTGAGGAGAGAGACCCTGAGTGGCGGGGTTCCTCAGTCCCAGGACTGGAGCGCCAGCCTAGAAACCCAGAGACTGGAGGAGACAACCTGACAGCACTGAGTTGAGAGAAGAGCAAGAGTTCTGTCTGTGGGAAGTGGCTGGCGAAAGAAGTTGCAGCCTTAAAGGGCCAGCACAAAATATATTGCTCACAGCTACTTGCCTGGGGCTCCAGGGGTAAGGAAGGCTAAGAGGACTGGTCATGCATGAGAAGAGTGGAGAGATCAAGACACAGGGAAACAAATGGTGATGGGGAGAAGGAAACACGAGCTGAGTCATTCTCCAATGCTGAGGCAGCCATAGCTGGGGAAGGGTTCACTCCCTCCATCCTGCACAGCCTAGTGTGGAACCAGTTGACACACCTCCAAAAAGCTCTCCCACTTCAATCAGCTCAAAAGGTTATTTGGAAAGAAGGAAGTAAAGGGAAAGGCAGTGACTCAGATTTCTAGGGAGACCTGAGCTACAACTCTCCCTTCTGATAAAGAATGCACACAGCCCCAGAGAGTCACTGGGAAGACCACACCTTCAGGTTTTCAGAGGTCGCACCCACCACATTTCTGGATACAGTTTCAACAGGGGCCAAAAAACAAGATACTCCCACTTCCCCCCTTCAAAACACAGAAGAACACACAAGCTCCCTGCTGGGCTCAGCAAACAAACAGCTGGGAAATTAAAACTTTTAAGCGGCTCTACTAGTTAAGAAGAATTAAAATCCAAGCAACCAGCAGAGGCTGAGGGATAAGTCCTGGAGGAGAAGCTGCATTCCAAAAACCATCCTCAGACCCACAACTCTAACAAGCTTGTAAACGGAACACAGAAAGAATGGGAAGACAGAGGAGTGTAAACCATAGAAATCAACAAGAGAAATCTCCAGAAAAAGAACTGAATGAGGTGAAAGTAACCAAATTACTAGATGCAGAGTTTAAAATAATGATTGTTAGGATGCTTAAGGATCTCAGAGCTACAATGGATGGACTTAACAAGCACCTAAATAAAGAAATTGCAAGCATCAGAAAGGACACTGAAACCATAAAAAAATAATAATCAGAAAAGGCAATTACAATATCAGAAATGAAGATTACACTAGAAAGAATCAACAGCAGGCTGGATGAAGCAGAGGATCAAATCAGCAAATTAGAGGACAAGATAAATAAAAACACAGAAACAAAGCAGCAAAAAGAAAAGAGGCTCAAAAAGTCTGAGGAAACTGTAAGAGAACTCTGTAACAATATGAAGAGAAATAACATCTGCATCATAGGGGTTCCAGAAGAAGAAGAGAAAGAGCATGAGATAGAGAACCTGTTTGAAGAAATCATAGATGAAAACTTTCCTAAATTGATGCAGAAAAAAGTCACACAAGTTCAAGAAGCACAGAGAGTTCCAATAAAGAGAAACACAATGAGGCCTACATCAAGACACATCATAATTAAAATACCAAATTTAAGAGATAAAGAAAAAATACTAGAAGCAGCAAGAGAAAAGAAGTCAATTACCTATAGAGGAGCCCCCATAAGGATGACATATAACTTTTCAACAGACACACTTGAGGCCAGAAGAAAATGGCAAGAAATATTCAAAGTAATAGAAAACAAGTGCCTACAACCAAGACTTCTTTATCCAGCAAAATTATCATTTAAAATTGAAGGAGAAATAAAGAGCTTCCCAGACAACAGAAAAAGAAAACTCAAGGAATTTATTACAACCAAACCAATACTGCAGAAAATGTTAAGGGGCTTGCTGTAAAAAGAGCAAAGGAAAAAAAGTAGAAAAAAAAGAGGATTATAGATATAAAGAATAAAATGGCAATAAACAACTGCATATCAATAATAACCTTAAATGTAAATGGGTTAAATGCTTCAATCAGAAGACATAGGGTAGCTGCATAGATAAGAAAACAGAACCCATACAATATGCTGTCTACAAAAGACCCACCTCAGAACAAAAGATACACATAGACTGAGAGTAAAGGGATGGAAAAAATATTTCACGCAAACGGAAAGGAAGAAAAAGCGGGGATAGCAATACTAATATCTGACAAAGTAATCTTTGAAACAAAGGCTATAGCAAGAGATAAAGAAGGTCACTACATAATGATAAAAGGAGTATTACAACAGGAAGATATAACTATTATAAATATATACGTACCTAATATAAGAGCACCTAAATATATAAAACAGATTTTGATGGACAAAAAGGGCAAGATCACAAGCAATAGGAGAATTTAATACCTCACTAACATCAATGGATAGAACCTCCAGACAGAAAATTAACAAAGAAACAGTGGCATTAAATGACACACTAGATCAACTAGATTTAAATAGATATATATCTTCAGAACCTTTCACCCCAAAACAGCAGAATATACATTCTTTTCAAATACTCACAGTACATTCTCTAGGATAGACCACATGTTAGGACACAAAACAAGTCTTAATAAATTTAAGAAGATGAAAATCATATCAAGTACCTTCTCTGACCACAGTGGTATGAAACTAGAAATCAACTACAATAGAAAAGCTGAAAAACATTCAAACACTTGGAGACTAAATAGCATGCTATTAAATAGTGAATGGGTTAACAGTGAGATCAAGGAAGAAATAAAAAACTTCCTTGATACAAATGAAAATGAACATACAACAACTCAAAATTTATAGGACACAGCAAAAGCAGTCCTGAGAAGGATGTTCATAGCATTACAAGCGTACCTTAAAAAGCAAGAAAAAGCTCAAATTAACAACCCTGCACCTCAAAGAACGAGAAAAAGAACAGCAAGTAAAGCCAAGAGGAAGTAGAAGAAAGAAAATAATAAAGATCAGAGCAGAAATAAATGACAGAGGCAAACAAACAAACAAAAAACAATGAAGAATATCAATGAAACCAAGAGCTGGTTCTTTGAAAAGGTAAAAAACATTGATGAACCTTTAACCAGACTCACCAAGAAAGAGAGAGAGAGAGAGAGCTCAAATAAATAAAATTAGAAATGAGAGAGAAGTAACAACTGACACAGCAGAAATTCAAAGGATTGTAAGAAAATACTATGAAGAACTGTATGCCCCCAAATGGCACAATCTAGATGAAATGCATAAATTCCTTGAAAATTATAATCATTCAAAAATCAATCTGGAAAAATCAGAAAACCTATACAGGCCAATTACACCAAAAGAGATTGAAACTGTTATCAAAGAACAAAAGTCCTGGGCCTGATGGCTTCACAGGCGAATTTTACCAAATTTTCAAAGAAGAACTAACTCCTATCCTTCTCAAGCTATTTCAAAAAATTCAAGAGGAGGGGAACCTTCCAAATGCCTTTTATGAAGTGAACATAATCCTCATTCCAAAACCAGGCAAAGACACTACAAAGAAAGAAAACTATAGGCCAATATCTCTGACATATTTTGATGCTAAAATTCTCAACAAAATATTAGCAAATTGGATCCAGCAATACATGAAAAAAATCATACATCATAATCAAGTAGGATTTATTCTGGGGAGGCAAGACTGATACAATACTCACAAATCAATCGATGTAATTCATCACATAAACAAAAGGGAGGATAAAACCCACATGATAATATCAATAGATGCAGAAAAAGCATTTGATAAAATTTAGCACCCATTTATGATCAAAACTCTCAGTAAAGTGGGAATACAAAAAACATACCTCAATATGATAAAGGCCATCTATGACAAACCCACAGCCAACATCATACTCAATGGGCAAAACTTAAAAGCAATCCCCTTAAGATCAGGAACAAGGCAGGGGTGCCCCCTTTCACCACTCTTATTCAACATAGTTCTGGAAGTCCTCACTACAGCAATCAGACAAGAAGAAGAAATAAAAAGCATCCAAATTAGAAAGGAAGAAGTAAAACTTTCATTATTTACTGATGACTTGATACTGTACATAGAAAATCCTAAAGTCTCAGTCAAAAAACTACTGGTACTGATAAATAAATTCAGCAAGGTGGCAGGATATAAAATTAATATTTAGAAATCAGAGGCATTTTTATACACCAACAATGAACTGTCAGAAAGAGAAATTAAGGAAACAATCCCCTTCACTATTGCAACAAAAAAGATAAAGTACCTAGGAGTAAATTTAACCAAGGATGTTAAAGACCTGTTCTCAGAAAACTATAAAATATTGATAAAAGAATTCAAGAAAGATACAAACAAGTGGAAGCACATACCATATTAATGGAAAGGAAGAATAAATATCATTAAAATGTCTATACTACCTAAAGCAATATATAAATTCAATGCAATTCCTATGTAATTACCAATGTCATACATCAAAGAAATAGAACAAATATTCCAAAAATTTATATGGAACCAAAATAGAACACAAACAACCTCAGCAATCTTGAAAAAGAAAAATAAAGCAGGGGGTGTCACACTTCCTGATATCAAGTTATACTACAAGATCACTGTACTCAAAACAGCCTGGTACTGGCATAAGAATAGGCATACAGATCAATGGAACAGAACAGAGAACTCAGAAATAAACCCACACCTTTATGGCCAATTGATATTTGACAAAGGAGGCAAGAGCATACAATGGAGTAAAGACAGTCTCTTTAACAAATGGGTGCTGGGAAAATTGGACAAATACATGCAAAAAAATGAAACTAGACCACTAACTTACACCATTCACAAAAATAAACTCAATATGGATAAAAGACTTGAATATAAGTCATGAAACTATGATCATCTTGGAAGAAAACATAGGCAGTAAGCTCTCCAACATCTCTCGCAGCAATATATTTGCTGATTTAACTCCATGGGCAAATGAAATAAAGGACAGAATGAACAAACAGGACTATATAAAACTAAAAAGCTTTTGCACAGCAAAAGACAACATGAACAAAATAAAAAGACAACCTACACAATCGGAGAACATATTTGCCAACACGTCAAATAAGGGGTTAATAACCAAAATCTACAAAGAACTTGTAAAATTCAACACCAGGAAAGTAAACAATCCAATCAAAAATTGGGCAAAAGAACTGAATAGACACTTCTACAAAAAGGACATACAGATTGCCAATGGGCATACGAAACAATGTTCAATATCACTAATCCTTACAGAAATACAAATTAAAACCACAGTGAGATACATCACACCTGTAAGAATGGCGCTCATTGACAAAACAACACAGAATAAGTGCTGGCGAGGATGTGGAGAAAAGGGAACCCTCCTGCACTGCTGGTGGGAATGCAGACTGGTGCAGCCACTGTGGAAAACAGTATGGAGATTTCTCAAAAAATTAAAAATTGAACTGCCTTTTGACCCAGCTATCCAAGTTCTACGAATATATCATAAGAATAATAAATCACTGATTCAAAAGAAGAAATGCACCCCCATGTTTGTTGCAGCATTGTTTACAATAGGCAAGAGCTGGAAAAAGGCCAAGTGTCCATCAGTAGACGAATGGATTAAAAAGCAGTGGTACATATACACAATGGAATACTACGCGGCAGTGAAAAAGAAGGAAATCTTACCCCTTGTGACAACATGGATGGACCTGGAGTCTATTATGCTAAGAGAAATAGGCCAGGCAGAGAAAGAAAAATATCATATGACTTCACTCATATGAGGAATCCAATGAACAATGTGAACTGAGGAACCGAAGAGAGGCAGAGAAGGGGTCAAATAGTCCAGAAGAAAAGTGGGTAGAGGGAAAGGGGATGAGAGGTGGGATCAAAGAAAGGAGAGACAATAGTGAAAGTATATCAACATAACAGAGAGATAGAGGGCAGGATAGTAACTAATGGAGGAAAGAGGGGAAGGCAGTGGGGAGAGGGGGCAAAGGGGTATCAAGGAGAACAAGGGGGGGAGGGAGGGATATATATTTAGGGGTACACTTGTAACTATGTAAACACAACAAATTAAAATTAATAAAAGAAGAAAATTGTACAACATTCCTAATTTTTCATATACCTTTCAAAATCTGATTTCACCTCCAGATGTTGCCATTATTAATATGCAAGATACTTTCTATGTACATACAAGTACACACACACATTTAATTTGTTAGGATCATTATGTGTGTACATGTATATCTATATGTTCTATATACAAACATACATGTTTCTGGAATTTACTGTTTTCACTTATCAATATAATGTGGTCATGCTGAGTAATTAAATACACATAAGAGAAGAATGAATGCTTTTCTGCATGTGTTGAATTTTAAAAAAATGAAAAGAAAAAAAATAAACACCATGGTTGCTTGATTTGTGGTGGCACAGTGGATAAAGCGTTGTCTTGGAACACTGAGGTCGCTGGTTCAAATCCCTGGACTTCCCCGGTCAAGGCACATACAGGAAGCAGCTACTACAATTAGATGTTTCCCACTTTTCCCCCTTATTTCTCACTCTCCCTCTTTCTCTCTCTCTCTCTTCCCTCTCTCCAAAAATCAATAAATAATATCTAAAATACTAATAAATAAAAGGAAACAACATGGTTATTCCAGTTATAAGTACTATATTTATTAAAAACAAGGGAAGGAGAAAGGGAAGGGGTAGGAGGGAAGACAGGAGCCCTTGCATACATTAGAATGGCACAAACTTTCCATGGGACCTCTGGATTGCAATTCTTCACAAAAAAAGGCAGAGTTTATTATCTGCCACTGGAAATTGACAAAGCTATATGATGTGAGCTAAATGCCACAACCTTTAAGTGAGTTAAAATGCAGATACTATTTTTTAAAAGATCACTAAGTATAAACTAACAAACTAGATGCCATCCATCGAGAGCCAAGAAAGCTGTTGATGATGAAACCAAACCAAACCAGAATCTCTATAGGTGAAATAACCATGGTTTTATTAAATCCTCCTTCCTCCACCCCCAATGTGACTGGTAAATAACTGACTAGTGCAAAAATGGAAACCCTGAAGGCATTACCGGTGAGAAATCTGATGTGTGAGAACTGGACTCTGGCGAGGACACAGAGAAGGAGGAAATTAATGCGCACAGGTGTAGAACTGCCTAGAATGCCTGAGAAGTGTTACGGCCAAAGACCACCACAATTCTCTCCTTCCCAGTGTCACCCAACTCTGAGTCTCACTGGGGATTTTATCCAACATTTCTCCCAACTGGCCCTTCTCATAGCTGTAGCTTCATCCTCTGTGAGTCAATCTGGTGACAAATTTTCCCAGATGTTTTCAGATGTGTCTCTCTAGGAAAAGAGAATATGGTCCAAAAGGGACACTTTTTTCTCTGACTACTCTCAAATTGGCCTTTTTTTGGGGGTGGGGGGGAAGCAATACACCAACTGTTACCATAATATCTTAACAGAAATGCAAATTCATTTGCTCGTTCATTCATTTATTCAAATACTTAAGCCTCTCAGGACAGAATGCCTCTGTAGACACATCTATATTTTCAACTGTCCATCATGATAATGGATAGCCCATCCTAGCACACACACACAAAAAAAGGTGTACTTTGTAGAAGTGCATCAGGAGTCAGCAAAATTTCCATACAGGGCCAGATGGCAAATATTTTCACCTTTGTGGCCAGATTGTCTCTGTCACAGCTATACAGCTCTGCCATTGTAACATGAAAGTAGCCATAACATAAAAGCGAATGAGTATGGCCATGTTCAAACAAAACTTTATTGATAGAAACAGACAGGGGGTTGAATTTGGTCCATGGGCCCACGTTTGCCAAGCTCCACTCAAAACCATTCACCAGTTCTTCACAGCTTACCAAACTCAATCCTGGCCCCTTTCCTTCCCCAGTCTACCTTTCCAAGCCATACTCTTACCACCTCTGTTAGTCTCTGCTTCCTCTGAATGACGCAGAACTCAACTGTTCCTCATACTCTTCCATTGCTGTGCCCTTTACTCTGCCTAGCATGGCCTTGTCCTTTTCTCTACTTAGCAATATCCTCAATTCTTCATATTTCCTCTAGGTGGCTTCTGCAGATTTTACATACACGTATAGTCTGTCCCTCTCTCTCACTTAGTTCTCGACCTCTGAAAGCTAATAATCATATCCCTTTTATTTAATTAACTTCCTAACATC
Organism: Rhynchonycteris naso; assembly: GCA_037038555.1. NCBI lineage: Eukaryota > Metazoa > Chordata > Mammalia > Chiroptera > Emballonuridae > Rhynchonycteris > Rhynchonycteris naso. The sequence goes on from CM072999.1 coordinate 22,313,623, forward strand.
CAACACAGAACCTTGGGCATAGATTTTAAGCTGACTATATTAGAGAACATGTAAGGTAGCGACTTTGCTTAAATGATGGAATGATAAAATGTTGTAATAATTAATAATCATATTTAGCTGATTCCATTATTATTATCATTACTATTATTGATAGAAGCAGCAGTAGTATTTTACTGGATAGAAGAGAGAAGTGTGTTGTGCTGAAACAAAATATGATCTCTCTAGAGGGCATCAAACGTCCTCTTGAGACTGTATATAATTTCATATTAATTAACAATGAGATTACTAGGCAGGGCCATGCAATCAGCTGTATTCTGAAAGGCTCCTCGAAATATGGGAAAGAACACTAGTATCTAGATCACTTAAAACTAGACCGGATACATGACTTTTAAAGTCCTGGATCAGCTCTGACTGGTTGGCTCAGCAGTATCGCATCGGCCTAGCGTGTGGAAGTCCTGGGTTCAGTTCCCGGTCACGGCATACAGGAGAAGTTCCCATTTACTTCTCCACCCTTTCCCCTCTCCTTCCTCTCTATCTCTCTCTTCCCCTCCTGCATCCAAGGCTCCACCGGAGCAAAGTTGGCCCTGGGCACAAAGGATGGCTCCATGGCCTCCGCCTCAGGTGCTAGAATGGCTCAGGCCTCAACAGAGTAATCCCTCAAATGGGCAGAGCATTGCCCCCTGGTGAGCAAGCCAGGTGGGTCCTGATCGGGTGCATGGGGGTATCTGTCTAACTGCCTCCCCACTTCTAATTTTGGAAAAAATTCAAAACAAAAAGAAAAATAATAATAATAATAAAGCCCTGGACCAAGTAAGTTCACACACCCCAAAAAGCCCCAAATTGAGAACAGCAAATGTGTAGCACAAAGATGCTGGAGTGTTAGATGAGCTTTGCCCCAGAATACTTAACAACTTCAACATTAAATTCTACAAATCCTTTAGAAATGTGGGGAGGATAGATGGAATTGGTCCATTAGGCTATAAAATGGCCTTCCAGCCAATGAGGTAAAAAAAATATCCGTACTCCTGGTCTTCATGACTCAGTCCCTCCTCCACTTGAACATGATTAATCACAGCTATTTTATCAATGGGCTTTCACCTTCCTCTCTCAACAGCAGACCCAGCATGGGTTCCCTCACCACCAGCATGATAAATACACAAAGCGATTAGTCAATTCTGGGAGAATGAGCTGGCTGAACCAAAGATTGACTATAGACTGGTGCAATAAAAGAGAGAAGAGGAAAGGTATTTTTTTTAGAAGCAATAAACCAATTCATCCACCTGCTCTTGCAAAGCAGAGGATCGATTACGCCAACAAAGGAAGGCACAGTGAGAATCACAAGGAGAAAGCCAGTGAATGAATGAGCAGCCAGTGAATGAATGAGCTCATGCAGGGTGTGGATGGATTGAAATGTACAAGCTGACCCAGGGAAAGAGAGAGATGATGCAACTGGAGAATGAAGAACGGGAAGGTGGGTGGCTACGCAGGTGCCCACAATGCTGGGCAAACAAAGTAATCAGGGATGGGGACAGAATCACTTCTCTTCCGGAGAACTCTCTTACGATGCTGAACTGGTTGCGACCTGGAACGGGCACTGCAAGGGGCCACCTGCACCACTTCAGAGCACAGTCATCCTCCTGATTGCCGAACAACAAAGAAAGCGCAACCAGGCAGCAATATTGCTCTTTGATTCTCTGCAGCTTCCCAAAGCCCAGCTGAATGCAGAAGCAGCCGTGTGACTCCCTATAGCCAAATAGTGCACATATGCTCGTGTGCACACATACACAAACATTCACACGCACAGAGGGGAGACTCAGGCGTTGCGGAGTTATTAAAATTATATTGCATGTGTCAGAGAAGTCAAGAAAGAACAGAGATTCTCATGGCTCCAGCTAAGACATATAAATAATCATTTGTGTTTAAATGATCTTACTGGGGAGAAAAGGTTGATTTGATTTTAGACTGTGGTGGTCTATTAGCTCAGGACATGTGCTGAATGAATTACAGTCACTGGGTACAAAAAAAGACCAGAAAGTAGCTTTGACCACACTCCCACCCAGACTGAGAAACCTTCACTGAGTCCCCACTGCTTTCAGAACAGTGTCTACACCCATGGCATGTCATTCAGGGCTTTCCATTGCCTGACCTCACTTTAGCTTTCCAGCCCTACATAGCCTTTACTCTGACCAAACCAGCTAATTTTGACTCATGCTTATTTTTCTTTGATTTTATTCTCCTTCTTACCCATTTCTAGCAGCCAGAATCTGTTTGTCCTCTAAGACTCTGCTCAAATACTACCTCCTTCTTCAAGTCTTCTCTATTGTCCCCCAGCGAAAGTCACCTCTAGCTACTGTAGCACACGAAACCTTACTCGTTGCCCCGTGGTTCGGACACTTTAATGTGCCTCAGACTCCCCTGGGGGAATTTTAGAAATATCAGTTGTTGAACCCCCATCCAAAGAGTTCTGATTCAGGAGGTTTATGGTGGTTGAGAAAGGAAAGCATTGCTAACAAATCCCCAAGTGGTGGCAATGCTGCTGAGCCAGAGAACCACACTTAGAGAACCAGCACCAGAACAATGGTGAGCATGCCTCACCTTCCCTTAAATAACTGCTTAGAAACAGAAAAAAATTCTGGGTATCTCCATCACTCTTTAGTCCAAATTTATATTCAGTAAATACGCAACCAATATTTGTCAAATTAAATGCATATGTTCATGTTGCTTCATGTATGTTTGTGTATTGACATTCATATTCATTCAACAAATATTTATTGCAGAGACACACATTTGAAATATGCGTATATATGGTAAGAATATTTAAAGTACAAGCAGGATTCCTAATCATCTCACATTTGGCAAGCGAAAGGGAAGTATGAATATGCTATGATTCATTTTGCAAATGTGCTCTGCAGAAGAGCACCATTAAAATTCAACATGAATCTGTTTGAAGAGTGTCCATCTGTGTTCATTTGTGTTAAGTGTAATGAATCTCATTCTGCCTGAATATTCTGCTAACCCATGCTATATACTGCCTCAGCTTCAAGACACAGAAGCATGGGATTTTCATTTCTCATTCCATGGATTTTTAGTCCACTTCCTGATATCAGTATAGACATTACTCATAATCCAGATACTAAATAATTCCTCAGCAGACCATCCCTACCCAAAAGTAGTACTGAAGAGTGTAAGATGGTAGCACCATCCTGCCAGGGTTCAAATCTTGGCACTTCCCATTTCTAGAGTATGATTTTGAACAAATTGCTTAACTGCTCTAAGCCTCTGTGACTTCCTCAGGGAAATAAATATGGACAGTAATCTCATCCCTGCTTCCTGACTATTATGAGGACTGAAGTGGTCGATGCATAGAACACATTTATCCATTACAACCTAGAAGTTGCCATCGGGGCTGTTGTAGTAATATTAATACAGGTGCGACAACTGCCCAGAAAGCTCCCACTGCCCTGTTTCTTCTGGGGCCAACAATCTTATTTCACTCAGTTACCATCTGGAGTCACCATCAACTAAGTCAGGCCAAATTAATACATGAAATCATTAATATTCTAAACTTGTAAGGCACATAAAAATTACCGGTACTATGCATTAATGGAGTACCTTACTTTCAGCTATTTTGAGAACTAAAGGGAATGAGGACAACATTTTGATTGGGGAGTACAGTGTTGCCTCTGGGGTTTAACTATTGATTAACAGGTCTCACCACTCAAATACAGAGCCAGCTCCAGCAAACAACACTCATTTTTCTCTAAGCCTCCCTGACCTATGAGACTAAAATTAGAGTTGTCTCTTTTTAGCCTGTGAGCTTGGATACTACTTCATCCAAATTTCCTGAGCTATGCTTTCTAATATCATCGTTGGATCCATAGGATAAAACTATTGAAACATTTCTATGAAGTTTAAATAGTGTTAGATCCATGTCCACATGAACTATATATAGCAAGTTTACATGCACTTATTGCCTAATAAACTAAGAAGGGACTATAAAAACCCAGAGGCCATTTCTTTTTGTGATTTTAGTTAAACTGAAGATTGGTGTGGAAAGGGGGCTTCATTTCTCCTGTTTGAAGAACCATGTTCCATGTGAAATTGGCATTTGTTTCATGAAAGGGAAATTTGAAATTAAACCTTAACATAGGCTACTTGGATAAAATTAAGCCCTGGACAGATAGCTTGGTTGGTTAGAGCATCGTCCTGAAGTGCAGAGTTTGCCAACTCAGTCCCAAGTCAGGGCACATACAGGAACATATTGATGTTCCTGTCTCTCTCTCTCTCTCTCTCTCTCTCTGTCTCTGTCTCTCCACCCTCCCCTCTAAAATCAATAAGTTTTTAAAAGGCACAGATACATCTTTGAAAAGAATATATATTTAAAAAATTTAAATTACAGGACATAATTGTGCTTAGCTTGTCATTTGCAATTTTATTATTGTAAATACAACAAATACACACCAGACAATAATATTTTCATAACTCAATGCTTCTAAACCAATTGCACAACAAAAAGCACACTTTTTTTTTCCAATAAGAAGCCAACTTTCATATTAAACTTCCACAGGTTCTGGGTCCTTTTAATGTAATTTTTGGTATTATGTAAACTATCCTGTTCCTTTTGCATTACATTCCTAGGGCTAACATAATAATTTGTCACAAATTTGGTGGCTTAAAAGATAGATATTTATAGTCCTGGCCAATGGCTCAAGGAATAGAGCCATGGCTCGCATATGGATGTCCCAGGTTTAATTCCTTCTCAGGGCACACAAAAGAAGTGACCATCTGCTTCTCCCTTCCTCTTCCCCTTATCTCCCTCTCCTCCTCCTATAACTAGTGGCTCTGGGCACACAGGATAGCTTGTTTGGTCTGAATGCATCAGCCTCAGGCACTAAAAATAGCTCAGTACTCAAGCATTGGCCCTAGATAAGTTTTTTGGGTGGGTCCCGGTCAGGGCATATGCAGGACTCTACCTCACTATCTTCCCATCTCTCTCCTAAATAAAAAAAAAATCTCTAACAGGTTTGAATATCAGAATCCTGCAATCAAGATGTTAGTGGGGCTGCATGCCCTCTGAAGACACTAGAGGTCACTCCAGTTCTTGCCTCTTCCAACTTCTGGTGCTCGTCAGCATTTTTTGTGAACACGCTATTTAATCTCTGCCTCCGACTTCACATGGCCTGCCTGTGTCTCTATATCCTCTCCTCTTTTGTCTCATATAAGGACACTTTTCATTGGATTAGGGCCCACCTGTCTAATTTCAAATGATCTCAAATCAAAAATCCTTAACTAAGTCCCCCTGCAAAAATCCTTATTCCAAATAAAGTCACACTCATGTGTTTGTAGAGAGAGAATTTTTTAAGGGGCACTGTTCAACCCCTTAAATTTGCTCTATCGTGGTTTGTGTGTGTGTCCGCATGTGTGTGTATGTGATCTTTTTATTTTGGGCTCCTTGAGGTCAGGGATTTCTTTACCCGTGATTCCACCAGGGACTGTGCAAAGTACTCAGAGTACCAGCTCATACCTGGTGCTCATTAAATGTCTGTCCAGTGAATGAACAACCATACAGTTTTAGAACATCCTGACAACTCCTGCATTTTAACAGCAATATATTGGAAAAATATTCAGAAGTGGAGAGCCTGCCATTCTAAAAACCACCAAGAGGGCTGGCCAGAGATGGTGTCAGGAGCCAGGGGGCAGCTGGTGACGCACACCGATAAGAGTGGAAAGGAAATAAGATTATGGTCCCTCATTCAAAATGCACACCGAGCATAGTGCTTGTCAGAGCAAACTACTCTCAGTGGCTCCGTGGACGTTTACAGAAAGGGCTTCGTGGATCAAAAGCCACCAGACATTATCCTAATGAGGAGACAGGTAATAAAACTTTTAAAGGACTTACAGAAAGTTAATCTTACACATCTTTCCCCTTTGAACAAATCTTGGCAAATTAAACACCATAAGGAATAAAATTGGTTATGCAAATATTAGATTCTAAAATTGAAAAAGAAATGATTCCTCCTGCATCTTTATATATGATTTAGATAATGAAAACTACCATTTTTATTTATACTTCACTGTTGTTAAGGTATTTTCATAAATGTGATTCCATCGGACATAACCAACAGCCTTTGAAATCTGGTATCACCCCTGTCTTATATGAGAATATATGTGTTAAGAAATTAAATGACTTGTTCAAGGTCACAGAAGTGGAAACAGGCAGACATCCACTTGAATGTTGTTTCTCTGGTTCCAAATCTGTGTATGTTTGTGTGTGCATGTGTGTGTGTGTGTGTGAGTGTGAGATTTCCCCTCCCACTAAATTACAGGCTCTTAAAGGGATCTTTGTTGTATATCAGTGATTCTACTATATGCCTTCTTATCTGTGCTTTGTTTTATTGCAAAATACTTTAAAGATTTGATTCATAAAGATTTAATTTCATCACAAAAGTGAGCCTGAGCATACTTGGGAAAAAGGTTGTGGATTCCAATAAAGAGAAATATAAAGAGAATAAGACATGGGTTGGAGAAGTGAGAAACAGAGAAGAGGTAACACATTGCTTAGAACTTCTCTACGTCTTCAAAGAAGAGGGAAGCTCAGGCATCCTGGAAATAGGAAAAAAATGTTGTTCTAAAAATGTGTTACTTTGAATTGTACTAAAGTAAAATACATGCAGCATTTGTAAACAAGCTGTCTTATATTGTTCCCAGGCTGGTGCCAACTATACTGGCCAACTTTCTAAAGGATAGGAATAAGGTCTTACATTATTAGGAAAGAGTTATAATGACCATGTTTCACCCGTCTTACTGTGGAAACTTATGCTGGGCACTCAGAATTCAATGACTCACTACCAACTAAGAAACAAAACAGATTTTCTTAATTGTTAAGGTCCCAAGAAAATGACATTTAGGAACAGGGGTTCCTTGCATCTTCCATTCTGTGGTGAACCATGGTCTCTTTGTTCTCTAAATTAATCAAAGGCGAAAGGCCATAAACGGAAAGTAGGATGGCTATAATGTAGCAGTTGGAATTTAGTCATAAATGCAGTTTCTGTAATGTCAGTACTTAACTGGATTTTAGAAGTATCTTTTTGTAAAGGCCCATTGGGTACATGACCCTGGTCTGTCCCCTCCTGAGAGTCAGGACCACACTCAGCTGACCGCATCAATAAAAAAGACCCAGAAGCCCTATCTTCCCAGGAAGCCAGAGGCAACAGGAGATGCATCCGATCCCAGGTGCTGCAAGTACACAGTCTGAGAGCCTAGGCAGAGCTTACAGCCACCTTAGTGAGGACTGTGAGAACCATCTCCAATTCCCCCAGGACAGGTCGATATGAAACAATTCTGCTAATGCCATTGACACCACTTCTTCCTCCATTGAGCTTGAATCAGCAAAAGTCATAACCCTTCTATCTCCTTTGTTAGGGGTCTTCCCTTTCTTGTTCCCAGGCTCCAGACTGTGAGTCCGCTATAAACCATGCTTCTAAAAGTTTTACTCATATTTCATGAGTCTGGGTAACTTCTGTAAAGACTCACTCACTGGGGTGATAGTCTACCTTTGGAATTAGAAAATTATCCTTTAATCAAACAAGCACATCTTTGCATGTTTGGAAAGAGAGACAATAGAACAGAATGCAATGGTACTTAACCTTGAGGTCAGAGGCCTTAAAAATCTGATAAAACGTATAACCCTAGTTTTCATAATATAATACCCCCAAATAAACAGGTCCCTGGAATTCCTGTGGTTCAGAAACACCTGTGATTGTTGAACCCTGGGCAAAACAGCAGACACCCATACACATGTGTTTTGGTCAAGTCTCATTCTATCTTTTGAAAAAGTTTATAAAGTCTTCATAAATATTTTTTGAAAAAGAGGATAAAATAATCTTTCACCTTCAATAGCCTAAACCAGTGGTTCTCAAAGTGTGTGCCAGGGTGCACTGGTCCACCCTAGAAGATTTCCAGATGTTCCCTATGGTATTCAAGAGAAATATGGGCCTGTTGGGGACCAAAAAACCAATGGGGTTTTTGGAGTTTAGATTTTTAGGGGACAGAGGTGAGGGGAATTGGCTGTAAACTGATAGTCTATCCAACCCCCCACCTCACTTGCCTGATTAGGTTGCAAAAGGCTTTTAAGCTGTGGTGCTGGATTGTTTACACCACCCCCCATGTTCCCCAGAAAGACTCGAGGCAAGTTTCTTCTATCCTCTGTTTGGTATAAAGTTAAGATGATATGTATGGTGGGGGTTTTCTGCACTCAACACAATTAAGAGTAAAGAGAGAAGAATTCTTCAATATATTGATTAGGAAATGAGAGTTTACCTTTCAAATATATGCCAAAACATTGAAGAAATCATAGGACACATCAGCTCATGTTTCTCATAAACACAAGAATGAAAAAAACAACACGTTTTTGCCGGGACCTGCCCAATTTACTAAATCTTACTACAAATGTATCTATATCAATGGTTCTTAACCTTTTTTGAGGTACTGAGCCCACCAGTTTCATATGCGCATTCACTGAACCCTTCTTTACTGATAAATAAAATATGATTTTTTTTTCCAAATTCAAGACATAGGTATATGTTTTTTTACCGGTGCACAAAATGAGTCGTGCATGAACATCACCTTGCTCAAAGAACAAAACCAACAAAGTGCATGAACTCACAACAAATTACGGTATTACTTTATTCTGGCCTCCACGGCAGAGGCTTCTCCAAACCCCTGAGACCTTCTCATCGAACCCCTAGGGTTTGATAGAACCCAGGTTAAGAACCACTGATCTATATATATATAAAAAGATAACGTTTTTGTCTTTTTTTTTTTGTTTTAACCCCTCTTTTTTACAAATTTTAAAAAGCATAACTCATAAAATGTAACATAAAAATGGTTTTTAATGCAGAATAAATTTAATTTTGTTGTATTTATTTCATTTAATTACAATAGAAGCATGCTTAGACTTTATATTTTTTTCTTTAATATTTTACTTAATTATTATAACATACTTCTCAGAAATTGGTATATAGTGTGCCTACAATTATTTGTAGGATTTTAAATGTGCCCTGACTTCAAAATGTTTGAGGACCACTGGCCTAAACAAATGACCAACAGCTGGAGTGGCTGAGGGCATGGGCTTTGGGGTCAGGCTAATCTGTGTCTAAATTCTGGTTCTGTTCTTTTCTAAGATCACTGACTTCAGACAATTTTCCACATATATCTGAACACAATTTCTCAGATTTCTAAATCCATACAATGACATATTGAATAGGGCTGATCTGAAGAGTAAAAGAAACATCCCTCCCCTGGCCAGTTGGCTCAGTAGTGGAGCGTTGGATCGGCATGTGGAAGTCCCAGGTTCAGTTCCCAGTCAGGGCACACAGGAGAGGCGACCATCTGCTTCTCCATCCCTTCCCCCCCCCCTTCTCTCTCTCTCTTTCTCTCTTTGCCTCCCACAACCATGGCTCAAATGGCTTGACAAATTGGCCCTGGGTGCTGAGGATGGCTCTAAGGCCTTGCCTCAGGTGCTAAAGTAGCTCAGTTGCAGAGCAATGGAGTAGCAGACCCAGATGGGCAGAGCATCGCCTGGTAGGGGGTTTGCTAGGTGGATCCTATCAGGGTGCATGTGGGCATCTGTGTCTCTTCCTCCCCATCTCTCACTTAATAAAAAAAGAAAAAGAAAGAAACATCCCCAATGTGATGGGTGCAGTGTCAAGCACAGAGCTGCTGATGCTGATGAAATGGCCATTGCCACCACCAGCATCCCTGTCAGAAAGAGCACAGCAGAGATGCAGGAGGATTAATGCATGCTAAATTCCATTAAGGTATCAAGAACCTTATAGGAAAACTCCTGGAAACTCTAGGAACAACAAAACAAAACTGGACAAATGCCTATTATGAGAGTGTGCAGTTTACCATAACATAGACCTTAGGTTATACCGTATTACAATTCACAGCAAAGTGCGATAAGGCTTTCCCACAAGGCGGAACCGTCTCATCTATGGAGGATCTCATAAGGCGGCATTCTGTTAGGAGTGAAGTCTCACCAACATGGGTTAAAGATGGAGCTGAGTCTAAACTCTCTAGAGTGGCATGTCTGTGTTTGAACAGATGAATTTAAGAGGATTTTTTGGCCCTTCCAGAGACAGTTAAACATTTTAATGAAATGAACAATTTTCAAAGATTCACTAACCTTTTATGGCAATGTCTTTCTCTTTATTCTTGTTTCGATGTGCCTTTTCCCCAAGATTAACTTTGTCTTTGACTCCTCATATTTAGCATGACACCTTGCAGAAAATAAAGCCTCTGGAAGTGTTCAGGATCAGAAAGGGAGATGCGAGGGAAGGAGGAGAAGGAGAAGGGAAGAAGGTAGGGAGTGTGGGTTCATTTGGTAGCTCAAGGAATCTGACAAATGTGAAGTTCTCACTCAGGCGCCAGAGGTACAATGGTAGATAAAATAAGGTTCCCATTCTAAATAAGCTAGCATACAATTCAGCACTTTTCTTTCTTTTTATTTGTGTTTTATTAGGCATTAGGAAAGAGGAGAGATAAAAAATGGGAATAACTACTATTATAATTCTATTGTAATAAAGTTGTGGCAGAAATCATTCACTGTCCACCAAAGATATGTGTTCCCATTCCCTCTTCCACAGGGCTGAGGTGGTGTTCAGCCAAGGCAATTGAAATTGTGGGTACAGTTGTAGTTGGCAAGAGACTACTTTTCCCAGCTCCCTTTGCAATTAGGTGGGGCCTTGTGACTAATTTCTGGCCAATAAAACGTGACCAAAATTGATGTCTGCCACTCTTAGGTATAACCTGCCTGCTGAATTTTGACACCTAGAATTACCCTGGAAGCCTGACATTGAAGGTGGCCACACCTTCATCAGCTTGGATCCTGTGTCTCTGTGTGGAATGGAACCTGTCTTCCCTCCCCCTAACCCTAGATTCTTGGACAACATTGAGTGAGCAAAACTAATACTAAAAACTCTACTTTTAAGTTTGTTTGCTGTGGTTTGCAGGTTTGTTCATGTAGTTAATGCTTACTCTAACTCATGTTAGTTAGAATCTAAATTCAATTTTCAGATAGCCTGAGATATATCCATGAGAATTAATAATAAGTTCAAACTAACTGTCTGAACTGTCAAAAACCTTCACTTTTGGATTAGAATTATGCCGTCAGCATAGTAATGCTCTTTAACATATGCTAAATGACATCATAGAAATATGGAAACATGAGTGGAACGGTGGGCTGTTAATGCAAATACAGGCAGAGTGGTCAAAGTAGATGTCATTCATCTAACAATACTTATTTTAATGGGAGAGCAACACAATCATTATGCATAAATATAATTAGTTTAGTGGGTAAAATAGTTTCAAAACACCCTGGATTAAGCTTTATTTGCAGATTTGCATCTGAGACTTTTAAATCAATACTCCTTTTATAGAATAGGAAACTGTCCTGTTACCATTTTTTGTTGCTTTTATCTAATTATTGATAACATTACTGATTATTTCTTCTAAAACTAATAGTCACAATTAATGAATAGTTTCTATGAGTCAAAATCTGGAGATGTACTTCTCACCCATACATATTTATATAATCCACATGTCTCAAGCTTTATATTATGCCACAGGTCAACTCTTTAAGATACCCACTATATATAACAGTACCCTATTTTATAAATATGAAAACTGGTGTTAATCAAAGTCAAATAACTTGACCGAGTTCCCGTGCCTAGTAAAAAAAAAGGCTGCTATTTGAACAAAGCGTGCCTGAGACTAAAGTCCAAGCCAGTTGCATTGTGTGGGGGTAAATCTTCACTGAAATCTTAACTGAAAATAATATGGATCTTACATCATCAGCTGAGATCAGGGGTAATAATAATAGCATACAACATTTACTGAATGTTTGCTATGTGTCAGCTACTCTCCTAAATACTACTATTAATTTATAAAGTCCCATAACAACAAATCTAAGACATAGGTACTATCATTGTCCCTTTATACAGGTGAAAAAACTGAGGCCCAGAAAGTTTCAGTGGCTTATTCAAGATCACATAGCTACTTAGCAGTGAAGCTACAATTCAGAGAAAAGGCTGTCTGGCTTTTAGGTGAGTTCCCGTAAGCATTTCATTATCAGCAACAGGACATGTTAGTGTATTTTGATTAAAGAAAATATATAAACTTATTTTTGTTTTAGAATTCTGTATGGTGTGGGAAGAGTTATTTCTGTCATCAGGGAACCCAAATTATTATTATTTTTTAAATTCTTGAATCTAGAGTTAATAGGGAAATACAGTGCTACAGACTCAAGTTAGACTGGTAGACCATCCCAACAAGAAAAGCAAACAGAACATACAGCAATCCCATTAGACTCAGAAAGGTGAGTGGCTGTGGGAAGGTCTATCTTTCAGCCTCAGGCAGAAAGGTTATGGGGGCAGGAGTGTGAAAAAGGTCCACCTACAGTGATATTTTCTTTAATCTATCTTCCATCTCCCAGGAACAAAACTCAATGTGATTTATTTTTTTAAATATGCAAAAATACCTGACTAATAAGTTCTTCCTGATTATAAAAGGCAGGGAATGAGAGAGTAGAGAGGTGGGTCATAGGTGACATATAACACAAAGGTTTGTACTAAGATTCAAATAGGGTTTTGAGAGCAATTAGAAATCAGAACAACATTCTGAAAATAACAATGTCATCGCTAAATGAACTGAGGAAAAAAAGAAGTCCAGTTCTTATATTAAAGATTGCATTGACGTTATACAAAAAAATATATAGCAAGTACCATTTAATCATGGAACTATTCATCCATATGATTCAATGACACCTGACCATGACCAATCTAGCCTCTTTACACAGGTGATATAAAGTACTAATCTCCCTAACTACTAAGGCTATGCCATATACTTACCATGTATTAAAATAAATCCTTCCCCCAAAGTTATATAACTTCCAACAAATTCAGCAAAGGTACATTCCCAATGCTGAATTGAAGCCAACAAACCTGGGCTGGAGGAACAATTCCACACTTTCCAAGTGTGATCTTAGGCAGGACACTTTACTTCCTTAATTCTCAGTGCAAATAAAAGTGAAGTGAGCGTAACATTAAAAAAATACAAAAGTCACGTGGTTTTGCCTCTGAGCTGTGTCTCATTCAAAAGTGCAGTCCAGTAACCAACACAACTGATAGAAGCAATTGCATCCTTCAGTCACGTTTCTTAAAGAATATTCAAAGTAAGCCAATGCACAGTCTAAATCAGGGTTTTCCAACTACACCACCGGTCTGTGGTCCTCCAGAAATTTCAAGCCAGTCCAAGGAAGAGTCAACAACACTGATGCTGTATGAATATTATAGGTCCAATGATCTTAGTCAAATTCACTTATGCTTCAGGTGATTTCTGCCTTAGTGTCCCCGAAATAATTCTCCTATTTCCACCAATCCCCAAGTGTAAAAAAGTAAAAAACCACTGGTTTAGTAGACTCAAAATGTGCTATGTTAGCCTCGGTTGTCCCACCCTTTCTTTACTTCCCTTGGCCTCTTCACCTGCTATGGTGTCTGAGCTTTCCAAACTGCTGAGAAATTCCAGTTCCAGCTCTAGCCTCCACTCTCTCACTCATTCTGCAGATGGGCCCTGTTTCTCTTCCACCCAGGAGATCCCTCCTCTTTAGAAAATATGAAAAGAGAACTTATTGGGTTAGTGAGTTGGAATAAGGAAGACTTCTGTTAATACACCTATGTCAACATTTTCTTGTTACATCAGATGAGAATATAAAAGCTTGTCTCAAAGGAGTTTTATGAATATTGAGAGAATAGTACCTGTAAACTTTCCTGAAAGGAGAGTTTCCCACTGTTAGCACATGCACCATATTCATAATACATACAGCTATGTCCCTTGTTACATAAAGGTATATGTATCCCTTATTACATAAAGGGTATACTTGGTATTCTGTTTGGCTCTTTGGACTCACTGTCCACCCTGCCCTCTTGGTTCCAGGAACTACTCCCTCCTCTTCCTCCTCCAGATATGTCTGTGGTAACAGCTGGGTTCTCTGTCACATCTTATTGGCTTCCCTGAACAAAGATTTTTTTCTGCCCACATGATTATAAATAGGCCAGCTCTCATCATACAACCTGTCAGAACATGTCACCAGTTTTCCCACCAGGGCCCTGACTGACCCAAAAAACAAAGTCAGTTCAGGCATGTCCCATCCGTGAATTCCTTGTCTGCTTTGGGGAAAAGTGGCACACGGGCACTGTAAGCGCTACTCGCTTTGGTCAGAAACCCCTGCAGTCGTAGGAAAGCAGAAGTCTAGAGGCGGCCCAGGTGAGAGTGGGGCAGGGGTGCAGGTGGAGGGGTGAGAGCACAGCATAGAGATGGAAGCCACCTTGAGAAGAACCATTCCTGAGCTTTAAAATGTGACACATCAGGGGCTTCTGCTGCTTTGGGGGACATATTAATAAGCTAGTCTTTTTGTGTGTGTGTGACAGAGACAGAGGAAGAGAGAGAGAGAGAGAGAGAGATAGGGTCAGACAGACAAGAAGGGAGAGAGATGAGAAGCCTCAATTCTTTGTTGTTGCATCTTAGTTGTTCACTGATTGAATTGACCGGGGGCAGGGGGTAGCTAGAGAAGAGCGAGCGACACCTTGCTCAAGCCAGCGACCATGGAGTCATGTCTATTATCCCACACTCAAGCCAGTGAACCAGTCCTCAAGCTGGTGAGCCCACACTCAAAGCTAGATAAGCCCAAGCTCAAGCTAGCAACCTTGGAGTTTCAAACATGGGTCCTCTGCATCTCAGTCCAATGCTCTATCCACTGTGCCACCACCTGATCAGGCTAAGCTAGTTACAATCGTGCAACTACAGAAGGTTTTCTTTCACTCAAATTGCCTACCAGACAATACAATAACTGAAATTCATGTGGCATGATATTGGCTGGTTCCTGGGCAGTATTTAATTGCTTATGATCCTTTAGTTAAAATGGATGTCAGGAATTTCATTAAATAATTTTGTCTCATTATGTGAAAGTATTCTCTGAAGGTTACTTGTCCCCTCTGGACTTTTAAATAAGTGAAGAAAATTAAGCTTAAGTAACATAACTATGGTTTTCAGAACTCATTATCAGGAAAAGTAGATCAATGCATTTTTGTGTATTTATTTTTAACTGAATAGGACATGCCCAATTAGTCGTGATTATAAAAAATGATTCAAAGATATCACCCAGTAGGTATAGGAGTTCTTTTGTTTGTCTGTTCTAACCAGAAGAATTGTTTGCCTGACTTACTCTCAGTAGTCAAATTTAATCTTACTAATAAGCAGTAACCAAATTGCCCAAATTAAGAATGGACCAAAAAGGCAGTTAAACATTCTTTACTGACCTCTCTTTAAAAAGAAAAGTCTAAATGTTTAGTCTTTCAAATTTGGTATTATTTCCTTACTATATCTTATTACTAATAAGCTGCAAGCTCCGTGGGGTGGAACTATTTTTTTTTGTTGTTGTTGTTGTTAAATGAATTCCTAATGTGTACCACAGTACCAGGCACCTGAACTGTGCTCAACATATGTTTATTTATTGAATAACAGGAGGAATGAATAAAAAATAAGTTAATTTCTAATTAACTTCAAATCCTAAAGGATTTGATCACCTTATTGAAAAGATAAAATTGTAATTAAGTCTTTATTTGCTTTTATGATTTCTACATAACCCACAGAACTCAGTATTGCATATGAGTTCATGAAGGTTTGTTTATTCATTGGTCAAATATTTGTTGAGCACCTACTCTAAGCAAGATACTGTGTTATGAACCAGGGGAACAGTGAGAGCAATTAGATGTGGGTGCTTCCTTCTTCAGCCCTAGTGGCAGGAGCAGAAGAATAAAAACTACCGCTCCACAAACAGCATGTTTCTTGAGCCCCACAGCAGGTGAGCTGAAGTGGAGTGGGAATGACGAGGAAAAGAGCTGACATCTGTCTGGAGGTTGGGGAGCTCAGGGGAGGCCTCAGAGAAAAGAGGGATTACACCCTAGGTCTTGATGGAGCAACTGAATGTGGACCTTCCAGAGAACATCAATAATCAATACTCATTCAGCACCATGGAGTTGCGAACGAGCCCTTTCACTACATCCCTTCACCCGAACCTTGTGGCATCCCAGTGGAATGGGTAGGGTTGTCTCTCTTTGAAAGACAATGAAAACGACTTAAGAAAATTTAGGAGAGATAAGTTTGCTCAGCCAGAAAATGGTCACAAGAATGAATCGCATCTTCCAGGGAAGTCTAGAATAGATGGTCCACATTGTACCTGTGAACTTTGGATTTGAACCAAATATTCTGAACTCTAAGTGAAAAGAGACCTTTCAACTCCACTGCATTGCCCTCCTGGGGAGGACCTTGAGATGGGTGTGTGCACACATTGTGCAGCAGACCAGTGACAAAACAGTGGTCTACTGAGGTCTCAGTGCAGCAGCCAGGGCTTCATACAATATAGCTCCCTGGAGTGGCTGACAATAATAGCAGCTAACATTTATTAAGTGTTTTATATATGGAATGCACTATGTGCATGCTCTCATTTAATCCTCAAAACAACCCCATATGGTAGAAGTCATTACAAACCTATCCATACAAATGAGAAATGTTAGGCTCAGAATTATGAACAATGTATAGGCAGAATCACACTTTTGACAAGTACTACACCCACGTTATTACCAACAACCCTTTGGCAATGCCACCAAACTTTAATTAAAAAGACAAAAAATTCACAGCCACTTCTTAATAAATTCTACCAGTGAAGAAATGTTACCTATATCTGAGAAATCTGTGGTATTGCTAGGTCTAAATATTCACCAAATTTATTCCCATATTCATCTTATTTGTTCTGCTATGCAATAACAGCTATGCAATACTTATGTAAGTTGTCAATCTAATTAGGGAATTTGTTACCAATTCAAGAGATGGATAAATCAGCAGATAAATGAACGTCTGTTGACTGGCTAGCAATCTGCTTTCTCCCCTTCAATAGCTATAGCTCCTCAGGTTCACACTGAGTCTGACATTCACAATTTCAAATTAAGTCCATGGCCTGGAGTTTCTAATACCCCCGCCACCACAAACCTCTCCACCACTCCTTGCCTTTGAAAACTTTACTCCAAAATAAAACCAAATATACCACTTACTTCGGCTTTCCTTTTTATGTTAAGAGATGCTTTACTTTTGTCACTTGGCATCTGAGTCTTTCACAAAGCCAGGCTTTGCTGATTTAATGTGATGGAGGTCAGAATCAGCCCCGCAGAAGTAATTCATTCTTGTCTTAAGCTGAATGGAAATTAACTTAGAATGAAATGAGCTCTGGGTTGACTGATTTGAGAGATGGATTCCAGACATGTTTCTACCACTAACCAGTTGTGAGAACCCAGAGCAGTTTCTCTGCTTCACCTTTTTTTTTTTTTAAGTGAAAGGAGGGGAGGCAGAAAGACAGACTCCTGCATGTGCCTAGTCTGGGATCCATTCAGCAAGCCCCCTACAGGGCGATACTCTCTCTGCTCATCTGGGGCCATGTTCGCAAGTGCCTGATGAAGAGCCTCCACGGAGCCATTTTCAGCATCCGGGACTGATGCGCACAAACCAATTGAACCATGGCTGCAGAAGAGGAAGAGAGAGTTCGAAAGTGTAGGGAGAGGGGGTGGGGTGGAGAAGCAGATGGTGGCTTCTCCTGTGTGCCCTGACTGGGAATAGAACCCAGGACATCCACCTGCTGGGCTGACACTCTACCACTAAACCAAGCAGCCAGCACCTGCTTCATCTCTTTAGATCAGTTTCCTCATCTGTAAAAGAATGGAAAGATTTCAATGGGGTGACATTGATCAATCAGGGTACATAGGTTCAGAGAAAACATCTCCAGGTTATTTTGACATTTGATTATGTTGCATACCCATCACCCAAAGTCATATAGTCTTCTATCACCTTCTATCTGGTTTCCTTTGTGCCCCTCCCCCCTTAACGGGGGGATCAATGTCACCCCATTAAAATTAACATTAAAAGAACTCTTCCCCAATAAAAGAATAAAAAGAGACCAGTTGTTCTCTACTGTTTCCCTAAAAGGTGAAATTCTGCCATCCTAATGCACACAACACTTTATACCTCTGCTCACTCATATTCTCCTTTCTCTCTACAAACACTGCAGGCCCACAATGTCACGAAAAATAAAGGGAAATTCTTTAAGCACATCTTTTTTTTCACAAACATAACTGGGTTGAAAGAGAGCATTTGGGAGAAGAAAAATCACAGTATTTAGAATAAAAAAAAATGTTAAAATTATTTATTTAGCTCTTGTATTGGCAAATGTTTTAAAATGAGCTGAGCAATGGTATTCAAAGAGAGAACTGGTCTCTTTAAAATAAAATCCTTACACAAATTTCCAAACTACAGTCAGATATATTCTATAATTTTTCATCTTACAGTCTAAGAAAAAGAAATCTGACTTTTAAAATATATCTTTATTAATAGCAGTATGTGCTTTTAGTTTAAAATGATAGAATGTTTTTTTAAGTTGATGTAGCCTATTTTCCAGACACCACTTTATACTATATGCAAGAAACTACTGTGCTGTTATTTTTGTCTTCCACAATTGGCAGTCCATAAATATGTGGGCAACTGGCTTCCTCCAGACTAATTAGCAAATTTGCTGTGTTCCTGTCCCAGCTGGCTCCACCATGTCTTTTAACTTCTCTCAGAACTAGTTGTTTTGCTAGTTCTAGAACCTTTTCAAGTTTGTCAGTAATAACAGGTATTTCAGTTGGCCTTTGTTTTAAACTCTTCAGCAAAACAATGTTATCCAAACTGGATTAGCATTCTAAACTTCTATCTCCTGTTCTCAATAGATGCCCAGGTAACGCTCTACCCTCATCCTTTTCAAAGATCCTCCAACTATATTCACTGGGCAT
Organism: Rhynchonycteris naso; assembly: GCA_037038555.1. Lineage (NCBI taxonomy): Eukaryota > Metazoa > Chordata > Mammalia > Chiroptera > Emballonuridae > Rhynchonycteris > Rhynchonycteris naso. The sequence goes on from CM072999.1 coordinate 22,332,555, forward strand.
GTCCTCTGTGACCAAGTCTCCTGATCCCAACACTCAAGTCTCTGCTCTTTGAAGTATGTCTCATGGTGTGATTTGTGGATTCTCACTCTTGGCATTGTCACTCTGGTGGGACAAATGATCAGATGTCTAGTTTTTCCACAAGTTAACTCTTCTTGCATCATTCCCTTGCACTGTATGCCTTCTGGCATTTCTCTTCCATCTAGCCTAGGCTCCTAATGCAGAACCCCGGACTTGACTCAGACCAAAATCAGTGTCAGAATGTGCCACTGGCAGCAAATGGATGGCTAGAGATCTAGAAATGGGAGTGAGCAGTGGCATGGAGCAAATGAGAAAAACAGAAATGAGAGTGTTGTCCAGTATCAAGGTAGGTATTCTGCCAGCTAAACAGATCAGGCCCAAAAGTGGATATGATTTGGGGGGGAAGGTAAAGATGGCAAAATGGGAGCAGATATGGCAGATCTGCAGTGAGGGTTAGTAGGGGATTATTTGAGGGGCATGAAGAGAGGGTAGTGCTGGTAAATGGGAAGCCTTTGGTTATTGGGGGATGTCATGATGAAGATAACCAAAAGCTGAAATGCAATTGGCTACAGAGGAAGAAGCCAAGAGTTGACAAGGTTATTTTCATTGTAGAACCCTAGAAAGACACAGGAACTGGAGGTATCACATATTTCTGAAGGAGGATTGGTTAGAAGCCTGAATAAGCATCAAATGGGCTCCTGGATCATGTCTGCAACATGGCAAGAAAATACACTCAGAGAATTGGACCAAGGAAAGCTTTGGATTTGGGGACCTAGGTTTGTTCAGGCTGTACCCAGGAAATGAAATCATATTGAAAATAGGAAAATTACACATTGACCTCTGAGACCAATCCACCTACCCTAAGCCCCTTTTCTTCTCAGTCCCCCAGAACCTGCCCACACACCTATAAACACAAAACTTACACATAAAGAAACTTAGACTAGAGACAATGAATTACTGCAGAAACTGAATGACTTGAGAGAAAAAAATCCGTAGGTTATGACTTTTTGGAGGGAAATTCCCTTGGTAAAGTGTCTATGTCCCCAGCTTTGTAAATGCTAGACAATTTCACCAACTAATTAAAAAAAAAAAAAGAAAGCTGCCCATCATTATACAGCTTCTAATTGACTATTAAACTTTTACTATTAGGGGAGAAATAACAGCCACAATTTATCAGACATTGTAAGATAGTCTCTAATAGAAACATGAAAGCCAGAGACTAAGATAAATAGAAACAACAACAAAAACAAAGAAGACGAAGAAGAAAGGAATAAAATAGAGACAGTACAGGAAACAGAAAAATAAGTTTTTAAAGCCTAATTTTTAATAAGGTGACAGAGATAATTTACATCTTTTAAGAACCACAAACTGAATGGTATTAAAAATGATGAACACAAAGCTCATAGAAAATAAAGTGTGTGTGTACACATATACACACACACACACACACACACATACACATACACACACATACACATACATGCATGCATATGCACAATTGTTAGCAGAGATTTATTCAACAAAAGGATTGAAAGATTAAATTGTGGCTATTTAGAAAATACATAATAATATCCAAAATGAGCATTAATGTATAAAATGTTAATAAACCAAAATGAAAAATAGCACTTCAACCAAGTAATTGGTAAATGTGAAAATAAAACCAGAAGAAACAACTAAAAGAATAAAAAGTGTTGTTCTATAGATTGAGGTGGGGAGGGTTTATGTCAATATTTTTTGTCATATTATCTTCATTATAAGCTTTGCAGGATATTTTTATAAATTTATGTGTGTAATAATTTGATGAAGAGAGGCACAAAGTTTTAACTTAAAAAAATTAGAAAATCCATTAATGTGTAACTTGGGTGAGATGGTCAGCAGATTGTAAGCAAACAGAAGTGGCTTTTGTAGAGGCGGATTTCAGTTTAACATAGAGAACAGACCTGTGATATCATGATATTATATGAGAAATATATTTGATCTTTGTGCCAGATTCCTGACACAGAGCTGCTAGAATTCTTATATTTTATTGAGTGGTAGGGGGTGAGAGGAGCATCTTTTGTGATTCAGGACAAACCCTTGTCAAACATACTGGACTTTATGCTAATGAGGTGACTAGTGAAAGATGCTAGACTGGTTGCCAGGGGAACCAATCACGTGATTAGATAGAGGGGCAGAACTTTCAGCCCCACCCACAGGCCTCTAGGGAGTGGAGGAGGTAGAGGATTGAGCTAATCATGGATGGTCAGTGATTTAATCAATCATGCCTAAGTAACAGGGCCTCCATGAAACCATAAACAATGGGGTTTATGGAGCTTCTGGGTTGGCAAACACACCAAGGTCCTGGGAGGGTGTTACACTGGAGAGGTTATAGAATTTCTATACTCTTTCCATATACCTTGCCCTATGCACTTCTTCATCTGAATGTTCATATATATCTTTTATTATATCTTTAATAATTAATCAGTCAATGTGCTTCCCTCAGTTCTTTGAATCATTAGAGCAAATTATCAAACCCAAATGGGATTGTAAGAACCCGTGATCTATAGCCACTTGGTCAGATGTGCAGATGACAACCTAGGACTTGCTACGAGCATATCGAGTTGGGGGTTGAGGTAGAGGAACAGTCTTGTGGAACTGTTCCACAGCCCTCAGCTGGTAGGGTCTGCATTACTCCGGGCAGTTTGCGTCAGCATTCGGGTAACCTAGAGAACAGTCAGGCTCCACCAAGAACTGTACACTTGTTTGGTGTAGAAAAGCCCACACATCTGGCATCAGACATATTGTAGAACAGAGGAAACAGTTTTCCTTTTAAGATCTAACTAACAATTAGAAAAAGAGTCTGAAAAGATACTAAGGAACATATTACTGGATGAAATAGAGACTGAATGCCCATAAATTCATGCCGTGATTTCTAATGGAAAGACTAGACTTCCAATTTCCAAAATTCCTCAGTTCTATTGGACCAAGTCTTATAGACAGAGATACTTCTCTAATAAGTATTCAAGAGGTATCAATCAATCCACAGAAATTTTACTGAATTAAATGATATTATATTGTAAGTTTTAAAGCCAACAAAGTAGCACCTCAGGCAAAATTCATTATCTCTAAACTAAAAGCTTATATTAACCAAAGATTTTCAGTAGACATAAAAAGACATGTTTTAGAGAAAAATACATAAATATGAAGGCTGTGAATTTTATATCACATAATTATTTAAGGAAAGATGATCATCTGGTCTGATACGTTGATTTTTTTTTCCATTTAAGGGTAAAAACGTAAGATAAATGAGGTATTTCCAGAAACATTAACATATAGATTGCAAAGCATGTCCAGAATTTACTTAGAGGATGTGAAAAAAAGACAAAAACAATAGTTAATTTTGCCTGCCTGTATTCCAACATGTGTATTCCTATCTTTAGTTAATTATGTTAGATGCATAAAATGGCTCCAAATCCGAATTCAGAACTAAAAATGTGGCCACTGTCCTTTTTAAACTGCTGCCAACCTCATGGATTTAGATTACTTTAGAAAGAATAATTCTGTCTAGTTCACCAGCCATTTAAAATTAAAGCATTTCTCCCTAAGGGCATTATGCCAGTCATTGCCATCTGGTATGTAATGGCAGTATTGCACTGGTAAAACATTCCAGACCCTTTTTGGGTGAAAGAGAAGGCAAGGATAAGACCAAAGGTAAGGAATCGAGATTCACTGTCTAGACCCAAAATGGTTTTCACCTCAGTGTCTTTCCAAACTCTCATAACCAATTTCAGAAACCAGTGGTGCAAATTAGAAACTTTGACTTTGACTATTTCCTTCCCTTCCCTTCTTCTTCACCCACTAGCAGCAATCAAGTCTCATCAATTCTTAATCCTTCCCAACTTTTCATCTGCCATCTCCATAGTTCCTACTCATTTTCATGTTTACGGCTTTTTAGCTACTCTATAATTTTCCAAGTCTTTCTTATTTCTAGTACCGAATTAGTTGTGCTCTAATCTTTTTTAACCCTTATGACTACCTACATGATATGTATACATTTCTTAGAAGGTCACATAAGGTACTTCCTGACATTGTCTGCCTTTCCTTCTAGCCTCATGTTTCTCCACTTACACACACAAATCTATTTCTCAAGTCATTCTAAACAATGTATGTGATAGGAAGAATTTTAAGATGGGCCCTAAGATCTTACCCCTGGTATATACTGCATTTCCCCATGTATAAGACACTCCCATGTATAAGATGCACCTTAATTTTGGAGCCCAAAATTTGAATAAAAAAATGTATTACATAAAGCTATTGAACTCAAGTTTTATTCATCATAAAATTCACACAACTCCTCAGAACTGTCAAAACTACCATCCATTAGCTTGTCCTCATTTGTGTCTGATGATCAATCACTGTCTTCAACAATGAGCGAGCACATAAACAAGTGTAGAGAAGAGGGAAATGCAAGTAAAAAGATCTACAACCACCGTATAAGACGCACCCAGTTTTTATTTTTTTATTTTATTTATTCATTTTTAGAGAGGAGACACAGAGTGAGAGAGGGAGATAGAGAAAGAGAGAAAGGGGGGAGGAGCTGGAAGCATCAACTCCCATATGTGCCTTGACCAGACCAGTGCAGGGTTTTGAACTGGCAACCTCAATGTTCCCAGGTCGACGCTTTATCCACTGCGCCACCACAGGTCAGGCAAGACGCACCCAGTTTTTAAACCCCATATTTTTCAGAAAAATGTGTGTCTTATACGTGGGGAAATATGATATACTCTTGAATAATCCCCTCCCTGTGAGTGCCAGTAGAACCTGGACTTGCTTCTAGACAACAGAATACGGCAAAGGTATACGATAGCATTCCGTATTATGTTTGGCATAAGACAAAGGTGAAAGGTTTTACAGATGCAATTAAAGTTCCTAATCAAAGACTTTAAGTTCATTAAAAAAAGAAAAAGAATGTCCTAGATGACCTGAACTAACCAGGCTAGCCCTTTGAAGGGGGCCTAAGATTCCTTGAAGGTAAAGACTGAAAGCAGTAGAGGCATTCTCTTCCCACTGTTGACGTACAGAAGCAAGCTACCTTGAGTTCTGCAGCCACAGGAATAAATTCTGCCAACAACCCCAGGATGCTTTGAAGCAGGTATTATCTCATTAATCTCCAGATGAGAATTCAGTTCAATGAACACCTTGATTTCAGCCTAATAATCTAGGTGAAACCATGAGCAGAAAAACCTAGTCAAGCCCACCTGGACTTGTGACCTATAGAAAGTGTGACATAATACATGCATCTTATTTTAAGCCACAAAATTTGTGTTTGTTGTTTGCTTGGCAACAGAAAATTAATACCATTTGAGTTTGTACCTCCATGTCATTTCTACCTTTGTTGTCCTAGCTACTACCTACTTATCTATCCATGTTATTCTTATGACCAGAACAACCAACATTTGTTGAGCAGGTATTATGTGCCAAGCAGTGCGCTTAATGGAAAACGCAGGGATGAAGGAAATAATGTATGCACAGGTGCTCTAAAGACAGGGAAGTGCACCTAAAACAATGGAGATTTGAAATGGGAGAAAATGGCATCCACTGGATGAGGGACACTGAATGACACATGGAATTTATCCTATGGGAGGATAGGACAAGACATTATAAAATGAGGGAAAGTCATGAAAGCATGAAATGGAGTGTAATGTTCTTTAAATGACAAATGATTCCACAACAGAAACACCACCAAGAGAGGAGGTTCCCAAGGTAGGGAGCGGCTAGACCACAGAGAATCATTGTTTGGACATTATCCTGTAGGCATCCAGAGGCTCTGAAAGGGTTTCAGACAAGGGGGAGATGTGCTAATACTTAAGGCTTTACATAATCTGGATGATGGTTCTGAGGGTGATATGCATGAATATGGAGATCCCAAATAAGGCAGCCTATTTTAAATAGAGATGATGATAACTCCATGCAGTTCAGTGACGGGCAAAGTGAAGCATATGGTGCAGGGAAATGATTAGAAGGGCCAGTGACAATGATACGATTTTGGCTTTGTTTACATTAGTGTTCAAATGTCCCACTTACAGAGAGTTTTCCCACCTCTCATCCACTCCTGGGGTAGTTTCTTCTACTCTCCTAGGCACCACCTTTGCTCCTTTTCTCTGCTCGTTTTACCATGTATTTCACTGTATTATAATGATTCATTTCTCTATTTATCTTCCCCAAAGAACCTGATCCATTACATGCTAAGTGGTACCTATAGGACTCCTGTGATTTTCTTTCAATCTTTGGTTCTGATTGCCCTTAATTCAAGCTATTCAGCAGAATGCCATTGTGATGATAATATTGTAGAATAGGAATGCCAGTCATTTGCAAGGCTTTGTTTCAAGTAGAAATACTGTGGCTATCTTTTTTTTCTTTTTTTTCCTTTTTTTTAGAGAGAGAGAGAGAGAGAGAGAGAGAGAGAGAGAGGTACAGATAGACAGAAGGGAAAAAGGTGAGAAACATCAACTCAACTCACAGTTGTGGTACCTTAGTTATTCATTGATTTCTTTCTCATATGTGTCTTGACAGGGAGTGTTAGCCAAACCAGTGACCCCTGGCTCAAGGCAGCAACCTTGGTTTCAAGTCAGTGACATTGGGCTTCTGGTCAGTGACCATGGGGTCATGTCTATGATCCCACGTTTAAGTTGATAAGTCTGTGTTCAAGCCAGCAACCTTGGGGCTTTGACCCTGGGTCCTCAGTATCCCAGGGCAATCCTTTATCCACTGTGCCACTGCCTGGTCAGGCAAAAATACTATGGCTTTGATGGAAACAAAAATACTAACTCCCTCTAGGATGTACCTTAAAACAGGGTTTGTCTGTACTGCCAATAATGTTAATGCTTTGTTATTAAGTAGTCACCTGTGGACAGAGTTTTAATAAAATCACTCAGTCCATCCAGCAAAATTTTTTAGGTCAACAAAGAGTCTGAAAAGTTCTGTCTTTTGATCACAGAAAGGTATATCATAAAAATTAAAACTAGAAGAAAAAAGAAAAGAAAATAAGATTTACCAAGCTACTACTGAATTATGTTGGGTTATGTCTGAGTTATGTCAGATGTTAGGTTGGGATTAGAACTTATCCTAAATTGCCTGAAAATTTAGGAACAGTTTTGCCTACCACTAAAAATTAAATCAGGGCTGTGACTCATCTGACCAGTAAGAATCTCCAATATTGCCTATGAATAAGGGACAAATCTTATATAAAAGACAGCATTTAAGATAATCATAACAAATAATTTGTCTGTAGTTATAAAATAAATATCTTACAGAGGCAAAAAATTATACTACATGGGAAGCAAAGACATTGGGGTTCCAGTGAATTTCCTGGCAATCTATGGGACTTTAGGCAAATATCTAAACTGCATTGTGCTTTAGGGTTCTTACTCATAAAAGAAATGGTCAAAAAGATCAGAGCAGAAATAAATGACATAGAGGCTAAAAAAACAATACAGAGGATCAATGAAACCAGAAGCTGGTTCTTTGAAAAGTAAACAAGATTGATGAACCTTTAAATAGACTCACCAAGAAAAAAAGAGAGAGGACTCAAATATATAAAATTAGAAAGGACAGTGAAGAAATAACAACTGACACAGCAGAAATACAAAGCATTGTAAGAAAATACTATGAAGAACTCTATGCCAAAAAATTAGACAATCTAGGTGAAATGGACAAATTTCTTGAATCATATAAACTTCCAAAAATCAATCTGGAAGAATCAGAACACCTAAACAGACCAATTACAACAAATGAGATCGAAACAGTTATCAAAAAACTCCCAAAAAAGTAATGTCCTGGGCCTGATGGCTTCACAAGTGAATTCTATCAAAAATTCAAAGAAGAACTAACTCCTATCCTCCTCAAGCTATTTCAAAAAATTCAAGAGGAAGGAAGACTTCCAAACTCCTTTTATGAGGCGAGCATAATTCTGATCCCAAAACCGGGCAAAGACAACACAAAGAAAGAAAATTATAGGCCTATATCCCTGATGAATTTAGACGCTAAAATTCTCAACACAATATTAGCCAACCGGATCCAGCAATATATGAAAAAAATCATACACCATGATCAAGTGGGATTTATTCTGGAGAGGCAAGGCTGGTTCAATATTCGCAAATCAATCAATGTGATTCATCACATAAACAAAAGGAAGGACAAAAATCTCATGATAATTTTAATAGATGCAGAAAAGGCATTTGATAAAATCCAGCACCCATTCATTCTCAAAACTCTCAGTAAAGTGGGAATACAGGGAACATTCCTTAACATGATAAAGGGCATCTACGACAAACCCACAGCAAACATCATACTAAATGGACAAAAATTAAAAGCAATCCCCTTAAGATCAGGAACCAGACAGGGGTTCCCACTTTCACCACTCTTATTCAACATAGTTCTGGAAGTCCTAGCTATAGCAATCAGAAAAGAAGAAGAAATAAAAGGCATCCAAATTGGAAAAGAAGAAGTAAAACTGTTATTATTTGCAGATGATATGATATTGTATATTGAAAACTCTAAAGTCTCAGTCAAAAAACTACTGGACCTTATAAATGATTTCAGCAAGGTGGCAGGATATAAAATTAATACACAGAAATCAGAGGCATTTCTATATACAAACAATGAACTGTCAGCAAAAGAAATTAAGGAAACAATCCCCTTCACTATTGCAGCCAAAAAAATAAAATACCTAGGAGTAAATTTAACCAAGGAGGTTAAGGACTTGTACTTAGAAAATTATAAAACATTGATAAAAGAAATCAAGGAAGATACAAACAAGTGGAAGCATATACCGTGCTCATGGCTAGGAAGAATATAAACATCATTAAAATGTCTATATTACCCAAAGCAATTTATAAATTCAATGCAATACCAATTAAAATACCAATGACACACTTCAAAGATATAGAAAACATATTCCAAAAATTTATATGGAACCAAAAAAGAACACGAATAGCCTCAGCAATCTTAAAAAGAAAAAATAAAGCAGGAGGTATCACTCTTCTGGATATCAAGGTTTACTACAAGGCCATTATATTCAAGACTTCCTGGTACTGGCATAAGAACAGGCACATTGATCAATGGAACAGAACAGAGAACCCAGAAATAAACCCACAGCTTTATGGACAACTGATATTTGACAAAGGAGGAAAGAACATACAATGGAGTAAAGACAGCCTCTTTAACAAATGGTGCTGGGAAAATTGGACATCTACCTGCAGAAAAATGAAACTAGACCATCAACTTACACCATTCACAAAAACAAACTCAAAATGGATAAAAGACTTAAACATAAGCCGTGAAACTATAAGCATCTTAGAAGAAAACATAGGCAGCAAGCTTTCCGACATCTGTAGCAGCAATATATTTGCCGATTTATCTCCACCGGCAAATGAAATAAAAGGCAAGATAAACAAATGGGACTACATCAAACTAAAAAGTTTTTGCACAGCTGAAGACAATAAGAACAGAATAAAAAGACAAACCACACAATGGGAGAACATATTCGACAGCACGTCTGATAAGGGATTAATAACCAAAATTTATAAAGAACTTATAAAACTCAACACCAGAAAGACAAACAATCCAATCAAAAAATGGGCAAAAGAAATGAATAGAAATTTCTCCAAAGAGGACATACAGATGGCCAAAAGGCATATGAAAAAATGCTCAACATCACTAATCATTAGAGGAATGCAAATTAAAACCACAATGAGATATCACCTCACACCAGTCAGAATGGCGCTCATCAGCAAAACAACACAGAAGTGCTGGCGAGGATGCGGAGAAAAGGCAACCCTTCTGCACTGCTGGTGGGAATGCAGACTGGTGCAGCCACTGTGGAAAACAGTTTGGAGATTCCTCAAAAAATTAAAGGTCAAACTGCCTTTTGACCCGGCTATCCCACTTTTAGGAATATACCCTAAGAACACCATAACACTGTTCGAAAAGAAGAAATGCGCCCCCATGTTCGTGGCAGCATTGTTCACAATAGCGAAGATCTGGAAACAGCTCAAGTGTCCATCAGAAGACGAGTGGATTAAAAAGCTTTGGTACATATATACTATGGAATACTATTCAGCCATAAGAAATGATGACATCGGATCATTTACAACAAATTGGATGTACCTTGATAACATTATACGGAGTGAAATAAGTAAATCAGAAAAAAAGAACTGAGAACAGCATGATTTCATACATAGGTGGGACATAAAAGTGAGACTATGAGATATGGACAAGAGTGTGGTGGTTACGGGGTGGGGTGAGGGAGGGGAGGGTGGGATAGGGAGAAGGGGAGGGACACAGGGAAAGCCAGATAGAAGGTGACAGAGGACAATTTGACTTTGGGTGATGGGTATGCAACACAATTGAATGATAAGATAATCTGGAGATGTTTTTATTGTACATATGTACCCTGATTTATTGGGGTCACCCCATTAAAGTTAATTTAAAAAAACCTAAAAAAAAAGAAGTGGTCAGAAGTTTAACTCACTGTAACAGTTACTATGATAAAAAAAAAAAACCATAAAATATACGTGAATCTATTTGAAAAGAGAAGGAAAATATATACATGTGGAGTGGTAGTATTTTATTTTTTTTACTCTTGATCTCTAGAATGTTGCCTAATAATATATTTGATCATATAAAGATAACCAATCTTGCAGGTTCTGAAAACTGTGGTAGGTTAATCAATCAGCAGGAACACTATTTCATTAAATAGCATTCCTTACGAGTTTCTCTGTACTACTATGCTGTCTAATCAAGAAAATGAATTCAGGCTTCTTATTTTCCATGCCAAGTACTAAAAATGTTAAACTGTGTTCATTCATCATAAAATTACAATATGGCCCTGTCATTAGTGGGTTAAAGATAGCTTGTGTCACTGCTTCCCGATTTAATCAGGCTTACTAATAATCATTCCAAAGCCCTAGGGTAATGATACATATTCCACACAAAATAATGCTAAATTTTCATTAATGCCTCAGGGATCAAATGATTATAGCTATCACTATTCTAATTTAGTATAATCAACACAAAATTATTTTGGGTTTGTTGGCACTTTCTCAGTGCAATGACTTTTTCAGTGTGATGATGAAAAATTGTTCCTTTCTTTTTTTTATTTTCTTTCTCCAGAACATCTTCCCCTTAGAGTTATGGTACCCTGGGCACACAGCAATCTGATCTGAAATTTAAAGCCAGCACAGATTATAGAATTTTCAGGATATCCATAATCCAAACATTGTATGACCACACAGGTTCTGAAGGACATTATTCTTTTGAAAAACAAACATGATTAGTTCCCAATCTTTTGGTATAATTTGGCTATAAATCTGATGATAAATTAGTTGTCACTTGACTTTTCTCTGATTCTGACATTATACACTCTCCTTAAAAGAGCCAGGGTCAGTATGGAAACAACTGTAGCATATCTGATCATATAACAGCAATGTTCTAGTTAGAGGCTCTGAAATACCCCCACTGTTTAAGCAGGGCTCTTCTCCTTGACATCTCTCAAAAATTGAACAATGTTAGTTCTGGCCATGAAACAAAAATTCTATATATATTGATTGTCTCCTCTGTCTTGTTATAAAGTGACACCTACAGCAGTCCCTGGAAAAACACGGTCCCTTTTGTTTAATTCCAAAAGAACCTAATTTTAGAAGTATTCATTGTAGGTATATTTTAAAAGAGAACTACTTTCCTAAAGATGGTGCTAGGAAAGACAGGGATTTTGAACAAGTCATATAGTATAAATCTAGTTTTCTTCTCATAGACACTTTGATAAATATTTAAATTTAAATGGGACTTTTATTAGACGTATTTACATTTCTATAGGTGGGCCCCTATAGAATGACTAGTTTAATAGATTCCTTAGTTTGTTTCTATAAGCATAGCCAGTGACAGGTTGTCACATTTTATTCATCAGTATTCTTTATCTCTTGCACTTTTCAAAGTTCAGTGACTTTCAAATACGCTGAACCTTTTTAGTTTTACAACTTCACTATAAATCATGATTTTACTCATTATGTCAATATTACATTATCTGCCTACTGAATTTTAACCACATATTAAGAGAAATGGTAACATAATATATTCCAAATGTCACTATGACAACATGGGCAACAGATCAATTGTAATCAACTGGTTGATTGTGAGTTAAAATGATTGTTCATGAATGGGTAACTATTCTTTCCCTGTCTTTCTTTATAGCTCACAACATTTTAAGTTAGACATTAAATTGATGCCATGTATGGAATTGCTACCAACTTACTCTCACCAAATGTCAACTATTTAATGGGAAAAGAGTACTTTAAGTTTTCCATAAAGTTTAAGGTCAAATAAAGCAAAGAAAAGATATGCTAATGATTTATGATGATGGGAATTCACTTTTATTGAATGCCTACTAGATGTCAGTTTCTGTACTTAAATTTGACTATACATTATCTCATATAAGTCTGACAAAAATATTCACTGTATGTTTTACTATTTCAAGTTTATAGGTGAAAAAACATAGATCCATAAGTTGAAGACGTAACCAAGATCACATGGCTAGGAATTGTCAGATGTAAGATAATGTAGACCATTTGATCCAAAAGCTCAGATTTTTAACCAATCCAGTCATATCATTGTTCTTAAATTAAAATGGATGAAACTACAGAATAATGTATAGGTGGGATGCAGTGTAAAACCCTTGGCCTAATTATTGGTTAATAACATCAAAACCAATTTCTTAACAAAATTCATTTTTAGTCTTTCTTTTAGCGAGGAAGAGAGCCTTTCTAAAGGGACCTTAGAGGTGTCTAGTAAAAACTGGTCTCAATTTCATTTATAAGAATAATTAAATTGCAAATTTCAAAGATAATATATTTACAGAAACTACTTATGTTTATATATTCTTTTATTTTTAACTACTAAGCTTAAATTATGATTAAATTGTTTTAAAACCAATGTTTTACCAAGATCCTACACTTTATATAAATATTTCTTCAATTAAAATACCCTTACCCAATGCATTATAATAATGGTGATGAGAATGAGAAGATAAAAGAAAAAGTGATGGAGGAGAAGAGAAAGAGAAGAGAGGAGGAGACAGGGTTGAGGAGAAAGTAAAAGAAAGAGGAAAAAAGAATAAGAATACTAATAGTACAAAAAGGAGCAAGGGGAAACTGAGAAAGAGGAGGTGAAAGAAGAAAGAAAAAAAACAAAAAAAAAGAGAAAGATTATTTGTATTTTATAATTAATTTGCATAGATTACTAAGTGAATTAATGATTTAAAGGCTATTTAGACCTTGTAAAGCCAGTAGCCAGGGCCAGGATCACAGCCGCCCAACCAATGCAGGTTCACATTAGATTCAAACAGTCGGTAATGAAACAATGGAGCCAAGAACTGGTGAGCCATCAGCTTTAATTCTAGCTTGCACCCGGCGGGCAAGCAAAAACACACCCTGGGCTCCAAAACCCACACATTCAGTGCTCACAAAGCTACTGACTTATCCGAGTTTCCTAGAATCAAAGGTTTCTAGCTCACCAGACTTATTCACCTCTGTTTCCCATCTCCTCCTGCACAAACTCTTAACAAACTGGCTTCTTCCTCAGCACTCTGCCATCTTGACTACTTCTCTTCCACATGGCCTTAATCTGCTCTCCTCTCTAATACCTCAGGAACCAAGAACCAAGAGAGAGAGCAAGCTCCCGGACTGCCCCAGTTTATAGCATAGAAAATCCAAACCCTTAATCCAATCTACAGACAAGAAAGTCTCTGATACAAAGCCACCCATCTGAGGCATAATGGGATTCCTCCCTACATCACCACCCTACATCATCCAATTAGTCAAGGGTGTGGAGAAGAGCTTACTCTTAAAACAAAACCTTAAGCTATAACGACCCGGCCTGCCTACATTACAGCTTTTCCCCCACAGCCATCACAAGCATAAGGGCAAATAATATCACCTGGGTGACGGGCTTCCATGTGGGCAGCACCATCTTTAACAAAGTGAGCATATTATATTTTATCTGCCGAACAGACCTCATATATTTTTATTGACTTAAATTTATATTTTAATTAATTTATAATTGAAGGTAAAAATCAATGATTGTGTTTCAACAAACAGGTTTGTGATCTGAGGCACTTGTGTATGAGGCTGTAGGTCTAAAGTTTGATACTGGTTAAACATGAACTGAAGAATATACCTGGTTAGAAGGTAGAACAAGCAGGAGTCAAGACAATCATCTGTCATATATGCTTTCTGAGATTATACAGAAAGTAAACAGGACAAGGAGTAAGTATGGGTAGGCAAAGGTAGGATCAATAGGGCAAGCATAAACGGCTAAAAGATCTGAGCCTCCAGAAGATGTTCAGCACCTTGGACAGCTCTTTGGAGGTTGAGTTGATACCATTTTAAGTGTAGACTTCCAACCTCAAAATCTCAGACTAATCTAGACTTTGTCCTTCTTTTAACTTTTTTTTTGCTACTATGAGTATACAACCTATATTTTAAGCTACTATTAGTTCCTATAAATTCAGAAAATTAGTTAATTTCCTTGTCAGGCTTGAAGAGGTCTGCTATTCTGACTTGGAGATCTATGGGGATGCCCAAGGTTTGAACAGATCGGCAGATCCAAGTAAAAGGTTTCATCATTGTGTATCTTGGGCAGGAGTGTATCTTATGTTTGAAGCCCCATACACAAATTACAAGTGTATCCAGAGAGGTGAATTAATAGTGATTTCATCAATTTTAATGTATAAACTTCTCCACCTTAAGATCCAAAAGATCAGATTTTTAACCAATCTTAAGGTCACAGAGTCCTTAATCCTATTTTATAAGTAGATGTCAAAAGGCTTTTTAGACATTTGAAATTATTTTATTATAGTTTACATCCTACACATCAGCTATGGTCACCTATTTTCTTCTAAAGCTCCTTTTGTTATTTTTCATATACTTAAATTATAAAATGTAATTCCCAGTAAGTATACTCAGACTACTGTCACCTCCACTTATCAGTATATTTTCATAACAGCAGAGTCTTTTTCATCTTTGTATACCCAGAACCTAATACTCTACTTGGCATATTATAAATATAAACATGGGTAAGAGCTGTTGAATAGAGGAAGTACTGAACAGGTGATCATTCTGTATAATGAGTAAATTATAAAAGCACACTGTATAAACACAGATTAGAGATTCAATAAAATAAATCATACAACAAACATTAATGGGCAAGCTTGGTGATACAACATACCATTTATCTAACTTCTATAATTTTAAAGAATCCCCTGGGGACACACTGCTGGCACAGAACATTTCATTCACCCTAAATTTAATTCACTGTTCCCCTAAAGTTATATGAGCATTTAAAATAAAAAAAAATGTTTGCCTGTAAATATCCATTATCTAAAATTTTCTGGTCAATCAGTTCTTCCAATATACCAAACTAATTCATATCCTACTATGTGTGCTCTTGATGTGTGTGTGCCATTGGCTTTGATAAAACTTTTCATAGATATTCTCATGCCTGGCTACTTCCTTTCATTCTCACCAACTGAGAGGTCTCCCTAAGTATAACAACCTCAGCCTGGACATAGTCACCAATCAACTTCAGACTTGTATCAAGCAGATGTAGGGAAACTGTAGCTCTCTATGTTTCATCAGAAAAGAAAATCTAGAGAGTCATATCTTGAATAAGAAAAAGAGAGGTGTTTACCATTATTATCAGTTTGGGATTTTTTTTTCCTCTTTATTCCAGAATTACATAAGCCAGAACTGACCCTCTAGATAATTTGTGCCTGTGAAAAATGTAAAAATATAGACTTATAAAAGAGCACCAAAGGCATGAAACACTGAGTATTTGGAATCCCAAACTCTAAAGACCTTACTTAATAACATAAAAAATAGGCTTACACATTTGACTTTAACATTCCCTGAGAACAAACCCTTTAGATGTGCTGGCTAAGGAGTCATGGGGAGGAGATAAAAGGCTCAATCAGAAGTTAACACAAAAAGTCCCTTTAGAGACCCAGTCAACCAAGTACTTAAATGTGTATCAAACCAGATTTGAAGAACAAAGATCAAATGTCAGAGTGAGACAGAGTAGGATTCCAAAGAAGTTAAAAGAATTTATAAGCCCCAAATAAAGTTGATTGTGTCCTGTGTTAATTAGCTTTACCTAAGTCCTGTTGGTCTTGAGATTATAAATGTCCTAATGCAGGAAACACTGAGATTCCTGCTCCCTACACAACCTTCACCTCTGCCTCTTGCTTGAGAAGAGGAGGAAATCAATTGCTCTGGTGAAAAGAGAATGCAATTCCAGTATCTAGTCCACCAGGCTGAAAGCGCGTGTGCATACACACACACACACACACACACACACACACACTCCCTTTCACTTACTCTCCCAGCCCCCACACTCTCCAATTTCACTCCCAACCAAAGGAAAGAGTCCAAGTCATAGCTCCATATACAAATGGCAGGTGTAAGACTGCTGCTAAAGCACAAATCCCCTAAAAGGGTGTCAGGGCCACAGTCAGAAAGTGCCTGTCATTGACATCTGCTGTCCCATTGCCCCAGCACACTTTGTCACACCACTGGCCCGTGGTATCCCCTCTGCAGATGGAACTCCGCAGATACCTTACGCAGAGCAGCCGGTACTCTCTACTGAAAGAGGAAGTGCACTAGCAAGCTGGTTTTCTGGTTTATTTTCTAAAACCTCCCTTCACAAGCCTACCTTCTTTTTATAGCATTCCACCTCCCATCTTCAGAAGCCCAAACCATTCTCCAAAACAGGTGGAGTGGGAAAAATTAATTCAGAATCTTGGGCACATTCGTTACCTAAAAATTTGATTCTCTTTGTCCATTCTATAACCTCCGCTACATTTTCCCCTTATATCCTCTGCTACCTGCTACACATTGACATATTTCTGTGTTCTTCCCACAGCTATCTCTAATGTGTATCATGTGACAGTATACATTGACTTCTATTTGTGGGTCTTAAGGTATCAATCCTGCTGGGAATAGTGCTTCCCCATTCATATCCATCTCTCTCCCGATAATCTAACTTATTACTCAGTCCTTTCTCAGTGGCTGAATTATTTTAGTATACATCCATATCTCCATGATGTTTTTTACATATAGGTGTGTGTGTGTGTGTGTGTGTGTGTGTGTGTGTGTGTGTGTGTATCTGAACTACACACACACAAATACACAGACTCTCTAACAATGCAATGCTAACTGTAGAGAATTTGGAACTCCTTAAAATAATTTAAAGACGAACAAGCCAAACTTCAAAAAAATTGCAATCTGTGTAGAGCCTCATTCAAGGCCCTAACAAAGCTTCCATGCCTCTAGAGTAGACTGGGAGGGTTAGCTCTAAAACTGTCAGAATAATTTCATTCAGCATTGTTTTATGCAGGTTTCTAAAATGTTTTGGCTTATCTTCAATATGTTCATTATATAATGTAAAATTATAGAAAAGAGGGGTAATATACATATTCAGAAGTCTAAAAAGTGAGAAAAGACTTGGCAAGGCAGCAAATATTTTTAACCTATTCCTTTGGGGGAAAAAACACATTAATTCATGTTATCATAATCCTGAATAGGAGCATGTGTTTTGCCTAAGCAGTTTGATATTAATGTATAACATGAAAACGTGTTTTTTTCCACAACATATGTGACCATGGATCTGAAAAAGAAACACATACAGCACAATGAGAGTTGAATGTCACTTTATAGATAATGATTCATTCATGAGACACTTTACAGAGTCAATGAAATATTGGAAGGCCTTAAAAATCTACAGATACAGATTTCATACATAGGTGGGACATAAAAATGAGACTATGAGACATGGACAAGAGTGTGGTGGTTACGGGGTGGGGGGAGGGAGGAGAGGGAAGGAGAGGGGGGAGGGGAAGGGCACAAAGAAAACCATATAGAAGGTGACAGAGGACAATTTGACTTTGGGTGATGGGTATGCAACATAAATGAATGACAAGATAATCTGGAGATGTTTTCTTTGAACATATATACCCTGATTTATTAATGTTGCCCCATTAAAATTAAAAAAACCTACAGATACATTTGCAGTCTTGTTATGACACTGAACTTCATCTTTTGGAAAAAAATACAGAAAGAAGATAGCTTTCAAGATGGTTTAAAGAGATACAAAGGGTAAGCAGGCATCAATAATGTCACCTTGCTGTTGACCAGTAAAGGGTTTGTAAATAAGTTCCCAAGTACTCAAAATATATATGATCACTTCTCCAGAGATTCAGAAAAGGACTCAGATGAGTTGATGGATAGTTACTTACAGTTACTTCATAAATAGTTATTTAATTGAGGGGAGTTATTTTCTGGATAGATCTTAGAGATTTTTAAGGCTAATGTGGTGAAGAGCATCTATGCTTCTCATACATCAGCACAAGAAAACAACATGCTGGACTAAAATGTAGTCACACTTTTCATTAAGGAAATATTATATATTTTGCAACTGTGAAGAACCTAGAAAGCCACCTCAGGAATGTGTAGGTGCAACGTGATTGGCATGTTTTATGCTGCAGTTGTAAACTATGGATAAGGGTTGTGAAAACAACATGGGTGGGATTGTGAAGAGACATTAGGGCTCAAACACTGACCCTATTTTGGTGCCAGTGAGGAACTAAGACTCAGAGAGAGAGTTGAGAGTCTTGACCAAGGTCGTCGCTGCTTTGTGGTTGAATCATGACTGTGGACACAGACTCTAACTGTACCCTTTTAATCAGACAATCATCAGACCATATTCCATAGAAAGATCATAGATAAAGTACTGAGACAATAAAGTCCGTGGCATTTTGATAACAAGCTCTCCTTGAAAAGTACTTGAAGAAAAATCTGTGTGTTCTAGGAAGATTCATAATAGTGAGTGAATCTGTACTTCAGCAACATACCAGACTAAAATCCGTGTTGTTGCTTAATGGGAAAAATGGTCCCTGATCCATTCCATTCAAATTACTCTCGACAGCAACACTCATTGCCTCTGGATCTTAGAATGTGACAGAAAACAGGCTTTATTGTTGTCTGTGCTGAACTGTTCTTTCGCATGATCTCAATTTCTAAGAGTAAATGCCAACTTCTTAGATGAAACCTACATGAAGTGGTGGCTCACAGACACATCACTCAGGGATGCACAAGTAGGACACACAACAGACTTTGGCATTATAGTTTTTATCTAACAGTAAAGCTGGAAAATGTTCACATGTGTTCCTATAACTCACTGCACCTTTATCAGGACAGACGACAAAAGCTTTGAAAAATAAGTTCCAGCAGGTAGGCTTTTGTCTTGTTTGTTTTACTTATCTTTACCAAGGTAATAATATCAAAAACATGTGTCTCTACTGAACTGTGAATTGTCTGGTAGGAAAACAAAAAAATCACTCTATCCTGAGAAACCATAAACCATGTAATGACAAGGGACTGTAGTCATGTATTTCTTCTTTATTTTTCATTCCATCTAACCTAGTGCCTAGTAAAAAACCTAGTTTAGGGGATGGCAGAGGGAAAGCAGGGATTTTGAAACCAGAAGATTTTTAGTTTTATTTTGGGCTTACCAGTTATAAGATTTCAAACAGAATAGCTACCCTTTCTGAGTCTCAACCTCATCTAAAAAGATCAAGAAGAAAACATCTCACATAACAGTCTAGAGAAGGGGTCCCCAAACGTTTTACACAGGGGGCCAGTTCACTGTCCCTCAGACCGTTGGAGGGCCGCTACATACAGTACTCCATACACTGACCACCAATGAAAGAGGTGCCCCTTCCGGAAGTGCGGTGGGGGCTGGATAAATGGCCTCAGGGGGCCGCAATTTGGCCCGCGGGCCATAGTTTGGGGACCTCTGGTCTAGAGGACCAACTGAGCTAATGTATATCATCAAATATGCAAGCAAATGATTAAAGGACTCTAACACTGGATGTGCTTAATTAATGATAATTCAATTTATTCATTGTTGGCATTCCAAATATAACTGTTAGATTGAATTGGACTGAAGTCACCACCCACTGAAATATGATCCATGCTGGGAAAGAAGTTAGCAGAAGTTTTGGCTGAGTAATTGATACTCCGCATAGGACTCTGTGAAATTCAGAAAAAGTAAAGCCAGGAGAGGGAGCTGACATCACTTGTCAAGACTATACATTGTTCAATGGGGGCGATGAGCATACAGAGATAAGGTCCACAAAATGACTCAGTCAGTTGAAGTAAAGCAGGTCTGACAAGGCTGGAGCGTGAGTTACGGAAATTCAGGATAGGATCAGTGCCACCAAAAATTACAAAGCCCAGCTTGGCTGAGGACAGCTGCCAGAGATATATGGCAACGAGGAAACAGCAACAGAACATGCAATCAGAGGACGCTTGACCTTGGCTAAGTGAGTTATTCCAGCAGGTATAATTAAAAGCTGCCATATGGACTGCAGAGTAGATAGTTACAAATGTGATTGTGATTTCAGAGGTGTCAAAAGGAATCTATTGCCAAACAAATACCTCTCTCACTCGTGGCCTGAATACCAGAATTATACTCTTAGACTATAGCTCTGCTGAAGTGCCTTCTGAACACTAATAACACATTCTTTATTATAAACGAGCCCGTTACATCGTTTTCTTAGATTGGAATTGTACATGGGGAAGAACAGGGGGTAAATGAAGACCTTGGGGACCAAGCAGACAAGATGTCAGGGTACTGACAAAGCCAGGAAAGGGATGTAAACCTGAGAAGTTATGGGTTGGATAAATGGCTTTTTCATTAATAGGAGTTTCCTTGGAAAGCACAGTACAGGAGCTCCTCGGGTTACGACACAGTTCCGTTCCTACGACAGTGACGTAACCCAAATTAAGTCGAAACACACCCTAGCCTAACACAAACGGAACGATTGTGCTTTAATAGTCCAAAATGGCGTAGGCAAGCGTAGTGGGGGACGCCAGCTCCCTCACTCATATGCCGTGTTACTGCGCATTCTCCCACCGTGCACAACCAAACTAGCTTGCCCACGTATTCCGTAAGTACACTGATGGCAAAAGCCAAAACACTCCCATCTCAAATTTTTAAGTTTCTATGGGAGTGAGCGTCATAAACCTGAAATGTATGCTGAGACTATCATACCCCGAGGACACCTATGTTGCCAAAATTCTAGAGCGTTGATCTTCAAACATGCACTAAATAGTAGCTGGTACATTAACTATAAAGTGGCACACATTTGACAATATTAAAAAGATGTTTTAAAATAATGAATGTCATAATTGTCCATCTGTTTTGACCAATTATTACCCTTGTGGCCCTGTATAAAATGTGTCTCATACACAATCACAGTTAATCTTCACGAGAGCCCTCTGAGGAGGATGTGTTACCATTCCCATTCTATATCCGAGAAATCTCATGGTGTGAATGAGTTAGCTAATTTGCCCATTAAATGGCCAAGCCAGGACTAAAATCACCTCCACCTGACTTCAGCGCCTTGGGATTTAATCCCTGCAACTGGCCAAACACTGTGACAGGGGGGAGCAAAATCCGACACATACGTGATGTCACAGGCCACAGTATCAGAGATTGGGTCCCTAACCGAACTGAAGATTTCCTTTCTGGCCTAACAGCAACAACGGAAGCGCCCCGTTCTAACACTTGATATGTAACCAGGATTTTTACACTTAAAAATAAGCTATCAGTATGGCCACTTAGGCCCAAGATGGTATGATAGGAAGCTAATTTATAATCATTGTTAATTACAAAACTGGCACATTTTAAATGGCCATAGAGAAGTGGCAAGGATAATAAACTACCCTCCACCAGGAAGAAACTGATTCATGCGGTCGATTCCAGGCCTACTTTCTCAGAGTATTGGCATATTAACAATGATGGATGTGTGTGCAAAGAGGTATTAATCTGGGTGCAGGGACTCTTGAACATCAAGTAGATAGAAGCAAGGTGATCGAGCACTCAGCTTTTGCCAGGTAACATTTCAAATATTCACTAAAAGAGTCCATCATCTCTGAGGCAATGAAGTTGTTTAAGAAAAGTTCCTACCAGTCAGAAAAATAACTCGATTCCAAGGCACCAAACGAGAATCTATTCTGTATCTCCCGACAAAAGAAAGAAAGGCATGATGGTCTATTCCTATAATGATTTTTTAAATGCCACCCTAAAACTCTTATTATATTTTTTTCTGAAAACCAAAATGCTTGCCACTTCCCAGCCTCTATGATGATTTTTGCTATGAATATCTATACACCAAAAATAATAGAGCTTTAAAATAAAGTTATGCCTAGACTGAGCTGTGGTGATGCAGCGGATAAAGTGTCGACTCAGAACACTGAGATTGTTGGTTTGAAACCCTGGGCTTGCCCGGTCAAGGCACATATGGGAGTTGATGCTTTCTGCTCCTCTGCCCACTTCAATCTCTCTAAAAATGAATAAATAAAAAATTTAAAAAAATAAATAAGAATAAACTTATGCCTCCAGTCTTGCTGACACTAACCCTCGAAAGGTTTTTCTAAGAATCATTCTGAATTCTGATTTTGCCCAGGGGTAACATTTGTTCTCCATTTCTAATATCTCCTTCCATTTCCAGAGACCTTCCATACAAGTTGCACTCCTGGCATCTCCCCCCAAGTTGAGTCAGAGCCTGTCTGGTTGATGTCAGTATACCTAGAGCACACCTCCACCTCCTCCTTTGCTGCTTCTTGGAAGTTTCATAAGCACATGCCAACAAAGAAGGAACTGTTGACATTTCTGAAGTGTGGTATGAATCAGTTTGCTTAGCTAGAAGATTGAGCCCCACTCTATAACCCAGCCTCCATGAGTGATGGACCCATGTATTAGTGACCAAAGACCAATTGTCCTGGCTTACAAGAGCCCAGTGTGTGAGTCTCTGCTCAATTCCAAATTCAGTGACGTCACATTGGTAGCTTGAATTTTACCAAGGTGGGAGTATTTACACCACAGTAATCTATAAAATACTGAAAATCAGCTCCCTCAAATATTAAATATTGATCAGGACACCTCCAAATGAAAGACATAGTATGGGCTATATCCATCTGACTCCTATGTTTATCTCAATGGATAATGGACTAAGATGGGGTGACCATGTGGTGCACTGTCCCAAATCCCCAACAATTCCCAAAGGATTTCCTACTTCCTATTTCCCTCAATCACCAGGAAGACAAAAGATTTTTAAAAAGGGTATCTGTTGAGTTCTATATGTCTCATTCCAAAAGAGACTAAATACAAAACCTTGAAGAATGGTAAAAATGTAAAGGAAAATAAAATCTATAATCACTTAGCCCTCCTGGAAATTGTTGGTAAAACTTTTCTCTTTGAAATAAGTAAGACAGAAGAAGATTAGTTTTCCTTACTTCCTCTCATTCTTTCATGTAATATTTTATGTGACTTTTATAGCTTCAATGCACAGCTTTCCTTTCTTTTTTTATAAAAGGTTTGTTTACCCTGAAAAATCTGAAGTTGCAATTATAGCAGAGTCTACAGAGTGGCTGTCGTATTTAAGACATAAGATCTACCGTATTTTTCGCTCCATGAGACGCACCTGACCATAAGACACACCTAGGGTTTTAAGGAGGAAAATAAGAAAAAAATATTCTGAACCATATGGTGTGTTAAAATATTTAATAAAATATCGTATTTTTCGCTCCATAAGACACAGGGGCATTTTCCCCTCCACTTTTTGGGTAAAAAAGTACATCTTACGGAGCGAAAAATACAGTAAATTACCGAGTATCTGTTCCTGCAATTCTAATGGCTTTCCTGCTCAGTTTCCTATGGGACGATGATCAGAAATTTTCATCATTTTATTTATTTAAAAATATATAAGTTTAATTAAAATAGCTGCATGGAGGTCCTGACCAGGTAGCTCAGTTGATTAAAGCATCATTCTGATATGCCAGGTTTACAGCTTGGATCTCCGCTCGTTCAGGGCACATATGAGAATCAACTGCAGAATGCGTAAACGAGTGGAACAAATTGATGTTTCTTTTTCTCTAATCAATACATTTTAACAAAATAGCTGCTACATGGAAATAGCCACGGGTATTAATAATAGCATTCCAAAGCAACATTACCAGAAAATCTTGATTGAAGAACATATAAGGAGATACCTTTCCATTTTTACCATTCATTTTTTAAACCTTTTGTTGCGAGAATGCACCAAATCTGCATACACACGTCCAATGGCTAGTTTAACCCTCTGGGGCTCACCTGAGGTCAGTAGCCTACATCGCACACATTCTCTTGGTGTGAATACTAAGCTGATCAAGACCCGAGGCATTGTCATAGCTTTGTCACTGAGACACCACATAACCTTGGGTGAGTTCTGGACTTGTGCTGGCTTGTTCTCTCATCTGTAAAATGCACCTACAAGGTTGTGAAACCCTTCCTGCTGTGGCATGCCGGGAACCCCTTCCTCTCCAGGGTCTCAGCAGTGGTCTCTTCCCCCTTCACAGCGACAGGCCTGTGAACATAACCTGCCACGCATTATTTTGAGTTAGAGGAGAGTCACTGCATTTTGCCTTTCAAGCCTCCCCGAACTCCGTGTTCTATCTCCCTTCTCCACCTGTGGCCCATAAGAGAGCAGGGTGCCACAGAACGAGGCTTTATTGTGTCTGTTCTCCCTTCAACCTCTGCTGCCAATATTTCTTCCCCACCCTTCACTTCTCAAATAGTTAGAATAGGGTGAATTGCACTTAAAGTCCCATGTTCCCAGATTCCTCTGCCCCCCTTTTCACACTCAGGATGGGATCTCTGTTCAGCAGCCTTGAAGAGCTGACATACTGGCTCTAGGCCCTCCGCCTCTCTGCCCCTTGAATTCCACTTCTTTCCTTGACAAGGCACAAAGGAACAGCTGGAGATAGGTCATTTCAACTACAAGATGCATGAATTAAAGTGATGGTATTTCTTCTTTTTTACATAGAACAGAACGTTTTGAACCAGATTTAAACATTTTTAACATAAAATGTAAACTGGTGTCACCAGAACCTGCACATCTCAGTCAGGTTTCTGTGGGTCACCAAGGATTTTTTAGAATCACCAAACACAGGCTCGAAGGTCCTGGTACTACTTGGTCCATTTACTCATCTGATTCATAAATCTCCATGATGTCTCTGCTAACAAGTCCTTCAGCACACCAAGCAACCTGACACTCACCACCAGAGTCAAAGATTGCTTAGGGACAACTCAGACTTTCCTGCTATTCAACTGGTATATCTTGGATCTAGGCAATATTTGTGCATCTCTGAGTTTAAAAATAAATTCCATTCTATACCAGTTTAGCAGATGGGGGGGGGGGTCATAAACTCTCCATTCTTCCTTGACACTAACTTCAAAAACAAACAAACCTATTCCTGTCTTCTTGGCTCCTATAAATGAGAATGCTCATCTCCATTTTCCTTATATATTCTGATCTTATTCACTCTTTTAAGAAATAGCTTAGCTTCAACACCTCCAGAGACAACACCCAGCAACTCAATTCAGCCAAGAGGAGGTCTCTCTTCTCTACCTGCCTTTGCTAGCAGAAACATAGTTTACTCACTCTTTATAAATAATTATTCTCAACACTGGGTTCTCAGTTCTAATGTAATTTCACCCACAAAGTAAGTGGGAACTTGACTCTTTGTTAGTGCTCACTAGCCCCATAGCAGGTGTTTAATAAAGGGGTTGAAAAGGTTCAGAAGGAGTCTCCTAATACAATACCTTGCTGACTCTTCTTTTCTTTGAAAATACTTTGGGGGTTGGGGGGACAGATCCATTGATTTACATCCCTACTTGTTAGTATAGACCAGTGGTTTTCAAAGTATGCGCCAGGATGCACTGGTGCACCCTAGAAGAATTCCAAGTGCTCCCTATGGTATTCCAGAGAAATATGTGCCTGTTGGGGACCAAAACACAAACAGGGTTTTTAGAGTTTAGATTTTTGGGAGACAGAGGTGTGGGGAATCAGCTGTAAACTGACAGTCTGCCCAACCCCCCACCTCACTTGCCTGAATAGGTTGCAAAAGGCTGTTAAGCTGTGGGGCTGGATTGTTTACACTACCCCCCATGTTCCCAGAAAGACTGGAGGCAAGTTTCTTCTATCCTTTGTTTGGTGTAAAGTTAAGATGATATGTATGGTGGGGGTTTTCTGCACTTGGTAAAATTCTTGGGTTTCCTTGGAAACATGATCAAAGATCTCATTGATTTGCTAATGGCCCACTTTGCCCTATAAATAAAGCAAGATGCAGTTTTGGGGTGTGCTTTGTTCTTGCCAGCAGCAATTACATGGCCCTCCTGACCCCTTATTTTCTTAATTCTGCACCCTTCCCACTCGGGACCTGGAATTCTAGCTGCACTGATTTGCAGCATGTGCCTAGAGATAAAAATAAGTATAATTACTTTATTATACCATTTCATTACAAAAATACTGCTCTTTTTGTTAACACATCATTATTATGTTTATTATTAACACATCATTATATTATTTTTAGATAAATACACCCAAATAAAATGGATAGATTTCTCAAAAAGAAGCGTGATATTGAAGAATCCGATTCTGGAAGTGAGCAAAAGTTAAGCGTAAATAAAATAGGACTTGAAGGCTGATGGGCAGAATGTAATTTATAGCATTTTCCATCACTTAACACTGAACGATACGATTGGATTAGGAACCCATTCATAGAAGCTTCAGGTGATTTTGGTTTAACATTAACAGAAGAAGAAGAACTGGCAGCTTTATCCACTGATCATGGATTGATAATTAAACATAAGAAATTGTCTCTTCAAGCCTTTTGGATTTCTATAAAAGAAGAATATGTGACAATATCTTAAAAAGCTTTGAACATTTTACTACAATTTTCAACATCCTATTTATGTGAATTAGGATTTTCTACCCACAACACAATTAAGAGTAGAAAAAGAGGAATTCTTCAATGTATTAACGAGGAAATGAGAGTATGCCTTTCAAATATATGCCCAAACATTGAAGAAATCGCTGGGACTCATCAGGCTCATGCTTCTCATAAACACAAGAATGAAAAAATGCATTTGTGCTAGGACCTGCTGAATTTACTAAATTTAACTAAGAATGTATCTATATATATAAAAAGACAACTTTTCTTGTCGTTATTTTTTAACCATTTGTTTTTATGAATTCTAAAAAACATAACTCAAAAAATGTAACATAAGAATATTTTTTAATGTCAGAATAACTTTAATTTTTTCGTATTTATTTTGTTTAATTACCATAAAAGCACACTTGGACTTTATATTTTTTGTCTAATATTTGACTTGATTATTATAACATATCTCAGAAATTTGTATAAAGTGCGCCTACAATTTTCTGTAGGATTTTAAATGCGCCCCCACTTCAAAAAGTTTGAGAACCACTGGTATAGACTATCATGTGTCTCAGTGGCTTCATAGATGCATTTCTGCATACTGACCACCAGATGGCAAGCTTTCCTTTGTTTTTGAGGCTATCCAGCATCTGAACCGGAGACCTCAGAAATGTGGATAATCTACTTTGCAAAAAAAAATGGGTGTTTTTTTTTGTTGTTGTTGCTTTTCTGATTTTTGTTTGTTTTTTTTTCTGTTTGTTTGTTTTTTTGTGACACTCCATTATCCATCCACCTATGCTATAACATGGAACACCCAATATTATCCTAGTCTCTAGGCAGGAGAAGATCCCCAAACTCCCTCCCATTCATTAAACAGACAGCAGAATAGAGGCAAGAAGGAATGGTGTACAGAGTATAATAAACCTGCAATACACACCAACGCCCACATTCCCCTCATACTCAGGATGACACCTTCATATTGCCGGTGGGACTGAAAGCTGGGTTATCCTTCAGAGGCCTTTCCTCCTTGAATTCTAGACAAATCAGTTCTTATTCAGAGAGGCTGGGAGGGGGTATCGATTAATATACCTATTTACCGCAATACCCCAAATGCCCTGCAGACCAGATTTCCTTTTCCTTGTGAAGTGACAGCCTACCGCCGTTCTTTCCTAAATCCTCTGACAGTTTCACACGCACAGTGGTAAATGACCTTGCTTTCTTTGAAAAAGTGTACGTGAATGTGCTTATTCACAGAAACCTGACAGTACTGACACCTAGTTCTCCAAAAACGTAGCTTTGGTTTAACCATATTCCACTGACGTTTGCAGAATATGATTACTGCCGACAATGAGGGAACAGAAGGGGGAAATGTAAGGCATACGGTATTACCTACACTTCCCCCAATGCAAAGCAAATCTTATTTTTTCAATAGAAAGGTGCAGTACCCACAATGCAGTGTATCATTCTTGTCTCTCTTCCCGGGAAGAGATGGCTTGCCCTTTCCCTAGTGAACCTCATACCTGCTCCTTCACACTCTTCCCTTCACTAGACAGTCCTCTTCTCCCAGACCTGGGACACCTGTGTCCTGACAGCCCCCCCCCAAACAAATAGCTCTCTGAGAAATGATGAAGGGCCTTCTGAACAGTGCACAGCCCTGGGGAGAGGCCACCAAATTCTGGGCAAGAGGCAATTCAAGTCAGACTTGACGTGTTGAAAGTTAATGACTCAATCATGCTTCATGTTCTATAATTCAGTCATAAGCCAAGGCAGGTTAAGTCCATTTCTTCAGACAGTTAAGAATTAGGAGGACTAAGGCTGTCAGCTGTACCAGATGGTCAATAACTGGCAATGTGTTAAAGTAAGATACACTCGAGAGGGAAAAGGATCTAGACTGCGTTCCATTGCCCATGAACCCCTTCGTACCTACCTTTCAGGTGGAGGGGAGAGCCGCAGAGAAGGAAGGTGCACTGAAAGAAGAAGGTTATCTTACCTAGTCTTCAGCTCCCCTCAACAACAATGAGGCGGCCATGTCCGCACTGTGTCGGTTCAACTTACAACATCAGAAAGGAAGCCACCGTGTATCAACAGCACCTAAATTCATATCCACATGCAACAGTCTTCACAACATGCCATGAACTTGAGACCAAACAGGCGAGAAGAAAG
Source organism: Rhynchonycteris naso (assembly GCA_037038555.1). Classification (NCBI taxonomy): domain Eukaryota; kingdom Metazoa; phylum Chordata; class Mammalia; order Chiroptera; family Emballonuridae; genus Rhynchonycteris; species Rhynchonycteris naso. The sequence goes on from CM072999.1 coordinate 22,361,588, forward strand.
TAGGCACCATATTCCACGGAGGCAAAGTTGAAAAGGTTGGGATTAAACAAGGATAGAAAACAGTCGAGAGAAAGTGAAGAAGGGAGTGGGAAGGCAGAGTGCAGAGACTTTAAAAACCAACCAAATGCATTTTATCTACTTCCATTGACCCTAAGCTAATTCGTTTTCACCCTAACATGTTCAAGGGACTCTGTTCAGGACCCGATATCCTCTCTGAGTTTTGGGGAATCTTAATACCTGTGTTTAATGACACCGCAGGAAACCCAGGTAAGGAGACTGGGAGAATATATGAACTCATGGAAGGAATGTAACTTATAAACACCTGTTTATGAGCAAAACCCAGTCATAAAAGCATCTGTAAGCAGAAAACACCGAGACATTATTTTGTCCTTTCAACATATATTATGGTCTTTAAATCCCGTAACAGCAGCAAAAATTGTAAAGAACTGATTGTAATTGTCCTAATTAACCATATGCACTTCTCCACTCCAACGTATAGCTTTGCAACTGGCAGGCCTGATCAAATATAAAAGAAAACAGAGCTTTTGAAATTCCAGGAGGTGGAGGAAACATCACCTCCGAGTCCTCTCATTCTAAATTCCTGTGGGTAGAGGTAAGGTCATTCCCCGGCCATTTCAAATATGGAAAACGTTCACCAGAGGACACAATGTGGCAAAATCACATTAACTTATTCTTTTTTGTAATTTTAGAAGTAATTTGGAAGGGGATTATAAAGGAATAGAAACAATGAGCAGAACAGATGTTCATGATGTTGTTGACATCACCCCTTAGAAGATGTAAAATGACTACACGGAAGAAAGTAGCTACGTCTTAAAGTAACTTACCTGGAATCTCTGAAGACATCTAAAGGGTTAGTTGAGTAAAAACAATAATCTCAGAGTACATACACACACACACACACACACACACACACACACACACAAACACACACATGCTCATACTCTCTGGGCAAACCTAGGCTTGATATATTTATTATTTTTCATTTAACAACCCAGTATCATCCAGTAAACAGAGATATTGTATGAAATGATAATAAAATCTTTATATTGAAGAGAGAGGGATTAGGGTCGTGATAACATTTAGCTATTTATTGCATGTGTGATCTCAAATTGAGGAGCTCCTATTCCAAATGTGGAAGTTCACGGAACACTGGAGCTGGAAGATCCCTGGACAGCAACCTGGCCTATGACTGTGCTTCCTGCCTATTCTTACTGTCACATACACATCTACTTTACCAGATGGTTCACTGAATGGGACGTAATGCACACTCAAGGTCAATGTTCTTTCCATTGTAAGTAAGGGAAGCAGAAAGCCAACGGAGACAAAAGAATATAAATATAAAAAATAAAGAGAGAGAACGAGACAAGAAGATACAGAAAGGGTGTGATTGCAGAAATTAAAAGGGCTATAAATAAGAGTTCACAGAGTGACATTTTAAAAGGTTAAATTTCAAAAACTAGACTTTATGTTGTTGTTGTTTTTTCTGTGAATGTGGCAACATTTCTTCAATTATCTCCTGACTCAGGGAGACAGGGCCATTTCAAATCACAAACAACTCAGTGAAATCAACACCATGTATCACCACAAAACGTGGGCGTTACATTTGCAGTAATATTGTTTTGATGAGTGTTATTACTTCTGGATGGAGAAATTATAGTTCAATTAAGAAAGAGCCTGGAATATTAATTTTTAAGGACATAACTCAAACAAGAATCCTATAACATGTAGATGATAAATTCTATACTGCCCATTTATTTTCATTCAGCCAAAGTGTCAACAGATTTTTTTTTTTTTGCAATCCCGTGACACCAAGATGTCATTGATTTGTTACTCCAAGTATCTCTTGGTTTAATTTAAAGAATTTGAAATCACATAGTAATATGTTACAAAAGATGCTAGTGGGTAGGAGCCAGCAAGAAGCAGGCAGAAAGAAATTATTATTAAATGGGGTGTGGCCAACATATAGTGGTTATCTGACTACAACACCATTATGTGACTGCTTTACATATAATGGTGAACTAAATATTAAAAATTTTATGGATGCTCAGTAATATTTTTCAACAAAACCATAACACTTTAACACATTATTCAATAAATATAGGTCAGCCTTCCCTTTTTCTTTAAGTATATTAGTTTAAAATCTGTTCTACCCTCTAATTATGTTAAGAACTGAGTTAAGTAACTTCAAATGTATTCTATCTCTTTTATGTCCCATTAAAACTCTGTAAACCAGGTATTATTATTCTCATTTTACAGGTGAGAAACCTGAATTTCAGAAAGATGTGGTAACTTGCCCAATCATGGATAGTCAGTCAAAGAACAAGGATTTGAACCCAGGGGTAGTGGATTGAGTGGCAGCTTCTCTCTACCCTCCCCTCCCTCTATATAAATCCACACCTTAATCCCACAATCTGTGAATGTTACTTTATATGACAAACAACTTCACTAAATTAGGCATTTTGAGAGGAAACTTATCCTGGATTAGCCAGGAGGGATTTAAGTACAATCATATGTGTCTTTATAAAGTTAGACACAAAGAAGAAACACACGCAGAGAAGAGGGCCATGTGAATATGGAGGCATGGACTGGAATGATATAGCCACAAGCCAAGAGATGCTGACAGCCACCAGAAGCTGGAAGAGATAAAGAAGGGGATCTCCCACTAGAGCCTCTGGAGGGAGCATGGCCTTTTCAGCCCCTTGACTTCAGACTCTGACCCCCAGAACCTTGAATGAACATATGTGCTGTTGGAAACCAACCAGTTTCTGGTCATTTGCATGACCGCCACGGGAAACTGATACCCTGGCTCTTCTGGCAGCCTTTCTGCAACCACATTCGCATTTCCTAACATGAAATGCCAGTTTTTAGACCGTCCTTAGGTCTGCAAGGCACTGTAGACTCTCCTTAGATCAGCACACACTTGAAATCCTAACAGAATTAAAATCTGGATTCTATATATGAATTGGCGTTATTCCTACTGGATTCAAAATGTTCGAATTAGTGCCAGAGAAAACTTATAAGAACGCTGGCTCCAAATTTCACAGGAGCGTCTCTCTTCTGTGGTGAGATGAGTGAGGTTACCCAAGACAAGGTAGGAAATAAATAAAATGCCCCACTGGTTGCTGCTTTCACATCAAGGCAGCTGCTTCCACCACTGGCCCTTCACACACTCAGTTTGAAATGTGTAGAAGTGAGGGTAGATTTGGCCTAAAAGAATTTAAGGTCCTTTCCAGCTCTAGGAGTCTGTATAATTATCTTTCTATTTCTCTATAAATATGCATTGAGTGAATAAAGGAATAAATCAATGAATGAACATGTTGCTATGCACAGAGCCAAAATAATCAAGTCCAATTGTATCTCAGTAACAAATATTGAAACCAGAGGAATGAATGTCTTACCAAAATATCACTCTCCAGGACAATAACCTGAACAGATTATAAATGATCAGATTACAGAAATAAATCACTCACTCCGTGGTAGTAATACCACTAAGCTCCCTGGAATGAATTTGTTTAGGAAATATATGAAATTTTAGGTTATCATTCAGTGTAAGGAAAAACCTGAAAACAGAAATTGGAAGAAAAATGCTTATCCCCAAGACAAAAGATAAAGAGATCACAATACTTCTTTTGTGTTAGGCAATATTCTAAGTACTCTGCAGGATGAAATTATTTAATACTCACTACAAACCTAAAGGGTAGAGTCTGTCATTCTCCCCATTTTACTGGTGAGGAAACAGGTTACAAAACTCAGTGAAATCGTGCAGCCAGTAAGCAATGGAGCAAGTAAGAGGCAGAGTAGCCAGTACAGAATTACTTGTCAAAACATTGGTGGAAAAGATAATCAGGGTGGGGCAATTGAAGAAGAACCTGAATGCTGAACATGAAACCCAATACTTCATTGACCTCTTCTCTCATTTTGAAGATATATTTGTATATGTAATAGATGCCAGGCATTTGATTAGACACTGGGCATATACTGGGAAACAAAAGCATGAACTAATACAGTGTTTTAAAACAAAGAGGGAGAGCCTGACCAGGCGGTGGTGCACTGGATAGAGCGTCAGACTGGGATGAGGAAGGACCCAGGTTCGAGACCCCGAGCTCGCCAGCTTGAGCGCGGGCTCATCTGGCTTGAGCAAAAGCTTGCCAGCTTGGACCCAAGGTCGCTGGCTCCAGCAAGGGGTTACTTGGTCTGCTGAAGGCCCGCGGTCAAGGCACATGTGAGAAAGCAATCAATGAACAACTAAGGTGTCACAACGGCAACGAGAAACTAATGATTGATGCTTCTCACCTCTTTCTGTTTCTGTCTGTCTGTCCCTATCTGTCCCTCTCTCTGACTCTCTCCCTGTCCCTGTAAGAAAACAAAAAACAAAACAAAAACAAAGAGGGAGACTTAATTCACAAGTGGGAGAAAACAAACATCTAAAAAAATGATTTTATAAAACATAATTATAAGTGAATTTTTCAAAAGTGTCCAAGTGTTCCTTAAGAATTCTCCCCCAAGAAGCCTTTCCTGGTATCATGTGGGGCATGCTCACAGACATGCCAGGTCCTCCTAATCTAAGGCAGCGCCTCGAAGATGTGGAAGAGTCCTTCAAGTCAGTTCTCAGCAGGCTCCAGAACTCATGGGGGGAGGGGAAATGATCTTACCAACAATAAAAAAAAGAAAAGGTTAATCAGAAAATATCTGTAGGATAGTTTACATAAAGAAAAGCAACCATTTGGTTCTATAAAACAACAAAGCCAGAGATGACTCTTAAGGAAAGTAGAGATGCTCCTTAGCAATTCTAAGTGGGGAGGTCAGGCCAGTAATCACTCTCATCTGCTCCTCCCAGCTCTATGCAAAATACATCCACAGACTTCAATTAAATGATAGGAATCTGGGAGAAGTGCTCACCCTCTTAAATTGGACAGAAGTAGGTTTGAATCATAGCCCTACTAAATACTAGCAGTGTGACCTTAGGGTGCCTGTGTAAAGACTCCCAGTTTTAATTTCATCATTGGAAAAACGAGATAGTGGTAAAACTGACCTCACAGGTTGGTAAACGTAATAGTGTATGTGAATTGTTTAACAAAGCATTTGGAACATAGTAAGGGCTCCACTGCTGATGAGGAACAGTGTTATTACTTTTTGGATTTGGTAGGTTGATCAATTCCTGTGGCTAGAATAATTATCATTAAGTTTGATCAGAAATTTCTCACTGTTTCACCAATAATCTGGTTTTCCTCCTTGGGGGCACACAGGGTAGGACTGAACTTCCTTGTTCCCATGGAGTTACACTTCCCCATGTGACTAGCCTGGGCCAGTGGAATGCCGAAGGGCATACAGGGTCCCTTCTGGGAAGAAACACTTTACGGCCAGTTATAATTCCCCTAATATCCTTCTTCCTTTCTAGGCTGACCATTCTTAACCTTTTCTGAGGTACTGAACCCACCAGTTTCATATGCGCATTCACCGAACCCTTCTTTAGTGATAAATAAAATATTATTTTTTTTCCAAATTCAAGACATAGGTATGTTTTTTTTACTGGTGCACAAAATGAGCCGTGCATGAACATCACCTTGCTCAAAGAACAAAACCAACAAAGTGCACAAACTCACAACAAATAACGGTATTACTTTATTCTGGCCTCCGCGGCAGAGGCTTCTCCGAAACCCTGAGACTGACTCATCGAACCCTTAGGGTTCGATAGAACCCAGGTTAAGAACCACTGGCTTCCATCATTCTAAACAAGATGGAGCAAGAATAAACTCCAGTGTGGGAAACTACTGAGGTGCAAGTTTGTTTCCCCAGTGCGACCTAACCTATCCTGACTAGCACACTAGTGTCCCAGATTTGGTCCGATCTTGAACTTATAAGTAACAGAAATGCTTTAAGTCCACTTACATATTGGTTCACTCTCTTGCAATCTCTTGTTTTGGTTATGTTGTTACCTTTCTGCCCTTTGCTGATGTGTATAATATTCAGGCTACCTCATAGGCTGAAATTTCCCCAGGATGAAGACTGTGACTTTGTAATTCTCATTATGTAACACAATTTACAGCAATACTAAACAGGACTTGGCATTTAATAAATGCCTCTTTGACAATGGTGATGACAGTAATGATTATAAAACCATCTGCATTATAATCCCTTAATGCCCATTCCTACTTACCTCTCTCTATTCAATAGCTCCCTTAGAAGAAAGACCTATTTTGAAAACAACTGTTACCAAAGAAGGCATGTAGGTAGGCATCCTGCTCTCTCTTTTAAAACCTATTCTAAGAACAGAAAAACACATCTGATATTCCTGGGCCGTGCATTAATGCTCCAGAATAAGTAACAAAAACTCAAATATGCTCGTGTTCTATAAAGGAAGCATAAAAATAATTAGTCTTTATACAAGTTTCCTTATTAGAGCACCGACGCGTAAAAACACTTAGAGATAATCTGCGCGTCTCGGAGAGAAGTGGGAGCTGCCTGAACAGTGTCTATGCATGCAGATGTGGTGGTCTTTGCTCATTCTTGCAGAACTCTCCCACACCCTCAGGCACACAGTCCCACTTTCTTCAGCTCCGCAGATGAGCAGCCCGGGACATGGCTGGCCAGCATGCCTTGGACAAAGTGTAGTGGGGAAGAGAAAGGTGGGCAGGGAAGTCAGCGAGCAGGAGAGTGGGTGAGGCATTGTGCCCAGCCTGCAGAGAACACACTTTTCATTTGCACTCTTTTGCTTACTTGGAGAGGTCTGTAGAGCCAGCCCTAGGTTGGTTTTCAGCCCCTCTGCACTCACTGCTTGTCAGTACCTCCCTCCCTCCAGATGGCGCTGTAAAGCCTGAGACGCTCAGGTGGAGAGTACTGACAAATGAGAAACTAGAGACGTGTTGAGGGCTTGGGTTGATCAAGGTGAAAGAACACAAGCTCCGTTGCTTCTGAGATGAAGGCTGACTATGGCCCGCGTTATCTGATCTTCTCCCTCCTCTCCCCCCTCATCTGCTGCTGCTGTGCTCACCCCTGTCTTTGTTCCAGGCACATTCACTGTAAGCTCTTTAATGTTCTTTGCATGCTCCTCTCTCTTAGCCTAGCTAACTCCCACCTACCATTCCAAATTTAGCTCAGACGTCACCAGCTCAGAAGAGCCTTGTTGACACTCCAGAGCCACCCTCGCATAGAACAGGTCTTCTGGTCCTACACCTTTGCACACTGAAATTTCCCTTCATGGCATTTATGAACTTAAGTTTTTAACTGTGCACGAGTATATTGACTTTATTAGGACCTGTCTCTAGCACTAACTAGTTTCATGAAGGAGGAGACCCTGTCTACTCACCATCAAATCTCTAGCACACACTACTGGCCCTAACATAGACACAGCGCTCACCGAACAGCTGTGCAAAGAAGCCAGTGAAGGCTGTGAATCACAGGATGCCCATGAACTAGTGCAGGCTGTGGATCACAGGATGCCCGTGAGCTAGTGAAGGCTGCGGGTCACAGGATGCCCGTGAGCTAGTGAAGGCTGCGGGTCACAGGATGCCCGTGAGCTAGTGAAGGCTGCGGATCACAGGATGCCCGTGAGCTAGTGAAGGCTGCGGGTCACAGGATGCCCGTGAGCTAGTGAAGGCTGCGGATCACAGGATGCCCGTGAGCTAGTGAAGGCTGCGGGTCACAGGATGCCCGTGAGCTACTGAAGGCTGTGGATCACAGGATGCCCGTGAGCTAGTGAAGGCTGTGGATCACAGGATGCCCGTGAGCTAGTGAAGGCTGCGGATCACAGGATGCCCATGAGCTAGTGAAGGCTGCGGGTCACAGGATGCCCGTGAGCTAGTGAAGGCTGTGGATCACAGGATGCCCGTGAGCTAGTGAAGGCTGCGGGTCACAGGATGCCCGTGAGCTACTGAAGGCTGCGGGTCACAGGATGCCCGTGAGCTAGTGCAGGCTGTGAATCACAGGATGCCCGTGAGCTAGTGAAGGCTGTGGATCACAGGATGCCCGTGAGCTAGTGCAGGCTGCGGGTCACAGGATGCCCGTGAGCTAGTGAAGGCTGTGGATCACAGGATGCCCGTGAGCTAGTGAAGGCTGCGGGTCACAGGATGCCCGTGAGCTAGTGAAGGCTGTGGGTCACAGGATGCCCGTGAGCTAGTGAAGGCTGCGGGTCACAGGATGCCTGTGAGCTTGGCATCTTTTGGGTAGAGCCAGCCTCTTCCCCTCCAGCAGCGGCTTCTCTGAAGCCTTTCCCAACAAGGAGTCGGCTGCCTGCCCATGAACAGCTCACGACCCGAGAACCTCTGTTGAACAGCACATTACATGGAAGTATCCACTTGAAAGGAGCTGTCCCCAGAATTGAAATATGGCCAGGGGGGTTCCAGAAGAAAAGAGGACTTAAACTTTAACCTGCCAGCCAAAGAGACAAACTTTTCTTTTATTCCCTTCCCATAAAAAGAGAGAGAGAAAAAGAACTACTGAAATTTGAGCAACACAGATTGATGGTCAGAGCCTCCCAGAGGCACTTGTGAAAAAGAACATTTCTTAATACCTACGAATGTTTTTTTTTCTCCCCCCCAAAATGCTCCGGGTGTTTTTCATGATGAGTCAATTCTAGGAACAAATGCGTTAGGGAATGTTTTTAAGAAACACGGCTTCTCTGTTCCCCGTGTCAGGCTAAAGGTTTGAGAACTGCAATAACTCTTTTTCAGAAAGAGATGAGCAATGCACAGGTCAATTCAATTTTTTGAGGTAACAGCTCTGTGGCTTCCAGACCCTTAACTGTAAGACGCACAGCCACAAGCTGCCCCGCGGGCGTGGGGAACGCACACTCTCTTGCGACTTTGGATACCCCGAGCCCCAGAGAGCTAGGTCTTCCTAAATTAAGTTACCACCACACAGGACGGGCGATACAGAGATGCACAAAGGAGCAGACATCCCTCCCTGCAAGGACAGGCCAATACCTTAGGCTGACCAGAGCAACTGCGGCCCATGCTGGGCACAGGAAGCAGGTTACGGAGGAGGGAAGCAGCCGTTTTTCCTTCACAATAGCTCACCCACCACACTTCCTTTGGTGGGTGTACTCCCTCCATCCTTCCTGAACAAAAGAATAAAGGCTACAGGTCAAGATTGAAACCTTAGAACAGAGCTACTTAGCTACAGAAGCTTCTAAGAAAGAAAGAATTGACAACAGCAAAACTCTGAAAATGAGCATAGATCAACATATGAATTAGAGAGAAACTGAGCTCTGAATGAATTTGGGCCAGGTGTTTTAAAAATATGAGATTCAGGGCAAGGCTGAACACTCAAAAGGCCCAACATAGGTTCAAGTTCATTTTCTGCTACTGACTAACTGTGTGCCTAATGGTCAAGTCAACGTCTATGTGGCTTGGTTTCCACATCTGTAAAGTAGAAGGGATAGTAGTGACCTCTCAGAGTTACTTTGAAAATTAAATAAAACAATGCATGTAACAGTGTTTACCAAAGGCCTGGTAGACAATGAGTGCTCAATAAATGTTAGCTAGTATTAATATTATGATTTAACATGTAAGATTTCAAATCCACATTATAAATAGAGTTATCAAGGATGTCAGCATCCACATTCTCCTAACAATAAAGGAGCTGATAAGAATTCATGTTACAAGAGGGAAGTAATATTTTTAAGTGAGGCTGTTAGTACATAGTTTTTTTAAAAAAATAACCTTATCATGATTTAAAAGCACGGCATGGTTTAAAATAGCCTTTACAAAGAACTGCTAAAATAGAAAGTTACTTTAATGACTTTTTAATTTTTTTAATGGAAGAAAACCTATAAGAAGAACAAAGTCAAGAGAGTTACAGACATTATTCTTGACTATAAAACCTCAATTAAATACCCTAAATTAGTGTTTTTCAACCACCAGTCCATGGACCAATTTGCCAGAAATTTCATGCCAGTATGCAAGAGAGTTAACCACCCTGATGTTCTATGAAGATTATAGACCCAATGATCTTCATCAAATTTGCTTATGCTCAGGGTGATTTCTGCCTAAGCGGTCCCCAAAATAATTCTCCTATTTTCAGCGGTACCCAAGTGTAACAGGGTTGAAAACTGCTTCCCTAGATCATAAAGGTAAAAGGAAAAAAGAAAAAGGATTATACTAATCTTATTTTATTCTCCTTGGCAAGCATTCTATACCTAATATCAAACATCTAATCTATATCACTAACTCCTAACCTATACCTAAGCTCATTCTCTATCTAATATTGCTCAGTGAACTCTCTATCTAGCCTTACCTGGGTTTGTAATATAGACATTCAGTTTTACATTCCAAGAAGTCAACTGGAAAATATGATATCTAACCAGCGGTAGGATTCAAGTAATTTAATAACCAGTTCTCTGCCCTAATCACCGTTTTAAGTATAAAAAAATATGCCAAAAGGTAGTTCATTATTTCATGCACTTAATACTTAAATAAGAACAATAAAAGAGGTACACAGCACTAGATTATAAGAATGAATTTTAAAATATTAATAAAAAATATTAAATAATACCTCACAAAAAAAACAATAAAACTACTATTTAAGATATTTTCATATTGCTTCTTGATTGGTGTCTTCACTTGCAATTTTTTTAACCTATAGATGAATGAGCATTACTATAGGTGCTTAGAATACGCTGTTGTACAGACAAATGTTAAACAAGAGTAAGGAATGTTAAGTTGTGATTTCCACATTGGGCGGCTGCCCAGGTGCCCACCTTAGAGAGGACCATGAGGGCAAGTGTCATTTTAACAACTGGTTCACCAAACTTCACAAAAAATTAGTTATCAGTTCTGCCAGCTGGTGCAAACTGGCTGAATCCCACCATTGTACCTAACCTAAGTCTAAAAATTATAACAGCCAGATTTTACATCTACGCTAATGCCTGTTTCCCGGACTCCTCTTCTGTAACATAACAGCATGCAGAAGTAGGTCTTCACTAAAGGAGGCAGCTCAGATGACTGGTCTTTCAATACAAGATTAAATAAAGAACAAACACATGCAAGGGGACAAAGAATGGAGCCAGAGAAACTCCTAGGATGACTTCTATCTTCAGGTCTAGAGAGTTCAGGAACAGGAACAAGGGGTTAATAACCACCAGGAGCTATTTCTCAAATGATGTGTGCTCTTGTTACCAGAATCGGAGGAAGGTGCGATATGGAAATATTCCCTGTTCAACCTAAGTACGAAACATCTTGAGAGGGAAAAAAACACACCAAAATAAAGAAACAAAAGGACTGGGACAAAGTGCTTCCAGATTTTATTCCATAAATTAACTTGACAGCTGCCAGGAACACTCATGAGACCCAAAGTGGCCATTATGCACAGTTGGAAGTAACATTAAATCCCTAAATCAATAAAAAATGTTAACGTCAACAAAGAGGGTCTGAGACCTGAGAGATGGAGAGAGGTTGGTTTTCGTTTTAATCAGAACTTGGCTGCTATTTCTAACCCAAAAGTAATTTGCTTCTGGGTTGTAATAAAGAGAGGCCTTAGCAGAAAGAGTAGAAATGCTGTAATTCTGAATAAACCATTGCAAACCTAGCATCCCACATAGGGGTCCACAGAGCTGCATTCACAATCTCTCTCTCTGCATTCATGGTGTATGTAGCCTCTCAAACCTGATCTCCACCTCAAACCCCAAACTAGGGATGAGGGTGGACAGTAGGTGGCGATGCAGGTTAAGTGAACTTGAACACTGACTGCACAGAATTCAGACACTCTAAGGTTCATTACAGCTCTCTGCCACGTGAAGGAAGTGGGGGTCTTATCTGAGTGCAACAAGGAAATAGCTGCCCGTGACACACAGTAGGACTTCAGTTCAAACATTCTCCCATCACTGTCTATCCTCTCCCTGTTTTTCTCCAAAGGTAAATTGTCCCATCCACAATTCAACATGGAGTTTATATAAAAAGCAGTCACTGCGTAACAAGTTAAAACACACCATGAAATAAACTCATGCTGGAGACACAGATGATGCCACTTCATTTTCCCTAATTTCTTCTCTTCTCAAGAGTTCCAATTTATAGCACTCCCTTTTGAATAAAAATATCTACTAAAATCAAGACTAGGCTTTCTCCTGTTGTGATCGACAGATCACCGACAACAGAGTTACTGATGTTCCAAGCATGAGGGAGGTTAGGAAACCACATTTCAGCCAGCTCCTCGCTTAGGTCACAGAGGTGATAAAATTGCTCTTCCTGTCTTATATCTCATTGAATAACCTACCAAGAAGTAGGTAAAAGTCTTTCTGAACAACAATTTTTATATTCAGGGCAGCAGCAGAAGCTGGAATTTACAAGGAGAAAGTTGTTTTCTGCCCCCTCGCCCTCCCCTGCATCATGACAGATAATAGAATAAGTAACCCTCTCTCTTTTTTTCCCCTTTTTATTTTGTGTCTTGGCTGCTTCTTAAGATTCCCTGGTCTGAAATTTTTAAACATCTTAACTTTTTTAAATGCCTACAATTTAAACACTTAGGGATTTCTGAATGATGTAGACAGGTGTTGGAAGAGGTCTTTAAAAACCAATTCCGTGTATGCTGTGTGTCAGAACAAGACCACAAATGTGGCAAATTGTTGAAGCACCCCCCCCCCCGATGTGCTTCAGGGGAGAAGCAGGGTGCAGGAATGTCCCTGTAATTAGAAGTATGGTAGCTAGAGTGGATTTGGTTACAAAATTTCTGAGAGCCTGTACAAAATCATCTCATTCTGAGAAGGGTCACCTGGCTAACCAGATCAAGGTGAGAAACTGCACTGGGCACAGGACACAGGCTTAGGATATTAAAGGACAGAGCCTTGCATAAAAGTTGCATGTATTTATACTACAGCATTAGACACAGCAACTTTGCAGAGGTGCCTTGATAAAGGAAGGTCTGAGGTAAGACCATAGAATTATAAGGTTGAGAGCTTTGTGTGGCTGAATCCCCCAATAGAATGTGCAACAGAGAAAAAAAGTTTATGTATACAATAAATTATAGCAACAACAACAAAGTAACAGACAAACACAGAGTGGGTGTCTCATCACTCATGCCTCCATCTCATTAAAAAGGTTGTGGCAGGGGTTGAGCGGGGGTGAACTGAATGTCCAGTGCCCAGATCATAGTTTAAAAAGAACACATACGCCCCATACCTGGGGCGTACTAATGTGCTCCAAAAAAATCTCATCTTCCTGTGTGGGATCCTGTCATGCCCCAAACCCACTTCTTCCAATTCCTCCCCAAAGGTGCAGCCGGCCCACCACTGCCACCACCAGCTTCCACCAACTACAGGAGCAGCTGGTGGGATGCATTTCAGTGGAGAATCACAGCAAAGTCCGTAAATCCCACTGGGGCGGCTGCAAGCAGAGCTCTCATCAGCCTGGCGGAGATATTTTTGGAATCGTCTTAACTGAGGGTCCACAGCTATTATCTACCCTTGCCTTCCTTCCCTAGCCCTCTCTCTCCTCCCAGCCTGAGACGCCCAGGCTTGACTGATCAATAATGTGATAAAGTGCAGACAGCCGAGGTAACTGGTAAACAACTGACATAAGTAGATAGATTTAGGAGTGATAGGCAATACAGAGAAGGTGATTAAGGCTGGGGCATCTGCAGGCAGAGAGTCTGTATAAGAATTTGGGTTTCACAGACGGACTGGGGGTGAGTGGGATGAGTGAGCAGAAGGGGAGGGAGGCTGCCACACAAAAACAAAATCTTGAGGTGCATTCTCTCCCTCTCTCTCTCTCTCTTTTCCCCCAACACATGCTGTATGTGGTTGTTGATTTAACAGAGCACGGTGAAGTATTTAAAGTACAACTTGATCCTCAACTTCCAAAGCTCACTTTGCACTGAGTACATGCTCATGGGTTCAACAGTGACTAAACAAGTCATGAGCAAGAAGAAAGAGAAAACACAGCAACAGTTTCAACAGACCCAAACCAGACTTCTTTGCACCTAAAGACTCAGAAACAAAGTTTTGCTCTTCTCAGTATAGAAGGGGAACCTCCTCTCCATGACCTGGTTACAGGGGGTTCATTGAGGATCAACACTGAGAGAACCCACAGACCCGCCACTCAAAGGCAAGCTGCTCTGATTCCAGGAGTTGGCACTAACTGACCTAATTTTCCTAAAAGTAGGGAGCCTATGGCTTAAGCTTTTTACAGTCTGGCTTTTCTCTCTTACCAGTGCCTACAGTCTTTCAACCCAACTTCAGTGCTCAGGTAAAACAGTATGCCATGCAGGAAGGGGTTTGAGGGCAGAGGGAACAAGGTTTTTATACCAAGTGAGAAACTTAATCCCCCTCCACCTTTCTTCTCTGTACCTGCCTCAGCGTGAACGCACTACTCAACCTCGTGAGGGAGCTTTGGAATATGTGAGTTGAATCATATTACTCACCTAGGTAAAACATCCCAAAAGCTTTCTGTTGTTCTTAAACATTAAATCCGAACTCCTTGCCTTGACCCACAAGACCCTGCCTGACACTTGTCTCTTTTTTATATCATCCTTCACCTACCCTCTATTCATTCCCCAGTCATATATGCTTTCTATCCTGCAAACACACCTACTATGTTCCTGCCTTACCACTGGCAAACCCTTTGTCTGCACTGCTTCTCTCTATACCTCCACAAGGTGGTCTGTTCCTTCCTTCAGGTCTCAGCTCAATGGCTCCTCCTTGGCATGATTTCCTGCCCATCCTCCTACCCCCACTCACAGTGAATGCTGTTGTTTCTTCATAACAGATAGTCCCTCTCCCCAAATTAAACTAGATATTTCTTGACTTGCTTATCGCCTCTCCCCTGTCTCTAAAATATAGGCTGCCTTGTTCAGAGATACTTTATCAGAAACATAGGTACTCAATAAAAATCAGTGCATGTTATTGATATATTTGTTTCCTCAGATGAAAAAGGAATAATACCTCCTTGGCAGGATTGTGGAGAGGACTAAATAAGAAAATGAACACAAATTGTTGACCAAGTGTCTTTAAAAGTTTGAATTATTATTTTTTTTTTAGATTTACAAGATCACTTTCTACAATTCCGACCACCTAAAATAGCTTTCCTCTGCCCTAATAGATCAAGATCTTTGAATATTTTCAAAGGATCCCTCTAAATATGTCTCTAAGTTTTTATAACCCAAGTTTCTCTCTTTTGACCAATTTGCTTTGATACTTTTCTTATTAAAATAATCTAAGAAAAGCAGCCAGTGAAAAGAATTATTTGAATGTCTTAGATCAGGGGTGCTCAATACGTCAATCGCGAAGGAAGTGTGTGTAGATCACATGACATTAAAAAGACATTTGTCTTTTGATTGGCATACAGGGTAGCCAATCTGACGTCTGAACTTTTGACCCCCTACGCATGCGCGTTAAACCACGCTAACTTGTTCAGTTACATTGCTGTGTAGTTAGCCTTCAATTTATTTAAACTAAATACAACAAAGGGTATAAAAATGAGTGTCGTAGCTGGTCCGAGTAAGAAGCCTAAAACCTACCACTTTCATACAGAATGGGAGGGGATTTTTTTCACTCTGTCATATTCTAAGTGCGTTTGCCTCATCTGTCTGTGCCATTGCTATTCCAAAGAAGGGAAATGTGGAGCGGCTTTTTTGGACTGTTCATAAAAACTATGACATTGACTTTCCTCTGAAAAGAGAGCTGAGAAGGAGAAAGGTGAAAGAAGAATACACAATATTAAATAGTAATAATAGTAACTTAAATAATGATAATATAGAAGAAATAAATTTATGTTTTGCATTTTTTTGTAGGTAGATCATTTTGACTTGTTCATCTTATAAGTAGCTCGCAAGCTGAAAAAGTGTGAGCACCCCTGTCTTAGATTAAGTGTAAAAAAAGTCACTCTGCCTGACCAGGCAGTGGCGCAGTGGATAGAGCATCGGACTGGGATGCGGAGGACCCAGGTTCGAGACCCCGAGCTCACCAGCTTGAGCACGGGCCCATCTGGCTTGAGAAAAAGCTCGCCAGTTTGGACCCAAGGTTGCTGGCTCCAGCAAGGGGTGGCTCGGTCTGCTGAGGGCCCAAAGTCAAGGCACATGTGAGAAATCAATCAATGAACAACTAAGGTGTTGCAACGGCAATGAAAAACTAATGATTGATGCTTCTCATCTCTCTCCATTCCTGTCTGTCTGTCCCTATCTATCCCTCACTCTGACTCTCTCCCTCTGCCCCTGTAAAAAAAAAAAAAGTCAATCTTCAGTCTAAGGAATGTCCATCTTGCCATGCCTAAAAAGTAGACGACAGATACACTATGATACCCCTCCCCCAAGAAATGGGAATAAGAAACTGTGGAAATGAATGTTCCATAAAGTCTACAAGACTAAAAATCTTGGAGGCCTCCTGACATTAATGAGCTGGGCTAGCAAGACTGGAGCTCCCAGAGTCCCTGAAAGATGAAGTCACTCAAAAGACATTAGGCAAAAACAAAAAATAAAACAATCAGGAGTGTTAAACAATTCAGGTGTACTAATTAAAGAATTTGTTAAGAGCATGAAGATAAACCATTTTATTCATCAAGCAATAGAAAAGAGAATTTGGGAGAGAACATCAGAGACACACGGCCAGGTCTAGCTGCAGCAGATCTCCTTCAGCAAGGGTACCGAGAAGGGGACGGGAAGAGGATTGGGGAAAGAGCAGCAGCTTTGGCCAAGATACATTTCCAATCCCTAAGGACAAACTCTCAAGGGCAACATTTGTATTTGTTCCCCAGGAGGCTGTTTCATGTGTGGAATTAGACTGTAAGTTCCATGTGGACAAGACGTGGAGCTAACGCTACCAGTCCCAGGTTTCAGTCCCAGCTTCAACAGAAACAACGCTTTCCAACTGATGTGGATCCTTTTCAAAGTTCTGAATTACATTTCCATCCTCTAAAGCACCAACGTTTCTGAGTTTCAGGGCTACTGATAACAATGCTCAGTTTTCTCGGATCTCAGTCTGTGATATATTATTTAAACCATAGCTGAGATCCATTAGTTTTCAAAAGTTGGGGGTGGGAAAGGTCCAAGGAGATGCCTTTTGGGTGCTTTTATTCATCTTACTGTTTTCCTCTTTTTTCCAAGAAGATCGTATGACCCACTATTATACATCGAGGTACAGGGACGACTTGTCCGAAGCAAACAGCAAGAGGGAACAGAGACTAAGCTACAGCCTTCTTCCCACTTAGCCTAGCAGCAGTCTCAATGCATGTGCCATCTTATAATCAGCTGTTATTTTAATTATGGAATACCTGAATGCTGTGTAATTATGGCTGTTTTTCATGAATGGCTGCCTCCTTGGAAAGTGAAACATCCAGCTAAGTAGTAAGACCTGGGATCTGGAAGGATCACATATTCATAGCAAGAACAACTAAACAGAGCAGTGGACTGCATCAACACCTTGTGTGGACTTACTAGAATAGCCATCATAAACAATGTAGCAGGTATAATTATATGCAACAGAAAACTTGATAATTAATTTTGACCCAAGATACAATGCTACATCTCTTTTGAGTTAGAAACAATATTCTAAAATACGTATGTTTAAAGAATCTCTTATTTAAAGACCAAACAAGTAGAAAGCCCTCTTGCAAAAATAAAAAATCTTTTTTATATGTGATCCAGAACACAGGCAAAGGATAAGACAGGATAGTTTTACCTACATCAGTGAGGTCTCCACTATTTATATATATATATAAAAAATCAAATGTAAAATGGAATGATAATTACATTATTTTCTGCACACTATTATTAAAGAATTTTAAAAAGTGATACTGTGATGATACCAGCATTCCTTTTCCTTTTAAGAAAAGGAATAACACTGACATTTATTCACCCATGAAAACTCTGCTAAAATTGCAAATAAGTGAAAGTGTTATCAACCTACCTTCCTGCAGTGAGGACTGTGGCTTGTTTCAACAACTTTTTGGTAACTGCACGCTACAGTTTGGAAATATGAGCTCTACCACCAACCTTATCCACAAGACCTAAGTCACATGATCTCAGCCTGGCAAACAGTTTAGTAGAAAGAAAAATAATATATATCTTGCCTGTTCTATAAGACATATCAAGCCAGTTAGTCACGTTAATCGGTTTATTCTACCTCCCATGTCAGATCAAGATATATTTCTCACTTTTTCATTACATTACAGTTCCCAAACCAGAAAATACTCTTCTATGTACAATTTTCAGTTTTAAGAATATATGAAATGTTTTAAATATTTGCTAAGCATTTGACAGTAGTCAATAAAACTTCCATAGATGTCTACGGTAGCATTACTTCATTGTTGTCAGATAATGAAGCTGAATATACCATATAAAATCAAAACTCTGATGAATATGGCACTAGGCATGATTAAGATTCATATTTCAAAAATGTTCCCTTTATAATGGTTGCTGCTGCCAACTCCCAGGAAAGAGATTCAGGATGCCTAAAGAAATACATTACATTCTCTGAGAAAAAGGAAGTATATAAATGCAGCTAGCCAAATACTATTTTCTTGTTAAATAGTTTTTCTTAATGCTCCCTGGCATGTGTATTATACTAGAGATACATATAAAATACCAGGAAAAAAAGTGGATATATTAATACTGATTTAAATTAATATATTCTTAAAATCCCTATAATATCTTTTGTTTGGACAAGATAGAAAAATAAAGTATCCTGTGTTACAAAATACAATCTCTTACCTTCATGCTCCTAAAACAATGAGCTTTTGAAAACCCTATGCTATGCTAGCATAGATGCTACATTTAGGCTCCTACATTCAATAAAACCTATTAATTCAGAATTAAACACAAATTTAGAATTTGTAACAGAATCTAGGCTACTATGTATCTTTATGGAATCCATAAAGAATGGCTATGTGAAGCATAATAAGATATCAAACCAGTTCTGTTGAGCCTATTTGCCTTGCTTATAAAAGTAAAATTATTTTAAGCATGTAGCAAATGACTTAGTAGAAATATTTTATTTTAATAAACTAAAGTGGTAGGAGAAAGTCAGTTTTATATAGTCTCTAAGGTCATTTATTAGGATGGAGATAAACAGCATGCACACATATATCTTGGTCTAGTTATTGGTTTAGGTATTTGAAAGCAATTTTATTTTTTTTTAAATTCATAATAGGCTTTTTCATTAATTCAGACTGATTATTCCCTTTGGCTATCTGGAGTTGTAACAGGTTACTGCTTATAGTGTTATAGTCTCTTCCACTAATTCTTAACAGAACCAGAATTCTTTAGCATTCATCTGAAGCATTGTTATCAAACACATTGCCTAGAAAACTAACTCATCCTGCAAAGATAGGCACTCTAATTAACTTTCCTGAGCTGGTCTTAATTCTCTTAGACCAATTTCCTCAAATTCTACTTAAAGGAGGCATAGGACTTCATTTTGAGTCAAATTAATTCAAGGCATTTTATTTAGATATAGGCAATTCTCCTTGGATAAGTGTTTTCACAATCCCTTACAACAATGAATTTAAGATAGTTTTAGTTCCAAAACTTCATGAAAGTATCATATAATACTGGACAAGATGCAATATTTTCTGTAAAAGAAACTGAGTCGAATCATTTATGATAGGTAAAGCTATTTTCCAATCTACAGTATCCAATGAGTTTGGGGCATCTTGGCATCCATACTGAAATAATTAACAGTTGAGTTGTTTTAGCCAATTTAGCAATCCAACATTGACTATTGTGAAATCCTCTATATTGCTCAAATTATTAGACCTATGGGATTGATGCATGCCTGTTTAGCCTTATGAGTATTACCTCTGATATCCTGGTTTCATCATTACTTTAAATATAGTTCAAATATTTGTTCATATATTTCTCAACTGAAACACTGGCTTGCTTTCAGTTTAATAACAGTGATTATTATTTGTCAAAATTATATTTATACTTCAAACACTTACTCCAGATTCCTCTGAAACTCTCTCCTCAACGGAATAAAAAAGAATAAAACAAAGGATGTGAATTATAAGGTAAGTTCCTTAACACACATGACCCTGTGATTAGTCTTAATGCAGACAGTTCAAGATAAAGACAAACAATCCCTTTTCCTCTGTCCTACCTATCTTGATTTCCCTGTCTTGCTTTCCACACTAGTGTTTCTCTGCTCTTCAAACACACCAAGTAATACTCCTTGCACAAGTCCTTGACTTTTTGTGAATGTCTCTGCACAGAATGTTCTTTCTCTAGATCTTCCCAAGATTGGATCCTTCTATTGTTCAAGGTCCAAAGTTCAAATGTCATTTTCTCAGAAAGGCTTCCAGGAGAGTCCCACCTAAAGCTATACTTCTTCCCACCTCCAAGCATTTACTTTAATCCACTTAATTTTATTTGTTGTATTATGCATTATCTGATACACATATGTATTTCTATGTTCATAAACATCTGAAATGGAATGAATAGGGACAGTATTGATTTTGTTCAGTATTGCCTTAGCAGCACCTAGCAGAATAACTGCTTTAATAAACAGGTTTTCAAACTTCCATCTGTCTTACATTTTGGAATCCCTAGGTAACTCAGTCTACTTCCCAAACAAAATTTCTACAAATATACCTCTCTTCTGGTCCTAGCCCAGAGATCAGCAAATCATGGCTTTTGGGAGCCAACTCTAGCCTGTTTCTTGTTTTAATAAATAAAAATGTATTGGAACTCAGCCTTGCCCATTAGTTTACATCAGGGGTCCCCAAACATTTACACAGGGGGTCAGTTCACTGTCCCTCAGACCATTGGAGGGCTGGACTATAAAAAAACTATGAACAAATCCCTATGCACACTACACATATCTTATTTTAAAGTAAAAAAAAAAAAAATGGGAACAAATACAATATTTAAAATAAAGAACAAGTAAATTTATATCAACAAACCGACCAGTATTTCAATGGGAACCATGGGTGCTGATGCATCCTGTGCTCCTCTCACTGACCACCAATGAAAGAGGTGCCCCTTCCGGAAGTGCAGCGGGGGCTGGATAAATGGCCTCAGGGGGCCGCATGCTGCCCGCAGGCCATAGTTTGGGGACCCCTGGTTTACATGTTGACTATTGCTACTTTTGTACTAGTTCAATGGAAGACTTGAATTGTGACAGAGAATTTAGTTGTAACAGAAATTATATAGCTCAGAAGTCTAAATATTTACTATCTGGCCACTTATAGAACAAGCTAGCCAACCTCTGTCTCGACTTTTTAGAGTGGACCAACAAGACTTGATGGACATATTCAATGATGAAATTTATTCAATATCAATGACTCTTACATATGAGATAAATATTTAAATAAGGGCTTCATTATTTTTAATTGAAGCTACATTCTCTCCAAAAGAGAGTGAATTTGAAAGATAACCTAACTCCAAACATATAAGTTATCATAAACAGAATTTCTTATTGGTGGCACTTGGATCAATTCTCATTAAACTACAAATGAAATGGTGATTTAAAAGGAAAAACTAAACCAACATGCAATCACAAGTTCCCTGTATAAACAATTTGAATAGAAGGACATTGCTACTCCAAAGGAGAATGAATATGTGCTTTCAAAGACAGTGACAATAAAATCAGACACAACCAAGTACGCTGTTATATAGAACTTAGTACACTTACAGTACAAGGAAATGCTTTTCCATGAATACAAATACATACTACATGAAATCCAGCTTAGATCCCTAAAGGGATGTTGTCAATTTCCCTTGACATTACTTTGAGTAAGAGCTGGCCATGAGCCTGAGACAGCCAAATAGCTCAGCATGTCAGCTCCCACTACACTGTCCCAAATCACAAGGAAGGCAGGGACAAGACAAGCCAGTAATGGCTGCTCAGTGGAAGCCTACATAAATTATTCTTTCCAGCAAGACATTGAAAAATAGGAGGCCTGGCAGCCATCAGAAATGGCAGTCATCAAAGACACTGCCAGTGTTGCACTCCCACTTATTAGCTTGAAACTAATTTGCTCTTGTCCTGTTTCAAAGATTCTATGGGAGATTGTTTGAAAGGACAGAGTTTTCCCTTTAAAATATTCTAATGGGACCCAACAGTTCTCCCATCATCCATTTCTTTTGGAGGGTGTTCATTTGATTCATCTTTAGATGAGGGTCAAGGTGAATACAGAATAACAAGTCAGAAACAAAGATGTTGGATAGTATTTTTCTAAAGAGATTGAATGGTCAATTATTCCTGGAATCTTCATTTTATTTTCCCTCTTGGTTAATCCAAGGGATTTCTGCAACTATGGTACATTAGTGTTGATAATACCCAAATTTTGTTTTCTTGTTGCTGGTCATCCATGAGAGAAATAAGTGGCAATTCAGACTCTTGAAGGCTGAGGTTCAGCTGGAATGGACTGGGGCTGTGACCTCCACTTCACAAAGGGACACCAGAAGAAGATGACCACTGGGAAAGGGAAGTGAGGATGCTCATATCATGGCCATGTGTGACTATAGGTCAAACCCACACAGGGATAACTGAATTTACTAGCAAAATTATGCCAGCCATCAACTTCACTCCCTTAGACCGACAATCAAAAGTCAGTCACATTTCTACCGACCAAAGAAATGTGATGAATTGTCACAAGCCATTGTGCAAAACTTTATGGAAAGGGTAGTTCATGGGAGTCATAATTTATTTTTGGCCCCAAGGAAAGATATTCAGGTGCAATAACAAATTTACAAACACAGCATTAAAAGTCCACCAAAGTTTAGAACAAGCCGAGCTGAATGTAATAGCCATAGTATGTGCTAGTAATTATATGGTAGACAAAGATGCCACTAGAGGCAACAACAATAACAACAAAACACACTTCATTCTGGTAGTTGACGTGTCCTTATCTGTAAAATTCACGTAATATTTCCTACCTCCAGGGCCAGCTTCATAGACATGTAGCCAGCACTGTAACACAGAGCTCTGTGTGTTTGGGAATCAATGCTTTTCAGTCATGACCTTAAAATTCATAAGAATTTTATCTCTGAGTCTGTGTTTTCTGAGTGGAGTTTAATGAGAGCCTTGGTTCATAGTGGCCTTGCCTCCCCAGGACAAGTTCTTGGCCACCTGTTTTTTCTCCCTCCAACCCAGGAATTGCTGCCATGCAGTTATGGGTGCTTGTGAGGACCTGCACTCATGCTGTGAGTATGTATGTAGCTCCTGCTCGAGGGAGCACATTAGACAGCAAAATGAAGGGACAAATAAGAACGTGATAGTTCTATGTGAAAGACAAAGATAGGGGAATGCAAGAAAAAAAGAGTTGTTTTTTCATTTTGTATGAGGCCCCAAAAACTATGCAGATGGTCTGCCTATTGCAATTAATTGTTGTGGGAATGAAGGGATATAATAGACATGAACATTGAAAATATTACCTGGCACAACAATAAATACTCATGAAATTCCGGCCCATATGATTTGGGGGATTTTTGTTGTTGCTGCTGGTTCTTCTGCATCTACTTCAGCATGGACAAACACATAAATGCGTCGCTTGTACTACTCAACTCTACCAGGGTCCCTGTGACTTACTCAGTAGATGAAGATCCTCACTCTTAATAATGTGACCTTACTTAGAATCTAAGCCCAATGGACCTAAATTCATTCCACACAAGATCCTAAACCAGCCGTCACAAAACTCCTCCAGTGAAAGTCCTAGAAGTCATCTTTGGTATATTCGACTTCAAACACTGATTGCTGTCTCATCTCCTCTGAAACACTGCCACTTTGAACAAAGCCACTCCCTTTGACAAATCATAAAGGTTAAACAAGTACCCAGGAGACCTGGGGAAATTGATGTTTCTACTGTCACAAGTTCAAATGATAAACTAGAATTCAGTCTGTGGGACATGAGGGGGCCATAAAAGCATCTCTGGTTTTTGGTGTCTGTTTAAAAACATTGGAATGGAAATCACATGGTTGGGAACTAGGCTTCTGTTCAGGTATCTTTCTTCTCCATCAGGTGATATTAGAGCTCTTCCTACTAATGACGATGACTCAGAGAAATCACTTGGGGACTGGAAGGCAATGCGTAGCCCAGCAGGTTTAACTGAACCTAAGAATCCTGATTCCTTCACTGGCAGTGCTGTGACCTGTGCTGCTGACTTTGTTTCAGTTTTCTGCTCCACGGCCTCTTCTTCCTACTCTCTAGGACCCATTTGAAGTTTCAGAGGCCTAAAGAAATAATACTGGAATGGGCATAGATTTCTATCTAAGGTGGGTGAGACATAAAACTTACATAAAATTGGCATGCACAGGGCATTACTGCACAAAGGTTATTTGTGCCTGTGCCTTAAACGTCTCTTTGAACCACTGCATTCAGGCAAAAGAAGGATTTGAGGGCTTTCAAAGCACCATTTCCTCATATTAAACGTTAGCCTTCTAACACAGCAGTAAGGATTTCTAAAAATATGTTTCACTCTAGGAGTGAGGCAAATGTGTCACTCCTTAGGAGTGACACTCAAGATTGCCTCATCGTGATAATCTATGCTATTTTTCATTTGATATGCAAACATTTCCCCTTTTTAAAATATGGAATAATTTGCCTCTTACTGAGAAATTTGCATTTATCCACGGAGATTTCTCCTGTGGCCCAAAGTTTCAAGTTGTTAAATTTATAGTCGTTAATTTTAATTCAGTGAACGTGCATTTAATATGAGAAGACACAATGATGACTAGACATAGGAAGAGTCAACTCAAAGGTTGTTTCAGGTGATACATTTGCAAGCAAACAAAGCAGTTCAAAGGGAATGAAAATTCTAAATGATGTGCGCTCGACTATGGGAACTCAGAGGTGGACAAACCTGCCTAGGGTCTTACAGAAGGCTTCATGTGAGTGCTGGCCCTGGAGCTGTCGTGAAAGGTGAGCAGCAGGTGGCTGAGCAGGTACAGAAAGGAAGGGTATGCAGTGCATGATGTAAAGCATAGGTGCAGGACCAGAGGTATGAGAAAGCGTGGGGAACTGAAGTACCCACAATCAGTCTGCTAAGAGTACAGCACTAGAGTATAAAGAGACAAAGATGTAGTATACCAACAGGACCATGGAAAAGGCCAACAAGGCACTGGGCACCTGGAGGGTGACTCAGCAATGATCCGTGATGGCATTCTAACACTGCCCTCTTCTGAGCAGTCGTCGCGACGCCTGTATGATAGTTCCTAATGCATCCTCTCTCTCTCTCTCTCTGCATCCCCGAATGCCAAGTACCTTCCAGTCACAGAGTTAAACAGAGCCTTGGAGACTTATGATGAACAAGAATGAACACTAATATTCCTACAGAGCCGAGCTGAGGAAGCCTCAGTCTGGAAAGGTTAAGGTCACAGAAGGACAACCCAAAGAAATAGGATGCATTAGTAACCAGAAGTAATGTTGCTTGTGAGACCATCAGCATCTGTCCTGGTGTGGTGGACTGCATTCATCTGAGCATCAAGACTCCAGCATTTGAGCAGAAGGACAATACGTGCTGTGGTCTGGGGCTAGACAGACTGAATCTGAAGCCAGGTAAAGCATTTTGGATCACTAAATCTCATTTCTAAAATGAAGATAATCACATCTACACTATAAGACTAAGGGAAAGATTAAACAAATTATGCAAGCAAACAGCTCCTTCCAAGAGCCTAGGATATGGAAAACAATCAATCTTTGCCTATAACTTTACTATAACTAGTAGCCACATGTGACGTCGATATACTTTAAATAATAGCAAAGGTTTTCAAAATTTCATTGTAAATGCCCTGATTATGAACTCAACAGCATCATTTTTACTGTAATAAAGCAGAAGAAGAGGTCCAGGGAAAAGTTGGAGAGAGGAAAAAATGGGGAAGTGTCTTCACTTGGTGTTCAATGTTCAGGCCTTTGAACTGTTAAATGATATATCATTCTCTATTCTCTGCCAGGTACGTAGGGGTGTGGGTAAACTCAGTCATAAGTAGATACCCGGGCACTAGGGTCGTACAATGTCTAGCATTTCTGTTTTGACAATCAGTAAGTTTTTTTTAATTGGTTCCTTTATCAAAATGAAGTTTTCTTATAAATTACAATAAGTGAACAAACAGCTTAATTCAACATCCCTACTACTGGCAGGCGGAGAGTGGGAGTTTTATGTCAACTATCCGTTTCTTCTCAACAGGAGAAGGTAATCCTTCTCCAGCCATCCTCTAGTCCAATGGCTTCACTAGGTAGTCTTTATCTTCCTTTGTTTTCTCTTTTTTTCCTATCAGATCAGAAAGGTACAGAATTACTCTACAGTATTAAAACATGCGATGCCTACGCCACTCCATTACGAGAATTTCTTGGTGCCCCTTCTCTCGTCTTTGCCCATCCTGCACACGTTTGCTGTTGCCATCTGCTGCTTCTGTGCCTTCCCAGCCTTCTGTCTCTGCCGCTCCCACCCTCCCACTCCCTGCGGACACCCTAGTCTGGGTCAGTGGGTGGCTCCTTCCCCACAGGTTCAGGGGAGAGAAGGAAGCAAAAGGGTTTCCTGACGTAGTCACAGGAAAACCACTCAGAGGGAAGAAACAAGCTATCCTCTCTCCATCTCTCATGTTTCTAATCTTCTCACTTTTTATCAGCTCTGGAACAGAAGGAGCAGCCCTCTGTTTATTGCTTTAGATTTTACCTGCCCACACTTGTGTGTAACACCAATTCCATTTCTCCATCATCTCCTAGATTTCAGAACCAAGTTTCTTTCAATTCATATTGCTGTTTTCCCACGCTCATGAATTTAGGTCAATTTATTTTTTCTTATTTGGTAGCCCTGCAGTCCTCCCCCCTCTCTTAAACTAATTCTGGGGTGGGGGAGTCCCATGTCATAATTTAAATATGGCTTGGTTTATGTGACAAATAGCACTCATCTGATTGAGATGAGTAATGAAATTTATGAAGACTCATGCCTACAGTAAACCATCCTGAGACCTTATGCAGTGAACTTGACTTCCACAAGCCTTGCTTTCCCCTTTTATAGTATGTTATGTTAAAATGTGTTCCCTTGTGCCTGCAGGAGGGATTCTGAGCTCATAATCATTCAAAAACTTTGTTTCAAAGGACATGATCTCTATTACATTTTGTCTTTTTTGGAACACTTCTGTCTTTAAATGTTTTTCTGCTGCAATATAATTTCAGCCATTCACGAACATGGACACTCAGATTATTACAACTGAACACCACAGATCTTGCTCCCATCCCCCAATAAACTCTCCTGCTTCCTGTTCCCTAAGTTGGACCTTGGCAGCAGCCACCAGGAACACTAAGTGGCTGACAAAGGGTTGGCATGAGTCTCTGGGGATATAACAGCATAAATTTTTTAATACAGGTTTTATAAAATCAGATTTCTTCTGAAACAACTTCATTTTTAGAAGGAAAATAAATAGATCCTTTTAAGGCATATTTCCCTAATTTCTTAAACTGACTTATGAGTTTAAGTTTTCATACACTGGTTTTTGAACCTTTGTGATTTTAGACACTTAATAGAACATCCAGAACATAACTCCATTTCTTTCAGAAGAAACATCCCTTAGTCTCTATGTTTTCTTCTCAAAATTGACTCTAAAATTGAGAAGAATTACAATTTTTGAGATGCTCTGAATGAGTATGCAGACTCACACTTTGTGGGAAATTGTCCTGGAGACTCTAGAAGTCAAATAAAAATTATCATACCCTCTATGACATATGTATGGGTGGTACCATATGATATATATGTGCCATAATGAAAGGGAAATATATCCACTGATGCATTGATCTTGTGGTCAAACAGAAACAGAGAGTCTAGGTTGATATTGTTACTTGCTGAATTGCTACTGTTTGTTCTACACCTCACTCATCCTTCCTGATTCTCAAAATGTAAACTCTGCCTATCACGAATACTAATTGCACTCTTCACCTTGCAAGTCTTACTGTGGCACCTGGACAAATAACAAGGATCAGAGTCAAAAAGAAATCTTCAAACAGTAGAAGGAAAAACAGAAATACCATTTATACACAAAATTACAGTGCCTAAAATATCAGCGGTTGCAAGAACAGCAGGTACACAGCCTGTGTGTCTCCAGGCAGGAAGTCAGGTGATGAAGGCAAGCCAAAACAAGGAAAAAAAGTAAGGAAAAAGACCTGGGTAAGCAGATCAGTGTTCGGCGCCTCAATATAAGGAACACATAACTGTCGTGAAAAGAAGAAACCTTACATTGAACTGAATGCTGAAATGGACCATCCCTGAACAAACTGTATGAAAGACTCATCTGGATATAGAAATGATGCATGTGTCTGAGATCCAACTTCTATAAAAGAAACAGAACATGGAGA
This sequence comes from Rhynchonycteris naso, assembly GCA_037038555.1. Taxonomy (NCBI): domain Eukaryota; kingdom Metazoa; phylum Chordata; class Mammalia; order Chiroptera; family Emballonuridae; genus Rhynchonycteris; species Rhynchonycteris naso. Next base: position 22,389,817 of record CM072999.1, read on the forward strand.
AAAAATGAGGTGGGAGGTGTCCAGTCAAGGAAGATTCCTTAGGCATTTTCTTTGGAAATCAATAGTATCAATCCCTGAAACTGACATAAACACCTGGAGCCCAGGTAACTCTCAGTAAATTTTCTTGGAATAAGTAAATAAAGAATGAGGAAGAGTGACAACATGCATATTTACTGATACACATTCATCTTCCTTCTTGAAATTTTCCTGACTCCCATGAAAACCAAGCTAAATCAAGAAAACCTTCATTTTACAGAGAAAGTAAAATATATATTTTTTTCAGATATTTAGGTATGAGAGAGTAAATCCACTCTTCAGCTAATGTTCTTCCTTTTAGAATGACCACAAAATGAAAATATTATAATTTACATTTGTTGGGCTGGTACTTCTTGGGTTGAATTATTAAGAGTAACTCTACTGAATAATAAATTAAGGTAGAAGAATGGGCATATTTCACTGCTGCATTGACTTAATTATTTATTTATTGACCATATTCCATATCCAAGGCAGCTCCAGGTCATGAAAATTATACAGTGGCAAACATCAACATAAAAATTTAAGCTGTACTGACATAAGATAGCACTATATGTATGCATATATCTTCAAACTGCATAACTAATAAAAGTAGAGTGGCTTGACCGTGATTGGTAAACAGTCCTGGGAATCTATATATTGTCTCTTCCCCTGATGATTTACAATAGATTATGCCTAAGTTGGCAAGGTGTTTGCCTGTTTTTACAATGTTTTTATAGAGAAATTTTATGCCTTAGCAGCCTTTCCTAGAATTCAATAACTGTATTAACTTTGCTTATGTCTTTATACTTTATGAGTTCTTGTGATTTTAACTAAAGTCTGTTTTCTGCTTCCTCTCTGCTCTTTCCTCTGCTTCTTCATTCTATGAGAAGAAACCACTGTCCTCTGGAAGCTGCTTATTTATAATTTAATGATAAAATCTCATTTCTCCTCTAAAATTTAATTGGGTGATCAATCCCACTCTCTTTATCCTTCCAAAATCCAGATGAATTATAAATGTTAAAGTCCTTTCCTCAGCGGACTTCTTCATGCCAGGAGCTCATTATACATAAGAGAAGCAAACTAAAAGGTGATACATTTACATCCCAGATCCCAGAAGCCATTTAGAAATCACAGAAAAAGTGGCTTTAGCTAAAGAGACTGAAGGAGAAATTTCTTCTGTTAGTGTTTCTTTTAACCTGTTCTCAAAGGACATTCTCCGAAATTGAGATGGATGATATTGGAGTTCCAACTGCAAAGTGTTCATTAATTTTCTTCTTCTCTGGGCATCACACATGGATCTGATAAGGACTAAGCCACAAGCCTTTGGATAGCATATGTGTAATTTCAATTACTCAAAGGTAAATTTCTTAACATATTGATTCACCATGCTATGTGTCAATAAACTCATTGAAACCAAAATACGAGATCTCATAGAAAGAGGTTTACGCTCTTCTCACTCTTTCTTACCATGGTCTACATTAAATTTTTATGTTGATTCTGATGAATGTTAAAGCCATACAGAAATTTTTCAAGGAAGTCAAACAGACAGTAATGTTCTCAGTCCAAAATCTATACTCTTGACACAAAAACTTTTATCAATCTGACTCCATTTTATTCTAGTTCCCATTTTGATTATGCAAAATTGATATCAGAAGATATTAAAGTCATGAATATGATATTATCTAATCAGATATGTGTATTTTAAAGATAATATTTTCATTTTAAAACACTAGTAAGCTTTTATTAATAATATCAAGGTTCCAAACACAAAGACAAAAAAGCTCATGAAGTCAAAATATTTTTTTATGAGTTATGGATATTGATGTCAGTATTTATTTATCATAATGCTCTGAGGGAAAAAAAATTTCAGCATGACCCAAAGATGGTCTCGTCAACAGTCTTATTAGTATAATATTATTATTGCAAAAGCCAATGCAACTCTAGAAACTGACCAGAGAAAGTAAGAATGTTCATTTTACAGTATTCTATTAAAGCAGCAAGTATGGTTTTAGAATTATATAGTTATCCGTTCTTGAGCAAGAACATTTTCCCAAAGATCCTCTCTTACAGCTGCAATACTCAGACAGCATTAACCATCACCATCATCATCACCACCACCACACACTTAGCAAGTGTTATCTTACAGTTTCTGTTCTTATTCAAAGAGGTGAATACAATAATTATGCTCATTTACAGCTGTAGAAACTGAGAGTTGAAATAACATCGTCCAAAGACATACAGTACATTAGTGGCGTTAGACAAGGGTGAACTCAGGCTATTCTGCTAAAGTCCTCTTTGCTCTTTGTACTTGCACTAAAATGCTTTCTCTGCTAGGATTCCAACACAGATAAATCGGAGTAATATAGGATGAAAATCACTCAAAGATACTATGATATATTTCCAAATTTCTGTTACACCCATTTAATAAAAATAAATAAATAAATAAATAAAAATTAACAGATAAAATGCTGCTGTAGCAGATTTCTATTTAGAGATTTCCACTATAAAAGATCAACAAAGTTTTAAATGACAATGGTTTCTATATTTGAAGGAGTTGAGGGGTGGAAGCAAAACATCTGTGGGTGACAATGGGTTCACATTTGAATATGTGACAGCAACAGTTTGAAGAGCTATTTTGGGAAAATGAATAAAATGTCTGAGAATACTATGCATTTGGCTAGGATGAGAAGAAACAAGCATCCATACATCGCTGATAAAAAATTTAAATCTGCACAGCCCCTTTGGAGTGCTATTTGGTAATATTTATCAACATTTGTAATACACGTATCTGCTGACCTAGTAATCCCACTCTTAAGGATTTATCCAGTGGTTCTTAACCTGGGTTCTATTGAACCCTAGGGGTTCGATGAGTCGGTCTCAGGGGTTCAGAGAAGCCTCTGCCGCGGAGGCCAGAATAAAGTAATACCGTTATTTGTTGTGAGTTCATGCACTTTGTTGGTTTTGTTCTTTGAGCAAGGTGATGTTCATGCACGGCTCATTTTGTGCACCAGTAAAAAAACATATACCTATGTCTTGAATTTGGAAAAAAAAATCCTATTTTATTTATCACTAAAGAAGGGTTCGGTGAATGCGCATATGAAACTGGTGGGTTCGGTACCTCAAAAAAGGTTAAGAACCACTGGATTTATCTAATAGATACTGCTGTATATGCATGCAAAGATTAGTGAATAAACACATACATTTTCTTACATTTAGTAGCAGTTAAAAGCTGATAAAATTTTAATTCTCTATTAGTAGTATGCTTATTTCTTCCATATGATCTCTCCATAGAATATTATATAGCCACCAAAAAGAGCAAAGTAGACCTTTATATTCTTCTATGGAATAGTCCTTAAGACAGTCAAAGAAAAAAAAGTAAGATCCAGAAGAACATGTTAACATTGTGTCCAGGAAAGGAAGAAAAAGAGGGGAGAATATGGTAACAACTATATGCTGTATCCCCATAGATTATTTCTGAAAGATTATTTTTAAAAAACGTAATTTTGATTGCATCTATGAAAGAGAATTTAGGGACTAGGATTAGAAAAAAAAAAGGGAGAATTTTTACAAGTTTGCCTTTTGTTCCATGTATAATTTTTAACTATTTAAAAATAAAATCATTCTAAATATTTATTTAGAAAAAACTAATATAACAAATAATATTGTCTACCAATTATACATATATACATACTGTTGGGCAGATAAAATATATTATGCTCACTTTGTTAAAAATGGCGCTGCCCATGTGGAAGTCCGTTGATATTAATGTGTGTTGGGGGTCAGGCTGTGGACAGGCCGGGTCGTTATAGCCTAAGGCTTAGTTTTAAGAGTAAGCTTTTCCCCACACCCTTGACTGATTGGATGATGTGGGGTGGTGCACTCTCATGAGGAATCCTCCCATTATGCCTCAGATAAGTGACTTTGTATCAGAGACTTCCTTGTTTGTAGATTGGATTAAAGGTTTGGATTTCTACACAATAAAGTGGGGCAGACCGGGAGCTTGCTCTCTTGGTTCCTGAGACTAGCATTAGAGAGAAGAGCAGAGAAAGGCCATGTAGAGGAGTCCAGGAGAAGCAGCCAAGATGATGGAGTGCTGACGGAGAAGCCAGTTAGTGCAGAGTTTGTGCAGACAGAAGGAGATGGGAAACAGAGGTGAAAAAAACTGGTAAGCTAGAAGCCTTTGATTCTAGGAAACTCGGATAAGTCAGTAGCTTTGTGAGCACTGAATGAGTGGGTTTAGGAGCCCAGTGTGTATTTTTATTTGCCCACCGGGTGCAAGCTAGGATTAAACCTGATGGCTCACCAGTTCTTGGCTCCGTTGTTTCATTACCGACTGCCCGAATCTAATGCGAACCTGCACCTGCCAGGCTGCTAGATGGTGGCCTTGGTTACTGGCTTTACACATACATACATACATATATAAACAAATAAGTAAACATACATACATACATATATAAACAAATAAGTAAACAAATAAGAGTTTAATAGGAAGCATCTATTACCACACAAAAATCTGGCTATTATTTATACTATCAATAAACTTGTATTTGAGGTGTTTTTTTTTTTTTTTAATTTATTCATTTTTAGAGAGGAAACACAGAGTGAGAGAGAGAGAGAGAGAAAGAGAGAAAGGGGGGGAGGAGCTGGAAGCATCAACTCCCATATGTGCCTTGACCAGACCAGTGCAGGGTTTTGAACTGGCGACCTCAGTGTTCCCAGGTCAACGCTTTATCCACTGCGCCACCACAGGTCAGGCTGAGGTGTTTTTATGTAAGAAATATAAAGCATTCCAAAGAGAAACAAAATTATATATTATCTTTTAGAAATCAGGTTTTAAAACTTGAAGTGAAATGTATTCATTTAATATATCAATAAAAATAGAAAGTCTCAGGCGTGATGTTAGTAGTTGGTAGGTAATATTATATATAAGATCCTGTTTAATAATTGTCCATCTCTATTGAAACTCTAGTAAGAGAAGTGGTATGGTCAGGCAAATGGCTGACAGTTAGTGGTTATTCAAATCTCAAAATGGATACCAAAGAGCGTTCTATAATTTCCTTCCCAGAAGACTTTTAATACAGAAGAAGTCAGCTTTTCTGAATAACTTGCACTAAGTGTTTCTGAGTCAAAGGAAGGAGCCAAACAATCCAGCTCTGGGATTTCCGGGTAAACCAAAGATAAAGATGAAGTCACATATTCTGGTACCAAAGAGGGAGAAAAAGAAAGAAAAAATTCTAGTGAAATAAACTACACTTCATCAAGCTATGCCTAAATTCAGAAAAAACTTCTCTCACAATGTTGACTTTGCCCAAATATTGATAGTTAAATATGCTTAAAAACTAAAGGCATAGAAGTTGAGGCAAAACAATCACGAAGCAGCAAGGGCAAGAGCAGGACTGTTTAGTAAACATTAGTAGTCTTTGGAGGTATGAGTTGGAGAAATCACATGATTTGATGTTATTTTCACATAGCTCATCTATTCTCATATGTCTCTATGATGATTCCAAGATAACAGACTCAGACTCTATGGTAAATAGAGAATACTACCAAACCTGTTCTCTGCCACAAACAACTTGAGAGTGTTAAGGTCCACATATTTTTGTAAGGTATTCTATTTCTTTTCTCCTCTATGTATAAAAAGAAAAAAATGAATCTTGTTACACACAAATGGGTAAACCTTCAAGTTCAAATTAATTAGATAGGGGGCTCTACATATACTTAAATAATCAGGCATGAACACAAACTCACAATTTCCACATGATAAATACACTTTTTTTTTTTTGGAAAAGTTTGATAAAATAGCCACACACAGATAAATTAGCCTTGGAGAAGAGGGAAAGATAGAAAAAAGGGGGAACCTGATGTTCATTAGTATGTGTTCCCTATACTCATTCATGATATACTCATTCTTAATTAATATGGGTTCACTATATGCATTCATTCAAGCCATACTGCATATGGCTGCACACGGCTTGAAAGGGACACAATAAAGCAGGGGCTAGGTAATCACAGGGCAGAGTCACAATCAGACAAGGGAAAAGACAACAAATCATTTCACAGACTTTCACTTGAGCAATCACCCATGAGACCAACAAGAAGTTCATACCTTCAGAACTGTGTGCCTCCTAGCGTACCGCCCGCTTCATGGAACTGGAACCATAGGGACAGGTGATGTTCTCCAGAAATTCTCCAAAGAGCAACCCTGGGTTTCTTTAGCACTGTTCTAGGTCACCCTGGAGTTCAGTTCACCATGATGACTGCCAACTCTGCTGCTCTCTGGCCATTTAAAAGTCCTAAGCTGGAAATTTCCTTATTACACATTTCTAAATATTTCTACCAGAGGAACCAAATACAGCAATGTCCCTGATCCAAGCAAAGATTTTGATTTGCACACTCTCTCATATATGTGTGGTGACAGTAGCCAGAGAAGAATGTGTGGTATGGTACTCTTGAAGGATTTGGTAAGCAGGGGTAGTGAGATTTGGAATGAGTGATGGTAAGTATATCATAGATACAGTGGTACCTTGACACACAAGTTTAATTCATTTCCTGGCCAAGCTTGTGACTCAATTTGCTTGTGTGTCAAATTGAATTTCCCCATTTAAATTAATGGGAATGCAATTAATCCATTCCAGCCCCCAAAAACCACAGAAATATTTTTGTTTTATATGCTTTTAAATAAGAAAATGTAGTTTACAAATAACAAATACACACACACATAATAAGAGAGAATGTAAATATATAAATTGGTTATGAAGTGTATTTACTTTCAAGGTCAGGCGAAGATGCTGGCGGAGGAGCAGGAGACATGAGTATAACAATGGCTCTTCTGAAGCAGGAAGGAAATCAGCAATTTGCAAACAACTGCCCTGCTCTGAGGGCAAACACACATATGGCTGCCCAGTGCCATTTTTAACAATAAAAGTGAGCAAACTCCAAAAAACACAAATTTTACAAACTCATTTGCCCACTCATGATTCAAATATTGGCTCACGACTAAAAGCAAAAAATCCTGCGAGTGACTGGTCGTCTCTCAAATTTCTCATGATTTAAAGTGCTCGTGTGTCAAGGTACCACTGTACTATAGGGAAAGACAAAGGATTGGGGAGAAAAAGAAGATACAAAAGGGAGAAAGTCAGAGAAGCTAGTTAGAAAAGTGTTTCTGCTTCTGGAATAGCTCGGTTGGTTCAGAGCTGGGCTGTTGTCACAGACAGGGTTGGCCAACAAAGCCAAAGGAAGAGGATTTGTCTCAAGATCACAGCCCTTTACCATGGCCAGTTGCTTATTCATCATGCTGGAAAATCACCCTTCCTTTCCATGGTCTTCTCTCCATTAAAAAAGAGTGGCTCACAAACCCTTGAAAACAACCATTTTCTTAAACAAGCAACATTTTGTGGCAGATGAACAATAACAACAAAAAATAGATGATGTCATTCAGTATTTTACCTGACTTTCCAGAGGACAGGCACTGAAAAAACAGTGACTGGATAAGTTCACAAACTTATATTCAAACTTGGTTAAAGCTTAATTCAGTACATCCCTTCCAGGGTAAAAAGAAGTTCTGTTGGGAAACTTGAGCAATTCATTGCACCTGATGAAGTCTTATGCAAGGACAGTTGGAAGCATAGCAGAGGGGGAAAAGGAAACCCTCTTCCGCTCAAAATCAGGCTACAAATCAATCTCATTTCTTGAACTCTCACAATGAAACATTGAATAAGAGGAGGGATCTGCACAACCTATTGCAGAAATACCTTGAGACACTCCCACGGGTTGAACTATGAATTCTGATGAGTCCATGAAAAGATTAGGAAGTCCTAATCACCAGGACCTGTGTCCTCTCCTAATGAATTTGCATAGTCTTCTCAAACTCCTCTACCCAAGTGCCCAGAATGCCAGGCATAAAATAGAGAAGATACACAATAGAAAGACTACATCTTGGAATGTTTATGTTTCTTCTTAAAATATAAGATTTATAAATTAAATGAGATTCATGCTTATTTGCATTCTTCTGCATAATATGTCACTTCAGTTTCAATTCAAGTTCTTTTTACTCAAAATCGACAATTAAAATTGACTTCAAAAACTTGTATCATTTACTTGATGACTCTTCATTTCCCTGGCTACATGAACATACATCAACACTAAAGGTCTTAGATTAATTTAAAGGATGCATGTTTTGTTTTGTCGTGTTGTGTTCCTATTAAACCACTCTTCAGTGGGCAATATGTATCCTTTCTCTGCTGCTCTTCCTAATATGAACTTCCTTAGACTGCGAAAGGTTTATCATGAGAAGTGAGAATTGATTTCCAAAATCCAATCTTGGCTCTTTACCTAAACACTAAATTAAAACCAGTCACACTGCTTCTATACTATGATCAAAGTTGGGAATATATCTTTACTGACAAATTTCCTCTCAGGGATTCTTTTCCTGGCTCTGAATAGAAAATTTGGGTCCAGAAAACCTGCTGGTTTCTGTGTCCTGGAGAAGAGCCACTGTCTTCCCAGGAGAAAGAATTCAGGAACTTGACTAATGATAACTTTCCATGGCTGATTAGATAAAATATGTAGAATTTATTGCAAGATGAAGTGTGGATAGAATCCTGATGTAATGACTCCCTCAGTCCTCTGTTCTGCACATAAGTCTTTGAAGCCAGATGCCAGTTTCAACTCTGGATGAGGACTGATCTTCAAGTCCCTCTTTCCTCTTATTTCCTTTTGGGAACTAATGCAAAAGGAAAAGAGAAACCTTCCTATAAATATGCAATAAGTATTTTTAAAGAAGGCAGATGCAAATGACTATGTATTATAACTATTTCATTTGTATGAAGTTCTTAGAAAAGGCAAATTTATAGAGACAAAAACAGATGAACATTTGTCCAGGGTCAAGGGTAGAAGCAGGAATTAAGTGCAAATTGGCATAAGGAAAATAGGGGGGAGGTGATGAAAAGTACTCTAAATTGCAATTGTGTTGTTTGGACAACTCTATAAATTTAATAAAATTCATTGAATTGTAGGCTTGTAATGGATGCATTTTGTGGTATGAAAATCATACCTCAATAATGCTGCTTAAAGAAGGAGACAACTCTGGTATTTGGAGAAAAAGAATGTTTCAATTAGGTTTTTTTTTTTCCAATTAGGTTTTTAATGATCTAAGTACCATGAGAAATGTCTGGCTAATTAGAAATGTTTAAACACAGCAAAATGAGACATTGCTTAATTTAACTAAAAATAATAGCAAAACAAGCAAAAAAATAAGTGAATATAGATTTATTACATTTTCATCCTGATAATATATCTCACAAGAAAGATTAAGCTAACTAACACTTGTAAAATATTTAATTTGATGGACTAAACAAGTAAATGGAATGTAAAAGTTGGGTTATTTCCTTTTATGTGTTTGTTCCAATAGAATGACCCTAGCAAAAGAAGAAGCAAACAATGCAGAGAGAAAACTGAGACTTCTGTGTGTTAGATGCTCAACCAATCTCCTCTCGTAGATCCACAGAAAGACTACATTTCCCATCATCATTTGCATTTAGAAGGGAGTCATGTCTGACAAATAAAATATGCTTAGAACTGATGCATGTCCCTTCTAGGCAAGGCAATGTAACATACTTCTTAACCATCCAAGCTCACTCTTTCTTCCCTATGGATGCAGTTGGAGGTAAAGATCTCCAAAGTGGTGGGCCCAGCTCACAAAAGAATCCTAGATCCTTGGATCACTTCTTTGAAAAAAACTGACCAGAGGACCTTCCCAATTTGCACTGGACTTTGCCTGGACAAAAAATAAACTTTCTTTTGTTGAACTATTGAAATTTTGGGATGTTTATACAGGTAATCACCCTAACTATCCAAGTTAGTAAGCTATTTAATTACCTTAACTAATAAAATAGGCTGTAGGAGTCAAAGCATGTTTCTTCCTTTCTTCCTTTTATCATCTAGGCTTATCCTTTTTCTCATCCCTGTCCTTTCTCTTTCTCTTTCTGTTCCCCTACCTCATCAACTCAAGTTACTGCATCTTTCTGAAGGAGAAGAAACAAAAGAGTAGAATACATAGACCCTTCTTCGAGAACTGAACTATTTCAATGGGATAAAGTAAAAATAATAGGTTGCAATTCTTCATTCTGCAAAGCCAGAATTGTGTCCCGAACCTTAGGTTAAAATGTTTCATTATCACCAAGAGCAGTGTTTTTGTCCATCCTCCTAAAAGCGAAAACAAATCCTACATCTAAAACAAAACAAAACAAACAGTGATAAATGCCAGGAAAGAATTGTCAGAGTTGGCAGCCACCTTTGGGTCATGAACTTTGCTTTTATTTCCTGAAGCTTTTGGTAGTGGAGAAGTGCATTCTGGTTGCTCTAAGGCTTTTTGTATGGTGTCCCCCGCTCCTTCAGGGTTATTTCCCCCCAAACAACAAATTACCATTTTAAATCATTTTCAAGTTGTTTCATTATCTGGGTGTCCTTTCCTCCTTTTCTGCATATAGAGCAAATGCAAGAAAAAGGACCTGCCCCAGTTCCGAAACCACACCCCTGGTTCTCGCCATCACCCCAGCCCTTTACCTTGTCAAACCCAGTCCCCACCCCCAACTCTAATACTCAAAAATAAAATAATTCAAATCAAAAACAGCTTATAAAACAGTAAACAAAATAAAGCCAGTTTTTCTTTGCTTTTTTAAAGAACAAAATGAAACTTGAGGGAAAACTTACTGGAGTTACAGTTTATCCTGATACAGTCTAGATGGGGAAAAATAAATGAAAGATGAAATTGCATCCTTCAAGGTAACAGCTGCAGACATCCAAAAACAATCAGTCCACCCTTCCGGGGACAGACACACGCAAGAAATGTGGCCATTTTATATATATATATACAGTATGCACAAGTTTAAGGGTGGGTGTATATGTACAGTATATTACTTAGTAAAGTTGGATACATATATATATACACACACACACATATATATACACATATGTATAGAGATATATACTGGTATACATATATATCCACAATAGACACCAAGTATGCTTTTTTCCCCCAAAATCCTATTCAATTAGATAAAGTATTTTAAGCCTGGACTTTGAAATATTAATTTTGTTAAACTTTGAAAATTATTCAAAAAGTTCTCTACCAAATGCAGGTTTTATTTTATTTCTATCTACAATTGATTTTTAAATTTTTTTCTTTAAAAGTAGCATCAACAAAATTTTGTATTAGTTTTCCAAAGACATATCTCCAGTCTGACACTTTGTTATCATTTTTTTAAAAAAAAATCTTTCCATGAAGTTTTTCAGTGCAGTATTTAACCCTTTCTCTTTTTCTAAAAGCAAACTCCCTCCACCCTCTCCTTAGGTCGGGCCCCAAATTCTATAGAAATTTGCAAAGGCAGACTTGCCATTATCTTTAGAGGTAAGGAAAGGGTTAACACCACCTGGTCATTTCTTGTCATAAAATGGCCACTTGCAAACAGCTAACCGCACAAACACCCATCCCAGATTTTAGAGAGGCGGGGATGCGTGTAGGGGAAAAGGAGTTAAATGATGTTATCATAATTGGCTGTGTAGTCTGCTATTGTTTCAAAGGTTCCCAGACCAACCCACTCATGAAGCCCATCTCTGTCTTCCTGCCCAAATGCTCAGACTGAATCAAGTGCCTACAGCATTCAAGGAGAAGGCGGGACAGCTACATGGGGAGAAGGCCTTGGACGCCTTTGACATCCTACCTATTTCATTCTGTGATTTGGCATCTTGAGGAGAGAAAATATTTGACTTTTAATTTTTCTAATGGTAAATGGAGGGAAGAAAGGGTGGCTAATTTTCCATTGCTGGTAACCAGACAAAGGTATCCCATGGCAGAATTCAGAGTATCTATCCTTTTATTGTTATAAAATAAACATGTGTTCATGTTTAGAGTCATGAACACACAGCATAAAAGGTCTTGAGAAGAGTCAATGGATATTAGTAGGGGGTTGGGCAGACTGGTTACAAAAATGTGTTCAGTTAATTGTTACCAAGCTGCCCAGTTAAGCCTAAATTTGATTTATGATGGTGGAAATTCCAATAATAATTTGTTAGAGTCAGATATTAAAAGGTAGAAGTAAAATAATAAAGGAAGAAAGTCACAGGAAAAAGTACAGTTTGAAACTGTGGTCTTCCCCTGCCTATGGTTGAATAGTCATGCCCAGTAGTCATGGAGCACTTGGTGAGAATTAACGCCACCATTTTAAGGGAGCAAGTTAAAAAACGAACCAGTGGCAAAGTACAAGGAAGAATGAAACTATATGAAATCTAAACAGGCGTAATTTATAACACCCAATCATTCTGAGGAGGGAGGCAGGAAGCTTATCTGTTCCCCAGAAGAACATCTCTTGGGAAAAATCTGGGTTTGGTTTCATGCGGTTAGGTTTGTCATGTGTCGTCAACCGCAACAGAAAAGTGGGAGCAAACAGCCCTGGAGCAACTGGTACGATCACCAGGCAGAGGAGGCCATGCCCCTGGTGAGGACTGGAAAGGAAAGGGCAGGTAGGGAGGAAGCGGGGAGGGGTGGGGCTTCAGCTACTGGTTGCACAGACCATCACCCAAAGCCCAAAGCCGCAAATGCTTCTTTCTGATGTATTAAAGGGGAAGGCGAAACAGGTGTATGGGCATCTCAGAGAGAAACATTTATGAAGGGGTATATTTTGGGGAGGGATGGAAGGAGAACCTTCAATCCAAGCATGAATGTGAAGAGTTATGTATACACAAGTTCCAAGAAATTTAAGGTCAGTTTTCCTTGTTAGCTTTGAATGAAAGTTAAATACATTCAGACTAGTAGAAACATAGCCTCCAGAGAAAAAAAGCAGTCAGGGTTGCTTGGGGAGAAACACAGCACTCTCTAGGGATAGGAAGGGACTAACTCTTTTTTGAGTAATATGCTTCAATTTAGGAGGAGCTGGACTTGACCCTGTGACTAAAGGAGCCAACAGGGGAAAGCAAAGTCTGCCATGCACATCTCTCAGATTTTAGTGTGAGTATAAAATAGAAAATAATGTTTCTAAGGATACACACAGCATCTATGACTAACTGTGTGTGTGTGTACGCGCGCATGCACGTGCGTGTGTAAGAGACAAAAAGGATGGGCCCATCTCCTTCCTCATCCCCTTTTATTTATTCCACCCCCCATTTCTCCTTCTAAGGCATGCGACTCATCATAGTTGGCTTTCTAATCTTTACAAAGCAATATCTAAAAGGGGAAAAAATCTATTTCTTTAAAGGCCATGTGTATTTCCCTACAACCCCATGGGGCTGAATCATCTTTGTATCTAGGGCTCTCTCTTATTTGAAATAGGTGCAAAGTTAATAATTGTCTTCATTGTCTTTTTCTGTGTACTATATTAGGGGGTTATATTTGTTTTTTAATATTTTTTGGTTTGTGGGTTTTATTTCTTTTTTACTTTTTTTTTTTTATATTTCTTCTGCTGTTTTTTAGAGTAGACAATCTGCTCCTGGTTGCCGGTTTCAGGCATCATGGTCTTTGTTGGTTTGTAGAAGGCAGGGAGGACGGTGCAGGGAAGGGAAGGCGAGAGGGACAGGGGTATGCCAGCCCCTGCAGGCGGTTCAGTACGCTCTGTTCTCAAGGCTGTTTGCTATGCGGGCCGCAGGCTTTGGGCCTTTGAAGGGTTGAATACCATCTTTTGATTTACCATGGCTGATGGTGGGGAGGACTGGAAACTCAAGAAGAAAACAAAGATCCAGCAAAAGAGAAAAAAAATACAAAATAACCAAACACACACGTACACAAACAAAGGAAAAAAACCAAGAGACACACTGAAATCAAATGAGGTTGGACAAGGAAAAGGACATGGTGTTGTAAACGCTGCAAACTAGAAGAAAAATAAAAGACAACTAAATAAGCCACTGCTCAAAACAGTCCTTGGTGTCCTAGAGATTTTTAGGATTATAGCATAGGCAGTTTCCAGATGTGACCAGTTGGCCTGACAGCAGATAAGACTGGTACAAATTCAAAACCCCAGCTTTCCGCCAGGCCATCAGGGTTTTAGATGGTCTTACATCAGATGCATTTGCCCATCATGTCTTCACCATGCCCCTGACAAGACAGTCCACTGAAATATTTTTAAAGGTGCTTTGTATCCAAACATACATACTCTACACACCCAAACAAATTCAGGCTTTCAAAGTCTGGACTCAGCTATGTCACTGATCCTGTCAACACAGAGCAATGACTTTCCACTGAATAGAATTAGCAGAAAAGGAGGGGTGATTTTATTTTCATCAAAAAAAATCAAGAGGTCCCCATTCTCCGGAGAAAATCAACTAGAATTCAGTCAAGAAAATAGAAACAGGAGAGAATGTGAGGCCATAGCAAGGGAATTTTTAAAAGTGTCTGTTATAAGTATTAACAGTGGAAGACCATATTCTCTCCCAATAAATCCATACATTTCACATTACTAAAAGTTTTCAATATTAAGGAAAAATAGATATGTATTATCTGAGGACATCAGAGTAAATTGGCGAGTAGCAGGGTGATAAACAATCTTTATAAAAAGGACTGCTGAACAATGGGTAAGAAGGTCCAGAAGAAAGACAGGGATACAAATCAGAAGCTACCTGTTTCTTCCACATGTCAGAGTCCAAATTTACAGAATAATTTCTCCAGTGGGACGACAGAAAGAATCTGACCTGAGCTCTCCACTAGGAAAAAGTTTAAGGAGATACCAGTGTCATCAAGGCCACCAGAATTTCTTATCTGAATAGTCACTATGAAGCTAGAAATGATCCAACCGCACCTCCCATTTGCCTCCACCTCCTGCCCTATCCTAGCCCTCAGTTTTGACTGTTTTGAGTGGTGACCAACAGGTTGGACTTAATGAGAATGTGATTGATCAAAAGATGGACCAAAGTAGCGTGTTTTACACAAAGCTAAACAGTTCCATAAAAACCAAGAAAGGAAACTTAGAAAACAAATAATCTATTTTTTTAAAAAAAACAAAAACAAAACAATAAAAACAAAAAACCACCACTGTCAGAAACCAGAGATTGACATCAAAACCTCATGCAGAAACAAGGAGAAGGTGTTTATTGCTGTTGGATTTTATCCTTGGTCTATTAAACAAGAAGTCAGCAGCTAACTTTCAAGAAACAAACAAAGAATTCAATCAAACCAATGAAAATCAGAAAAGAAAGGGAAGACAAGCCCAAACAGAGTGACAGAGGGTACTCCATACGATACCTAAGTTAACCATGAGCTTGACGCGTCCCCCATCCAGCTCCAAACGCAGAGTGTCAGCCGAGTCCCTGGAAGTAGTAGCCACCAGCAGCCCATATGCTCGCTGGGACATGAAGCGAAAGGACACGTCCTCCGCCTCGGTGTGCATGACCATGGGCATGATGATCTTCATGTACATGCTGCCATCGTAGCTCAGGATGGACGCCTCTGCAAAGGAGAACGGAAGAGATTGTTAGGGTGAAGGATGTCAGTGTCCCTGAGTTTCCAGAGCAGGCAGGCACGATGGAGAGGAAACCCCTTTGCAGACAGGTGACTTGAGTTTGTGGGACCTCCATTGCCCCTTTTAATCTACGTGACTTTCAGTACAGCGCTTAAACTCTGAGGTTCTATTTCCTCATTTGCAAAAGGCATGTGAAGGCACTGGTTGCTGCCTTGCTGTGCTCACAGATCTGTCAAGGGTTCCCAAGGAAATAATGGCTGTGAAGGCATTTGGCAAAAGTGCAAGTGCCTCCACAAGTACTAGTCAATGCAACTCTGTATGCAGTGGGCAAAATCAAAGTACATTACACAAAACTTAGGCCTTGGCCAGTTGGCTCAATGGTAGAGTGTTGGCCCAGAGTGTGGGTGTCCTGGGTTCAATTTCTGGTCAGGGTACACTGGAGAAGCACCCATCTGCTTCTCTACCCATCTTCCTCTCACCTCTCTCTCTCTTCTCCTCCCCTCCTGCAGCCATGGCTCTATTGGACCAAGTTGACCCCGAGCACTGAGAATGGCTCCATGGCCTCTGCAGGCACTAAAAGAACAATAGCTCTGGTTGGAACAGAGTAAGGGCCCCAGATGGGCAGAGCATCGCCCCCTAGTGGACTTGCTGTGTGGATCCCTGTTCAGCCAGATGCAGCAGTCTGTCTCTGCCTCTCTCTCTCCTCTCAGTAAATAAAAAGGGGGAGGCGGGACTTAGAATCCTGTATTTAATGGGGAATAGGAGAAGAGCAGCAGTTTAAAACAGCTACAGCAAACAAATCAATGTTTAGTAGAGAACAGAGGAAAGAGCAGCAGCACAGCCTGACCCCCATAACATCCCGAGTGGCCAAGCCTGGTAAGAATTTGCTTGGCCCATGCAAAAAAGAATGATAGAGTTGGAGATACAACAAAAAAGGTTAACGATACCCTTGAGAACCAGTCACTTTGCTTTTATTCAAGTAGCACTGCTAAAGGAAGAAACCAAGTCACTTTTAGTTGATACATTCTACAGTCTAAGCACTTTGGTTACCAGCCCTCTTTAAGACCTCCCAATACATTATCTCAACTAATGCTACAATGCATTGATAGCTCTATTATTCCCACTTTCAATGCCCTTAGAGGAGGGTGTTATCATCCCTTAGTTACACAGTCTGGATTTTAACCCAGTAGATCCAACACCAAGTCCAGGACCCATTCTGCAACAGCAGCCTGCTCAAAATGTGAATTTGTTTAAACATTCCTTTAGCAAACATTTTTAGAAAATACAGGAAGAGAGTGTCACTCGCTGTCTTATGAAGCCAGTATGTCACAGGGCTCAGGATCAGGCACTGAGTAGGTCCTTATTAACATTTTCTGTTGACAAATAGTTGCCACCTACCTACACGTATTGTGCAGGATGCACATATGTAACAGATAAGTTCCTGTTCTGAACAGAGATGTGGCACACACAAATGACTGCACTATAATAGAAAAATGGTGAAACAACACAAGAAAGTTCGATCATTAAAGACAGTGATGCTCAGGAGGGACAGGCTGTGGCATGTGGGTTAGGAGAGCAGATGGGTAGAGTCTGAGCCAGTCTTGGTATATGGGTGGGGTTTGTATGAAAGAAAGTATAACATCAGATTTGACAGGTAGGTAAAATTGCACCCCTATAAACATGAAAGAAAGGAGGACACTCAGATAATAACAAATTATTCAATTTAACACAAGCATCTAGCATATTTTGGTAAGTAGTTATAAAGATAGTTTGAGATTGAAATAAATCCAGTGGACTTTGGTATACTCTGGGATTAAGTGAATGGTTTTAGAGTATGAGCTGCTATAATATACTCATTTATGATACTGTGTACCAGGCATTTCTCTGGATGTTAAGAACATAGCAGTGAGCAAGAGACCAATGTCTTCTGCCCTCATGTATAAACAGAATCAAAACAGGAAGAGACCAGACAGACCACATAGAAGGTTCCAAAATAACCTGTGTCACCATCATACCTTCACCCTGTTTACATAACATACAAAAGTCCACGAAAGGCAAAATAAACACAGCTGCTTATTCCTGGGAAGCAGCCATCACCCAGGTAATACCCATGACGTGCTAACAGATGTCCATTACAATTTGAAAACTCTAAGGGGATCACAGATACAGGTATGTTCACTGCAGACACTATCACAATAAAAGATATAAAATCAAGATCTGTTTTTAGATTGAAAACATAATCTAAATTTAACACATGTTTCAGATGTGGAAGAAAAACCTTTTATTTCCTGAAAGAGCAGAATCACAAGATCAATAATTATAACTAAAATTTATTGAGCATTTACTATATCCCTGGTGCTACCTAGGACTTTCCATGCATTAAGAAGACATTTAATCCTCACAAAAGAATCATGAAGAAAACAGTATTATCATCATATTTTATAGATAACAGGTCACATACCTAACTAATGGCAGAGCTGGGAGTTAAACACAGGCAGTGTGATTCCAATGGCTGTATACTTAACTTTTCTGCCAAATTGTCAGAGAGTTATGCTGGGAGCACACCCATGTCTCCTAGGGAGCCAAAGCCCATCCTTATAGACATATATACACACAGTGTTCTTGTGTGTATATATGTCTGTGTGTGTGCATGTGCGCACACACATTCAAACATATACTATTATTGAAAGGTTCTGATTTATGAACACATGAAATGATATAAACAGATAACATGGATATTTCTAAATAACATAATTTTATGTATAAATATGTATAGTACTCTGTGTATTTGTATAATTATGAGCACCACTAATTATTACTAAGTACCATCTATTGTACAAACTCATACATATGGACACTCTTTTTAAAGGGATATTTAGGTATTCATTGAGCTGTGAAATGATTATTTTGATGCCTTAAACTTAACTATATTCCAAAATTAATGGCCACAGTACACTGGATATGTCTAGTGCCAGAACATGTGTATATATGGATGCATCTTTATATCAGTGTTGGTAGTGTCAGAGAATAAATATCACGTGACTATGTAGTTAAACAGCTAATGATATAAAATAAAGTGTGTATCTCACTGTGTATTTTTGTGTGTATCTCTGTCAGTATGCTCTATTATGAACCTGATATTTTTTTAAGGGGAGGGTGATGAAGCAGAAAATTTGATATAGGAATCAGCCAAAATAAAATCTGTTCCAGAAGTATATTAATTTGCTTAAAAGGTTTCAAGCACAAGAAGCAGCACAAATAGAATACTAATTTTGGGGGGGGGGGGAATTAGCCTAGAAATAAAAGCTATTCAATCTAAAATCAACTTGTTTAGTGAATAGTGAGAAACCACATCCTGGAATGCCTACACAATGGTTCTCTACAGTTCCCCTACTTTTCTTTCTT
Source organism: Rhynchonycteris naso (assembly GCA_037038555.1). Taxonomy (NCBI): domain Eukaryota; kingdom Metazoa; phylum Chordata; class Mammalia; order Chiroptera; family Emballonuridae; genus Rhynchonycteris; species Rhynchonycteris naso. The sequence goes on from CM072999.1 coordinate 22,408,680, forward strand.
TCTTTCTTTCTTTCTTTCTTTCTTTCTTTCTTTCTTTCTTTCTTTCTTTCTTTCTTTCTCTCTCTCTCTCTTTCTTTCTTTCTTCTTTTATTATTCCCTTTTGTCTTAAGTGAATATTTCCTAGCACACTATTTAAATCCCTTTAATGACTCTTAACTATATTTTTGAGCTTCTTTCTTAATGGTTACTCCAGGGCTTACAATATACGTACATCTTAATTTATCAGACTCTACTTTATATCCATACTAACTTAATTCCAGTAAGATAGAGAAACTTTACTCCTACATAGCTCTCTTTCCTTCCCCCTTTTTTTGTTATAATAACTTTTCACATGGTGTCTATACATATTACAAACAATACATTGTTATAACGATTGCTTTGTAAAAACATGTCTTGGCCCTGGCTGGTTAGCTCAATTAGAGCATCATCCCAAATCACCAAGGTTGCAGTTCGGCAGTTCAATCCCCAGTTGGGGAACATATGGGAAGCAACCAATGAACACACAACTAAGTGGAACAATAAATGAATCTCTCTTTCTATATTTCTTTCTCAGCCTTCTTCTCTCTCTCTCTCTCTCTCTCTCTCTCTCTCAAATCAATCAATAAATAATTTTTTAAAAAAGTCTTTCTAAGAAGTGAAAAGGAGATCTCAAATATATTTATAAAGATTTGTTTTTTTAAAATTTTATTGAATTTATTGAGGTGACATTGGTTAATAAAATTATACAGATTTCAGGTACATAATTCTATACTAAATCATCTATATATTGCATTATATGTTCATCACCCACTCAAATATACTCATAGAGTTCTATTTTTAATGAAGCTTATTATTTACCATTTCTGTCTCTCTTCATTTCTTCTTCTGGATTCAAGTTACCATCTGGTGTCATTTCTTTTCTCCAATATAGCTTCATTCCTTTGTATTTTATTGTCAAATATATCACAATTCTGCTATCAGCCCAACAATACAATTTTTTAGGTATCATTACATACAATTGCTTTTAAATCAGTTAAAAGAAGAAAGAAAAATAAATGTGTAATTACATTGTCTTTTATCATTACCTACATAATTACCTTTACTGGAGTTCTTTGTGTTTTCATATACATTCAAATTATTGTCTGTTGTCACTTCCCTTGCATTTGAAGAACTTTATTTAGTAGTTCTTATAAGGCAGACAGACTTACTAGCAATGAATTATCTGTTTTTGCTTACCTGGGAATGTCTTTATCTCACCTTCACCTTTGGAAGATAGCTTTGTTGGATATAGGATTCTTGGTTGATATTTCTATTTCTTTTAGCCTTTGAATGTTGCCTCTATGCTGTGTCCTTCATTGTTTTGGAAGAGATGGCAACTGTTAATCTTTTAGTGGTGCCCTTATACAAGATGAGTCATTTTCCTCTTACTGATTTCAAAATTTTTTGTTGTTTTTCAACATTTTTATTATAATGAATCTGGATGTGAATCTCTTTGTATTTGTCCTGCTTACAGTTCATTGCACTTCTTTGCTGTGTAGATTAGAGTTTTCCATCAAATTTAGCAAAATTTTAGTTACTATTTAAAAAATTTTTTTTCTGTACCTTTTTCTCCTTTCCTTTCAGTACTCCCATCATACATATACTGGTAGATTTAATGATGCCCCACATTCCTCTGGAACTCTGTTCACTTATATTAATTTTACTTTCTTCTGTTCGGATTTTATATCTCCATTGTTCAAGCTATCATCTTCAAGTCTGCAAATTTTTCCTTCTGCCAACTCAAACCTACTGTTGAGTATTTCTAATGAGTTTTTGGTTTAGGTTATTGCACTTTTATTTTTTATTTTTATTTATTCATTTTAGAGGAGAGAGAGAAAGAGAGAAGCATCAACTCCCATATGTGCCCTGACCAGACAAGTTAGGCCACCACAGGTCCGGCTGGTTATTGTACTTTTCAACTCCAAAGTTTATATATATAATCTCCAAGTAGAAATTTTGAAGTTGAAATATAACTTTATATATATATATATATATATATATATATATATATATATATATATATTCATATTCTCAACTTGATGAGTCATTATTATTTTATTTTCCTTTAAAGTTTCCTTAATTTCTTTCTTTTTTAATTTTTAAATTTTATTTAGAAAATTAACTTTGACAGGGTGACATTGATAAATGAGTACATAGGTTTTAGGGAAACATTACAGCATTTGAACTGTTGATTATGTTGTATACCATCACCCAAAGTCAAATCATTTTCTGTCACCTTATATTTGTCCTCCTTTACATCCTTCTTTCCTTAATCTCTTTTAATATTTATCATAGCTATTATGTAGTCTCTGTCTGTTAAGTCTAACATCTGGGCTCCCTCAAAGGCAGTTCCTATTGCTTTATTTAGTCCTTTGAATGGGACACACTTTTCTGTTTCTTGGCAAGTCTCGCAACATTTTGTTGAAAACAAGACATTTTAGGTAACAAATTGTAGGAAGTCTGAGTACTGCTCCTCCCACCACCACTACCACCAGTAACTGAAATCAGTCAGGCACGTACTGTATACCTATGAAACTGGCCCCCAACAGAATCCCTGAACTCCAGGTTTAGGAAGCTTCCCTGGTTGGCAAGATTCCGCATGTGTTGCCATCTGTCATTGCTGGAGAAATTGGTAAGTACATCCTGTAGAACTCAACTGGGAGAGGACTCTTAAAATATTGTTCCTGGTTCCCTCGAGACTTTATTCCACGTGCCTTTCCCTTTGCTAATTTTACTCTGTAACTTTTGCTGTAATGAACCATAATGATGAAAATAGGAACTTTTGGGATCTGTGAGTCCTTCCAGAGAATTATGCAAGACGAAGGGTAGTTCTAGAGAGCTCTGACACAGTTATATGTTGTCCTGTGTTTATAATATGTACAATTGTCATGTATTTGCTGTACATTTAAATGTGGTCATTGTTCTCCCCAAGCCTTTTATCATAGTTTCTCATTTTCTGAGAAATTTTTTATATCTTTTAAATGCTTGAATTTTATTACCTTTGTAAAAAAAACTCATTAGTGTTACATTACCAAATTTGTTTATGTTTATGAATCTCTGTGCTCTTTATCTTTGGATTATGCCATGGTTTCATATAATTCTTGAGTCATACTTAATTTCATGCAGAATTTTTACAGACATTGCTTTATTATATTTTAGATTGTACAATGTTAATATTCTCTCATAGTGATGTATTGTAGTTTATTCAACACTGAGATTTGTACTGATTATGTCATTGAACTTCAAGAAATAATATAGTATCCTTCAAGCATATAGAGATGGTGAAATATGGGAAGAAATGAAGAGAGAGATGAAGAGCTCAATCAGATTGTATATGAGCTTCCTTTAGCCAACAGGATTGCATTCTCATTTCTGAAGCTTTTAAATGTCCTGTTTCAGAAGTCACTCCTCCTGGTTAGAGAGTGCATCCCAAGGCAATGGCAGGGGGTACAATAGGACCTTTAATCCATTTAGCCCTCTCAAGTTCTCCTATTGTCAGTTTCTGTTACATTAATTTCCCTCCTGTAGCTATTTCCACTACTCTTTAGTCAAAGGTGGGGCCAGACAAGAACGTCTATTTAGTCTATTTATTTCCCTCCAAAAAGTATTAGGAATAATTTTGAACTGGACAGTACTATCTCTGAGGAGTATAGGTGTTTGGCAGCCTGATCATGCTTGGCTATTCATCTGGGCTTGGTTTCAGAATCATGTGTCTTGTCCCTAGTTTTTGAGATTCATGATACTAAGTTGTGGTTTTTTCCTTTCTTAGGGCTAATGATTATTTGGCTGATATACTCTTTTTTGTTTGTTTGTTTAACTTGAAAGAGGAAGTTTCTGGTAGGCAACATTTACCTATTACCTTCCCACTGCTTAGTATAACCAAATTATTCCATCTAACACCAAGAAAACAGAAAATAATCAAATCTTAAGAGATCTTTAGTCTTACCACAAACATATATTAGATGTAATGAAGTCCTAATCAAGATGTAAAAACCATAGGAAAAATATATAATAGGAAGTGAATTGTACAGAGGTTCTCCTTTCCTATACATACCAGGAGGTGACATTATTTACATTTAGTATAACTTTAAAGGCGAATGCCAGATTGGAAGGTAATAATAGGAAAGGGGTAAAACAAAAGTACTAGACAACACAAGTGATGTGACATTGCTAACAAACACAAAGGATCCATGACATCAATAGAGCACTGTGAGCAATTAGCCATGTGCTTTCATGTAGTGAACTTTGCTCATTCTCATTTTTCACTGAGTAAACCAAGCAGACTACTTCCATCAGCCCTTGAACTGTCCCCTCTGGAAAGAAGACCCTCTCATAACCAACCTTATAAGAAAATTATCATTCAATAATCACTTCTCTTACCCTCCTCACTTTCTGTACCTTTAAGACATCCTCCTGCTCACTCACGCAGCTATTGGCCTTACACATTCCTTAAGTGTGTTTTATTCTGACAAAGCTTCCAAAATACATAGATTTCTTCCTCTTCCAAATTGGGCTAATATTAAACAGTGCATAAAGCTATGTAGGAATACCTGCCAGGTTCTATATCTGTATTTTGCAGCAGCAGGAACAACATAAATCTCTAGTTTTGAATAGAAAACAGTAGCCAACAGTTGCTAACAGTTCCAGGAAATCAATAGAAATGATGCTAGGTGATATTCTCTCTCTGTGGACAACGCCGAGAAGAACTAACTTTTCACATTCTCAACATAATGCTGCCATTCCTAGCAGTCATACTGGCTTCTCATTCCCCAATGACTAAACTACTCTAAAGCCATGATAAAATTTTTTATAGACATTTCTCACTTTATGAAAAGCATGTATGTACTTTTAGATACTTTTACTCTTTAAAAAAATAAAGGAAAAAGTAAACAAACCATGAATATAGAAAACTTGGTTTATAAAATATATATTTTATAAAATTTTAAAACATAACATTTATAAATAAGAGTAGTAAGTTCCTGAGAATTCTTCTGACTCTTTAAGTCAACTCCAGAAAGCTGTACAGTGCAGAGCTATACTTATACATATGGGGCAGCCTCCCATTCAGAATCATTGCTCAGGATGCTTGCTGTCACTATGAGTATGTAAGTTTGGAGTTAGAAGATCTTCTATTTTTTTTTATAGGGACAGAGAGAGAGTCAGAAAGAGGGATAGATGGGGACAGATAGACAGGAACGGAGAGAGGTGAGAAGCATCAATCATTAGTTTTTCGTTGCTGTCGCAACACCTTAGTTGTTCATTGATTGCTTTCTCATATGTGCCTTGACCGCAGGCCTTCAGCAGATCGAGCAACCCCTTGCTGGAGCCAGCGACCTTGGCTGAGTAAACTTTTGCTCAAGCCAGATGGGCCTGCGCTCAAGCTGGCGACCTCGGGGTCTCGAACCTGGGTCTTCCACATCCCAGTCCGATGCTCTATCCAATACGCCACCGCCTGGTCAGGCTGGAGTTAGAAGATTTGATGGAGGCTTAGATCTGCAAGTTATTTAACTGTGAAACATTCTTGGACCTCAGTTTCCCCTTCAATAGCACATGTAATAATAACACTGAATCAGTCATGATACAAATAGGAAGTAGATGGCCCACTCAAACTGTGACATTCGATGAAGGTTTAATAAAGTCAACACTTACAAAGGTGTAAGTAGGGGACAGCGGATCCTCGAGGGGTGATATAGTGTTCAGAATTATTAAGAGAAGACCACTATTACTAGGTCTAAGGGAGAAAGAGGAAGGTTAATTGCCAGACCACGAGGAAGAGAGAGAGAGGATGCACACGTGCTCTATTAGTGCCTCACAAGAGCTGTGACCTTAGGTCAGCAGGCACAGTCAATGGCAGCCACTTCACAGGGAAAGAGACAGAAAATTGAATATCCAGACCTCATTCTCACCCTTCCATCTCACCTCCCTGGGGTGCTTCCAACTGGGAAAACTCAACTAAAGTACAGAGGGTAAAGGAACCTGTTAATGCAATCCACTGTAGGATAACCTTCCAGGGTGCAAAGTTGATATAGAAGGGTAAAGAATAGATTCAGAGTTCCAAGAAAAGGCATCCATCATTCAGGTGCACCCTGAAACATGAATATGATAATATCCCAATGTCTGATATTACTGCATGCTCATAATGGTGTCTATGTGGGCATGAGTGTGTCTTTGTTTCCAGAATGCCCAGACATGGCCCATAGCTTTCATTTGAGGATAGATACTTCCATATTAGAGGTGGCACTGGTCAACAGAAAGGGCCTCAGTGTCAGGAGGAGCACATTGCACTCCAAGTTCCACCTCTTATAGGAAAGCTACGTGTTCCCTGATCTCCCTTGTCCCTTATTCACTTTTGAATAATATTTTTTAAATATCACATAAGAAAACAGGTTGAAAGAGCTCTGAAAACTGTAAAGTAAAATGTAATTGTGAGCATTCATTATAGTGCTTTGTTAGTCCTCTCCATTATAAAGTTTACTTTGATTAGATAGAGAAATAAGATAGAAATTCTGCTTTCTTCTGTTCTCAAATTCCCTATACAATGGATCTGCTTTCACAATCATGACAGAAGTTGCACTCAAGAACCCTGGAGTTAGAGCTAGTATGGCTCATAACGGTCATGGGCAGACTATGCTCAGTGATTGAACCCAATATCGTGGTCCACTTATGCTATTAACCCTGAAAGACAGATAGCATTATTCTGTAGACTTTCAATTTTGCCCACAGGTTGCTGTTATGGTCTTCTTGTCAATATTCTAGAGAATATATCTGTTCTTTCATTATCACTGATGATACCTGGACACTAAAATTTGAATTAAAGTTTTACCTCTGAGCCATTAACAGGGATCACTAACTACAGGTTGGGGTCTGCAGTAAACAGATTTGTATACCTATCACCTTTGTTTTATTCTAGAATATTGTTATACAATAACATTGAGAAGCTATAGTAAAGTGATTAATGGCCAACTATATGCCTGTACTCACTGTGTCTCCTGGGCTAATTGTTGGTGTTTTGATTTCCAAATATCTGGATCAAAGGCTCAGAGAACTGTTCTGCACAGAGCTGTGCTCACTGGAATGTGATTACCTTAGTATGGTCTAAGGCCAGACCAAAGAAACACATTCTCTAGAGTAAGACATCAGATAATTTCATAAAGATATACTAAGCCACAACTGTGGAGTGCCCAACCATTACATCTCAATTACTTTGTCCCACAAGATGGAGATGCACACTACAGCTACCACTCCCTAAGGTAATAGGATCCTGGGGTGGATATTAAGCAAAGCCCAATATTGTGCTTAGCCTGCCAAACATACACACAAAAAATTTGTAACTGTCTGGCAGATGACAGGGATGCATCATACACAGGCTGCTTCTGCAGCAACAACAGAGAACACAACTAAAATTAAGCTATAAACACTTCTTCTTGTCAGGGCTCCATTCCCCTGCAAACAGAGAGTTGTTTTATAGGGCTGGCAAACTGTATTGTAAATTATATTACCAGCTCACAGCTGATGAGTTTATAAGTCTACAGGGAACAAGTTATCTGGCTCTGTCACCATGCTTAGCTTGCCAAAACTGAATGTGAGGCGCACCAGTCTGAGAGATATTGCTAAAACTTAGAAATAAGCGGGCCAAGAATAGCACTGGAGCAGGAGAAGAAAGGTATATGGTACATGACATTAATTTGTCTCTCAAGTTTTCCTCTTGGAGCTTCTTTATGACTCAGTGACACTGTTTAGCGGTGTCTGAGTCAACACTTAATTACACTGTAAACCACAAGATGATCAAGGGTGTTGTCTGATGAATGGGTGGACAGTTTCTAGTAAAAATAAAAGTCCCCTCACCATATTTTACCGCCCACCAAATGTTTCTGGCTTCTTGTTGGTTCTCTAGCTATGAGAAAGTATCTGTTTTCAGGCTTTTTCTTTTCCTTTTAATTTTATATTTTTCCCCTGAACTTTATTTTTTCTTTAATCCCTTCACCTTTTTCACCCAGCCCCACAATCCCCTCCCCTCTGACAGCTGTCAATCTGCTCTCTATGAGTCTGTGTCTATTTTGTTTGTTAGTTCATTAGATCACATATGAATGAGATTATATGGTACTTATCTGTCTCTTACTGGCTTATTTCACTGACGAGTAACACTCTCCAGGCCCACCCATGCTGTCACAAAGGATAACATTTCTTTCTTTTTTTATGGCCCAATAGCATTCCATTGTGCAACTGTACTCACTCATCAACTGATGGGCAGTTGGGCTGTTTACAGATCTTGGCTATTGTAAATAATGGTGCAATAAACATGGGGGTGCATGTATTCTTTCAAAATTATCTTTTTCTCTTCCTGTTGTAACTGGGCTGGAAATAAATAGTGTCAATTTTTAAGTCAAGTACTTTCAATGGCACCATATGACTTACCACGTAGCACTGCATACTAAATCTTAGACAACCTGGTCCCCAGTCACATCTCCAGCCCAATCTCCAGTCCCTGCTGTGCTGCTTCACTTTTGTCTTAGAATGTGCTATTGGTTCTGAGACCATACCCTGCCTCTGTGACTGCTCTTGCTGTTCCCTTTGTATGCAATGTTCTCCACTCATCCAGCGGGCAAGACCTGGCCTATCCACTAGGAGTCAGCAAGGCTTGTTGGCTCAGCCTTCAAAACTGAATGAAACAGACTCTTCTCTCCTTTTCCACACCCACTCCCTTAGCTAAAGTCCCATCCTCTGTCTTCTAGCTAGACATCTAATTGTTCTCCCTAATTTCATTCTTTCCCCTCAGGCTATTTCCCCCAGGGCAGCCAGAGTGAGCACTTCCTTCCCCCACTACACCCTCCCATACCTTCCTAATGAACTTTGAACACCTTTGTACACCTTGCCAGACTTATAAAGTCCTACATGATTTGTTTCCTCTCTACGGATCTTCATATGTCCAGGTTTGGCCCAGACACTTCCATGTCACTGTCATTGTCCTGGTGTAATGATTAATAGCATCACCTTTTTTCTCAAAAGTGCGCTTGCTAGTTTGGACTTAAAGCCACCGGGTCACCCTACTTCTATAGCTCCTCTCTCTACTATTCTCCCCTTGTTCATTACAGCTGAGCACAATGGCCTCCTTTGGTTTCTTTCAACATGACACACCAATTTGTTATTGCATTCGGGCATTCAACCAGACTGTGCTTCTGTATGGAAATACCTTCTCCTTGATCTTTTTGTGTGGCTGTTTCCTCTCATTCAGGCTCTGGTCCAAATAGCTTAACTAGCATCTTCTCTTAAAGGTATTCTCCAATCATCCTAACTGCACCTCTCCCCCAGCCATATTCTACTGCATCAGCTCACTTATTTTTCATTAGAGCACTTACAATATCCAATAATTTCTTGTTCATGTGCTTCTCGGATCCCTCGTTCTAGAATATAAGCTCCATAAAAGCAGGTACTTTTTCTTTTTAGTTTCTTACTGTGTAGCTATCTCGAAGAATGACTCCCTGGCGCATAGTAGTAGGTGCTTAATAGTAAGAAGGCAGATTAAAAACCTCAAGTATCACCTTCTCTGCAAAGCCTACCCTGGCTACCTGCACTCACTTTCTAGGTAAGACTGACCACTCCTTCCCCATGACTCCATTCTATCCTGTGTGCACATGTGTTACACCTGTAACACGAGACTTTGTGCCCACGAGACTATTTTCATCTGCATTTCCTGTTGGTTACGTGTTTGCTTCTCTCCAGATGATGCAAACAAATAGGAAGGCAAATTATACTTCTTGTTCATTTTTTTTTGTTTAATTTTGTCTTGATTGTTGTTTTGAAGTTTTTATTTCAAACTAGCATACCTACAGAAAAGTTGTAAAAATTATACCAAGTATTCTTACACTGCCCATCTACTTCCCCTAAAGCTAACATCTTACCTAACAATAGTATGATTATGAATAACACGATATTCAACATTGGTACAGCATTTTAAATAAATTTCAGGTCTGATTCAAAGGTTAATACTTTTTCCACAAGTGATCTTTTTCTATTCCAGGATTCCACATTGCATTCATTGTTATTTCTCCTCAGTCTCCTCCAGTCTAACAATTCCTCAACCCTTCCTTCTCTTTCATGTCCTTTAAAAGAGTATTTTTCAGATATTTTATCAAATATACTCATTTTGAGTTTGTTCAATGTTTTCTCAGAGTTAGAATGAGGTTACATATTTTTGGCAAGAATACCATAAAAATGACAATGTGTCCTTGTCTGACTGCCTCATATCAAGGAGTTCATGGTGTTGACGTGTCTTTTCTTGATTACTTGAGTATGTTGATGTCTCCCAGGTCTTCTCATTGTTAAATAACTGTCTTTGCCAATGTACTTGATATGCATCTTGGAGAAGACACTTTGAGTCTATGCAAATCCTGTTTCTCCTCACACTTCCGCCCACTAATTTCAGCATCCATCAGTGGACTTGGTAGATCTCATCAGCAGCAGGTACTATGGTGGTGTTTGCCTACGGTGATACTTTCTTGCCTTCTTTCCTTCCATTTTTTTACCTGGAATTCTATTGTATCTCATTTTTAACTCTGCCTGCCAAGAGTTATCACCACATTTCTGACACACATATGCCTCTACAAGTACAGATATGAACAAAGCAATCAAGTCCTCAGTCTGTATAGGAGGCCCTACACTTGCTAGCTTTGTAACTGAACAGGTTACGTAATCTTTCTGAGCCTCAGTTTCTTCCTTAGTAAAAGAAGGATACTAGCCTGTGATTCATTCGGAAGAATATTCAATTCCTCATTATGAATTCATTCAGGTACTGGAGATTCAACAACAAAAGAGACCACCTTGACTTCAAATCTTGACTAAGCCAGTCCTGGGTATATACTAAGCATAGCAAGGCTCCAAAACTGTTCTCTTCAGTTATGATTATTGCACAATTTTCTGACCAACTCTGGATTCGTAAGGACTTCAGTAAGCACTCAGATCCCATTCCTCAACCCCAGAGGCATTTTTCTTTGGCGGGGGAGGGGGGGCTATTTCCACTGACAGGAGAATGATCAAAGGCATGCCCCTCTTTATAGATATGCAATTTTAATAATTACCTTTATTAAACATAACAGAATCCTGGGAGGGAAGCCCAATTAAAACACAAGAAAAATCTTTAATGAAAGGTAAATGTTAAAAGTTCTTAAAGGAGGGCTATCCTCTCTCTAGATCATTCCCTTTAGGTCCCTGCCTATGGAGGGGCTGGATCCCTGTCACGTGGGCCAGAGGAAATATTTGAAGATAAGAGAAAACTGTAGCGGGTAAATGTTATTGCTAGCTCTGGGAGGCAAGGCCTGCCCGGTTAACACCGCTGTGCTGGAGCCTGGCAGAGCCCCGGGGGAGCCCAGCCAAGCTTGCGAGCATATCACACAGCCCAGTCCAAATGTCACTCTAACATTTGCAGAGCTGAGTAGAGCTGTTTAAGGAGAGGTTTCCAACGAGAAGGTCAAGGTTGGAAAAGCTGTTTGCAGAGCTGAAGGATGTATCTGGGAAGGTGCAGCCATTCTGTGGCATCTTCTTTTTCCCTTCCCACGAGCAGGTTTTGTTTCATTTTGTTTTAGATTATTACGCCATGTGAGTTTTGGGGGCTGGCGGTTCGTCACATAGACACAATCTCTCAGGAAGGCTAAGGCCAATCGCTTATGTATGATTTTGGAGGGGATGAGATTATTGATTCTTCTGCACTCTAGATCAAACAGCTTTTATTTTGTTTTCATTTTTATTCCCTAAGTCTTCAGTTGATTTCATGTGTCTGTAGTTGACTCTTGGTATTTCAAAATTTAACATTCATAATTTTGACATTTTCCAAAAAAAATCCAAAGAGTTATTCTATGTGCTCATGTTTAATTTTAATCAGCCCTGTTGAGAGCAGGGAGTGCAGGAACTTAGTGAATAAGCCTGGTCAAACACTTGACAGCCACCTCTCTGTGAGGCTCTATGCTTCTAGATTTAATTTTGAGATATTTCATTCAAACAAGTAGAAATAATGGCATAATAAATACCTGTATCCCTATAATGTGGCTTTTTAAAATTTGTACCATTCCGGTTATAATACTTGTATCCCTATAATGTGGCTTTTTAAAATTTATACCATTCCGGTTATATAATACGTGTTTCAGATTCTTTTCAATGAAATGAAACATTACAGGTATCAGTAGCTCCCCTTTGTGACAGTCCCGTCTCTTTTTTCCCAAAAGTAACTTTTTTACAGGGATGTTCATCATGTCTATGCATGCTTTTTATACTCTTAATATAAAAGATTCTTTTATTATTTTACATGCTTATAAACTTTATATAAATGGTATTATTTTGTGCATGTTATCCCTTATTTTACTTTTTTCATTCAAGATTATGGCGATGAGGCCCATTAGTGGTTTTTTTTTTTTTTGAAGGAACACCTCAGTTTTAATAGACTTCATTTGTTTTTAATTTTTAAAGACTTTATTTATTCATTTTAGAGAGGAGAGAAAGGGAGAGAGAAGGGAGGAGCAGGAAGCACCAACTCCCATATGTGCCTTGACCAGGCAAACCCAGGGTTTTGAACCGGTGACCTCAGTATTCCAAGTCGATGCTTTATCCACCGCGCCACCACAGGTCAGGCCCACCAGTGTTTTACATCTGGCTCCTGTGTGTGCCCTCCACTGCCAATGGGGTCCCTACTGTGTTAACATACCACATTTATTTATGCACCCTCATGCTGATTGCCTTCTCAAGATTGCAAGTGTGGCTATACATCCTTTTATTTACATACAGTATCCATTTTGGTTTTGGTATCTGTGATTTTCATATTTGTAACCCTTGTTCATTTTCCTGTTAGGCTATTTGTCTTTCTCTTGTTGACTTGTTAGAGCTCATTATACAATTTATGGAAACAATCATTTGCATTCCACGTGCATTCCCTATAGGTCCTCCCAATCTGTAGCTTGATTTTTATTTATTATGCTGTTCCTTAGACACCAATTTAAATTTAATTGCAATCAAATTTACCAAGATCTTCTTCATGGCCTGTGCTTTCTTTCTGGCCCTTTGTAATTCACCTTTATTTTCCTTTAAATATTTTTAAGTTTTGCATTTTATATTTGAATTTTTATATGCTTTTAATTCATTTACATGTTTTGTGTAGAGATAAAGTCTAATCTAATTTTTTTCCATATGGATAATCCATTATCCCAGCACAATTTACTGACTCATTTGTTCATTAACCACTGATTTGTAACATCAACCTGGCCATGTATCAGTTTTCCATATTTCATAGGATAGTTACTGAGCTCCATTCTGTTCCATAGGTCTGTGTGATTGTGTCACACTGTCACAATTATTTTGTGCATAAACTAGGTCTATATCTAGTAGGGCAAGTCTTTTCTCTTGTCCCTTTTTCTCTTGTCTCAATTATTTTGGCCCCATAACATATATATGAGATACAGCATCATATTGTCAGTTTCCGTGAAAAATTCTGTTGAGATTTTGAGTAGAATTGTATCAAATTTATGAAATAATTTATGGAGAATCTAGCATATTTATGAATCTAATAATGCATTATATGATATATTAGTGATTTGTTTATGATTTTACTTTATAATCTTCAATAATATTTTGCCATTTTTTCCATTGTCTTAAATCTTCTAAGATTCTTAGCTACTTTATATTTTTGTTGCTATTATACATGGAATTTTTTCTGTTCTACATTTTAATTGGGAATTATAATAGGAGGTTAATGAGCTTTATATGTTTGTCTTCTATTTAACAAACCTGCTTAAATCCTTTTTGTTCTAATAGTTTATAGACCCACATGAACTTTTTACAAATAGAGAAAGTTCTATATATGCCTCACCACCCTTATGCATCTTGAGTTGTTCTTTCTTAACCTATTCTATTGGCTAGTTTCTCCATTTCAATAGTAAGTGGAAGTGATAAGGGCATCTTTGCTTTGTTCCTAATATGAATAAAATAAATAGGTTTTCAATAGTCTCCTATTTTTAAAGTAAAAAGCTATTTTCCAATCTAACCTTATTCATATTATTTTAATATATTAACTTTATCAAATATCTCTCTGTATTTGTGGGGTTTTCCCTCCCTTATCTTTCATATCATTAAATTTAATTAATATATTTCCTGATATATCATCACATTTATAGAAAAATCCTTCCTTGTATATAATGTATTTTTTTGAACATTGAATTACATGCGATGGTGTTTTCTTTAGAAATTTCATTGGAAGCATATATTTAAATGCCCATGGAAGGAAGAAGGGGCAAAAGGAGCATTTCCCATTGCAAAATTTCCGTAAGTAGTGATACTCTCAGGTAGTTAGTTAGTCAAGAGGAAACAAGCGAACAAATCAAACATGGGCAGAATTTGTTCCTGCAAAACTCACCTTATTTCAGACTTATTTTAGGAGGAAAGTAAGATTGCTCATTTTTTTTCTGATCCTTAAGAAATACAAAGACCATTCCTTCATCTAACCAATGATTAAGTTTTGGCCAAAATTTAATTTCACTTAGAAAACAGTGTTTGTCTCATGTGCTTTGGTAACTTCAGACTAACAGAGGTTCTATTGTTATGACCCATGGGCTGCTGCCTGTGGGACTATTACTGAGAATGTAGGAAGGATAAACTGCTCTTAAAAACAGTGGAAATGTAGCATGCAAAGGAGACCAAATGCCTTTGTTCTATTGACTCCTACATAAAATTTTCAATTATCAAGCAAAAGAACATGACACCTTTAGATATTAAACATTGCGTTAATGTGACATGCCTACCCCCAATTTATCTCTTCATATGTCTTTTTAAGGACCCTTTTATGTTGAATTTCTCTTTTCTACCTCTAAAAGTACTACCTGATTTTCAGATAAAGGATGAGTAAACCAGTAGCCAGAAAGAGGGATTGTCCTTATTTGATCAGTTGGGGCTGTTTAGACAAACATAGTAGTTATTTCAGGATATAATTATAGGCAGAATCATTTACTGTCTAATAATAAAGATTCCAGCCCCTGATGCTGAAGTTTAAATCTCAATACTGCCTCTTATTAGGTGTGTGACATTCAAAAAGTTGCTTAATCCTCTAAGTCTCAGTTCCTTCATTGGTTAAAAAAAAAAAAAAAAGATGTGAATAGCACTTACTTAATAACTTTATATGGCTTTTAGGAAAATTAAATGTGATAAATTTTGTTAAATGCTTCACACAGTATCCAGCATATAGCTGATTAATAAAAGTTGGCTATTATTCTAATAAAAATCTAGTTCACTTCCAGATAAAATATATAGAGAAATCAAGAAGGATCCATACCATAGAAGTTCTGATGGTCAATCACTAAGCATGAGGTTAATGTTAGCTATATCTGGACCCCTAAGGAAATGGCAAGCATTGAAAAATGGGATTAAATGCCTCTGCAAGTCAAACCTTCACTCTTTGTTCTGTGTAATGTCCATATTAGCTGTTTTTATGCTGATATAAATAAGAGTGTGGCTCTTAAGTGACTGGTATAATGTCCAGTCTCTGTGGGAACCATGGTGTGGTCAGGTGGGCAGGGACCAGGTATTCAGGGTCTTTTGGATAACAAAGATTTCGAATTTTATTCTTTTAGCAGAATAACTTTTAGCAGGGAAGAGACAGGATGTGATTTATACCTGTACACTGATGACCTCTCTAGTGTCCTACATCTTCTCATTTGTAAAAAGAGAAGCTTAAACCAGTGTAGTGGTTCTAAAAGCACAGTTCCCAGATCAGCAACAGAAGCATCGCTGGGCAGCATGTTAATATTCTCATGCCTCATCCAAGACTTCCTGAATCAGAAACTTCGAGGGTGGAACCCAGTGAGCTGTGTTTTCCTAACCCTCTGGGTGAACGCTGTTGCACACTGAAGTGTGAGAGCCAGTGGACTCAACAATCTCAAGTAGTCCTTTCAGCTCCAAAGTTCAACGTTTCTAATTCCGTCAAGTCCTTTATGACTCAGGTCATGAACCTGAGAAAACGAGGTTGATCAGGAAGCATTTTCATCTCCACTGCTATCCGATACTTTCTTTTAGAGAGGACTCATTCAAAAATAAATAAGTAACTACCTAATTCATAGTACATCTTTTATATCCTGAGCCAAATATGTAATGAGATAAAAATAGATCAAATATAATGCCACACTGTTTAATAAGGCAGTGGCAGAGTGGATAGAGTGTCAGACTGGGACAAGGAGGACCCAGGTTCAAAAGCCCGAGGTCGCCGGCTTAAGTGTGGGCTCATCCAGCTTGAGCATGGGGTTGCTGACTTGAGCATGGGATCATAGACATGACCCCATGGTTACTGGCTTGAAGCTCAAGGTTGCTGGCTTGAGCCTAAGGTCGCTGGTTTGACAAGGGGTCGCACTTGCTCTGCTGTAGCACCCCCCGCATCAGGGCACATCTGTGAAAAAAATCAATGAACAACTAAGATGTCACAACAAAAAACTGATGCTTCTCATCTTTCTCCCTTCTTGTCTGTCTGTCCCCCTCTCTGACTCTCTCTCCCTGTCAAAAAGAAATTATATATATACATACACACACACACACACACACCACACATGCATATATATATATATATATATATATATATATATATATATATATATATATATATATATGCCACACTGACCTATAAATTTATTCTTGTAGTTACCAGAATAAATGTATTTAATCTTATATCCCCTACACCTGTCTGGGATTGTACAAAATTATGAGAGCATTAGAAGGATTATACCTGTCTCGATGTGATATAAGGAACTACACACAGAAAGTACTTAATCAGAGGCCAAATAAAACAATGAAAGGGCAGGCCATTTAAAGTTGCATCACACTGAGTTAGACTTCTGGTTTAACCACTGGTTTAAGAATCAGAGTGGAATTATGGCAAGGATCTGGCAGGTAACTTGCACATTCTCAATACAGCAAGCATCATATTTATACATGCATAAAGAACTACACATGAAAAATAGCCACATGACTATGTTTCCTAAAGTAATTTTAAGATTGTATTTTACCACAAAGTCTGTCATCTTAGCCGTGGGTGTGTGACTGTCTGTAATGAGCTACTGGGTCATATATATTACTGGTTCTTGGTAGGTCCCCAAGGGTCAACACAGTATAGTAACTGGTAAAATGGAAACGTTTTAAAATCAAGGCATCAAACATTATCTTGCGTACCAAATTCAGGAATATCAAAATGAAGGAACATGTCTTCAAATTAAAAAGGGGATGTTTTATAATAACCAGAAGTTACCTATTGTCTTCATCAAAGGTACTTATCAATGGAACAGAATATTCCAGGTGACTTTATCCCATAATAACCTCTCATTCCTCTGAACCATGATACCAGTTTAGAAATTATTGCCATATGACTATGGGATAGCTCTTATCCTATTAACTTGTGTGAATGCTTGAGTCTTTTATTAGTCTCAACTTTGTACATATTTGTACACTGCACCCCAATGAGATTGTACGAGCTCTTGAGCAAGTACTATGGCTTTTGCTCCTGCACATTTCTCAACAGAATTGAGCATAGTGCATTATACACATTAGGTGTGGAATGAAAATATCGATTATGCATCATGTCATCCAAGAGGTACATAGGCTGAAAATAAATACATTCGGCAAAGGTACAGATAAATGCATCGATAATATTAAATGGGTACAGTGTAGTGGTTAAGAGCAAGGATGATGAAATTAGATGGCTGGAATCTAAGCTTAGCTACTCATTAATTACGAGTTATTTAACCTCTATCTTTGACTCTCAGGTTCCTCAACCAAAAAGTGAGAATAATGGTATCTCCCTCAAAGAGTCGTAATATTGACTAGAAAATGTACACACATAATGGTTAATACTTAAAGATCAACATGTTATAGCTATTAATAATGATAATGTGATAATAATACTGAGATATTTATAGCATGGGATCTATTCAAGATATATTTTGATATTTTAGCTGTACAAGGTACGAGGAACAATACTACTGAAGTACCAAACTATTCTCATTGTTCAAACAAAAATATGGGTTGAATAAAATCTTGGCCTAATTTAACCTGAATAATAGGTTCTTATGATTTTTCATTAGGCAACACACAATAAAATATTATATAGCCAATTAAAATCATTTTAAAGACCATTAATTAATATAGAGAAAGCTTATGTTAAAACTGAAGAAGTATAAAAAAGACCACAATGCTATAAATATAATATGACTCAGTTTTTGTTAGAAATTATTGTTTTACCTAGTTCATTAATACCTATATCTATATAAGGAAACAAACCAGAGAGTAATAGTTGTTAACTGTGAGTAGTGGGATTATATATAGATTGTAATCTATAGTATTGGGATCACAAATTATTCATTCTTCCTTGTTTTTTAATTTTACCAAAATTTTTATAACAAACATCTATTATCTTGATGTTAAAAAAAACACATATAATTTAAAACAATAATAAGGCCAAAGACTTTAAAATTGAGATCAATTTGACATATAACATTGTGTAAAAAGACCAAAGACTTTTTAACAATATATGAACTTGCTAATAATAAAATATTAGGTTAAAAATCAGCACTATCAAAAGACTAAAGTGTGCTTTCTCCTACGTATAGAAAAAATGCTTACTATACTACAACATAAATTGCGTTATTTCAGATTAATAAATTTTCAGTAATAGTTAAATTTTACTGACTATATTATAATATATCCAATTTTTTCAAAAGGAGAATATGCTAGTGTTATTATTAATTACATATACTTACATACATGTAAAATAATTTTAAGATAAATATATTATATAAATATGTATATTTTCATATAGGTAGGAAGTTAGGCAGGTAGGTATATAGTAGATAGATAGATTGAACGAGAAATATTGCCATCTCTGCCAAGGACTGCCTGGTCCTTTATCATAAACTATCTCTACACCACCAGAGCTTCAGTTTCAGTCCTGATACCTGATGCAGTGTTACTGCAGAGTCTTCTGAACACAGTATCTCTGGCATAGCTAATTCCATATTTCTGGGAAACATCACAGAAACTCAGTAATAGCAGACATAAAACATGGAAATCAGAAATTAAGAAAAAAAGTATATGAATTCTTAAAATTAACTGAATGAGACCAATCTAAAACAGATGACTGTGTTTTGGTTTTTCAAGCCAGCAGAGATGTCAGTGTCGAGGAAAGGTGTCAGGCAGTAATTACAGCCTGGCGGACAGCACATGAGCTGAAAAAGACTACATTGCACAACTTAATTTGTGGTTCTTGACTAAGGCTTCTAAACTCACAATAAAAATAAAATAAAAATACAGTGAAGTAGGGTTTATAAGCACAGGGGAGGGCAGTAATTGAATTCTGTGTTGGTGCTTTTATCCTGCAGTCAGAGATCTGCTCATCTGCATGAGGTACTTCTGTAAAAGGATAATTATCAGATTCTAGCTGGTGACTCCATGCTCTCGTACCTAGGTTCCCGGGAAGGAAGCACCCAGAAAGGAAGGGAGGAGAAATCTTAGTCCTGCAAGACTCAGTAGTTTTTTTTAATTTTTTTTAAATTTCTTTTTTTTATTTATTCATTTTAGAGAGGAGACACAGAGTAAGAGAGAGAGAGAGAGAGAGAGAGAGAGAAATGGGGGAGGAGCTGGAAGCATCAACTCCCATATGTGCCTTGACCAGACCAGTGCAGGGTTTTGAACTGGCGACCTCAGTGTTCCCAGGTCGACGCTTTATCCACTGCACCACCACAGGTCAGGCTCAAGACTCAGTAGTTTTGATCCACACAATCTCCCACTACTAATCCCAGTAGCTAGGGGAATAATTTAGTTTGAAAGATTTTGTTATAACAGAATGCCAATCAGGACTATTCAGTGGAATAGCACCCTCTTAGAGTTAGAGCATCTGAGATTGTGAAACAGCTTTGGCCTGTACCATGTGACTTTGGGCATCTTTACTTAAGGGCAAACAATCCACCTTAATATTGTAGAAAGTTATTTATTATACAGCACTTCACAGTGTTCCTCTGCTCAGGGTTTGTCACAGGCCAATCAGGCCTCTATATTTATGAGAAACCAGAATAACACATGACCAAAAATGAGTGACAGAAATAAACAGGAGACTAGGGTTGAAGAATACTGTTAAAAGTTGACAGGGAAGAGAACCCCCTTGAATGTTTAGAAGAAAAAGGTAGGTTTTATTTTCTTCAAATTTCCACCTGAAATAGCATTTTGAATGAAATTTCAAAGAGCTACAAGACATTAGAGTTCACATTGATTCTCCCTCACTCCAGTATCACCTAAAACTTTTTAACTCAACATATGTATGTACACAGATAACTGGCAGCAGTGTCCCCTAGGAGCTTGTTAGAAATGCAGAATCTCAGGCCCTGCCCTCAACCCACTGAGTCCCAACCTGCTGTTTAACAAGATCCTGGTATGATGCATATGCAGATCAAGTATGAGGAGCATTTCCCTAATTCTGGTCTGTTACTTCTCACTTTCAAGTATCACCCAAATTAGTCCCTTTCCCCTGCTTCTTGTTGCCATTCCCCTAGTTTAAACCCCACTACAAGATAGGGTTTTGTTTTGTTTTTCCAAAAAAGTAACAACTGATTTATTTATTGACTCCTTTCACTAATTTATTCATCAAACATTATCAGGTCCTACTAAGTGTGAAGCCAGGTTTGAGTGTTCTGAAGAAAATATTTCCACTTAAAAGAAAAAAAGATAACATGGATAGCTAAGGGGGAAGCATGAATAATGGTTCAGGAAGAACAATGCAGAAAATCCATTTTTCTGGAATATCCCTGGTGAGTAACAGAAGGGGGATCAGAAAGATTAAGACAAGGATCAAAAATCCTCGATGCTCACACCATTTGTCAACAGCAGTTTTCCCAAACTTTGGTCCGTGTGTATCAATGTCATACATTTACCACACCTACCTACTGCCTCAATGTGTGACTTCATCTTTTTCTTTAAATTGCCTCACTTCTTTTTACTGACATATGTTTTCATTCGAAAGTAAATGTACTATAAATGAAAAACCATTTGTCTAGAGAAGTTAACTGTAAAAATAAATAGAATAAAGCCTGACCAGGTGGTGGCACAGTGGATAAAGTGTTGGACTGGGATGCAGAAGACCCAGGTTCGAGACCCCGAGCTCACCAGCTTGAGCGCAGGCCCATCTGGCTTGAGCAAAAGCTCGCCAGCTTGGACCCAAGGTCGCTGGCTCCAGCAAGGGGTTGCTCGGTCTGCTGAAGGCCCACGGTCAAGGCACATGTGAGGAAGCAATCAATGAACAACTATGGTGTCGCAACAGCAACGAAAAACTAATGATTGATGCTTCTCACCTCTCTTCGTTCCTGTCTGTCTGTCCCTATCTGTCCCTCTCTCTGACTCTCTCTCTGTCCCTGTAAAAATATAAAATTAAATAAATAAATAGAATAAAAATAAAATACCTTTAATAAAGTCTTGGAGGGTATCATTGCCCTCTAAAGGTTCTGAGCCTGCAGTCTGATACCTCTTTGCAAATAAAGAAACTTCATAAGTGTTAGGTAGTATTAAAGACAAACAAACTTGACTGTTCCTTAATATAATCAATCAAAACAAAAACACTTTCTATTCCATGCTAACTACTCTCTGTGTATTCTCATTTCTTGTTCCTAGAATCTACACTAATACTGCCTGTCTCTCTAAAGCATGCCACTGCCTTCAAATTCTGCTACACTCACCTCCTCTATTCTGAGCATCACAGCTCCTTGGACCTTGTCTCTTCCTACACCTCGAATAGGCCATCAGAAGTATGCGACTCGGCACTTATCGCTCATTCATCACTTCATGCGTGCTTGTCCTCCCTCTAAAACTAGGTGTTGAAGCTTTCAAAAGACAGGGATGGGCCTCTATCAGGGGAGAGATAAATCTATGTGGGTGATGGGTAGAGTGAACCCCTTAGGGAACCACCTAGAATCCATCTGAGATGTCAGGAGGCACTAAATAAATAGCTTAGAGATTGATCCCCCAGATCGCAGCACTAAATCTTCCCACCATGCTTCCCAGTACCTGTCTTGCGGCAGCTTTCACGGGGTAGTTTTCACTGCAGAGACCACAATCAAGCCCGTTAGAGCTGGGGTTGACTCGTCCTGTTCCATGGTGCCACCTCTGAAGGTGTCCAGCCCAATTAGTAACCACAGCCTTATTTAAGTGGTACCAAGTGTTAACAAAGCCCAGGAGACTAGACTAAAGCAACCATTAATATAGCATAAAATCAGAGGAGGGTTCTGTTAAAGGTCCCTTGGTGGAACTACACTGTTTTGATCGGCAATTCCTTTCCATATGCATTACCTCTAATGACTAAAGAGAAGGTTACAGTGCTGGTTAAAGTAGAGGGTATTTGTCAGGCCTCCAGAAGCACCTTTTAACACCCCCTACATTTGTGCACTTTTCTTACAGACATCTCCCTCCATCTTTCCCTCTGAATCCATCATAAAAATTGTAGTAAAATACACAGAACTTGGAGGAAGAAAGCCTCAATGTCCTTACATGGCCACTAATTTCCCATTTGATTTGGACATTTATTCAATAATCATATTGAGTCTCTTCATTTCTTATTCTTTATGTAGAAACTAAATAATCTGAAGTTATCGAAAACTGTTTTTACTCTCAAATGCTCTTCAGTCATTTGATCATGATTTCCCCTGGTCAGCAGATCCACCAATTTTTATAAACAGGGACAGAGAAAGAGATGCCATCTTTGCTCCATCATTTCCATTCAGTGACAAAGAACATGGATATTATGAAGTTATCTTCAAATGTCCCTGTACCCAAAAGGCTTTAGTCCCCATATGACTTGGAAAATTCGCTCTGAAATGAATCTCAGCACCAGAGAACTGATTTCCCTGAGGGCAAGCAGAGGCATGCCCTGGAGGTTAGTAAGAGCTGGGTGGGGTTCCCAGACTATGATGATTAATTTTGTATCAAGTTGACTGGGCTAAGGGATACCCAGTTAGCTGGTAAAGCGTTATTTCTGCGTCTGTAAGGGGGTTTCTAGAAGAGATTAGCATTTGAGTTGGTAAAGAGTTGAGCAGATGGTTCTCCCCAGTGTGGATGGGCATCATCCTTTCCCACTGAGGGCCCAAATATAACAAAAAATAGGCAAAGGAAAGACCACTGGCTCTCTGCTGAGCTGGGACAACCATCTTCTGCCTTTGGATATCAGCACAGCCTAGTTCTCAGGCCTTTGGTCCCATCCAGACTGCCTTTCCTGATTTTCTAACTTGCAGACAGTAGATATCTTGAGACTTCTTGGCCATTCTAATTGTGTAAGACTATTTCTATATAGATATACATACATACATACATACATACATACATACGTATGCGTGGGGTGTGCATGTGTATCTCTTATTGGTTCTGTTTCTCTGGAAAGCCCTGACTAATACTGAGATTCAACCCTTACCAGGGTTATGTGACTGTGGATGAGTTTCTTATTGTTTTAACCTCAGTTTACTCATCTGCAAAATGGGAATATTAACACACCCCAATCACATCTTGACTCAGTAGTGTCAATAAATGTTATTGTTACTAAACCTGTACAGAAATAGATCCCTTGGCCAAAACACACACACACACACACACACACACACACACACACACACACACACTATGTGTTGCTAGAGCTGCTCTGGTTGTCCATCACCCAGCAGTGAAGATGGACAGGACAAACTCATGCAGTTCCTTTTTTTAGACAGTGAAGACCTATGAGCCAAGGTTGTAACGCCACACTCCTCTATCCTTGATCCTCTAAACTTACCTTACTCTCCAGGCAAATTGGACACTAGTCAGCCACTCAAGGTATCCTATGGTTTCTCTTCTCTGAGCTTTTGCTCACACTCTATCTACCCTACCTCTACCAAAAAAGCAAACAAACAAAATAGAACTTGTTATTGTCCTCCCATGCTCATTTTCAATTTCCAGATCTCCACCCAACTTCATCTGTGTCCTACTCATTCTCCTGGGCTTTACAGTGTGATTAGGTATGTCCTCTTTACTGCCTTCTGCTCCGCTTTGGAGTCTCACCTTGGGGTCAGTATTAATTGTAGAAGTGAACTGTATAAAAGTGACTAGGATAGGCCCAGGATGAGCTCCTAAAGCAACTGGTCATTTTGATTAAAGAATCTACCTTCAAAGTGCTAAGTCCATAGAGAACATTACTGAGTTTTAATCACAGGGTATCTCAGGAAAAGAGAAGCTGATTGTATTTCTCAAAAAAGATATGTTCAGCCTGACCAGGCGGTGGCTCAGTGGATAGAGTGTCTGACTGGGATGCAAAAGACCCAGGTTCGAGACCCTGAGCTCGCCAGCTTGAGCGCGGGCCCATCTGGCTTGAGCAAAAGCTCGTCAGCTTGGACCCAAGGTCGCTGGCTCCAGCAAGGGGTGGCTTGGTCTACTGAAGATCCGTGGTCAAGGCACGTATGAGAAAGCAATCAATGAACAACTATGGTGTCACAACGGCAACGAAAAACTAATGATTGATGCTTCTCACCTCTCTCCGTTCCTGTCTGTCTGTCCCTATGTATCCCTCTCTCTGACTCTCTCTCTCTGTCCCTGTAAAAAAAAAAAAAAGATATGTTCATATCCTAACCCCCACCACCTGTGAATGTGACCTTACTTAGAAATAAGGTCTTTGCAGATGTAATAAAGTTGAGATGAATTCATACTGAATAGGGTTGGCCCTAACACAACAGGTGGTTTTCTTACAAGAAAAGGGGAATTTGGATACAGAGACAGCCACACAGAGGAAGACTGCCATGGGAAGATGGAGGCAGAGATCAAAGTGAAGCATTTACGAGCAAAGAGATGCCAAGGATTCCTGGCAACCACCAGATGCTAGAAGGGGCAAGGAGGGGCCCTCCTCTAGTGCCTGCAGAGAAAACATGACACTGCTGAGGTTTTGATTTTTTGACTGCTAGCTTCCAGAACTGTGAGATAATAAATTTATTTTATTTTAAGCCACCAGGTTTGTGATACTTCATTACAGAAGCCTTAAGTAACTAATATAGCAACCATTTAATATATCCTCCAGGGCTCAAAAGATGATGTCCTACTTCAAGAGTAGTTCTCTAAAGTTATCTCAGCATTATATCATATATTTTTGATATGGCATGTAAATAGATCCAATAATTTCCTTTCTTTTTCCTTTCATTATTATCATCTGAGAAAGATCTCCACAGGTCACAGCCTTGGAAATACATAAAATAGGTCTGTAAGTATGTATTCAAAAAACATTCATACATTCTATTCCATAGAACAAGAGGGGGCATCACCAACCACAGACCCTGGGGTTAAAGTAAACTTATACATTTAACAAGATTGGTTGAGGAGTTTTCTGGCAATTAATTTCCATTCCCTCAGATTAAATGACAATAACCAAATATTGATATTTTATTGCCCAAACTCTATTCCCCATGGCTCCCTGAAATACGTAAATATTAATGGCATGCTTACTATGTGCTTAGCATTGTGTTATATGTTTAAGAGCAGAAAATATATTCAGGCATAGTTTCTTTCCATAAGGATCTATTTACATATATTTGTATCTACTTAGATCTAGTTCGATAAAACAGATGTATATATTTTTCCTCCATTTCTGCCAGTAAAATATTCTTTTCTTGTTTTTTATTCTGTAGTGATTCCTCACACAACTAGCAGAACAGGATCTTGCTAAATTTGCACATATTGATATAATGCTTTCCACCACAGATAAAGCCATGACTAAGGACCTCTATGAAAACAAATGAGCCTTAGATCAATACTATGTCTCTGCCATCAAATATGTACTGTTTTTGTTTTTCTCTAGCTTATATTATGCCCAAGGTCAGGCACAGAGTATTCTTTTATGTCTTTCAAAGCTCAGAAAATATAAGGAGAATAATAGCATTCCTAGTAATTTAATCATATAATCATGAAGGCATGGTAAGGACACCCTCAGCACATGCAGAGGCATACAAAAATAAATAAATAAATAAAAGAGAGGGAGAGAAAATATTGCCAGAGAGATTAATTTATTTACAGATATATTTCTCCTTCCCAAGGGACTCAAACCCACAGATAGTCTCTTAGCTGTTGTGTTAACAATGTCTCTAGCAGCACAACCTATACTTCTTTTCTCTTTGTAGACATAATTGCATTTTATTTCATTGTCATCAGTTGGTTTTAATGTTTTTATCTAATTTTTCCTGTTAAAGAACAGAGTAAAGGATACCTGTTATAAGTAGAAAATCCTATTAATATCACATGAATTATCATTGTCCTTACAACGGGCACAGGCATGTTAAGCACTTCAGGTACAGGGCTGAGATCAGTTCCCTTTTTCTTTGCTGGGCAAACCCATGATCCCAGCCCACCAGGATGCACAATGTAGTTCAAGGATGGCAAATAGGTTTTATAACAGCTTCCAACACTGATCAAATTGGAGCGTTTGTCTTCTACATTGTCTTTCAAAGAATTCTGAAACTGAGTCTAGACCCACAGGAAACTAGAAACATGCATTAATAATCTTTTCCCAGTACAGTAAGGGATGTAAAAACAGCTTACCCTATCCCAAGTGTTTGCCTTTTCTGATTTCCTTGGAAAAATGAAACTAATATCACTGAAACAATTAACCAGCACAGACAGGAGGGCACACTGTGACTTGTGCCAGGGTTAAAGCACTTTGAAAGAGTGGTGGTCAGACCCTATGATGACTCTAATGATCTTCCTCACTGCTAGGTATTCATATCACTATGTAATTATCTTTCCTTGAGTATGGGTGTGACCTGTAACTTGCTTCTGACCATTAGAATATGACAAAGATGATGGGGTGTTCTTTACCGCTGGCTTTAAAGAAACAAGTTATTACCTTGTTAATTATCTATGGAAAGGGCCAAATGTCAGAAAACTATGGGCAGCCTCTATATGCTTAGAGCCTCAGTCCTACAACCTCAGGGAACTGAATCCTGGCAACCACATGTTGTTGGGAAGAAAACCCCGAATCTCAGATGAGATCATAGCCTTGTGAACCCTTAAGGAAGAGGACTCAACTAATACATGTCTGGAAATGCCCTACAGAAACTTTGAGGTAATAAATGTGTGTTGTTTTAAGCAGCTAAGTCTGTGTTTAATTGTTATGCAGCAGGAGAAAAGGAATACAAGGAGTTACTGGAAAATTATGTGGGGGGACAAGGGTACCTGAGTGTTGAGAATCTTGATAGCTATTGAGATTATTCTATTTAATCATCATGGCAGCTCTCTGTGGCAAGCTGGGTTTCAAACTTAATAAGGTCTATCTGACTGTAAAGCCCATATTCTCCCCAAAACACTATCTGCTGCCAGCCTAAGTTACCACTCTGCTGTTGGATAACGCCCTCTTATTGCAGTGCTGGCTGTTTCCTGTGATCGCTCCTCTACATTTCAGGTCCTAGAAACACAAGGCATGGAGTCCAAAGAAAAAGGGCAATGAGGAAAATGTGGGAGTTCAAGAATTTGATTCATCACATGTAATTCAAATAGATTCGCATATCAACAATCAACTCTAGATACTCCTATCTTTTAGACATCGGCCTCAATGTGAAAATTATTGATATGGGTGCTAGCACGGGTCAGAGGTAAGATATTTGAAAAATATTTTAAAAGCACCCTGAAAATGATTAATATATTTTTCCATTGTAATTGGTTAGGTAGACTCTACACATCTTTCTGCAAATGACCGTGTACACAGAGACTTATAGTTATAAACAAAACAACAGGAACACAAGCCAGGGAAATTTCTTAGTTCATGCAGTCTTACACACTTTTCCCCTTCCCATTGCTTGTTCTTCCTCTTGTTTTGCTTTATAAGAACTGGCTCAGGGGGGAGAGAACTAGAGGTCCTACTACAATAGGTGTTTGTCAAGAAGCATCTATGATTACTAAACCCTTTACACTCGGCTGTCATCTGTACCTGCAGATGAATATCTCAAAACCCAGGCTGAGTTACCTCTTATTGGAGTTACCTCTGGCACTAACCCAAACCAAGGACTGCTTAATGGGCTAGGTCCTGAAAACTTCCGCAAAAATACATCTCCTCCAACTGAAGGTATTTCAGTCTGCCTACTGGCTCCCGGGCAGTCACAGACTGATAAAGTTCTTTTTGTCATAGCCACCGAGAACCTCAGAGGGCACCTCAACTAGCATTTAGAGCCAGTATATGTGAGGTCTCTGCTGGCTCTAGATACACTGACTGAAACAAAGAGAAGTCAGGTGACCTTGCCTGAGGAATCAATGAGTAATGGCTATAATGCATACAGCTGTCAACATTTATTCATCCAATAAACATTTATTGAAAATACTTCAGTCAATAAATTCACTTACTAGAGGGTAGCAGTATAAAGAAGAGTAGGTCATTGTTCATAATCTCACATTGACTCCGGGAGGGGATATAAACTTGTCAACAAATCATTGTGACATATGGAGTCCCTTCAAGGACAAAGGTGGAAGCTATGAAGTCTGCGTGAGGAAGGTAGTTTCCAAGAAGAGCAGTTATTTGGGGCTTTGAGAATAATTAACAGTATGCCAGGCAAACAAAAGGAGGAGAGCCATTCTAGAAAAGGTATAGTTTGCCACACTCTTTTCCCCATCTGAGGTCACCACAGCATAAACTCAGCTCCCTCCCTCTAGTGGACAAGCCCAAGGTCAAGTAATTCTTCTACCCACTGCCTGCAATAGCAAAACAAACCGTGTCTAATTCCCAGTTTGAGTGTCATGATTCAATTACACATGTGTCTCCCAGATACTGACCTCTCAGCCCATGGATGGAGCTGGGCAGGCTGGTACAGCTGCCTTAGTCCAAACACCCTTGTCAGGGCACCTTGGAGGGTGACTAGTTGAGTGAGGTCTAATGGTGTGCTCTCCATGAAAGCCCTTGAAAGCCTGATCTAATTCACTGCTTCTTTTTTTGCATTATAGTGACTCTGAGTGTTTTTACGTGTAAATGTTCTACATTTAGAAAACGGCCACTTACTTCTGCTCTGCTAAGGTGCTCCTTACCACTCATTCTAAACTTTTCCTCGAGCCAGTGGTCACTCTGGCAAAGGGAGAAAAAGAGTCTTCCCATTCTTACACCCCTTAGGTTTAGCAATTGTTATTCCCATGAAGCTGCCAAACATCAGCCGCACACAGCTAGACCAAAAAGAAAAAAAAACACAACAACAACAACAAAAAACAAGACTAAAGAAATGAAAAGGGTCTCCCACATATTTTGTAGGGTAAAAAGATGGGCAGCTTCATGTTGAGAGGAAAGTGAGAGGTGGTGGCTGTATTTCAGCTGAAACACAAGGAAACCCAGTGGTATATCAGAAGATGCAGTGAGCTGTCCTGGAAGAAGTGTGCAGACCTGAATGTACTTCCTCCTCTGCAGTCACTCCAGTCACAGCCCTTGGGCATCTTTCTCCTTAAACTCCTTTGATTCTTACTCCTACCAGCATCATCATGCAATCCATACCTTGCTTACAGAATGCAATGGTCTTACTATCACAGGGGTTAGGTCCCAAAACCCCTCGTAATAGGCGAAAATCCACGAAGTAGTGACCTTATATTTATTTTATTATTTATATATATATATATATATATTAAAGCTTTATAAGCCCTCCCTCACTCTTATAAACGTTTCCCACACTGTTATTAACCTTTTCCACACTTATTTTACCACAAAAATAATTAAAATAATAAATATATAAAAATACTTGCCTGACTAGACGGTGGCACAGTGGATAGAGCATCGGACCGGGATGTGGAGGACCCAGGTTCAAACCCCGAGCTCGCCAGTTTGAGCGCGGGCCCATCTGGCTTGAGCAAAAGCTCACCAGCTTGGACCCAAGGTCGCTGGCTCCAGCAAGGGGTTGCTCAGTCTGCTGAAGGCCCACGGTCAAGGCACATATGAGAAAGCAATCAACAAACAACTAAGGTGTCGCAACGAAAAACTGATGGTTAATGGTTAATGCTTCTCATCTCTCTCCATTCCTGTCTGTCTGTCCCTATCTATCCCTCTCTCTGACTCTCTCTCTCTCTCTCTGTCTCTGTAAATATATATATGTACTGCAAAATACCGTGGTATAGTGAAAATCCGCGATACAAAATTAGATACACACAATTTAAAAATCCGCGATACAGTGAGATCACGAAAAGTGAAGCGTGATATGGCGAGGGAGGACCCACAGGCAATCCTCAGAGATATGACGGGTTTGGTTCCAGACCATCACAGTAAAGTGAGTATGGTCATAAAGCAGTCATAATCTTTTTCTTTTCCCCCTTTGGGGGAAGGTTTGCCTTATATTTAAAAACCGCTACGTCTGAGGAGCTCAATAAAGTAAGACACAATAAAACAAGGTGTGCCTATATTTAACTTCTATTGCTTTGGGAGTTGATGTTGGCTTTCCTCCCTCTACTCTTAACTAATTTGCAAATCATATGCACCATCCAAATCTTAACTGCATACGGCATACTCATTAGGAACACTCTGGAGTCACACAGATCATTTGTGGGTTTTAATTTGTCCATGCCCAGGTTGTATGATCTTGGGTAAAATACAGAGGGTTCTGCAGTAAGGAACTTTAGACAGACCTGAAGCAAATTCCCGTGGGGAATCCTCCTGGGGAACTGATATCCAGGATGGCAGTCAACTATCAGAAATGTGCTGGGGTGCTTTTGCATTCATTACCTGCACCCAGTAGACAGACCAGCCAGTAGGTGGTCAGAACGTCCAGAACAGTAAGGTGTGGCGGGGGGAGTGCCAGGAGAAATACCCCCTCAAAAACAGCAAAGGGAGCTTCTTGCACCGAATAGAGAATCCTTAGTCTAGGTAGCTGGTGTCAGGCACAGCTGCAAACCCCAAGGGAGACACTGTGGGGCCTGAGAAGCTGTACCTCGCTCTGGGAACATGTTGCTTTGAGAACAATCTACCACACCATCTCTGTATGCTTCTGAATCCCTCGTTATTGAAGAAATATTTTACATTCTTCAGCAGGGCCTGTTGTCATCTTTCCATCAATCATCTCACCACCCCCTTGTGACAGCCATATACTTTTTAAGTCTGAATTTCCTTCCCTGTAAAAATAAAGATAACATTTATATGTAGCCACGTGTCTATTGAGATTAAGGGAGATATTTTCTATAGAGCCCTTAGCATCGTGCATGGCACTTAGCTGTAATTATATTTATATCCTACATATCATATACGTCTATAACTACATATTTATATTAATCATAATTTATAATTGTATTTATAATTATAAATATATAAATAAATAGTATTCTCTTTTTCTAAGAATCTACCAAACAACACACACTTTATGTGTCTTATATCAAATGTTTACAGCAATACTTCAAGGTATGTTACTGTTACTTCCTTTGAAAATCTGGGGCACTAAAAGCTCAGAAAGGCAGCCTAATTACCCAGAGGTCACTGAGCTAGTTTACAGGAAAGCAGTTTTGAAGGGGAGTCTGTTTGTTCTATTACAGTTAAACCACAAAGAATTTTCCTCCAAGTCATGTGCTGAGGATCTTAATAAAGGATGTTATCGATGCAGTGGATCAGCAACAAAGGAGACAGACAGTGTTGCCTTGAATATGTACTTTGTTGAATATTTTTGTTTTCATAAGTTTTGAGATTTGTTGATAATGACAGGGCTTCCCTTCCACCCTGAAGGCAGCATGTACCTGTACTTCTGCCATCACCAACCTTTACTCCACTGCCTAAAGTTTATTTATAAAAGCAGTGACCAAGAAGCAGAACTGTGAACAGCAAAGAAGGTTCTTCCACATACACTGAGGCCCAGCTCAAATGCTATCGCTTCTGCACAGAGTTCTCTGACTCAGCCCAATGATCAACCCTCTTCCTTCTGAGAAACCATAACACCAGTGCAACCCTATGTTTGAGGATTTAATAATCACTATTATTATAACTAAAACTTAGTGAGCACTTACTATGTGCCCAGCACTCTTCTAAGTGCTCTCTACGCATTATCCCATTGAATCCTCGCAATAATCCTATGAGAGAAATAGTGTCATGACCCCTATTGTTCAGCTGAGGAAACTGGATTGACGCTGATGACTTGTCTGCTCCTCTACCCCACTATGAGTGTACTGAGACTATGTCTTACCCATCTCTTTACATCCAGCACCCATTTCTTGATGCTTCCCACAGGCTAGGTGCTGACAGATATTACCATATGTATACTTACAAAAACATTTATTCGGCCTGCAAGTGAGGAAACTGAGCATCAAAGAGATTAGATAGCTCTCTCAAAGGCAGTGTCACAGCTGGTAAGAAGAGCTGCTATTCAAATCCATGCTGGTCCATGTCTTTACCAATTCTGTCCCTCATGTTAGTGTAACAACAAATCCTTTGCAACTTCAAAAACTGCATGGATGGAATGAACGAATAGTACATTTTGCATTACACGGCAGGCTCAGGGAGGCATGTTAGATGCTGAAAGAGAGATTAGGAGTCATTAACTCAACATGACTTCCTGAAAAGACAGGCTCAGCCCAGCATGGATAATGGTGCATTTATAGCAAACAAACAGACCTTTGGGAATCACTATCCACCAATGTTCAGTGCTTAAGAAAATGGTCTTTGTATTACGACAGATCTGAGTTTGAATCCCTGCTCCCACTTTCTCTCTGCAGGGTCTGAGGTTAGGCATCTAACCCCTCTGAACATCAATTTTTTTATCTGTAAAATGAGAATAATAGCACTCTGCCTAATGTGAACTGTTATAGGGATTCCAATGAGGTAAAGTACACAAAAATAGCTGAATCAACTCTACATGCCATCACGTTCTGGTTAGTTCACTTCTCTCCTAGGATGTATTCAAAATGCTGCCCCAAAAGTGCCCTTTAGTTCTCATTTTTCATGTGTTTCTACATAGATATCCCTGGGAAAAGCTCCCACGAAAAGCAACTGTTCCTTAGTCCTGGTCAATTCTTCAAATGACATCCAATGTGTATTTTACCACAAGCTACAGACTCTTTCATTAACAAAGTAATATTTTTCCCTAGGTTTATCTCCCAGTTTTATCAATCTGATAAGAGTTTATAGATGTGAGAACATGAGAGAGTAAAAGCCTAACATCGGTTTGGTTCAGTGCCTGAGATGAGAAATAAAAGCATCAAGAGTGAAAATGTCATTGAGTTAAACAAGCTAAACACCTTCAGAAAGACTGATATTCTTACTGCACAATCCCCACTAGAAATCAGAGGCACCCACACATTCACAAAGTCTCCTTATTTCATAGACAATACCCTCTGGTTTTTAATAGGTTTTGCCTTTCATACTCAGCCCCTTGGTAATCCAGGGATCACTTCTCTTGACTTTATTATCAGCAGGAACCCAAATACTCCTGAATTAATTCCATTTTCTGAGACACAAGATTTTTCTCAGGATAACCATGTCTTAAGAAATACACGTTGTGAATGGTCAGGGGAGAACGCCTGCAGGGGATTTTTTTATACACCTCTGTCTCATCCTACAGTCGAATTCTCACTGAAGATTGTTTCTGATGATTGATTTCCTTCTCCCAGTTTTAGATATGGCATTCTACAAAGATAATACAACAAAATGCACAAAAATGCCTTCAATTTACACGAAGCATGGATTGCTCAGAAAATTCCAAATACATTATTACAATGACCTAAACTGCTCTGTTTGGTAATTAGTACTTTAGAAAAAAAAAAAAAACTATAGGTGTCAATAACAGATCTTGTTAGAACCAGAAATTTCACTTGCTCTTTTCCAAGCCACGATGCCTCCCACTTCTTCATACTGACTTATAGCAAATTCTAACCCTTTCGACTTACACAAACATCATTTATTTAATCTTGATCCACTACTTAAAGGGCTTACAAGAAAAATTTAGGGACATGTTGTTTTATTAGACTGTAATCCACCATTAAGTAATTATATAGAATCTTCACTGTATGAGTTCTTAAATTATAGCAGAGATGGTTTGTACAAACCTTGATAGAGACAGAGTAATGATCTTAATAACAAGAGCAAACCACAAAGTTCAAACTCCTTAGACTGGCTCAAATGGATGTTCAATTTCTGTCTTACAAAGAAATTCATTTATCACTAATATATCGTTGGCATTTTTCGCTTTTGCCATCTATTTCTTATCTGAAAAATCTCTCCTCTTTTATTTGACCAAAGGATGAAGGGTATTCAGGAACTCATTCACTGGTTATATATTAAGCACCCACTATGTGTCAGATACTTAAGCTACACCAGTGACTAGACATCTCTGCCCTATTAAAATAGAATGGAGTCTTGATTAAGAGTACTTTATTCTAGATACTCCCTGGGTTGGAATCCTGGCTTTGCTTTTGATGAACTGTGTGATCTGAAACAAGTCACTAAACCTTTCTGTGCTCCTGTTTCTTCCCTAGAAAACTGGGACACTGATGGTGTGTATCCCCTAGAAATGCTGTGGGTTTTCAATGAACAATATCAACCATGGACAAGAGCGAGCAGACAGGGAGCACTCACTAATGAAGCAACCATCATAATTAACTCTGCTGATCCAGGTCCTATACCTTTCTTTCAAGACTGAGTTTAATTTCTACTCATCCATGAAGCTTCCCATTGGCTGCCCCAGCCCAGGGACTTCTATCCTCCTTTCTTTCAACAAATATTCCTTAACTGGATGGAAAATAGGATTTATATTCTATACCAACCCTAACCAGTAAATAATAAACCCCTAGAGTCAAGGTTAAGAAGCAATGCAAGGGACCTTCTGGTGGCTCAGTGAAAAATCATCATCCCAGCACACTGTGGCCTTAGGTTCAATTACTTGTCAGGTCACATACAAGAAGCAACCAGTGAGCGCACAACTAAGTGGAACAAGTTGATGCTTCTCTCTCTCTCTCTCTCTCTCTCTCTCAAATCCCCTCCCATCACAGGAAAAACCAAAAAAAAGAAAAAAAAATAGAAAAAAAAAGCAGCAATGTGAAGCCAATTCCAGAATCTCCAGGAGGAAAAAATTGCATGTAAAGACTGATTAGAGATGCACAACATAAATAAGGAAAAGTAGTGTGTCGGTGCTCAGTTCTGTATTTACACAACCTAAGTTATTTTCTCTCTGCTTCCCATAATCTTGTAGCTATATTTGGGTGAGTTATTTAACTTTTCTGATTCCCAATTTTCCCATTTGTAAAAATATTTTTAAGAGTAATATCTTCCAGTATTGTTTGGGAATGCCAAATAAGATACTGCATATAAAGCTCCTAATAAGACTCACTTAATGCCTGTTATTGTTGTTGTTATTTTTATTATGCACTATTATCACCCAGCAGTAATTCCACCAACTGGGCACTGATTACATAATGCTTTACAGTGTAAGAAGTTCTAATCATTGCCCAGACTCCCCAGGTAGCAACTCCTTTGTGGGCTCCCCCTACCTTCAAGCGCGTGACACCTGTCCGAGGACTAGTACTCAGTGTGCATCTATAGTGCAGGTAAAGCTGGAGGGAGAACATCTTCTTCATCCGGCTGGGCAAAGTCAAATCTGGGGCAGGGTGTGTGCGTGTGTGAATGAATTTCTGAAGGTTCCTCTTGCCTAAGCTTTGCTGCTTTGCTGCTATACAGAGAGTAAAACAAAAGAAGACAAAACTAACTATTAAGGCCCTGGCCGGTTGGCTCAGCAGCAGAGCGTCAGCCTGGAGTGTGGAAGTCCCGGGTTTGATTCCCGGCCAGGGCACACAGGAGAAACCCCCATCTGCTTCTCCACCCTTCCCTCTCTCCTTCCTCTCTACCTCTCTCCTCCCCACCTGCAGCCAAGGCTCCATTGGAGCAAAGTTGGCCTGGGCGCTGAGGATTGCTCCATTGTCTTCCTCAGGTGCTGGAATAGCTCCAACTGCAGAGAAGCAATGCCCCAGAGGGGCCAAGCATCGCCCCCTGGTGGGCATGCGGGGTAGATCCTAGTCAGGCGCATGCAGGAGTCTGTCTCTCTGCCTCCCCTCTGCTTCTCACTTTGGAAAAATACAAAAAAAAAAAAAAACCCTAAATATTAGATGGGTTTTTCCTTAAGGGTAAAATCCATGTATATCCTTCTTTGTTAGGAATACTGCTGAGGTCACAATTCAGATAAATGAAGGTGCTGCGTGCCACTGCTACTGGCTTTATGCTAATTATGCTTGAAATAAACCAGAAAGGGACAGAGTGACAAAGTAAACCCTGGAGGTGTAAAGGGGAAAGCACTGGAGCATTCTCAGAAAATGACACATTTAACAGTACAGTGCTGGCGTGAGACCATTTGAAGTACAGTAAGAAATAAAGAAACAAAAAATGGTTCTGCCCCAAAGAGGAACTTAGACAGCAGAGCTGCTGAAATATATCAGAGAGCTGTCTGCAACTGCCCTTGGCAGGCACAGTGAAAGCCAAGGACAAGGCTGCAGTGCTTGGACCCCCCGCCAGAAGGGGAGAAAGCAGGATGCATCAGCCATTTTCTTCCAGGAAGATGTTGTTTCTCCATCTTTGATAAAGAACCAGCTTTCAGGCTCAAGTCTGGGAAACACTGCTCTCAGCTGTCACGTGTGCCATGATTGGATGGCTTTCTAGTACCTCTTTTCCGTTCCCAGAGCACAATGATGACAGCACTTTTACAGCATGACTTCATTTTAAATCTGCTATTGAGTCGTCCTGCTACCTGCACAAGCAAAACAATGTGACCATTTCACAGATGAAAAACCTACGACTTGAGATCGCACAGCTATCGGTGTCAAGTTCTCTGAATTCAAGCCTAGGACCGCTTCACAAGGCCATGATCAAGTTGCATGGTCCTGATCCAGAAAAGGTAAGTTTATTCGCTAATGGTCACTCAATTCCTCAGAATCTTCTAAGACTTGCGGGAGAAGGGACAAGAATGAGGTACTTTCCTAAAAACAACTATTTCTCACAAATAGCTTAGGAACTTTCAATTAAGTTTCTACTAAAATCCTAGTACTTTTATACATTAAAATAAACATTTTGTTTTGGAATAATTTAGATTTACGGAAAAGTGAGATTCTAGTACAGGCAACTACTTTATGTCCTTCACCCAGTTTCACCTAACATTACCATCTTATATAACCACAGTGCACTTGTCAAAACTGAGAAATTAACATTGGCTCATGACCACTAACCAAGCTCCAGACTTTATTCAGATTTCACCAGTTTTTCACTAATGTCCTCATTCTGTTTCAGGATCCAACCCAAGAAAACCACATTGCATTTTGAATTCTAGTACATTTCTCACATTATTTAGCAATCATTGTTTGCCCTTCCTTTGTGAAACTTAGAGTTTCAGTATTTTGAAGACAGACAGCATGCCTCTCCTGGTGCCCACCTTTGCCTAGCTCTTGGGAGGTACCTGATATTTGTTGATCAATTTAGCCACACAATATCCTATGAAAATCTGGGCCAACAGTCCTAAAATGCAGACCTATATACTTTAAAAGGTGAAGGGAGGAGATGGTCGAAGAAAGAATAACAGCTGCTGCCACAATGGCACAGCTAGTTTTTAAAATCAGAGTAAATACAAAATATAACGGACATCAGCCAGGAAAAGAAAACAGCTGGCTAAAGAAACACTGTCAGGCCTGACCTGTGGTGGCGCAGTGGATTAAAGCGTCAACCTGGGAACACTGAGGTCGCCAGTTCAAAACCCTGCACTGGTCTGGTCAAGGCACATATGGGAGTTGATGCTTCCAGCTCCTCCCCCCTTTCTCTCTCTCTCTCTCTCTCTCTCTCTCTCTCTCTCTCTCTCTCTCTTCTCTCTCAAATGAATAAAATAAAATAAATAAAAAAAAGAAACACTGTCAGTTTTCACCCCTACCAATGATGATAACCCACCCAATGAAAAATTTGAAAAGAAAAATCGAAGTGGGCGGGACTTGGAAGAAATGTAAATAAGATTTTAATCAGTCTATCGCATGGACCAGAGTTGGTAGCACACCGTTAAACATTGTCATCCTGGAGCTTCTATCTATATATAACTGTTAACTGTTCAAATCCCCACTTCCTGTATGCCATGATTCCAAACCAGCTGCCAAGTACAGCTGTATTTTTTTAAAAGGCAATTTTTAAAAGTGGGAGTGAGGGAGAAATGCAATAAATGATTTAAACAAGCAAAAAACCACCAAACTTTCATTCTATAATGAACCACCTTGAAGTGTCAAAAAATCTGCAAAGAGTCTGCCCTGGATATTATACTTCCCACACAAAATGCATAAACATCATCTAGGGTAGACCTAAATGGCTATGGGTAAGTAATTCAGTGGGAAATAGAATGACCCTAATATTATTTTAGTTGTTACAAGAAGCCCTGTAAGAAATAGCTCTCATAATTTTCATGTCCAAAAATACCATGCAAACGCATAAAGCAATCTATAGTTTTCAATTGGAAGCATTTTTCCTCATCTGATTACTATTCTCTTGAGTACATCACTGTATGCTAGCACTGTGTTATAAAAACGTGCATACATACAGAATGCGCACACGCACACAGTAGATAGGTGGGCTTACAGATAATATAAGCTCTTTAAGGACAGCGCTCATTTTGGTAAGCCCAAGAGTATTCACTACACTATACTCAATAAATACTTGAGAGAGGAAGGAAGCAAAGTAGGCTTATTTCAGGTTGGTAGGGCACTGTCACCTTTCCCCTACTCTACCTCTTTAATATCAATGGAATCAATTCAACAAGAAGTTCTGCACCTAGAATTGTAACATTGGTAATATTTCCACAAAAGGGAAAAACTACAAGTCCACTGGACATGCCTAGCAGTCACTGGAACTCCCAAAGCTTAGTTCTTAAGAGTTGAAATACCATCTCTTTTAAAAGTTGGCACATAAGCCTGACCTGTGGTGGCGTAGTGGATAAAGCATCGACCTGGGAACACTGAGGTCGCCAGTTCAAAACCCTGCACTGGTCTAGTCAAGGCACATATGGGAGTTGATGCTTCTAGCCCCTCCCCCCTTTCTCTCTCTCTCTCTTTCACTTTGTGTCTCCTCTCTAAAATGAATAAAATAAAAAGAAATTTTAAAAAAAGTTGGCACATAAAAATCAAATGAGCTGATTCATTCATCCACTAAACCACTATTAACTGAATACCTAGTATGTGCATGATAGGATGTAAAGACATAAAGTGAGAAAAAATAATAACTATGCAGTGTCTGCCCTGAAGGAATCCATAGCCTATGAGGGAAGAAAGGCATCGATTAAGGGATGCTGAAACAGCCCAGCAGCTCTATAACTCATATGCATTAGAATCACCAGACACTTAGTGAGAGGTCCCATCCCAGAGCTTCTGGTTCAGCAGGTCTGGGATTGGGTGAAGAATGTTCACTTCTGAAAAAGTTCCCCGGTGATACAGATACTGCTGGTGTAGAGGTCATGTTTTTGAGAACCATTGCATGAATAAGCATAAATTTATGATTTTTCTCAAGTGTAGCAGTGGGAAGGTATATGGAATTAACAGAACCTATACCCAGGGGACTTCATCTAGTTAGGGAAGTGAGTGACTGCTTCCCAAAGCAACTCAGACCTTTGAACTGAGATGTGAGTTTGTGTTGAAGAAAAAGAGTGAAAAGAGTGAAGAAGAAAACTCTAGGCTTTGGAACAGCATGTGCAAAGATCCTGTGGGGAGAAGGAACAGGGCAAGAACTAGAGACTGAAGGGAGCTTGTGGGACCCGGAGTGGAGAGAATGAGAGAATACCCAGGACTGGGGCTGAAGAGAGAGATGGGGTCAGCTGCTGCAGGGCCTGGTAAGCCTGCACCAGTTACATTTTATTCTATAAGCCTTGGGCAGCCAATGGTTGATAAGCAATGGATGACAACTAGATTGCTCATTCCATAAAAAGTTTTTATGGACTTCCTCTAGTGAAGGGATCAATGTATAAAGCACTCAAGAGTCTGCCGCCCCATTAGCACTAAATTTTTGGATCTTGGCTTTGCCAATTACAGCCTGGGTGACTTACACACCACTCTGAGATTCAGTTTCCTCCCTCTATAAAATGCCGATGATAATTTCTTTCTAAAATTTTGTGGATTGATTGAGTCAGTCATGTACAGTATTTAGACCTAAGTCTAGCACAGTATAAGCACTCAAATTTTAGCTGCTATTTTCATTCTTATTCACTGAAAGCATCCAAAAAATGCAATGTTCACAGGGGCAGGAGAAAATAGATTTAACTTTCCTAAAAACTCTTTCAGGTAACATGTCTTACTGGGAAGGTGACAACAGCTTAAATCACAAAGGAAGAGAAGAGAATCTCAAAATAGCCAAAAACCCAAGCATTTTCAGTGTCTAGAACTTAATGGAGGAAATCCGTGTAAGTACCCCTCCCCCAACCCTGAATATAACCTACAGAGATAGAGAGATTTCTTTTTCTGATTTGCTTGCTGTTGTACCCCAGTTCTCAGAAGAGTGTCCAGGACTCGTGATTACTTGCATGAGTGGGCATGAGCACCCTTCAATGTTGCTGGGGTCTAGTAGATTTGGAGGCAGGCTGCTCCACCAAAACTCAAGCCTAGAGAGGAATGTGCATGTTGTTTCTGAATTCTTCTCTGGGGTCGCTATAACTAACAGTACAGTCATCAAAACACTGTCTCCTTGATAACAGCACAGTGGCTCCCCCTTCCACCTGGGTGGGCTGGGTCTCCTTGAATGCTACGTCAATGCAGTCAACCAAGGATGACAGACAGACAATCAGGACATTCTCCCATTGCCCACCTCCAGGTCAGAACTCTCTACTGAAAACCCCTCAACAACTTTGCAATCCTCTGCATGAGCTGACCTTGGACCACCCCTCCAGACTCATCCCCCACTCCTCTCTCCTGTGCCCCACATTCTGGCCAATCTAAGTTGTCTCTGAGAGCAGAGCTCTTCTGTTTCCTCTGCCTGGTATAACCTTCCCACTCCTATGCTTATTCATACCTCATCTCAGCTCAACATTTCTTCTTTCAAGAGGTAATCTAATGTTTAAGAATCCCAATAGAGTCCTGTATGGCATATTTATTCAATATTTACCTTCCCTGTAAATTGTGTGTGTGTGTGTGTGTGTGTGTGACAGAGAGAGAGAAACAGAGACAGACAGACAGACAGAGAGGAACAGACAGGAAGAGAGATGAGAAGCATCAATTCTTCGTTGTGGCTCCTCAGTTGTTCACTGATTGCTTTTTCATATGTGCCTTGATCAGGGGGCTACTGTAGAGTGAATGACCCCTTACTCAAGCCAGCGACCATGGGCTCAAGCCAGCAACCTTGGGCTTAAAGGCAGCAACCTTTGGGCTGAAGCCAGCGACCATGGGGTCATGTCTATGACTCTACACTCAAGCCAGCGACCCTGTGTTCAAGCTGGTGAGCCTGCACTCAAACCAACGACCTCAGGATTTCAAACCTGGGTCCTCTGCATCCCAGTCTGACACTCTACCCACTGTGCCACCATCTGGTCAGACCCCTGTAAATTCTTTAAGAGGATTTGCATCGTACTCTATCTCCAATGCTTGGCATATAGGGGTTCTAAATAAATATTTCTCAGGACATTATCATCATTCTCCCTTCATTCCACAGAATACTCTTTTAGGATGCCAAAGCACACAGGTACACACATACACATAATTCCTCAGGAATGTCACAGATATACTCTCATCATTTGCCATTGGTGACTTCAGTTTCTTCAGAGGTGAAGTCTTTCTTTAGAGTAGCTCAGGATTTTCCTAATATCTGAAATTCACCCATTATATCAGTTCATTCAGGCTGCTCTAACAAAAATACCATAGACTGCATGGCTCAAACCACAACCAATTATTTTTCATATTTATGGAGGCTGGAAATCTAAGATCTTCAAGGTGTCCCAATATTCAGCGTCTGGTAAGGGGACTGGCTTCCTGGTTCATAGAGAGCTGCCTTTTTGCTTTGTCCTTACAGAGAGACTACTGACCTCACTTTACTAAAAGAGGTCTCTTAGGGTCTCTATTATAAGGTTATTCATCCCATTGGCAAGGGCTCCATCCATATAACCTAATAATTTTGCAAAGGTCCCACTTCCTAATAGCATATTCTTGGGGGTTAGGATTTCAACACAAATTGAAGGGAACATAAACTCTCAGTCCATAAAACCCACCTACAGGTTTTCTGACCCAGTCTTTCTCAAACCTTATATTTAGGTGAATCACCTGGCAATCTCATTAAACTACAAAGTGCAATTAACTAGTTCTTGGGTGGGGCCCAGATTATGGATTCCTAACAAGTCCTCAGATGCTGTTACCTGATGCTGGTCTGGCCCCAGAGGACCACACTGTTGGGCAAGGCTGTCATCTATGGGGATGATTTCACAGCTCTTTCCTTCTTCACCCCTCACTCCCATGCCCTCCAGGGCCGGTGCACACTCCCAGGAAGCAGCCAGCAGTGGAGGAAGAGAAAACATCCCTTAATTAGAAGGGGGGTGGTGGGGCCACATGTGTCCGGAATTTGAGACACTCATGCCTCTTTGCACAATTCCAGGAGCTCAGTGTGGTCTAATAGCTGTGACCGTAGATTAGCACTGGTAGAGGAAACGGAGTGACAGGAGACACAGCCTAT
Source organism: Rhynchonycteris naso (assembly GCA_037038555.1). NCBI lineage: Eukaryota > Metazoa > Chordata > Mammalia > Chiroptera > Emballonuridae > Rhynchonycteris > Rhynchonycteris naso. The sequence goes on from CM072999.1 coordinate 22,451,332, forward strand.
AGAAAATAACAGGATGAGGAGGAAGGAGGCATGCAGAGGGAGGAATAGGACAGAAGCAGCAGCCAGACTCCTCTCCTGAGCCGGTCTGTTCCCCAGTGCACAGTAATTACTACACTGGAGACAACTTTACAACTAATTGGCTATAAAGGGAATTTATCCTCATGTGAAAAATATACTCTGCTTCCTTTCCTCAGAACACCAGGGAGGCTGTGGAGAGCTGCTGACTTCACTTTACTACCTGGAACTTCAGGTTAACTTCAGCATCCTCGGAATCCCTGTTTTCAGTCTCTTCTGGGTCACAGAGCCCATCAAGCAGACATTAACTGTGAGACTCTAAAGAATGTATTAAAACACACACACACACATACACATGGCTTCAGTATAAGCAGTATTATAGCCAAAGCTGAGAGCAGAGGATTTGTATTTTTTAAGCGGCTTCAGAGAGGCTAACAGCTCTTACTCTCTCTCCTCATGCTAATGTGCATGACAAAACAGCCTCCTCCATCTTGGTAGGAATTATGCCTGTCACTCTTGATGTCAGTTTAATGTATTTTCAATATCGTCAAACTGTCAGGGTAGGATGGTAGGATTCTGGAAGACTTGAGTAATGAGCCGTCATAGAGAAAGTGGAGGAAGCGTCGGCACTGGTGACATGACCTCTGAGAACTCTGGTCCTCGGAGAAAACAGGAAGCAAGCCAAGCTTCCGCGGTCCTCGGCATTCACTAACACGAGGAGACTCAAAAACACAAGGACACTGGAAAGTGTTTTGGGATTTTACCTGCACAGATGCCCTAACAAGCAAGGCTAGGATGCCTGGCCGGGCCCTGACAGCAGAAAGAGTGAGTTTAGGAAGGAGGCCCATGCTCTTTTGTGAGAGGGAGTGAGGAGAAGGCATTGGAAGAAATAAAATGTTGGTCCCCTCTGTCCCTGGAAATCTGGATGACTTGTTTTAATAGTTTCCTCAATTGCCTTATTGTTGTAGCTTTAATAACATCAGGTCAGTCATTACTCTGTAAAAATATAGAAAAGACACAGTTACCTCACCCCAGCCTCCCATTTAAGCTGCTTTTCTCTCAGCCTCAGACCAGATATTAAGGGTCACCTATAGCTCTACATGTCAGACCTCCACTAGGCTTGAGGTTCCTGAAATTGGTCCTTCTTGGCATAAGGAAAAGCTTGCTCATCCTTCATGGACTACATACATCAGATGGATCTGTTCTGCAAATATTTAGGGTAAAGGTGTCTTTCTGCAGGAAAGAAACTTTGGGCTCACCTGAAATAGGGGCCATATTATACCACACAGAGAGACTCTGTTAGCGGGTAGAGAATAAGCAATGCCTCCAAGCTCGAGGGTGCCATTCTAGAGACTACACAGAGGGGAAAACAGAGAGAAAAGCTTAGAACAAGGTGAGATAAAGCCCACCTTCCCCAAAGAGTGACCCAACCTGAAACACTGACTGTAAATAGTCTTCAGACCAACCGAAGGATGATAGCCAGTCGTAGGGAGTGGCATTAACAAGAACTGGAGTCATGCAGCCTCCCGTGACATTCAGACAAGGAGCACCTCTGATCCATTTATAAAGGTGCCTTTCTTGCCTGACCTGTGGTGGCACAGTGGATAAAACATCGACCTGGAATGCTGAGGTTGCCGGTTCGAAACACTGGACTTGCCAGATCAAGGCATATACAGGAATTGATGCTTCCTGCTCCTCCCCTATCTCTCCCCCCCCCCTCAATATCTCTCCTCTCTAAAGGGAATATATATTATTTTAAAAAGGTGCCTTTTTCAGCAAAGACCAAGGACAAGGCAGGGCTTTTGGAGGCTAACGTAGCTAGAGATCAGAAACTCAGCCTAATCTTAAGGTCAGAGAAGATTACTGGAAGGGCTCAGGCCCACAGAGGATTTTCTTGATGGGATAAGGAAATCCTAGGAACAGCTACTGTGCAACACACTGGGAAATAAATGTGGAAATCGGGGTACCATGCAGCTGTGTTGTTGGTAGTCCCTGCACCAACTCCTGGGAGGAAAGGAATAGCAAGTTGCAGGGACAAAGAAAGGAAACTCAGGAAGACAGAATCCAAGGAATGGAGTTCGGATGCTTCTACTTCCTTGGTACTCAGGCATCGCCTCCCGAACCATCTCTGCATTCCCGCTAGGATTAGAGACAGGCACAACTGGGACTACAAGTGAATAAATGAAATAAACTCATGGCTCTAATTTTCCCAGACCATCAACCTCAGACTCGAACTTTGTTGTTAAAATAATAGCTCCTCTTCTATCTCTTGAACAACAACCAGTGAAACTAACAAGATGTCTGAACAATTAGCCAAAATAATTGATTTGTTTCAACAAATTAAGACATCACCAAAAAAAAAAAAAAAAGAAATTAGAAACCAGGGACCTTGGATGAAGGTGACTGAAGGTGACATAAGCATAAAAGCTTTTCTTAATAACACCGCTAGGCAATATATGGGCACTGTTTGGGGCAAAGTGATGCGTGTTGACCAGCCAATTAGATTGGATTGGTTTCACATTTGTCTACTTGAAATCAATAGCTGCTGTTCATTTCTAGAGCCATCTCTTTACCACAGGGCCACGACCGTCCATCAGGAGACCCACGGTAGAGCCAGGAAGAAATCACTACTCAGCCCATTTGACCATTTAATTGGTTTGCTTCCTCGGGAAATTATTTTTCTCCCCATCGCTAAGTTTCTAAAAGAAATCAACAGAATGTGGCCTGACTCCCTCACTTGGTGTTTTGTGAGAAAAGAGCATCCAACCCTACCAGAGAGAAGGCATTTCTGTGTTGGGTGGTTGGGCCTCACCTGCACTGCCTTTTATGTGAGTAGATTAAAAGTGGCAATTTGAGGAAGCTCTGCCCACCTGTTTCCAGGGTTTGGTTCTACTGTAGTGTCTGATACTTCCTTGAAGAGAGATGCTCCTGTTAGTTATGTACAGCTTCTCCAGCCACGTCATTTGTAGTCTTATGTTTTAGCTCATCTGGATGGTTGGATGGACTCTCTCAGAGAACATACAGGTCTTTTAATTCTCCCTCTCCTTCTCCCTCACCTCCTATTGCTGAATCCTCAGGATGCCCTGCCATTTCTAAACCAAATCTTTCTCATCTGTTCACTTTCTTCCTATCCCTGCTACACTCGTTCAGACTGTTAGCCTGTAACATGTCTCTTCTATTTCTCTGCTTGCTGTCCCTCTCTCAACCTATTTGGACACAGCAATTACAATGGTCATTTAAAAAGAAATCTCAAGGGCAAGAGGGTAGGTAGAGGTAGAAGAGACTAAATGGGTGATAAATGGTGATGGAGGGAGACCTGACTTGCTTGGGGTCATGAACACATAGTACAGTATACAGATGATGTACTATAGAATTGTATACCTAAAACTGATACTATTTTATTAACCAATGTCACCCCAATAAACTCAATAAAAAATTATAAAAATTAAATCTCATATCATATCAACACCCCATTGAAGCCTTTCAGTGGTTTCTCTTTGTCTTGAGGATGAAATCCCTTACTTGCACATCAAACCCTTGCCCACCTTTCCTACCTTACCCCAGGTCTCTTTTTCTTCTTTGAGATCTAGCCTCAGACTTCACCTTTTTTGTTTTCCAAATGCTCTATGCCTTTACTTGGCTTTGGGTCTTTGACCATATTATTCTCTTTGCCCTGAATGCTCCCCTTTTATTCTGGCCTCTTTCTATGGTTACTTCCTCCACTCTTACTGCTTCACTTTACATCCAGGTAGACCTTCCCTGACTCCTGCACTCCCCTTGTGGTAACATCATCACACTTTTAAGCTCTGTGAAGAAAAAGGCTCTGTCTTATTCAGATATATATATATATATATATATATATATATATATATATATATATATATATATATATCCATTTGAACCTGGCACAGCACCCAGCGCAGAGTAGGTGCTCAATAAACATCTGTTATATGGAATTAAATTGGAAACAGTGAGAGCAAACGACAAGATGCGTTATACCAGTCCCCAATTTCTCCCTCAGAGTATGTGCTTTATCTAATCATCTTGCCAGTACTAAGGGGATCTCTTACCATGGAGCAGGAGAACTCAAAGTATAAAAATAACTACATTTGCAATAGGAAAGTGACTGACTCCAAAGCAGACCAGGAGAAATTCCCACAAGGTACAAAAGCTTTAGATTAGGATATAGGGAGATGTAATAGGAATAGATAAGGAGTGAAACTAAAGGGAGCAGAAAAGGTCTTTGAGCAGAAGGGAAAACAATCTGTAAGTTAAGAGGCTGATAGTGTGAGAATGATACATTTCAGGAGATTTCTGGAAAGGTGCTAAGATGATGGTTACCACACAGAAAGTAAAATAGCTCCCAAACATATGATTAAGCCTGGATGTGACACCATAGTCTACAGCACTCATCAGAAAAATCCAGAGGCTGGAAGGAGAGAAGCTTAGAGATTGGGAAATAAGGGGTTAGGAAAAAGAAAGTCCCTTTTCTAAGAATGAAGAGGGAATTCCTGTATTGGTTCTGTAAATGTCACCAAAGAGTGTGAAATTTGAGGTAAAAATATCTGGTTGAATCCCTAATTTTCTCTCTTATTCTACATCAATCACATGTCTTCATCAGATCACTAAAGCTCGCTGCACCTTGATGAGAAAACAGGAAGACAAAGGAACTAGAAAGTACTGACTATGTCACTTAAACATGTTGTTTAATTTCATGTACATAAGAAGTAGATTTATGACATTTATATCACAAATGAGAAAACTGAGGCTTAAGAAGATTAGGAAACAGACTGACATTTACATAAAGATTGGAACTCAAGTCTGTTGGCCTCAGAAGCTCACACACAACACACAATAGACAATAGTGACCAGAGAGGCAATGTGGTGGAGAGTGGAGCAATGGACTCTCAACCCCCAGTCCTGACTCTGCCACTTATGAGTTTTGTGGTCTTGGAAGTTCACATATCATCTCTGTCACTTGGCTTTCCTCTTCTCTAGAACAGTGCTGCCCACACCTGCCCAGGCTGCCTGTCTACTCCATACAAGCAGAGACAGTTCTAACACATGGGAATCATGACATGAGACAGGCTCAGGATTTGCCTATCTTTAAGTGCATGTCAAGCTCTGACATCTTCAATTACCTTTTCATCACAATCCTAATAGGAACTGAGTAAACATTTCACTTGGAAAATGAGTTTAAAAAGTACTGCTCTTGGAAAATGTGCTTCCTCATTTTCTTTCCCAGCTAAGCTACTGAATATAAAGAAGGTATGAGAAGCAAATGTGATGGAGTTGTGCAAGAACCCTGCGCAAGTAGAAGTGAGCATACCCATGGTTAGCCAGCATCTTTACCATAGACAGTCTTATTTAGTTCACATTTCCCAGTTTCCTTAAATTGAAACAACTCCCTCTGTTCTCCTTTAGATAAGGTTATCAGACACAATCAGAGTGTCATGAATTTCTTCTGTGTTCAAGGACTATCACTTTTACAACTCAAGACACCCAGAATAGACTCGTAAAGTCAAAAGTGTTACCTTTCTAAGGTTAACAAAGTCGTAAGGTTTTACCTATTATAAGAACTATCCTAGTATGAAGGTCAACACACAGAGTGCCATGCTCTGGGCAAAGAGCACGCCTTTGTGAAAGGTATGAAAACCTCTGTGTGTTCTCATTTAGAGCAAACCAACACCACGTGACTGAGTCCCCTGAGAATCCCATGGCACAGAGATGGAATGGCATAACATATGTCATTTCTGATCTGATTAAAATCCAACCTTCATAAATGTGGGCAAAAATCTGCTTATAGCTTAGAGGACATTAGCAGCCTTTTAATCTAATGAGCCTTGGGCCTTTCATTTGCTCTAATATGCCATGGTTGTGATGTGAGCTGTCACAATCAGAGTCTATTGATACCATTGTTTTTCCAGAAGGCATTTAATCCCCCTGCCATAAATGGGAATAAACTAATATGACTGAGTTCTTATTATGTATATTAAGTAAATCAATGCATTTAGTTTTGCATAAGCCTTATAATTCCCAAGAGGTAGTTACAGTAATCATTACTTTATAGGGTTCAGAGTGGTTAAAGAAATCTTGGAATTATGATCTGAACCAGTTCTGGCTGACTCAATAACTCCTGCCATTCTCACTGTAACCTACACATTTTTAAAATAAATAAATAAATTATGTTTTAATCCAAACAAAAGAGAATCAATTGTCATACTGCAAAAAGGAGCTACCAAATGCCCTGTCACTCTGGACGAGATTAAACAGCTAGAACAAAGATGAAAACATCAATCCTTTCAGCACATAAGGTAAAATAAAACACTGTGCCTGGCACCATGCCCTGTGGAGTCTGCAGAAGCAGCGGGCTCCGGATACACAGAGATACAATGGCAATAAGGTTATCTTGTGAGGAAATAACTATAAGTTAATATACAAAGGCTTAGTACAGATGTGAAGTAGACCAAAGTAAGAGAACGGTTTGCCGTCTAATAAACTCTATGATATCATTATGGAGAGTATTGATGCATCTAAAGAAATGATGTGTCAATCAGAAAGGAAGTTGGTCAGGAATAGAAGATGGATGGGGGGGGGAGGAAATAGGCCTCCTCTCTCCTCTCTCCCCAGGAGATAGCTTCTTGACCAGCAACCTTAGCGTTCTGGTACTATTAACAAGATGCACAAAGAGTGGGCAGCAGCAGCAAGCTCCCTGGCTACGGAAAACTGTTCAAGATGACCTAAATTCATTTCTTTCCCATTCCAAGCTCACCAAGCAATGTTCCATTTGTAAATTAGCTTCTCTACAGAAGGAGCAAGTGCAGATGAAGTGCAAATTATGCTGACAGGAGAGCTCAGGTCAACCTGAGATTTTAGTGCGTACTGTACTTTAGTCAACTGACATGGTTTTATGTATCAGTCTCCCGGAATCTGACTCATGTAGATCCGTGCCTGGGAGGAGAAGCCACTCTTGATGTGCTGACCAAGACTGCCCATCAGAATCAGGGCTCTGATTACAAGGCTGGGTCAAAGCCATGAAGAAGCCATCGTGATAAGACATCGAGTGAACTTTCTGCATCCCCAGTTGGCCTTTCCTACTTGCTGCCCCAATATCTCTGTGTGCACCTTCCAGTCAAACTGCAAACCTCTGTACAATCAAAGCAGCGTATGAATACAGAATCAGTCCTCGAGAAGGGACTAACTTTAATGTGGCATCATGAAAAAAGTATGGAAGTTAATATACAGAGACTAGAATTCATTAAATAACAGCTTTGCCACAAACTGCACGATGTTAGAAAAGCCACCATGTCCTCAAACCCCAAAACCCACACCTATAAACTGGAGAAAATATTGTCACCAAGATAAAGCCTTTCTGTTTTGTTCCCCTTCAAGGAAGCTGCCACATAAAATGTATGAAGCATAGATAACTGCAACTCTTTTTTTTTCTCCAAGGCAAACCCACAGAACTGTATCTCCAGATCGTGGGAGGTCAGTCTGGTGCTCGCCATCTGCCTGAGAGACCTCAGGCAAGCTGAGAAACTTCTGGGGTCTCTTACTTTGTCTGGAAAGGAAACTTTTACCAGCTTGTACAAAGGCCCTCCCAACTCTGAGGTCAGAGCTCTGGAGCAATCAGGATTTCATTGCTCATAACAGAGTATTTGCTTCTAATGCGTGGATTACTGCAATAGCTTTCTATCTGCTCTGCCCAAATTCAGTAAAGATCACTTCAAACCATCCCCATATGGTTCTCAGAGCAATCTGAATGAAACTTATATCTGACCATGGTAGGCACTTGCTAAGAAGCCTTCCATTGAGAGAACCCTTCTATTGCCTTCAGAATGAAGATGAACATTTTCTGCTTGGCATGCAATATATTTCACAGTCTGCCTCTTCACTTTTTTCTCACCTTGGTCTCCCATATCTGCTCCATATACATACTCCATGCTTTAGTCCTACTAAACTATATTCAGCTAAGGATGATTCCTAGGTATCTGGTGTTGATGCCTTGATACATGATAAGAATTCTCCTTTGAGGTAATTGTGAAACAGCTAGTTAGAAATGTAAGTAAGCAGATGTCATGGGAAGTTCTGGCTATAAGGATAAAATTTAAGTTCTGCCGACAAAAGTTGATGCCATGCAAGTGATAAAGATTGCCTAGGAAGATATACAGATGGCAAAGAGTAACAGACTGATGGTGGAATGTTGATCAAACACCAATATTTAAGAACTTTGTATTGTTTAGTCCAACTCATGAAAAATTTTACAATTTGAACAAGGGCAGAAAGACTGTGGGAAGATCATCTTCCCACACGTCAGTAATAACTTTGGTAGACAGAATGAATCATCTATTTATCAGAAAAAGAAAATGAGGCTTTAAGGGACCATAATCTTTTTTTTTTCCTTTTAAGTGAGAGGAGGGGAGATAGTGAGACAGACTCCTGCATGAACCAGGACTGGAATCCACCTGGCAACTCCGTCTGGGGTCATTTCTCAATCCATCAAGCTTTCCTCAACACCTGAGGCTGATTGCTCTCACCAACCAAGCTATTTCCAGTGCCGGGGATGACACTTGAACCAACTGAGTCACTGGCTGTGAGAGAGAAAGAGAGAGAGAAGGGGGAGAGGGAGGGGAAGAGAAGTAAATAGTTGCTTCTCGTGTGTGCCCTGACCAGGAATTGAACCAGGGACATTCATACACCAGACCAACACTCTACCCATCTAGCAAAATTACCAGGGCCAAGTGGCCATAATCACTTGAGAAAAGTGCCAAGACTGGTTAATAAGAAAGCTGAGATTTATATCTAGTCTTTTTTACTTTGAAGCCCATGATCATGAAATTACCCTCTCCTGCATAAGTCTGATGACATAAGATTTCTCCTCTTCTCTCTGACAAAAATAAAGGCAATAAACTAAATAAAGCACAATTTAAATACAGGAGTGATTATGATTGACAGTAAAAGGCCTATTAGACTTTCACTAATGAATTGGTTAATGGTGGTTCAAGTTTATTTAAGCTGTTTGTTTCAAGAAGGAGAAAATTAAGGAGTTATAGCTTAGAGTATTCTTATCCTCAGAGTCTGCATGCAAGCAGCTCCTGTGATAAATCATTATAAAGCTTAAAATTTAATATGCCTATAAACTGTCATTACCTTTAAAATGAAATAAAATAGTATTACATAGTTAAGGACAGGACTTCATTATAAAGTCATAATTCCACTTTTGATGAACATTAGGAATTTGTGAGCAAGATGTCGGGCATGCCCTGGCCAAATTTTCCCTTACTCCAAACAGAAAACCTGGTCAAATTTGCAATAAGCACTCTGTATCACACACTACATACCTTTGACTAACGAAAACACCCTTTAAATTTAATGTTGCTTAACTAATGTTTAAGCAAAACAAGCTATTTACACAATGTACATGCAGCAGGTGCTGTGGCTTATTCCCTTTCTTATTTATAGCCATTGCTTTCTCCAGCTCTGAATTTTTAATTGAATTTCCTCATTATTGTTATTTAGTACCTAATGTAATCTCTTGGGGGCACATAGGGAAACTGCCAAAACCTAACATGCAACAATTCGAGACTGTCTCTGACTGTGTTCTGAGCCAAGTCCTGGAAAATGCTCATGGGCTTGGGACGGACGCACACAGACATGTGTGTGCTTCCTCCCGTGGCATCTTGGTCTGTCCAAAAATGTTCTTTCAGGCACTCCTGCATCGTTCTATGTGAAGTCTTACAAATAAACAATTGCAAGATGCCATCCGCTCCAGTGGGAAGCCCGCTAAAAAGGATGATTCTCACAGGGAGTAAACACGAGGAAACTATTAGCCCCCTTGACAACTTGATTTGTTGAAATCAGGCTGCACCACATCCAGGGGCAACCTGTGTTTCCATAGTGGAAATCAAGGTAAGGGATGCAAGACATTTCTGTTACTCCCTTGCCATGCAGGTATGCTTTCCACCCTCTGCTTCTCTGGCTGATAAACCAAATACGATGTGGTTGCCCTTCCACTGAGCTGAAGGGTTGGTTCCCTTCTTAGCTTCCATTGTACCTCCCCACTTATTGTTAGAGAGGGGCAGAGAGGAGGGGCGAGGAATCCTGCACTAGAACTCTTCAGCAGGATGGAAAAGGAAGCGTTACAATTTCCTGGTGGAAAACACTGCTCCCTCTTCTTGCCATGAAACCTACAGGGTCACTGCCAGTTTGTATTGGCAGCCTCTACCCCAGGGAGGGACACAGGCTCACAGTGCTTCTCCTCACAGCCTCCAGGCTGAAATCTGGTGCCTAACAGGAAACACCTTTGCCACCTGAGACTTAAGCTCTCAGTTCCCCCCTTGCATTCTCCTATGTAAAATAAGGACAACACAGCGCACCACACGGGGTTATTTTCTTTTAAATGTGTGGATTTGTTCTATCTATCACATTAAAATTTAAAGCTAACCGAAAGAAAATAAAAAAAGCAATATCCAGGCAAAATATGAATTAAAATGCAAGGTACGGTCTCAAAAGAGAAAATTATCACAGATACTAGAGCATAAGCGCTTGTGAGAATGAGGTGTATGTTTGGCTCTGGGTTTCTTGGAATCTGGGTTATTTGTTAGTCCTCATTATCCATAAAGAGAACAGTAGATGCTAACAGAAATTTCTCACAAGGTCTTCATGTGGAGGGCACCAAGACATAGGGGGCACAGAGATGTGGAGGGCAGTAGTGGAGGATCAATGATTATCATGTGTAAAATTCCCTCGCAAATTAAAGCACTCTATTGTACGTGAGGCTTTTCGCCTCCGTAATGAACTTGGATATGTCCCGGAAGAATTTTACTACTAGTTGACAAAGGATGAAAAGATAATAGTTTGAGGACTGCTATGGTAGAAAAAAAGAAATAAGTAAACCAATGCTTTCTCACTACCTATTGGGAGAAAAGAATGAAGAACTCTTTAGGTTCTTAGGCCTCACGTCATTAAGTAACGCTCAATCAGACAAAGAGTCAGCTTCACCAGTGAGCGATGGCCCATCCAACCACTGCCACGAAACAAAAGGATTTCATTTGGAAAACCTTCCGAGACTAGAATTCTAACCCAGAGACCAGGAAGGGCCATGAGAATTTGAAAATGTGGTGGAATGTCAGAAATTGCACATGGGCTTCTTTTGGACATCCAAAATATTTGCATAAACAGACACCCCTCCCCACATTTATCTCCAAATTAAGCATCTCCAGGACACCAAAAGAGGCAAAAACAGGACCTCAACTTAGAAGAGTGGCAGGCATTGTTTGTTACTTTCCCAATAGCTATTGCTTCCCTTCTTCCCTGACAAGAGTACCCTGGTTTGTTATGGTAGGGATACAGATGCTTTTCTCAGAGAAAGTAGGTCCCCTACCTCACCATCAAAAGATGAAGCAGATTGGTTTAAACCAGGCATAGTAATTGAATCCCCTCCTCCAACTATTGGTCTTAGAATGACCAGGGAGCTCATAAGTTTGCTGTGAAGAGCTAGTCTAGCCTCATTTAGAAGAATTCTTTGTCCTTCCTTCTTCCTACAGCCTGGAATCAGAGTGTGATGCCTGAATGTGTAGGAGCCATATTATCACCATGAGGCAATGAACTTGAGGATGGAATCCAGCATGCTATGGATAGTGGAGCGAAAAAAGAAAGTACTCCCTGATGGCATCATTACACATTGGTAGCAGCCGTGGACTGCCTAGCTTGGAATTTCTTGACACGTAAGGGGAAAAAGCCCTATTTGCCTAAACTATTCCTGGAGGTTTCTACCACTTTCAACTGGAGGCGTTCCTAATATCTACAGGAAGAAAGCAGAGAGAGGAAAGACTATGTCAGAAGAAAAATGATTATATCAATAAAAAAGCAGCCCCTACTGTGTTCATTCAGACCTGAATGGAACAGGTGAGAACCTGTGAGGGATAATTTTGGACTGAGAATGGGATGTGGGGCAGAGAGAGGAGAATGGAATGTGGGCAGAGAGAGGAGGCTGGGTGTTCCCAGGCAGGGCCTAGGAGAGGGACAGGGTTGGGAGAGCACACAGGGGTGCCACTGTCACCACCCAGCTCTCCATTCTAATCTGTATTCACAGCCAACAGGGCTTTCACTTTATGGCTGCAACGTTCTCCTGTCTTCTGGGGGCCCAGTGGCCCTGGGAGCCTGCACAGCCAATGCCAGCTCCACCTGGCACTGTGCTTTACTCACCCTTTTTCGTCCACCAGCCTTCTCGTTATTCCCCCGATGTGATGCCCGTTTGCTCCTGGCTCTGGTTTAAAAGCCCACCCATCACCTTCACATGAACAATAAAATCATAAAAAACACCAAACAAAAGACAACGAGGGAGAAAACCATAAGGGAGGAGGAAGAACAAGGTAAGAATTTCTTTTGGCCTGCATCTCTCCAGCCTCCTCTCCAGGTGTGGGCCTTTTTCAAAATAGGCCAGGGCCACAAATAGAACAGGAGGTGGTCACGTGTCTGATGACCTTCTGTGCAGGTGGTTCTGGTCCCTCCGATGTGATGGGCAACCACATCCAGGTGGAAGCCAAGAAGAGATGCCACTCCTCTGAGGGTGGGGTCTGAGAGGAAAACCAGAAGGACAAGGGGTGATGCCTTCCCATCAGCTGACCTCCACCTAGGCTGGGAGCAACCTAGACATTCCTTCCTCCAACAGGGGAGCTGCCATCTTCAAGGACCAAGTTTGGGTGCATCAGATGCTAACCTTCTCCTGCAAGTTACACAGGAGGGACACCTGTGGCTGCTTTGGCTTCTGTGCTTTGCACAAGGAATGGCACATGGCAAATGTTCAGCAAACAGTGAATTGGGGAGTTAGAAGATGCTACAAAAGCATTAGCTATTGTATATGCTGCAGGTAGGGGGAGTATTGTGGTTGCAGTTGCTCTTACTCATGTAATTGTTGGTGGTAACAGATGGAATAAAAGACAATTCCCTCCTGAAAACCCCAAAGCTTAAAAATGAAGAAGTCCTTTAGTTTTGTCAAGCCGACACTGAGGCCTGGCTTTTCTCAGTCCAACGGGCTTCCCCCAGGGTGATAGTATCAGGTAGGGGAAGCCGCTACACTCAAGTCACTGTCACAAACGGATCCATCTCCCCTTTCCCTGCAGACTACCTGCCAGCCCCTAAGCAGCCCCTGATGACTTAACTGCCTGATAATGCCCTTTCCTCAGGGAAGACATGCTGCTCTTGATAGAAAGACAGTTTCAGTGATTAAATCCACAGCTGTCGTTTACAGCTAAGACTGGATTTCTGAAATTAATCTGAAAATATTCCCATCCCTATGCCCTTTTCTGATGCTTCCTTGTAAATTCTCTCTCTCCCTCACCTGAGGGTCTGGGTGGGTGGGTACTGGGGGCAAAGCTCTCAGAGGTACAGCTGTAGCTCCATCCCTTGAGGCAGTGGTTCTCAAAGTGTGTGCCAGGGAACATTGGTGCGCCCTATGGTATTCCAAAGATATATATGTGCCTGTTGGGGACCAAAAAACCAACAGGGTTTTTGGAGTTTAGATTTGGGGGGACAGAGGTATGGGGAATTGGCTGTAAGCTGAAAATCTACTCAACCCCAAACCTCACTTGCGTGATTAGTTTGCAAAAGGCTGGTAAACTGCGGTGCTGGATTGTTTACACTACCCCTTATGTTCCCCGGGAAGACTGGAGGCAAGTTTCTTCTATCCTTTGTTTGGTGTAAAGCTAAGATGATATGTATGGTGGGGGTTTTATGCACTCAACATAATTAAGAGTAAAAAGAGAGGAATTCTTCATTGTATTGATGAGGAAATGAGAGTTTGCCTTTCAAATATATGCCCAAACATTGAAGAAATTGCTAGGACACATCAGGCTCATGTTTCTCGTAAACACAAGAATGAAAAAACTTAACATATTCACGCCAGGATCTGCTGAATTTACTAAATCTTACTAACAATGTGTATATATATAAAATATAACGTTTTTGTCGTTTTTATTTTATTTTTAACCCCTCTTTTTTACAAATTCTAAAAAGCATAACTCAAAAATGTAACATAAAAGTGTTTTTTAATGTCAGAATAAATTTAATTTTGTCATATTTATTTCATTTAATTACCATAAAAGCACACTTGGACTTTATATTTTTCTTTAATATCTGACTTAATTATTATAATATATTTCTCAGAAATTTGTATATAGTGCACCTACAATTATTTGTAGGATTTTAAATACACCCCGACTTCAAAAAGTTTGAGAACCACTACCTTGAGGGTTGACCTACAATTTGAATGAGGGCACTTACCACTGGCAAAGGGCGTAGGTTGGGAGACCTAAAAATGGGCTAAGTAGAATTTTAGGGCTTACCCCAGGGATGCAGGCTAAGGCTCCAGAGAAACAATTCCATCATGATTTCCTATAGGGCATTCGTGAATTGTGCTGGACCCCTGGGTACCAAGGGGACAATTCAGCTTCCAGATTCCACACCACTCCTGCAGGTCCACATGGCCCCAGCAGAGTAAGTAATAGTTGGATTACTTCCTATTTGTTTTTATGCATCTTAATCCTTTGTAGAACAAATTGGGGATTAAGTGGGTAGGAGGCAGCTTGATAAACAGATAAAAGAAACATTCATCCTTATATCCTTAGTAACTTGACATAGTCAATATCACAGGTGCTCAATGCATTAAGGGATGAAAGGAAGGAAATGGGACCAAGGATGGAAGGAAAATCTAACAATGGCTGAATTTTACAAAATGCAAATTAGCTTAACTGTGCCTATAGTCTCAGCGGGTATACCCACCAGCCTCCCCACTGCACTGCACAGAGCAGCACCTCATCTGCCCCATCCCCTCCCTTGGTTTTCCTTTTCTCCAAAGCACATGTCTGACAAAATATACATAAATATATTCTGCTTTTCTGTTTCTCCCCACTAGTGTGTAAGCGTCATAAAGTGTGGGGGGGGGGAGCTTTGTTGATTTTTTCTCTGTGTTGCTAAAAGGATAGAATTCTCCTAGAAAATGAGAGGAATGCCTGGAACATAGTAGCTGTTTAATAAGTGAATATAAAATGTGTGAATGATTGAATGAGTGAACGGTGGTTGTTATTATTGTTATTGTTGTTATTATTGTTATTAGATTATAATTAGGAACTCTTAAGCTTTGTAAAATAGGACTAATATTACTATCTACCTTCCTGGGTTGTTGCAGGAGTAAATGAGATAGTGTCAAAAAAGCCTGGCACACAGTGCATGCCAAATAAAATGGTGGCCAACATTACCCTACCCCCATCTAATACTTGCCACCAAATAAGACAGTAATTCTCTGACTCTACAAATAAGAAAAATAAGGCTCAGAGAACCTACATAACTGGACTCAGGTAATGTAGTTAGTGAAAAAGAGATGGAGCTTTCCAATCAAGTTCTGCCTCCCCCCAAAGCCTATAGTCTATCCACCACATTGTACTTACTGTCTTTGAACTACATCCTGAACTCCAGGTAGCCAAGCAAAGCTTCAGATGGAGCAGGATGATGGGAACTGAAAACCCAAGAAAGCGTTTAGATAATTTCTAATTGATGCCTGGCAGCCTTCAGAAGAAGACACATGCATGTGTGTGTGCAGTAAACACCTGCATAGGTAGCTGAACAGGAGAAGGAGGAGTAGAGTGTCTTTCAATTTGCTCCCCGGGAAAAATCTGCAATGCTACACTGAAGTGTTGTGGGAACTCCCAGATAGGATGCAGCCATGTAAAGTGGCTGTTGGAAGGCCTGGGTTTGGGTCCATCTGGTTGTGATATTGGATAAGTCAGTTTTCCCCTCCAGACTATGACTTCCTCTTCTGTAAAAGTAGGGAACAGGGAAACTGACCACTAATGCAAACCTTCCAACTCTAACAGACTTTGCTGGGTGTTGTGGGAATAAATTAATTTAAGGATGTAAAATAATGTTGTCAACTCCTACTATGAATCCCTAATGTGAAAGTCCCATCTCTCCCTTAGAAAGAGGAGAGGAAGCATTCGCAGATCCACTGGGGAGCTGCTGCCTCTCTCGTTTGCCCTTGTGAAGTCAGCCTTTATGCTATGACTGACTGTACTCACTAGCCAAGAATTCACAGCATCATTTCTTATCCTGTGCTTTGTCTTGACCAAACTTGAACCACTTCTACTGTCTCCTGAACCTGAATTCTGCTTACCTCAAGCCTGAGCATGCGTACACATACACACACACACACACACACACACACACACACACACACACACTCACACACAGAATATGACCCCCCCCCTTTCAGTCTCTCCTGAGAATCAGCTGACCACAGTGAGACTCTTTTCCTGTCAGACTCAGTGGTGATTTTCTGCTGCCTGTACAGCACCCCTCCACAGATTCTGCCTCTGTGTTTGTGTCTTCCCTTACCCTAGGAAAGAAAAACCTTTTGTTCTGTTCTGTTCTAGTATGTGGTGCTTTCAGACCTTGTTGTTACAGCATTCTCCCTACTGCAATATCCCTTTTCCTCCTTTGCAATAATCCTTTTGAATGAGTCTCTCCTTACTAAGCCCAGATCTGCTTTTCTTTGACATTTCAAATGCTATGAATATAGGGCCTTTTTTCTAAATATATATCAAATTTACTCACTTAGTTTCACATCCATAATCACTGCCCTCTCCCAAATTTAGTCCACCACTGACTCTTTCCTAGAGAACTAATATTATAGCATCAACTCTTATCTCCCTCCAATCCACTTGCTATCCCGAGCTATAAAAAATAAATCATTGTCATGTAACTTCTCTGCTTACAGCTATTCAATACTCTGCTGCAGTCCTTAGGATAAATTCTAAATTAGTACCACATACTTTACAAGCAGAGGAATGTATGACCAAGTCTCTGCTTCCTACTCCACCTTCTCTCTCTCTCTGCTCCAACCCCACCAACCCATCTCCTGTTCCTGGGACTCTGACTTGTCATACTCCTTTTCATCCCTTGGCCTTTGCAACGGATTTCCTCCTGGCAGTCTACATCCATCATTGCCTGGTTACCTCTAACTTATTCTTCAAATATCAGTTCAAGCATCATTCTTCCAAGAAAATTATCCCTGATTCCCCAACTAGGCCTGGCCCTCCATACTTACCAAGTTTAGCAAAGTTTAAAAATTACTTGTTTAGTTGGTGATTATTTAATGCCTTTCTCCTCTTATTAAACTGTAAGCTCTATGATGCCAAGGATGGGTCAATATTTTGTGCACCATTGCACCCTTTGAATGCTAGCATGGTGCCTGGAATATTATGGGCAATAACTAATATTTGTTTTTTGTTTTGTTTTTCTTAAGTGAGAAGGAGTGAAGCAAAGAGACAGACTCCTGCATGTGCCCTGACCAAGATCTACCCAGCAAGCCCCCTACTGGGCAATTCTCTACTCATCTGGGGCCATTGCTCCATTGCTCAGCAACCAAGCTATTTTAGCACCTGAGGCAAGGCCATGGAGCCATCCTCAGTGCCCAGGGACAACTTGCTCCAGCTCAGCCATGGCTGCAGGAGGGGAAGAAAGAGAGAGAGAAGGAAGAGGGGGAGGGGTAGAGAAGAAGATGGTTGCTTCTCCTGGGTTCCCAGACCGGTAATCAAACCCGGGACATTCACATGCTAGGCCAACACTTTACCACTGCCATCCAGTCAGGACTATGAAATAATATTTGAATGAATATCATTTTAAATGACAGTGCAAAGAATACTGTAATATGCAAGATCTTCCTTCTCTATAGTATTATATATCTTTGAAATGTTGAGTCTTTGGATAAAATGACTTTACTGAGATATAATTGACATACAACACTGTATATGTTTAAGGTATACAGCATAATGACCTGACTTACATGTATTGTGAAAAATTATCCCAAATGCTTAGTTAACATCTATCATCACATATGGATACAAAAAAAAAAAATGTTTTTTCCTTGATGAGAACTCTAAGGATCTACTCTCTTAATAACTTTCAAATATACCATATAGCAGTATAACTATAGTCATCTGTTAAAATAGCTTTATTTTAACCTTGCATCCGAAACTGTGATTATTTTATCAGTTAAGTAATAGAAGGATAAATAAACCAGTAATCTAGAATGGTATTGGGTGTGTGTTTTCACTGATCTTAATAGACGCAGATACATGTTCTTTGGCTCTTTCTTAAGCCTGAAATTTTAAAATAATACCCTCATCCAATTTTGCAGAAGCTTCTCTAACTCCTCAGAGGAAAGTCTGACTGTGCTCATTGTTTCTAGGAGTAGAGAAATTGGAGCTCTATTCTTTTTTTTTATTTTTTTTCTTATTAATTTAAATGGGGTGACATTGATAAATCAGGGTACATATGTTCAGAGAAAACATCTTCTAGTTATTTTAACATTTGATTGTGTTTCATGCCCATCACCCAAAGCCATATTGTTTTCCATCACCTTCTATCTGGTTTTCTTTGTGCCCTTACCTTTACACTCCCCCAACCCTCCCTCTCCTTCCTCCCCCCCCACCTCCAGTAACCATCACACTCTTGTCCGTGTCTCTGAGTCTCATTTTTATGTCCCACCTATGTATGGATTCATATAGTTCTTAGTTTTTTCTGATTTACTTATTTCACTCTGTATAATGTTATCAAGGTCCATCCATGTTGTTGTAAATGATGCGATGTCATCATTTCTTATGGCTGAGTAGTACTCCATAGTATATATGTACCACATCTTCTTTATCCAATCATCTATTGAAGGACTTTCTGGTTGTTTCCATGTCTTGGCCACTGTGAACAATGCTGCAATGAACATGGGGCTGCATGTGTCTTTTCGTACCAATGTTTCTGAGTTTGGGGGTATATACCCAGTAGAGGAATTCCTGTGTCATATGGTAGCTCTATTTTTAATTTTTTGAGGAACCACCATACTTTCTTTCATAATGATTGTACTACTTTACATTCCTACCAACAGTGGATGAGATTTCCTTTTTCTCCACAGCCTCTCCAACATTTGTTATTACCTGACTTGTTGATAATAGCTAATCTAACAGGTGTGAGATGGTATCTTATTGTTTTGATTTGCATTTCTCTAATAGCTAATGAAGATGAGCATCTTTTCATATATCTGTTGGCCATTTGTATTTCTTCCTGGGAGAAGTGTCTGTTCATGTCCTCTTCCCATTTTTTTATTGGATTGTTTGCTTGTTTGTTGTTGAGTTTTATGAGTTCTTTCTATTTTGGATATTAGGCCCTTATCTGAGCTGTTGTTTGAAAATATCATCTCCCATTTATTTGGCTGTCTGTTTTGCTGTCAGTTTCTCTTGCCATGCAGAAGCTTCTTATTCTGATATAGTCCCATTCATTTATCTTTGCCTTCACTTCCCTTGCCTTTGGAGTCAAATTCATAAAGTGCTCTTTGTAACCAAGGTCCATGAGTTTAGTACCAATGTTTTCTTCTATGTAATTTATTGTTTCAGGTCTTATATTTAGGTCTTTGATCCATTTTGAATTAATTTTAGTACAAGGGGACAAACTGTAGTCAAGTTTCATTCTTTTGCATGTGGCTTTCCAGTTTTCCCAGCACCATTTGTTGAAGAGATTTTCTTTTCTCCGTTGTATGTTGTTGGCCCCTTTACCAAAAATTATTTGACCATATATATGTGGTTTTATTTCTGGTCTTTCTACTCTGTTCCATCAGTCTGAGTGTCTATTTTTCTGCCAGTATCATGCTGTTTTGATTGTCATGGCTCTATAATATAATTTGAAGTCAGGTATTATAATGCCCCAGCTTCATTCTTTTTCCTTAGGATTGCTTTGGCTATTGGGGTTTTTATGATTCCATATAAATCTGATGATTTTTTGATTCATTTATTTAAAAAATGACATTGGAATTTTGATGGGAATTGCATTAAATTTGTATATCACTTTGGGTAATATAGTCATTTTGACTATAATTTTGACTATATTTATTCTTCCTATCCAAGAAAAAGAAATATTTTTCCATTTCATTGTACCTTTTTCAATTTCCCGTAACAATTCTTTGTAGTTTTCATTATATAGGTCCTTTACATTCTTTGTTATGTTTATTCCTAGGTATTTCATTTTTTTTGTTGCAACCATGAAGGGGATTATTTTTTTTTTTTAGTTCGTTTTCTAATGTTTCATTGTTAGCATATAGGAAGGCTATGGACTTTTGTATATTAATTTTGTATCCTGTGACCTTACTGTATTGGTTTATTGTTTCTAGTAGTCTTTTTGTGGAGTCTTTTGGGTTTTCGATGTATAAGATCATATCATCTGCAAATAGTGACACCTTTACTTCTTCTTTACCAATATGAATGCCTTTTATTTCTTTTTCTTGTCCTAACTGACCTCTCAGCCCATTCTCTTTCCCCCTCATCTTCAACCTCAAATCAATTGTGCATTTAAACAAGGTTATTCATACAAGACTAAGAATGGGATCTTATTTGAATGGACTTCATGTGCAACCCATATACCCGGAGACAGATACCTATCCCTAGGGTAATCTTGAGCTCCCTGAAGATGAGAGACATCTTTTAACCTTTGTTTCCTTTGTTCTTATCATGGTGACTATCACATGATAGGGTCTCAATCAACATCTAGTAAAAGGCTGTATACCATAGTAGTAATAAGTGGTTTTCTGCTAACACCCTATAACAATAGTCTTACTCTCTCATGATATACCTTCTACCATCTCCTAAATCAATTTCTCCTTTCCTTCATACTCATGGTATCCTAATTCAATATAGTTGCCTTCTGACAAAATGACAGAAAAACTTTTGGTCAGGAAAGGTTTCTCTTTGGAGAGAAGACAAGTTATTAAACCTTATCAATTTAACTAGTAGTCTCTGTTGCTTCTGACTACTCTAAATTGGGTCTTGTAGTACTGATGTCTTGACATTAGCGAACTCTGCTTGGATAATCATGCTCCTTTCTTAGAAAATTATATTTGAAATAAACACATATACTAGGTTTCCCTTCAGGAAATTTTTGGCTGTGAGCATAAAATATAAACCTAGAGTAAGGTGATCTGCATAGGGCTATGGGAATGTAGAATACATGGGTGATAAAAAGATTTGTTAAGTCTTTAGATGAAAAAATTGAGGGTACCTACACCCTGAACCTACCTCCATCAACAAATGTGTTGAGTACATTCTATAAGCCAAGCACTGGACAGTGGAGAAGGCATAGTCATTCCTAGAGCATGCAATCTAATGGGTAAAGTATGTAATTCAAAAAAATAAATAACTAAAAGCAGAGGAACAGATACAAAAGGAACATAATTAAAAGGTCCAGTACCAGAGCACCAGTACCAAAGTTATTAGCCTGAATATCAAAACCCTAAGCAGTAAAGATTCCTCAGAGACTCAAGCAGGAAAAGAATCCCTGACTTAAAAGTAGTTCAGCTGATAAACTTCTGGAACTGACCCTTCCTTGTCTTAGGCTTCATCTCTTCAAGCACTTTTGCAATGGTGGCCATAAGCATATTCTGCATTAAAATCGGAGCTAGTTTCTTATCTGGCCTAGGAGACAATCTGTGAAGCAAGGTATACATTCCTTGAGATGGAATAAGTTGAAGTATCAATGGAAAGATAGGTTAGAATCAAAAAGTAGAGCTAGATCAGAGAGAATACTGGGCTAGTCAAAAAGGCTCTGATGTCCTCTGAAGCCTTTTTGGTTGGAAAAGGATGTTGTGATATCTTATCACACCAATATGGAGGTACAGTGTGGAGAACCTAACAGAAAGAACCAAGAATTAATTTGTCTTCTTTGATCAACCACTGATTATTAGTGAAAATAAAACATCAAATGCTCTATAATAATAAGCTTTACCCTTTTTCATGATTCTTTACACCTCTCCTATTTTTGAACTATACACCCACACCCTTTGCCTGTCACTCTGTAGTACTTCTACTAGAGTAGGTAGTGTATTAATCCACCCCACAATGGGCTTGGCACCATGACTCGCTTTGACTCAAAGAATGTGAAGAGAAGTGACAATGCGCCAGATGCAGAATAAGGTCTCAGGAGGTGTTGAAATGTTTCCAAGTTCCCTCCTACCCTCCTGCCATTTTCCAAGAGAAGACAATTCCCTGGGTAGTTTCTGGCCCAAGGAAAATTATATGAAGCAGATCCTCATATAATTTCCAAACCTGAAGCTATGTCCAGCCATTTCACTAGGAGGACAGCCACCCCAAACTATCCACACATCTATCGGAATAAAATTTAAAGGTCGCTTCTTGCAAGCGACTTAATTTTGAAGTGGGCTGTTAATGCTATTGAGGCAATAATTGGTAAATATAGCTATTGTGATGTCATTAAAAATCATATTTTTGAAGATTTTAATCAAGATTTGAGGCAAAGACATATTTCTTAATTGAAATTATGGTATATTTATAAAATCATCACAAATTAAATTTATGATATAATTCTACCTAAAAAACACTCAGGACAGAAAAATTACTTTAAAATGACATAAAAATATTTTTATATATACACTGCTCAAAGGAATAGCGATAAACCATGTCAATATATTGATAATAACTGTTTCTACTTGTTATTATTATCAGTAACTTTAGCTTTTTTGTTGTTTGCCATAGAATAGTTGCTCAATTAACATCAGTTAAATAAAAAGTTGAATTAATAAATTTCCACATTTTCCAAATTTTCTACAGTGAACATATATTGCTTTTGTAATCATAAAACAATCAATGTTTATTTTTTAAAAATGGAGATCCATGACTAACACATTGGTGCAAACCCACTGATGACAGTTCTTTATGGGGCTTCTTCCCAACAGTGGTAAACACTATAACAGAGCTATAACCCAGAGACTGGTTTATTGAGTAGCATTTTATGAAAACAGAATAACAGTCCTATCGGAGTCAAGATTCATTATATCAATTGCTCCACCAAAGAAAGCCCCGAGGAGCACCAACCCTTCTGGAGGGAAAAGAAATGGGATGGGCCACACATGTTCTACACATAGAAAAGAAATGATTGGGGGCAAGAAAGGAAGGAAGCTGAAAGAAAGGCGAGGAAGAAGAGAGAAGATTAAATAGAAAGGGAGAGAGAAAGGGGAATGGAAATTTACACAGAAGACCTTCTGTTCAGCTCCTTTAAGAGCAGACACCTGCTCATCATCATGGCACCGCCATCTACCCTGGTGTTATAGAAAGCCTCAGGGAATCCAACACCAGGCAGAGACGGGCGCTTTCTCAGCAGCCAAGGTGTTTCCTGAAGTAGGAATGACCCCCAGTGCACTGCTCTGCATTCTCTACTTATATTTTAGCCACCTGGTTTTATAGTCATTTTTCACTCTGGCCAATACCCATTGTCATTCATCATAGTTGAAAAGGAGATGGCTTCCAGACTAAACAGTGTGCTTTCAGAGGCCTCAGAGGCCTGTCCTTCCCTTTTAACAGCCACCACTAATCTAAAGAGCCCTAGACACCAGCCCACATTTTATAGCAGCCCCCCCCCCAATCATTCAGAATAAACAGGGTCAATTTCATCACTCTGGGAGGGAACTGACCACAAAATGGTAGACACTATTGCTGATACAAACCTAAAATATAGATAGAGAAAGGAAGAAAGAACTGTGTGGGGTTGGTCAGAAAGAAATAATAGAGAGGATAAAAGAGGATAAAGAAAAGTGAGGGGAGAAGTTACAGAGGATAGGGAAGAAACAAGGGAAAAGACAGTGGGAGGGAGGAAAAGGCTATCACCCAGTGGGAGCTCTTCTCATCCAGAGAGCAGCGAGGTCAGCATCACTGTTTCAAATGGTGCGGGTGCAATCGGAGAAATCCGCTAGAGCTGCCTGTCACATAGAGTCAAATGCAGAGACAGAGATTGAATCTTTATGCGCGCTTTATTCAGATGTCCGGTGATCTAAGAAGATGGCAGGTTATTTTTCCCAACAAAAACCATCTTAAGGTCTCATCTCAGCTGGTGTTTTTATAAGATCATCTCAGTTGGTGTTTTTATAAGAAAAAGTAAGGGGTGAGTGAGGGGTTTGGAGTTCAAAGGTCGTTTCTGGAGTCAGGGTTCAGGGAAGAAGGTTGATTGCTCCTAAGCCTCCTGGAGATAGGGTCCACACTATGATTGCTTGCAGCTCTTCTGACAAACAAATGGTTTTAATTGCTTGTAGGCCTCCTGAAACAACAGCTATTTTTACATGTGTCAATCCCTAAACCTCTCTCAAGACTTAAAACTTAAGCGTTGAGTACTAAGTCTGTTGAATACAACTAAAGCTAAAAATTTAAACTCAATAGTTCCCCTGTCAGAAGTGCCTGCCCAGGTGCAGAAGCCTGGTTCTCCTTCCAGCCAAGTTTCATCCTTTCCATGTTTGTCCATCTGTGCACTTGAAGCAACACAGAGGCTAGGCCCCAGCCAAAGGAGCTCCTGGATGATTTTTCTCTAGGCCCGTCCTACCTCTACCCACCTGAAAATCCTAACCTGTGTGAGTGTGAGTGTGTGTGTGTGTGTGTGTGTGTGTGTGTGGTGATAGTGGAGGGATGTTCAGGCACCAAATTTCTCCAGAACTGTCAGATGATAAACCAAAATTCTAATTTCTGTATAATAAATCTTAGTGTTAGTCCCACCCCTTCTGGCTTTCATTCATATATTCACTGCTTTCCTCCGCAGACAATGATTGAGCTCATTTATTTGTCGTTGGCGCTGGGATGTTTGATACGGGCATGATGGCTCACACTGTCCAGTGTAGGAGACAGACAAGCAAAACAAAATTCAGAGAGGTCCAGTTTTATGGTTGAAGAATGTGTATGTGCATGTGTGTGTGTGTGTGTGTGTGTGTGGACACGCACATGTGTGGACACGTGGGTATGGATATAGGTGTGACTTAGGGTGAGTGGTGAGCCTGAATACATTTTAACAGAGGAAAGTTTGTGTTCCTAGTCCTGAACTGCACCCATTTAATGCTTTTCTAGACTGGTCCCATGAAGCTTGAGAGCTCCTTTCCTTTACTCAGGATCCAAGAATGTGGACAAGAAGATGTGAAAACATCCTGACTGCTTTTCTAAATCTTAAATTTCCTCCAAACAGGCAGATTCCATGTCTGCTTACTCCTTAGGTCCACCCCCTGAAAGTCCTGAAGCACAGAGAATGAACAGGGTTAGAAGATAAACAAAAATGCCTCTCCATTTCTCACAGCTCTCTCTCCCTCCCAAAGTGCCTAATCCCCCCTCTAAGACCTCTCACTTAAGGAAGAGCAACATATAATAGAAAATCTGGTAGGCTGGGTTTTCAAAAATCCTACCACTACTATATGTGACTAGGGAAAGTTATTTAATCTTTCTAAACCTTGCTTTGATTATGATAAAAATATGAATGATACCACATACTTTATAAGCTTATTCTAAAATTTAAATTAGAATAATAATACTTCTTCCATGTCATCAATACTTAAAAGTTACTGGTGTTGTGCTGAGATTTTTACATTATCATCTTATTTATGCCTCACAAAAACCTCCATAGGCTTGTCTTATAGCTCTGACAACAGAGCTCACACCCAATACTGTACAGTAATCAGGGACAGATTTGTTACCAGCAAAGCAATGAGACCTTGATTCTTGCCTTCTTCAGAGAAAGAACTCAATCAAGAGACAAAGTGCAGAAAATTAAGGAAGAATTTATCATCCCTATGGGAAGAAATTAAGAGGGAAGTGGACCCTATAGGTGTGGCCAGGAAGAGCTGCAACTGGCCCCTGATCCCCTGGTTACAAGTCTCCTGTGAGGTCCCTTAGAGTTTAATAGGAAAAGAGACAAAAAAACCATCTGAGGGAAAACAGAAGGGGAGAGGGAGAGGAGGAGGAGGGATGGGAGAAGGCGTGGCATGCTCCCAGAAGGGAGATGAGCTGGGTCCACTGTCCTAAGGGCTTTTAAGTGAAGATCTTATGGGAAGTCTCAGGGGAGGATCTCAATAGAATATTCATCAGCTCTACAGGTGTATTCTTTTTAGAGTCCTGATCTTCACTGATGGGTTGGCACAGGGCAGGGGTCATTAGTCAGTGCAGCTGGTCCTGAGATCAGCCCTTGCTTGTCTGGTTTTGCCGCTTTTCTAGGCCCAGAGCTGAAACATAACTGAGGCCTCAATATTATCTCTAGGGCTTAATTTTTAAGAGGGCTGTCATGCACAGGCTTATATGGTGGTCCTTTGGGGCTATTTATCTGTCCCTTGTTCTTTCTCCCTCTAAAGGTGGTCTAACCTGCATGACTACCAATATGCTAGTGGAGGAAAGGTTACCCTGGGGGCAAGACCCTTATTTTCCCAGTTTGCCCATTGCTAGACACCTGGGGCTTTCTGTCCCGGTGACCTTCTGTGCCTAACCTACAGTCCTTGCTCTGTTCATGTCTGTCTAACTGCCTACCACAGAATTAGGATCCATATCCAGCTCTGTCTGACTCCAAAGCTCCGGCATGTCGTGTTAAGCACCAAACTATACATGGCACATAGTAGGTACTCAATAACTACGAATTCTCCTTTTATAGCCCCTTATGTGTGATTTTAGTGGCTTTGATAACCTTCGTACAACCCTACACTCCCTCCAAAGCTGCCTTTCAGTGGTTCCTCCCTTCTTGGAAATGATTAGGAATCTGGATATTCAGACCACTTCTTTAACCATCTCTCTTTAAACAGATGTGTTGATAATGTAAGGTTTGGGTAATGAGATTCTCCAGGCCATAAGCTGCTAACTGTGAGTTAAGTGCCTAGCCTATTTGCAATAAATAAAGGGACAATTACATATAAGGAAAGATCACAAGAGTCCACTGAGCTTGTTCAGAAAGGTCCTCAGTTGTGCTTAACAAGCATCCCATAGTCAACCAGGTAGAAAGACAACCCTACCTGGGCACAAAGGCACAAAGCTAGAGCACCTCCTGGCGGTACTTTAGAATAGAAGGCTCTGGGCCAGGATTCAAAAAACAGGTTTAGTAGAGAATATGAAAAAAGAGTCAATGTTCCCACAGAGTCCAGACAGTATTTTAGGGATTTTGTCAAGGGTGTTCATGTATCAGCTATTTGGTTAGACTCAAACCTCAGAGATCCTTTTCCAGCTGTAAATATGAATCTGTAAATTTTGATAAAAGTCACCCCTACCCCCAATAAACGTTTTTATCATCTGTACAGCTAACAGGACTCTTACTCATTAATCTCCTCTCCTTTCACTTCTGCTCACAGCATGAGCTTGACCTTCTGGATTTGCGGAGTACACAACTCCATTTTACCATGGCTGGAGAAGCTGAATTGCTCGTGAAAGAAGTGTTGTCATTACAGAGTGAGAAACAGGGGAGGGGGCAGAGGCAGCCAGCTGGAGGCGGGTCCCTGTGAGCCACAGACTGCTGCCACATGTGGTGACATTAAAAGCCGGCTACTATCTTCAGACCCAGAAAGGAAGACTTCAGGGGTAAGGGAGAATTCAACTAAACAAACATCAGAGCCTTTATCTGTCCTTTACAATGTTGCTGATAGAGATAAAGAACGTGCTGGCCTTAGCTGGTGTCAATATGTGGCCCTGGGAGACCCTCTGGAAATACCAGTGGGCCACCGTGGGAAGCTCAGAGAAGGGCCTGCAGAGAAGATTGCAATCAGAAAGGCACAGGGCTTTCTCCCTCTGGGGAAACTGAAAGGGGACGTGTGCTCATGCCACGGATTTCAGAGGTTTCTGATTTACAAGACTCTCAGAAGGCTCTGTTGGGGTTTGTCATTTTGATGACAATGCCTTGCTGTAAAGGTTAAACATACTAAGAAGCATGAAATGATCTTCCCCAAGAAAGATTGCATCTCCTCACCAGGGAAATAGCTGTCCAATAGCCCACAGAACGGGGCCTTTCAAGAGCCATTTAAGCCCAGGGTTCCAGCCCCAATGCCAGATGCACTTGTCACTCCAAAACCCTCTCTGCTGGACTGGATTTACTGGTCCTTTCTGGGGTAAGATGGGATAGTAATTAAAAAAGAAGGAAAGAAAAATGAATACATGCCTTTCCCCTTCCTGTTTCTTCTTTCTAAATCAATAGACATTTCAAATAAAATTTACCAACAAAAACAAATGACCAGAGATTAACCAAATGTCTTTGCCATAATGCCACGATTCTAATGCTTAATAGGTGATGGGCACATGAACATATTTTTACAAAATATACACAGATACTGCTTGTGTATATTTCTTTGAAACTATCAACTGTAGGGGGACCAAAATGAAGGACTAAAACATTATATTCTCTGGGAAGCTCATTTCTTATATGGAGGCCTCATTTTCTTATCTAAAATTGACGGTAGTGGTTGTGCTTGATAATATCTGAGCCTCTGGCTATTTAATTTTACAATCCTTTATCCTCTGTTTTCCTTGAGTCAATCCAGTTTTAGGTTTTGAGTTTGGGCCTTCTATTCCACATGTCTTCTGTTCCTTCCTCTCAGTGATCCCAGATTGAATCAAAACAGAACCCATGATAAAATTAAGTGGAAAATCATGTCAGAGACTAGACTGTACACATGCACTCTATGCATACACAGGTACACAACACTGGGTGGCATTGCTATAAACTCCTAATGAGAGACCAGAATACAGAAAAATTAAAACTATAATTTTTCTATCTCTAAAAAATCATAATCTTGTAACTTAATCTCAAATATGGCACTTTAACAAGAGAGAGAGAAATTTTTTTCAACCAAATACAGGGTGGGCAAAATGTAGGTTTACAGTGTGAGTATGTAAAACACAGAGTTTATTCTTGTATTATTATTTATTATTATATTATTTTCCATACAAACAACTATAAACCTACTTTTGCTCAATGCTGTATATAAAAATCTCAGTTGAGATCATCACAGACCATTTTAACATAATTCTTCAAAATCTGGGGTTATACCAGAGTCATGTCTTGATTCCAACTACAAACCGTTTGAAGTATGGACAAAAGCATGCTTCAGTATTGTTCCATTTTTGCCTTCCCTATGATACCTTCCTTCTTGTGTCATACATTTAAATACAGTGTGTCCATAAAGTCATGGTGCACTTTTGACCCGTCACAGGTCAAAAGTGCACCATGACTTTACGGACACACTGTATAGTAATCCTATCTAGGTCACTTCCACAATACAAGAAAAAAAAATTGAATAAAAACTCTATCTAGTCAGAGAACTTTTTCGTTCTTGTATTGTTGAATTCTTGATACAGAAGGGGCATGTTGGCTTATTAGCTATGAGAGCACATTATACACTTTGACTTTATAACAGAGGGATCCAACAGGCCAATTAAGCAGCCAATGTTGACATTCTCAGTGGTAAATATGAAAACTAAGGCACACAGAGAAAATAAATCACATATATTTGGAGTGGGACTGGTATATATAGGTGACTCCTAGCTATATCCCCTGTTATCTCACTCTTCCCTAGTCCCCCCAAGAATTTTCAATTCACTTGAGATGGCTGAGTAGTAGAAGGAAGAAACAACAGGACTCTATAGCCAAATTCTTGCTCTAATCCAGTCTGGGCCATTCTTTAGCTGAGTACAACAGGCTAGTAAATTCTATCAACACTGCTCCTTAAATCATATTAGACGTGTCCCCAAAACATGATCTCCATTCTCTCTACCGCAGTGAGGGCTCTTATTTTTCCTTCCCAAAATACTACAATGCAAAATGAACTAATACACATTAGTCTATTAGCCTGGTGCCTCCCACATCCCACACATCCTCTATCATGCTGATCCGGCCTGTGGTCCTGCTGATAAAAATGCCTTGCTTCCTAGATGATAATATCTCAACTTGTTGGGAGAGCAAACAAGGTGCTCCACAGCTCCACTCTAGCCACACCTTCAAAAACATCCCCTCAACCTCCCTGTCCTCAATTCCCAAGTCTTAGACTCCATCCACAAGGAAAACTTCCTGTTGACCGAAGTCACCTCTGCATCTCTGTTCCTTCTACCCAGAATACTTTTACTTACCTGGTCTACCAGGTAACTAACTCCACCAAACCTCAGCTCTAGTATTGGGGACCGAATAAATAAACAGGGTACTTTTGCAATCTGGACAGAGGTGCTGAGCCCAAACCCCACCTCATTTGCCTAGTTAACAAAGAGCTACACCTGATTCTCATTTGTCTCACCCATGTTCTCCAGAGGAGGCTGGAAGCCAGTTTTTTATTAGTGTAAAATAGATCTGGATGTTATGGTGGGGGTCGTCTTTGAGTTACCTTGGAAACTTAATTGAATTGCTGATGGACCACATTTTTTCTATGAATAAAAGTGGATGTGTTTCTGGGAGCAGGCACGTTATAGCTAAGGGAAAGTCGAGACTGTTTTGCTGTGGCATCCTCCTGAACCCGTGTGTGTGTGTGTGTGTGTGTGTGTGTGTGTGTGTGTGTGTGTGTGTGTGTATCTTTAAGTCCCAGTCTATCAATTATTTCAATTCCATACCTTTTTCCATTTGAAGACCCCATAATAGATTTGTCGTGGCTGGACTGTGACACTCTAATGTCACCCAATCTGTGATGCCATCCTTGATATTTCTTCCTACATTTGCATCCCACCTTTCTCAGATATCAGAATCAATTGACATGTTTATGAGGAGTTTCACAATCTATGCCTTGGTATCCCAAGGGCCCAACATTGCCCCTATCATACAGCACTCAATAGGTGCTTTGAAATGAATGAGTTGGACCCTTAATTTCTTCACCTAGAAAGTGATAATATGCAGCCTGCAGAGTGGATGTGAGGGTTAAATGGCCCAGTGTATATTCCAAAATTTCCATAGAGCAGGCTCTTAATTTCTCTCAATAAACAGATCTTTTAACTTTCCTTTCCTCTTAATCCATACGGGAGCAAGGGAGAATTTATCTATCTGTGGAAAGATTCACAGAGCCAGAGATGCTAGAAAAGGCTAGGACAACCCCCTTTTGTTGTGTTTTGAAACACTTGTTTCTCATAATTTAGCAACATCTCAATTTATTGCATCCATAATGGGCAGATGTCTGCTAGCAATTAAACAGCTTTTAGCAAAGGCGGCAATAAAGGTACAGAGCAACAATATAAATTGCTGCTGGGTCTCTGCATCTGACAGAACCACAGCCAAACAGCAGGTGTGACGCAGTTTCTAAGCAGTTGTCATGCGCTGCCCCAAAGCGCTGACCCTCCCTTTTTCAGGTGGAATACAGGCCAAGCTGGAGATTTTTCAAAGATCTACAAAGCCCCAAACCTTTCCTTCTGAGACCCCTGGAACTTTAAGACTCCAAAAAAATAGAATCTCCTTCCCTGAACCTATTCTTTGGAGTGACAGGAGCCACTGTGATCACATGCATCTCAGACCCTGACATCGAGGAATAATGCTAGCAAGAGTCCATGGACTAGGGAACAATTTCTCAGGACCACAGTATCCTGGACCTGAGAAAAGAGAAACTAGGAAGGCAGGAAGAGAAAAAATAAGAGTCTGAATCTGAGCACTGCTATGGTCCTCACCAGAGATATATCTGTATAACTTAAGCATCAATTGATCAGAAAAAATGAGAAAACATTGGCTGATGTTGAAGAATTGTGTACATCTTAGAAAGTCCCTTTTCTGATACATGCCATTTATCATCAGAAAGGGGTGAAAAAGATATACAGAAAAGAACACAGCCTTTAAATGCTCTTAAGAAATCCAAGGTTATATTCATTAATCCATCAATTAAACTTCTAGATCATGGGCCTGAAGTATTCCCAGTACATTGAGGTGTTCATGTTCTTAGATGAATGAACCAGAGAGGTGATAACTTCAATGCAGTGCTAATATAACTAAACCCAGACAGTGTGCAGACTGCAAGGAACAAGGATTCACATTCCCATCCCGCCCTTCACTTACCTTTACCCTTTGTCACGGGATAAGGAGAGGCACTGCCAAGCTGATGACATTTGAGGATCACAGAGTTTAGAACTGAAAGGGCCCTAAGAGAGCATGAAACCCAATTGCCTCATTTTAATTTTTACATAACAGGGATGCCAGAGGATCCAAGTAAGCATCTCAAGGTCACATATTTAAATAAAGGGCCTGGCCATCCCTGGGGAGTGGGGTAGACCCTCAGTGGTACTGGAGCTACTGAAAGCAACGAGGATTTTTATATAGGGTATTGGAGGCCAGGGTTTCTTGTGTTCCCACACCAGTGTGTCAGTCTGAGAAGACTCCAGTGGATCTAACCATAATTTTATAAAGTGGTAGATCACATTGGACATATTTTGCTAATTATCTTTTTCTTTCCTATAATTTTTTCCTGAGCCACTGCCCTTGGTAGATTGCATTACAACTTGCAGATTACTTCTAGATCCCCTCCACTTGACTGTGAGTCCATCAAAGAACTGAAACCATATCTTCTATAAAATTGTATCCTCACAACTTGGCTCACCAAGCCTGGGACAGAGAAGAGCTAAATACCTATTTACTGAATTGCAATGTGAACACTGGAAGTTAATTTAAAAAAAGTTCAGAGCTTCATTTCCTATAGTTTAAGGGACCAAAAGCCACTGAAACTAAAGCTACTGAAGGTAGAAATGTGTGGACTATGTAGACATTTTAATAATCTAAGTTTAATACACTAAGGAAAGCACAAAATTAACTTGAGTTTTTCATAATCATCTGACATGCCATGCAGTGGTCCAAGGAAGAGATCAGTATAGATTGACCTAAAATAATGGTGGTGGAAAGAGAGAGAAGTGGGCAGATGCAGGATAGGTTTACATGAAGCATCAACAGGAATTTGCTGAGACAGACTGAATGGGATGAGAGAGAAATCAAGGAAAACCCCAAGGACAGTGGTGATGTCATTTACTGATATAGGGAAAACTAAAAGTAAAAAATCTAATGTAGGGAAGAGGAACTCAAGTTCCTTATTTCAACATTGTGATTAAAATACTTATCAGGTATCCAAATGAAGATGTCAAATAGACAACTGGATATAGATATCTGGAATTCCAGGGACAATTCCAGGGTACAGATCTTGGCATACTCGTGACCTTTGACATCATGGCAATGGGTAAGGGCACCAAGGTTCACTTAAAGACCAAAAAGAAACCCAGTACAGAGAACTAGGACCTTCCAATATTTAATAACCATATAGCACATAATAGCACAGTGCTAGGGACTGTGGAAAAACAAAGACATTTGATGTACTGTTTTCCCTCAATGACCTTATAATATAAACTCTTTTAAATATATAAGAAATAAAGACTACTCAATGGAATGGAAAGTGCAATGGATTAGGAGCCAGAAATCATGAATTTTAACCATTCTTCAGCTATTCCAAGTTAAAGTCATGTTAACTTCTTAGGCCTTCCAATTTCTTACCTCCTGATACAAGGACTAGATATCGTGAATGATATTTTATGATGTCATGATTTCCACGGGACAACCCAATGACACATTGCAGCCTCATCTAAAGGTGGTGCCCACCATTCCCAGGCAGAATTGCTGCTGCCGCTGCTGCTGCTGCTACAGGGGCACACAGCAGCCACCAGATGGGCTGGCTGAAAGGAAAGGCCCTGAGCTGGAAGGGGAGCAGCGGTTGCCTGCCCTCTTTCCCTGTTGGAACACGGGTCATTTGTGAGAACTCAAAATATCTTTCATTCTTGGTTTTCAGCTGGTGTTGATATCAGATGAATGGAATCCTGGGGAACAGTGAGGAGAGCAGAGTTGCCATCTCCATCACATTTCCTTGGTTCTACAAATTAATATTCTCAAAGACATCGAATTTCTTTGAGCCCAGAAAATGTTTCCTTCTATCAGACAGAGGTAGTTCCACATGGCTGAACATTATTATAGAACATGGCTATATGGGGCCGGGTGCCCTAAGCTTACCCTTGGAAGCATGAAAGAGCATGCTTTGTGTGTTTATGTGCATACACACACACACACACACACACACACACACACACGAGTGATCCTTCATATCTATTCTAGGTGACTGCCCACCTGGACAGAGCTGACAGGTGAACTGAATGAGGCCAATCAGGTTCTCTTTCTGGAACATGTAAACTCTGGATGGAAAAATCGAGAACCTGGAGGTCAGGAGAGATGAATCCCTTCAATCGCAGTACCTCAGGGTCCCTGGAGTGCTCTGCTTCCCTTTGTAAGATGTAATTAGTAAGATCTTCATTTGATTACTACCTCTCTAGGTAATCATGCAGCAAATTCTCTTATTTGACTCTGTTAGCCACTGTAGAACTTGTAATTTGAAACAAAAGAACCTTACCTAGTATTTCGTATCCCCATTTTGCAGATAAGGGAACAGACTTAGAAGAAACAAGAGAGAAAGTTGTAAATCATCCAGCTAGTAAATGACAGAACCAACAAAGGAATCAAGCTCTGACTCAAAGATCCATGCCACTAACTGCTAGGCAATCTTGACTCAAGGTATTGCACTGTAGGTTATTTATCCTATCATAGAGATGGACTTGTGCTGAATCCTACTTTCTTTCTTGCTAACTAAATTATAGCATACATTCAGAAAAAGCCATCCCGGGAAGAGAATAGATTCTGTAGTGGCCTCAAATTGAAGCTCAATGATCAACAAATAAATTTATAGCCTTGAAAGTTGACTCCTACCAAGGGAACTAAACAGTTTGGCCACACTGACAGGGAGAAGATGCCTATGTTGGTCCAAGACAATTGATCTTCTCTTCTTATGACAGACAAGCCAGAATGTTTGCTGTATACAACAGGACTTCGCATGAAGGCAGGTGGCCTTCCAGTAGATTAAAGCATTTCAACCAAACTGAATGCCATTCATTAGCTAAAACAGTCCTTTGCTTTTTAGGTCATGAAGACATCTCCCACTTCACTATACAAAACAAACCAAAACAGCTACAGCTGAACAACCGGGAAGGGTAGATATAGCTACATCTTCTTAGAATAGTATCAGATCATGCTGAAAAATCTAAATAAGAGATCAAGCCAACTGTCATATATCAAAATTTAGAGTTGCACATTTTCACAGGCAGAGAAGTACTCTTATGAGAGTATAAGCAAGAGTGATACATTTTTACTCCAAGACAAAAATACTCATGCAAATTAACCTTAGTCTAACCTACACATATATTTCCTAGTTCCCTTGCTTTATTCTCTTTGATCTTGAAGTTGTCTCTTAAACTGAACTGCTTACTCACATTGCTAGAGTTCTAGGGATATTTTGATCTTGTATCTGACCTGGACCATCCTCAACTAAACTTTTTCTCTGAATATCAGTTTTTAGCCTCCCACCTATGCTTTCTCCATTTTATATAAACAAATGCTTCTTTTTACTGTTCCTGTTGTGGGGCCAGCAATAGCAAGGGACTGGCCCCACTCTAAAATCCAAGTATAAGACACAATTTGGACTATATGAGACATACTGCCTTAAGCCTGTCCTAGACTTATCACATGTAGCACAAATGATGACTTCTGGGCTTAGGGTTAATGCTTCTAAACAAAAATTAAAGAAAGAATGGTAAACTGAGTGACCAGCTTGATGGGTGTTTTGGTGGATAAAGCCACATTCCTTGATCCTGCTGTATAAATAATCTTAACAAACACTTTTCTTTCACTGCTCTCTAAAAGTGTCTGTGGTAAATACTGAGAGTGACAGGTAGCAAGAGGCCATAAACTTGTTAGAAATAGGAGATAAGAAAAACCAAAAGAAAACTGGAGACCATTTTTCTGACCATCTCTCCCCTAGGTAGATATGGCCTCTCCCATCTATGTGCCCTAATGATCCACTACAGTCATCCAGCATAACATCTACCGCATGTTAGCACATTTCCACATCCCCCTTTGTTTCCATCGAAGCATTATATGCCCCTTGATCAAAATCAGGGGCTGTCAGTGCATTTGAAACTCTTACATCTAATACAATGCCTGGAGCATACTAGAATTTCATGTCTGCTCCATGTATAAAAAATAAATAAAAGATACTCAAAAGCATCTCCCCTGAGGAATCAGTTTCAATAAAGAAAAACAATGTCATTGGGAAGCTCTATTTTATTTGCTAGCAGAGTGAAGTCCAATCACTTTTACACTTCACTGATTCATTCTGAACATAGTGTCAGGAACAATACAGGGCCAAAAAACAATTAGTGAGGAACAAAACAATCAGTTGAACCGTCTGGAATTTGAGCGATGTATAGATCAAATGTCTTATATTTGCTAGGATCCTTCTCATTTGTCCAGAATGGATGACTCTTGGCTGCACTGTACCAGGAATAATTGTCCCTCATATATCCCCAATCAGCTGCCTTTTAATGACCAGTCAAAAGTGACAATGTAAAAGGTGCAGTGACTTTCACTGTCCTTGACAAATCTTGGACCAACTCCCACTGATCTGCCCTTGGCATAGGTGAACTCAGAGATACCTTGCACAGATTCCTACAGTCACTGATGCCTGTAGTCAGCAAACACAAGGCCCTTGAGTTGGGAATAGACCCAGGAGAAGGAAGTAAGGCGTCTAAAGTGACCTTCGGTTCTTACAATACCTTCATAAATTGTGGCACAATAATCTTGGCTCATGCATCTCAGATGTCAAATGACCTTCTATCTCCCCAAACTAGCACCAGGGTAGACTAACCTACAAGGTATTTAGAAAGAGTCCAGGAGCTTATAAGACTGACCAGCCCCATGCAGCCCACTCCTTTTTCCAAAATGGGGCCTCCTCATCTTAGTTCATGTTCTAGCTGTTGCTGCTTTGAAAATTCAGTGAATTTGAATTTAAATTCTGTAAGATCCAAAAAGGCTCTTTCTCTCTCTTGCTAATATCCAGCATCATATTTTTGGTCTAGCTGTAGGGAAGATTTGCAATTCTCTTAAAGCACACCTTAACTAGTAATACTTTGACCTCAAAAAAAACACTCCGTGAAAACATCTTAGACTGGTCACCTAGTTTCTGTTCCAGAATATCTCTTCATCACCAGACATGATATTGGACAATTCCTGCCACTGACAGTTTTCAGGGATGACACCCTGCAAGTTCCTCCTCAAAAAAGTCTTTTCTTCTTTGATTCTCCATGTCCTCCTAGTCTGGTCCACCAATAGAGCCCATGCCACTGCCTTTTATTTATCATTTTATTTCTGGTTTTCTTTTTCTTGTATTGATGTTTCAACTCCCCACCTAAAAAGATGATAAGCTTCTTAAAGGCCGTAATTACCTAAAACAGATACAGTATCCTCAAAGCTCTAGACTATACACTCAGCAAACACTTGACAACTATGTAGATTATCCTTTTATATAAAATAGAGGCTGACAACCTATGGACAGCCATCTTCTTGTCTTGATGTTGTCTCTTTGCTTGCTTTTACCTCTACCCTTTACTCAAACTGTAAACCCAGCGCAAACACAAGGCACTGAAGTAGTAACTGAAAAGGGGCTCCTCCCAGCACTCTGCCCCATTCAAATCCCCCCAACTATTTACTCCCCACCTCCTCAGTCACCTCTCCTAACTTTGCCCCATATCACTCTACCTTCCAGTCTGTTCTGGATTTTGTTCAGTTCCTCAGCTGTGCCATGGCCTCTTACCTCTATCCTTTGGTGTGTCCTTCCTGTATAGTATATAGGCCTTGCTTCCACTTCTTTGCCAAAGTCACTCTTCTTCATATTTTAAGTCTCAATTTATACATTTCTTCCTTGCAGAAGCTCTCCATGAACCCCTACAGTATGTTGGGTCCCCAAACTTCTCTCTACTTTCCCTTTAATGGTGCTGAATGGAAATAATCATGACAACAATATTCACTAACATTTATTAACTGCATACCACAGTCCAGGGCCTACTGACTGACTTCATCATTACCAATATCTTGCAAAGGAAGTACCTGATTATTGCCATGCTACAGATAAATAAATCAAATCTCAATGATATTATTTTTTGTAAGGTTCATATCACTCTATGAGGGTCGGATTTCTCACCCAGTCTGGCCCCAGAGTTCATATTTTTAACTAATACATCATCACACTGTCCACTGTCTCCTATGAAATTCACCATGTTTAAAATTAGTTATTTAGGCCAACCAGTGGTGGTGCAGTGGACAGAGCGTTGACCTGGGATGCTAAGGTCCCAGGTTTGAAACCCCGAAGTCGCCAGTTTGAGCATGGGATCATCAACATCATCCTATGGTCACAGGCTTGCGCCCAAAAAACTCTGGCTTGAAACCTGGATTGCTGGCTTAAGCTAAGGTCTCTGGCTTGAGCAAGGGGTCACTGGCTTGGCTGGAGCCCCTCGGTCAAGGCACATATGAGAAGCAATCAATGAGCAACTAAAGTGCTGCAAATATGAGTTTATGCTTCTTACCTCTCTTGCTTCCTATCCTGTCTCTCTCTCCTTCCCTCCCTCACTCCCTCCCTCTCACTAAAAATAATAATGATGATAAGAATAAAATGAGAGAAAATAAAATTAGTTATTTAATGGCTAAATATCCAACTAGGAATCAAGCTCCATGAGAACAGGGCTGGGTCTGTCTTGTTCAATATTGTATTTCTAAACCCTAATTAAGGAGCTAGCATATAGAGAGCACCAATAAGCACGACTTAAGTGAATAAATAAAATAGCCAGTTGGTTAGTCCATCCAGAAGCCCAGATTTACCCCCTCTAAATAAAACAAGTATGATAATAAAAATATGTACCATGATCATGGTAATGTTTATTCAAAACTTTCCCTTCCTGCAACTCAACCCTAGTCAAATGAGTCCAGGCATCCAGAACTATAAAAGGTATCATTTGGGAAGAGTGAACCCAAGAAAACTCCTCTGGGAGAAAGAAAGCACAGGTAGGCCCCCAAACATAGCACCTGTGGTAGCAGAGAAAGCACAGATCTATCCACAGACACCACTGTTGTAGTCACACCCACTAAGACCCGGCATGCCGCCCACGCCCGCCGACTCACCCCTTTCACAGGTTCTTCCCCAGTAGCCAGTCCCTGTACAGTCGCAGATGAAGCGGTTCCAGCCGTCCTTGCACACAGCGTTGTTCTTGCAGGGGTAGCTGTCACACTGCTTAGCGCTTATCCGTGAACAGGAGGACTTGACGCCCGCGGCGTTCTGCATCTCCGCCAGCTGCCGGATGTTCTTGCTGCGCCCGTCGATGAACAGGTCGCGGATGCAGCCCACGTAGCCGTAGTTGAGCATGGCGGTCCAGAGCTCCGTGGGGAGAATGAGGCCCGCACGGTTCTCCGGCAGGCCGCCCAGGTACATGTCCCCTTCCAGGTCCAGGATCTCGCTCTCCCCACTGGCGGTGAAAGGCGTGCGCCTGCTGTTCACTGATATGGTACCTGGGACGGGAGGACAGAAATAATGGTAACAGCTCAGCATCAAAGGAGACACTGCCAGTCGACGAACCAAACAAAGGGAGCCCAGCAGGTGAGTGAAGACTAGTGTAATGTGACCAAACAGAACAATGTAAACAATGGGAAGGTAATGCTGGAAGATGGTAGAAAGGACAATGTAGGTAATGGGGTTCCAATCTCTGCCAGATAAGACAGCCTGGCCCAGAGGAGGAGCCAGGACAATCGCAAAGGTCTAGTCCCTAGGATGATGTCCTTTCTCTTCCTAAGTGTTCTGGCTGAGAGGTTGCATACCATATGGTTGAGGGGAGCCCAGTTCTGCCTGTATTTAGACCCCAGCTCTACCGTGTGCTAACTGAAACTGTGAAGAAGTGTCTTCACTTTCCTGGGCCCTAATCTCCTCATCTGTAAAATGGGGAGATAATTGATGCCCGCATCTTTATCCCTGGCTCGTCATCCCCTCAAGGGCAGAACCCTCCATGCACAGACACCCTCTGCACTGGCCTTAGCTACCTGTGAATACTTTGAGCATTGTATTTGATAATTTTCAACTGGAACATGTTTATTTATTCATTTAACAACTATGTATTGAACACCTCTTCCATCTCCGGTATAGGTCTACACACAGAGATGAACTTGACAAGCCTGTCCCTGCTCTCATGGAGTGGATGTTCCAGGGCAGGGGGACAGAAAATAAACAGATCACCCAATAAACAAGAGAAATTAGTTACTGGCAGGTGCTAGGAAGAGAGTAAAATGGTAGCAGCCCAAGAGCTCTACTTTAAAGTGAAGGCTTCTCTAAGCACATGCCAGATGAGCTGTGATCAAAATGTTGATAAGGACCCCCCACCCAATCAAGGAAGAAGAAAATGCTTGGCAGATGAAATGGCACCTACAAAGGTCCTGGGGTAGGCAGGGGTGTGGCTAGAGTGTCAAGGCAAGAGAGAATGACCAGGAGAGGAGGTCAGAGAAGACCCTGGGCACATGAGCTTACAGAAGATGTAACCATAGAGCCTGACCTGGGAACTCAGGCATAGGGATTCTAGTCTTCGATGGTGAAATGACCCTAGACTAGTCACAGAGCCACTTTACAGCTCAATTTCCTAAAGTGTAAAACCAAGTGAACTATCAAGGTGATATTTAAACATCATGGCATAAATGTAAAAAATTATTTAGTATTCTCAAAAGTGCTTCACCGGTACCAAGCTAAGTGGATCATGCCATCCATCATCCAGCCTTCAAGTTTTCTTTCTTTTTTCTTCCTTCTGTTTTATTTTATTTATTTATTTTCCAATTCCAGTTGCCATTCAATGTCTTTTTATATTAGTTTCAACCATATAGCATAGTGGTCAGGATGCTGGTGGAAATGGTGTTTTTTCACAGTCATAAAGAAAGCATTTCAGAGACCCAGGTATGGGGGGTGGGCAGGATGCAGCTTTTGTGGGAAGATTTATTTGGGGTTGAAATGGAAGACTGCACACAGGTTCCACTGTCTCATCTCCATCCATCCCACCACGAAAAAAGTCCAATCTTGTCTTCATAAAGCCCAGTAAAAAGGCCAGAGTCCAGATATTGAATGTCATAGTTCAATCCAGTTTGTCCCTGTCTTTATCTGGC
This sequence comes from Rhynchonycteris naso, assembly GCA_037038555.1. Taxonomy (NCBI): domain Eukaryota; kingdom Metazoa; phylum Chordata; class Mammalia; order Chiroptera; family Emballonuridae; genus Rhynchonycteris; species Rhynchonycteris naso. The sequence continues at coordinate 22,492,228 of CM072999.1, forward strand.
TAGCATAATCTTTTTGGTTGTTCCCAGGCTGGTGCTGTGCCCAGACCCATGCTTGGAGTCCCTGCTTGGAGGCCCCACTAGGAACCCATGCTGCTGCCAGGCCCCAGGCAGCCACTAGAACTGCATGGCTGCTTAGAGAGAACACACAAATGAACAGGGCTAGTGTGTTTCCAAGTGAGAGCTCCTTTGTTAGGCTTGGGTTATATTAGTTTGGGCGAGTCGCTTCTTTAAACTAACCAATCAACTTTTTAATCTTTTATGCGTTTACACTGGATTCTCCCCTAACCAATCAGATCATTCTTCAAGGCTACATGGACAGGCCTCTGGGGCCACCATCTTGGTTTCTATTGTACATGCCTTATAGTAGCAGCACCTCCCTCTGCACCATCTTTACTTCTAGTGGGCAGGCACCAAGCAGAGGAATTTCTCCTGCTGCTCTTCCTCCCCAACCCCAGTCTGGGGGATGGACCAGTTATTCCCTGGGGAGATTGGAAAGCTGGTCCTTCCTCTCTATAAGGGGGAGGGAGGGGTGTTGAGTCCCTTGGTGGGGCAAGGCTGTGATCCCCTGGGGTATCTGAAGCTGTAACTTCCTCATGAAGCAACTAGGCTTTTAAATATCTGATTCCTTTTGCTCCCTTACTTATTAATATCTAGCTGCCTGTGCTAACAATTAGACATTTATATAATTTTTGAAGTGATCCATCCAGTAAGCTTAGTACCCACCTGGCACCATACTTAGTTTTTGCAGTATCATTGGCTATATTCCCTATGCATCTCCGTGACTATTTTGTGACTATCAATTTGTATTTATTAACCCCTTTATTATTTATAATAGCCAAGATATGGAAGAAATCTAAGTGCCCATTCATGAATAAGTGGATAAAAGAGATATGATACATATATAGTATGGAATATTACTCAGTCATAAAAAAGAAGGAAATGTTACCATTTGTGACAACATGGATGGACTTAAAGGGTGTTACCCTAAGTGAAATAAAAGTTTATCTAGATCACTTCTCAGTCATGTTATTCTTCAGATTGAACAGGGAAGGAAGCACCACACTTAGATACACTAATAATTTTACAACTATTCATTTTAGTATAGGTTTATAACTAAAAACAACATACTAGAAAATATCCTCATAAAGAAATAAATTTTAATAGGTCATATTAAAATTTTATGTTGCAGTGCTTTCACAGGTCAATTATTTGTCTACTCCATAAATTTTTATAGAATTTAATCAAGTTTATAGGTACTAAGGGTACTGACCAATGCTACAGCTCCCAGGTATGAAATTCAAGGCTTCTGAAATCCAAACCTATCTGACAAAGATTCTTCCACTGATGGTTTTAACATAACATAACAACTGCGCTATTTGAAAAAGCAATTAGTGTTAGAAGTAAAAAAGAAGTGCACATATGGCAATTTTATGTATTCCAGCCTGCTTATGACACAGATAGGTAACCTTTAAGCTCTGTCAGAGTCTAAGTTAGTCAGTCATGAAACCCATCCACTGTGACCCAACTCCAAACGCCCGAAATGTATAGTCTTAAAAACCAACAGGAATATGTCCTTTATAATTCTGGGACAGCTTTCTGGCTCCACCCCTGCAGACATTTTAAGGATAAACTTAGAGAAAAATTCAGCCTCCGGAGAAATTTATTTTTGTATATTTTTTCTGTTAAAAATGCGCATACTGTTCATTGCTGCTCAGAAAGCACATTTAATTTGATGCCTCTTGGTTCTGATCAGATTTCAATAAAGCATCCTACTGGGCAATAAACCATCTAGGGCTGCAATCTGCCACCTGTCTGTCCCCTGCATGGAACCCATCCTCGGGGCGGCACTGCTCATTGCCATGGCCCTTCTAGCTCTGAAACAATAAAGGTCGTTTCCCCTGAAGTTCAGCTATTCCTGATTGTAGCCTTTTTCTTTGGGGGGAGGGGTGCAACCTATTGCTTTCTATTGCTGCCAAATGCTCCTAGAAAGAAAATGTCCCAATGACATGCCCACAGTGAATCCTTAAAAAAATATGGCAAATATAGTCAAGATCCTTCATGAGTATAATACTACCTAAATAGAGAATCAGGAAATAAATGTGAAATTCAAATGCTCTCATTACCACTCCGGTTGAAAGCTTGAAATGCCCTTTCTGATGGTACAGATGTGACCTTCATTGCCACATGGTCAACAGAAAACTAGGCAGATTATTCGGGCATTCAAAAGCTCCAGATTCTCTACTTGTAGGTATGGTTTTTTATTTCCTCTCACTCTCTGTTACTATTCCAGAGTGCCTATGTACTGCCTGCGGCTAGCTTGTTTGATCTGGGGCTGCAAAAACAAAGACATTTAAACCAAATGTAAAAGGTTATGAAAAGGAAGGGAGAATTAGTGAGGTCTTAGCTAAGAGTGAAATATAGGCTTTCACACCAAAGGAAGAAGGCTTTAAACTGAACACGACTTCAGGAAAAATCAATTTGCCTTTTCTTTTCTTGTCATAATTTTCCCCTGAAACATGACTCTTGCCAATTATTGAAGGGTGTATTGTTGCATAAACCCTTACACAGCGGAGCTTATCTGACAGAATTATCACATAATGCAGCATCTGTGATGTCACAGTTTCTATGGCGATGAGAAAATGGAAAAGAAGAAAGTGTGTGTTGGGTTGGGGGGGAGCCATCACACCAATGACATGACAGTTGCTTTGGTAGTTGTGGAAATGCTACTTGAAAACCATTCTTAGCTCCAGGGTCTTGGAGCTATCACAGAGATGATTACGGAATGAGTGACAGATGAGAGAAGAACATGAGACATTGAGGAGGCAGGTGTCTTGTTCAAAAAACATAATGTTACAACCACCATTAAAGACAGTAGCAAAAGAACCAACAAGCATGCAAGTACAGAAATTACTATAAGAAATATAAAGCTAAAAAACAAACTGGGAAGCTGGAACTTTCCTCCAGTTTAGTGACACAACCGGCCTCTTCATACCTGATCTGCCATCTCGCTGAATGTCCACATGGTACCATTCTCCATCGTTGGCTTTCTTTTGAGTGGCTTTCACTTTGATGGTGCCAGAACCCATGTCAAGCAGCAGGTACAGATTGCCATCAAGGAGTTCCACTGCAAAGAAGTCGACCTTGGTGTTCTTCTGGCTCCGAGCATCCTTCCTCTCCTGGGGTTTGCCATGAGTGAAGAGGATCAGGCCATTGGGCTCAGTGGTGCGGAAGTCAAAAGAGATGGAACCCATGCGTTTGGTATTCCATTTGGGCAAGCTTATATAAGCCTCTGGGGTCTCAAAATTAATGGGGTCCAGCGTTGCCACATTCTCACACTTGAATACAACTTCACCATAGATTTTCATCTTGGTATCCCCAATCCGGGCCAGGCGAGACAGCTCCAGACGGATGTCATTATTCTTATAAACAACCTGTCAAAAGCCAAACAAATGTCATATGCATCAATCTTGCACACAGTAACCATCTATCACTCACTGGGCACCCAGGAGAAAGGCCGAACAAGAGGCTTCAGTACACAATAGTCTGAAACATTATGAGAAACGTGAGACACAGCATTTGAAAAAGAATCTAAGGAGACCTCAAATCCTGAATAAGCTCCTATATTTCCATTCTGTTCCTTTTGTTTGTCCTTTTGTATTGTCATAAAGTTATGGATTATAAACTTGCAAGTAGAAATCAAGACATATTGAGTTGCACAGATGCAAATACATATATACAAAGGCATTTACTAAAGTATCCTTAGTGAAAGACCAGAAACAACGTGAATGACTATCAATAACAAACTGGCACATCCTTAGGTGGAACATTATGTAGTCCTTAGAATCCAGATAGTGCTCCCAATTTTGATGTGGAGGTGCTGGACAAGTAATATTGTTAAGTGAAATTAGCAAGAAACAGACCAGAGCATGCATTAGGCTATCTCATTGTGTAGAGTGTGCACGTTGGGAGTGGGGGCGTGTTATAGGTATATATACTCATAATGCATTAAACACCCTTGCAAGAAAACAAGAAACGATAAAATTGTCCCTGGGGAGCAGATTTGTTAGATTCACATTCAGGCGTGGGAGGAGACTTACTTTTCACAGTACCCTATTGTATTTAATTTTTTTAAAACCATGTGGATGTATTGCTTCAAGAAAATAACTGTTAGGAGTTGATGGGGAAGGGAATCTGTGTTTCTGGGAGCATTGTGAGTGCTCTCTATACACATATAGAAAGAGAATGAAACACCTTAAACATAAACAAATGCATTATGACTTTCTAAACCTCGTATAAACCACATAAAAGAAGGGATTAATCTTATTCCCCCAAATTAGAATTTCTAAATGGTTCTGATGTTATTAGAATTGTATTTTGATGCAGAACCCAAGGATGGGTCCTGAACCTCTGATTTCTAAGCAATGTCACATATAGCCAACAAGCAGAAAAATGAATTGGAAGGAAATGGGACCAATAGGAGAGCACTGATGATGCCAAACACTGTGCTATGGCCTGTACATCATCTTTTTCAAATTCTAAGTCAGGATGCAGATTTAGGTTCAAATCCCACATCCACTACTTACAAGCTGTATGACCTTGGCAGAGTTATTTAACTTACCTGAGACTGTTTTCTCCTTTGAAAATGGAACATGGGAGCAAATGATTTAATAAGGATGAAATGAGTTAATACATGTAAGGCACTTAGAAATGGCATATAGCAAAGGTACAAAAATCTCAGCTATTTTGACTGCAGTTGTTATATTTGTTATTAATCTGATTTCATCCTTTCCAAAGGTCAGAGAAGATTGTACTACCATCTCCACTTTCAGTAAAATAACAAGACTTACATGCTGAAATAAGTCTTACAGTCCATCTCAGTGATAAAATGTTAACTGGATGAGTCATTGCATTGCACTACCTATTGTTTAATCCCTATCATCCAGCTATAGAATTGTTCCCCTGCTCTCCCCATCACCAGGAGAAATTCTAGGAGAGCTGTTTGCATTTTAATATGTAGCTAATGACAAAGAATCCACCTACCAAATAAACTTGACCATGGGCTTAACCATAGTCAATAACACTGAAAATAATAATAATACTAATATTTACTGAGACTCAGTACCAGGCACCATACTAGGGATCTGTATGTAGCCTACCATCCCTTTAGATCCTGACAACGCCCATTTAAGATACCCTCATCATTCCCTCATTTTACTGATGCAGAAACAGATGTGGAGAATTGTGAAGAGACCAGTCCACAGTCACACAGCTGGTAAGTGGCAGAGAAGGACTTGATCTCAAGGAGATGGGCTCCAGAGTCCACGTGCTTTACCACTGTGAGCGCCCGCAGTGAGGTCCTACTAGCTGCTCCCATGAAGGTCATCTTTCACCTTACCTGGAAAGTCATGCATGCTCAACTCCCCAGTTCAAAGGCTGAATTTCCCATTTTCCCTCTACTGAACTGACCATGTGCAATGGGGAAATATGCAGGATCCTTAGCCATCTCTCTAGTGCGTGAACCAGAAAAGAAACATTTAATGACTGGCAGCTTCTCTTTTCTAATCACCTCTATTATGCCTCAACATGTGAGATCTCTCAGTCATAACCAAACTTTGACTTTCTCTGCATTGGGTTAAATGCGCAGACTAGAGCTCCTTGTAAAGGGTAATTATTAATGGATAACAATAGCTCATCTCAATGGGACAGACTGAGGCTTGGCTCCATTGAAGGATAAGTGGTGAGAGAGCTCAGGTATCCCTACAGGAGGCAGGAATAAAAAAGAAAAAGGTATTTTAAAGTAAAGAAATGCAGAGTCCTATGCAGAGGAACTCTTCTATAAGGATACACAATGGAGACAGGAACAGAAGGCAAATAACTGCAGATTTCTGGAGAGACACACAGGAGAACCAGGGCTAGACACTGACCCAACTAGAGCCAGACTTCTCTCAAAAGCTGTTAGAAGGCCGGTGCTTTATCTACGGCCTGGTCCTGACACTATTGTCTTTATATATATGCAGTTTTCACATTTTTCTTACTGACAGTTGGATAATCTCTGAGTTCTATTTTATTCATCTCCTTATATTTTCAACCTGCCCAGTGCAGAATCATGGCCACAGCTACTCAGAAAGTACCAACACTTTGAGTAAGACATGAAGGCAAGACCCTGGTGGACCCTCTTCCAAGACAAATTAGCATCTGGTACAGCGTTCTCTGTAAAATCAGACTTTCAACTAAATGAAGTCCCCAACTGATGACTGAACTTAAAAGAGATGTGGCATCAAGTGACAGAGAGCAGCCTTGGCTGACAAGTTATCCCAACGAGGAGCAATTATAGACAAAGTGGAAATGGATCCCAATGGGGGAAGATGTCACACAGCCTGCGAGGCAGAGGCAGAGTGGCAAAGCGTGACAAGCTGACCTTACTACTCCACCCACGGGCTTGTAAAGACTGCCGTTTGGACTTGCATCTCATACTTAGGAGGCCAGATAGTAAAACAGTTGAGGGCAGAGTCTCAGAGTTAAGACAGACTCTCTCAGAACAACTGCACTTGTACACTGCCATAGTCTGTGATATAGAGGAACACAGAACAGTACCAGGAGTGAGGCAAGCTATGGTAAGAGGAATGATATATGTAATAAAAACAGTTACCCTCTATTGTGCACCTACCATGTGCTTGACGCTTTAAAAACAGTGTTGTATATCATCCACATTAAGCTAGTGAAGTAGGTGGCATTAGCCCTGTGGTACACAAAGAGGCTCAGAGGGGACTGGTCTGCCCATCAAGGGCACAGTCAGGACTTGAACCCAGATCTCTTGGACTGCAATAGGGCAAGGCCATGCTCCAAGGATGGCAGCTTATAGACTCTTCTAGAGCCCTTACCTTCCTGTAAAACAGAAACCCCTTCAATCCAACACAAAATCCACAAGCATCTCCATCCTGGCATATGAAGCCCTTCACACCTGGTATGTTATCCTCCAGTAGATTCTGAGTCCTTTCCACTCTGAGTCACCTCAGAGGCCTCTATATGAGCTGCTAGTTGTTAGAGCTTTTGCATCTTTGCTCCCCAGGTTTCCGAGGCTATTGTGCCTTTCTCTCCTCTCAACCTCTTTAGATGGTGCCCCTTCACTAGGATCTATTTGCAAACACATCCCAGGCCCTTGCTGGCTACTCTGCTCCTTGCTGATCCCTGCCATTTGACAAACTTAAAATCCTTATGCTGCCTGCCAGTGACAAAGATGTCTTCCCTCCTTCCTAAATCATTGCCCCAATTGGAAAAGAATATTCTGATTGACAAAATATGCTTTTTACATTAAACTCTTCCATGGTGCTGAGGTATATGGCAGGTCCATTCAAATGAATCTAATGGGTAGAGAAAGTCCCAGCTCACAGAAGAATTTCTTTTCTCCCTCTTCTGTCTTATCCCAGGTTTCTATATATCCAGTTATAAATGCTACATCCCTATGCACTCCAGTAAGGGAGCTAGAAGAAATGGTTGAGTGTGAGCATGTGCCCTGCGGTACCCAGATGGCTTCTCAGTACTTTCTCTCCTGTTGAGAAATTGGAGGTTTACCAGCTGGCCTTTCTATTCTCTTGTTTTTAAAGCACATTTAATTCTCTGTGGGTCTACATCCAGGATAATTTCAATAAAAAACCACTAAGTCAGCTTATAAGACCGTCATCTCTAGGTCCATGACTTCATGATTGAGCACCATTGCTCTGATCCAGGTCAGTGAAGGATGTTTTAAGGTCAGGATGCTGGGGGCATTCTCTTATGCATCTAGGCTGAACTAAACAGAACGGCATAAAGACAGAGTCAGGGTACCTTGATGTGAAACAGTGTTGACTACAAATCCCAATAAAGCCTTTCAAAATTATACTTATGTGTGGAACAGTTTACATACAAGTGAAGACAAAGATGTATTTATCTCTCACCCGAATTTAATCCTTTGACAATAGATAATAATGAAATGAGCTTTTCCTCATTGGTTTCCAGGATGACACAGCTTCTACGTAAACTTTTGTGCTGATCTTATTATTGTATAACATTCCTACCCAGGGTCAATAAGTAAAAAGCACTGGAAGAGAATCTTATTTCTGGGGTGGCCACCAAATCACACATCCTACTTTCTCTACCCCACATTCCCTCGGTACCTCCGGCAACTGATGATTCTGGTTGGCTATGATTTCTCCTCTTATGAACTGTCTCCTCCACTCATTTGTCATTCCAAACACTCTACTTTCTGACTGTCGAATAAGCACAGGTTTTGTTTTTTCAAAATACCTTAAACACCTTATCAGCAAAAATTATCCACTGCACCTTTTAAAATCTGGACTAGCACCTAGCAGTACTGGTATTTAATAAATGCTTATATCTTCATTAAATTAAATGTTGGACTCAAGTGGCAGCACTGGGTGATGGCTAAGACCATGGGCTTTGCAGCCTCACTATAAAGGGTTTGAGTTCTGCTTCACTCTTGCCAGCTACGTGACCTTGGAAAAAAATTTAACTTGTCTCAGCCTCAGGTTCTTCAACTGCAGAATATGTAGAGAACACAACTCACTTCACAGGGTTGTAAGGAATAAATTATATGATATTATGATATACAGAAGTACTTAACAGAGTCTCTGGTCAATTAATGGTAGGTACTACTATTAATTTTGCTATTTTCTATGAAAAGCCAGAACTAAATCAACAGACACATTAGCCTGGCACAGAGTCATCAGGAAGAAAAGATTCTCTCTGAGGATAGTAAGTTCTAATCCGACTATCAGCTCAAGAGACAGTAGTATTTATAATATATGTAAATGCCTAATAGTGGTCATTTCCTGTCCTTGTTGCCCTCTTTCTCTCTGTCTGCCTGTCACTCTCTCTCCATCTTTCCCTATACATCTGCAAGGATTTAGAATTCATTATAATTAACATCATTTTCTATCACAGTGTACCACTGACCAAACTCCAGCTGTGAAGTCCAAGCACAAATGTGGCAGCAGATGGTCCTCTTAGCTTCCAAAGTCAGAAGGACCTAATATTGGGCATGGCCAGGGCCACATCTGCATCTATGATCTTGCTAACAGCAGTCCGGTAAACAAACTGCCTGCTGAGCTGCAGCTGACATCCAACCTGGGGCCCAATGTCCCCACGGCTCCATACCACGGACACCACCATTTGCATGCTTTATATTCTGTTAACGGTGGTAAGGATCGGCCAAAGATAAAAACTATGCACCAGAAATGGAAAATCAGAACTGAATTTCAGACATGCAAGTCAGGAGCCAAAAAAAGAAAAAGGTCTATGCTCTAAGCCTCTAAATAAAGGAGAAAAAGACTAAAAGACTCTAGATAAAGTTGAAACCAGTAGTAGAATGTTGGCAGTTAATTAAATTGTTTAAATCTTGTGTGATCCAACACTTTGTGGGTCAAACATATCAGCTAGCTGGATTTCACCAAGGGCCACTGAGTTATAATCTCTGACCTATGGTCCCATTTGTAAAAGAGTGGCTAGGAAATGATAAAGGGGACATAAGGCAAGCTGGAGGAACAGAAAAAATCCAGGCAAACTGACATTAAACCAGGAAAGTCCTCAGTCCTTTCTTCATTTTGAAGAAAGTATCCAGTCATGTAGGCAAACAGGCATTCCAGCCCGAAATGGATAGAGGGAGAGAGAGCTGTGTGCCAGTCACTCTGACCCCATGAATCAAAGGGCCACATGTACCAGGCCAACAGCCTTATTAATAATGTAGGTCATTACCACTTGTGCTCAGGACTTAGACAAACATTTGTTTGCCTGATGGATTCTTCATGAAAGGGAAATGATTAGATAGGTTTCTATGCTCAGTTACAGATGGTAAGAAACTGAGAAAGAGTCCCAGCTCTTGGCACAATCACAGTGAAGATCTCATTTTTATTCTTAAGAACTTTCTTAGGATTCTTATTCAGTGAAAGAAGGCTGACCTGGAACAGGCTGCTGTATGTTCATGTATCCCATAGAAAAGAAAAAAAATTCAGCCAGTCAAGTTTGTGGGATATTAAGGATACTATAAAGGTTCAGTTTATCAGAAGAGGTAAGATTTGCTAATGCATGCTTTATCAGCCTCCCAGATTCTTCCAGGCTTCTACTAAATTTATGAAGCAAGAACTTGGCATAGAATGACTTGGCAAAGTTAAACCCAGGCAAATAAATAACACATAAACTGGCACATATGGGCCATATATCTCCAAGGTAGGCCTTGTGAATGGATAGTAAAAATCTTTATAGATGATCTAAAAAAGTTTGCTAGATGATCCTTCAGCCATCCCTGGATAGACAGCTCTCCCATACCTTAAAGTCACGTTGGCAAGTATGTCCTGACCCTTCCTTCCTGGAAGATGGCAATTATTGTTCAGGGATGTCATTCTATTCTACTCCCTTTGCCATTAAACCCAGATGGAGCCTCAGAATTCTTCTCAAGGCAATGCTCTAGGAACTTGCCACCAGTCACTGAGAGATGGAACTGAAGGTGAACCTCCTCTCCATCCTTGTTATCCTCTAACACAAAAGCATAACAATTTAATGTAAATTGACTGGCTAGCTATACTCAAATATTGGGAACAGAAACCCATGAAAATATGTCAAATACCCTTTGGCTCTAGACGAGAGGGGGATACAAAGGAACATGAGTTATACCCGCTGCTACCAACATGCTTAGAAAATGTTGGAGGATGCTTAAAAGGCTTTCTCTCTCTTTTTTTTTTAATCAGAATTTGAGTGAGGTATTTGTTGTTCCAATTAATAAATGTGCAAAAACCTGTGATTAGGAACTTGACTTGGATTATATTTCTCTCCCCTCTGATTTCCAGGACTGACTATTATTGTCCTCTAGGACTGGGAACTTCATAAACACAGAGACTGTGTGTTTCTGATGTGGAAACCAATGCATCCCTAGTGGGAAGCAAAGGGCCAGTCACAGAGTTGAGGCTCAATAAATACACACTCTTCTTATATTTGCTTATGTATGAAACAGAGCTACGCAGCAAACACCTACATTTCCTTCTGTCTTAGAATATTTGATGAGGGCAACAACCTGACTAGTATGAAAGTTACATGTCACAAAACAGAGAAACTAAGACCAGATGAATAGGTGATGCCATATTATGAAAAGCTCTAGAAATATAGCCATTATACAGTTGGGTAAAAAGGAGTCATTAGAGTAGAAAGGAAACCATTAGTAGTTTGATTCAAAAGGTGAAAAAATGTAAAATTGTCATCCTGAATCAGTAAGATTCTATGGCTAATTTTATTCCAAGAACCAGAAATGACTTTCTTTCACTGTTTCCCCTAGGAAACATTATGTCATTCCTTGCTTAAAACCCTTCAATGATTCTCTATCAACTTCAGAATCAAACACAAACTTCTAAGTATTACATAAAAGACTCTTCCTGGTCCATTCTCCACCTCATCTTTAACATCCTTGCCAAAATTTCCTTATATCTTCCAATAAACCATTAACAGGATAAGCCTTACCTGAGTGACCTATCTGAATGACTAGTGCTCACCATGTGAAAAATAATTCAGGTTTCATCTCCTTTGGGAAACCTTCATCAACATTTTTACTCATTGCACTCCAACACACAGAAGATTTCCTCCCCTTTGTTCCATGACTCCATGTTCTAACTGCTCTCACAGAGATTGTCATGTTGTGCCTTAATTATCTGTCTCCCCCGGTAGACTGGGAGCTTCTCAACTGAAGGAAATTGTGTCTTTCTTCTCTATGTCTATAAGTGATGATCCCAGTGCATGACACAAAGTTAGTATATTTTTGTAAGAGGATGTGGAAGAATGCAGAATAAGAAGGGAAAAGAAGCTCCCCAAGGCTACTTTCTGGTGCCTCCAAATCAATGAGGACAACAACGTGGATTGAAACCCCTGTGTTCATTCTGCTTGACAATAAGTGACAAGATGAGAAGGTAGAAAGCTGAAGTATCATAGACAGTTATAAGGAATTTGATGGAACCATTGAATATTTAGTTAAGATTTCCCTAGTATACATGCTTAGGAAGTTTGTTTGTATCTTAAGGCTATCAATATGGAAAGTTTGGCACATCAGAGTGGCAGCTGTCACTAGTTTATGTTTCTTGGTAGAACACTAACAGGAAAAGAAGCAAAAAACCGAGCGCAAATTCTAGCAAGTTTCTCTAAGAGACTGACTGACAAAGCTCAGCACCACATGGCCTCCCACTCTGGAGTATGCCAAGGGACTACTGTCCACTTCTTTATGACAATGTAGCTTGGACTGCCAAGAAAATACATGGAGATAGTGAAACAGTACCTCAGATCCTTTATTATTTGTACAAAGACTCAAAAAGCAAGAGTTAATCCCTAGCCCTGGCCGAATAGGATAGCTTGGTTGGTTAGAGCATTGTCCTAAAACACCAAGGTTGTGGGTTTGTTCCCCAGTCAGGGCACATACAGGAAGGGACCAGTGAATGCAAAACTAAGTGGAACAACAAATAAAGGCCTTTCTCTATCTCTCCATTTCTCTATGTAAAATCAATAAATATTATTTTAAAAAAGAATTAATTTCCAACAATGAAGATTTGGTGACAGCTAGCAACTTCTGGCTGCTACCAACTACAATGAAAGAAGATAGATTGCAATAGGAATGCCAAATAGCATTTGGAGAAAGAGATTGTATGGGAGTTCCAAAGGTAAAAGAACAGGGAACATACTAGGAAAATAGATTCAATGAAACAGCACCTTCAAGAAGTCTTAACATGGTTGGAAACAATAGTAGCATGGGAGTTAGCAAGTTAAGTGTTCTATGCAGCCCAGAAGCAGTGATTTCAGAACCATGGATAGTGACAGGATATCCAAGATGTGGTAACTAATGGGCAAAGTTTCTGGAGGAGTCTCTGGAGCTAAGAAAGCAAGATCACACCCTGGTCATTGTAGTTCATCCTTTTATAATGTGAAGCCCATTCATTTCTACACAAAACACATGGACCAGCGCTGTATGGCTTCCTGATGGTTGAGCAACCTCCAAAGAAGGAGCCCTGCCTGTCAGAAGCAACTGTAAACTATTTCTTGCCTGGCAGCCGGACAGCTTTTCAAAGTGATCCAAAGAGCCCCTCTGCCATCAGCAGAAGAGGTGGGGAAAGTGAGAAGAAGAATATGCCAAGCTGGCAAGTTCTTGGTAACAGAATCATGTCCAACCTGGTACAAATGACAGTTGGGTTCAAATTGACAATAACACTGAGGAACAATTTTTTTTTTTTCATTTTCCATTGCATGAGGTTTTAGAACTGTTTCTACATATTACTGCATCACTGATTCCAAGTATGAAATTCTTTTTTGGGTGCATTCTCGAGATTTTATGCAATTTTAATTGTTTTTTGTTACAATTAGTGGCGTGCATTGGTTTTTAAATTGGAGTTAAAGGGCAATGACTCTTGGATTGAACATAACCACAAGGCAATTAATGTTTTACAAACATCACTTTCACATAATTATAGTTGTTTTTAAATGTAAAAAATTATTATCTGATAAAGACACCCTCTTATTTTGTTTTAAGATTGAATCATGGCTTCTTCGAGTAGGCGTAAATGTAAGGATACTACTGATACCTTCCGTTATATATGTGGCTGTTACACACTTCAACGTCAAAGGCACAATATTTCATCATTTGTGACACATGCATATATCGTCTATTTTTAGTGGTTCTAATTGGTTATTCAACTCATCTGTGAGAAGATTATAATGACATAAAAATTGTACTTGACTTTCTGAAGTATGAGGAGCATAACTGGATCATTTGTGTGGATCTTAAAATGGTAAATTTCCTCCTAGGACAACAGAGAGGTTTCAAAAAGTATCCTTGCTTTTGGTGTTTGTGGGACAGTCAAGCTCGGGAGAAACACTGCACACAGAAGGAGTGGCTGAAACGTGAAGCTCTGGAAGTAGGGATGCAAAATATTGTGAACGAACCTGTAGTTAATCAAGACAGGATCACTTTCCCCCCACTTCACATCAAACTTGGCTTAATGAAGCAGTTTATTCAGGCTTTGAATAGAGAAAGTGAATGCTTTCAACATATTATTCCTGCTTTTCCTGCCTTGTCTTTTGAGAAGATAAAAGCAGGTGTATTCGATGACCTCAAATTCGAACCCTCATACACGACAAAGAATTTGCCAAGAAGATGAATAAGGAAGAGAGAGCAGCTGGCATTCTTTTGTGGCAGTTCCAAAGAACTTCCTTGGCAACAAAAAAGCAAAAAACTATAAACTTCTGGTTCAAAGGATGCTGTTGGCTTTCCGCGACATTGGATATAACATGAGCATTAAGATTCACTTCCTGAACAGTCACCTTAATAAGTTTCCCGAAAATACTGGAGCTGTTAGTGAGGAGCAGACTACTGCTGGAGCATCAAATGAGATTGTCCTCAACAAGTACACAAGCGCAAGAGCAACAAACGCAAATTTTTGCCTGAATAGAATTTAAATAAGTTTTGTGCAAATTTTATGATTAAAATAAGTGTTTTAATATGTTCTATTTTGAAATTGTAGACAAATTCTGATGCAATCATATCTTTTAGTGTATTAGTGTATTTATTGCATTATATAAATTATTATATTTTCACAATGATGATGCCCAAGAAGACATTCTACTTCATTATGTTAAACTAAATGTTGAAAATTTTACAATAAGATGAAAACCTAAAATTGAATTGCAAAAAAGCTATAGATTACAAAGAAAAACTAATGTCAGATTTGAGATCAGCACACTCGAATTAGATAAGAACAAGTGTTTTTGTGGATGCAACAAAAATTTTGTTCCCCAGTATAATAATATAGATGGAAATGCTAGGAATCAAATTGATGTTTTATGAACAGGTTTATTTACCCTTTGTTAACTTCAAGATAAAGGATCATGCCACAAACAAGACCATCCACCTTTTGGGGAGTTCTTTTGCAAGGTGATGGTACTTAGCCCCAATACATACACCTATGACTTTACATTACCTTTAGTAAATCTGCAAAGACCTCAATAACCACTAGATGTCCCTTATGCCAGGCAAAACCAACCTGAAATGAATTTCATGACCAGTTAAACAAATTATATTTACATCTTGTCTAAGTCATGGATCTTAAGTGTTAACTGTAATTCCTATTATGACTCACTCCTTCTCCTTATTTATAAAATCATGCCTATTTCTATGGTATTTCAGTGGCCTTTTATCAAATTATAGGTAGGGAATAGAAAATTATTATGAATTAAAACTCTTCTAGAGATGCAGGTGATAGAGAAATAGGCAGAAAGGAATATTGTAGAAATGGGGTATCAGGTGCCTAAAGAGGTCCAAAGTTCATTATCACCTTTAGGAATCAAATAAGTTTTAATATAAATGGAGAAACCCACGGCAAGCTCAGCTCGAATTTAGATTCTCCATACCCTGGGATCTTGGATTCTTTGATTCAATAAAACTAGGTATGGCAAATAATTGTAATTTTACATGTCTTGTTTGATCAATTAAGAATGGCTGCCTAGGACAGAAAGCATGAAAGATTGTTGTGCTGCAATGGGTGTGAAAATGGCAAACGGTAGCCCCGATGATATGTTATTCTGAACCTGAGTTAACCCTCAGCTCTGAGCTCCCAGACTTGGTACAATTTTGGGTGGTGGTGGTGGTGGAAATGATGGTAGCAGCTGGAGCAGCAACATCTAACCTTCATGGAGGATTTTCTTGGGCCAGGCATTGGCTTTCATATTTAGCATATAATTATTTAATCTTCATGTGACAAATATCCAAACTGAGACATGACACTGTGATACTTTTAAGAGTAAAAGAGGGAACTATTAATAATCCACCAGGAGAACAGATGTAACCTGGGACTTTCCAAGACCACCTGGGTGGATGGCCACCCTATTTTATATTCACAAAAGCCTGAGGTATTAGAGACAGCATAAAGTAGGGCAGAGACATTTGCTGGAGCCAAACTATCTGGGTTCAAATCCTTGCTTTGTTCTTGTTGCTAAACCTCTCTGCGCCTCAGTTTCCTCACCTTTGAAGTTGAGGACAATAACAATTCTTACCTCATAGGGTCGTTGTGGGGATTAGAAAATTATATGCAAAATGCTTAGAATAGCTCCTGCCATGATGTAAGTGTCGGTTACTATTATCCTCATTTTACAGAAGGGGAGATGGGGAATCAGAGATTTCAATAGCTGCATAAAGTCACACAGCTATTATGTAGTGGAGCCAGAATAAAATGCAGGGAATCCTGGCTTGAGCACCTGTGAACCCAATAACTGTTATGGTTCTGCCTATAGATAACAGAAAAAATGGAGGTTTTCCTAAGACCCCTCCGTAAATCCAGCAAGCTGAACCATAAAGGCATCACTAGCAAAGTTATTCCCTTCTGCCCATGGCTTAGGCTGTAGCTGATTACAGTCAGGTATGTATACTGAAAGAAGCATGTGCAAGGGCACCCAGGACAGCCTTGCGGAAGACGTCCCCTGCGGCCCATGCCCCTCCTTAGGCTGGGTGTGAGAGGTGAGCCACAAGTGTGGAGGAGCCAGGCAGTGTCAACATGCCAAGCTCAAATACTGAAGTTCTTCCCTAATTCAAAAATTGGTGAAATCCATGCTCTGACCTTACACTCTACATACAGCTTCTCCTCTCTCTTGATCCCACCTCAAGTCCCCTCCCAGTGACTGCCTAGATCCTCTGTGACCTTCCAAGTGAAAAAGATGGCAAAAACTACTGCCGGACACAGAAGAAGGAGTATCAGGCCAGCTGAGCACAGCTATTCTCCAAAACTAGGTAAAGATTCACATGAAATAGAGCCACATAAGAGGAACTGGTTGCCACTGCTAACTTGTTCAGAACTCTACCCAGCTCTTCTAGTTACTTACTCAGCATCTCCATAAATATTAATGGTAATGTGACCATACCCTCCTGTCTAGTGGCATGAAAAGAACCTAAATTAGCCCCTTCCTGACAGTAGCTTCTGGCTTCTTTTAAATGGGCTATCAGTTTGGAAGCTGTTAACTCATGAGATATGCTATAAACAAACAAACCTCTGAAAAGACTAAACATGTTGATTCTGCAAAGGTAGAAACCATATGTCTCTACAGCGGGCTGAATGATGTTCTCCAAAGATATCAGGAACCTGTAAACGCTACCTTATTAAACAATGGTCTTGGCAAATGTGCTTAAGGCTCCTTAGGTGAAAGTATCCTGTATTATCCAGGTGGGCTCTCCATGCAATCACCTGTATCCTTGTAAGGAGGAGGCAAAGGAAGATGAGACTCATAGAGAGAGAAGGCAGCAATGTGAAGGTAGAAGAAGGGATTGATTGGAAGGATGAAGCCACAAGTCAAGGAATGCTGACAGCTCCCAGAAACTGAAAGCGGTATATTTGAGTCAGTACTCACTCCATTCACCAACTTTTCTAGCAATCCAGATCAACAGGTGGAAAGCTTGGGAGCATCTAATCAGGCAAACTGGAGTGATGGGGGTGAGGGGGAAGAAAGTATGCAAGGAGCCTAGGGGATATATTGTGGTTGGAAGACCTTCCTATCACCAAAGATCTAACAGGTGTCCTGAGAAGAAGCTAAGACTTGGGAAAAACCCTCTCTTACATCTGGCTTTTAATTTGTAGTTTGTTTTTGGACTGGCATGGAAGTAACCACTATCAAATGTTTCATTAAATGCCTCCTATGGAGGTGCTGATACCAAAAAAAAGGAGGGGGCAGTAAAGTATTTTTACCTATAAACAAAACGAATAGTACAAAGTTAAACTTATGGTCCCAGAATTTTTCAAGGACCTTTCCTGGAACTTTTAAAGCACTGCCCCCACATAGTCACTGTTTTGTCCATTTCTAATGGGCCATTTCATGGTCCTGCTCTTGTCTAAGTTTTCTTTCATCACAGAGGTAGAAAAATCTTTACTTTCCTGTCAGATATAATTTTGACTAGCAAGTGTCTTCTGTATTTACCACAGTCCAAGGATTAAAGAGAGATATGAACAGTGTTGAGCTCCTCTCTGGCCCTCGTATGGTCTGCCCAAAAGAAAATCCCAATACCACGGCCTATTGCACTTGAAAGATCATTAGGATCTCTCTTGGGCTCTCTTTCTCTTATTCAAACTATGAGTGCACAGAAGAAGGGAGAAATCTGGAGAGACTAGAGTGTCCTTATATCCAGGGCAAAGAAAAGGCAAGAGGTCATCTTGAATCTGTCAGTAATCCTAAATCCTTAACACATAAAATGGGCAGAGGATAGCAAAAGTGATTAACAGGGCCCTGGCTGGTTGGCTCAGCAGTAGAGCATCGGCCTGGTGTGTGGAAGTCCTGGGTTCGATTCCTGGTCAGGACACACAGGAGAAGTGCCCATCTGCTCTCCACCCTTCCCCTTCTCCTTTCTCTCTTTCTCTCTCTTCCCCTCCCACAGCCAAGGCTCCATTGGAGCAAAGTTGGCCAGGGCGCTGAGCATGGCTCCATGGCCTCCACCTCGGGTACTAGAATAGCTCCAGTTGCAACAGAGCAATGCCCCAGATGGGCAGAGCATCACCCCCTAGTGGGCATGCCTGGTGGATCCCGGTCGGGTGCATGTGGGAGTCTGTTTCTCTGGCTCCCCATTTCTCACTTCAGAAAAATACAAAAATGAAAAAGAGTGATTAATGGGATAAATACAGACACTTAGCTTTTATCTCTTTGGCTTCTATCACTAGATTCCACTTGGCAGAAGAATCCAGTGATAGAAGTTACAGCTCCAAGAAAAACCAATAAAAGGAATTTTATTTAACCATAGATGAAAGAGAATATTTTACCACCTTGTTCAGCAGCATTCAAAGTATTATATTTTAACTTAGTTGCCTCCCAAGATCAAACCTATTTAACTTGAGTAAATAATTCTGAAGTAAGATTATTAATAGCCAATTAATTAAATGTAAATAGGTCTCAATCCTCTGAACACAATATCTGTGCAATAGCTGGCATAGTTGTCTATCACTCCCGTCTCAAAATTCTCTTTTCTGGGATTTCCTGATGGCACACTTTCCAAGTAACTCTTTGATGACTCATTTTCAGCCTCTGATGTCAGCATCTTTTCCAAATTCCTTTCAAGAGGCTTTCTGCCAAGCATCTGATGAAGACTGTCTTTGCCTTGTTTCACTACTTGATTTCAGCTGGACCCTTCATCCACTGGCACATCTTTGCCTCTACCCTAAGCACTCTCCAAAGCCTCAGGCCCCAAATCTGGATTATCTGCTGGAACAATGCATCTATCTAAAATTAAAATTCTCTGCAGACCCTTTAAAATCAACCTGTCTAAAAGCAATCTCAGGCCCTGGCCAATTGGCTCAGCATTAGGAGCGTCGGCCCGGCATGTGGAAGTCCCAGGTTTGATTCCCAGTCAGGGCACTCAGGAGGAGTGTCCACCTGCTTCTCCACCCTTCCCCCTCTCCTTTTTTTTTCTCTCTCTCTCTTCCCCTCCCGCAGCCAAGGCTTCATTGGAGCAAAATTGGCCTGGGCAATGAGGAAGGCTCCATGGCCTCCACCTCAGGTGCTAGAATGGCTCTGGCTGCAACAGAGCAATGCCCCAGATGGGCAGAGCATTGCCCTCTGGTGGGAATGCCGGGTGAATCCCAGTAGGGTGTATGCAGGGGCCTAACTGCAACCCCACTTCTAACTTTGAAAAATATACAAAAATAAATAATGAAATAAAAGCAATCTCATCAATTGCTCTTCCTGACTTCCTTATTTCTGTTAATGGTCACCCAAGTTCCAATGTTTATAGATATATCTGATCCTTCACTCCTCATTGCCCATAGCATCAATTTCTTTTTCGTTCTTTCTTTTTTTTTTTTATAGGGATAGAGAGAAAGTCAGAGAGAGGGATAGATAGGGACAGACAGACAGGAACGAGAGGTGAGAAGCATCAATCATTAGTTTTTCGTTGCCATCGCGACACCATAGTTGTTCACTGATTGCTTTCTCACATGTACCTTGACCACAGGTCTTCAGCAGACCGAGCAACCCCTTGCTGGAGCCAGCAACCTTGGGTCCAAGCTGGCGAGCTTTTGCTCAAGCCAGATGGGTCAGCACTCAAGCTGGCGAGCTCGGGGTCTCGAATCTGGGTCTTCCACATCCCAGTTCGACACTCTATCCACTGCACCACCACCTGGTCAGGCCATAGCATCAATTTCTTACAAAGTATAATTAATTCCTTATCCAACAGGTCTTTTATAATCATGGTCTCTGCTTCATTTCTGCTCTCATTTGTCATTTTTAGGCCTCCATTTTATTTAATCATCCAGTAAATAACCATAAAGAATTTACAAAGTATAAGACTATAATAAATGACATGATCCTACCTCAAGGAGCTAACCTTTCTGCAGAGGTGTTACACACATAAGCATATACATGTACAGTGAAATTAGAGGAGGAATATGTAGTGGATTCTCAATGCAGAATGGCCAATTCTGCTCTGGAGATATTAATTCTCACATGAACTAGTATAATACAGCTTCCCAACTAGTCTTAGTTCCAAATCTAATGTCTCCCTCCTTCAATCTAGTCTTCACCCTCTGTCCTATACTTGGTCTTGTCCATAACATGATAATAATCCAGAAAAGAATAGTTAAACTAAGTCAGTGGCAATGGGGAAGACAGAGAAAAAGCAATATGCCTTTGGGACAAATGGGTCTTAGAAGAATGTTTAAGGAAAACAGGGAAATGATAATGACTTTCAGATCTCTGGCTTGGGCAACTAGTAGATGTCAAGTCAGAGATAAAAGGAATTTTGTAGAAGTGGAAAGGCTGAGAAGATACAGGGAAGTAGGGAGGAAGGAAACAGGAGAGAGAAAGGAGGGAGGGAAGGAGAAAGAGGGGTGTGGACCAAGAAATCCAAAAGACCACTAGAACTGAAAATGAGCCAAATTACAGTCCAGAAAAGTATCATAAGACCACATTATTCCTAGCTTTAAGGAGGAGACAGGCCAATTTTATTCTATTAAGATATGTATAGTCACCACTTTACCCTGCATCTACAGTCTGAGACTATTCATCTGCATGTGCTTTTTTATATATATACATAGCTAACTAACCTGAACAGAGAAGCTTCTGCCAAATTATTCTAGTGACACCATATATTTGTAGTCTTTCTCTTATATTTTTTCTGAGAACTTCTTTTCCCTTCTGATTCTCTGTTATATTTCCTAGGAAATTGAACTGAAGGAACTTAGTTCAGGAATCATGCCTATCTTCTAAGTAAGCACTCAGTAAGTACTCAACATATAACCAAAATTGCTGTCAATACGCATGCCCCTCAAGAATTCTAACCAAATTATTAAAATACTAAAATAAGTAATCTAATGGGGTCTAGTGGTGATGATTATTTTGATGATGATGTTGGTGATGATGACAACGAATGAGCAGGAAGAGGAAGAAAAGAAAGACAGTGATGAGTATGGCACTAATAATTTCTTCATTTTAAGTCATCTTTACAGAATTTTCAAAATAAGGAGAGGAAATGATAGAAAAAGGAATAGAAGAGTAATAATCCCATTTATTGTAAATTTAAAAAGCAAACAAAAAAACATTATCTCAAGGGTTTTACCATTCTTGGGCCATATATTTAATCAACTATAATAGAGTCTATTTCAAATTTGGCCTGAAAGTATGGAATGTGGACTGCATATGTATGAGAACACAGAACTTGAATAAAAATCTCCTTAAAATAATTGAAACTCTCTTTCTTTAATTTTTATGACGTATAAGATAGTCAACCTATTTTCTGCCATTTCTTAACTACCTATTCTTTCTCCTCCTGATTTTACCAATGTGTATGTTTCTTAAGGTCAACTTTAACCTCCCTACTCTTTGTACTCTGAGGCCTTTCTATAAGAGCTCATCACATTCCCAGTTCCAACACTTTTCTCTAAGCAGAAAGCTCCTAAATATTTATGTCAACTGTGATTCTTCTCCATGTTCAGACATATCTCCAACCAAAAGCTGAATATTTTTATTTGACTGACTTCCTCTTAAGTCAAAATATTTCAAAAAAAAATCATCATCTTGCCCACAAACTTACCCCCCGACCTCCCATCTTCTTGATGCCATGTCCCTCCTCCCTTCCAACCCCATTTAATGGCTCCAATAATAGAAATATTCTTTTAAAAGTTGTCTTTCATCATTTCCACACTCTCCACTCTCTCTTCAATCCACTTTAAATCAGCCTGTTGCCCATACCACACCACAGGAGTGGTCAGTAAATTGCCAGAACCAATGATTAATTCTCATTTCCCTTGACCTCTCAGTAAAATCTTCTTGCAAGATTTACTTCTCAAGATCTCTTAAAATTCTGTGCTCTCTTGTGTCTCCACGATTATAATATCTCTCTGTTTCCTTTGTTGGCTTCTCCTCTATAAGAACTCTACTTGTGGAGAGCCCCAGAATTTCAACTACATTCTGTGAGTCTCATTACTTTAAATATCATATGTATTTTGTTGATGTTCAAATTTCTATTTCTAGCCATAGATTCCCTCTGATAATCAGACTGACATTTCTATCTTCTTGACATCCCTACTTAACAGGTTGTTAAACTGATCATGGCTAGAACAGAACTATTCACCTTCCTCAAGCTCATTCCTCTCAAGCATCCTTATTTGGATAATGTTATTACCACTTATCTAAACCTGGAAGATATAGAGTCATTTGTACTGCTGTCTAAGTAGTTCTGACCCTTTACCTCCCTGGTGCAAAATAGGATTGTATTTCTTGGCCACTCTGTGGTAGGTGGAGCTCTGTGATTACTTTTGGCCAATTAGAAATGATATGTGTCATTTCCAGGCCAAACATGTAATTTTTTTTCAATATAAAACCCCTATGTCAGCCAACAATGTGCCAGTTAGCAGGCTACCCTATTATCCCACATCCCAGAGCGAGGACAGTTATAAAAATATCAAAGTCACTAGCCAACACACAAAAATCTATGACATATTAGTGAGAAATAAACCTTTTTTATTGTTTAAGTCTCTGATATTTTGGAGTAGTTTGTTGCCAGGACACAACCCAGTTTACCCTGACTAATAAAGACTAATAAAGATATCCTCAATTACTTATCTCTCACACCTAACATATGAATCATCACTAAATCCTACTGACTCTACTTCCAAAATATATCCTATATCCATCCATTTCTTACCATCTCCCTTGCTGCTACCCTAATCCACATTGCTGTATTTTCTTGCCTACATGGCAGCAACAGCCACTGACCTATCTTCTGTCTCTACTGGTGCACACAGTGGTCCATCCTTTATAGGCCAGTAAAAGGGATTTTTCTAAATTCTAATCAGTCACTCCTCTGCTAAAAAAATACTTTTGGCTTTTCCTTGTAATCAAACTGAAACTCCAACTCCTTACCATGGCTTAAAGGTTCTGCTACATAACCTTGGTCTTGCTTAATTCATTGTTTTTTATGTCCCTTGAATTCAACAAACACCTACTCCTCGGGTCTTTGCATCTGCTGGTCCTTTAACTTCTTGTCAAGCAAGTCTCAGTTCCCTACCAACTCTACTCTCTACAAGGGATCTCTATTACTTTCTTCTTTTCATCACACTTTATTTCATTTTCTCTCCTCACAGCATCTATACCACCACCTACAGTTTAGATTTATTTACTTGCTCTTTGTTTCCACCAACCAGATTGTAAAATATATAAAAGCTGGGACTTTTGTTGTTCTTTGTTGATCTATGTCTAGCCTCAACATAAAGTAATGACCAGAGAGCTAGATGTGAACTAGAGAAATTATGCAAGCCTTCCCCGCATTTCTAGTTCCCCAAGCATAAAGGGTTCTTTGGGGTGTTCAAGTCTTTAGACTATGGCAATCTTTGATTTTGCTTCTTTACGTGATATGTATTTATATTTATATACACAAAAGTATGTGTACACTCATATAATATATACAAACAGCACATGCACCTATATACGTGAACACACATTGATACACATATAGTTTTCATCTAAAAGCCAACCAGCTATTATCAATCAGCATTCATAACATGAAAAAGGCTCTTTGGGCCAGCCCAATCCTCTCTTATGCCCTTTTTCCAACCTCTATCCCTGCCATCTGTCACTGCAGGTGACTAACAGCCATTTCCACTTGTGAGTGAGACTTTATCTTGGCAGAACCCAAGAGTTCCTGACAAGTTCTGATTAAGTCTTCTGTTCTAATAAAGAACTATAAAGTCATTTCAGAGAAATAGTCCATTGGGAAATAAAGGCTTCTGCTGGTGCCAAAGAATATACTCACCATTCATTTATCCATCTACTTACTAGGCCAATATATGTGAAAGCCACACAAGAGAAGAACAATAAATTACTCATTCAACAAACATTTATTGAGTGATACAAATGCCAGGAACTGTTCCAAGCAGGAATGCTAGGATGGGAACGAAGCTTGTTATTATTTATGCAGGATAGCTAGGGAAGGCCTCTAAAATACAGTGACATTCAGCAAAGACTTGAAAACATTGTGGAAATAGCCATGTAGACATTTGGGGAAAGAGAATTGCAGACAGAAAGACATCAATTACCTAAGTGTCATGCAGTCAAGTGAATGACATAAAGAACATCAAGGAGTGTGATGTAACTGGATTAGGGGGAATAAGGAGGACCACACTGGCGATGTGAACAGAGAAGTACAAGGGGTCAGATCCAATAAGTTCTTGTAGGGATACCCTAAATCCTTGAGCTCTGTTTCTGAGCAAGATGAAAACTGCCAAGAGGTTTTTAGCAGAGAAATGTGTATGTTCCTCTTATATTTTAAGAAGAATATTCTGGGCCTGACCAGGCAGTGGTGCAATGGATAGATTGTCGGACTGGGATGTGGAGGACCCAGGTTCAAGACCCTGAGGTCGCCAGCTTCAGTGCGGGCTCATCTGGTTTGAGCAAAAAGCTCACCAGCTTGGACCCAAGGTTGCTGGCTTGAGCAACAGGTTACTCAGTCTGCTGTAGCCTCCCAGTCATGGCACATGTGAGAAAGCAATCAATGAACAACTAAGGTGCCACAACGAAAAACTGATGATTGATGCTTCTCATCTCTCTCCATTCCTGTCTGTCTGTCCCTATCTATCTCTCTCTCTGACTCTCTCTCTGTCTTTGTAAAAAAAAAAAAAGAAGAAGAAGAAGAATATTCTGGGATAAACCTAGGTGCCTGGCCATCTGCAAGTCGGGCCTAGGCTGGAACTCTGGGCAGCCTCACATCAAATCCATACCGCTGCCCCGGCTGTCACCTGCTAAGACAAGTTGTGGGACCATGTCAAATAAGGAGAAACACCTATTTAACTTAACGTTTGCTGTAAAAGAACTTAACATGAATGCCAAGGAGTGTGATAAAAAAGAAAAGGCTGAAAAGGCCAAGATTGCAAAGACCATTCACAAAGGCAATACAGAAGTTGCAAGAATACATGCTGCAAATGCAATCTGCCAGAAAAATTTAAAAAATAACATGTAGAGAATGAGTCGAGGGTCGATGCTGTGGCAGCCAGAGTGCAAACTGCAGCAACAGTGGGTAAGGCAACCCAGGCCATGGTGGGTATAGTTACCTCTGTGAGTGCAGCATGGAGGAGTATGAACCTCAAAAAGATTTCTGACACATTTGAACACCAGTTTGAAATACAGGATGTTCAAACCCAACAAATGAAAGACACAATGAGTAGCACTGCACCCCTAACAACACCACAAAACCAAGTGGACGTGCTGCTTCAAGCATTGGCAGATGAAGCTGGCCTTGATCTCAACATGGAAGTACCAAAGGATCAGACAGGACACATCAGAAGCAGTACCGCTGCCACTGAACAGAATGAATGATCGCAAACTTGCTTGTCTCTGTGATCAAGTGTAATTAAAAAGACTGGTGCTTTAGTTTACTTCGCCTGCTTCTGAAATGTTCTAAGTGTCTATATGGATAAGTTGCACTCAGTTACACTAAGAACACCATATACTACAGAATTCTTAAACACTGTTTATACATAGTGCTTTCTTTTGTCATGCCATGCTGTACTTTAAGAAATTCCAGAGTTTCTACCTTGACAGGTTTTACAGTTTTGTACAGTCGGTTAAAAAGTGTGAGGGATGTTTATACATATATTTTTGTAGATGACTATGATCAAGCTAGCATTAGTTTATTGTATATGACACATCTTCCTCAGAAATTGTAATCAAAATTGTGCAACAAAGTACTACAGAAAAAATGTATAGAATAAACATTTTTGGTTTCTTTTTAATTCAAAGTCATTTTAAATCTCTGCATTAATGTGATACATAAAAGTAAAAGCAGAGAAAACATGTTTCACTAACATGCTTATATAGCCAAAATACCTCATTAGTGTCATATGATGAACAATGCTATTTTTTATGTTTTGGTTTGTTTTTGCGGTTCAAGCACAAAAGGAGTTTACTTTTATTTTGTTTATAAACTCTTAAATTTAGGTTATTATTGGAATTTTTACCCAGTAATTTAATGAACATTATTTGAATTCCTGATATTAAAAAAAATTCATTTAGCCTGACCAGGTGGTAACGCAGTGGATAGAGCATCAGATTGGGATGCAGAAGACCCAGGTTCAAAACCCCAGGGTTGCTGGCTTGAGCACAGGCTCATCTGGTTTGAGAACAGCTCAACAGCTTTAGCCCAAGGTCTCTGGCTTGAACAAGGGGTTGCTTGGTCTGCTGTAGCCCCCACCTCCCCGGTCAAGGCACATATGAGAAAGCAATCAGTAAACAACTAAGGTGCCACAACTAAGAACTAATGCTTCTCATCTCTCTCTCTTCCTGTCTGTCTGTCCCTGTCTCTCTCTCTATCTCTGTCCCAGAAAAGAAATCATTGATAAATGTCCAATATAACTAGGAAAGAACTGCAATATGCAAGAAATTAAGGTTGGCTCAGTATTTAAATTTTTATTTGCTAAATATTACTGTTACCAAGACTCAGAAAAATTTAACCTTTTATACTTTGCAAATGAAATTAAAATATGTTTTAAATGATTCTATTTATACTCTAACCTTGGTACATTTTATTTTAAAAAATTAATTTACATGACCTTAATATCATTTACATTTTCCATAAGATTGTTGATTGCTTTTTGAGAATCTTAGCCTACACTTTTAAACCCACCAATAAAAAATAACAAAGAGAACAAAATTGAGTCATTCAGGTTACAACTACTATAAGCCCTGGTTAACGGTTTGTCCTTTTAAGAAAAAACCTCTTTACCCTGACCAGGCGGTGGCGCAGTGGATAGAGCATCGGACTGGGATGCGGAAGACCCAGGTTCGAGACCCCAAGCTCGTCAGCTTGAGCATGGGCCCATCTGGCTTGAGCAAAAAAGCTTGCCAGCTTGGACCCAAGGTCACTGGCTCCAGCAAGGGGTTGCTTGCTCTGCTGAAGGCCCGCAGTCAAGGCACATGTGAGAAAGCAATCAATGAACAACTAAGGTGTTACAAGGGCAATGAAAATCTAATGATTGATGCTTCTCACCTCTCTCAGTTCCTGTCTGTCTGTCCCTATCTATCCTTCTCTCTGGCTCTCTCTCTCTCTCTGTCCCTGTAAAAAAAAAAGAAAGAAAAAGAAAAAGAAAAAACCTCTTTAATAATTGGAAGAAATGAAGTAGAAATAAATGTTAGAATAAAATATTTTGCTAGCCATGCCCTAAAGTCAAAAGAAGACTAAACTCTGAAAGGCCAGGATCCTTGAGGAAAAGCATTTGATGGCCAACTGTACTACTTGATATCTTCCTAGAAATATCTCTGTTTCACCCAACTAAAATGAACAAATACCTACAATATTTTGCTATAACAGTCTCAAATGGGAAGAATTGACCAGGTTATATTTTTGCTAGTATACTACTAACCTAGGTTAAGTAGGGAAGGTATTTTTCATTACTTTCTGCATGATTCATCCATGAAAGAATTTTAATATTTCTATTGAAGAGTAGATGTGTTTAGAAAATCCTTCCATTGCTAAATCATGAAGGTATTCAAAGTGCAATTATGGAGAATTTTGCTAAGTATTGACCATTCATATATGTTTGTTATTGTAAGTGTGTGTATAAATGAAGATTATTCTCACTGGTTAATGAAATGAGAAATTACTCTTTCATTAAGTTTCACTTAGACCTATTTAACTTTCTTGGTGCCTGACTACATGGTATGACCTCAATGTGATAATCTCCCATTTTGTTTATAATTGATGCTTTGTCCTTTCAACTTAAAAGGTAAGTTTGTTTATACTGGAACATCCCGGGGAGGCATAGAAGAGATTATTACCAACTCTGACATCTATGAAATAGTGTTATTTTCTTTTCTTTTGGTGGGAATTGTACCTTTTATTCTTGTAAATTTAATCAAAATTGTTAAATTGTGAAAAAAAGAAAAAGAAAGGGATATTTAGGCTGCTAGGGAGCTATATAGACTTGAAGAAGGAGGAGAACCAGGGATCAAACATAGAAGCAGGAGAGCAGTCAGAAGATTGTTGCAGCCAACTAATGAGAAAAAATGGTGACCTTCACTGACCCCCCCACCATTGCTTTACTGGCGCCTTCTCTGTGATCCTGAAGCACCAAAACAAAGCCTCATTAAAGCACTTCTCAAGCCACATTGTAACCTTTTGTTTACTTGTCTGTTTCCCTTACCCAGTTAGAGCTTTTCAATAAAACCCATATGCCTTAACTGCCTTTTCACCTCTGCCTTCATATGTGATGTGCGAAAAAAGTGAATTAGTTAATATATAAGGAATAATACAAATCAATTTCCTCGTAGCAGAAAAAAACAGGACAGTGGGGCTGTATCACATGTATGTATAATTTACACAAATTCAGCTGTCCAAACAAGGGAAAATGGGAGGGTGTGAGAGAACTGTCTACTTGTCACCTAACCCTTTGTCTTATTCCAAGTAGACCAAGGCTCATGTCTCCTAAAAAGAGATGCCTCAGCAGGAATGAAAAGAAAAATAGGAACTCTGGGTTTTCGCCCTTTCAAGGGACCTGGGCTCTTAGGAGTGGTTTAAAAGCCTTGTC
Source organism: Rhynchonycteris naso (assembly GCA_037038555.1). Taxonomy (NCBI): domain Eukaryota; kingdom Metazoa; phylum Chordata; class Mammalia; order Chiroptera; family Emballonuridae; genus Rhynchonycteris; species Rhynchonycteris naso. Next base: position 22,521,285 of record CM072999.1, read on the forward strand.
AAGGGCAAAGTTGACTATAAGAATTCTTTTCTCCTCATGTGCCCATCTTAGAATGTAATCACACAAACTGTGAAACTACTGGGCCACCCTCTGAAGGCCTCCTTCCTCCTCTCATCTGGAGCCCGAGTGCAATGCTTGCCCAAGATCCAAAGATCCTGGTTGTTAGATCCTGGCTTCTTCCTCAGATTTTCCAACTCTAGGATCAGTGTGGTGAATGCAGTCAGTGAAAAGAGGCCCCCAAAATGTTGCAATCCATTATCAACCCCAAAGTACAGAAGTTTAGGAAGAGGCTAAGATCCCCAAGTAAAAAAGAGAATCATTGTTCAGCGGATGCCATTATCCATCTCTGGGTGATGTCCAAGTAAGTCATCCTTAGAAAGTATTTATATAAATATTGCTAGTGTGATTAAGCTGTCTCTCTACTTTTCACTAGGGAATCATCCATTTAAGATGCCATTAATATAAAATATATAATAAATTTGGAAAATTTAGCATGTCATAAATTATGAAGCCAATCATGACAACGTATTCTGCAGATCAATAAAGAATTCTAAAAGGATACTGGGAAAGTGAGCTTTTGTCTAAAAGCACTCCCTTCCCTCAAGTTCAAGACTCTACAGTTGGCCCCAGCTACATTTAGCCCACATAAGCGCCTTCCACTCCCCTAGAATACACTCATTGTCATTAATACAGTGAATTCAGCAGAGATTAGCTCCATCTCTCTGAATCCCAACCACCTGTCAATACCTATATATCTGTATTCACTAATTTTTGCTCAGTCTGCCCTTCTATGTTGTGCTGAGCACTTCACTGGAATAAGAACAGTTCAGCGTGTTCTTCTCAATGAAATATCCCTGAAGTGAACCAGCACCTCTTGCTCTGATTTCAGAATTCACATGGTAGACACATTGCTTCAAGTTGTGCACAAGCTAATCCAGGTGAAGAACTGAGTTCCACAGGTATGAGCGAAAAAGTGCTCTAGGTTATTCATGTTTTTCAGTCTTTAGGGCAGTGGTGTCCAATAGAAATATAATGTAAGTCTCATATGTAATCAAAGATCTTCTAGTAGCCACATTTTTTAAAAAGTGGAATGAAACAGAAGACATTAATTTTAATAATATATTTCATTTAACATATCTAAATATTTTTTCATCGCAACATATAATCAACATAACAAGTTATTAAGCAGGTATGTTATTATTATGATTATTGTTTTTAGCAAGTGTTCAAAATCCACTATATAATTTACCCTTACAGTGCACCTCAATTCTGACCAGGCCCATTTCAAGAGCTCAGTAGTCAGATGTGGCTTGTGGCTACTGTAGTGGATAGCAAAGCTCTGGGATGATTTTCCTCAATGATAACTTAATATGTTGGTATCTTGATACATTACTAAGTGATTAGTGAGTTTTGTTAGTCTGCAAACCAATGTCTCCTTTTCTGATAATTCTTGATAAACAGCAAGTGAAGAAGTAGAACATAATGACTATCAATATGGGCTCTGGAACCAGGTCCTGCCAATGTAAATCCCAGTTCCAACCCTTAAGTAGCTGTATGGCCCTGAGCAAACAATCTTTGTGCTTTGGTTTCCTTTCTGCGCTCCCCAATGGCAGTGAAGTACTTATCTCTTAGCGTTAGTGTGAGGACTAGATGAGTTCACAATACAATCGATTACTTAGGACACTGCTGAGTATATAAGAAATGGTCGATTAATTATTGACTACTGTGCTCGCTTCAGCAGCACATATACTAAAATTGTTCACTACTAATTCTTCTTCCTCTTTGTTATTATTATGAGCTAAAATTGAAATTATTATTAGTTAAAATTATTATTTATTATTGAATAAAACTTAAATTCTGAGGCTGGTGGACTGAGAATCAGGCTGTGGCTGACATAATTCCACAGGGGCACAGGCAGCTGCCTTACTACGGCTCAGGCTCAAACAGCCCAATGACTGTGAGCTGTCACACTCTTTAGGGTGTGATACTTGTTTCTGTCAGTGTGAGCACCTGCCTGTCTTCCTGCCCCTGCACCAACCATCCCTCCTGCATCTGTCATGCAGGCAGGCTCACACTGCTCCATGGCTCTGCAGAAATGGACAGGACAGCGAGTGAGCACACAATTGGAACAGAATTCACAGAGCATGGACCACCAGTTCCAGATTGGTTCTGGCACATCCCACTCAATTCCAACACCAGGATAAACCAGCAAAGGGGTACCAGTCATGAATTGAGGAAAAGAGGATGTCCTGATCTCCCACACGTCTTTCACCCAGAGCGGCTTCTCATCTTCATCACTGACAACAGGACTCACGGGATGGGAATGAATGGAATGTTAAGCAGGAGACCCACTTTTCCAAAAACAGTTCTTGTGACTCGGTCAGCTGCTTTGGGAGGTCTAGTCACATTCCTTTAAGCTCAAATCTCTAATGAAATAAGCCAAACCCATTCTTCACTGAAATATCACTACGTGAAAATAATGTAGGACCAAAGAGGGCTTGGGGAGGGACAGTTTCCTTCTCTGTGTTAATTAAGAAATCTGAGTTCTCCACAAACAATTTACAAACCACAAACCATTGACCTAAAGTATCTCACTGATTTTGAAAACTCAAAACATGGGGATGGGACTTGTATCTATATGACAAATAATTTGCTAAAGCATGGCAAAGCTAGAATCTACTTATTCAGGAGGTCTGCACCTGGATGCTGACCACCCCCCTCCTCACGATAAGGATGTAGCCTGGCTATGCCACATTTGGATCAAGAGCCAGGAAATTGCAAATATTTGAAAGCATTTCTTTAAATAGACAGAGATTATCAATGTCAATTCTTCTAGAATGTCTCAATCACATAAGGCAGGTTCATAAGAACTGAGCTTTCCAAAACAATTTGGAAGGAGTCAAGCCCAAATAAATGGTCTCTCACAGCTGCTTGCTGCTATGAAGGACCCCGGGTGCCAAGTGAAGCTGTATTAGGAAACTTACATCTGTTTCTTCCCTGTGTAGTCACCATGTTTCTGATAATACTTTTATCCCTGGGTAATTAACTCAGAAATTAAATGAAGTGTGTTTATGGTCTCTCCCTGCCCATGCATCGCCAACTTGAACTACTAGCGTATCAGTTAAGGGTGCATTTCCTCAGTTTATGGACAAGCTGAGTCAGGAGGTGGGCCAGCCTCTTAAACCTGAGAAAGCCACTTAATGACGTCTGAAAAGAGAGGGACAACAGGCAACAACTACAAAACAAAGGAGCCATTGGTGCAAGTTGATAAAACCAAACCACTCCACTTTGGGTTGCTATAAATAAAGAAACTAATTAAAATGAGACGGAATATTCTGCATTCATACACAGACTGGGGACAGGGGTCACAGGAAAAGGGGCAGCAAATTCCAATCCAGAATTCACTGGCAAAACCCACCTTTATTGGGTGGTATTTCGACTGCAGATCCATCCAAAATGTGGCATTGCACATTCTGATCAAGAACCTGTACTCTCTCCTTTAGAAGGGACTTAAATACCTCAAAAGTCCCTTTCTCTCCTAAGAATTCATAGTTCAGTGAATGATTTCAGTTTCTCTATGTGTTCATGCATTTTTTTTCTGAAAAGTATCCTCCCAGATCTGAAAATAAAATCACAGTCTTTTAGTCTTATGAGAATAATTTAAAAATTAAAAATAAATAAAAAAGGAAACTGTCATTCTTTTTATCTTATGCTATTTATAACTCTATAAACAAGATCCAACTTAACCTTTAGCCGAATCTCTTATTCTTCTCCCCATATTTGCCCCATGTTCTGGACACACTCAGATACTTGTTTATGGAAAATAACACATATGCTCTCACTTCTGTATATTTGGCTTAGACTGTTCTTTAAATAAAATATTACTTCCCTATTTCTTCTGTCCAGCAAAATCATGGCCAATTTTCAAATTTGCTTCAAGATCTCCCTAAGTAAAATATGTTGTTCCTTCCTCTTGGCTACTACACTAGTTCCAAAAACTTTTTATAAATTACAAAAGTGCACAAATCAAAGATCAACAGCTCAGCTAATTTTCAGAGTGATCATCTTTATATACTCACCACCCAGACCAAGAAATAAAATGTCACGCCCAAGAAGCTTCCCTCTACCTCCACTCACCCCATTCTTCTTCAAAGATAACTGACTTAGAAGACCATAAAATAGTTTAGCCTGTTTTAAACTTTATATAAAAATAAATATATCATATAAACTCTTTGTTGTCTGGCTTGTTTTATTCAATACTGTGTATGTGAGATATAGCTGTGTTGTTGTACATAATCCATTCACTGTTGTTGTTATATAACATTCCATTTTGTGAGTGCAACAGTATTTATTCTATTGTTCATGGCCATTTCGGTTGCTTCCAGCCTGGACCTATTTTAGTGTGTTTAGCGACATTTTTGCATGCATTTTATGATGTGCATATGTATGCATTTCTGTTGGCAAATACCTATGCCTGGATTTGCTGGATCAAAGGTATGCATAATCGTCTTTAGTAGATATTGTCAAAATATTTTCCAAAATACTTGTACTAATTTTCAAAGATTCTTGTACCAATTCCAATGTATGGGAATTTCAGTGGTTTCCTATCCTTTCCAGCACTTGATTCTGTCAGTCTTTCTGATGCAGCCATGCACTTAGTGAGTACATAGTGGTATGACATTGTTGTAAATTAAACTTACTTATTGACTAAGGTAGTTGAGCACCTTTTTATATGCTCATTGATCACTTGGATATACTCCTTTGTAAAACATCTGTTTAAGTATCATGCTCAATTTTTAAAAATAATTTATTTTTTCTCATTTATTTGTAAGAGTTATTAATATATTCTGGATCAGAGGTTGTCATGGCTTATATGTATTACAAAGATCTTTTTCCATTCTGGAACTTACTTCTTAGTTTGTTGATGGAGTCATTTAATGTTCTTCATAATAATATAGTTTTAGTTCCTCAATCTATTCTTTTATGGATACCCTATTTAGAAATTTTGCCTATGAATATTTCATGTATATTTTTGTTTATATGCTTTATTATTTTGCCTTCTTACACTTAGATCAACAATTCATTTGGAGTTGGTTTATGTGTATGGCATGATGCAGAACTCAGTAAATTTTCCAAAAAGCTATGTAATTGATCAAGAACCATATATTGACAAGATTATACTTTCCCCTCTGTTATGCAGAATTGTCTTTAATATAAACCTAGTGTCTGTATATGTGTGTCAGTTTCTAGACTTTGTGTTCCATTGGTCTAATTATCTAGTTTAATGGCAACATCTTACTGTTTTCTTTAATTCTTTGGAAGAGTTCACTGGTGAATCCATAAGGTCACTCTGATACAAGCTTATTCACCATACCCAAAAATCTCACATTAGTACAGTGGTCACAAAAATTAAAGGATCAGGGAACATGCAGATACTCCAGTACTTTCAGCCTTTTGTATATAGTACATCTTCACCAAGAAAATGAAAGTGGGTTTGGCATCTCATTTTCATAAGCAAACAACTTTCTTTGACTTGTCTGCTTTTCTAATGTTCTTGTTTAATAAAAAGAAAACCAAATGCTTCTTTTTTTTATTATTTCACATTCATTTTGAAATATCCCTTAATTTTTGTGAGCAGTATATTTTAAACATCTTTCCAATTTGGTACCTTTATGCTTCATCATAATGACAATTATTTTCAACCTGCTTGCCAATATTTCTCACTGGTCTGTTGACCCTTGAAGGAGGGAACCATTTTTTATTAATTTTCTATCCCTGTGGTTAGCACAGCACTAGTAAATACTTAATAGATATTTAATATACATTGCTTAAAATGAATTGAATTAAACTGGAGAAAGATGCAATGTAAATAACACTAAGAGAAAAATGTTTTTCAATTTTTAAAAACTATTTGAGGATGATATTATTTTTATAAAATTTGTATACTTTAGCCTGACCGGGCAGTGGTACAGTGGATAGAGCATCAGATTGGGATGCAGAGGACCCAGGTTCGAAACCCCAATGTTGCTGGCTTGAGAGCACAGGATCACCCGGATTGAGCAAGACTCACCAGCTTGAGCCCAAGGTCGCTAGCTTGAGCAAGAGGTCACTGGGTCTGACGTAGACCCCAGTCAGGGCACATATGAGAAAGCAATCAATGAACAACTAAGATGCCAAAACAAAAAATTGATGCCTCTCATCTCTCTCCCTTCCTGTCTGTCTCTCCCTATCTGTCCCTCTCTCTGTCTCTGTCACACACACACAAAAATTGTATACTTTATTAGTTTACAGCCTTTCGTTCAACCTCTCTTTCTATGCCCTTGAATATGAAAAATGCTCACTTCATGCTATTTTTTTCTGTGTGTTTCTGTCTCTATCTCCATATTCCTCTTTTCAACACTGAATATAGGACATATTTATAATAAAAATTCCTGCTGAAGTCAAAATATTTAGACCCTAATAGAAGAATACACCCATAAGTGATCTTAGATCAGACATCAGAAATTCTTAATATAATTGTTCAAGTTAAATGTAAAAGACAGGCCTGACCTGTGGTGGCACAGTGGATAAAGCGTCGACCTGGGAATACTGAGGTCGCCTGTTCAAAACCCTGCACTGGTCTGGTCAAGGCACATATGGGAGTTGATGCTTCCAGCTCCTCCCCCCTTTCTCTCTCTCTCTCTCTCTCTCTCTCTCTCACTCTGTGTCTCCTCTCTAAAATCAATAAAATAAAAAAATAATAAAACAAAAAAACAAAAATGTCAGTTATTGAAAAAAAAAATGTAAAAGACAGAAATACAGGTATCCTTCCATTTGGCTATGGACTTGTGTCCTTAAGAACCACACTGATCCAAAAGATAATAGAAGCTAGACCTCTGATCTCAACAAGGAGCAGGCTATCTACCATTTGATAATCATTTTATCGCCAACGCTTAGCACAGTACCTAACATATAGAAGTACTTAATACACAATTATTTGATAAATTAATCAATAAATTCCCTTAAGTTTTTCAAACCCAATAATTCAATGACCTCCAAGTTTCCATCCTTGTCAAACTACATCTTCAGGTTGTTTATAAGGCCATTGCAGTGTGCAACTTCACTTTCACTCACAAAGAAGCAAAACTGATATCCCTCTTGGCAGAAAAATCTCAATGTATGGATCCTGAAAAGTGTAATAATATTCTAGATATTGGCATGCTACTGAAATTAATTTATCAAATTAAAATTAACTAATTTATTGATTAATTAAGGGAAGAAACTTTTTCTTTTGTATAGCTCAGTCTTCATGTTAAGCTATATACAACAGTAAAGTTTTGTTTAGTTTTTTGTAATATAACTGAAATAAATATTTTAACTATTGTAGAAATATAAGAAAAACGTTTACACGAAAGGGTCCACATTAATACTAATGATAGATTAGGTCAATTAAATGGTCCACAAAGACTGTAAGACCTAACTTTATGACTTTCTATGAGAGTAACTATTGGAAGGCAGCGGTATAAGAGACTCAAATGCTAATTACACATTTTGAACTCGAAAAAGAATACAATTTCCTATCTACCCATCAATACCCCAGAGGGGAAAGCCTAAACTGGGTAGACAATGAATATTTTGGGGAAACCGTTTTCCCATTAAAATATCCTTTTATTATAGTTTTGGTGTCTCCCTTTTCAGTCATTTAGGAATCATACCTGCTTTGGGGACGAGGCTGCATTTTGTTTTATGTTCTGCATGTGGGTATTCAGACTGTGATCATCTCGTGTATCCTGACAATTTTGAATGATGGTACATGAGAGATATTGGAATATGGGTAATACAATTCTGTAAGGATGGGAAGGATTTTTAATTGGAAAGACAGCAAGTTTCTGTTGATCCACAGAACACCAGCTTCAAACTGACACCTCAATGGAAGGCCTTTCACTGGGGCTTAGCAGAATAAGAAGGAAATGAGATAGGAAACATGTAATTTATATGTCCTAAGGTCTCTAGATTCTCCATAGGTACAGGAAACTAGAAATGTGAGAAGACCATAGGTATGTATTTTACAGGATAAATCTGGCTTATACTCTGTTGAGTTGATTTTACTATATTATCTGAATCACTGGCAATGCCAAATCCTGTCAGGGATGCAAGGAACCAAGAGCATTTTCATACTGCTCATGGGAGAATATATCTGTATAATACTTTGCACAGCAATTTGGAACTACCTGGTCATTAGAAGATATACCCAGCTTATACCCAGCAGGCATTTGCACTTCTAGGTATATGCCCCAGATAAACTCTGGCACAGATGTGAATAAAAACACACAGAGGTGTTCATGATGACCTTAATCATAATACTGAAAACTGGGAAAAACAGAAAAAATTTAGACACACTAGAAGGGGCAAAATAAGTGAAATAAAGTATATTCCTACAACAGGACACTAAATAGCAGTTAAACATGAATAAATAAACTCTAAGAGTCAATAGCAATACATTTCTAAAATGTTATATAAATAACTTGTACAAAGATATGTATAATAAGATTCCATTTACACACATTTTGCTTTTAAGTGAGAGGAGAGGAGATAGTGAGACAGTTTCCTGCATGCACCCCAACCTGGATCCATCTGGCAACCCCCATCTGGGGCCGGTGCTCCAATCAACTGAGCTATTTTTAGCACCTGAGGCTGATATGCTGGGACCAACTGAGCTATACTCAGTGCCAATTCAAGTGAGCTACACTCACTTGAACCAATCAAGCCACTGGCTGCAGGAAGGGAAGAGGGAGAGAAGTGGGAGAGGGACGTCAATATGCCGGGGCAACACTCTATCCACTGAGCCAACCCGCCAGGGCCCCATTTATACATATTTTGAACACATTTCTTAAGGACATATATACATACATATAGTTAAATTTAAAAACATGTACTAGAAAGCAACATAGCAACTCAAGGATAGTTATGACCTCTAACGGCAGACTCCTTTGGAATTCTGTCACTACCAATCTTCATGAGATGGCAAAAATAAATAAATAAATAAATAAAACTTACTTGTTCCTACAATTTCCCTAGAGGTAGCTCAAAGTTTCTCTTCTCACCCCATCCTCAAGCTTTGAAATTGGTCTAGGACAAAATTAACTTACCCATGATCTAATAAAACTAACTTGAAGGGCAGAAGTCTTTTAGTGGGACAATAATTTAATAAATACAAATAAACAGTAACTTTCCTAGATCTCTGCATGTCGCTTCCTCGAGTCTCTCTTCCTCTGACTGTTTTCTCTATAATGGGCTCTCAGGAGAAACATCTCTTAGTTCTTTCTGTATATGAGACTTTTAGATTTCTCTTGCCTTTTACTTCCCCCGCCCCACCACCACCATCATGCTTTGGTTGAAACAATATGATCCTGGGTTGAGTGACATTGAGAAGATCTTGCTTGTCCCCAAGCTAATTGGTCAAGAAGGTGGGGTTCGTGGAAAAGAATACTTTTCAATTCTGCCTCTTATCTAAGCCTTAAGTCAGGTTGGAGGAGACCAGTTAGAGCTTTGGAACTGCATGTGGTCTGACACATTCTGGACAATGAGCGAGTGTTCCCTCTGCCCTTAGTCCCACCTGCTTGGCTGCCACCCTGATTGTTCATCATCTTATACTCAGTACAATACTGGCTGTGTGGAGAACATGCTGCTACCTCCATGTTCCTTCTCTGCCTAAGTAGTTCTTGGACTACATCTTGCATCTGAAACACTGTGTACTGTCCTCAAACAGTGAAAGCCTTGCTCCTCTTTTGTAATGGGAAATTACAAAGATTAAGGGATGTTTCTATGGATACTTCCAAGCAACACACTGAATTTTGGATGAAACAGAAAAGACTACATTTTTCCTGCTTCAAGGAGAACATTTGAATGTGACCTGGAAGACATAAAAGTCATTGGTGTGAAGCTGACAAGTCACCTGTCTTCCCAACCCCATTTCCTCTCATAGTCTATAAATACCAGGCTCTTTATATCCTGGGACCAACTACAGAACTTTCAACCACCACACTCCCTACTAATGGATCAGCACTGCCACCATAGCTTATTTGGCCCCAGCCACATAAACACTAATAGTGTGGTAAGAGACGGTATACCCCTGCCAAAATTATCTGGATATATGCCCACGGCATGAAAGACTATTTTCCTTTATGAGCACTAATGATTCATTTGACAAGACAAGTAAAGTAATGATTTTCCTATCTCTGAGATGATGAGAGTCTCTCATTGTTAATTATGAATTTCACTGTGCTGGAAAAGGATACATTAGCCAGGGCTCAGAGCTACAGAAAGTTCTCTCATTATTTGCAGAAAAATCAATCAGTGCCTAAAAAAGTTATTTGAAGTCCCTAGATACGAAACATCAATCTCCTTCTATAAACAAATAGATGTGAATGAGGCTTTTGACTACGTTAGACCAGCTCCTGCCTTCTTTTAACCTCAATACAATTGAGTGTAAGTTGAGGGACCCACAGGGCCCTGAACTCTCTTCTTTCCTGAATCAGTCCTGACAGGAACAGGGGACCCAGGAGCCATCTCTGTCCCAGTTTCTGGTTAAGAGCATAGGATTAATTCTACAAACCCAGGGGGCACTTAGGACTGATGGACTGCTATGTGGTCACTGTATGACACTCATTTCTGCCCCATTATATAGACCTGCTACAGCCCTGGCCTCTCCTGTATGTGCTGCCTTGTGCTTTACCACTCTTGAAAGACGCAAGACAGCACTGAACCTTAATCTGCTTAGATGCGGCCTTCCCAGCTTTGAATCCCAAGCTTTCCCTGGTGCTATGAACTAAATTTTGTGCCCCTGCTAAAAATCATAGGTTGCAGTCCTAACCCGTAGTGTGGTGGTACTTGGTGGTGGGGTCTGTTGGGACATAATTAATTCATGAGAGTGGAGTCTTGAGGACTCCACCCTCATGTGCTATTACAGGAAGAGACACCAGAGAGATGATTTCTCTTTCCATTATGTGAGAATACAACAAGAAGGTGGCTATTTTCAAACCATCAAGATCCTGACCAGACATCAAATATGCAGGTACCTTGACCTTGGATTTTCCAGCCTCCAGAATGATGAGAAATAGATGTCATTATTTATGCTATCCAGACTATGATAATTATTACAGCAGCCTTGGCTGACGAAAATGCCTGGGAAACTTTAGGATCCACACCTCTAATCTGAGAAGTCTCTCTGAACTACAACACAGTACTTGCTGAGTCCTGAAACCTCCAAATGTCCCATGCTGGCTGGTGGATGACAGCCCTTAGCATCGACTGCAACTTCAACCGTTGCTTAGACTACCTGGTTACCCTGTAAAATACAACAAAACAAAAACACCAAACAGCCTCTGCAGCATAATTAGCTCTACCAGCTTGACTGGTCATGATGCAATGGATTGAGCATAAACCATAAGGCACTGAGGTCCCTGGTTTGAAACCCCAAGGTCAGTGGCTTGAACACAGGGTCACCAGCTTGAGTACAGGTTTCTGGCTTGAGTGCAGGGTCACTGGCTTAAGTGCAGGATCATCAACATAATCCCAGTGTTACTGTCTTGAGCCCAAGGTTGCTGGCTTGAGCAAGGGGTCAGTGGCTCAACCACCTAGTCAAGCCACGTATGAGAAGCAATCAGGGAACAACTAAGGTGCCACAACTATGAGTTGATGCTTCTTATATCTCTCCTCTATCTCTCCCTTCCTCTCTCCTTCTCTCGCAAAAAAAGGAAGGAAAAAAGGAAAGGAGGGAGGGGAGATGGAGAGAAGGAGGGAAGGAAGGAAGGAAGGAAGGAAGGAAGGAAGGAAGGAAGGAAGGAAGGAAGGAAGGAAAGAAGGAAGGAAGGAAGGAAGGGGAGGAAGAGAAAAATAAAAGAAAATTAGCTCCACTGACCTCTGTGAGACATTCCAAAGAACAAGTCCCACCTACCCACGCTTGACTTATTCACCCCACTAGGGGTTCTCTGTCACTGCCAATCCCAGCTGAGCTAGTACATAGGTCTGTTAATTTATGACAGGAGACTTAGATTACAGGTCACAGGATTTAACCTGCAGTAAATCCAAATTTGCATAAGGATAACGGGCACTCTACTACACTTTATGCCAATAAAGCCCTAATGTGATAATTAACCATTGAGCACATTCACTGATAAGCTGTTCATTAGAGGAAAAACCTGACAACCAGCAGTGTTATCAGAGTCCACAATTTTCGCAAATCTCTTTCAGAAATGCTTTTCTGCCTACAGGGACTTAAACCTAGCAAAAAATCACAGAGCAGATATTCTCAACACCATTTTCATGAAACTGACAGTGTGATAAAACCTGAGAGGTGAGAACCGGTTTTGTGAACTGCACTTTATATTTTTTATATAAGCTTTAACTTAATTTTAAATTTCTTTCAGAAGAAACTGCTACAGAGAAAGCATTGGCTACTTCTTTTTTGTTTGTCTATCATAAGCCAGAATTGGCTCATTCATTCATATAAGAGGCATGTTTTTACAAATCAGTACTATTGTAAGGGAGGGAGGAACCCAGTGGGAGAGGTCAATTTCCATTTATAATATATCCAACAGTTAATCTCTTCTCCTACAAGGACATTTTCACATCCAGTCCTCCACAGATAGAGCTCTCACAACTAACTCACTTTCTCCTGGACCTTGATGCTTTTCATCATTAGCACAAGTACTTGGAGAGCATTCACAAAGCACATGGTCCATCCTACCACAGATGAATCCAATGGCCAAATGTAGTCAATTCAGCATTGGCTGAGCATTTAATAAATGGCAGTCATGGTACCTCAGCCAGGGAGGGATGCAAAGATAAATAAGACACGATCTTTCTGCAAGGAGCAAACAATATGTTCATGCCTTGAATCACCCCTTGGTTCTTCTTCATTTGCATTTGTTCTTCTGTTAAGGGTAATTTAGTTGAATCCTGACTAGAGAAGAACACTGTATACATTGAGCTGATAAATGGAGATAAATCTAGCATTCCAATACATGCTAGGCTCTCCCTTCCTGAAAGTCTTTACTACACACTGACTGACAGGTGATAATAGCATTTTGTTACATTTCTTCATAATAAGAGTCTTCAAGTGCTCTGTGTATATAAATCATTTCTCATCAACAACATTCTTAGTTGCTATAAGTCCTTTGTGTAAAAAACAGATAAGATGGAAAGCTATTTGAGAGCAAAATATCTTGTCATATAACCATTAATAAAAATGCATGGCATTCAATGAATGACTTACAGTGAATGAACTCAACTGAGTGGCTGTTGGCTTCTAGATATTCTTTGGTCTCTTATAAGTTTCAAATCTATAAAGTCTGCATTCCATTTGTTAATCACATAAAAATATCCCCTAAGTTTCACTGTTGGACAACTGCAGCTTTTAAATTTTATTACAAGTAGATATTGAGTCCCTCAGGCTCACAACTTCAGTAAAATTTCATGATCGAGCTAATCAATTAAAGGAAAGGAGAGTATAACTGCAAAACATGAATTATTGAAAGATTACATCAAGAAATACTTTCAGAAAAAAAATTTACAGCAACTCAAAATAGGCCTACAAAATATTTCTTAGAAAGATATTTTGTATGTATGCCATTTAATGAATACGTGTTTTAAAAAGTTTGGAATTCCCCCTAGGAATGTTGTTTCAACATTTATGTTTCTTGTATCTTTAGCTTCTTTATTTCTACTGACTTTTTTTGCCTCTGAATTTCAAACTGAGCAAGTCCCTCTGATTCAACAGAAAACTAAAACAAAATCACTCACTACCTGTCACTTCTCAGTTCTCAGCTTACTGGTTCTCTCTTTGGCACTGAGCCCTACTGATTACGCTATCCACCTGCGAACGTCCTTTCTTGGCTTCCACAATACCACTTTCTCTAATCTCCTACCTCCCCAACTTTCCCTTGTAAAGCACTCTTCCCTTAAACATTAGTGAGTCTCAGAATTCTTATTCTTGAAAATCCATTGCCCTATTTACTTTCTTTCTTACCTGATTTCATCAATTCTAATTAATTTCACTATATCCCTATTTTCTGGTTACAGCTGCAGACACCTGTCTGAACTTGACCCTTAGTTCCAGATAATACCAAGACCTCTCCAACACAAGACACTCAAAACAAAACTTAGCTCTTTCCCCAATAAACCTGCCTCTCTTCAGTATCCTCATATTGTATTAATGTTGCCTAAGCCAGAAACTTGTGACCTCTTTCTGCCCTTACCCCAATGTCCAGTCAAGCTGGTAAGTCTTACTAATTGTGTCCTCCCTACTCTTCTCATTCCCAGTTTTACCCATCTGTAAAATAAAGCCCTCGCTCTGGTGCATACACATATCTCCAACATTATCTTGCATCAACCAGCCACACGGAGCTCTGTTTCTATGAAATGAGTTAGAATATGTAAAATACTTACAAGAGTTCCTGGCATACGGTAAGCATTCATTACATGTTAGCTGCGATTGCTATTATTACCATTACCAGCACCACCACCCCTATTTTCTTTGTTATTACTCATTCCCCATACTTACTATGCCATTTCTTTCTACTGGGATTTCTTCTTTTGCCTAACTCTACACCCATAAAGAATTTTTTTAAAGTTCTGCTCATGTTCTTTCTCCTTCAAGAAACCATCTCTAATATCTTAGGTCAAGTTAAGTGTGTCCAAATTTGAGCTTCAGTGTAAACATGTAAAACCTTTGATCATAGAGCTTAATACATTATAATACATTGTAATCAATTATCTGATTTTGTCTTCCATTTCACCTAGAGCAGGAATTAGCAAACTGCAGCCCCTGGGCCAAATCCAGTATACTTCCTGCTTATGTAAATAAAGTTTTATTGAAACACACATAGAACCATTTGTTAACATATTACCTATGGTTGTACCACTGCTAAAAAGGAAGAATTTGGTAGTTATAATACACATCATATGGCCCCCCAAACTGTATCTTCACTATCTATTAACTATGTAATATCTAGGCCAGAATTTCTCAAACTTGACACTATTGGGATTTGGGACTAGATAATTCTTTGTCAAAGAGGGACTGTCATATGCATTGTAAGGTGTACAGCAACAGCCATGACCTCTACCCGCTAAATGCCAGTAGCATAATACCCCCTCCCACTTCATTACCCCTTTACTGCACTCATCCTCCTCCTCACTCCAGTTTAAACAACGAAAAAATGTCTCCAGACATTGCCACATGTTCCCTGGGGTCAAAGTTGTTAAGAATCACTGACCTGGCATTTTACAGAAAAACCTGCCAACCCCTGAAGTACAACGTCTTCCAAAGGAGGAATCATGCCCAGTTCATTTTGTATTCCAAACACCATGTCTGGAACATAACAGAAGCTCATTAAATCAATCATTTAAAGGTGATTGGAGAATTGTAAAACATACCAAAGCATTTTAAAATTTATAAGAATTTTAAACTTGAAAGGAACACTGGTAAACATCAAGCCAATACTCAAGGTTACAACTAAGTTTTGTTTCCTTTAGCATTTTCAGCATCACTTGTCAGAACTGTTACATTAAAAAATATATATGAAAAAAATTATGCTGAGATATTAAATACCACAAGCCCATTAGATTATCAGAACTTTAAAAACTATGAAATCTCCGCTATACATACATTTCATTTATCCCTGAATGAGATTTTTTATTGTCTGTATAGAAGACATTATTTTTATTTTGCAGATGAGATCTTTTCAGTTGGTGTTAAACTATAGTATAAAGAAACAGCAACTTCCTTACAGTCAATCAAAAAATTCACCCAAGCTTTAATCGTATAGCTCAGTTAGAGTGTCATCTCGATACATCAAGGTTGCAGGTTCAATCCCCAGTCAGAGGACATACAAGAATAAACCAATGGATACATAAATAAATAATTGGAACAACAAATTGATGTCTCCCTCTCCTCCCTCCTCTATCTGTAAAAAATTCAATAAACAAAAACTTTTTAAAAGAACTCATTCAAGGGATATAAATTATTTGCCATGCTCTTTAATGAACCTATAGTATACATAGCATTGCTGAAAGTACAGAAACCTGTCTACCACAAAGGGATTGTATGCCTAGAAGAAAAGCTAACAACTGAATGTAGGTCATTTTAAGTACCAAATAAATACCAATATAAAAAACAAATTGCTAACATTTATTGAGCACTGACCATGTGCCAGTATTATAGCATCTCATTTGGTCCTCATAAAAACTCTATGAGGTACAAGCTATTCATTTCATAGATGAAGAAACTGAGTTGCAGAGAAGCTAAACAACATGTTCAAGGGCACATACATAGTAAGTGGCAAAACCAAAATTTGAACCTGCAAGTCTGCCTCCAGGGTCTGAGTTCCCACACAGTGTACCATGTAAATGTGCTTAGAATTTAGAAATTAGAAAGACCAGTGTTAACTGGGGCAGTCAGACAAGCACCAGGTAACCATGAGCCAAATTCTGAAAGAAGGGGTCAGTTTCACACAGCAGAGAGAAAGGAAGACATCCTTGGAAGGTAGAACCAAATAAAGAAGTTTTATAAGCAAGAACTTAAAATGTGTATTTCGAATGACATGAAATAGCCACTCTGGTTAAATCAGGGAAGAAGCTTGAGGAAGTAAGACAAAGTTGAAGTCAAACTGCAGAAGGCCATGAGCAGGAGGCTGAAAAAGACATGCTCCTGGGGGTATTGGGTGTTTCTGAAGAAGTGCACCAAGAGCAAGGGGCGGGGGTAGAATGAAGACTACAGAGAAGAACAGAGGAATGGGGGTGGGAAAACTCATTATGACACCAAACAACAGGTGAGGCAGGGAGCAGAGGGAGAGGGAAGAGGTAAAAGTAGAGGGTCTAAATACAAAAGAAATGAGTGAGAAATATGACAAGAAAATAGGCGATAGAATTTTGTGACCAAGGGCAAAGAAGAAGAGGAGTGAGTGAGAAAGAAAGATCAAAACTCACTCTGAGGTTTCCTACTTGAATGAATGAGTGATGACGGTGGTGTCAGCTGTTCTAACTGTAGTGGATTATATATAACCATGCCTCCTTTCTTCTCCCACTTAACACATTGTCCCACCTCTCTCTACAGAACATAGGGTCACCCTGCATGATCTTTCTCATCATTCCTTTCTCAAACTTTACTCCTTTTTTACCGTCGATGAGAAAGAAGCACCCGGTTTCTTCCTGAAGCTAAAGGAAAAGTTTTATGTAAGAATAGAGTAGACTAGCACATGTTTGTAGCCTGCAAAGAAGAAACAAACTCATAGGTGAAGATGAAAGGTGTAAAAGAAAGTGGGGATAATTGAAGAGTAGACTCCAGGAGATGACAGGAGAGGAGGAGATGCTCAGCACAGGTGAACAAGTGAGCTTATAAGCATGGAGGGGCACCTTGTCCTTTGGGACAAAGGAAAAAAGGAAGTTGACCTAGAAAGGAAATAAACAGGCAAAGGAAGACCCTGAGGTTAAGATTAGTTTCATACATTGATATTGCCTAGCTTGGACTTTTAAGAAAAACAGGATGTCTCGTCACAGACATTTTGTTCCTCTCATTACCTCTCTTGCTGAGCCACAGCCACAACTGCCACCTTGCCATTTCTTGAACATGTCAAGCTTTCCTTTGTCTGGTGTCCTTTTGTCCTTGCAGCTTCCTTTGATTGAAATGGCCTCTCCCAGGTCTTGTGTGGCTGACTTTTTCTTATGTCACAGGTGTCAGTTTAATTATCACCTCCTCAAGAGTCCTTCTCTGACCACTCAGTCCAATAATGGAGACCCAACTGCTTTGCCACTCCCTATCTCATTATTTTCTCTTATTTCCTTCATACCCCTTATCATATTTTAATGCAATTTTCTTTTCTTTTCTTTTAATTCAGAGAGAGGAGGGTAGGCAGAGAGACAGTCTCCTGCATGTGCCCTGACCACAATCCACCCAGCAAGTCCACCAGAGCGCAATGCTCTGCTCATCTGGGGCTGGTGCTCTGTTGCTCAGTAACCAAGCCATTTCAGTGACTGAGGAGGAAGCCATAGAGCCATCCCCCGTGCCTGGGGCCAACCTGCTCCAATAAAGCCATGGCTGCAAGAGGTGAGGGGTGGTGGAGGGAGAGAGAGAGAGAAGTGAGAGGGGGAGGGGTAGAGAAGCAGATGGGCAATTTCCTATATGCCCTAACCTGAAATCAAACCCAGGACATCCACACATGGAACCAATGCTCCACCACCGAGCCAACTGGCCAGGGCCTTTTGTCATATCTTAATTAGTAGTTAATGCATTTACTATCAGTGTCCTTCAAACATACGTGAATTCATAGGCTCAAGGGTCATACACAGGGTCTCATTCACCACATACTCTAATATTTAAAACAGATCTTATTATCAGAGTAGGCACTCCATGAATATTTACTGCACTCATGAGTAAGGGAATGAAAGAGAAATTGAGAGCAATGATTCTATCACTGATGCTCTCAAATATTTATAGAAAAATACTTTCCATATATTCATGTGCCAGGATCTATGTTTAACTCTAAAGGGAATAGTTAATCTATAGAAATCCCAATTCCCTGCCTCCTATCACTCAGTCCATGGGGGAAACATATGAATACAAATCATTAAAATACAAGGTGATAAGGACTAGACTAGAAATAAAGCAATGTAGTTAAGGACTGAGGGCTGCAAGGGCCCTCAAGTGCTCCTAACTGAAGCAAGGTAAAGCAGGTAAACAATCCTCTTGAAGTGCTGAGGACAGGTGAGCCCCGCAGAGTCCGGCATGTTACCACAGAGGGTGAGGAATAATCATGTGGTAGAAAAGATGGGATGTATGTACAACTCCCTCAAATAGTTCTTCATTGAAAGTAAGGAATGACCTAATGTGTAAATTCAGCAGGAGACAAGATCAAGGAAAGAATTTTGAGCTTGTCTCTCATTAGGGCAGTGGTTCTTAACCTTTTTTGAGGTACCGAACCCACCAGTTTCATATGCACATTCACCGAACCCTTCTTTAGTGATAAATAAAATAGGATTCTTTTTTCCAAATTCAAGACATAGGTATATGTTTTTTTACTGGTGCACAAAATGAGCTGTGCATGAACATCACCTTGCTCAAAGAACAAAACCAACGAAGTGCATGAACTCACACAAACTACGGTATTACTTTATTCTGGCCTCCGCGGCAGAGGCTTCTCGGAACCCCTGAGACCGACTCATCGAACCCCTAGGGTTCGATAGAACCCAGGTTAAGAACCACTGTATTAGGGGAATGGGAAAGGGATGAAGAGAAGATCTGAAAAGAAAAAGACTCCTTACAAAGGCTAAATTTCAAGAGTCAGAGGAAAATATCAGTTACACTCAGAAAGGAGGAAGAGAGCTCATCCCACAGGACAGGGGAAAGAAGGTAGCAATTCTTGTTTCTGAAGGTACATTTAAAAGTGGAAGGAGAGAAATTTAACAAGCATAAGCTAAATAAATAGTTGCTATTTTCCCCCATTAAGCATGATAGACCATCTGCCCATACCGGCTGGTGAGGGAGAGGCTGAGGGCAGGGAAGGAGGAGAATGCTATTGGTTGATCATTGGTATGTGATGGTGCTGCCCTATGCTACATCTTCACTGCTTTGTGAAGTAAAAAATTGGTCCTTATTATTATCTCTCTTGAAATTTATGCAGAAACCAGTCATGGCACGCTGTCCACATGGGGGACGGAACACCAGATTACAACAGCATCAGAACACTAATGGAGTAGTCACTTCTGCATTTGCAAAGCAGTTTTAAAAAACATTAGTTAATTAATCAGCTCAACAATTACTTTATCCCTGTAGGTATATGTGCACAAGGAATACTTTTTTTTTTGGTCTCCTTTGAGGTATTTGAAGACACAAGAGATCTTGTCTCAGTGGGAATGTTGTGGTAGATTACGTTTGCTGTAAATAAGTGACATTTTTAGAAAGCAATGTGTTCCACCAAACTTATCCTGAATAGAAAAAGAAAAATTGCAAAGCTAAATAAGAGACTCCAAGAATCATACTAAAAATTCACATAGAGCCTAGAAAGTAACTGCTCCTCATTCTGTCTTTCTTTCTCGGGGTGCTGGAGGCAACTAGCTCCAACTTCACAGAAAACACTGGGCTGGAACAAAAGTACAAATGTGCTGCACATCTCAAGACAAAGGTTTCCACCGCTGGGCATTCATACCACAAGGAGCTACTTCCCACTCTGGTTCCGTAATGAAAATTATTCCTCCATTAGCAGGGTGAGCAATATCAATTTTCCCAGTCAACGTGGGAAATTAAGCAAGAACCTACTTTTGCTCAGAGCAATCAATGGACAGGTAAAAGAAATAGGTAATTGGACCCAGTCTTCCATCAGGACACTTTTACCTGAATAAATGACCTCTCCTATAAAGTGGAGCTTCCGATGACAGTGAGAGACCATATCCTAGAATGGGTTTAACCACAGTCTCACCAACCTTTTTCTGAGGACCTTACTTCCTTTTCTTCTTCACCAAGCATTTTGATTGAGTTGGTGGAATTGGCAGCAGTATTGACATCTCAACTCCAACTTTTGCTAGCTGTGTGACCTTGGGCATTCACTCTCTTTAAGTGCCTACGTCTGTTGTGAGAATTAAACTAGGGGATATGTATGAAGCATGTAGTACTACTTGCATGCACTCTCAGTGTTAACTGCTCATGTATTGTTAGTCTTTATTGTTGCTATTATGTTTATAATTGCTGTGGTTAGCATGGTTTTGGAGACAAAGCCAATGAAAGTCTGAGGAAAGAGAAATAATTGTAAATGACTAATAGGTGATGGCAATTGCTAGGAACCTCAAATTCTACCACAAGAGCAACCCTATGAGTCTCAGTGGGACTTGCATAGTTAACTGGTTTGGAGATTAATCAGGAAAGTCTTTAACACAATGAACTTGGCCTAATCAATCAGCCTTATTCCTTCTTTTTAGAAGGCTAATTCACTGTAGAGCTATAGGATCTTTTCTTCAGAAGGAAACTAGAAAAGCAAGACCATCGACTCATTTGATGGTGTAATCTCTACAAGCTCAGCAAGGTGGTTGCCCATACTCTGCTTAGGTGCCTTCAGTGATAGAGAATGCATTCCTTAGAAGACAGCTTTGGACATCTCTGACTGAATGTCTTCTGGTATTAAGTATTTTGTTTCCACTCATTTCTTCTTAAAGATAGATGGACCACATTAATTCCCACTGCCAGAGGAAAAGCCTTAATGTTTGAAGGCTACTTACTTACAACTCCTGGGCTCAGGCATCTTTTCTTCCACAGCTTAAACATCCCGGGATCTACTAGTCAACAGTTTTTTATGTCAGACTCTTGAGTCTCTTTCTTTCTTTCTTTCTTTCTTTATTTATTTTTACAGGGACAGAAAGAGAGAGTCAGAGAAAGGGATAGATAGGGACAGACAGACAGGAACGAAGAGAGGTGAGAAGCATCAATCATTAGTTTCTTGTTGCCATTGCAACACCATAGTTGGTCATTGACTGCTTTCTCACATGTGCCTTGACCGCAGGCCTCCAGTGGACCGAGCCACCCCTTGCTGGGGCCAGCGACCTTGGGTCCAAGCTGGCGAGCTTTTGCTCAAGCCAGATGGGCCCCGTGCTCAAGCTGGCAGCTCGGGGTCTCGAAGCTGGGTCTTCCGCATCACAGTCCAACACTCTATCCACTGCGCCACCACCTGGTCAGGCTAGTCTCTTTATTTTTTTTATAGCTCAGCTCTAAACATGTTGCAATCTATCAATTAACTAACATTTTAAAATCTTATCATACACAATAGAAAAGAAACACATACAGAATAGAAACGTTTCCAGTACTTACATTAGCATATGACAATGATGATGATAAATACAATTTTCCAAGTATATTTTATACCAAACTACATTCCAAGGGTTTTACACTTATTATCTCAGTTAATACTCATAACAACCCTATAAAGTAGGTACAATTATTCTTCCCATTAAACAAATAAACAAAGGAGGCACAGAAAGGGTTAAGCAGACTTCCACAGAAAATGGAGTAGATTTGGGTTTTGCAACCAAGAACCCTAGATTCAGAGCTTGCAAATATCAATAAATTATACTATAAAACTGTCAACTCCTTGGTTTTATAGATCATACTTCTATTAATTCAGCCTCAGATCATGTAGGCGCATATTTTCTATCATTCCCAACTTGCTGCCATTCATAAAGTTGATGAGTATGTTCTCTTAATTACCCTTGAGTCCTTAATATAAATGTTGAATAAGATGAAGCATTGTGACATCCACTTGACAATATAGGTCAATATAAATCCATTCATCCTTTACCAAATAGCTCTTATACCCAATCCTCTTTTCCCCATTATGTAGATTAGGATATCATAAACTGTATTGCTAAATGCCCTGCTGATACTTAGTTATGTTAGATCCATAGTGCTTTGCTTAGTTATTAGTAATAATTTTGAAGGAATATGTAAGTTTGGTTGATATAGTATGGCTTATTTAGTGTTTTTAGTGAACGTCTGTGGGTCTGCTTATCACTCTTCTTTACAGAATCATACCTCTGTTAACACCATACTTCAAAATCTTTCCGACATTCCAATGAAGCTCCGAAGTCCAGACCTTGCATTATCCATACTTTTCCATTTTACTTTTTAGGAACCTCCCCCACTCTCTACCATTCTCAAAAAAAAAAAAACAAAAAAACAACCAACTGGATTTCAAAATTTTTATTTGCAAGTTTTATCTGTATCCTGGGATATTATTAATCCAAGTCAAGAAATTGGAATTGATGCAGAGCAATTAGGTCCCTACTAATATTAAATTCCCCATATTTGTCTATCTTTTCCTACATAAAGACCTATTCTTTTGTCAAAGAATATGAGGAAGTAGAAGCATGAGGATTTTCTTCACATCACTCAAGACTCTGTGTTGCAAATGACAGAAAATCCAGCTCTTGCTGGTTTAGACAAAAGAAGTAATTTATTCAATCATGGCTAGAAACCCAGTGGTCATCGCATTTCAAGAATGTTTCATCCAGACCCTGAGAGATGTCACCAGGCCCCAGTTTCTCCCTATCTTTTGGTTCTGTTCTTCATTCTGGCTCCATTTTGGTCTCTATGTGGTGGCAAGATGGCAGCCAGTGTTCAGTCATATTCTACCCCAGCATCTAGCCCAAAGGATGGAAAACTGCCACCCTACAACAATATAAACCAAAGTTCCGAGCTTGTCTGTGACTGATCTAAATTGGGTGAGGTACTCACCTATGAGCAAAATAACCATGGCCAGGGAAAAGGAAGTCCCTAACTGACTTGGTGCTCACATGCTCACCATGGAAGCCAGGAGTGGAGTCAGTGCCACTGAATTATTGTTTAGAGAATGAGGGGAAATAAAACTCAAGAAACATTTATAAAAATAAGGAAAACTGGATACCAGTTCTCTAAAAAAAAAAAAATCTACCCTGTCACCAGCCTATCAACTATAAGCAGCAAGCCATTCTTTGGTATTTATATTCTGGTGTTAAGTGAAGAAACTCTTTCTGTCTGTCATAAATGCTAAATATCCTAGAGGCTTTAGCCTCCCTGCTACTATTCCTTGGGTACTGTAGGCCCAGAAGTCATCGCCATCGTCACTGCCAGGCAGGTGCAGGTTCTCATTGAATTCACACAGACGGCAAAGAAACAGCAAAGTCAGAGACTGGTAGGCCATTCCTTTATTCTAGCCTCATAACCAGCCTGTGAGTAGAACACACACAGAGGGAAAACACTTCCCTTTCCACTTAGGGATCCCAAAGCCACTGATTCATCTGGTTTTTCCTAGAATCAAAGGCCCTCACCAGTCTCAGTCACCTCTGGTTCCCATCTGCCAATATGGCTTCTTACTCTGCAAAACTGGCTTCTCTCTCCTTCCCTTCCATCTTGGCTTCTTCTTCCTCTTCTCCTTCTTCCTCCTTCTTAAAAACTACCTGGGCACACACAGACCCCCTCCTCCAGCACACAGTAGCATAACAAAGCCCCTTTAATTAGCAGTTTCATGTGGGCAGCACCATATTTAACAATAAAAGTGACAAACTCAAAAATCATATTTTACAAACTCATTTGCCCAACAGGTACAGACCACTTTCTAAGAACTACCTTGGGCTCACATCTTGCCCCATCTGTGAAATAAACCTCATAGTCATTACACAACCCAGTAGGTCAGGGTTTAGTTTCTTCTTCCTCTGTGACAGTGCCATTCTCTCTCCTGCCCATTTCAGTTCCTTGTGATCCAGAAGATAATCTCTTTTCCAGAAGATCTAATTCATCTTCACAAAAATTTCACTCCAAACTGAATCACATGATACTGCCAATATCTGACCTTTTTTAACCCATAGAAATGACAGTTTCTATGGTCAACCCAATTGGCAGCACCTGAGACACAGTTTCTCTTTTTCCTTTTCTTCCTCTGACACATTCTTCCATTTCTGACCCTCTTATTCATGTCTCCACTTCCTTCTGCCTTGTTGGAACTGTGTCACTCTTGGTATCCTTTTCGTATTAGTTCTTCTATCTGTCAAGGCATTTTCCGTCTAAGCGCACATAATGCTTTTCTGCATCTCCTCCGAATAGTTGGAAAATTAACTTTACCTTGCTATTCAAAATTTAACAGGCAGAAACTTGTTTTTCTATACTAGAATTTCTCCACAGTAGTGTGCATTCATTTTGTCAGTGATCACTATCCTCATTTTACAGAATAGGACATGGATGCCCCAAGGAGGTCATGTGTTTTTCTAATTAGCATCAGAACTACATATGGTAGCCAGGTTCAAGTCAGTAACTCTTTTATTAAACTACATCAAACTTTCTTAACTTCTGCAGTTTGTCAATTGCAGAAACAGCAGAGAAGTAAGTAGTTCTTGACCAAATAATAACATAAATAATATCAAGAGTATGTGCACAGTGCTTTACAAATTTATACAGCACTTCCTCTTTTTTTACCCCATTTACTTCTGACATAAAAATTCTTTAAGTAGAGGCCTTGGCTGGTTGGCTCAGTGATAGAGCATCAGCCCAGTGTATGAACGTCCCAGGTGTGATTCTCTGTCAGGGCACACAGGAGAAGCGATCACCTGCTTCTCCAACCCTCCCCCTCCCCCTTCTTTCTCTTACTCTCTCTTTCCCTCCTGAAGCCATGGCTCGATTGGTTGGAGCAACTTAGCCCAGGGTGCTGATGATGGCTCCCTGGAGCCTCCACCTTAGGCACTAAAACTGGTTCAGTTGCTGAGCAACAGCCAAAATGGGCAGAACATCCCCCTATGGGGCTTGGTTGGGGTGCATGTGGGATTCTGTCTTTCTGTCTCCCCTCCTCTCACTTAAAAAAATTCTTTAAGTAGATATTATTTCTGATAGAAAAACTGAGGCAAAGTGCAAGCAACTGACTTTCTGTAAGTCTTATAGCTGGTAACAACTACATCTAGGCAAGAGTCAAACATTGAACTTGTTCTTTTAAAGCAAAGTGTCTTTTGTTTCCCATGCTGACACTAAAATGTTCACTTAAATCCATGATGGCAAACCTATGACAGGTGTGTCAGCACTGACACGCTGACACACGTAGCCACTTTTGATACACATGGCTGCATGCGGCCGCATACCAGAGAAGTATGGGACCACATGCTGAGAAGGACGTTTAATCCTCGACTCCTGCATGTCCAGGTGCAGTAGTTGAGGATAAAACATTTGCTGTAGTGTAGACACTCTGTGCCGGAGGTCTGTAAGCCAAAACAACAGAACTGTGGCACAGAGCGTCTAGTTCTGGGACTTCCGGTTAGGCCATTTTTCTCGAAGTGACATACCACCTGAGTTATGTTCAGTTTTATGGCAAATTTTGACACACCAAGCTCAAAAGATTGCCCATGACTGACTTAAATTTTTGATCACCCTGGGACCCCATAGTATTCTCAATACTAAGAAAAAGGAAATATTAGGCCTAATGTCATACCTAAATTTATGTGATTATAAACAGATATTTTTTACCACCTGAGAAATCAGGAAGGATAACAAAGCAAAATTTGGGGAAGCAAAGAGGTTGGGATAGTGAAAGTATGGGAGGGGAAAGTATGGTGAATGAAGAAGCAAGAGGAGAACAGAAAAGAAAAACCATAAAGAAAATTAAGTGATAGCATAATAGAGAGCATAAAAAAGACAGTGAGACAGGGAAAAATAAAATAAGTATATTAAAGTTTTTTTTAAAAAAGCAGCAACAAACACATTATTCCAAAGCCTGCAGGTGCCAGCAATTCAAACAAACGTACAGCAATTAACAGAATTAACACAGCCTTAAATAGCTTGGCTCACCAGATGTGGACTCCTATCAGGGTTCTATAAAATGTAAAGTTATTACAGATTAAACCATTAATCATCTGTTCCGAGACTATCTCTGGCTGCAAAATCCCATTCGGTTTTAAATGGCTAATAATCGCAAAGGGATGTAGAATGTAATATGTGCATTGATGTTCAACCCAATCCTTTTCCCTTTAAATATGTGTCCCCCTCTCCCAATTCTTGTGCTTTTCCTTCCTTGCCATTAGAGGTGCCATGAGAAAAGGCAGGTGAGATAGACCAACCAGTCTGTCCCAGAGGCCTCAGAAGCACTTGAACTTCTCCATAGGAAAATGAAGAGCCAATGAAGAACCAACATATCAGGGGAGACGTAACATACTGAGAAGAAAGGGGGACAGTGTAGTAAGAACCAAATCAAACAACACAGAAAACCCCAACACAGGGGGATGTTCTGATGGGCTTGAGTCAGCTCCTTGGTGCTGGTGAGTCTGATACCCCATCCATGCAACTCGGTCCTCACTTGGCTTTCCTCTACAGTACTGTGCTTCACCCCACAATAACAGCTCTGTAATGCCAAAGATGGAGGAAGGAGGAACTGCATCTCCTGACACGGAGGGTCTTTGGAAACTGAAATGGGAGTCCAAGGAATTTTCTATTGAAATCTTAAGATACAGAGAGCCACTTTCCCCGCTTAATGCTAAAGCCAATGGACCAATCTTTCCAACTCTGTTCTTTAACCTCCTGGGACAAAAATATACATCAGGATAATGGAGTAGAGGGACTAGCATCAGTCTTCAAGGAATTACGCCTGATGGATAAGATGCCCATCTGAACATGTCATTCTACTACTTAAGATCCCCCAATGGCTCCCCATTACCTAGAAAATAAAGCTCTCTATGACCTGGACCCTCCTCACTTTGTAGCTATACTTCTAGAACTCCTAAACTTATATTTTGTGTCCTGACATTAGTAAACTGTAGTCTTGTCCCCAGACATCATGACGTGTCCTGTCTCTAGGCCGTGGCTCCTGCTGGCCCCTCCTCTGGAGGCTTCCCTGTTTATGTCTATGCATCTTTAATCTTTACCTTAGGCACTGTCTCCGCCACAGAGTTTTCCTGAACCCAGGATATGTTAAGTCCTTCTCGGTAGCCTCTTCACCCAAAAATGCCTCTTCTGTACATTAACTGCTTTTTATTGAAAGTATATTTGTGTGTCTATTTTCTGCACTAACTGTGAGGTCCCCTAGGGCAGGGGACCATGCCTGATTCATCTTTGTATCATAACACAGTCCTTGGCCTACTACAGGTTTCTAAATATGTTTCTCTTCATCTACATGCCACCAGATTTTACAGTTCCATTAGGTTAGCTCATTCATTTATTTATTCCAAACATAATTATTGAGTGCCTTATTTTATGCAGGGGCTCTTCTAGGTGACCAGGAAACACCTGTGAACAGATGAGGACTTTGTCCTCATGGAGATCATGTTTTAATAGCTACGAGATTAACAGTTGTCAAAAAATGTCCAAAGGCAACAAACTAGGTAATGACTGAGTATGAGTGGGATGGGTTATCCCTACTTCAGCAAAGATGAGAGAGTTTCAGTAGGGCACATCTTACAGTAAAGTTTATTCCTCCATTAACAGTGACTCACTAATTTGGAAAATATGGAGATACGTACATGTGAATCCATATTTTCTTATGCTTATATTAAAATATTCATAAGCTGTTTATATGATGCATTATAGAATCTTGAATGAGAATCACAGAAAAACATTATTTTATGGTTTCACTTTTGTGTACATTATTTATTTGATCTTAAGAAGAATAGAACAGCCTGACCTGTGGTGGCGCAGTGGATAAAGCATTGACCTGGAAACACTGAAGTTGCCAGTTCAAAACCCTGCACTGGTCTGGTTAAGGCACATATGGGAGTTGATGCTTCTAGCTCCTCCCCCCTTCTCTCTCTCTCTCTCTCTCTCTCTCTCTCTCTCTCTCTCTCTCTCTCTGTGTCTCCTCTCTAAAATAAATAAATAAAAAAAAAATTTTTAAAGAAGAACAGAATAGAGGTCTCATTACTTCCCACCTTATAGGTTAGGAAACTGAGACTCAAATAAGATCATTGGCTTAATCTAGACCATAGAACCAGTACTAAAGCTGGCATCTCTAGTATATTTTTTTACCTTAAAGCCAGTTTCTCTTCATCATACTATGATGCCTCCCTCAAAGCCTTTTCAATTCCGTCCTTCCTAGAGGAAGTTCTAACCCATTACTCTTAGCCTTGCTGAGCTGTTTTATGTAATACTTCTCTGATATAAGATAGTGAGGGGATTCCTAAAATATGCAACTATTGCCAAGTCAAGATGTTCTTTAGTTATGCTAAGAAGGTCACAGGGTCAATAGTACCTAAGAGCCTTTATCAAAAAGTTATTAATTTATAAATGTGGGATTTCACTCAGCAAACAGAGTGAGTCACATAAAAAGTTTCTTTTTTCTTTTTAATCTTTCTTATGAATTAAAAATCAAGATTTTTCTTTACAAGGAACTAACTAATTGACTCATTACCTTTGGGTATGAGAGAAAGATAGTCTCTGTGTGTGGATGTATTTATATGTGTGGGGAGGAACGGGAACAGGTCCTCTTAGTACAACGAAATGGTGGCTTGGACATGAACAGCATTGTCAAGAACCTGCTTTAAATTTTAACTGCATTACACTCAGAGAAATGTAGGTTTACAGTTGTGATTACATGGAACAGTTTATCCTTGTATTATTATTTATTATTTATTACTTATTATAGTATTTATCATTATTATTTACCTACTTTTGCCCACCCCTGTATTAATTGAAAACCCACTAAAGCAAGAACCATTCTAGGAGGTGGGAACCCCAGAATAAAAATAAGACAGGCTTGTGAAAACATGAAGAGGAATAAGAGACTGACTTTGCGATGTTTAACTGAACACCAATCTTACACTGATAACCAGGGTATGAATGCTTGTCACCCAGACATCATGACATGTCCTGATTTCTGAGAACCACAATCACTTAAAGACTTGGAAACTCTTTGTTTTGGCTTTTACAAGGGGTATCACATTAGGAGGTGTGCCCTCAAGGAAACTCATAGTAGAGCCAGAACACTTCCAGATATGAAGAAACTGTAGTTTCAAAGAAAAGAACCTACTTTGTGCTACACACAAAGTATCAATGATCTGGAACAGAAACCCCAAATTCCCTTCACAGTATTCCCATTTTGAAGAAAAGGACATAGCCAAGCAGCAAACTCAGCTTCAGGCAACTCAGAGCAACAGAAGACAGGAAAAGAAAGGTAGAGCTCATGAAGGAAAGAAGAAGAAGAAACAGTAAATGAACTGAAGACTGTACTAAAGGTGAATAGTTATTATGCCAAAGTGGGATTTATCAAGGAGCAACATTCCAGAATAGCTAGAAGTTTCTGCCCAGTACAAAATTGTCAAAGAGAAATGCCAAGAACAAGAGAAGAATTTTCCAAACCTGCGCACAGAAAAGTGAATTACAATGATGAAATGGAAAGAAAGGACATGCCAGGACTACATTACATTCAAAGGTGTCTGTTTAAAAAAACTGAGACAGGTAAGAAAGCCTCCCAAGATCCTCAGAAAGACAATAACACTAAATAGGTAAAGGAGAGATTAAATAAAAGTTAACAAGTTCTCACTGGCCTACCATTTCGCCCCATGTTTTGGACTTTCTTTTTTCTAACTTGATCTGAATTTAAAGACAGATTTATATTGCTAGCTTAAGTCAGTACACATTTTTATTACTAATTCCTGTTCATGACACTCTCTCAGAACTGTCTTTAATTTTTAAGCTTTTAAATGACTTTTGAAGCCGTCTGCTCTCTGCCTAGGCAGTGAGAGAGAGGAGATTTCATTTATTGCAGCTTCTATAGGCATAAAGTCATCAGGGATGCCTTCAAGCTTTTATGAGTCTTACTTCAAAATGTTTAAGAGCATCCTTCCTGATTGACAGATTTGGGAAATTGTTCCTCTGTCTCCAAATATGTAATATAATCAGAAAAAGACTAGTCCTAGAGGCCAGCTCTAGATCTTGTCCAGGAAAACCCCTGCTCAGGGCTGTTGCCCTACAAAAATGGATGAGTTCTCCACCACAATCGATACTTCATTCATTCCCGAGCCAACTACATGGTAACAGAATGTTCCTATCTATTTCTGAGGAAAGTGAAATTCCAATATAGTGTGGATTTAACAGTGTTTAAGAGCCTTTCAGGATTCATTAGACACTGAGTAGTTTATGGCTTTATTCTATCCAAATGGGAGTAAATCCCATGAAAGAAGTATTCTGTCTACTATAATTCCATCAGGAATGACTAGTAGAGTCCCTGTAGTCAGCAGAAGCCTGGGTAATGTCTAGCAGAGAGAAAAAAAACACTCTTTGGGTTCTGTTCTGTAATTTGTCCTTCAGACTAAGAACAAGACAAAGCTATAATTGGATTTTTCCCTCCTCTGTCCTGTCTCTCCTTCCCACCCCTTCCTCTCAAGTCATACATTCTTTATTGCAGTGATGCCCAGCTCAACCATCAATTTTTCTCCAAGCTGATTCTCACCTAAAACTTATCTGTGTCCCCTGCTCAATTAGAACATTTAGTCCGTGGCACTGAACACATGATGTTCTGAACTGTAACTGTTCACTTACCGATCTCATCTCCCTTCCTAGATTATAAAATCTTAGAGTACAGAGACCGTGGCTTGTAAAAAAACACTCAGTTTAGTTACAGCACAAAAAAAGGGCACCCAATGATTGTCTGAGAAGTTTATCCATTGAATAATACTTATTATGTATGCATTATATACCATTCACGACAGGCGCAACTCCCGTCTGGACATAGCTCACAGCTGAGTGGTGTGAATGAATATATGTGCAATGTATAACTGATGTCCAAAAACTTTCAAATAGCCATAATACAAATAAAACACATGTCCTCGGAGGAGGCCCGAAACAAATCATATGGATCTTTGTAAGAAAAAACACTGTTAGCGTCTCAAAAAAAATTTCCCCAGGGAAATGGTACAGATATCTTAGGCAATAAAGCTT
Organism: Rhynchonycteris naso; assembly: GCA_037038555.1. Taxonomy (NCBI): domain Eukaryota; kingdom Metazoa; phylum Chordata; class Mammalia; order Chiroptera; family Emballonuridae; genus Rhynchonycteris; species Rhynchonycteris naso. The sequence goes on from CM072999.1 coordinate 22,552,681, forward strand.
AGCTCAGATTAAACAAAAATGTATATACGATGTATGTGCTGCTCTGATGACACAGTGTTCTGAAGGAATTCTACCAAATCAAGTCTGATTCTTTTTTGCCTCAACAATTGACCTTAGTGATTGAACTTACACTTGACTGAAGCTCCTTTGCTCTCAAACAGAAGTCTCAACACATCAGCTACAATAGTATAAATAAATGAGTAATGGCAAAGCCCACTGCTTTCTCACAGCTGCTAGCTTACAGGGAAAGAAGAAAAAAAGAAAAAGAAAAAGCCAGCCTTCTGGGCCTTAATGTTCCATTCTGAGAATTTTCCTTCATCTCAAATAAAGAGACTCTTGGGAACACCAAGCTTGGACAAGGTAAAATAATACAAATGTTTTAGAGAAGACGTACAACCAAAAATAGAGCCACTTTTATCTAGATCTTTCCCTCTGTGCCAAGTCAAAAGTATAATAAACTTTACCCATGTCTAGTTCCTTATGATTTCAAAGTCCTTTCATCTGTGTTATTTAATTATAAGACACGGCTAGCTGAGAAATAAGATTCCCACTGAGTTAAATGACAAAACCAAACAGAACACTTTAGTGGTGAGCCCAAGGTCATGCAACCAGCCTAAAAACTGACCAAAGCCTAGGATTCTATACTTCAAGACCAGTGTCTTTCTGCTACCACCTATGTTCTCATGGAATAGATCAGACAACAGAGCCAGTCTCTGAACTGGAAAATGCATTTGTTCTTGGAAAGTCAGTGCATTAAATGGAGTGTGTGAACTTTACCTCTTTAAGGCAGCCCATGAAGTTGTTGCTGACAGGTGAACCTGGCAAGTCGGCGGTACTTGGGCTTCCTCCCACATAGAAGAAATCATCTGAGCCCAGCATGGTGTAGTCCTCTTGAGTGTAGCCTGTCGTGGTAAGGATGCCATCCACAGAGATTGTCACCTGGTGGAGGGACATAGGGACAAAAAAAATCCCAATAATGACCTTACAGTCCTATCAAGATCCAGTGGCTTCCCCCACCTGAGGCTTCACGTTCATTAAGATTTTGGTGAGGTACTCTTTCTGATTTGGTTTGACTTTGGTATGTGCAGCCAAGTTCCATTTTCTGGTCTGCCTTCCCTGTGGCCCAAGCCCACAGCATTGCCCTACAGACTCCTGGGAGAGTTTGTTGGAACTGCCAACCTGAGTGACTCGCTCAACCTTTGCACTCTCTAAGGAGTCAGGCTAGAAAATGGAACTGTCCTCAGACACTTGTCTCAGTTCATTGGTAAAATTATCATTTATAGATATATATATATTTTTAATGATTGTTAATTATGGCGGTAGTGAAAAACAGCAAAGGAGACATTTGACGATGGGTTTGTTAGGGGTTGGTCTTTGGTTATTGATGGGTTATTTTTTCTTTTCTTTTTCTTTTCTCTTGTATTTATTTCTCTTTGAACTCACACCACGCTGACAAGCATGCATTCAGGAAGGGAGGAAGGAGGTTTTGATGTGTCGTGGATGATACATGCCATGGACTGCCCCAGGGCACCAACCCCTCCCTGCCCTTCGCTGCCATCACCACCACCAAGAGAGAGAATGAACTGAACCAAAGAGGCAACTCTAACAAAAAGAAAGAAATGGTATGCATAATAGCAAAAGCAATAATAATAATGTCCACGGGGAAGGAAGAGCGCCCATACACCCAACACCCATGAAAGGAGCAGAGGGCAGAAAAAAGAGATGGGGTCTCGGAGCATGCACACACCATACACTGACACACCCATGCACAAACTGTCTGGAGCCAAGAGAGAAGGCAGAAGAAAAAAAAAAAGAGGGAAGTGGGAAAGGGTGAGGAGAACTAAAAGGAGGAATCAAAATCCACTTCACCCTTACATGCACTGCACCAACTGAAAAATGAGATGGCCATGGGGAAAAAAAAAAGAAACCACTCAACATGAAGGGGTCCTCTTTTCCCTGCCTGCCACCTCCCTCACTAAAAAAGAAAAGAAAAAGTCCAAACCCAACCCCCAAATATGAAGGATGAGAGGAGAATAAAAAAGAGTGGAGACAAAGAGAGAGAGAGAGAGAGGAACTGAGTTGATTATTAGGTAGGCTGTTAGTCATGAGAAGGAAAATGAGGGAACAAATTCTGACGTCAATGAGGAAATCCACAAGACAGGAACATGCCATGCAGAGTTTGGACGCAGAGCACCCTTGGTGGAGATCCCTTCGGCCACGGTGGAGCATGAAGTGGAAGGACGGAAAAGAAGAACACAGGAAGCCGAGGGCTTTCCTCCCCAGATCACCTGTGGCAGCCTTGGCCACACAAAAGAGAAAGGAAAGCAGGAAGCCAGGAATGGGGACAGAAAAAGAAAGGGGAGTGAGTGACAGAAAGACACAGAGATTAGGGAAGTCCTCAAAATAAATCCTATTGTCCCCAAAGTCTGTGACTTCAAAGTTGCAAAATAGAAACAAAACAAAACAAAACGAATTCAGCTAAGTGGAGAAACTTTCCTTTAAAAAAATATTTTTTGAAAAAAGAATTACAAACTGGAGAACATCGCAGGACAGGAGCATCCCCTTCCTTTTTTTATTTTTTTAAATTTATAAAAGAAAAAAACTTGCATTAAAAGTCAACAAAAATTTTAAAAGAATCAGAAACCAAGTCTAAAGAGGATACAAGAGGGGTTAGGAGAGGAAAAGGGGGGCAACACACGGCAAACCCAAAAAAAGAGACAATAAGAATGATATCTACCAGACAATGTAGTTTGTTTACCATAGCGTGTCCGATGCCTGAGTGCTTTGCGGAAAAGGGGGAAGAAAGGAAATTAAAAAATTGTGAACAGAACGATTGTTAATTAAAAAAACTAAAAAACAAAGATGAGTCGTTAGGGTGTTAGTACATTAGTTGGTTAGTAAAATGACACATTGCATGAATGATCTTGTGTTAGTTTTTCAAAAAAAAGGCACCCAACACAGAAAAGGAGAGTGGGAGAGACAATGAGACCAGGACTCTATGGAAAACCTCAGCACCCGGGCCACAGCCAGGAAACGAGGTGCCACCTGCCTTGTCCTTTTCAACTCCCCGCTTCTTCCAAATGCCACTCAGATCAGACCTCACCCCAGTCAGAATTAGCACCATACTTACTTTCCAAGGACTCCTCTGTAAGATCACCACCCCCTTTTTCTTTCCCACCCTCTAGAAATACATATTCCACCTGACCTGAAAGAAAAGACCCCAAAGCTTAGCATTTCATGTGTAGATAGTTATGGCAGAAATACCAATGTGCTAGGGGGTTTTCTTTTTACATCTGACTCTGACTACATGCATAGACAATCATGATTTTCTCCTAGAACAAAAAGAACTTGAAATATTTACTGGCCACAAATAGCATGGGGGAGGGGGGGTTATATTATGTACCTTACTTGGAGATTCCATAGGTAATGCAATGATCTGCAACCCTACTGATTTTCTATGGCAGGAGGGGAGAATTCTCCTCTTCTTTTTCCTCTCATTTTAGGATAAATGTGTGGTTAGAACGCATCAAAATAGAGTCTTCTCTAGTACCCAATGAAGCTGTTTTTGTTTTTTGGTTTTTTACTTTGCCAGGATGTTTCCTGTTGGAATTACTCTCTTCCTCCCCCATATCCTCTTTAAGAATGCTTTCCAATCCTTTAAATATTTTAATCAATTTCTTGTATGAAGAGCAGAGAGGACTGGCAGCTTAAACATGAGAAGAGAGGCCCTGCACTCTCTTCTTGCTATTTTTGAAATCTAATTTGCCAAGACACCCTGAGCTGAGAGGCTGGGAGGCTGGAATCTGGGAACCACCCACCCCCAGTGTAGTGCTTGAGGTTTGACAAAAGTGGCATACAGAGGTAAAGCAATTCATGTGATGGCCATGACCTTGGGCTCAGGCAAGATTTTACAAACAAAGCAAAACCAAAAAAAAAAAAAATCCCACAGAAATACTTGACTGCTTGGTCCCTAATCCCAGTTACGGTTTGAAACAGATAGTCCCCACTATTTCTTTTAATAAGAAACCCCTGGTAAAGGACCTGGCCATGGCCATGACTTGGCTGAAATACAGAACCCTGAGTAAATGACCATGAAGGAAGAAATGGGGAAAGTTCTGCTCCATTTCGTAATAAGCTCCATGTAAGCTTTGCTTAAATGAATTTTTGCCACAAAAGCCATTCGACCTTACCAAAAAAAAAAAAGGGGGGAAGAAAAAGAAACGTAGATGAGACTTCCTTGAGCCTGTTATCAAATATTGATAAAATAATTTACAGTTTAATTAAAATGGATAGTGGTTTCCCACCCTTGCATATGTATCCTAGGGAACTAAAAAATATTTTATACATGTATTTTAATGGGAAAAATAATATTAGATGGTTCAGTGTTGAAAGGATTACATTCATAAAAATCAACTCTGCTTCTCTGAGATTTCCCTCTTTCCATAAATTGTATTTGAATGCAAAATTCAGTCAGGATTTCAGTGAGGTCCAATCTGGGGTGCACTTTCTTTATGAGATTCATCCTCCCTCTGCCAAGAAATGTCCTAACACCTTATGGCCTCTGTAGCCTTGTCTAGAACTGAGAGCTCTACTTAGCTGCATCCTTGGTGACAGACACAGTCACCTTGTTGACAAAATACTCAGCCTGTAAGTCATGTGCATGCCACAGTAAGTCTAGCACCCAGACCATGGACAAGCTCATAATCCTTCAGCAACATAAGGTACTTTGCATATTTAGCCACCACACATGGCTGGGGAGGATTGTAATCATCGTTTCACAAAGGGAAACGATGGTGTAAGAAGGTTAAATGGCTTGTCCAAGGGCACAGCGAAGAGTTGGGTCTTAGAACTTGGAAGAGAAACACTCCGGGGTTGCTTTCCTCTGCTTGCTGATTAAACAACACAACCAATATCTGAATTACAGTTTGGTTAATCTCCCTCTCAGTTGAAAGTGCTGAATTGAAACCCAATTCTATTTTAGAAGAGTGATTTTAGTAGAGATAAAAGCGAGCTTTTCTCCAGCTAACTGGAATCATTTCTAGAATGGCAAGGAAGTGTGGTGGGTAGGAGAGAGTTAGAGAAACAGACTGGTTGGTCAAAACCACAACCCAATTCTGCTCCCCAGTACATGAAAGTTCTCCCCTCCATTGACAAATATCAAAGGGTGTTGTTACTGTGTACCTGCTAGTCAAAACCAGCAAAAGCTCATATTTTACTTCTACAACTCAAATACATTAATCCCTTATATGTTAGCAAATAGGAATTTGACTTGGGCTTTCTTGACAGTTGAGAAGGTCTCTTCTGAGTAAGTATAGATGGGGAATGATGAAGAAAAACATCAGCAATAGGGTTCTTGGCCTTGGAGAAAAAACACAGAACAGTGATTCAAAAATGTTCAATCCACGTGTCCTAAGATGACTAGGGACTCTAAGTCTTCTGTTAGTTGACTATTTCACCACAGATAGAGTTCACTCTCCCAACGAGGTGGCTTTCTTGACATACTTAAGTATGGAAATGGGTGTTTCAAATATTGTGTCTTTCCAACACGTGTGAGCCTTCTCTATTTATTTGGCATTATTAAGGAGTGACACTTTGATCAAACATGAAATGTACACAAATACCTGTCATTCCTTATGATTTTATATTTACATTAGAATAGATTAAATCAACCCTATCGCAGAAGATGATTTGATGAGTACTTTCTAGAAATTTGCACAATGTTTTCTGATTAATAAAGGATGAATGCTGTCCAACTGGGTTTAATGACAAACTCACAAGAAGAAAAACCAAGTGAAAACAGCAATCTGGAAAAGGCAGTCCCAGCACAGATCTTGACTGTAATAGGAAAAGCTTTTTCTTAACTGAAGTGGGCTGGTTAGGTATTGCTGTTATTATTATTATTATTATTATTATTATCTATGAAATTGAAACAACCTCACTGGGCATTGAAACAACCTCACTGGGCTGAGACTTTCTGAGAGTGTTGTCACCTGACGGAGTTGCCTGCTTAGAATCGGCAAGCGATGGGAGTTTCCAAGCACGGATAGAACCAGGCAAGGCTGCTCCAAAGTTGACCTTTTTATTTGGGTCCTTCCACTTTCCAGGCCTCCTAATCAACTGAAGAGTCTTGGAGGTAGAGACATGGGAAATTAAGTAGGACCAGAGCACCAAGGAACAGAGAAACAGAGGAATTCAGAAAGATTCCAGCTAGTTCATTCCAAGGCTAGAGGTTAACATAACAACCAAAAAAATAAAATTGGGTGAGAAGTGGTAAATGAAAAGGAAGAGAAAAAGAAAGACTTGTTCTAGAGGGAATTAAAATTACAGCTAACTTAATTAAAAAGAAAAACACAGATTCAAAGAATGAGGAAAACCGACCAAGTTGCAAAAACAAACAAAAAATAAAAACACTGTCTATAATTAAATTTAACAGTAATACAACAAGATTCAAATATATAACTGAGAAAATGATTAAAAGGAAATGCAGAAAAATAAATTAAAGTATTTATCACTTTTGTTATCTATGCAACTGAATGTCTTAAATAACAAGCATAAATGGAGAATTGAAGTATGGGGAAAAGCATATTTTAATACTTTTCCTTGTGAAATTGCAAAGACTGAGAGAAAGTTAGACTTCGACAAACCCAAACCTGTATCTACGCCCTTCTCCACCTCGTCCATCACCTGCTTCACCAACTGCCTCCCTGCCTACCCATTCACCTCCGGGCACTCTCTCCCCTCAGCATTACCTGCCGGAGGTTGCGTGTCACTTTCACATCGTGCCAGGCGTTGTCGTTGAATTTCCCATTCACTGGCTCCACGATGGCTTCAAAGGCCCCGGACCCCAGGTTAATGACCAAGGAGACCGCCCCGTCCTTCAGAGCCAGGTTGACGTAGTCCGCCGACTTGCCCGTGTGCAGAATGAGCCCATTCCGCTGCCAGGTCTTAAAGGAGAGGGTGATTTCATCACTGCTGCTCTGGATGGGGTTCTGAGACAGGTCGTAGCACAGGTACTCGGAGCCTCGGAAAGTGGCCACATTCTCCTCCCGAGCTGCAGAGAAAATGGAGGAAAGCTGTCAATCAACGCTTGACTGCCATAAGTCAGATAGATCTCTGCAAATCCCAAAGAGAACACACTCTCTGGGCACCGCCCCTGCCTCCGGGATGCCACCAACACTACACTCCCTCCAACTCTGCCCACAAGACTTGTACCTAAGTACCAGGAAAACCAGCAGGGAAGAGAACTGCAGAGACGCTCTATGCCCACACAAGGGTAGAAGACCAACACGACAGCGTGGGAGAGCCTGCTGTCTTTCCTTCAGATTTCCTCAGAAAAAAAAGAAAAACCTTAGTGAAGTCTTAAGCAAGATGGTAAAGTTTACATTGCTTTTGCTTCAATGACGGCTTTTAAATGATTGTAGAAGAGCTGATTTAAAATGAATAATTAACTGCTCTGGCAAAGGGTTGGTCTTTTTGCTTTTTTGTTTGTTTGTTTAGCTCTAGGTAATTTTTATTGACCAAAAACTAAAAATCGATTCCCCTGAAAGATCTGGCTCTGATTCGTATCTATCAATAACAAAGCTAACTTTGGTTTCCAGGGTAGAGTCCCAAGCCCAGTGGAACATGACCGTGTTATTAAACAGAATGTTGTACCTAAGAAGGTGATCAAGCAGATAAGCAAAAGGGAACAGGATGAAATTTGGTAATACACTGTGACAAGACAGTGATACCTCCCTTAAAGGGACTTCTGCTCTGGGGGGTGGGGTTTCTCTTGTTTGAGATGGCCCTGGTCAGACCCTCTCTCCCCATAGAAACGAGCCCACAAGGCCATGGTGGCTTGCCACCAGGGCCATACTCTCTTTCAAGACCATATTCCAGATACTGGGATCCTGTAATTTCCTACCCAAAGAGTCCCAAGTCTGCCGTCAGACCTTGTGCCAGCCTCTCCCCTGGATCTATTTCCTGAAGGAAAATCATGCTGGCAGAGTGCATACCTCAAAGTCCGAGGGATAGCTATGAGGAACTATTTGCAAGGTTTTGGACAGAGCTTGGACGCAGGGGCTGGAGCATCCACGTGCATTTATACCAGACCCCTTTGTGATAGAGGATGAAGCCAAAGGATGGAAAATAGGAGAGCAGGACACAGGCTGAGGACCAGAGGGCCTGCTTCTCCCCAGCTAGCATTTACCAATGAAAAACTCTGAGGAATCCAAAAATTTTAAATGCAAACCTGGCTTACCAAGGTAGTTTTAAAGATATATTTTCCAAGGTAAGAAGATGGAATATAAATTTTATTTCATCATTTGTTGCTTTGATGCATAATTTCAACACAGTGCATGTGGGCTTCCTTCCATCCTGCTGCCTGTAGCCTCACTTAGCATGGCTCACTTCCTATCAGGGTTGCTCAAAAGCTACTCGAAAGCATCTCATTAATGAAAGGAAATGGACAACAATGTAAGGTTAGATATTCTTCCCCCCGTCCCAAGAAGAGGGATTATAAAATGAGGTTGAGGAAATTCTATTTTCCCTTCTAGAACTACACTTAGCCTTATCAACCAAGCCAATTCCCTCTTAGCTCAGATCATTATCAACCATCACAGCCCGTGGTCAATCCTGTAAGCAAAATGAAACAAGTACTTTCTCATCATGGGGTTAGAGCTAAAAAGGAGTCATTCTTACAATGTGGAGAGATGACCGCCAACCACATCCTATCAGATTAATTATAGCATCATGGCATCATTAAAATATGAACCTCAACTTTATTCTCCAGAGATTTGAAGAAGATATGAAGCTGCTCCTGTATGTTCTTGATGACCTCAGTGACATGTGACTTCCTGCCTGTTTCTGTTTGTACACACACACTGGTATAAGCAAAAGGGATCTGCTCACTGATAAATGACCACAGTGTCTCTTACACACGCACTATAAAGAGCAAGTATTACTCAGCACATAACCTTTGCCTGATGTATGTTACCAAAATAGTCCCCCAAATTCACAGAGTAGAAATTTGACACTATGAGTGTGTTTAAAATAAATTCAACCAACCCCTAAGTGCTTTGTTTATTGTCCTGATCTCTCCTCTCAATTCTGAGAAAATGGCTTTGTTAAAATGCAACTGGGCCTGACCAGGCGGTGGCACAGTGGATAGAGCGTCAGACTGGGATGCGGAGGACCCAGGTTCGAGACCCCGAGGTCGCCAGCTTGAGTGCGGGCTCATCTGGCTTGAGCAAAAAGCTCGCTAGCTTGGATCCAAGGTTGCTGGCTCGAGCAAGGGGTTACTGGGTCTGCTGAAGGCCTGTGGTCCAGGCACATATGAGAAAGCAATCAATGAACAACTAAGGTGTCAAAACGAAAAACTAATGATTGATGCTTCTCATCTCTCTCCATTCCTGTCTGCCTGTCCCTATCTATCCCTGTATATATATTTAAAATGCAACTGGAAAAGCCCTTGGTCAGTAGCCCTGGAGGTGACTCTGATAGAGTGGAAGATGGTAAATTGAATGATGGCATCACCACTAAGCTCTTTTCCTACAGACACCAACGTGCACAAAGCCAACTACTATGTCTATCCTTGGCACCACACATGGTATATTAATGGGTATCTTCTATACACATTTCAGTTACTGGACAGAGATAAATGAGCAAGGAAAGAAGGCCTCTAAAGGGAAGCTTAAATTAATCATGTACCTTTTAACGCGGGAAGGCTTAACACAGAACAGCAAGTAGCCAGGATATTCTTTAATGTGCTATGTGGCACTTAATATGCTTCATATAATTAGACCAACACGTATATAAAAGTAATAAATTTTAGAGCTATAATGGATTTTAGAGATTGTTCGATTTAATGCTCTTGTTTTATTAAGGCAGATACTGGCGACTAGAAATAAGTGAGTGGCCTAAAATAGTGTTATTCTTGACTTCTAGTGCCTCTGGGCTTCTCTCTAAATATCAGTTACCTTTCTTTTTGCCCATCACGCTGAGTATCACACATGTTCCTACTCTGTTTCTCAAGGAATGTGAATAACTTCATGGAACGCTACACTGATTTACAAACCATCCCAAAGCTTGCGTAAATGCAATTAAAAATCTAGTCTCCCCACCATATGTAAATCACACTCGGTCAATAAAAGAAATGTTTCCCTTTTTCCCCTGGAATCTGGGTGTGTTTAAAAGAACTTGTCTTATGTGGAAGGCCATTGACAAAAAATGACATCACTGTAGAGAAAGAATTATCCCCATAAATAAACAAGAAATAAAACCAATAAGAGAAAAGGGGTATATGTATATCACATGCATATTTATGCTAATCTCCATGCAAATTAGCCAAGTAGACCAAAGGTAGCCAAGTGTATTCTCTTGTAACTATCTAATGAAAACTGCTACAACATTTCACAATCTTCCCAATCTCTTCACTCAGTGATGAATTTCCCAGTTTACCTCTTCCCTGGGCTGGAGGAGGCCACCAAGGCACCCCAGATGCTGGGTACCTCCTTCCACTTGTCGACAAACAATAGACAACTAAGAGCTACTCTCTAATTCTTGTCCTAGACAAGCAAAATTACTTCATTTATAATTCATGAAATACTGTCCTGATTGTTGCAGGGAAGAAAGGCATTGGTATTGGTAGTCATGACCCACTCTTCAGAAGAGCCAATATGGGGCTTGGCGGATCAAGACTGAGGACCTTGGAAAAATTGTTCCTTTGAATTCTCTCACAACTGACCTTTTTCTCCTAAGATCCCAATCTGTCTTAATTTCCTTTCAACAGCTAAGACTCAAGTGCTTTCTTATTACCTTGAAAACCATACTAAGCTGACGGTGAACATAATTAAATGGTGCAGAACCCAATAGTGACAAACCCGTATTTCTAAGCTCATTCAATTCTCCAAACTCTCCATGAGAAAAATGTAATACTGCCCCAACCCTGCATTTCCATGCTTATGTGTTTACACTGGGAAGGAGGTGAAAGAGACAGTGCAGTCACCTTGGGTGCATTCAGGCTAACTAGGTAGAGGAAATGAACGCAGGGGATTATGTAACACAGTACACAACGGCTTAGCATAAAGCTACAGCTTGGGGAGAGGGTAGACAGTGGCGTGGCTAATGGACTGTTTAGACCCATTTAAATTATATCACTCCAAATTTGCAATCAATTGCATGTGTTAAAAAGATTATTCTCACTGCATGAAAAGCAGAGCTCAACTCTGTATGACAACAAATCACTCACCCATTATTTGTGGTGTCCAATTGATTAAACATTAGATGCAATCTAGATATGTATAACTCAAAGTTTTAAATCAGATGTATATGATATGTAAAGTACTGATCTTTCAAATGGTTTGTTAATCCCAGTACTGAGCTATACATATATAATCTCACTTATATGTGGAATCTAATGAACACAGTGAACTGAGAAACGGAATAGAGGCAGAGGCAGGGTCACAGGGGCCAGAGGGACAGCTGTCAGAGGGAAGGGGGATGAGGGGATGGAATCAGAGAAGGTGAAGGGATTAGGGAAATTATATATACATAACACGGAGATACAGATAACAGGACAGCAAATCCCAGAGGGCAGGGGGGGTTAGGGGGAGGGGGGCAAAAGGAGTATAAATAGGAACACGGGGGTGGGAGGTGAGGGAGTTATATTCAGTGGGACACTTGAATCCATGTAAACACAATAAATTAAAATTAATAAAAATTAAATAATATATGTTATATACTTCCCAATGCTTTCTTAATCATTATTTGTATTCTCTCAACACTCTGTGAGGTCACCATGCTATGATGACCAGATATAAGGAAGCAGAGACACATTGAGTCTAGATAGGGTATCCAAGGCATGAGGAAGCACTCCGGCCATTTCCAAAACTTTAGCCCCCTGCTTGTCATTCCCGACTCTAAGTCACACCACCACCATGGCAAGAACTCAGATCCTTGGGAGTAGGTGCCTAGGACCCTATATATGTGGTGTCCTGCAACTAGATGAATTTCAATGTGTCAAGAGGAGAAACCACCACCAACAATAGGTCAGAGCTCACTCAGGCAGCAGGAGTCCAAGCAGGGGATCAGCAGATGGGGCTGGCTCTACTCCAAAGTTCTCTATCTAGCAGCAGGTTGGAAAAAATTATGCTAAGTTCACCCTCTTCACCTCCATAGAGAGCCTTAAAAGTGAAATGTGTAGGTACCACTCAGAAGAGCCTATTACAATGCTAAGGCCTCTGGAGTGGCTGTCACCTCTGGCTCCAAGCAAAACACCTGCAATGCTTCAGAAAAGGAGTGGGAGCCAGCTTCCTGAGGATGCGCCTCAGACACCCTGATGCCCTCATCATCTTTGAGTCCTCTGTCCTTCAACTGGCCGCCATGCAGCAGCATGGTACTTTAATCTGCACTGATGATGTAAAGATAACCCTGGCTGGCCACACTGGCCTGGTTCATGCTGGAGCTAATGAGGCACAAAAACACATGGGCTGCTGCCATCCTCCCTGCTAGAGAAAGAAGTGGTTAGGGGTCCTGGGGCTGGCTTACTGACTCCTTTCCTCTAGTCACAAAACTCAGCAGGAACAGCACTGGCCCTGTTCCAGCGGTGCAGGTGCAATGACAGCTTCCTGGTGCTCAAGCTGGGAACTGATGGCATATCCCCCAATTCTCCTGGTTCCTGCCTCCCATGCAAAGAGGCCCTGATGATGATAGGAGAGCACTGAGCTCAAGGCAGGGCGTACGCAAAGCAGAAATAAACTTTTAGAGAATTCCACAATTCCATACTTGTTCTGCCCATTCCTTGGGGATTGGGAGGGGGGTAGAGAGTGGGGAGGGATGAATATCCACTCAGTTCTGAAAAGTACCTTGAGTTTAGCCAGCAATGTGGGTAGTTTGCTGGCAAAGGAATGAGTTAAGGCAAATATGAGTTTGTTCTTACACAATTCTGTTTTATATCCACGCTAAGAACCTGCAAAAAATCCAACATCTTGAACAAGAACTCCCACTTTCAAGGACCTCTTACAAGCTGTGAACAGACACCTAAGTTAGCCGTTGAACTGTGAGGTGACCATACTTGTAAAAATGAGGAGAAAGCAGAAATTCTTTGAGATTCAAGTGAATTCTAATGTGCATCACCTACTGGCATATCTGACTAGCACTAAGGGAGGAACACGCTGATTGAATGAGAAAGGCAGAAGACTGCACCAGTGACTGTACCCTTGGTTCTTCTTCCCCCTCTCTCTTAAAATGTATCTCAGGGCCAAACAAAGCATTTGGGGAGACCAAACCGCACAGCCATCCCCCGAGGACAGACAGTGACTCTTTTACCTGCCACATCCCATCATGCAGGTATTAGAACGCAGAGCGTCCCAGCAGACAGCAGATTGTGTCACCGTAAGCAATCCTGCACTAAAAAAGAGTACACATAAGGAATCTGACCTCCTGAGGCAATTTCTAACCCTCATCCTCAGAGGTTCTCTGTAGGAAAGATGCAGCAGAGAAATAAATGGACTTTTCCACACTGCCTGGGTCACTCACTAGCCTGCAGACACTTCTTGAAAGTGATGAGAAGGAAAACAGTAAATCAAGTTGTCACTCGGAAAATAAACAGCCAGGATCCTGGTGAGAGAAGCTGCCTCCGTCCACAAAAGAATGGCCTGGAAAATCACGCTTCACTGAGATCACTAGAAAGCTAATGGCATCCTGAAGGCTGCCTTGTTCTCAATTGCATTACAACAGAAGTTAAATTTTGTGTCCATTCATTTAAGGAATAAGTATGTGCAGAGGCCTACCATGCACCAGGCGGTATGCCCAGTGCTGGATGCATTAAAGCTGCACAGCAACCCTGTCAATTGGAATGATTAGCCCACACTTGACCAAAGAAGAGAAACTATGAACCTAAAAGAAATCACGAAGGCCTACTAAGTGATGGACTCTTCTGTGGACTCACACAGGGCACCCATTTGTAGCTCAGAGTGTAGCAGGACCCAGGTTTGATGACATGGATTGTAATGATGAAGGCTTTGAATTGAACAGGCCTGAGTGAGAATGTCAGCTCTGCAGTTTACCTAATGCTATGGAACTTGAGCTTATTACTGAACTCCTCTAACCCTTAGTTTCTTCATTAAAAAATGGGGGTAACCCCTGTACATAATTCAGAGAGTCGCTGCGAGGAACGAATCAGATCAAGTTCATGACCTAGTTCCTAGCCATAGACGTGTGAGTTGCTGTTGTTACTGTTGCTGAGAACACACACACATGAACAAGACATTACAGTTCAGTGTAGTAAATGTTCAATAGGTCATATAGGCACACAGAAGAAACAAATAACTGAGCCTGGGTATTTGAGAAGGGTCCATACATGAGGTCAAATTTAAACTGTGTCTAGAAAAATAAAAGTAAGAATTCGGCACACAAAGGGAAGTGTAAATTTTCAGTTAGAGGACGTAGCATATTTACTAGGGTGGTCGTTAGAAAAGCGTGGGGTATTCTGGATGGTGAGAACCTCAATGGGGTTAGAGTAATAGGCATGAGTGCAGGCTCAAGATTCAGGCTGGGGCCTCATCTGCCATATTCACGAGGCACTGGGGCTGGAGAAGCAGCAGAGAACTGCAGCTTGAGTGGCACAATTATACTTGTATTGTATCAGAAATTCAGTAGATGACAAGTGGCTAGAAATCTGAAGAGGGATCTAGAAGACATTTTCAAGACAGAATAAATAATGCTACGAACCATGACCTGAGGCAATGGTGCTGCATATGCCTGCTTGCCCACTTCTAATAATTTATGTAATATGCTATCCATGTTATTTTCCCTTAACCACCAGATCCATGTGAGTCCCACTGTAATTATGCTTTCTTCACTGCTGGCTTGTCATTTTAATGGTGGATCAGTCAACCCATCAAGCACTGAACACAAATGGTGTACTCTATCTTGTAGAGAGAACTTCATTTCCTGTTCCCATGACTCCGTGAAAAGATTTTCTCTCCACTCTCCAAAGGCAATAGTTTGGTAGTAATATTTCCACCTGCTCTCCTTTTCTCATACACTTCCTCCAATGAGAAGGGAAACAATTCATCTGCTTGATGATATGATAAGGATCTGATACCCATAGGTTCACTTTTCTTACTTAGGTGCTTATTGCTCCTGTGTGATCTGCCTTTCTCCTTCAGATCATCCCTTGCTACACGGATTGTAAGTTCTCCTCTAGGCTCCTCCATGTAGCAAAACCTACCAGAGTAGACTCTGCTTCTGCCGAAGAAGGCCTGTTGTTTTGTAGTTTTTCTGCCAATGGCTGAGTGGCTGAACTTATTTCAGGAGTAAAATTATAAGGAAATTCAATTTTATGGCAGATAAAAGCCACATTCTCTAACCCAGCTTTACCAGCAACAGAACTAGTGTTTGGATCCTTCACCTGACCACCGATTTGACTCTTGTGTCTGTTCTTCACATGATTCAGAATGCTGTGGTTGTCACCTCAGACAGTCCATAGATTGCCTTCACTCTGCTCTGACTGATACACAGAAGACACATCTAGAACTACATGAGGACAATAAGTAAATATATCAATTATATCAATTTTTTCCATTCATGTGCTCATTTGGGATATTTCTGAGCATAACTATTTTTATTTTATTTTTAAGTCATTTTCCAATACAGTTGACATACAATATTATATTAGCTTCATGTGTACAATCCAGTGGTTAGATATTATATAACTTACTAAGTGATCATCCTTAGAAGTCTCGTACCCATCTGACACCATACATAGTTATTAGAATATTATTGACTATATTCCCTGTGCTGTAGTTTACACCCTCATGACTATTCTGTAACAACCAACTTGTATGTCTTAATTTCTTCACCTTTCCACCCATCCCTCCAACCCCCCTCCCATCTGGCAACCATCAAAATGTTCTCTGTATCAATGGGTCTGTTTCTGTTCTTCTTTTTTATTTATTTTGTTTTGTGGGTGGTTTTTTTTTTTTTTTGGATTTAATTGTTGATAGAGATGTATTTATTGCCATCTTATTGTTCATATAGTTGATCTTTATTTTTTCTTCTTCTTCTTAAAGAAGACACTTTAACATTTCCTATACTGGTTTGGTTGTAATGAAACTCCTTTAGCTTTAGCTTGTCTGGGAAGCTCTTTATATGTCTTTCAATTCTAAAGGATACTTTTGCTGGGTAGAATAACCTTGGTTGTAGGTTCTTGCTTTTCATAACTTTGAATATTTCTTGCCACTCCCACCTTGCAAATTTTCTGTTGAGAAATCAGCCGACAGTCTATGGGAGTTTCTTTGTAGGTAACTAACTGCTCTTCTTTTGCTGCTTTTAAGAGTCTCTCTTTGTCTTTAGATTTTTTGCATTTTAACTAGGATGGGTCTTAATGTGGGCTTCCTTGGGTTCACCTTATTTGGGACTATGTACTTCCTGGACTTGTATGGCTATTTCCTTCACCAGGTTACCAGGTTAGGGAAGTTTTCTGTCATTAAATTTGAAATCGGTTTCCAATTTCTTGCTCTCTCTCTCCTCCTTCTGGCACCTCTGTGATGTAAATGTTAGTACACCTGAAGCTGTCCCAGAGGCAACTTCATTTCTTTTCTATTCTTGCTTCTTTTTGCTGTCATAATTGGGTATTTTTTTACTTTCTTATATTCCAAGTCACTGATTTGAGTTTCAGGTTCATGTACTTTATTGTTAATTCCCTATAAATTATTCTTCATTTCAGTTAGGATATCCTTCATTTTTGACTACTTCCTTTTTATGAGTTCTCTACCCTTTTTTATGCTTATTAATTTTTGTTGAAGTTCTCACTAAGTTCCTTGAGCATCATTAAAATCATTGTTTTGAACTCTGTATCTAGTAGTTTGCTTGCCTTCATTTTGTTTAGTTCTTTTTCTGGGTATTTCTCCTATTCTTTCATTTGGGACATGTTTCTTTGTCTCTGCTTTTTGCCTGCTTCTCTGTGTTTGTTTGAATGTATTAGGTAGAGCTTCTATGTCTCCCAGACTTGGTAGAGTGGCCTTGTATAGTAGGTATCTTGTAGGGTCCAGTGGCACAGCCTCCTCAGTAACCAAACTGGATGTTCTAGGTGGACTGTGTGTACTGTCCTGTTGTAGTTGAACCTTTTATACTGTTGGTATCACTGAGAGGGATTGACCCTAGGCTGATCAGCTTTGAGGACTGGCTGTGACTATAGCAGAAGAGCTGCTGTGCAAGAGTAGACCCCAAAAAACAGGACTTGCTTCAGTAGGGCTTTGGAGTCCACTGAGTCTACTCCTTGAGTGTGTTGCTTATGGAGGTGATATGGTTGTACTCAAGTGTAATATGAAGCTATCTTCCAGGTATACTGGCTCTGGGACTTCCTGGGAGGTGCAAGGTCAGCCACTGCCCACTGCCTGTGCCCTGCCTGTGGCCACCTGGTAAGCTATAGAGTGATCTACAGATGACTGCTATTTTTGCTGGGCTTGGAGGTGCCCAGGAGAGGCCAAGATGTGAACTAAGGTCAGCTGCTGCTAGTGCTGGGTCTGGGACAACTTATTAGCAAGAGATATGGGGTATGATGAGGCCAGATGCTTCTTGTTAGAGAGATTTTAAGAAAGTCCAAAGCATGAGCCAATACAGGCCAATTATATGGGAATGCCACTGAAAACAGTTTTGGTGGGCACACTAATTGGGTGGGACGGGATCTCAGGGAATCATCTACCTAGCATGAAGAGTGTGAGCCAGGTTGATGGAAATTCAGGTATGATGCCCGCATGCCAGCTGTGTGGGGGCAGGGCCTGGAAAAAATGGCCACTGCCAGCACTTTTTTGTCTGGCAGAAAGATTCCCTCCAGTTCTTAACCTGATGCCTGACAATTCAGTTCCTCCTTGTATGTCCCTGGATCCTTTAAAATGCTTCCCCAGTTGTAGAGTTTAGAGGGAGTAAGTCCAAGTAAGTCCATGCACTGGTCCTTTAAGAGGAGCTGACTGGGACTCCTGCAGCTTTCTGGTTCAGTCAGCCACAATCCCCACTGGGTTTTCCAGCCAGAAATTATGTGGACTTCTTTTCCTGCCACTAAAACTCTGGACTGGGGGCCTGATGTGGGGCTGGAACCTCATACTTCTGAATGATGGTTATCTATCTATAGTTTAGTTCTAATTTTCATGAGGTTGTGGGAAATGCAAATTCTACGTTTATCTAGGCCACCATCTTGACCAGAAGTTAGATTATATTAATATTTTTTAAACCACCTCTGTGCCACAGTGTTTACAAAGACACGTTTCTTGAAGTTACACTAGGGTATAGATGATTAGAGTGGTGAAGAATCTCACCAGGATCACCTTCCCAAAGATAAGTTTTAGATTGTGTTTTGAAGTTTTTGAATTGAAAAAAAAATTTACAGAAATACTCATATACGCAAACCTACAATTTCTTTCAAACCTTTGACTCATTTCAAAAAGAATAATCTACATTTTCTTATATGGCCTCATTTACCAAGCTATACAATAACTAAGACAATTGTAGTGGAATACCAATTGCCCCATTTTGAGAGTATATTCTAGGGCTTGATGAGGACAAAAAATTACTAGGTACACAAAGCTGAAGAAAAGAGGGCAGAGGACTATAATTTTGATACAAACAAAGTTAATAACAATGAAAATATCCAAGCCATCCTAGAGCAGGAAATAGATCATCTAACATGATTTTTTTAAAAGAGTGCCACAGATATTTGACCCTAATTGCTACCTAAAGTAGATTGTCATTGCATCTACACATACTATTCAGAAAGGAATACAAAAGTCGTGAAAGGGTCACAGAGTTTGGGAAAACTCATACAGCTATTTAGGTATTTAGAAGCAGTAAATATGGATTCTTAAAGTCATAGGGACTTTAAAAATATTTATCTCTGTAAAAATACTCTTTTGTCCAAGATAAAAAGAAGCAAAGAATCCTCCATAACAAATTATCACCATGACATCAGAAAAAACCTTAGAAGATAATCTAATTGATCCCCTACCTCAGTAAGCCTATGTCTAAATTATCTTATTGGTGAAACTATTCTCCTTTAAATATACAGAGAGAACAAGAGAATTTGGTGTTATGTGGAACTTTCTACAGATATTTTAGGAGTTCAAATGATTCCTGGTCCTAAAAGAGGAAAGGAGATTCTAGAGAATGTCATGCTTCATTTAGGTGATGAACAGGGAAGTCCAACAGTTAAAAATTTTTACCTAATATTGCCTTCATTTTGTCCAAAATATATAGAGAATAATTAGTATAAACTGTGAGTAGCCAAATTACCTTTACTAATTTATAAATATATACAATGTTCATTAATTATTCTATATAACAGCTATATTCAAATATGTAACAAGCACAGAGAAACATATAGAGAAAATCTACCCAACAATTTCAAATAGCACTTATTTCTGGGAAGGGAGAGAAGAAATGGAACCAGGGAGGTATTGATAAGACTAAGTCTTTAGGCCCTGGTCAGGTGGCTCAATGA
The DNA here is from genome assembly GCA_037038555.1 of Rhynchonycteris naso. Taxonomy (NCBI): domain Eukaryota; kingdom Metazoa; phylum Chordata; class Mammalia; order Chiroptera; family Emballonuridae; genus Rhynchonycteris; species Rhynchonycteris naso. The sequence continues at coordinate 22,572,155 of CM072999.1, forward strand.
GCACCATCCCAGGACACCAAGGTTACAGGTTCAATTCCAGATCAGGGCACAACAGGTGAGTGCACAACTAAATGGAACAACTAAGTGGAATAAGTTGATGCTTCTCTCTCTCTCTCTCTCTCAAATCAATGGGAAAAATATTTTTAAGTAAAAGAGTAAGTCTGTATAAAAGGATATAAAGCAAAAATGGCAACACATTAAGATCTGTTCAGTCTGGGTGATAGATAAACAATTGTTTATAATATATTATAGGATCTAGATATTTTATATTTAAATATATTTTATACATTTAAAAATAAAATAAATGTTATCTATGTAGATCATTCTAATAAATGTTTAAGTAACTTGAATGATTGTTAGGTTATTTTGTGTGTAGATGAGCACTCTTCAACCATATGCTTTGAGCAGCAATTTTTTATACCTTTTCAAAATCTCCCAGGTCCCTCAGTTTGTATTAAATAAAAAACTTCTGTAACTGAATTGAAATGCAGCTGAATTGATCACCAGAACTCTAAAACCCAGTTCCTCCTCCTGCTTACTGGCTGCCTTCCCAACTCCAGGAGACCAGAGTACACCCCGGCATCCTGAGGTCAAAGGGAAGAAATCCTGGTGGAAGCTGAGTGCCAGTGGAGACAACTTCACTTGTTCCCATGTGATAGCTCCAAGCAAATACTGCGAGTCAGACAAGGCTGGGGTCCACGCGCATCATAGTACATCTATCTGCACAAGCTGCCCAACTATTTTTATCCACAGCAGAAATAATTCAACCTACTTCTGTAAGCAAATCCCCACTGGGAAACCTGACTGTGCCCATCCCTTTGGCCTCCTCCTGCAGGAGGCAGCCTAGTCCGTCCTTTGTTAGAGCAGCAGGTTCTAGCCTGCAAGTCTAGACAGAATGGCTTGCTAAAAGGCCCTGCAGTCAATACCTGGACAAGATCAATGAGGCTTTTATGACACAATGAAAACTCTCTATTTGTTAAATGCAGCTAACCTACCATTTCTACACTACCCTGACAGACTTCAGTGTGGAGGGCTAGAGGCCAGGTGATGAAAACCCTGTGCAGAGACTCAAACTGGGGAACTTCTCCAACGCAGAGGTACAAATCCTAGAAACCTGGGCCGTGACTTCTGTTACAGCTAGGTGTGTGTTTTCTTTTCCTCTCAAACTTGGCAGTGAAGAGATGGGGCTGAGAGAGCTCTTGAGAAGGGACTGGTAATGCCCAGGCTCCAACATAATTAAATGAAAGAATCTGCACCTAGGGGTGAATGAGGGCAGGGTATGTTGAAAGCAGGCAGGGAGGAAGAAGAGTTCTCTAAAACTGAGACAGACTTAAAAATCAGTGACCTGATTTAAGAAGCCTAAATAAAGGAGAACATCGTTAGTGATTGCACATTCAATTATTGTACTAATGGTGCACATCAAACTAGAATAAATTGTTTATTTCATTTTCATCATTTCTTCATCTCAGACTATTCCAGTTTTTTTTAGAGGTAAATTTTGTTTCTGTCACAGTGCAACAGAAAATTAACAGTTATTGAACCTGTATTATGCTCCAGGCTTTTCTATACAGAGGGTCTGAATATAACAAGTACTATGTACATAGTGTTTTGCAAGAATTAACCAAGATGTTGTGTGGGTGATTTAAGTTACAAGAGATCAAAGCACTTACCACTAGAACCACTGTGTTATTAACAGAGAGAACATATCTGTATATTCATACATCACCTAAAAAGAGAGCTTTTATTTTTTAGGAGAATACTTGGTATGTTTCTAATTTAACTCTCAAAAGCCCTATAAAATAAAGTTTTACTAACCCCACTTTACAGATGATAAAACTGAGTTTCAGTAGGGACAACATACTTGTACAATACCACAGCTAAAAAGAAGTAGATCCAAAACACAAGCCAAGATCGACCTCTGAACAGCACCTGCTTTCCAATGGACCACTCCCACCTCCTACTGAGGATGGGGTAACTTTTGCAAAGACCTCTGCCAACAGTATTCCTGTGGGAGATGAGCTATTCATTTCTTTAAAAAGAAGAAAGAAGGAAAGAAAGAAAGAAAGAAAGAAAGAAAGAAAGAAAGAAAGAAAGAAAGAAAGAAAGAAAGAAAGACTTACATTTGCATAGTATGTCACATTTTCCACACCACTTGCAAATATATTATTTAATTCCACAGCTTTTTTACAGGAACCTCCAACTGCCCACCATGGCTAGATTTTCAGCAAACATTTAGATGTATTAACCACATACTTTGGAACATAAATATAGATCATAAGAATGATGGAGAAAATTGTGGAAATTCTGTGCATTTGCAACACTGGAAATATAGAAATGCTTTAAAAATACTTAATTATTAGAGCATGAATAAGGAAATCCACTTTTGATGCATTGAATCTAAAATGTCAACCCTCCTTCTAAGTCAGAATGATTCACAAACCGTTTACAGAAACAGCATCTCGTCAGCGAGCGCACAGAAGCTCCAGAGCCAAACAGCTGGACTCTGGGTTATGACGCCAGAAGCTACAGTAAGAAATATGCCCAGATCTTGCAGAGGGAAAAGAAGTTGTTGATTTATTATTAAAAATAGCACACAAAACTGAAATTATAAGACTCTCTGAAATAGTCAAATCGGTTTAGTTTTGTAGCTTGTCTGGTCATTTATGGTAGCTATTTATAGTTCCTGTGATGTCAATAAAACAAATACTAAGAAAGATGATTCAGTGACTTATCCCAACTATAGTATGAAGATGTTGCATAGGAAATCCTAGACGAGGAGAACTTGTGATAGTTGCACTTATCAACTAGTCAAGGTGCTGACGCACTTTGCAGAAGAATAAATCAAAACAAAGACAAGTAAGAAGATATAGGGCATACACAAACACTGGCCCAAACTTAAAACAAGGATAGCTGGCTAATTCCTGGGAGATGTGGTTAAATCTATACACAGAGATATCAGCAAAGATGTGTTTTTATATGGTAGCCTTTGAAGTCTAAAATGACATTGACTGAATCTCATTCTTTGAGATTCTAAGTCTCTAAGTTCTGAGACAGTCTTATCTCTCTCCAGGAGTTGATTACCTCATGAAAGACTGTACCAACTAAAATGAATTTCTTACTCAAGTAGACATCAGAATGCCATTAGCATAATTTACAATAAAAATTTTACATAATTTACAACAAAAGAATTCTGTAATCCACAGATTTGGAATCAACCATTGGTTCTCAAACAATGGTCTCAGTGACACGTTAGCATGTCTTTCAATAAAAGCAATTTATGCAATATTTCATTCATGCAACAAGTACCTATGTAGCACCTTCTCTATGCCAGACACTATGTTAGACACTGGGAACATGACACTTTCATTCTACTCCTCTCTACATTTTTTGGTTTTGAAATGCCGTATCTTGTGTAAAATCACAATGATGATAGATGAAATTTGATGTTATGAGTTGGCAAAATAAAAAGCAGTCAATCTTATTTGGTTTCTTCCCTTCTCTGTAAAAATTTTACTTGTGAACAAAATCCAAGTTTGAAGACCCACTGAATCCGAGAATTTTTGTGTTCTGTCAATCAGGTGTTGGCCAAAACATTGTGTTCTCCCACAAAGAAGTTTATCAGGTGTTTCAAATAGGGTCACCAACTATCCCACATTCCTCAGAACTGAAAAGTTTCCCAGGACATGGAGCTTCCCATGTTAAACAAAACAAAACAAAAATCCCTGGAAAATTAGGATGGTTGATCACTCTACCTGGGTCACACATCAGAAAGTTTAAAAAAATAAAAAGCAAAGCAAATAAAAACTCTCAACTAAAATCATTGGCGAAGAACGTGCTTGAACTAATTGGATACTTCCGTTAGCTGTGAATTTCTAACCATTCTAAACTTGGCATTCTGGTTTTCGAAGAATAATCACATACACAATACAAATAGTGTATTTGTTGCTTTACTCTATAACTTTTCATAAACTTTAAAGTCACCCTAAGACTAACGTGACTCTCTTTGAGGATTCAGAAGGCTCTTTGAGATCCCATGGTACCTCAGAGCCATCTAGCTCATCATCAATTATCCCTGTACACCACCATGAATCCATGAATAAATAGGTTTTGCTTTCCAATTGTTTAAAGTTGAGATTATAAGTGTCTTCTGTATTATAAGTAGCTCATTAGGTTGTATGGAATAATTCATGCAAACAGCAGTGTTCCCTCAGGACTTACTAGGTTAACTTCAGGAACAGACAGCAACTTTACAAAAGCTTCAGAATCAGGCTCTGGTGTGCTCAGGTTTGACATTGGACAGGAAAAGGTCTGTCTCTTGCCCCTGAGTCCTGCTCATTCTTCCTTCTCCTCCCTGCTACCCCACTACACACTCCTCAACCAGCTATGACCACCCACCTGCTGGGGCCTTTTAGTGCTCCTCAAAGACACTGGGCCACTTCACAAAAGAACAATAGTGTCCCACTTCCCTAAATGGAAGCAGAAAGGTAAGCAGACATCATAAAAGAAAGGAGAAGAAAAAGAGTCAGTACTTACTATTCCTCTATTTATGTGCCTGACATGGTGAGAGGCCTTTTACAATGTTGTATTTGTAATCCTACAGTGACCTCGGGGAGCAGGCATTACCATCACTGTTCTCCTTACCCAGAAATGAGCCCAGTCTCTGACCTGGGGGTGATGGTGATGGTGATGATACCAGATACCGTCTCTGACACTATTTGTCAGGGGTCTTAGCTGTGGTTTAGTATTAAGCAGATACAATTTAACATGATCTTCACAAAAACCGATTTAGGTAATATTATCTGCAGTTTTCAAATGGGGAAAGTGAGATGTGAGGGTTCAAGGTTCTCTGATTAGAAGAGCAGTAATGGACAGTGAGGGGATTTAGAATGTGACTGGATAGTATCTAACTTCAATCTCATTAGTCATTTCACTTAGCTTACTGCAATAAGAGTTTCCTATAAAAAAGGCACTATGCCGACATCAGGAGCTAAGCGACCCACTGTGTGATCTTCTAGGGGCTCTGTGGTTGCTAGTCTGGGCAGAAACCCTCTTGGAAGACTCTCTCAAGCTGGTCTTTATCCTCTTAGTTCCCTGTTTTTAGCAAGAGAGTAGAACTACTTATAAAACCTGCTTACCCAGCCTTCATGGCCAACATTATCTACCAAAAATTGTCTCTAACCATTGCTGTGCTTGGCAACAGTGAGAGAAAAATAAGCAAAGTTGACTGTGTTAGTTGAAGTCTGTAGGTAACTCCCTCAGTCATTCAATCACTTATTTATTCATTCAGCAAACATATATTGGGAGCACTCATCATGCAGTAGATTGACCATGAAAATAGAAGCGTTCTGTCACAGTTGAGCATGCCATCTTTCTAAGGTAGGCTAAGAGACAGTAGCCTTAAACCAGATCATTAAAAAGTGTGTACAGGCTTTGAAAACACATTAAAAAATTAGCAAGTCAATAGTATTATTATTCATATAATTTCTTCTCTTTTATTTCCCATCACAGAAGATGCCCATCATTCTTTAAAAGCGCTGCAGTATTCCATCTTGACTTTTCCTGAGGGACAGGCTATATGGGTGAGTTCCAAGGACTTGATTTGACCTTTACCTCAAGACACTTAGAGAGAAAGGTATTAACTAGCTTTCACATCCTTGTCCAAGGAGAGAGATGCTCCTCACTTCTATTTTGCAAGTAGAGTTGGTAAGGTCAACTCTAGCTATTAGCAATATATGGTACTTTTAAAATCATATTTTCTGTTTCTTGTTACAAGCCTGGCATAGTTCAGTGTTTGTCCAAAGGAATTAGCAATAGAGCCAAGACCAGAATAGGGGCTTTCTGATTTTTATATAAATTAGTTAGTTACAAAGTAACTATGATGTGAACTAATGAACCCGGTAATTGAAGGGGCTTCAGAAAATTGACCTCCAGGATGCTGAATGCCTAGATCCCAGTTGAGGTCTTTCTCTATGGTCCCCTGCAGGTGTGTCTCATCCAGAGGCACATGTGCATCCATCAATGTCCCAGAGTCACCACAGCCAGTACTGGGTAGCATCTGCCCCGGAGTAGAACTCCGGGTAAGCAGTGGACTGCTCAGTGCTCGCATGGCTACGCTCCTCACGTGATGTGGGTTGCCTCTCCCACTCTTCCCCCTGCAGCAGCGGAGACTCTGTGACGTCAGCGAGGGACCGCTGCCTACTGACTCCAGTGCAATCTCCTGAAGGCCTTATCAGCGGCGAACAGCCCTCATCTGACAGCTGACCTTTCCCACTGTGCTCAAGTCCAGGGGAAAACAAAAGCACCCAAACAATTAAAATCAGTAAAAGAAGAGGAAGGAGGGAAAAGTAAACGCTCACCTAATGCAGAGCAGCAACACAGACTTTTAAAAAAAAAAAAAAAAGAAAAGAAAAAGGATGGAAATTAAGATAAACCAAGACACTGAAGAGGGCGGAGCACAAGGAGGTCGGACTCTTCCCACTCCCTGATAGCTGCATAACAAATCTCAGAGCCCAGCTGGTGAGAGAAAACAAAGAGGATAAGAAAAGGGGAAGCTGTGGTATGCAAGAGCTCCTGAGACAGAAATGCCCCTCCACTCTCCCTGAGCCCTGACAGGCATCGCAATGGTCAGGATGCAATTGACCTCAGGTGCTCTTTGCAAGAGAAGCTCCTTGTCTTGATAACACAGGTGCCAACCCTCTGGTAATGGCTTCAGGGCCATTCATCAAGGTCCCCTGTAGGCAGGACAGACCTCTGAAGTACCCATAAGTACATTCCTTTTTGTCCTTCCTGCTTGGCAAACGGCATCCCTTTCCCAGCGCATCTGACATGCCTGGATACCTTTTATCAGACATGGATGTAGACCGTATTTGGGGAGCTCTGTAAACATTCATCTGCAGTGAGGTCAGAGCATTCTCAATGTTGCCATCAAACTGTAAACAAACACACAAATCTACAGGCAAAAAAGAAATTCTTTTTTTTTTTTAAGTTTTGCTATCTGGCTTGAAGGGAAACATTATGATCAGTCCCTTTAACTCTAGAAAGTTCAGGGAGTGCCCGTGATGACTGTTTTCTTCAGATCTGTGAAAGATGTGTTTCATTTCCCTATCCACATGGAAGCTGAAACAAACTACGCAGACAAGGGTGCCTTTCCAGACACAGTTGGGGCTCAGTCCCCCCATAGAAGGAGAGCTACACAGTATCGTTAGAGCTCATCATCTAACGGTGTATGTAAAAGAAGGTGAATCTGCAAAGAGTTGAGTATTGCTGGGGGTCAAGTTCTACCTTTCAGGGTCCTAAGTGGCCCCTTAGATTCAGTCGTTTCAAGTGGTTTGTTCCCTTCCGGGATGCTTTACACCGACCACAGGGCTATACTGTTTAATAAAATGGTAGCAACCCATCCTCAGCCACATGCTGAGCACCATGCTCACCTCCTTGCCGGCACTATCTCATGGAACGATCACAACTCTGGTGGGCAAGCACTAGAATAGTCTCTGTTCTACGGACATGAGGGTTGAGGTTTTGTAACCTGTCCACAGTGACTCAGCTGTTCAGAGGCAGCGTTACGACTCACAACCAGGTTTGACTGACCCCAAAGCCTTTCACTCTTTACCCCTGCCCTGAACGACCTCACTGAGCAACCTCAAACCTCATGCACAGGTGGAATCACATGGGTTGCTTGATGCCTCATCTGGGAAGTCCCCCCCCCCCAAGGCCATCTCATCCTCCCAGGGACTCAGGCCTGAGGGAGTTCTAAAGCTGCAGCTGATTGTCAAGCACCATTTCTCCTTCATTTTCTGTGAAGGAATTAACCTGCATTTTGCCAGTCTGGGTGTGAGAAACACTCTTTTTAGCTCCTGTGTGTATAGCCTTCTTTGTCCAAGTCTTTCCCAGGACCAGGCAATGCAGGCTAATTCCAAAAACTGCTTGCCTCCCTGGCAAGTTCAAGGAGGTTGACAGTGACCTTCTTTAGACAGGATATAGGTATTTCTGGGCATCTATCAGTCACAAGCTAAATTAAAACACACACATACCCCTAACTCCCTTGACAAAGTGCAGTGCTATTCATCATCTTACTTAGATTAATGCCCTTTGGAGCACCCAAGATCATATTATTATATTATGGACATAATAGTCACTTCCCCACATGAGAATATTTGCATTTCTTTAAGGAGGGGACAATTGTTCAATCCAATGGAATCAAGCCATAATTGTGAAACTTCAATCATGCAAAGGACAATTGTTGAGGCGGGGATAGGGGGGCACTTCATGAAGTCCCCAAAATCACATCTCCTAGCAACCACCATTTCTGACTCTGCGTATGCTCGCCCTGCCTCCATCTGAGGTGGAGAAAGCATTCTGACTTCTCAGCTGCATACATGAAACAAACAAATCTGCAGGTGTCAGCTCTCAACCACTCTCAGCCAAGAGAAAATCCACTTGGGCTGCAAGCCAAGGCAGGGGCACCATAATCAAGGATCCGTTACATGTTCATTGGGTGCCCAGCCCTATATTTACGAACCTCCTTTCCACTCATGCCCTTATTATTTCCCTAGTTGTGTGGCATGGGGCACATGTGCTAGTGGTGAAAATGGGATCTGCTGTGGCCAGTCCTTTATTTTCTCTGCAGGAAGAGAGGGGGGCTAAAACATATTAGCCAGCAAGTCAATTTGAGAGTCATCAGGTGTCAGTGGACAAAAAGAACTTTACACACTCAGATACAGCCAAAGCCCTTTCTTAAGTAAGCAGCCACCATCTTTAAAACTTTTCCTCTCTACTGGAAAGAGGAAAGGTTAATAATCAAAGCTACCACAGAATTCTAGAACAGTGTTTTCAATGGCCGGTCTGCAAACAAGTGCCAGTCCACCAGAAATTTCATGCTGGGCCGTGAAAGAATTCACCACCCTGATATTTTATGAAGATTATAGGTCCAGTGATTATAAATTATAGACCCAATGATTATAGACTATAATCTTCATACAAAATCAGGGTGGTTAACTCTTCTGCAAAGCAGCACAAAATGTCTAGTGGACCAGCAGTTGAAAAGCTCTGTTCTAGACAACAGAGCCATCAGTTCTCATAAAATCCTTGTGCTGTAGCCCCGGAGCAATGAGAACACTGAGTTCACACACAGAATATATAAAGAAAGGAAGAGCTGAAACAGTGCCCAAGCTTTGGATTCAGAATCCCACCTTCTCTTAGAAGTCATCTGCTTTTTCATCAAATTACTTAACCTCGGTTTACTCATCTGCAAATTAGAAAAAAAAGATAATAATTTATGTCATAGGCTTGTTGCAGAGACTCGATAGAATAATAAATGAAAGGCCTTTAGTACTATGCTAGGATCATTAGTAAGTAATTAATAAATGATAGCACTTAGTAAGAGTAGCCTATAAAAAATTACACATTGAATCGTATAACAAAATAAACCATGTCAGTTACTTCAAAGGAGTTTAATGCAAAAGCACACCAATGTCTGAGGCAAGGCTCCCACATGGCAGAGTTGATAAAATGAAAACACGGAAAGGTTGAGAGACACAAGGTCCAGAACGTTCCTCCCATAGGTCCTGCCACTTGGGCTTGCTGGAGGAGGGGTCTTGTCGTAGGAGGGGAAGTACTTGCTGACCTGAACTCTGTGCCCAAATCACCCTGCACTCACAGGGGTGCCCTGTTGGTACCCCAATAAGATGCCACGTTAAGAATCAGTGGGTTATAAGCTATAAGAGGGTGTGGAAGTCAGTGCAAGACAGTTTGGTTTTCCCAGGATTCCTTTCCAAAGCTTGCTTTGTGGAACCAGAAGGAAGAAAGAAAACTCCTGAGGGATTGATTCCCAGGCCCCAGATACATGTCCTCTAGCCATCGCGAAAGGGTTCTGCAGCATCCCAAGACTGACATACTGACCTTTACATAGTAAAGTGCCCAGCTCCACAAACCATCACAGAACCAAAGGTCTGCAGAAGATGATATGAAACATACCAAGGCATCCTTTAGTACATCTGCCATTGCCATTTTGAAGTATTTGTTTATCATGCTAAGTCATGGGTGGGTCTTGCCTTGGGTGAGAAATGAAGTCAGTGGATACTATTTGAAAGACTATTCAACCTGGGATCTAGAGGGTGACCAACATTTCCAAATAATCCTTCATTCAGCTTCATTGCATCCCCCTTCCTCTTAACTTTAAATTAGAGAACTAACTTCCTTTATTGTCACCAGAAAGTTTTAGAACTAATAGTTTGTAAGTCTTCACCCTCCACTTAAATCTGCAAGAGTCCACTACCTCTGTACATGCCAACCCCACTGTCACAAGTGTCCAAATGTCCAAATTCATTTCAGAGACATCAGTCCATCTTGTTTGACAGCAGGAGCTTTTAAAAGCTATACCAAATAATAGATGCAAATGAGGAAATGCACCAATCCAAACAGAGGGCCCCGAAGTGAAAGCTAATTACTCAAGCAAGGACAACAGTGCTTACATACAATTTAATAGAATAAAATCTCACTAATTTCTCCTAATTGAAAGAAAGATGGGTATGATTGAATTAAAAAATTAACCAATGCTTTTCGAAAGAAAGGTTGATGTAGTCTGTCCAAGGATACAAGAGAATCTTACAAGCAATTTAAAAAATGGATATTCTTTTGAATCAGTGCATTTGTTATTTGAATACAAATAATTGCCCTGAAGTAGTGGGGATTGGTACTAATTTCCTGACCTGACCACAAAGAAAAGAGTAGCCATTTTCTTTTTTTTCTTTGGTGTTTATAAACCTTCCCCCCAACCCACACTAAAGTACATTTTAGCTTAAAGTGACTAAATTAGGAAAATGTATACTTAGTGAAGTCAACACCAAAATCATACTGAGAAGAAAATGCCAAGTGTCGTATTTCTTTGTACTTCTCATCTGAAAAACAGAAATTCCCTTAGGTGCTTCATATAAGAGGGGGGCCATGCAAATAGGGCTCCAAAAATATTTCTTCATCCTCTAAATGTTCTAATTTTTTGGCTTTCTAGTTCTGGGCCTAGCCTGACCTTGGCTCGCAGTCAGTCTTCGGGTGAGCCCATATTCTTCCTGACCCCAACAACTGACAACTCAAAGGGGTTCAACAGTCCTTAAAAACACTGACAGGTCCTTCTGAAGTTGGAGAGAAAGACTGAAACCTCCAGAATCACAATCCCTTGCAAACTGATGGAGATACTTGTTTGGCATCTTCTGAGGGGCTGAGAAAAGCTCTCAAAGTTAACCTCCATGAACTTGGGAATTTATTTAAACTCTCTAAGCTTCAGCTTGCTCACCTAAAAATTGAGTGTGATAATGCATTAACAGTAGGTCTCACCTGGGATTGTAGTGAGGTTTATAAAATAATATGTGTAAACCATTTAGAATAGAACCTGGCATAAAGTAAGCACTAGACATCACCACCACCACCATCATCATTTTACGTGACTTTCAGTGTGATTTCCAGCCCCATAAACTCCGACAGCCCTTTCGTCTTTCTCCAGATTCTGATTTCCAAACACCCACAAACACTACCCACTCTTAAAGAGGGTGTGCCACCTTTATCAGTGCTCTCCCCTTCTGCCTTATCTGCTGTTCTGAGATGTGTTGTCACCCACCAGAACTCACATGTACCTCTGATAAAGAAGTGCTCATTTGCTAGCTGCTCTATATTGATGTGTTTACTGTGAACAAAGACACAAGGGGGAGGAGGGACGTATCAGAAACAGCTCAAGCAGGTTATTTTTCTAGCTGCCTAACCCATTATCTGCATGCAGCTCAGGCCCGTGCTAGCCAAACATTACATAAAGGGCCATGGCAATGCCTCAGTGAACATTCTGTCTGCATTTATTTAAAATGATAAAAAGTGTTTCTACATTGGGATTGTTCCAAATGCATTTGGTGTTTTGTCCTTTCTTCAGGCCCCACTGTCTGTATATCAACTTGGAGCTGATTCCCAAGGCAATGAAAATAAGAAACCCCATGTCTGTAGGAAAGCTCCTAGCCTTTACTGGCAAATTCTTAGTCAGATTGGGCTGCTATACTCAAATACCAAACATTGTGGAGCTTAAACAACAGATATTTGTCTCTCAACATTCTGGAGGCCAGAAAATCCAAGATCAAGGTGCCTACAGATTATTTGGTGCCTGAGAAGGGCTATCTCCCTGGTGTGCAGGTAGCAGCCTTCTTCTTGTATCCTCACAGGATGGAGAGAGAGCATGCTGGCTTCTCTTCCTCTTCTTACAAAGGTATGAATTCTACATGGGGGCTCCATCCTCATGACTCTACCTAAATCTACTCTCTCCCAAATGCCCCAATTCTAAATAGCATCACATCAGGAAATAGGATTTCATCAGGGAAAGAATACAAGCATTCAGTTCATAGCAGTGAGAATAAATGGAAAATGCAAAGTATAGTTTTAGAAGCAGGGTCGTCCACACAAGATGGAGATGGTGACAAGATGGCAGGTAAGCTCAACCTCTCCCTGACAATCAGTGGCTTCTGATGTCTCTAACATCTCTTGACTCTCAATGGAGGCAGAGGAAGAGCTCTGCAGGAAATGTCAGCAGTGGAAGAGGACTTCTGGCTTCTGAATATGGAATAGAATTCCTCAAGGAGGCAATCTTAGTTGCAAATGTTATGGGTTTGAAGGTCAAACATGTAAGGTTCCAAAACTGACTGGTAGAATGTAGTCATTGCATCAGAGAGTCATACACCGAGTCCCAGGAATAATCAGAGGGCAGAAAGAGAAACAAAAGTCCTGAAGTCGTAATGTTATTTTCCTCATTTAATCCCCACAGAAGTCCCCTTCTATTTGGAGAAAAGTAACTGCATTTTCTTCTTTTGCACCTAAGTTACTACTGACACATGTAGCTAACAGGGAAACCTTGAATAAAAGCAATTATCGTTATATATAAGATTAATTAAATTATATTAGAGCATATAATTTAATTATATTATACTACAAAAGATCCCCCTGATCCTCAGTTTTGTTATTCGTAAAGAGAAGAGAGCATTACTTTTGCATTGTTTGAGAATAAGATGAGAAGATGACACAGACAGCGCAGAGCATATGTAGAAAGCTCACTGAGGTTATATCTTTGGGGAGAACATGCTCTCTCAACAGTTTCCTAGGTCCTGATGCTCAGCATGTGCACTTCCAGAGTCAGCATTCACAGAGCACACCATTTTCCGGAGGGACGGTGACTGCGGTACATTTAATTCCAAAGCTGGTGAGCTGACATTGTCCTTCAGCTGACTTCCCTGAACATTCAGGCCCTGAGTTCTGAGCTCATGGTCATATGAATAATGACGTAGGTGTGCCGGGTGAATATGTGTCACGTGGCAAAAGTCTTTGCATGAAAGACCCCAAAGAAAGAGATTTATCAAGTACCACTGCACATGGGAGCCCTAGGCTTTGCTTTTCACTTGTTTGGTTTCTGAAATGTTTTATTCTTGCCAAAGTCAAAGCAAAAGTATATGTACAACTCTGGTGGTGGCCTAGGATCCTTATGTGCACTTAGTGCACTGAGCTTCAGGTTCCTTGTCCTCTGATTTGTATGTGAATAGAGCCCTGCACCAGAGCTAGGCACTATTACCACTAACACAAGGACCATGTAACCTTTTGGGTGCTAACTGTAAAACAGAATGAGAAAAAGGGCAGAAGGAGGTATATAGATAGGTAGATAGATAGATAGATAGATAGATAGATGGAATACTATATATAAGTTTTATACATATACATATACATACATATACATATTCCTTTTTTTATTATGTGAGAGGTGGGGAGGCAGAGACAGACTCCTGCATGTGCCCTTACCAAGATCCACCCAGTAAGCCCCCTACCAGGTGACGTTCTGCCCTGCTGGGCTGTAGCTCTGTTGCTCAGCAACCAAGCTATTTTAGCGCCTGAGGCAGAGGCCATAGACCTATCCTCAGTGCTCGCCACCAATTTTGCTCGAACCATTCAAGCCATGACTACAGGAGGGGATGGGGATGGAGAAGCAGATGGTCACTTTTCCTGTGTACCCTGACTGGGAATCGAACTGGGACATCCACATGCTGGGCCGACGCTCTACCACTGAGCCAACTGGCCAGGACCTATATTATTCTTTTCTAAAACAGACTCTTAGACTTGAAAGGAGAGTGATCTGGTCTGCTATATCATGTTACAGACTCTAATGAGGAGAGTGAGGCCCAGGAAGGTGATAGGTCTACTCAGGATCACAAAGCAGACTCAAGAATAAGAACTCAGGTCTGCTTCCTCCCCACCAAGCTCCCCAACCCACTGGCATAGGATGGACAATCAAGGAAAGAATAGAAGAGGTCTGAAACAGATCAAGAAGCGTCTTGTCTCCTTACAAGGAAATTCAGCCTGGGATTGGCTGTGATGCTGTCTGAGACAGAAGGAGTCCAAAAGCCCATTTTGTAGGACAGAGCCTTCTGACCAGCCAGCCCAGACACAGAAAGCCCAGCTCTATGCCCAAGCTCCCTAAACTGATGACACTACAATTGTATGGTGAAGCTCACACAGGAGACAGAACACAGTGGTGGCAACGTGGGTTCTCCCCTGCTCCTACCACCTCCTCTCTGTTGGAAACCACTCAGTAGGGACTGGCTGTCAGCAATTTCCTTACTCCAACAGCTGGGAGATGGTTTTCTGCAGTTAGCTGCCATTTGTTTCCATTATGTGTATTAATCACAGCCTTCGGCCTGATGGTATTCTTCAGGGGGGAAAAATATATCAGGGCTTTTGTTTTTTAACCAAGCTGCTTCGTCACTCAGGGAAGACTTTGACAATGGAATGAGAAAGGGGAAATGGTAGGTCAGAGGCAATTTAAGTTCAAGTACAGCAGTAGGTGAGTGGGAGGGGAGGATGTCTAGCCCGCTGAAATCAGGGAGGACAGTACTGCAACTTGGGGACGGTGATATTACACCATATGGTCCAACACCACAAACACACAGAGAGCCCAGCAGTGGAAATTGTAAACATGTATAAATGTCATTCATTCTTTCCTTATACATTAACTTACTTATTCAGACATATATTAAGCTCTGACTATGCACCAGGCTAATGCTCTTCCAAGACCCTTCGGTTGTGTTCTGAGTAACAATGAAGGGAATTAGGAAGTATTTCAGAAGCAGAGTAACATGGTGTCATACCAGCCTTGCCCACCTGTGTCTTCTTGAGCCTATTATGCCGTCATTTTTATTGAACAAATATTTACAGCAATCCCGCTCCAAGGAAGGCAATGAGCTATGTACTAAATATCGGCTGGTCAACATTGTTGCCATGGAACTTGTCCTCAATACACTTTCAATCTAGTGAAAGGGAGGCCCTCAAATGAAGGGGTCCACAGGTGGACATAAGGTGAAGGGCAGTGAGTTCTGTGAAGACAAGATCAAGGTGGTAAACACCTGAAACTAGTACAAAGTAATATTGAATGTAAATTGCAATTTACAACTAAAATTAAAATAAAAGGATCAGGGTGGCATGAGAGAAGAGAGAAAGTAGAAAAGATTTGAGGAGTCCTCTTAAGGAGGCAGAATCAGAAACGGAAACTTACATGAGCCCAAGGTAGCCATTGGGAGGATGGGGACAGAGAGGCTGGAGAGGGCAGAAAGAGCTGGATGAGGCCGAAGGCGCATGGGGTCAATGGGTCAGGAGTGAGAGGAGAGCAGCGTGAGGTTGCAGAGGCCACGGGCTAGATTATACTGGGCTTTGCAAACTTGCCACGGAGTATAGACTTTATTCTAAAACATGCGAGAACTATGAGAGGGTTTTGAACTTCCAGTGGCATGGGTGTGATCCATACTTTAAAGAGAGCACTCTGGCTGTTATGTAAATAACAAAGGGAAGGGGCTACGAGGGCAGCAGGGAGACTGCTGCTTGGCTTCTGCACTTGCTCAGGTGACAGATAATGTGGATGATGGTGGCGCAGAATTGGAGAGTGACAGTGGAGATGGACACATGTGTGTAGATTTGAGTTTTAATTTGGAGATGAAACCAACACCTGTTTAGGTCTTTGAGCCCTTCCTTCTCCTCCTGACTTATAACAAAGGATTTACTAGTAACTGCCTTGCGAACTCTATAGGATGATGGTGAGAACCCAATGAAATTTCAGCAACCGGACTTCCTTAGCTTCCTCCACCACCAGCAACCACAGCTAAAAATGGGTCTGCCTGCCAGAGAACAGAACCAGCGGGAAGAGTTTGTGTGTAGGAACTTGGGGGGGGGGGAAATATCTCAGACAGGAGAGGAACAATACAGAATGGCAATTTTTGTTTGAGTGATAGATGTATTCAAGAATCCAAAACCTTGAGAGGGTCACTTCTCCAAAGCTACAGACTTGGTGAGGGGCAGAGTAAAAACCCCGGGCAGTAGGGCTAATGCTAGTGGGTTGAACCACTATACCATATTGCCTTATTCATACAAAATTTTGCATATGTTTTCAAGAGGTCAATGATTCTAGGTTAAAAACCCCTGCTGTGATGTACAAGCACCGTTCTCTTTACTGGCAGAAATCATTCTTTCTCATGACGAGAAAGCCACTATACTTGTTATGCACACTGCATCTCTTCTAGATGTCCACACACATTTATGTCACTCAACTCTTTCCTCAGCAGCCAGTACCAGAAATGAAGACAATTACAATGTCCATTTTTAGTCCATTTGTAAGCCCTCCCAAGACCAAATAAACTCAGGGACTTCATCCCAGATCCATCCTGGCTTTAGAGAGTCCACTAAGTAATATTTCAGGAGAAGATGAAAGCTATAGGGAGATCCAACCATATAGAGGATTTAGGAAAGAAACCTTAAACAGTTTAGCAATGCTGCTCGGTTCTCAATGTGCCATGAGCCCTTTTGGCAGAAGGGAACGCTGGTGTCCACCAGGATGCCCCCACATGCAAGTCAAAGAGGACACCGTGTCCTTTCTATGTGGCAGACTGCATAATTACACAATGAGACAACGGAAGGTAATGAGCAAATAGAGACATAGTAGGTTTAGAAAATAAAAACTAAAATAATCCAACCTTATCAACCACCAAGGCCAGTTGGCGGCAGGCAGCATCTGCAAGACGCTATTAATATGAGTTCAACTCTAAAGAGCTTCCTGCTGAAGTCCCAAACCCTGGGGGGACTTGTTCTGGGGCTGAAGATTACTCAGTAAAAAATGAGGCCCTAACAAAGTGAGTAGGAACTGAGGACTCTACTATTCTGTGTAGTAGAGAAGGAAGAATCCATTTCAGGGGCCAGTTTAGGGAAATCCAGGTTGGAATGAAGCTTTTAACACTTGCTTACCCAACCTTGGGCAAACTGTTCAATTTCTCTGAGCCATTTTTAAAATCTGCAAAATAAATATCAGCACCCAAGCCCTATTCATTTCACAGGGTTGTCTCATCCAAATGAAAAAGAAAGAGAAATAGAGAAAGAAAGGAAGGAAAAGGGAGGGAGGGAAGGAAGGAAGGAAGGAAGGAAGGAAGGAAGGAAGGAAGGAAGGAAGGAAGGAAGGAAGGAAGAAAGGAAGGAGTAAAGGGAAGTATATTTGAAAATGCTTTCTAACTTGTAAGTCATTATGCAAATAATTGCTATTATTACATATGTATGTTTTCCTATGTCCTCATAAGTGGTGCAGAGAGGGAGGAAAAGAGGGAGGGAAAATGAAAGAAGTTAAAAGAGAGATAGAAAAGCTACAGAAGGGAGGAATGGGAAGGGAATGAGGAAGAGAGAGAGAAAAAAACTCTCGGCCTTGGAAAAGACAGAATAAAAAAAAATGGAGGGAAATAAAGAGAAATCAGTGCTGTACAGTAACAAATAAATCCCCCAGCATGACAGCCTTCTGCCGAAGCATTTCATTTTCCCACAGCATAATGGTGTGTTATTGCCCATTATCTGTTCTGTCAGTGCCAGAGCAGAGTCGATATTAAATGAGGGGCAGCTGCATTTAGCTGCCGTTTTTTGTTGTTGTTGTTGTTGCTGGGTTATTTTTTCCCCAGCTGTCTTCACGTTGCCATGGAGACCCGGTTGTTTCTCTGTGAACCTGCCAGGAAGGCAAGGGGGACTCAGGTGGAAAGGGGAGCAAAGGCTGCAAGGGGTTGGGGTGTTAGGGAGGGAAGTGAGAGGAAGGCCAGGGGTCAGCGGCCTGGGTCAGGAGAATGACAGAAGAGAGAGCGGCAGGGAGCTGTGTTGTCATGCTCCGCTCCACCTGATAAATCAGCCATTTCGCAAACACGATCTATATTCCAGGGACCTACGCAGCAGGTTCACCTTGGTGTGGCCTCTCCACTCAAAGCTGAGTGGCTTTGGGGTTCCGAAATTATCACAGATTCCTTCTTTCCACTCCGTCCACTTCTCACCCCTCGACCCCGACTTCTTCACTCTAACCTGCTGCCAGCCTTAGGCAGTGGTTCCAGACCTCTGAATGTTCAGCATTTGGCATAGAAATACCAGTTTCACAAAGGACAGCCACACCTGGCCTCTGCCCAATCCATAGACTTCTTTTTCTAGAACATTTTTTTCCCACAGAATTAGAGCTTTTTTTAATTATTATTTATATTGGACTTCAGAAATCATTCAACCAGTCAGGTTACATATAAGTAGGCTTGGCTGATTGACCAGCGCAGACTTCAGACTCTGGGCCTATAGAGACCTAGAAAACTAGATTCTTCAGCCAACAAGGATGGTAGCCCTTGTGCCTTCAGACAAAAAGAAGCTTGTCTGATCTGATCTGATTTTTCAACAGAATCCATAAATCTCTATTTTTTTAAGTAAAAGCTCCAATTTTTAAATATTGGCTCAACTTAGGGGGGATAAAAAGCTGGACCTGGCCAGTTGGTTCAGTGGTAGAGCATTGGCCCAGTGTGTGGATGTTCCAGATTCAATTCCAGGGTCATAGCACACAGAAGTGACCATCTGCTTCCCCTAAGGATGGCTCCATGGCATCTGCCTCAGGCACAAAGAAGAACTCGGTTGCTGAACAACAGTAACATCCCAGAATGAATAGAATATTGCCTCCCAGTGGGTTTACTGGGTGGATCCCGGTCCGGGTACATGTGGGAGTCTGTCTCTCTGCCTCCCTGCCTGTCACTGAATAAAAAGAAAAAAAAAAAAAGATGCCTGCATGTTAGTTATATGGGCTGCCAGTTTGCAACGCAACTTAATCTAACTATTTTTAAATGAGATCTAGAAAGGTTAAAGGTTAGCTAAAGAGGGCCATGAATTCACTTTCTCTGGAACCCCCAGTGTAATTCATGAATTTTCTTATGAGACAAATGTATTCCAAGAGCACTGCAAATTTTGTGTGAGCTGTTAGGAGACAACAGGTTGGTTTCCTGTGAGCTTAGCCCCCATGAACACCCATGCCACGCCTTTCCCACAATCTTCCTTCTCTGGCTTTTAATTACAATTTATGAAGATAAGAAGAACGATCATTTACTGAGCACTTACTAGGTGCTAAAACATTCTTAACATGCACTTCCATGTTAAATTTTCACAAGCACCATTTCAGTCATATACTGTTATTACCCCACTCAACAGATGAGAAAACCGAGGGTCACTCACATGTGTGTGCTCACACTACTAGTAAGAGGTCAGGCCGATAATCAAATCCAAGTCAGTACACTCCACAGCTCAAGTGCTTAACCACTAAACTGCACTGTCTCATACAAATTATTGGATCCCAGAGCCTGGTTTTATAAAGAAAATTACTCATTTTCTTTTTTTTTTTTATCCCAAACTTTAACGTAGTAGTTCGTCTGCTTTTCCCTGGGTCAAGCTTACTATACCACCCTCATCCAGTAAGATTAATGAATAACCTCTTTTATTAGAATCGCATGTCCATACCACACCTTTTCCCGGAGATTATCTCTGACCTCTCCCCATCCTGTCCTTACCTACTTCCTCCTCCAAATCACCACCATAGTAATTTTTCCACGTGTAGGTATGATCATGTCATTCTCTTCCCTTAAATCAATCAGCTTCCCCAGTCATCACTTTCAGGATGCGTCTCAACTCCTAAATGAGGCCTTCAAAGCCTTCACCATCTGATTTCCTTTATGATCTGGCCGTGCAGCCTCATCCTCATTCATTTCCACAGAGCAGCCTCGGCGCCTGCAGTACTCGCCCACCCACAGCTTGCCAAATATTGCAGATTGCTACACATCTCCATGTGCTGAGCCATCTTTCTGAAATGCCTCTTCTCCTCCCCTACATCTCTCTGCACGCTTCTTATTCTTCACAACCCAGTTTAAATCTTGTCTCCTCCAGGCAGCCTTTGTAATCCCCATGTCTAAGTCAGACTCCCCTGTTCCCCGTGTCCTCGGCTCCTGGGGCACCTCTATAGTAGTAATTGTCATACCAGATTGTAGTCTTAGAGGGCAGGGACCCTGACTGGGTCACTCTAACCTGGTACATTGTGGGTTGTCATTAAATAATTATTGAATGAGCAGCCCAACTCAGTTGACATAGAAATAAGGTTATTTCTAAGTCTGTACAGACATCCCTCCCTGACAGTAGATACAACTGATCAAGGGACAAAGAGACCAATAAGAAGAGTTTCCCTGTCCACACTACACCATGCACCCAACTTCCCAAAACGGTGCTCTCCTATCAATCCCCGTACCCCAATGAGTGAGGATTTAGTGTAGAGTGTGCATAAATATGCACATAAATACATGCATACATAAATTAGTGGGTCTGTTTATATAAAACAGTAAATAGAAATGTTTTACTACCCACTGATATCTGGGAAATGTTGACTCCACAGAATGGTTTTAGATGACAACAAGAGTAGCAAGTCTCTCTTAGATGAAGGAGTATTCTAGTTAGGTGTCCCGAACACAACTGGGGAGCTGTGACATTTCAGCACAGCAAAAACTGTACTGTGCCCTCTGATGTCAGTGAACAGCAGGTGACTCCTATTCCACACATACACAGGATAGAATGACTACTATCTTCACCGACATCCTCAATGGTCTAACATCAGTTTCATGTCCCTGGCTCTCTTTATGCCTCAACATTTTTCTCTTAGCCAAGGGCCATTTTTTTCCTGTCTCTATTTTTCATTTCAAAAGCTTAAAAACAGAATTTCCCCACATCACTTAAACACTGACAACTTCTCAAACTTCCCCTCATAGCCATTCCTCCACCCTTCCATCCCCGCTCCTGACTTCATGGTGCCCAGAAGAGCACTTAGGACTGTGTGTCTCATACAAATGAGACACATAAACTAAACCACTTAGACTAAACCAGCTCTTTAACTTTTATCATCTTAAAAATCCTAGGCCAGAAATGTCCCCTAGTGGGAGAGAGGCTCTGTGAATATTTGAGGATGTAAGAAGGATAGACTGCCATTTATTTAAACAAGCACACAAATTCACATAAACCTTTATACCTGGTCCTAACCATTACTTTATCAGCACGGAACAATCCCATTTCACTCAAATAATACATCAGATAGGAATAAATCTGATTGGAAAGTTCTTCATGATAAGGTCACTAAGAAAGTACTCTGCCCTCGACACACATATACCCTCAGCCTCTAGCACATGCCAGGCACACAGCAAGGATACAATCATAGAACTGACCTAGAGAGGGATAGAGGGGGAACTTCCAGACTACTCATGGTTCAATGATAGATAGAGTGGTTGAGCCACAGGAAGCAAGACCACTGTCTCAGGACCATGCCCAGGCTTGCCTAAGGAGAGAGCACTGCCTGAGTTCTTAGACCTTGGTCCTTTGCTATTAATTAAAGGCGCCAGCTTTTAATAAGAACTGCCTGAGTTCTTAGACCTTGGTCCTTTGCTATTAATTAAAGGCGCCAGCTCAAAAGAGACAGGAAAAGAGATGGGGTGCCTCCCATGGGAGCTAAGCAGGAATGGAATTCATATTTTAGGATTCATCTCTGAATCCTCAAACTACTGATCTTGTAGTAAATTACTACACTAGAGCAAATGATTTGCGTTAATAGAGATATCACTGGTGGAGGGAAAACGACCATCTTCCAGGGTCTACATGGAGTTCTCCCTCCACACCTCTAAAACCTATCAAAAACGCTTATGACAGCCTGAGATTCCACAGGCAATGCAGCTATGACCATAAAAATTCTAGGCATGCCGGCCAGAATGTCAGGGAATTCACCCATGAAGGATTGGGAGCAGGATAAATGATGAAGACTACCTAAAACTATGGCAGGTTAAGGAAAATGCTTCCCCATCAATTACTCAGGAATCACAATTTCTGCTTAGACACTTAGGTATGCACATTCCTTGAAAATAATCATTGTATTCTCTTTTTATTTTCTATTCCCCAATAAGAGCTTATTTAGTTTGTGAAGAAGAATGTGGTTTGGCTTTGCAACAGAAAGTGTATGACATTTGTCAACACACTGTCAGATGCTGAACAAGAAATGCCTTCCACCCTGGGCTGACTGCCTCCTCCACTGAGGGAAAGCCCGGGCTTCTTTAAGGATGGGAACATGAAAAGAGTAGAGCATTGGATTCAAAGAATATTTATTGAGCATCTAAGACACTATTATAGGTTGAAATGAGACATTGTCCTGCCCTTAAGAAGTTTGCAGCCTTGTGGGAGAGATGGTAAGTGTTCTTTGAAATATTATACGCTGTCAGAATACAGAACAGACAAACTCAGCCAGACTAAGGAAGGGAACAGAGAGAGGCAGGAATGGCAAAACTGCTGAGCTTGATTATAAGAATGAGTAAAAAGTTAAAAAGTTGGCTAGGTGGAAAAGATGAAAAGAGTTTTCAGGCAAGGGAAACAGCATGACCAAAAAAACCCCCAAAAAACACCTTAGGCTAATATTTCCTGACTCAAAGTGTCAGACGAGGGCATGGTCTTGTCATCAGACCATAAAGGAATCGCAGGGGAAAATAATTTCAGAGATCCGCATTAAAGACTGCTTGTATTTATAGCACAAATCTATTTTTTTTAGGTGTGAATATATAAAGTGCTAGGGAAAAAAAAAGTGGTTATTGCCTTAAGGGGAAAACACATTCCTTTGATTTTTCTAGTTTAAAAAAGTCATCTTTTCTTCTTGACTTAAACCCATGTCCCTCTTCCTGCTTGATCTTTTCCTCTCCTTTTCATTCACCTCCTCCCCCTCCTCACATGTTTGTGCTGCTTAATATAGCAATCATCTATTTTTCTTCACACATTTTGCCATTCCGCGAAGCCTAAAATATCGAAAACACGTAGACGCGCACGCATGCGCAAACACACCTACATGCTCACATACCCACAGGCATGTGAAGGCACCATATGTTGACCTGCATGATTTGTTTATTATTGTTTTAAAAAAGCCAAAGGCAGCAACCCTCCTTTGAAAAGCGATCCCAATATTTACATGCAGATATTTTGTACACCCGTGAAAATGGAAGCCTTGCCCAACTGGTGAAATATGGTTTACTATTACACCACCTCACATGTGTGAAATGTGATGCTTCTATTTGTTTTATTTTTTTTTAAGAAATCCCATCGAATGTAGATGGTTAAGACAGCACTTTTGGTTTGTGTTTGTAAAGGGTGTGAAATGAGTAAAGAGGTGAAAGAAAAATATACCTGGAGACAGTGCCTCCCGCATTTTTCACGACTGTGCATCATAAAGCGCCTTGCCCAGGAGCATTTTTATGTGACATTAAATTCCAAGATCTCACAAGGTTCGGCTTGATCTGACTAGAATGTCAAATGAGGGGTGAGACCCAATATATATAATTCACTTGGATTTTTTCCCCTCTGGATTTCTTTTAACATTCCAATGGCATCACTCAAATAGCAGCCCTCTCTCCTCGCTCTGTAGAGCACAGTCATTTGCTTCCACCCGAATCCGTGTGAGAGTGCAGCATCCCCCCCCCCTCCACCCAGCTCCAAGGAAGTGCTTTAACTTATACAATTGGTGTCAAGACAGAATGCCTCCTTGTTCTTGGTAAGTGAGGACTGTGACATCAAAGGTGATTCATCTCATCAAAACTCCGCGGATCTTCTCCGGAGCCCAAAGGAAAGTTGTGACTTAAAACGCAAAAGAAGCAAAGACAGCTCCACGTCAGTGTGTAGGGTGGAAGGTGAGGAGCTGGTGGAAAGGAAGTCAGAATCCTCCACCTTCTGGGCTGGGTCTCTGGGGAAGCATGCCTCCTGGAAGATGCGCTGGGATAAAGCTTTGAACGTGACTCCCCTATGCTCACGACCGTGTCTTTTCTGAGTCTGCTGTAGAATTGCCCTTTAGTGACAAACATCGTGCAACAGCTCCTGGACGCTAGGGCAGTACCGTAGACATAGAGAGGAAGAGTGGAAAGATTTGAGAAGTCGAGTTACAAGCACTGGTGACAAAGTAGCAGTGAAAAGGAGAGAGGCAGATGGGATGAGTCTTGCTCTTGGAAGAACTGCAGGTCATTACCAAGTGACCTAGTGAATAAAGTCTTCGTGCTCTTTCTACTCCTCTAATGAGAAATAGAGAAGTACGGTATTTCCCCGTGTATAAAACGCCCCCATGTATAAGACGCACCTTAATTTGGGGGCCCAAAATTTGAAAAAAAAAATGTATTACGTAAAGTTATTGAACTCAAGTTTTACACATCATAAAATTTACACAACTCCTCATCACTGTCAAAACTCCCATCCATTAGCTTGTTCTCATCTGTGTCTGATGATGAATTACTGTCTTCAACAAAGAGCGCAAAAACAAGTGCGAAAAGGCGGGAAATTTTCAAAACAGGGTGCGTCTTATACATGAGGAAATACGGTGACTTTTGAGGCACAGAGAATAAATTAAGACTGAGAGGTATCATTTGAGATGCCTGGAGGCCAATAGGTGGAGATGCCTAACAGGAAGCTGGAAACAGGGTCCGGAGTTCAGGAGAGTGATTCAGGCTGGCAACTGGATTTGCGCCCCATTAACATTAGGGTGCTGGCCAAGGCTGTCCAGAAAGAGGATGTTAGGAGAAGATAAAGGGGACCGAGGACAGAACCTTCCAGAGCACGAGCATTCCATAAGCACCCAGAGGACAGGCTGTAGAGGTGAGTGAAGGAGGAAGTGGGCAACCAGACGTCGCAGGTGCCAGAGGGAAACAGACCCGCCTGTAAAAGGTCGTGGTTCCCAGGCTCCTCAACTCCGTATCCGGTGCGGACATGGAGGCCAGCAAGAAATGGAGGAAAGAACGAGCCCCGGAAGGACAAAGAGCGCACATTCCTGGCTTTGACATAGAAGTGCAACAGGGAAGGTAGTCAGGAGTATCTTTAGGTCCGGGCATGTTTAGCCCCAGCTGGTAGGAGCCACCTGCTCCCCTGTAAGACCCAGCCATCTCCCTATTTGTGCTGCTGTGTGACAAGCAGATCGGGAGTGAGGAAGCTGAACAGGTGGACCTGGGCAGGAGTTAATGGCCCCACTGCCGGGCACCTAGGACCAGAGACCATGTAGGGTTTAGGACAACAGGGTAACAACTAAATTTGTACTTCACACCCCTATCTACTCCTCCCCACTAGGGGGCGCTCTCTCTTGGCCCTACGGTACACATTCCTGGACTTAGTGTAAGTGGCACTTCAGCCATCCATGAGCCAGAAAAGAATGACAGGGCTTGAAGTGCAGTGAAGTGTTTCCAGAAATTTCTTAAGTCACCTCATCTACTGCCCGGCCCAGCCTGCAGCCATAGCTGATCTTCCCACCACCACCCAACATGCCTCTGCTCATGGGACCCCATCTTCTCCTGCTTTTTCCTCCTCTCTTTCCTATCCATTTAACCTTAGAACCACCACAGGTCCCCTGGTGCATTAGCTCACAAGGGCTTCCTAAGGCTAACGAAACTTCTGCATAGAGTGATCTGGTTTCATACTAACATCAGGCTACAGGAACAAAACATCCGAGGGAACGCTGTGTAAAGTATATGATTGTCTAACCAGGTGCTGTACACCTAAAACTAACACAAAATAATGTTGAACGTAAACTGTAATTGAAAAGCAAAATTTTATAAACAAATTTAAGTCAGCAGGATAGGGTAAGTGACTGGAATGGATGTTGGCAGGGGTGGGGTTGGGAGGGGGTTGGGAGGGGGTTGGGAGGGGGGTTGGAGAGGCAGAGAATGAAAAGGGGAATAATCAGTGGTGATTATGAAGCCTTAGAGGCAAGAAGTATGCAAGCAAGCAAGGAACATGGGCTCTGGGGGTGCAGAACCGTCTGCAAAAATGCTGACTTTTAGGTGAACTGTCACTGGAAGGCACCAGATTGTTATGTTATATGTTAACTATATGCTGGGGAAAGTAAGGATCGAGAAATAAGATTAAATTTCTATTATAAAATAAAAAAAGGTAATTCATGATCCTATTTTCAAAGGAAGAAATGCAATATGCTCTAAGAGAAGATCATTTAAACCCTCAGTCTCTACTGGCATAAAGTATGTTCCAAATGTCCCTTGATAAAAAGCCTCTGTATTTTGTTTTTCAAAGAACCCCTCTTCAACTCTGTGAACTGTGTGATTTCCCCCCTTTCCTTTCCATGACTTAAACAGTTGGCAGGGCAGGACTGGGTAAACTGGGGATTCCTGTCCAAAGTATAAGGGAAGCTGGCATGTCAAGTTCAGCTCCACTCCTGCCTTGAAGTCATTTTGGACTGTCTCCTAGCAGTAGAGGTCATGTTGCTAGCTCCTCACCCTACCACACCCTGCAGCCTCTCCACAGAGTAATCCTCCTGTTTAATTGCCTGTTCCAGGGGCAAATGTCAGAGTAAGGGAACTCTACTGAGCCCTCTTTGCCTGAGCCCAAGATCAACAACGCATATGTGACCTTCAGTAATCCATTTCTTTTGCTATGAGTCAAGGTTATTAATCTTCTTGGAATAATCTCCACAAAGGCCCACTTTCAAATTTACCCAAAAAAATATTTCAAGTTGGAACCATGATAGTATGTTCTGCGGAGACTATGAGCCCCAGCAATGGCACGTGCTCCCAGACGTCCTTGCTCTGCAAAACATATCCAGTTACTAAGGTGTTGCCTCCTTCTGCTACAACGGCAAACAACCCTCTCTCCAAGGCCAGAAGTGGGAAAGCCTCATCTATATTAACCAGCTCCCCTTGGGAAGTGTTAGTTGGAAAACCACATAATGGTATCTGTTTGCTAAAGACATCTAACCAAGGCGGAAGTGACACAGTAAATGTGTGATGGTGGCATCAGATTCCAGGTGCCTTAGGTACCCCAAAACACAAGCAGCTGACCTCAAAAGAAGCAGGCGTATCGTAGCTCTGTAGCTACATATTATACAAACAAGAACTCTCTGTGCTGAAGTTCTGACCCCTCTGCATCATCTCAGGTCACAGTTGAGCTGAAAGGGGCCTCGGAGCTCTCCTTAGGCTCTGTGTCCCAGGGGGACTCTGTGAACCCTGGCTCACGCCATAGCAGCAGCACCAAGCCAGTAACTGTGAGGGAGTCGCTGGGCGTTTCGCTCCATTCTGGCCACTAGAGGGCAACAGAGTCACACGCACTCTATGGGATCTGGTTCCATCCTCTGAAAGAGGAGTCAATTGTACAGAGAAGCTGCCATGTTCCTAAAATGGAAGGCTATGGCAATTGTCCATGAAAATGAGGACTTCAGGGTCCGCTACATTATAAGGTTGTTTAGGTTCTGCTTTAGCTTGTCAACCTGTCTACTCAAGTTGGCCCACAGCTGTGAGCCAGTGACCTTGTGAGTTCTACATCTTCAAGGCTTTTTAAAAGTCCTTCTGCTCACCACCCACGTCTTCCTGAGGTGGCAAAAACCTGCCAAGAATGATCAGCCAGGGTCACCACTTACATCCTCTTGACTCCTGGACACTGCTGCTTGCCCTTGCACTATGGCTGCCCCATGCAACCCCTCAAACCATGGAAATGGACACCCTTGAATCATGGCCACCCTCTACGTCGTCTTGGCCACAGCCCCTCCTAGCATCTCCCTTGACTATAGTTACCCCTTGCATCACCCTGAACTGTGGCCACACCCTTATATTCTTCTCAAAAAGAAAAATACTCAGAGACTCAAAGAGAGATAAAAATATAGAGTTGGGTTAGGCGGGGAGCATATAATAAAGGAGAGGCTTCCCTGAACAATACAGAATTTTAAAAAAAGCTATTCCCAATCCACAACCTTACAGTTAGAAAGGTCTTTGGAGATAGCTAATCCAGTCCTCCTTCACAGGCAGAACAACTAAGGCCCAGAGAATTTTGACAGTTTGCCCAAAGTCAAATTATTCAATGCAGAGCCAGGCCTAGCCCTGAGGTCACCTACGTTGCTGGGGTGTTCTTGCTTGTGCCCCATTAAGCCTTCACGGGGCTCTTTGTGAGACCCTAGATGGGGCTATGGGTAGAAACTGGTGAAAAAATAAGAGAAGAAAACGAATTTCATCATGTCCTGTGAAACTAGATTTAGATGCCCCAAAAGAAATAGCAAAGGGCTTTGAGGTCATGAGAAAGATGTTAACCAGTGATGTCCCAGAGAAGGTGTGTGTTTTGAGCCATGAAATCTAGATACTCAGGCAAAGCAAGGCAGCCTTCTTTAGAGCCCATACTCTAACCATGGAGTTAGGAGAAGGATTTCTTAAGCTTTTGTAATCACACGATATAGTACTTTAGGATAAACTTAAGACAATATTACTTCTTATTCCCTGGAAGAAATGGGATTACTTTTAATTATAGGAAAGAGAGATTTACTTCCTCTTAGTGAAGAGTTAGAAGGGACATTTTATATAGGGAGCTCATTTGTATACTTCTAAAGTAATCTCACTAAGCAATCCTGTTTCTCAGCCTTTCCTATAATACTGATTCTCCATATATGACAGAATCCAATACTGCCTCATTCCCCACAAAATATTCTACAGCCTTGCTCTGGTTTGTATCAGATAGTGATAAGGATGTTCCCCTAGTTATATTCTGTAGCTTTCATGGTAAAAAAGGCAGTAAGAAGGTATCCCTCCAAAGATCTTCTGCCTGCTGATCTGTAATCCTGGGACTTTCCCAGACTCCTTTGCATTGCCCAATGTCACACAACTGTGGACATTTTTACGCCCTCCTTGATATTTGATCTTCTGTCACCATGACTTGAGTTATTCTCTTCATTTCCATTAATTAATTATTCAGTTCAGACTGCATTCTTGGAGCCCTGACAGGGGTGGGAGGAGGGTTGCAACTTTATTAATGAAGTTATTCTATTACTTCTAAAAGTAATGATGATGCAAGGAAGTGAATAAAGGGCAAGTGAGTAACTGAATAAGAAACTGAATTACAAACCTCCCTGTAATAATTCTCCAGTGCATCCCTGCCTATTTTCTTAGAAGCGACCTTTCTATGGCTCTTTAAGACTATAATGTACAGAACTCTTAATGGTTTTGCAAATTGGTGTTGCCGGGACAGAATAATGGTTGAGTTTTATTAGTGGTACAAGGATCAGTAATGACACCTTTATATAGTGCTTTATGAAAGCATTTTCACATCTATTATCGTACAGAATCCTCACAACAAACCTGAGAGGTTGGAGGGGATATTATCACCTGTTTTATAGATGGGCGAACCAAAGCAGGGACCTAGTGCCTCCCCTATGTCACAGGCTGCTGCAGTCCCCCACCAGGACCCACACACCCTGAGACGGAGCCAGCCCTTTATCTCCTGTCCCTGACCACAGCTTACAGGGAAGAGAGAGCTGGGGAAAAGCACCATCCCGATGGAATCTCACATTTCCATTTTGACAGTAAGAGGACGGAAGCAGAGAGCAGGACCCACTATACAATTTTAACGCGGGATTTCTCAGCCTCGGCACCACTGACATTTGGGACCAGACAATCCTATTGTGAGATTGCCCTGCATGTCTAGCACGGTAAGCAGCATCCCTGGTCTCTACCCACTAGATGTCAGGAGCACTCCCTACTCGCCTCCCAGTGTGGCAAACTAAATGGTCCCCAGAGAGTGCCACTTGTCCCCTCGGGGTGCAAAATTATACTTGGATTAACCCATGATGGTATAATATGCAGCCTATGTCTGAATATCTCTCTCTCTTCCCACCCACCACCCTGCCCCCAGAGGTCTTTCCTGAGCTATTCATCTTCGGCCAAGATTGCCAAAAGTACCTCTTGAGTTTCAAGCTTGTTTCTATCTCTCCCTTGATGAGCCATCTTGAGAAGGTTATCTTATCTCTTAGAGCCTCAGTTGACCCATTTGTCAAGTGGGAATTATACTACCCACCTTCCATGATAATACAGAGAGAGGCTGAGCATGAGGCCTTAGGAAAAGTAAGCATTCAAAAATACATATCAAGAATTATTTTGGGGTGGGGGGAGCCTTTGGACGAACTGTAGGTAACTGAGGATGACCTCTTTGGGGAGAGTTTGGTCCAGCTGCCCTCTCAGTCTGTCTGCCTACAAGGCACTGCCACTCAGCAACCCAGTGGAACTACTGTGTGCCCCGGGAGGGGGGTGCTCACTGTGAAGACACAGGACTACAGCAGCCCTTTCACACACTCTGCTTCTCCTTGGGTGACAGAGAAGAAGGTGTCATTAACTGCCAGAACATATACCCTTGGATATTCAGCACTCTACGGTCTGCCCTAAAGTGTAACATTCTAATTATTTCCTGTAGCCTCCTAGGCCCTCCAAGACTATCCTCCTTGCTGGCCACTTCCACCTTGTGCACTCTTCTGCTTTCTGTTCCTAGAACTGCCAAGCTGGTCCTGACTCAGGGCTGTGCCCCTCCAGTTCCGTCTGCTCGGGGCAATCTCCCCCTACTGCAGAATTTCCCATGGCTCTCTCCTCTGCTTCACGGAGCTCTGGGTTTCAATGTCACCTCTTGATCCCTGACCACCAAATCCAAGCAGCCTCGACCTCTGGTCCCAGTATCTTCTCTCGTTTGGTCCATAGCACTCTTATGTCTCTGTGTCTCCCTTCACAGCATTAGCTTTCCGAAAGCAAGGGCTTTGCTCTGTTTGCTGTTACAGCCTGAGCACTGAGAACACTATCGGGCCTGTAGTAACTGCCCTGGAATACTTGTCAAACAAATGATTAAATGACCTCCTCAAGGGTGAGTCCCTGAGCCCCATGTTCAACCCCCATGACCCCTGACATCGGTAGACAGTAGACACTCAATTACTATTTATTTAATTCATTCAAAGTATTCCTTGAGCACGTCTATGATCTCTGGAAACTGCTGCGCCTCAGAAGGCTTTTCCTGAGAGGCCAGCTCCATCCCCGGAGAGGTGTCTCATCAAGGGGAAGGAAGCACGGCCCAGCAGCACCCTCTCAGATGCCTCAATGCCTCACAGCCAGAAGCACCACTGACACTCAGTAGTACGCAGGGGGCTGGAATGGAGAAGTTGGGTGTGGACTGGGGGCCCAATTAGAAACCTAGTATTATAGTTAGTGATTGCCCTGGGAGGGCCACATCCTTAGAGGAGCTAAACCATTGGTTACCCGGGAAACCACCCCAGTCCTCAATAGTAGCATTGGCTGCCACTCAGTGTTTCCTGGCCTGTTAGCTCTGAGCTCCAGACCCTCATTTTCAAGCTCCTTTGCCCTTTCCTCCAAGAGATTCTCATTTAGGAGCAGAGGTCAGAAATACGGTCGGTTTAGGGGTGGGGAACAGTAATGACAACGCAGATTCCATCCCTGGTCTCCACTGCACAGACCCTCCTGCCCCATGGGTCAGCCAGCCACGCACGGTCAGCAGAAGCCCTCAGAGACCGTGTCCTGCAGACACCAGGCTGTCGGATGTTGGCGCAGCCTGCCGAGGACGAGGCACGTCCTCGGTCCTGGCATGGCTGCTTCCACATTCAGCCTGCACTGCATTACGTCACTGCCAGCCAATCGGCACCTCCCCGGGCTCAGTGCACGTTCTCCCCTTTGCCACAGACATTGCCTCATGTCACTCTCTGCTCCTGGAGCATGCTGCACGTTGTGTGCCCAGGGCCTGCTCAGGGTGGGGTGCCAGGGGGAGGTGGTGGGAGGGCCGGGCTGACCGTCAGAGCCACAGGCAGAGCAGCCTCTTTTCTCCAGACCCCCTATCATACCCATGACCACCACGCTGGCATCACAGGATGCAACAGTCTGCATACCTGGGCCCCTCTCGGTGGGGGTGAGGGAGGGGCAGGGTGATGAGACAGCACAGCCAGCTTAGAGGAAGCTAAGCTGCCGACCACCCTCAGAGCCCTGGTGAGATCAGGTCTGTAAAACCTCTCTCAACAGGTGCTGGCTGCTCCGCAGTGGGGAGGACCTCGCTCTCCTCCCACCTCACACCCTGGCCCGCTCCCGCCCAGAACGGTACAGCCTCTGGCATCTCCACTGACAAAGCAGAAGAACAAAGATTAATATCTCAGGGAACCAGAGGTTCCCTTGGGACCAAGACATACCCAAGTTGTTAAAGTGAAGGACAAGACCCCCCCCCACACACACACACACACGAAGATCGTGGGACGGGTATTAACAAGGTATGGTAAGAACTGGATAACCATGTGGCCCTATGCCTACTCAGCCCATGCCTGGGAGAGCTAGCTCAGAGTGGGGACAGAGAGCAGAGACAGGCTGGGACTGCCGCCTGCAGCCTCCCGGCAAAGCTGTCCCACCCGGGCCTCAGGCAGCCCTCCAGCTCCTAGACGGTCTCTGTGCTCAGTCCAGGGCGAGACTTTCAGAGACGGGCGTTTCATCTTCATGAAGTCTCACTTCAAAGGTTTTTCTCTCCGGATAGAACCAGAGATTTTTATGTCCTTAAACAGAGAAAAAGGGATGGGGGTTTAGAGGACGGGCAGAAAACCATTATGCATCTTCACAGGGTGTTCAATCTTTCACGCAAATACAGCTCCCCAGAAGCAAGAATGGTGCCACGGATGCCACGTGCATGTCTTGTTAATAGCTTTCCAGGCACTGAGGAGGAAAGCGTGGTCAAGGGACGTGGAGGAGAAATACTAATGAGAAGCAAAATCCAACAATCCCAGCCAACTTGCATTCAATGTCTATGCGCACAGCTGCGGGGCAGGGTGGGGGGGTCGCTCTTCCTGCTGACGTTGGACATCCGCCTCCCCGCGGGCAGTTTTCCTTGGCACTTGGCAAACCACGGGAGCAATGCCAGCAGCAGCCCTTCACATGGCTTTTACCATAGATTCACTGTTGAGACACCATCCGCCCCTCCCCGGGGAGAGGGATTCCATGTTCAGATATCACCGTGTCTGATTATCTTTCTTGTCCCCAGTTTCCCACATCAAGCCCAGAAGGCAGGTACCCTCAACTGGTTCATGAGAATAACAGCTGCATCACAGCAGAACAGTGGGCCCCCGGCGCATAACTCAGACCGTGCAACCCTAAGCCAATCTGCTGCATCCAAAGTGCTAATAAAACATTATGGAGGCAAAGAGGCAATGGTCTAACAGGGTCCAATGGAAACTGACCATGGTGTCACACTCTGGCAGCTCAGGCATTCTCCCACCTTTCAGCCCTCGGGGATACATCTGGGCAGGAAGACCTGTTTCTCCTTAGTTTAATCACTGTGATGGTCGGAAAGGGCTTTTCTGAAGAGGGAACAGAGCAGGGAAGAAGGCTTGGGAGCAAAAGCCACCCCACATCAGGGAATATGTGATAAGGTTTTCTTGAGTCACCTCCCCCCACGCCCATGTATAGAGTCACGTCTGGAGGCTTCTTTAACTTCAGGCCAAAGTCTCAGTAGCCAATAGTGAAATTGGGCCCCTAAAGAGGGTTAAAAACAGATCACTTGCCATCAGCTTCTTTAAAAAACAAGAACATAAATAAATAAATAAGTGGTGTGGTTAGTAGACAAAGCTTCAGCCCCACTTTGCAAAGCCGATTTATTTCTAGCCTTTCTTATTTCATTTATTACCTAAAGGATAATGCACACATTTTCAAGACTCGGTTAAAAAAAGAAACCTATTACATAACTGTGATGGGACTGCCAGCTATTGTTGTAGAGAACAAAGTGGACATTTCAACTCAGAAGCATGGATTCAGAGGGCTGAGGCCCAGGCATCCTTTGGGGGTGGTCCAGTGAACCACCTGCCCAGACAAAATGACAGGAGAACTCTAGAAAGTCACAATATGAATCTGAACATATGGTAACGGGAGAGGGGAAAGGCATTTCTGAACGACGAGAGGAATAAAGATGAGGCAGGGGGTCACTGAATTGCATCTTCTTCTCTTTCTTTCCAATATCATAACAATAAAACCTGGTCTTCACTCCTAAAGGCACTGGGAAGAGGCTGATCAAATGACCCAATCATAGTGAATGAGCCAAGCCAACCCTCGTGTTGCAAGAGCACTGGGCACAACCTCCATGGCCACAAGGCTCCACTAGGAAGAACAAGGGTGAAGCCCAAACTCTCTCTGCCACTGTGGCAGAAACATTGCACTGCAGAATGGCAGAGGGTCTAGCCCATGTCCCTCTCTTGCCACTGTTGAGGAAACGCTGGGTCTCAGAGTCCGTGACTTGTGCAGGGCCACACACAGCGCTAGACCTCAGGTCTACCGCTTCTTCTTCCAACGCCCACTCTACCCTTGCTACTCAAAACCTGGTCCACAGACAGTAGCATCAATAACACCTGGAAGCTGGTTAGAAACACAGTCTTGCCCCCCCCCTCCTGAATCAGAACATATAGTTCCTCAAGACCCTCAGGTCACTGATATGCACATTAGAGTTTCAAAAGCATCGCCTTACCCAGCACTACCCTTGTGCACAGACAGGGACAACTTCTCTGCAGGGAATCTCTGCTCTTCAATGGCAACTGACCACTCTACTCCCACTGGCTCTCCTACTCAGAAGTGCTCTTGGGAATGCTTTCATGGGAGCACAGCTCACTTCCTCTGAAAGGGAGCAGATCTCCTGAGTGCCAACATCACTAAAGCAGCAGCTAGGGGAAGCCAGACACCTGGACACATCCATCCCTCTCGCTCGCCTTTCCTCTTGAATGACTAGCATTTACTTCTTTCAGGACAGTCGCCGCCATTTGGTTCCACCTCCTGTTTTTAATCCACTGCAATTCACTGTTCTTAGAAGAAATAGGCCCATTCCCCATCCCCAAACCCAGGCAAACTTTCTTTTCTGTCCTTAAATGTGTAGGACTTTCACTCCCAATGCAGCACACACTAAACATCCCTTTAAGAATGGCCTAGCTTTTGGCCCCAAGCCTCCATCACTTGAGAAAGGAAGTGTTTCTATGCCCAAAATTCTTTAAATAGGTCCTCCTTAGAATATTCAGTCATTATATAAGAGACTGGTTGGCTCTCAGTTCACTCAACTCTTTTGCTAGGACCATGGAACAAGAAAAGATTTGGTCCAACTCCTACATTTCACAGGGGAGGAGAGTAGGACACCATATCCCTTTGTGGACAGGGATCAGCAGTGAGATCTACACTTCCATGGGGCCCCATGTAGGTAGGCCTGGGAGGCTACCATGATGTAAATATCCCACCTGCGTGAATCCTTTAAAAGAAATGTCTATTTCCATGCAACAAAGAAACACCATGCAACAGCAAAGAGGTGCCCTAACCCTGGCAGGGAAACCTTCACAGCCTTAGTCCTGCATCACTTACCTGACTCCCCATCCCTTGGTCTCTAACCTTGGTTGTGTCCCTGGCTTTGACCTTTCTCCTCTTCCCCCTTGGATGAGCAGTTCAACAGCAATTGTCAGCCAAGTTTTAGTGCCACTCAACTGTCCACTCTGGCTCTGCTGCCTTTGGCTGCCCTGCAGCAACCTCCTGCGGAGTCCGGACCAGCCGCTGAGACGCCGGTCCTCAGCCCAGGTGGGGAGGACATGCCACTGCCCCAGGCACATCCTGGCCCTGGAGTAGCACCTGTATTTAGAAGACCAAGCACTTCTCTGGGATGCTGACAGATGGCGGAGGCAACAAGACACACACATCCTTAATAACTTCACCTACCAAGGCAACAGATGATGAGCCAAAGAGTCTCAGGCAGTCAGTGCCAGCAGAGGCCAGAGGTGAGCGGGCTCATGAAGACGAGTCTTTGCTGATTTCATAGGGAAGGTCAAACTTGCACTGGATTTTAAAGGGAAGATAGTCTTGGGATTTGCAGAAAGGTGGTGAAATAAAGTGGATTAGCCCTTCCAGAGGCTTCCAGCAGGAAGGCAGAAGGGCCTGGAAGTTTTCGGACATGTCCTTCGGGGCGGTAGCAGTCAGCATCAAGCATAAATAGACTTAACTGAAGGGAGGAGCCACTTAGGAGAATGAGTGTCTGTTCAGATCAGTGGTGATGTGTTTCTTGGGGGCTTCTTTGGGCCTTCAGGGTCTGTCCACCACCAACATCCAGAGCAGCATTAACCAGAGGAAATCATGCCTCTGCCTGACTCAGAATCTGGGCTTGCAGGCCTACCTCCAGAGACCCCATTCCCTTCCAGAAAGCTGTGGGCACCAAACAAGCTTGTTGTCTAAATACTTGGCATACCCCACATCTCAGAATGCACCAGACTCCCAAGCAGTGAGAACAGCCAAAACACTGCATTACACACTCTATTGTGCCTTCCACAGTCATAATAAGGGTTGCTTATGGAATAGTCATTGGGTGTTTTTGTTTTTCCCTCCAACATTTTCTATGGTGACTAATAGCTTTCGCTCTGTGTCTTTATTCTGTGTCTGTGATGACTTGGCTATGTTCTGAAGCATAACAAAAAAATATAGTACAGTCCTAACAACGCCTCTTAGCCAAGGCAGCAGGGATGGAGGAAGAGGATACTGAAGAAGCAACCTCTAGGCCTACATGAAGCCAAGAAGCCTTGGGTGCACCTGAACAGTGATGCCTCCCAGGTGTACAGTTGTATACTACACTATTTGGTCAGGTTCTTATTAGACTGCTTCAAAGAAGGAGAAGCTGGCAGTGTCATTTGCATTTATAATGTTGTAGCTCAAGGTTCAGAGAAGCCTAGTGATTTTCCTAATTTCACACAGTCAATTAGGGGCAGCACCAAGCCTGGAATCCACACTTTTTTCACATCTCAGCCTATGTGTTCTTCTGCAACCTCATTAGGAATCTGGGGGGTGGAGGGGAGAACAACAGGAAATGGGGGAGTGAAAAGGGGGCCACTTCACATTTCATGATGACCTTTTATTCCAAAGAGTAGTGATTTACATGTTATTGGAAGATATTATAAATTGTATCTTTCAGGAAAATATATACTATGTCAATAACAAAGACAGAAGAGCAAAGGACAGAAAAATGTAACATGATGGAAGGACACTCAGGAGAACTATTGAGTGATAGTAATCCAGCAGTCTGTCAGTTACTGAGAAGATGATCAGAAATAAATAGTAAAGCAGGCAAGAATCTAAATTTTATACTGAAATTCAGGGACGAGAGATTGTACTTTAAAATAAAATATGTCCTCAGTGCCTCCTTTAGTTAGTTACTCTTTCTTTTTTCTTTTTTTTTTTTTTTAACAGGGACAGAGAGAGAGAGTCAGAGAGAGGGACAGATAGGGACAGACAGACAGGAACGGAGAGAGGTAAGAAGCATCAATCATTAGTTTCTTGTTGCCATTGCGACACCTTAGCTGTTCATTGATTGCTTTCTCACATGTGCCTTGACCGGGGGCCTTCAGCAGACTGAGCAACCCCTTGCTGGAGCCAGCGACCTTGGGTCCAAGCTGGCGAGCTTTTGCTCAAGCCAGATGGGCCCGCGCTCAAGCTGGCAAGCCCGGGGTCTCGAACCTGGGTCTTCCACATCCCAGTACGATGCTCTATCCACTGTGCCACCGCCTGGTCAGGCTAGTTAGTTACTCTTATATTTTACTTATTTTTCTCTGGCTTTGTAAACTTCAGTAACTATCTTAATTATTCTGGTCCCTGTACAAAAATAAATTTTAAAATAAAAAAAAATCACAAAGGGATGGGGCTCATACTTGATACAGTAATATGACATCCAGCCAAGGAGGAATAAAGCAACATAAAACTATAAAGAGGTTTCTAAGATGGTAAAAAAACAAACAAACATAGAAGTAAGATGCCAAAAGCCCTCACCCAACATAGCTATGATTATATTCACGATTATGCCCTGAGCCTTTAAGAAATGCTAAAATTATGATTGACATCCGTAAGATTTTGAAGAAAATGGGAAAGCATTCATTTTCGAAATATGACTGGCAGATTAGCTCAGATTAAAAATAGTTTGAGATGTGTAAAGGGATCAAATCTGAAAAATTCTCTCAGCAGGAACTTCTCCTTGTCCAAAAATGGAAATCTTTCAGAAGACTCTTTAGAGGAGTGCCTCTCAAATTTTAGCATGCTCAGGATCAACTGGAGGACTTATTAAGCTCGTCTCATTCTACCATTTTTTAAATTTTATTTTTTAATTGCTGTTTGTATTCAACGTCACTTTGTGTTAGTTTCAGGTGTACAGCATAGAAGTTAGACAATCATACACTTTTCAAAGCATTCCCCCCGATATTTCAAGTTCCCACCCTACATCACACAGTTATTACAACATTGCTGACTGCACTTGATTTGTTTCAGAGAGTTCAATGAACTCTCCCATTTCGTCGGCCACGGTGGCACCGAGATTTGCATCCTTAATAAGTTTCCAGGGGATGCTGACACTGGTGGCACACAGGACGCACTCTGAGAACCACCGCTTTAGAGGCTAATGGGGAAACAAGCATGAGAACAAGTGAGTAGAAGAGGTCAAATTCTCTTTTATGACCTTCCTAAAAGGACAAATACTCTTTACCCATCTGGGACCAGGGTGCTGAATGCCAACCCAGTACATGAATGTCAGGTACCTAGTTCTTACCCCAGCCACGTCTTAGAGCCAGGTTCTATAGAGGAACCTCCGTGGGCCTCACACCCACTTCAAGCTTCTCATATAAGGCTGTTCCTGCGAGAACACATTCCAGGCTGAGGTGGGATATCGAGGGCCTTCTCCAGCACTGGGAAATGTGGGATGATTCCCCAGGCAGGACTGCCAGCCCGTGTTGTCCTAGGTGCAGCCCTGTAGGAGCCTATCAAATCCTGAGGCACGAACTATGTTGACACTGGTAATCTCGTAAAGAAGGATTTGCCATTTGCTCAAAAGCTTTCAGCAAAGAGTGTTTGTTCAATGTAAAAGCAGGTGCTGGAGGGTCAGAGAGCTCCTTCAAGGTCCCGCTGGGGACAGGGTGTGGAGTCTCTGGGCAGGGGTGCCTGGCACCCCTTCCTCCTGCTTCCTCAGGGCCCCGAGCACAGGTCACAGGGCTTACTCAAGAGGGGTGAGGGCAGTCCTCAAACACTCTGAATCTTGTCTTCAGTATAGTACCTCGACCAAGGACCACAGGCTAAGCAAGTAGACACTGTGAGGACACTTACTGAGCCCATGCTGTAGATGGACACAGGTGTGTCTTACCTGCATCATCTCATTTACAACAATCTTGCACTGTCCTCAGAGGTGGAGGGGCTTACCCAGTGTCACACATTTTAATGCTGTTGATTGAAACTCGTATACTTCCTGACCTATCATGCGGATCTCACAAGGTCCCAGCCTCCTCTCTGTCTACCCCTCCTGTCTCTCTTGCTGGGCCCTCCTCATATCTGTGGTTCCTAACACAGGACAACAAGCCTTGTCTGTAAAAAAGCAGACAGTACACTTTGCTGGTTTGGGAGGCTGTTAGTCTTTGTCACCGCTATTCAACTCTGCAATTGCAGCTCGGAAGCAGCATAGACACCAGATAAAGGAATGCAAATAGCTCTATTCCAATAAACTTCGTTTATGCAAAGAGAAACAAATTCACCTTCAGTCCACCAATCCCTCTCTAGACATAGGTCTAGACCAGCTCTTCCTTCCTCAGGATCAACCCTTCAACCTCTGCCCCATCTACACTCAAATCTCCCTGTTCCCATTCAGTCTAAGGCCTCTCAATAACAGGTGTATGTAAGGATTCTCAAATTCTTAACTCCAACCCAGACTTCCCCTTAAACTCATATCTTACACAAATATAATCATCCATTTCATGTATCCACTGGGTGTCTCACAGACACTGAAACTCAAGTTCAAAGTTGAAGCCCTGATTTCAATTCTTCCCCAAATCTTCTTTCTCAGCTTTTCCCATCACAGTGAATGACAACTCATCATTCCTGTGCTCAGGCCAAAAACCTTGGTGTCAACTTTGCCTCCTTCTCAACAAATCCTTTCAGTCTTACCTTCAAAATATACCCCAAATCAGACCTCTTCTCCTACCTCTTCCACCACTAACATCATGGTCTCAACCCGATCATTACCTACCTGGATCATGACAATAGTCTCTCTCCTCCCTCCCTTGTCCCCTAAATATTTAGTCTTCCCATGCAGCAAAAGGATTACCATTTTTTATATTATAAATTAAGGCAAATTACTCGCTGTTCAAATCCTGTGATTTCACCTCACCTTCACACTCTCTGTTACCTGGTCCATTTAGAGCTCTGACCTCATCTTTATTCTCAGCCTTCCTCCCTCTGTCCCAGCCACACAGAACCCTTCCTGTGTCTCCTCTTTACCAAGCACATTCCTACCTCAGGGCCTTTGCACGGGCTGCTTCCTCTGATACTCTCTGACATCATCAGGAATGAGCTTGACTACAGATCCCACATTAAGTCTTTTCCTGAAGTTCCACATATATATTTACCGCCTTCCTATTTCCCTTACCCTCTTATTTTTCTCCTTAACACTTATCACCACCAGATAATATATTTCTTTCCTGTTTATATGTTTTCTGCAATTAGAATGTCAGCTCCATGAGGACTAGGGCTTGGTTTTGCTCACTGGCTAGAGTCCCTGACCCAAGAGTAGTGTCTGGTAATGGAGTAAGCATTTAACATTCTTTAAAATAAATAAATGAATGTACTAAGAAAAAATGACAAAGAACAGTCATCTCACTTAATTCTTTAACCTCTCTCCCAAACAGACAAAGGCATTTTACTGATGAAGAAGCTGAAACACAGAGGTAGAAAGACTTGCTGAAAGTCACCCTAGATGAGTTTACTCTAGAACAGTGGTTCTTAACCTGGGTTCTATGGAACCCTAGGGGTTCTATGACTCGGTCTCAGGGGTTCGGAAAAGCCTCTGTCGCAGAGGCCAGAATAAAGTAATACTGTAATTTGTTGTGAGTTCATGCACTTTGTTGGTTTTGTTCTTTGAGCAAGGTGATGTTCATGCACGGCTCATTTTGTGCACCAGTAAGAAAACATAGACCTATGTCTTGAATTTGGAAAAAAAATCATATTTTATTTATCACTAAAGAAGGGTTCGGTGAATGCACATATGAAACTGGTGGGTTCGGTATCTCAGAAAAGGTTAAGAACTAGTGCTCTAGAACCTGGTCTTGACTGAAGTTCTAGTAGGCCTCTCATGGAAAAGATAAAATACATACATTTCTCCCAGTGAATGCCACCAGGGATAAGGATGCCGTATTACGGAATTGTTTATGTACCTTGCCGGATGGCTCGCAAAGCAATGCTTATCCAGTTACTCCACCAGCACCTGTCTACATCAAAAAGCATGAGAGGGAGGATGTGCCCCTGACCCTGGATGAGAACAAGAGAGATGACTAGAGCCAGAGGGAAGGTGTTGGGGAAAGAAACAC
Source organism: Rhynchonycteris naso (assembly GCA_037038555.1). NCBI lineage: Eukaryota > Metazoa > Chordata > Mammalia > Chiroptera > Emballonuridae > Rhynchonycteris > Rhynchonycteris naso. The sequence goes on from CM072999.1 coordinate 22,613,700, forward strand.
GAATGGTGTGTATAATTCCCACCTCCTTCCTTGGGGTAGCAATTTTCAGGCTTTTGGACCATAGCCTTGTTAGAATACCTGAAGACTTGGAGGATCACCACAGGAGATAAGTTGCATTTTAGAACAAGCAACAGAGAAAACACTGATAACAAAAAACTGATATAAACTCAGTATCACTATTACAGAAATTTTTAGTTGATCAATCCCAATTGCATCCACAAACTTCTGAGTAAAGAAATATTATACACAGCACACAGACTGACAGCCCACCTCCATGAAATACTATGGACTTCTCTCTGAGAGGTAGTGTGGTTTAGTGAGTAGTAGGGTGGCTCTGGAGGCAGATGGCATAGATTTTAACCATGACCTCATCCTCCAATAGTACAGAGACCCTAGATGACTTATCTCAACGCTCTGTGTCACAGCATCCTCATCCAGAGTGGATTAAAATGCTATGAGCTTCACCAGGTTTCTGATTGCATGAGTAAATGCATAAAAGTTTTTAGAACAGTGCCTGGCATCTAGTAGATGTTCGAGAAACAGTACTGTATTATAGGGGGTAGACCATGTGCTGTGTTTGGAAGGATTCACAGTCCACTAGCATTATCTCAGCCCCAGAGGACCCCAAACCCCCCAGCATGGAAACTGCTGCCTTAGAGCAGCGCTATGCAACAAGTAAGACCAGCAGGACGTTAGTCATGAGCAACTAGAAAAGCATCTAGGCAAATGATTTTTGACAAAGGAGCCAAAAACATACAGTAGAGGAAAGAAAGCCTTTTCAATAAATTGGAAAATTGGAAAGCTACATGTAAAAGAATGAAACCATACTACTGTTTGTCCCAATATACAAAAATTAACTCAAAATGGATCAAAGACAAAAATATAAGATCTGAAACAATAAATTACATAGAAGAAAACAAAGGTACTAAACTCATGGACCTTGGTTGTACAGAACATTTTATGAATTTGACCCCAAAGACAAGTTGTGCCCACGCTAGTTATTTTTCAGTCAGAGTTGCAAGTGAAGGCGCAAACTGTTGTGAGATTTAATAAAACTAAACAATTTGGTTGAGCTTTCATGTTCCAACCTTTGTCTCCAGAGCACTCTTCTAGAGAGTTCAGATATTGGACCACAAACCGTCCTTCACACTGTAGGGCCACTGTGTTGACCTTGAGCAGGGTGAGGAGGTGCCTCACTGCTGGTTTCCCATGATAATACCATGTGTCTCCAGCTCATCTTCTGTCCTTCAGCTCTGTCACCTTTGTTACTCAACCTCCCATCACCAATGGCCCTCCAAGTGCATTAATCACATGCTGAAGCAGCAGTGTGGATCTCACTGTGTTCTCCAACAATCACTGGCAGTTAAGTCTGAGTGTGGACACAGATTGAAAATGGGGCTCATGAGTTAGGGATTCTCTTAGAGAAGTAAAGTGGAGAAGGCTGACTTCACCTTAAAATAGACAGATATTAACTTGATCCATTTTTTATCAAAATCCACTTATTCTCTTTTAATGCCATGCTTGTTTAAACTGGCTTTAACTGATTGCTTTGCTATCAAGAAGCAACCAACAACTATCTTAGCGCCAATTACTATGAAGTAAGTCCCACTAGTAGGTGGAGCCCAGATGTAGACATACATGTCAAGAAAGCATGTGTCTGGATACATGTGGGCTAACAGAGACAATTGTATTATGCTTGAATCCTGGTATAAACAAGCCGAAGTCACTGGAGTCCATTGAGACGCAGAATACCTAGACCCTCACTGAAGGCTCTGTGTGAATTCTATAACAGACTGGCAGTTCCCTGGCACAGGCAAAAATTCAGCTTCCAGGGGAGTCTTTCTCTGCAAGCCAACTAGCACAAAGAGAAACAAGCCCCATGGAACACTGGGAAAGAGAACCTATAGATACTTATTCTTAAGGGCTTGCACTCCTCCCCTTATTGCTCGGGAAGCAGGTCCCTCTCTGTCTTCATTGGCTAGTGTCCATTTCTGAGTGTATCCTGTGATCTAAACAAGCTAGCAGAAAGCTCTGAGTGGGCAATAGGAACCAATTTAGCAACAGCCATGTGTTTTCAAGCTTCCAATTGCCTCAGTTTTACACCTGAGTGTGGCTGAGAACAATACACCCCGGACACCAACCTGACTTTGGTAACCTCCAAGTCAAGGGCTCTTCAAAGAATGTTTTTTACTTCCTCATCACCCCAGCAATAGTTGAGCCAATTCCTATTCTCTAAAAGAATAAAGTTTTCTTTTCCTTTTTGGATAGCCTAGATTCTGAGCTCAAATCAAAGGGAACTAAGGCAAAGGACAAACAGGAAATAAATCAAAGGCTCATTTCCAAGCAGACCAACCCATCATTTCCATGGACAGAGGCCCATGCCCTGGCCTCCTAATCAATCCCCACTCTTTCAGAATCACTCCAGTGCAGGTGAGCTCCAGGGAAGAACACTCCATCATAGTAACCCATCTTCTATTGTCTCCCAGGAAAAAAAAAAGTAATCAATCTAACCAATGTAGATATTCCTATAAAGTTTATCTGATTCTATTATAAATCTGCAAAGCTTACCTTTGTATATACTAAATAATATAATTACACAGAATCCATGTGACACCTATGATAAATTATGTGCCTAGAGCTCAGGATGCTTCTGCTTGGGAGCTTTAATGTGATTCAACAGATAAAATCTACTATTTACCTGAATCGTTTGTCAAATTTTGAATCCATGAGAATTTATGCCCCCAGACTTTATATTACACACATACTACCTTCACACAGTGGGCTGAGATGACTCAATTATTTTTTAAAAGGTTTTTAATTTCCCTATGAACCCATGAAAAGCAAAGCGCTTATTGCAAAACCAAACCAAACGAGACCAAACCTCCACTGCTTCTTGGAATCAAACAATAAAGAGAAAAGACAGCCAGGCTCCCAGGTTGTTTGTGTGGTATCGTCTCACAGGAGCATGACACCAGCATCAGCAGAAATGGGCAGTAGTCACAGGTTGGCTGTTATTTATCTGCAGGATAGGAGACACGTCATTTAGCTTCTCTTTTAGTGTCCGCACACAATGTTAAAGGTGGTTTTTTTTTGCGTGTGTGTGTTTGTTTTTTTTCAGGGACAGAGATAGAGAGAGTCAGAGAGAGGGATAGACAGAGACAGACAGACAGGAAAGGAGAGAGATGAAAAGCATCCATCATTAGTTTCTCATTGCCATTGCGACACCATAGTTGTTCACTGATTGCTTTCTCACATGTGCCTTGACCGCGGGCCTTCAGCAGACCAAGCAACCCCTTGCTGGAGCCAGAGACCTTGGGTCCAAGCTGGCGAGCTTTTGCTCAAGCCAGATGGGCCAGCACTCAAGCTGGTGAGCTTGGGGGTCTCGAACCTGGGTCTTTCGCATCCCAGTTCGACGCTCTATCCACTGCGCCACCGCCTGGTCAGGCAAAGCTTTTCTTTTTTAATTCACCCATAAGTCCTTTACACAAATTTGTATTAAAATATAAGCAGATTAATCCCTTCCAGCCTTTTCTCCAGGCAAATTTTATCTACATCTATATCTTCATCCACACACATACCCATGGGAAATGCTATACCCTTGGAACAACATTGTATAAAAAAGTGAGACTGGATGCTTATCTCTTTTCTGGCTCTAAAAAGTTCTGAGAGGCTGGGAATAATGAGGACTAACACTTACCCTGCTGCTGGGGTAGGTGGTAGGGTGAAAAGGCATGCCGTCAACACCTGCTGACTCAGGACGGCTGGGGAGAGGGCTTCTATGGGTCACTGAGCTTTCCAGATAGCTGAGAGCTGGTCCAGACAGGTGCAAGTTAAAGTGGGCAGGAGGAACTGAATGAAGAGGATAAGTAGACCAGAGACAGGGGCAGCTTTGGGGACATTTGGCAGTGAAATGATCATCACAAAGGGAAACTGTGTAGCCCAGAGGGACAGGTAGATATCAATCAAAACAGCCAAGATGGAAAGTTGTAAATCACTCCCAGAATCAGCAAGAATAAAGAGAACTGGAAAACTAGGAGCTCTCTTACACCAGTAATGGGGTTGATTCAGGCTTTCTGCAGAGCGATTTGGAAACAACTACCACAAGCCTTTAAAATAAGGAGGGATACCTTTTGATCTAGTGGAGGAGACTGCCAATTTGGTTCTAAGTTTTGACCCTTTCTGAATCCATGACTTTTCCATGTGCCCTCCAATTGTGCGTAGGGCAGAAAATGCCCTGACCTTTCACACTGGACTCAGTCAGATGTCTTGCGCTGTGGTTATTGAATGAAATATAAGCAATGACTTAAAAAGCATGAGTGAGAATGAGTTTACCACGTCTCTGCCAATGACATAAGACCATGCTTGGACCCGCCGGTTGAAGAACAAGAAATACTAAAGTTCCCCAACTATCCAGCCCCAGCTAGCCTAGATTAGCCAACAGCCAGCCAACCAGGCATGACAGCAGGTCCAACCAAGATCAGCTGAGCCAGCTAGCGAACAACCCTTAGCTGACCCCAGTCATGTGAACAGTGTGCTTATTGTTTATACCACAGAGGTGTCATTTGCTTTCTAGTATTATTGGGGTCAGAGATCACTCATATTCCCATCAGCTCCATATCTACAAATTTGTCCAAAATGAATCAGCATAAATAAATACAAAGAATTCACTACATGTATATTTATCACAACATTGTTTATGAATTTCAAAAATAAACTTACATGACAGTAAGAGGGGATTAGTGAATTATATCATGTTCCATCTGTATAACAAAGTTGTATATTGTAAAGAAGCATTTATAAAGAGAAAAGAATTTTACTATGTATAAAGGGTCAAATGATATATAGAATGATCTCATATTTGTAACTATACATAATTAGGACACCAACAAGAACAAAATAAAATGACTAAAGAGTAAACACCAAAATACTTGTAGCTATTTTCTCTGGGTGGTGTGCTGATTGGAGACTTTTTATATTCTTGACTTTGTCTACGTGTTATCTCAACAGTAAACATGTATCTTTAGAATTTGTTTAAAGCACTGTTGAAAATTAAGAAGAAAGCCCCAAGAAAATAAAGGTCCTGGTGCTGTTCATGGAAACACGAGGGAAGAATCAGGACTCATAAATCTGGACCAAAACCATCAGGAGCCAAAGCCACGGAGACAGCAGAGCAGAGGAGACAAACGCTGACAGTAAAGGTCTGATCCGGGCGAGAGCTGCTCTTTCACCTGACTCTCCATTTCCTCCTTTTCAATATAGGGACGGGGAGAAAAGAGACAGCTGCATTATTAATGCATTAATTATGGTAATATTCTGGGCACAACTAATACATGTCAAACCATCCTTAGGCCAAATTGAAAACTGACATTTTTACTTCATGAATATTGCTCCATCAGTGACATTTATTGTACGTTCCCAATCTTGCAACAGTGAATGTCAGGTCAACTATCAAGCGTTTGCTTTCCTTCCACTTTATTTCCTATTTTAAGACAGGAAGCTGTCATTGTTAATTGGGATGCAAAGTCCGATTGCACTTGGGGAATCTGAGGTCTCCTGCTTCCTATAGCTCTTGCTTTGGTCCCTGGAAGTCTCTTCTGCATTGGAGCTGCCTGTCTGCCTTGCCTTCCCCTTTATCCTACTTAAGCCTGAAATCCCCATCATCCCAGTCTACCGAATTTCTATTTTTTGTTCCCTTTTCTTCAGAGCGCTCATTATCATCTAGATATGGTATATTTTTTATATTTTGTTGATTGTCTATCTCCATTAGAACATGAGCTCTTTGAGGACAGAAATTTTTGTTTTATCCACTATCATATTCAAAAAAGCTAGAATAATCCTAACACATAGTAGGTGTTCAATAAATATTTGTTAAGTGAATGAATGAATGAGCCACTTTGTACAAATAGACTTCTTGGAATCCCCAGGGGTCAAGTGTTCTAACTAAAACTTTTATCTCAGTTAAACCTTTCATTGTTTTTTCTGAATCCCCAGTTATGAGGGACCTACAAAATGGACTTAAAAAAAAAAAGAAAGCTGCATCATTCTGGAATTCATTTTTAATCGCCCATTTCATGTTCACTCTGGAAAACCCTCCCCTGCACTCCCCCCCCTGCAGTGCTGACTACTGTCCCATAATCACACATGGATCAATGATTCTCCACTGCCATGCTTCTGAGAAATTTTCACCAACTTCCATCTATATAGTTCTTAAAGCAACCAGTGAGAATTTATTCATAATCTGCTACGTGGTCATCGCTGGACTAGAGAGGAACAAAGAAGAAGAAGCACAGCCTCTAATGGCACAAATGTCAGATAGAGTCGGGAGAAAAGGACACTGTGGGTGTGAGGTCATCTGGAAGTCCTGCTGTCACGTTCACCTTGCTGAGCCCCAAACTGATCTTATTTATATCCCTCAAGCCTTCTTCTCCTCTCCTCTGAAAATGGCATGTGGGCGATAAAATGAATTATATTAATAAAAGCATGAATCAGTATTATGTAGTAAATAACATTTATCAGTGATCACATTGACTATAATCATAGCCATCATCAAAAAGATAAATCATGACTTTTTACCAATAAGGAAGTTGAAAAGAAAATAGAAACTGTTTTGGATGTTTAAGAAATATTGTAGGTGTGTGCGCATGCATGCCACGTGCGAATAGGTTCAAATCAATAAATTGGCGTTCAATACCTAAATAAGATCATGGCAAACTGCCTAAGATATTCATGGCAAACAGTTACTAAACAGCTAAGGTGGAAGAAATTTAGGAGCTCTCAGGAAGGAAGATGACACAGGCTGGGCCACTGGACAACAAGGACTGTTCCAGAAGACACAGAGAAAAAGACATTCCTTTCTGTCCTGCCCAACATGCCCTCCCCTCTCCCCCTGCCTTCATAGAGATGGGAAGTCACAGAGCACCGTTTCTACTATTTAAAAAAAAAATAGCATTCTTCGTCTCAAAAAGACATCATATTTTAAAAAATAAATCTACATTTATTCAATGTGAAGAAATGTTCTTTATACTGAAAGGGTGTCTTTTCTACATTTGAGTTAAAATGTTTCTTTTATATTTAAAATAGCAATAGTTTGTGGATGAAACCTTTTTTTCTTAATATCTTTAGTTGACAATGTTCTCTTGGTCCCATGATTAATTCTAAAATATTATTTTGAAACTCAAAAGTGAGACAAGCATTACTCCTGACTACCTCCACCACCTACAGTGGAATTGTGACCGTAGATAAGGGACCTCCGAGTGATCTTAGAATGTGGGTGAGAATGTGTCTGTAACCAAGTCCTGATATATCATTGTGTAGCAAGCACACCCCATAGGGAGATCACAAGTCTCCACATTCTAAAACAACCACGTAAAACTCCTAGGTTGGTCCTCTGGTCGGCAAAGTGTGGCTTGCGAGCCACATGCAGCTCTTTGGCCCCTTGAGTGTGGCTCTTCCACAAAATACCATGTGCGGACGCTACCTCGATAAGGAATGTACTTACCCATATAGTTTAAGTTTAAAAAATTTGGCTCTCAAAAGAAATTTCAATCATTGTACTGTTGATATTTAGCTCTGTTGACTAATGAGTTTGCCGACCACTGGAATCCAACAGGTTTGCTTTCAGATCTAGAATCACAGGACAGCCCGGCATGGCCTATGGAAACTAAACATACCAGAGATTTCCCCGTGTAGCCAGCCAGCCAGGGCCCTGGCATCTTGACACATTAAAGACAGTGGCCATGAGCCCCAGCGACCTTTCATGTGCGGGGCTCTCTGACACACAGGAGAGCGGAGAGCGAACAGGAGCGAGGCGGACAGGGAGAATCGGCCTGGAACCGAGAAGACAGGATGAAAGAGGCGACAGAAAGGAAGGCAGTCAGGCGACTCAGCAACGCATGGCAGAAACACCAGATGTGAACTGTAATTACTTTCCTCCCCAACTCCGTCCGTGTTTTACAAACCAGTGCTGACACTTGAACAAAGAGCTTTGGAAAAGCAGGCAGGGGCTAGGAAGGTAAATAGCTGGCACTTTGGATCTCCCCAGAGCGCTTTGCAAAGAGAGGGGGAGACAGGGGTAGCGGCTTCCAGTGAAACGTGGCGCAAGGAGCAAGTGAACAGGTTTGGTGGTGTACATAGTCACTGAACCTGAGGAATATTTCAATGTGAACCCGTTGACTCACGGTGTCTGGAAGGTGGTAACTCAGAGGGTTATTTGTAAGTGAGAGGAAAGGAGAAAGGAGGTGGATAAAACCAGCCAAAAACCTAGACAGTAGACAGCCTGTTCTAGTACAGACTGCACATGGATTTCTTTGGGGCCTCAAGGCAGTCTCAGGACCAACAAGTGCACGCGCTTTGTGTTGTGCCAACGTGCGTGTTTGTGTGAGAGCCTGTGCGACTTTCCCCTCTACACTCTGCCCCTTTTCAACACCAAAACTGAAAAGAAATACAGCCAGTGGTGTTGCGATGACTGTGTGTGGTGCCCCGTGGGTACTGGGAGGGTTGGAGGGGAACACATGGCAAAGTATGTGCCTGTCTGGACAGTATACTGCACACCTGAAACTAACAGAAAGTAATATTGCATGTAAACTATAACTGAGATAATTTAAACATATTTTAAAAACTGCATTGCAGTCTAAGCAGCAATGGTGTTCTTAAATAACTATCAATATCTGCCAGCTAGCAAATGCTCAGTATTTATGGTGTTAGAAAGACTTGAAATGGAAAAGACCACAACCAAGCTGTACCCCAGAAAGAATCCTATCCCCAAACCTTTCCTCTTGTTTTCCCACTCCTTTGGGGGTATATGCCTAGTCAACAAAATGGATACTGGTCCCCAAAAGGCAAATAACACTGCACACAAAACCTAAAATTTATTTTTGGCTTCGGAGTTCAAAGATGAACTGGGCCTCCAATCATCCGACTTGGTTCACCTCCTAAATAGCTCTTCCCCTCTCCCCTCATCTTCCTAAGATGATTGCCTCCTCATTATTCTCCTCGCCTGGAGTCACTCATCCTCCAATCCATGCTCCAGAAAGGGGTTAGCTATCTTTAAAATAGTCCGTGATATGTCACTCTACTATCCTAAAGGCCATCACTGGCTCAGCACCATTCACTGGGTGAAGTGGAGAAGATTTGAGGAGAGAGCTTGAGAGCCATAGTGGAAAACCAGCAAACATGCTGGGATGCTGGCACAACAGTGAGGATGACGTTCTGGGAAACAGCCTGCTGGGGTCCCCGGCTGCTGGCACTGCCACCATGGGGCCCCAGACAGGCTGCTGCTGCACCCCGGCCACCACCAGAGTGAGTCCTTCCTCCCATCCACTGAGCCTCGCTCCCGTGGTCCTCTGAGCCTGGAGAAACTGAAACGAGGCTTTGGAGCTAAAGTAACTGAATGAGGGTCCTGTCTCCCTTTTAGACTCACACTGGCGAACTCCTCAAATTGAGAAAGGAAGCTGAACCTACTGGGCACCTTTAAAAAATCACAAATACAATCATTTCGCCCAATTGTAAGATACTTTGTCTGCCTGTCTGTCTCTCAGGGTCCACTCCTGCTGGCCCTGTTCTTTAGTCCTCTATACAGAATGTGACCAGGCACAGAGGAATGGAGACCCTACTTCCTCTTTCTTCCAGGGTTTTAGAAATTAGAACGCTGGCGAGATGCTACTGGAGAAATACATGCTTGGCCCCCAGAGTTGTAAAAAGGGCTTAAATTTAGGACTAGAACTTAGAACTGGAATTAACCTGTCTTTCTTATATGAGCTTCAGACTGAACCCTAAGAAGCCCTACAGCTTAAAACAACAACAACAACAAAATCTAAAAAAAGGATAAAAGGGTTCCCAGAAAAATCATTCCACCATATCAACATATGCAACGTGCCAGGTAGTCTACATATGACAGATAACTCATCTGAGGTTGATAAACACTGTTAAAGACTAAATGTTTGTATCCCCTCAAAACTTGTAGGTTGAAAACCCAACACCCAACATGATGGTTGTAGGAGGTGGGGCCTTTGGGAGGCAATTAGGCTATGAGAATAAACCCTCATGAATGGGACTAGTGCTCTTATAAGAAGAAACACAAAAGAAACAGCTCTCTTCTCAGCCATGTGAGGACGTCTGATCTGCCAGGGTCTTGATCTTGGACTTCAAAGCTGTGAGGAAAAAAAACCAATTGTTGTTTAAGCCACCAAGTCTATGGTATTCTTTTATACAACCTGAATGAACTAATCAGACAAACCCTTTGAGATAGGTACTATCCTCATTTTCAGATGAGGAAACCTGTATAATGTCGGAATGGGGAATGAGACTTTTGTCCTCTAAGCCCATGGTACTCAATGTGTGGTCGCTGGACATCAACATCTCCCAAGAAACTGTTAGAACTGCGTAGTCATAGGCCCCGCCACGAACCCGCTGGGTCAGAACCTCTGATGGAGGGGCCCAGCAAGCAACTCTTTCACAAGCCTGGCTGCTATTTCTTGTCCCCACTAAAGATTGAGAACCACTTCTCTACCACAGTGTTCCCGGAGCATGGCACATTTTCCCTTAAGGGAAAAACACATTTGCCACATGGATGAACTTTAAAAAAATTTTAGCTATTAGGTATTCATTTCCATATGTATTGGGTGAAAAACCCAAATCAACACTGAGCCCATGATTCCACAGACTGCTTAAGAAGTCAAACAAGGGTATCAATATAAAGGAAACCAACACAGTTGTAGGAAGTTACAATAAAAATAAGGAAACTGATACATAAATTACTAACCTCTGGGTGGCACTTCACACCTCCAGTCCCAGGTATAAACCAGACATGACAACATGATCTCATCTTCCAACTGAGCTTCTTCCAGGGTCCTCAACCCTTTGTAAAGTCTCCTGTATCTGACACCTACATTCAGCCCTAGAATTTTTGTCCAGAGCTTTCAACCCTTATTAGAATTGAGAGAGAGAGAGAATTTGTGGTTCTATCCCTGCCGAGAGGATGAGTGCTTGAGAAGTCTGACTGACAGGGGCGAGGGAGGGAGGAAAGTCTATAAAAGTGGAAAAGGGCAGGTGGCAATGAAAAAGTCTGCCATCTTCCCCAGTTACTGGTCTTCGTGTCACTCACCACCCATTTCTGGGCACTATTGGCACGAGCAGCTCCAACTGGAGATGTTAATAAGGGAAGGGGTAGGCAGAGCCGACATAATTTTTCTACTGTTGCTAATAATGCTTCCTTACTATTATTATTATTAATATTCATAATAAAGCTATGTAAATCCCACTTATTAAGAGGTTTGTCAAGCCCATTAAGAACAGGAAACCCATTTCCTGCCCGGCACTGTTTACACACATCACTAGGAGACATTTGCTGGCTTGGGGAGTCCCATTAGCTCTAACCGAGAGTCTTGGCAGGAGCTCATGGAAGGAAAGTAAATCCCTCAAGGAGAATTACTGTGTGGTCAGTGAGGTCATAGCTCCTGCCTGGCTGGGCTGTACTCTGAGCCGAAGATCCAGAGATGCACCAGGACACTAGAATATTATGCGGGAGACGGGGTCCTCCTGGTCCTCTACCTTCTGAAGCCAACTGGGCTTCAGTTTAACACCTGTCTTTCTGTGCACTGAGAACCCCCTAGTCTATACTGGCTCCTTTGGGGCCAAGAGATCACTTCCAGACGCACCATTCTACAGCCCCTTAAGGCTTCCCTCTGTCTCCTTTCCACAAAAAAGGATTGTGTCTAGCTAATCCACTATGGAAAGTCGCTGACAGTGTTTAAGTGTCACCTATAATGGAGAACCTGAAAGCCACAATGTCTGATCCTGGTAAGGAGGAACCAGGAGTCACCTCCCCCAGGAACTCCCCTCTGAAACAGAGAACTTGAAGGGCCCAAAGCAATGAATTCCTAAGGGCTGTAGTCCAAAGACCTGTGTGCAGCTGAGACCAGTAAGAAAATATTTTGGTGCAAGGGACTTTCTGCATCTTTCTGTCCCCCTGCCCTGCTTTCCCCTAGCCAAATGACATGTTAGCCAAAAAGTGACTCGCTCTGCGTTAAGGCTGGTCTCCTGGTAGAGCTCACACGTCCCTCTCCGCCTGACGCCTTCCTCCCAGCAGAGGGCAGCAGCGGTCAGAGGCTGGAGCCTCCGGCGTGCAGCCATCTCAGAAGCTCAAGGTAAAAAAAGGGGAAGAAAGAGAAGCAGGGGGAAGGTGGGGGCAGGGAGGAAGCACGGAGAGCTTGCCACTCCATCACTTTGCTGTCACTGGCACTTGGGAAGAGCCCGGTTTTCCAGCTAGTCCTCTCTGCAACCCAGAGCCTCCCGGCTAGTCCTTTTCAGCCCGAACCGCGGTGTGGAAGGTTAGTAGTCCGGCCCCGCGAGCAAGCACCAGCACACTGAAACCTCTTAGCTTTCCCTTACTCAGCTACTGAGACCACATGCAAAACCCCAAGGAAAAACAGATTATTTTCTGTATCCGCTTCCCTCACCAACAGCCACATTTACATGAAAACAGGACTGAGGACGGTAGACTCCCTGGACCTTAGGTCACTGAGTGTCCTTGCTGGGCTGGTGCCAAAGCCAGCAGTAGTGTGAGACCAGTCTGGGCCTCCGGTTTTTAGGGTGTACTTTTCACAGGCTCTCCCGATAACTTTGAAAGGACAAGTGTGATCAGGAAGCTGGATATACTGATCAACCAAGAAATGGAAGAGTCTTCCCAGAGGCAGAACTATCCAGGGAGTGGAAAATCAGAATGTTCAGAGATGTTGTTGAAGGGGTAGGATCTGCTGAAATGTAAAGTGTTCAAGGCAGCCTCCAATCTTACCTGACCTAGTTGTTACTGCTAAACTTTCTGATGTGATAGCTGCGCTCTAATCCTTTCTCCAGCTTTCATTAGCCTGTGGATCAGCGATCAGGGCACACCAAACCAAATCAATACCCAGATTCCTCAGCTGGTCTACTCTACAGTAGATAAGCCTCTGTTCATACCTAGTACAGAGTCATGAACAAAGTATAAGCCCTCAGTAGATATTAGCTGCTGGTTACACAATGCTGACTGATTGCTGACATTCAGTGTTTTAAAAAATCTAAAATTATTTTACATATTATCACATTGGCACCACATAGCAACCCTACAAGGTATTGCTGTTATTGAATTTATTTTCTAGATAAGGAAATTGAGGTGTAGGAAGATTAACTACTAAACAGCAGAGATAAGACAAACATTTATGAGATTCTATTCTAGTCGGCTGTGCACTTAAATTTGAGATCACAGCCTAATATTCTAATCCTCCTCACTCGAATGATCAAGACACCCTAATTGTCAAAGCACCGAAAGTGGAAAACTGCAGACACTTTCCAAATTTTCTCACAGTGGGAAAGCTCTTGACCTGAACCATCAGTTTCAGGGATCAGGCTGAGGCAAGAGCCTTCACTTCTGAGAAAATTTAAGTGTCAGAGCTATGTTTATAGGAGAAACAGTACAGTGAAAGGCCTTATTTCATGCAATTTTATGATTCCCATACTGCATGGAATGGCTTCAAAAGTCAGTCTTCTTAGGATCCTGGCTTTTATTTACTCCTTGATCTGTCCACATAGTCAATAAATATTAACAAAGCACCTTCTTTGTTCAAGGAACTATCTTGGACTCAGGGGGATAAGAAATAAGAGCAGGGCAAAAATACTCCTGCCTATAAGGCACTTAAAGCCCTGTTCAGTAGACAACATATGGACAGTCAAAATAGCATAAGATAATACATGCCAAGTGCTAAATGAGCAGCCATAAAAAGGAGCCCTTTAAAAACTCAGAAAGAGGGCAGCACTGAGTGCTAAGGAGGTCAAAGAAGACAAAGGAGGAAGCAGAAACTTATCTCATCTTGAGTATGGGCAGATTTCCGATATATGGAGAAGGGATCTGTGTGGCCAGCGGCCGCTGCTATCGTGGCCACGCAGGTTCACATTGGATTCGGGCAGACGGTAAAGAAACATTGGAGCCAAAAAATGGTGGGCCATTCCATTTATTAAAGTCTCACACTGACGGACGAGCAAACAGGTAGGGAAAACACTTCCCTCTCATTTAGGCTTCCCAAAGCCCTGACTTGTTCTCCAGTTCCACAACCGGGAGAATCTCCTCCGGTTTTTCTTAGAACATTGGTTCTTAATCTGGATTCTATTGAACCCTAGGGGTTCGATGAGTCGGTCTCAGGGGTTCAGAGAAGCCTCTGCCGCAGAGGCCAGAATAAAGTAATACCGTAATTTGTTGTGAGTTCATGCACTTTGTTGGTTTTGTTCTTTGAGCAAGGTGATGTTCATGCATGGCTCATTTTGTGCACCAGTAAAAGAACATAGACCTATGTCTTGAATTTGGGGAAAAATATTATATTTTATTTATCACTAAAGAAGGGTTCGGTGAATGCTCATATGAAACTGGTGGGTTCAGTACCTCATAAAAGGTTAAGAATCACTGTCCTAGAATCAAAGGCCCCACCAGTCTCAGCAGAGCTTGCAAAGCCCCTCGGTTCTGGTTCCCCATCTGTACACCTTCTCCTCTCTCTGCCAAACTGTTTCTGCAGCACTCTGCATCCTCTCCCCTCTCCCTGCAATAACTGGCTGGGCTCACAAAGACCCCTCCTCCAGCAAACCTTAGGAAAACAATGACCCCTTCCAAGCAGGAGTGCAGTCCGCAATTTGCAATCAACAGCCCTGCTCTGAGGGCAAGCACACACATGGCTGTCCAGTGCCATTTTTTAACAATAAAAGTGAGCAAACTCAAAAAATACGAATTTTACCAACTCACTTGCCCAACAGGATCCCCTGAAAGGATTCTGACTATGGGAGAGAATAATGACAGAGGTCTCCCACCATCGCCAGCACCATGAGCCAAGCGCTGGGCTAGAGCCGCACAAAACTGACCAGGGCCGTAGTGATGGCATTGACCCAGCGAACAGCAGGTATATGGACCAGTAAGAGATGAGCTGAGAAATGCAAACCAGACTAAAGGACCTTCAACGCCAGGCCAAAGAACTGAGACTTGATTCTAAGGCAGAAGCGTGTAATACACAAGTTCCTCAACCACATGCCTCCTGGATGCAAGGTTGGTGGTATTCCACTGAGAGCTGAAAACACCTCCTGGGTGGGGAGTAAACAATGGTGCCTGGTAAAATAGCAGAGGCACAGTGGTTCTGGTTTCATGCAAACAACCCTGAAGACAAGAGAAGGAACAGGGAGTGGGTGAAATAGGGGCCCAGTTGTCTCCAGATAGAAGCCATTCTAGGAACCTCCAGTGATGAAGATGGAGGCTGCTCTTGACAAAGCCAAGCGTATTCACCCTGAGGCTGGGATTGGGGGAAGGGCACACAAAAGATGTTCACTGAAATCAGCCAGTTACTGGCATCAAACCCAAAAGTCACCTCTTCTCTCCATGATGATGGTGCTTTATTATCATTGTAAGGGAAAAACTGCTATTCACGAGGCCTCTTCCCTCCCCCCTGCCCACCCCAAGTATTTAAAATGCCGTGGTAACAGTAAATATCACCTCTGGCATATTTGTCCTGGAAGAAAAGAGTGTGAGTTGGAATACCTAATTGAAATGTGCTACAGGAGATAAGGCGGCTGCAGAGACTGACATTTAAAGGTAGGAGACACCACGGAAGACATGAAATATTACTGTTGCTGCCTCAAAGGCAGCAGCCACTTGCCGGAATGGAAATGTCCTCCGGCTCTGCCCACCCCTCCCATCTCCTACGCCCCCCCCCCCACAACCACCCCCCAGCCTCACTTCCCAGATCCCCTGCCAGAGGGTTCTAAGCCATCCCTGCGCTGCCTTTCAATCCCAGCCTGCTGGCATTAGAAACATGGAGGCGTAGGTAAAAGGGAATATTATTCTAGTTCTCTTTCGCGCTTATAAACCCACCTCAAACTCCTGGGTCTTATTCCCTGATAAGGTACATACATGGAGGTGGCTAGGCCAGCCATGAAAGGAAAGGAAAAGAAGAAATCTGTCAGGACATCTCAATAGGTCTCATTAAAAAAAAAAAAAAATTGCTTTCTGCCACTGTGGAAGAAATATGGTCAGAGACAAAAGGTTACCTGCACCTAATGGCCAGCAAGCCCTGTCCATTGCTAATTGGATAGTGTTACTTCTCAGAGGATGGATCTAGACGAGGGCTAATTCACCACTCACTCATTCTCCTCCTCTAAGCTCCAGAATAAGGACCACCTGCCAACAACAATCAGACCCAGCGCAATTCACATTCACCACGTTTACATCAAAGCTGTTTCCATCTTGTCTCTATCCACCTAAGTATGAACCTTATCCATCATGTATGAACCTTATCAGGGAATAAGACCCAGGAGTTTGAGGTGGGTTTATGAGCACAAAAGA
This sequence comes from Rhynchonycteris naso, assembly GCA_037038555.1. Classification (NCBI taxonomy): domain Eukaryota; kingdom Metazoa; phylum Chordata; class Mammalia; order Chiroptera; family Emballonuridae; genus Rhynchonycteris; species Rhynchonycteris naso. The sequence continues at coordinate 22,630,048 of CM072999.1, forward strand.
GAACTAGAAAGAGAAAGAGAGGAGCCAAAAGCATCAACTCCCATATGTGCCTTGAACAGGCAAGCCCAGAGCTTTGAACCAGCAACCTCACCATTCCAGGTCAATGCTTTATTCACTGCATCACCACAGGTCATGCTGTGACTTGCTTTTGATCAACAGAATGTGGTGGAAGTGACACTGAGTGACTTCTGAAGCTAGGTCACAACTTGGAGTTTCTATCTGGCTCCCGTAGAATGTTTGTTCTTATGATACCTCTTCTTGGAAGCTAGCCGCCATGCTGTGAAAAGCCTGTGTCATGAAGAGGGGTCACATGGAAAGGTCACATGCAAGTTCTCTCCAGCTGAGTTTTCTCATCAACTGCTAACCCATATATAATAATAAGATACCTATGAAGTTTCAGCTGATCAAAACACACACACACACAACCTCTCAACCAATCACAGTGAACCCATGGAATTTTGATAAATAATAGAAAGTCTGTTGTTGCCTGACCAAGCGAAGGCACAGTGGGTACAGATCAGACTGGGACTCAGAGGACCCAGGTTTGAAGCCCTGAGGTAGTAGCTTGAGCGTGGGCTCACCCGCTTGAGCACGGGGTTGCTGACTTGAGCGTGGGATCATAGACATGACCCCATGGTCACTGGCTAGAGCCCAAAGGTCGCTGGCTTGAAGCCCAAGGTTGCTGGCTTGAGCAAGGGATTACTTGCTCTGCTGTAGCCACCCCCCCATCAAGGCACATATGAGAAAGCAATCAATGAACAACTAAGGTGCCGCAACAAAGAATTGATGCTTCTCATCTCTCTCCCTTCCTGTCTGTTTGTACCTATCTGTCCCTCTCTCTGTTTCTCTCTCTCTCTCTCTCTCTCTCTCTCTCTCTCTCTCTCTCTCTCTCTCACACACACACACACACACACACGCACGCACGCACGCGCGCGCACAAAGTCTGTTGTTTTAATCCACTCAGTTTGTTTTTCCACAATAGATTATCAGAACAGAAATTGATTTAGGAAGCGGGGTATTGCCAAAACAAACACCTAACACACACAGCCTTGGCCTTGGGGACTAGGCATGAGGCAGAGAAAAGAACAGTGAGAAGATGGTTACTGGGGCCTGGAGAAAAGATCGCAAGCGTTACAGAAGTGGCAGGAAGTTTAACAAAGCTGTCACCTGCAGTCACATGAAAATTGAAAATATACTCAACAAACTGATGGAACTGGTGAAGGAAATTTCCAGGCAGGTTATCAAAAGTGCTAACTCGTTTCCTTTCTCTCCTTATGATGAGGTACAGACAGAAATGAGCTAAAGAAGGAATTGTTCAATTTACAGACAGAATTCAGAGCAAATATAGAGGAGTCAGGATCTTTGAAAATAGAAGTATTTTTCATCCCTAGTCTTTCCTACCAGCAAATGTTTTTCAAAATAAGAAATAAACTCACGGCATAGATTAAATTAGGACCCCCTCCTATAAAATGTAGCCTGAGGACTACATTGAGATCAAAAGCACAGCCTAAGACATTTTGTTAACTTAACATTCTGTTAAGTAAGGTGATGCCCTACAGAATCTCTCAGCTAGAAAAATGACTTCTTAGGATCATAAGGTTTTTATCTTCTAACAGTCTTCAGACAAAATGACTTTTAAGAATCTTCAGAGTTTGCCTCTGGTACCAAATTCTATTCTGGTTATTTATTGCTTCATAAAAAACCAGCCCCAAATTGTAACGGCTTAAACAATGTATTATTTCGCACAGCTCTGGAAGTCAGCCAGGATTAACATGTGGGTCTCTCGCATGCCTGCAGTCGAGCACAGTTGAAGCCAGTGTCAGGTGGAGCTTTAGGTGGACAGGACATCCAAGATGACTTCCTCACTCACATACCTGGTGTCCCCTCGGCCTCTCTCTTTCTCCATGTTGCATCTCATTCACCAAGCCCTCTTCTTCAAGTGTGGGCTTCTTACAGCATGGTGCTCTCCTGGCTGTCACACTTCTTAAAACTGGCTTCCAAGTCAGGAAGTAGAAGCTGCCAGACCCTTTAATTCTGAGGCACGACTCCCAGAAGTGCCTCAGCATTAAGCCATTAGAATCTAATGATTAGAGGCTATTGGTCAAAGCCATCATATGGCTTGTACAGTTTCAAAGGGGGAAAAGAAACATTCTATCTCTTCATCCTGATGAGTATCAAGGACACAGCACAGAAGAGTATACAAAACAGGAGATAGTAGTGTGAACGTCTTTGAAAGGTATATGTACCACAGTCTGCTACTCCAATTTTATTATTATTATTTTAGACTTAAATGTCTTCTTGAGTTTGAAAAATCCATTTAAAGCTTATAATGAGCCAAAGGTATAATGTGATTATCAGAAACACTACTGAAATGTTAATTGCCAAAACGAGAATCCAAAGCAAGGAAAACCAACAGGTCTTCTGGCCTCAATACTGATGAAACTACATATGGAAGAATATGTTCACAACTAAGCACTAATTTAAGAAGGGCTAATGACAAATTGGAGCACATTCTGGGGGACAGTAATAGGGTAATATAGGACAGTGATTGTATCATTGCAGTAGTATACACTGTAAAAGCAATGCTGTTCTACCTGTGGAGATGTGTAGACAAGATCCCATCTTACTTCCCTGCCATGTGCCCTATGGCATGAACCTCTAGACGTCCAAGAGGTATAGTTTGAATCCACTGGCCTGGGTCCCTTCTAAGATACTTACACTTTAAGGGTCTAAGGTTCTCTTCTCTGTAAAGGAATGTATATGATATTCACTGTATGTAATCTTCTGGCATCTATCAATACCGTCACCATTTTCCCGTGTCCAATACCAATGTGGTAGACATGAATAACATTCTATACTATTTTCAGTCCTCCTTTCTTCCTAGGGAGACAGAGAATTACACTTCTCCAGCGCCTTGTAATTAAGCATAGCTATGTGACTTGCTTTGGCCAATGAAAGTGATGAAAGCATTAAAGAGCCAGTGCACCTATTTCTTGTCTTCTTCCTCTGCTAAAGACTCATATGGAGATGATCACACCATAAGCTGGTAGAGTTTCTTTCAGTTGAAGGCCCTGAATACCTATGATAAGCAAAGCCCCACTGTTAGCAGTGCTCAACATGCAACGAGTGAGAAATAAGCCTATGTTGCTTTAAGACACCTGTATACGGGGGTTCATTTGTTACTGCAGCATTATCAAGTCTATGCTGACTAATATAATCACCGTCATGAAAAATCACATCCTGAGAAAGCGTAAATGTATTTAGTCTTTTAAGGACTTGACTTTATTAAATAAAGTCCTAAAACCTAAATACAACTATATTTCAGAAGCATTCAGGAAGTGATGAAATGAGATTTGCAAGAATCACTAGATTTGCAAAATCATTTACTCCTTAAAGCCAGAAGTTGTAGGGAGCATCCTGCAGGAGTCTGCCTGGAACTCTCTTTTGTCTCATATTACAGCATAAGGGCTGCCTGCATCCCAAGAGCTTGGTACAAAGAAAAATTCAGCATGAGGAAGCCTGGACTTCAGATGCTGAATGATTCAATAGAAGTGGCCACCCAGCCAGCCCACTCTTAATAATTCCCACAGCATGAACTGCCCTAGAGGCCTATGGACTAGTGAGGGGTCAGCATCTTGGAAAAGCCAGAGTACCCAGACATGAGAGAAAGATTACACTATCTGTATCTTCAACAACAGTTTAATTAGAAAGCATTGTTGTTTGTTAAACACTCAGGCATTATGAAACACATCATCCACTCTGCCCAGCAAGGTTGGGACCCGAGTCCCTGGCTGAGAAAAAAGCATTTGCTCTGTCTAGGAATTCCCCTTCCTAAGCGCAGCCAGGAGGTTAGCAGAGAAGACAATGAGTCAACTATAGCCTGGCATAATTTTCAGTTGTCCATTCAGGGGGAACAGCTTATATTTCCAAAAGTCTAGTTTTATCAGAGCAGTTTCATGTAGTTCAACTATCGTAACATAAGCAGGTATCTCTGGTTAAATGGGGCAGGGGGTAGGTAATAGCCCAGGAAAGGAAAGACGAAATGAAATCACCCCATTTGAATAGAAAAGGATCACCTCACCTGCCCACCCTTTTCCAGCCCACGGCCTCTTGTTGACAGGCCAGGCGGTGTGCCTTCCAGAAATTCAGACAATTTATTTTAGAAAACACTTCCTTAGAGTCTGGCTACAAACAAAGAGTTGCAAGACATGCAAAGGTGAAGAAGAAAGACATAATTTACAACCCATAAGGTGCTCACTGGAGAAAAGTACACAAATAACTATTACACAAAGCAAAGCAATGTTAGATGTTATAAAAAACACATTAACCATAGCTGGGGGGGGGGGAGCTCAGAGAAAAAGGCTGTGAGCCCACCTGCATCCTACTGAAGCTAACCCGTGCTCCCTTAGCGGCATGCTCCTGTCTTCCAAACCGTTTTCTGTAAGTCAATGGCAATGACAACAAAAGTGGCTAATGTTCCACCATACCAGCCTGCGGATTGGCTCCTGAGCCATATTCTGTGGGTGGAAGTCTGCAGCCCCACAAGGGCATGCAGCCCCAGAATGGGCAGAAAGCTAACCTGCAGATCTGTTTCAAGCTTTTCCAGTGTGTGGGCACTCTTCGCCGGCTGGAGGGCAAGCTCCTGATACGGAAGGACAAAGACGTTGGGAAGCAGGTGCTGTGGAAGGAGCATGTGAGTCCATGGGCAAAGGTGAGCACGAGCCGCCAGACAGTCACACAACAAGCCCTCCCTCAACAGGTGTTCCTGTGCGGGACTTTCCTGTGGGCAATCATGCACACCGTGCGCCTCTACCTCTTTCTCCGGCCTTTGCGTCCTGCATGGTCTGTCCTCCGTAGCAGGAACAGGAGCACCCAGAGGACAAGGAGGCTGGACCGAAGAGCCATGCAGCCACCTCTGGGACCCAGACGGCCGCTTCTACATTGGCTCCTTCTTCAGGGTGAGTCACGGGACCGAGGGCATGCTGCCTTCTGCCCCTGGAAGCACTGTGCTTCTCCATTCAGACTTCCCTGCTGTGGTGGGTCCTTTTGTGAGAGATCTTCCTGAAAAAGGCCAGCTAAGCTGAGGGCTTCTGAGGGTGCCCTCTGGCCAGCCCTGAAGCCCTGGAGAGCTGGCCTATGGCGGGTGACTACTACCCCCAGAGGGCCAGGCACAGCCATCCCAGCCTGAAGCATTCGTCCTGGTGTCACTCTTGGTGGCCTGGAGTCAATGCCGGCATTGAGGCCCATCCCACCCGCAGGGTAACTGTGCCCGAGGCCAGCCAGCACTATAGGCGCCATTCACACCTCGGCCACCTGGAGCCAGGCAAGTTTAGAAGAGTTTTTTCCCCTGGGCACTGCTGTGTACTGGACAGATACTGCAACGAATGCATATGCTACATTATGTGTGATTTTTATTGTTGGATACATTTGATTTTTTCACATGTCTGCATATATGTCTATAAGAACATGACTTATAATAAGGCTTAATTGGGGGGGAGGTGGGTATTTTAAAAACTTATCAAGGATGGGACATTTTGGAACTCTTTTTGTACATGGTTGGTGGGAGTTAAAACCAGTTCAGCCCTACTGGAGAGCAATCTAGAAGTCGCTGGCATAATGAAGCATGCATACGCCCCATAACCCGGAAACACCACTCCTGGGACTATACTCCCAAGATGTTCTCACCAGCACCAGATATCACACCACTGGTAAAGCTGGAGCGAGTTCCAGCACTGTAGCTAATAGACAGGAACGACATGATGAGTGCGTAGAGTCAAACGCCGTGCAAGAGTTACAAAGGAGAGACTAAGCATGAGCATGCAAAGATCTCTCAAACAGCGCTGAATGAAGAAATAAAAACACAGCGAGAGATAAACACATCAAGAGATATAGCACATGCCAAGAATATAAATGTAAAATGCATAACAAAATCATATTACATATCTTACCAACGGCATGTGCTTGTTTAAAAGACACATATGTGTGCATGTCTATGTAAACTATTGTAATGGCTGCCCCGGGGGAAGGGGAATAGGAAGGATGACTAAGGATGAAGGGGAACAAAAAAATGTAGCCAGAGAGGCCTCGAACTGCTGGTGATGCTGTGTTATAAACCAAAGGCTTATTTCAACTCCATTTACCTGAGGTCAAAATGACAAATAACATTCTGCTTGATTTGAGCAAAATATATTTGTGTCGGAACTGAATTCATCATACAGCGCAACACGGTGGTTTAAGAGGACAGGCGTTGATGTCAGAAAGACTTGGTTTTGAATTAAAGCCCAGTCGATTGTTAACCGTGTCTACAAGGATTAAGATGAGATCGTGTATGCAAAGCACTTAGCGCAGCACCTGCTGCGAAGCAAGCAATGAGTAAACGGCAACTATTCGTAAGAGACAAGATAATTTATCATTATTTTTTACATCTTCCTTCTCCTTTAGTCCACACACTTTGAAACATTTTACATGGTAAGAAAATCATTGTAAGCTTCTTACTGGCTTATGGTTTATACTGCCCCTCGCTCCAGGAGATTCAGAGGAATTACATATGATGAACCAATAAGAAAAACAGAACCATCAGGGGTAACAACAGAGGCGCATGTCCTGTGAAGGAATATCTACAGGAACCTGGACAGTGCTGGCAACTGCACCCAGGCACAGAAGTTGGCACAAGAACCAAGAAAATGGAAGTACCAAGGGGACTGCCTGGGCTTCATAGTTTTCATATCATGGCACGTAAAGCTGACAACGTCCTCTGCAGACACACACTCCGCTTATGAGCTTTATCACTTGGGGCTCCATGGTAGAACATGGAGCACAGTACCTGCAACAGGTTTGGCAAAGCCACAGAATGTCCGTCTAAACAGGTGACTCGTACACAGAGCACTGGACATTAACTTGCTAGGAAGAAGAAAGAGGGTGCTAAATTTATTATGTTTGGGTCTCTTGCTTTCTGACAATCTCACTAATCCCAGGGGAAAAACTTGATTCTGGGGAAATAGCTGGTGAACATGACTATTAGGCAGTCTTTCTCACATAGCAGAGTAGTCAAGTTCCCACGCTCTGGAACCCAAACACCCAGGTTCAAATCCTGCTCTTCTGCTTCCTAACTTTGTGATCTTGGGGAACTTATGCAACCTCTTTGTGCCTCGATTTCTCATCTATAAAATAAAGCTGATAGTACCCACATCACAGAGTTGTTCTGAGGATTAAGTAAGTATTCTAAGGTACCAAAAACAGTGTCAGACACATGACAAGCACTACATGAGCTAAATGAGCTATATAAATGAAAGAATAACTATCAAATGCCATGGGCAAGCCTCTGGCAGGTGCTGGATTGCAGTAGATCCTAACTGAATTATCCAACAAGTACCTTGCATGTAGACACTCTTTAAAGCTTTAAATACCATCTGTGAAGGAGGCAGAGCTGTCTCCTGTGAGACATTAGTTGCTGAGCCTGTATCTTCACACACATAAAATACCAGGCACTGGAGGGTGATGGAACATCACAGCAACAACAGTAAGCCTGTAACTGTCACAATAATTAAGGTTACTCGGTGCCTGGCTTTGTGTCAGACCCATCATGCACCTTGGTTCTCATCCTGAAAACAAAATAAGCATTATCATCAGCACCATTTTACAAACAAGAGAACTAAAGTTCAGAGAGGTTGAGTGACTTGTTCAAGGCCACACAGCTTATGAAGTGTCACAGTCACTTTAGTTCAAACCCTGTACTCTGTCCACTAAATTCTACTGTTCATTCCTTATTCAATTAAATGGTTAGAGGTTTAGGAAAGAGGAGTATTAGAGAGGCCTGCTAGATGTCTTTTCTTGACATCATCTGCTAGGGAGAAACCCAATGACAACATTTGTATTCCTTGAATGTCTTTGAAAATGAAGATCAGGCTTTTGTTAACACAGAGGAGCTTAAAGTTGATATATTCCTTTTCTTTCTAGTACAACACCATGAAAGATATTGATACACAAGGCACACTCCATCGCTAAGAATCTCCACAAAGCATGTCAGGATGCAGGTGGGTGGAAGTGATATTGTTTTAATAATAGCCTAAACTCATCTCACTTAAATTTATAATAAATTGCTGGCAAAATCTCAGTGTATGAATTATTATCTAGTAACACATTACAGGTGATATATCTCACAACCAATCACGACACATCATGTCCCAGTACCAATGTCATTATCTGCTAGGTTAAGAGGCACCAGACTCCTTATGAGTCAGTAAAACACAATGCTTACTATTATACCTTTTGAGATTTCATTGAGTTTTGAAGGATTTCAGAGTCTTAAGAGCTTGGGATTAAAATGGAAATGCCATCTACGCTACTATTACTCAACAAATTGAAGAACAGTTTCCAAATTCACCAGCACCTTGGCATGAATCACAGAATAGATGCATGGATTAGCAGTGCCAGGATGCCTGGATGAGCTGAAGAACAAGGAGAACCAATGGGAACCATCACTTCCTTTGCCTTCTCCTTGGAACATGGCCTACACCCACCTAATCAGCAGCCGTCTGGGCTGGGGGAACATTTCTCCTCAGTGAGAGAAGGGCTGGTCCAGGATGGAACACATATAAGAATCTTCCCTTTGAAAAGAGAAATTAGAGCTCCTCACATACAGGATCCCAGTCTCTCATTTCAATATCATCAAAATTTAACATCTTTCCATAACACCCAATTGCATTATTCATTTTGTTAAAAAGAAAACCTCCAAATCTGAAACAACAAAAGAATAAAGACAAGTCTCTTCTGTTTTCTTTTTATAAGACACAAGTTTATTTGTCTTCCTCACAAAGGGCTGGAAAGAATATTCTTCTCTTTCTCCCGAATCAATAACATCTCAGTGGAGCCTACTGCTATTTCATTTGAGTGATATTTCATTCCGAGTCTATTGTAGCTACATAATATGTATCTAAGGTACACAATTAAAGGGAAATAATCATCACATTCTATTTAAAGGTGGGAGATATAAAGTTCAGCCAGATAAAATGACTTTTCCAAGATCACAAGGCATGGTGACTATCCAAGTCAAAGTTTCTCTCCCCTGGGCCACACATCTGTGGGGTAGGGTAGCTGTGTGGCATTTCCCACGCTCTTCTGTGCCCCATCACACAGTGGAGATGGGATGAAGGATGCTCAGGGAGAGTGTGTGTTTCCATGTTGCTGTAAACAACAACAGCAAAAACAACAAACAAACAAATAAATAAACTAGAACCTGAAGACCTGGTCTCTAGAATCAATTTTACTGCTTCTTATGTGTAAACCTTGGGAACGTCACCAATCCATACATGACTCAATTTTCCATTAATTAAAGGATGATCTTAAAAACTCTGCCTCACCCAAGGACATTGCCACAAAATTATAAAGCTTTTTGAAACCTGAGTGTTCTTGTGCTGTTTACTTTGTGCTTAGTGTGCACCAGGCACTATACTGGCTCCTTTCTATCTGTTATTCATTGACACTCACAACTGTCCTTTTGACAGAGCATGTAGACGTCATAGAATTGTACTTTTTCCTTTTCCTTTGAAGGTCAGATTGTGGGGCTTCTGTCCCCGTACAGCGCTCCCTGAAGCCCGTTTTTGCCAAATGCAGCCGGGGTTGGGCCATGCCCCTCTGTGGCAGACCAGGGAGGCAGCAGCGAGCACAGGGAGCTGGAGAAATGGAGCCCAAAAGAAGCTCCTGGGCCAGCTCACCCACCAGCAATGGTGCCCCGTGGCTCCTTGCTCCGTTGTGACATCCAGGCTAAGTGCCACGTGTTCTCCCTCGTTACTTTGTCTGTGAGCAGCTCAGTCGTCCTCCTAATAAGCCCTTCATTAATTAGGAGGTGGTGTCAACGTGCCAACAAAATTAGCAGTTTCAATAGCTTCCTAAAGTGTGAGTGTCTCAAAGAAAATGAAGGCTTGGTCACTCCCTGGTTATTTTTACTCGCTGCCACCCACCTGCCTTTTGGGCAATCTGTTCCCACCGAAGGGCACCCTTTATCTCTCCACACACTCTTCTCTCCCTGCCGTTCTGGTGCCTTTTAAAAACTGTTATGCCTGTCTTTTCCCTTCTCATTCCAACCCTGATAAGTCCCAAGTGGGCTGCGTCGAGTCCTCCTCCCCCACCGCAGCCTCAGTGTCTGGTAGAAAGAGTTAATAAGCCAGTTGCTATGGGCACAGCCTACTTGGAGGGTTATTTGGACCATGAGTTTAAAGATAAAATTAAATGGGCCATGAAGAAAGATCAAGATTTAGATAAATTGGCTGGGAGTGTGGAGGGGTAAAAATATAAAACTTGTGACAAAATAGCTCAACTCCCAGGACTTACCAAAATTGGAACTTTGTTACCATGAAATCACCAATGTTCCTCCCTCTCAAAGAATAAGCACCATTGTCAAGCCTCCCATGGATGAATAACCTCCCTGGATCCTTGCTGCCAGAGAGAGGCCTTTTCTAGAACTCTGAAAGGGTAGGAGTGGATGGGGTTAGAGCCCCCCCAAGAGGAGAGCAACAAAGTTTCTGGAGCTAAGGTTTGGAGGCAAACTCAATCTGGGGACCCCTGAAAAGAGTGGGCCTGGAAATCAGCGGGCACTACAGCAGGGATCAGCGACCGGTGCTCGGGGATTTCAGAGAGTGGGTAGAAATGCAACCCAGAAAGTCACAAGTTCCCACTCTTTATTTCCAGGGCTCCCCACCCTGGCTGCCAGCACCTCCAAATTAGATGCTCACTACATCACACTCAAAGTGAATCAAAGACCTCTTGTACTTATTTGGGATCTGAAAACTAGACAAAAGATAGGGTAAAAGATACAGAATAGTAGACCAAAAGGAAAATAAAAATAAAAATAAAAAAGTTCTACCTACATTTTACCAGTCTATGTAGTTAAAAATAGTAAGAGTATTTACTTCATATGGTTGTTGCAGAGAATAATGTAAATAATCCAAAGGAAGTGAATTCACAATGAATGTTACTTATTTTTATTTCCTGGCTTGATGCCTGTGTCTAGGACTCCTGACCAAGTTTGGAGGCAGCGGTGTGGGGTTCCAAATTGGAACAGTGATGTTGACTAGCCCTCTCCCTTTCTAAGGTGAGGATAAGGCACAGAAATGTTTAGACCCCCTATCACCATCCTGTGTGTTCAGAGAGATATTTAGGATTCTGTACTGTGTAGCAGGGGAAGGAAGAAAGGAAACAACAGTTAATACCCACTATGTTAACTCACCAATCTGACCGTTACGCTGATCGTTAGAGGAAGGTGGTATTTTCCACATCTAACAGATATTACTGGGGCTCTGGAAGTTTAAGTAATTCATCCAAGACAATTCTGTCATTAAGTGGTAAAATTAGGGCTGAAATCCAAGTCTTCCTGAATTAAAATAAATGTATTCTGGGACACCCCACGCAAACATCGCTCCATGTCCCAGTGCTAACCATCTGATACAGCAGCACTGGGGGCAGGACCTGGCCTTTTAAATACTGCCCAGGGTATCATAGCCAACTAGCCATGTCCAGAACCTCTGAGCTACTTGACCTCTAAGCGCACTTTGAGCCCTAATATTCTATAATGAGAAGAAAATGTTTTCTCTCAGCTGCTGATATGAATAATTTTTTTCTTAGGGATAATTGCCTTTGTTAAAACAAAAAGATGCTTTGATGAGTTCACTTACAGGAAAGGGAGAAGTGGGAGCCTCAGGGAAGAAAAGGGGCAGTTCTGGGTATGGGGGGGAGGTAAGGACAGATGGGGAAAAAATAGATAGGAGGAAAAAGAGGGACAGAGAGAGGGAGAGAAGATTGGGTAAAGGGAAATAGAAGAAGAAGAGTGAGTTTGGAATTTCTCGTGGAAAACAGTAAGACCAAGTTCTGTATTTGGACTAAAAAGAGGGCAAAAGAAAAAAAGCACACATAGATATATGGAAGAGAGAATAAACTGGATCTGGGTTTTAATTCCATAGGTCCACTTACAGAAAAGAATAGTCCAAGTCTGGATCCTGCAGCTAAAGCCAAAAGAGATGTAGACTGGTCCTTCTCTGGAGACATAGGGTCCTCCTACATTTGCATCTTTGGCTCTGTACCTTTGATGATGAGAGCCTCATCACTGAGTATCATGTGCCATACAGGTATGTGTTCTAATATAAATGATCTCACCTTTAATCACCCTATGAGAAACGTTCTATATGACCCTCATTATGTGGATAGAGAAATGGAGGCACAGAGAGGTCGTTGATAATTAGTGTTGGGCCCAGAGTTTGTGCCCAACCAATCAGACCTTGCAAACCCAATGTGCCACCCTTGCCATGTACTGACTCATAAAGGCTTTCCAGCTCCTATCTCTCTTGTTTCTTATAACAGAGTGACAGTATAGATATATATTGCTGTCCTTGTGTTATGAATGAAGACACTGAGGCTCAGAGAGATCACATGATCTACTGAAGCTCATAGAGTTGATATACGAGTGGAGCATAGATTTGTCCCCTAAACCTTCTAATCCAGATATCCTCTGCTACCTCCTGTCTAATCCTGTGTCACGCAAGGCTGTCTGCAGGCATACCAAGCAGAACTCCCAGTCCCTTCTACAGAGCAATGGAACCTTACGAATAACAGCCTGCTCATCCAAAAACATCTTTCCAATCAATGCACAAGAATTTTTTTTCCTTTACTATCTATCTGGTTTTCTTTTAAAACATAATTACTGGCCCTGGCCAGGTGGCTCAGTGGGTAAAGCATTGACCCAGCATGCCAGAGGTTGTGGGTTCAACCCCCAGTCAGGGCACATACAAGAAGCAATCCAGGAGTGCACAACTAAGTAAAACAATGAATTGCTGCTTTTCTCTCTCTCTCTCTCTCTTCTCCCCCCTCCCTCGCTCTCTCTCAAATTAAAAAAAAAATTAAAAATTAAAATTATCATCACAAAAGTAAACTTCCCTAATAATTGAGTGAGTGACTTTCGAAGGCAGTGTCCCTTTCAGTACCAACCCTGAGTTCTGCCATAGGTACCCCTGGGGGATCAGTCAGGGATGAACCACAAGAAAGAGAAGGTCAGGGAGGTAGAAGCTGCAAGAGCAGGAGCTAGCTCCATCTTGTCCTTTATGAGTTCCTCTTTAGCAAGTTGAAGGAGTCCTAGGGGTTCTTATTTTACTAAATTGTCTAACAAGGAGCGTGAGGGTGATAGGCTTGACATTCGAGCAAGATCAGAATGAACATATGAAAGAGAAAGAGAAGGTCCAGGAGGCAAGGAAGAAATGTATTATGGTTTAAAAGTTCAGCTCATTCAGAGACAAGAGCTGGGAGGTTAATGGAATTAGAAAAGGTAAAATTAGATAGCAAATTATAAAAAGATAAGACCAACACCACTGCTAATAAAACACGGCTTAGCTCATTCATACAGTTATTCATTTATTCCGAAAACACTCACTGGGGTCATCCAGTGTTCTAGAAGCCGAGAGCAATGATGAGGCACTGACAGCTAGTGGAGGCGACAGAGACATGAGCCGATGATTGTCCGCATCGATGCGGTATGTCTGATGTGTGCAGGTGCTGCAGCAGTTCTGAGGGGAACGTCCACCACACACTGGCATGTGGGCTCGGGAGGGGCTTCTCAGAGGAGGTGACACCTGAGCTGGGCCTTAACAAGTAAAAGCTAGCTAGTGAACAGAGAGAGCAGGACAAAGGGCATTCTGGAGAAAGGGACTAGCAAAATTATTTTGAAAGCACAGAATAATTTTGTTTGGATAAACAAAGACCTACTTACTCGGTGTAAGATGTGGTCCTAGTGGCTGTGTAGAGTTAAAACAGTATAGAAGGCAAAGCCATCCTCTTGATAAGAGGATAAAACTGGTTAGGTTGGACCTGGCTTCTCTGAATAAAGAAATAAAATCTAGGCTGACCAGGTTGTGGCACAGTGGATAGAGCACCAGCCTGAACACAGAAGACCCAGATTCGAAACCCAGAGGTTGCTAACTTGAGCATGGGCTCACCAGCTTGAGCATGGAGTTGCTGGCTTGAGTGTGGGAGAACAGACATGACCCCATGGTTGCTGGCTTGAGCCCAAAGTTCACTGGCTTGAAGCCCAAGGTCATTGGCTTGAGCAAGGGGTCATTGGCTCGGCTGTAGCCCCCCATCCCCAATCAAGGCACATATGAGAAAGCAATCAGTGAACAACTAAGGTGCTGCAACAAAGAATTGATGCTTCTCATCTCTCTTCCTTCCTGTCTGTCTCTCTGTCTCTCTCTGTCTCTCTCTCTGTCTCTCACTAAAAAAAAAAGAAAAGAAAAATATTCTATTACAGCTTACCTGTATTTTTTTTAAATGACCCTCAAATCTTTCCCCTTGAGTTTATAAATGATGATAACCCTTATTCTACTGAGTCGAGTCTAATGGGAGTCCCAAGGAGCTTTTACCTTCCCAGCCAAGGGTGGGAAATGATCTGAGCTAGGGGCAAGCAGACACTCCCTCTCTGTAGTTAGAATCTGGAAAATGAAAAATCATTCACTTTTGATAGAATAGAGAAAACTATTGATATTATATACTTAGCTCATAGCCATCAAACTTAGCCAATTATCTGATTCAGCCAGCACACTTTCAACTAGAGTTGCTTAAATTTGTTGACATGTGATGATGGTATCAGCAAAAATATATTTTTAACTTCTTTCCTGATGTTTGTACAAGCTATTTTATTTTCTTGTTTTATTACCCTGGAGGTTCAAGCAAATGTAATGTTTATTATTGGTAACATGGGCATTCCTGAATACCTTCTAATTTTAATTGAAATGATTTTCATATTTGTCGGATTTGTTGCTGTTTTTGTAAATAATCTTTATGTATCTATGCAATCACCTTTGATTTCCATTTTACCTACATTTTATTAAGAAATGGCTGCTGAAATTTATCAAATGTTATTTCAGCCACTATTGATATGGCCATTTTTTATTTTTTAATTAGCTCATAAAAAGGATTACATTGATAGTTTTCTTCATAATGATTGCATATAAAATAAATATACAAAATCAATACTCTTTCTCTACCCTAGTAATCAGAAAAAATAGAAGTGAGGAAAATATTTTATTTACAATATTGATAATAAACACTTTAAAATATTTATGAATAATTTTTCCTTAAAAATGCAGAGGGCAGCACAAAGAAAAGTACAAAACCATACCAGAAAATAAAGAATAACATCTGAAGAGAAAAGTATTCTATATGTTTGAAATGGTAATACTTAACATGAACATGCCAATTATCCCAAAATTACTATATTAATTTAATACAATTTCAATTAGAATCCATCAGCTATTTTAATTGAATAAAATGAACATAAATTCTATTTGGAAGAATAAATGCCTGAAAACAGTCAGTAAATGAATGAAAAAAGATCAAGGAGAGAGAATTGGACTATAGAGCTGTCAGACATTACAAAGCTATTATAATCAAATCAATATGGAATTATTATAAGAAAGATAAATAGATCAGTGAGCAGAATGGAAAATGGAGAAACAGATTTTGGTATAGATGAAAACTTAATAAATGACAGAAGAAACACTGCAATTCAGTGGCAAAGGATGGATTATTTAATAAATAGTCCTAACTCCCTAGTGAGCCAAACAAGAAGCACAGCAGTGAGAATGGGGACTTCAGTGACAATTTGTCTGGGTTTAAATTCCAGTTTCACCACTTTACCTGCTGTGACCCTTGGACTAGTAACTCAGTTTCTCTGGGATTCATTTTTCCTCATCAGGAAAATGAATATAAGTAAGAAAATGTATGTCCTAGAGTTGTGAGAAACGGGTTAAAATAGTTAATATATGGTAAGGGCCTATGTTAATAGTGCCATACTTAGTAAGCCCTCAATAAGTATTAGCTATTATTATTATTATTAGCAGGAAAATTAGTGAAGTCCCCCAGTTTATACTAAACACAAAAATAAATTTTCAGGTGGATTAAGATTTACAACAACATGAATGGACCTTGAGAACATTATACTGAGTGAAATAAGTAAATCAAAAAAAGCTAAGAACTGTATGATTTCACACACAGATGGGATATAAAACTGAGACTCACGGACATAGATAAAAGAGCAGTGGTTACCATGGGGGGAAATGAGAATGTGGGGGATGTAAAAAGGGACAAATATGAGGTGACAGATAACGATTTGACTTTGGGTGATGGGTATACAACATAACCAACAGTTCAAATGCTATAAAAATGTTCACCTGAAACCTACGTACTCTTATTGATCAATGTCACCCTGTTAAATTTAATTTTCTAAATAAATTTTTTGAAAGGTTTAAATGTAAAAAGTAAAGCTATTTTTAAAAATTACTTTGACAATCTAAAAAACTAATCACACTCTTTAGGGATGGGGATGGAGAAACCATTCTCTACAAAGACCAGAGACCCAGAAGCTATAACATTAAAAAACAGATGTATAACTACATAAAAAAGTAACACGCTTGATAGCAAAATATATTCTAAACAAAATAAATAAATCATAGATTTTCAAAAGACCACAAAAAGACAAATACCTCTATTGAAGAAATGAGCAAAAACCATGACTAGTCTCATCACTTATAAACAAATGCAGTGACGCACAGATTCCTGGATAGCCTGGGAAATGCAATTAAAATAACAATGAGATAGCACTTGACACTCCTCAGGCTGGCACAATTAAAAAAAAAAATACAAGCAACAGCTTGTTACTATCAGGAATGTGTGTAAAGGGCGGTCTCATATACTACTTGAAGTAACACTTGTGATGTGTTACCATGTTTTGGAAAGCAATACGATGTCATCTATTCATATTTAAAATATACAACCTCTTCTGTTCATCAACCCTACTCTTGAACTACACCACAGAGGTAAAAGCACCAGTGGGAATGTATAGGATGGTTATTGCAACATTGTATACAGTAGAAGAAAAAGCTGGAAATAAAATTATAACCAATAGGGGAATGCTACATATGTCATACCTCCTCACGATGGAATATTAAGCACCCCTTTAAAATAGTCAGACTATTTTAAATAGTCAGTTAACTATCTGACTATTTAAAAATAGTCAGTTAGACTATCCCTCCTTTTAACATTTTAAAATAGTTAAGTTAGACTATTCCTGCTTTTGACATGGAGGGATTTGTGCAAGAAAAACAACATGGATGAGGAGAAGCAGAGGGACAGTTCCTCTGAGAATCACGCCCTCCAGGGAAGAGCAAGAAGAGATTACAGAGGGGCACACAGGCACATTCTGAGGCCCTTGTAACTTTTTGTTTCTGAATATAGAGGCAAGTACGCCACAAATGTTTGCTTTACTATTCCTTAAACCATATATTTTTTAACTCCTCCTGTATGTATTCTGTAGTTTACAGTAAAATTTTCTATAGAATGGAAATCAAGATGCTAAATAAGCATGTAATGTCCTATTATCTAAAACACTGACCTGAAAAACAGGTATATATGTCTATAAATTATATGAGGATAGAGAAAAATATGGCAGGACATATAATAGGCTATTAATATAAACTCTCTAGGGGTGACGTTAGGGGACCAATATAGGTAAAAAGGAGCAGGGGTAAAAATCAAGCAAAAATTAAAGAAAAGAGAACACTTCGAAAAATATTAATTAAATCATTACAGTTACACATTTATGGAAAATTGTGTGTTTAGGCATAAGATGAATTAAGAAATAAAATTTGGAAGAAAAAGTGAGAGTAACAGAAACAGGTAAAAGGAAGGAAGATAATAGATGAAGTTGGTATCTGTCTAGTCTCTAGTGTCCCAGAATATTCTCTGTTGCACTGGGCCCTGCGCTTGCAACCCAAGAGCCTTAAATGATGCACGTAGGAATGTGTCACAGGCTTATTCCCAGAGACCTTACCTCCAGCACATGCTTTCTTTGATTCCCATCAGTAGTGCAGCCTATCACTCCCGTCCATCCCAGCTCTCCCAGACTCTCCACCTTCCCTCTAAATTCCACAAGAGAGAAGCCAGTTCATTGGTATCAGCAGAGATAAATAGCATCTATAGCAATGCTGATACATCAAGATCTAAAACTATCATTAAGGAGAAAGCAACACAAATGAGTTTTTTAAATCAACAGGGCTCCACTGCAGCCTGTGAACGTGCAACAGCAAAAGCATGTTTAGCTGCCAATTTGAGAGTCCAACGCCTATCCCCAGAATCCCCTTGCAAGCTCTTGAGTCGCCTCCCGCCAGTCATCTCTCTTCTGTCACCTCTACTGATGCTATAGATCAAACCCGTTGCAAGAAAAGACCCTTCTGGTTAAGATCTGGCAGGCCATCAGAGAAATGCAAATTAAAACCACAATGAGATACCACCTAACACCTTTCACAATCGCTATCACCAACAAATCAACAAACAAGTGTTGGTGTGGATGTGGAGAAAAGGGAGAATACTTGGGCTCTGTTGGAGGGAATACATACTGGAGCAGCCACTAGGGAAAACAGTATGGAAGGTCCTCAAAAAATTAAAAGTGGAACTATCTTAGAACTCAGCAGTTCCACTTCTGGGAATATATCTGAAGAAATCCAAAACACTAATTCAAAAGAATATTTGCACCCACATGTTGATTGCAGTGTTATTTACAATAGCCATGATATGGAAGTAAACCCAGTGTCCATCAGTAGATGAGTGAATAAAGATACGGTTCATATATAAAATGGAATATTACTTGCCCATAGAAAACAATGAAACCTTACCACTTTTGACAACATGGATGGATCTAGAGGGTATTGTGCTGAGTGAAATAGGTCAGTCAGAGAAAGACAAATACCCCATGATTTCACTTAGATGTGGAATGTGAAGAACAAAATAAACAGAGTTGTAATATACTCACACAAATAAACAGACAAACAGACTGATGGTTGCCAGAGGGGAAGGGTGTCAGGGGACTAGGTGAACAAGGTGAAAAGGTTAAGAAGTACACATTGGTAGTTACGGAATAGACACAGGGATGGGAAGCACAGAATAGGAATATAGGCAATAATACTGTAATAATTATGCATGGTCCCAGGCAGCCACTCCACTCTGTAAAGTATATGATTGTCTAACTATGCTGTATGCCTGAAAATAATATAAAATAATAATGAATGTAAACTGTAATTGAAAATAAAAAAACAAAACAGATCTGGCAGGTCATACCCATGTATCCTCCCCATGAGATGGTGAAGCTATGGAGCCCTACCCACCAGCTTATCTTTCTCTGCCCGTGTGTCTTCTCCAGTGATGTGTTGCCAGAGAGCAGAATGATGTCATAGGAAGTTTTGAAGAAAGATAAAATGGGTTCCACACTGTATTAACTGTGGGACCCTAGTCAATTCTCATGGTAACCTCCAGGAACCCTACCTTACTTGTCTATAAAAACAGGGATTTCACTATACACCCTACATAACCCAGAGGACTATTTGAGACTCATGTAAAATAGCCAATGGGAATGTACTTCTCCTGATTATAGAGTTCAGCTCGCCACATTCCCTCATTTGTATAACTCACCTGTGCCCACAAGGTGAAGAAGGTAAACGCGGTCTCAGGGAGGGGAGACACTAGCATGGGGAAGGAAGATCAGACACCTCTCGCGCCCTGCCTCATATCCTCTCTGCTCACCTTTCTACTCTGGGATTTCTCCTGCAAACAGCTGGGTTTAAGTTCAGTACGACAGCACTTTGCCCCAGCTGCATCATGGACCTCTCACATTGTGCCCTGTGGCTTCTCTGCCACTATCATGTGGGCAGCTCACAGGTACCTGCAGGGCATATGAGCAGACCTGGATATGTAAGAGAGTTAATGCCCCATGAGGCAACCATTAAGTTCTGGGTCCCAAAGCCCACCTGGGTCCCCATGGAGCACTAGTGTTATAGTTGATATGATCAGTGTTCAAAAACATTTATTCAGATAATCCTTAGCACCAAAACTAGACAGCATGCACGAGTGGTTTTTAACATGTAGAGGACTCCTTTTTAAAATCCAAAAGCTCATGACTTCCTTTCCAAAAAAAAAAGCACATAAACACAAAATTTTGTATAAAATATCAGGTGGCTCCTGATCCTATAAAGCTCATTCATGACCTCAGGTCACAACTATACCATTCGCATTGGCCAAATTTAGAGAGATTATAGTAAACAGATATCTGGCCAGACTGTCTCTGCCCTTCCCAGGGCAAACCACGTTCTCAGGTAATCATAGACATGCAGATCACCTTTAATCACTGCACTCAGTTTTAGAGAACCCTAATTGGAAGGACAATATAACATCTAGGTGTCTTTGGGGCTAGGATGGCCCTCGAAAATCTCATATGAAGCCAGACTTCCCCAGAACAACTTCAAGCCCAACGTTTAGCCCTGGAATAAATGTGCTGGTCCTCCTTTTTTTTTTTTTTTTTTTTTTTTTTAGCAGATTATTTTTTTTATTATTTCTTTTTATTTATTTATTTTAGAGAGGAGATACAGAGTGAGAGAGAGAAAGCGGGGTGGAGCTAGAAGCATCAACTCCCATATGTGCCTTGACTAGACCAGTGCAGGGTTTTGAACTGGCGACCTCAGTGTTCCCAGGTCGACGCTTTATCCACTGCACCACCACAGGTCAGGCCTGCTGGTCCTCTTTCTCCTACTCCTATTGCAAACCCACAACATCCTTCTGATATAGAAAGTTGAACCACATTCTCGTAGCCCCTACCAACCCAAGGACACTGACAGGTATTCAACAGGTATCATTTTAGAAAAGATTCAATTAGCCCCCACTCATTTTTATTCTAACCTATACACTAATTGTCAGGTCAGGGGAAACTAGCTCAGTTATAACCAGCTCCCTGCAGTAATAATCCTGGTATCAAGGTCTCTATATAATAGTTCTCCATAAGCATCCCTGGGCTGGCTTAGGGGAGGAACTGACTGTCTTAGTTTGGGTTTCTTCAGATGCAGACTTTGAGAGGCCGATGGAGGTGCAAGAAACTTATGTGTAAGATGATGATGATATGTGTGTGTTGGGGGTGATGTAAAGGTAAGACAGCAGCCAGTGCAGGGTGCGTTATTATGCCAGCTGTCACTCAGGGAAAATGTAACTTAAACTCACTGAGTAAAGTCTGGGACTCAGTGGAAAACACCACCAGTAATTGGTTGAGGGGTGCTGTGAATGGGAGCCAGTAATTTCTCCACACTTCCGGCCTTTAGCACAGGACACAAAGTGGGTCCAAGAGCAATAAAGAGCCCCCCAGCAGAGAAATGAACTGCTGATCGAAGTTGGGCCAGTGGGCACTCCCCTGGTAAAAACAAGGGACAGGCTCTGACAGCAACTACCACACCATGAAATACGCTCAGGTGTCAAGACTTTGCTTTGAAAATTAGGAATGATAAGTCTGATGGAAACTTTGAGCAGAAGAGGATGCATGGATTCAAACCACAAAATAAAAACTCATTTAAAAATAGCATAAATTATAGCTAAGCTCAAGCCCACATCAGTAGCATACCACCATAGTTAGCATTTAGTTAGCTCCTACGGAAGGCAAAATCAGATCCTTGGCAACTAGGCACTTCACATACATATTCTTGTTTAACCATTCGTGCTGTCCTATAAAAAAAGCATTGATATCCATTCCCATTTTTTCATAGATTTGCAAAATGATGGTCCTCAAAGTTCTAGTTGCCTTATCCAATATAATAGTCAGTCAGAAATGGATGCAGCATTCAAATGTCTAAACCTACCCTCTTTCTGCTACCTCACTTGACCCTTTGGGCTTCTAAGTGGCTTCTTCCCCTCCTTTTTCTCGTAGGCAGTACTGACAGCCCCTTGTCCATGCTAGTAACTGAAGTAAACACTAGCATGCTAAGCTTCACAAAGACCATGGGATGGGGGTGCTATCATGACCCCCTCCCCATACATTTGAAATAACTAAATCTTAGACAACTTTAGTAACTTCTTAAAATCACAAATGAGTAAAATGACAAATCTGGGACCAGAAATCAGGTCTTTCTAACAACAAAACTCCAGCTTTTGATCATGACACTATTTTGCTGCATAACCCTAAATGTAATACAGGTATGAGCAGATGAGTACCTGCTATGGATGCTGCCGCAATCAGTCTGTCATATAATCCAGAGTGAAACTAAGCCCCAAGTTCAACAGCTCTTTTCCCTCCTCCTGCCCACCCTTCCCCAGCATCCTGCCCAGTAGCCATTAGAGAAGCAAAATGGCAGACACCTTCACCTTGGGCAGCAGCAGGGTAGCTCAGCAGTGAGTCTCTCTCTACTTCAGGGGAAAAGGAGGAGAATTTTTTTTTCAATTAAAAGGCAAATTCAAGGAACTGGCTCTCATTTCCTTGCATTACTGCTCTAATTTGCTCATTATACTCAATTATTAAATGTGCTTTATTATGACTAGATGTTCTTTACTTATAACAAAGGAACAATCAGGTCTGCCCTCGTCGCATTCATGTGTATACATACACATATGGGGAAGGGGAAGGAAAACTAATTTTTAAAATGAAAACTATTGTTAATGTACAAACAACCATTATCATTAAAAGTACTCATAATTGCCTACAAGAAAAAAAATACTGCATGAATACAGATTGGAGAGTGCCTGAGTGTGCTGAATATCAAAGAAAAGAAAAGAGAAGAATCGAGGGGTCCTAGTGAAATGCAGAAATGTTAGCCTTAAGAAAGAAAAATGCAATCCCAGAAATGTTGAATAGGAGCGAGGTATCGAGATCATCTCAGAAACCAACACCAGAATCTGGTTTAGGACTTTACATACTAAAGAAAAAGAAAACATAAAAGGGGCTCTGAAGGATGCCATGACATGATTCAAACAAAACAGGGTCCAGAAATTGAGATTGAAGAAGTAACAATGGCTGCACTTGGCTAGCTGCTCTGCCCCACCTTTGCTCCTGACCCCCTTAGGGAGAGAGCAGTGTTTGTGGGCTGAGCAACCACTCAAATGCACGTTTCACTCTCACCTCACTTTCCTAATATGATGATGACACTCTCTAAAATCTCATGTGATGAAGTGTACATTTGTACAGAACTCAAAGTGGCTGGCATGGATCTCCTGACAGGTGTAACTGACATTTTCTTCCAGCGGTCGGCATTCACCTGTAGTCATTATCATAGGTGAACATTTCTTTTTAGTTGTCTCAGTTTTGATAGAAAAATACCATCGTAAATGTAAAAGCCTCCTCAACAGGTTTCCTGTTATTCCAAAGTGAGAAGGTCAGCTCCGTGGTGTCCCATTAGCCATCTTCTAGTGTGGAAATAACTAAAGACTGTCTAGAAGTCATTTGGTTTACAACAGAATTTCCACAAGTGGGGCAAATAGGCTACAGAAACTATCTTGAAAACTTTTTAAACCCATGGTAGCCCAAATCTACCCTTACATGGAAAAAAAAAGCTGGATTTTTTTTCCCAAATCTGTGTCAACTTGGCATAGATGTATTAAGTTTGCATCTACTTAGACCCTCCTGTGTGTCAGGAACTCTGCTCAGTGCTGTAGATGCAAATGCTGTATTGAGAAAATGGGGAGACATATTGAAGAAAGGAACAAATCATCATAATTCAATACTCTGAGTGCAGCAGTAGCTATATGCTCAGGGTTTTATACCAACAGAAAGGAGACTAACTTACCCAGTGTGATAAGGGATACAAAGAGTGGAAGAAACATTAGGGGAGGCTTGCTGGAGAAAGGACGCCTGAGCTGTTTCTTAAGACATGAGCAAATATAGAAAGGCCAATATTGGCAGAGGGAAACACACTATCAGTCCATAGATTTGAGACATAATATATTAAATACCAACAACTTGATGCTGCTGATGGATATAAATAAATAAATAAATGAAGTAAGTTAAGTGAGTGAGTAAGTAAGTAAGGATTGGTGGGACAAGAGGCTGGAAAATTGGTAGTCATATTGTAGAGGATTTTACGAAGAAAATTGGACATTATCCCATAGCCAATGGGAAGGTAACAAGAGTTGGAATCAGGTCTGCTTTGCATTTCACATAATGAATGTGGGAGGATGAACTCTGCTGATGGGGGGGATGGACTTGAAGAGAAGAGGACTGGCAGAGAAGGTATCAGGAGGCTGACGCAGTGGGGTAGCAAACTGCGTGGATGTGAACACAGGCAGGGGTCGTAGGGATAGAGAGGAGAGGATAGCATTGGGAACTACTGGGGAAGAAATAGAAAGTAAAGCACGGTTATCTACAAGAGATGTGTAAGGGGCAGGGTGGCGTTTCTGGATTAGCTAGCTAGATGACAGGGGACTCACATTCAGAAACGGCAAATATTGGAGGAACAGCAAGTTCCGTGAGAAGATATACCATTGGCCTAATTAAAGATTGATTAGATCTGAAAACATAGAGGATTCAGATTTCAGCGAGTTGGGTAGTGAATGATGATTTGGATAAAAGAAAAAGAAAGAAAGAAGAAAGCAAAGAGAAGCAAGGTGGGAGATAATGGGCTATGCAGTCAAGGGAGGGGTACTTGGTAGGTAGGGTCAGAGGGAAAGGCAACTCTAGGCTGATAGGATGGGGCCAAGCAGAGAGGAAGAGGCTGGAGATCACTGGGTTGGGGGTGGGGAGACAAAAGAAAAGAATCAGAGAGGGAACCTCTAATCCTGATAAAAAGAACAAGAGAATGAATCAGAAAGAGAGTTTGTAAGCAAACGAGGGCTGGAAAAATGGAAGGAGATACCAAAACAGCATCATTTTTCTCCATAATTTATAAGTCAGGAGTTCCAATGATACTGAGGGAGACAGTTTGGAACCATCATTAAAGGATGGGGGATGGAGAGGTCTCCACAAGGTAGAACTGGTGAATGAAAATGATGAGAGTGCCGCTGAGGTTGAAGGTAGCCCTTACTATCCCACAGGGTTATAATGAAGACGTAAAGTGAGTGGATGCACAGAAAAGCCTGCTTTAGGAAGACTATAACTACAGAATACAGAACCATTTCCACGCTCATGAGCTCTTTCTATTCTCATGGTATCTCCATGCCTTTTGCTACAGCTACTCTGGCCACTTTTCAAGCCCTGGCAATGACAAATATTTGCTATCACTCCTAACTAGGAGCTGGGGAAAACAAATAGTATACTAGGATGAGCTGAGGTTGATCATTTATAATGGGATGTTTTTAGACCACCCCCAAAGGAAAGAGGGAGAGCTCTTCATTTTAACCTCCTCAGCTAGTATAAGGAGAGGCCATTTCCACATATATAAAACCTTCTCCCAAAAGATTCACCTTCTTGAAAAGAAGCATAAAATAGAGTCCCCTTGTGTCCATAGTTTTCCTGAGGATAGAAAGACAGTAACCATTTTGAGAATCAGAGGTGGATTAAGGTTGGTTGAGGCCTGTAGCACAGAAGAAAATATTGGGCCCCTTAAAAAAAAAGAGACAGGGAAAAGTGTAAAGCTGGGGTTTTGTGGGGCCCTTCAGAAGTCGGGGCCCAGGGCACGCACCCAGTGCAGCCGCCGTTCAATTCATCTCTGCCTCTGGTCTTTACCACCTAATGGAGCTCCTCTCATTCTCATGGGAAGATCCAAATACCATGTCAGACTCGACCAGGCCTACATGAGGCACTGGCACAAGCATAAAAAGACATGGCACTCTGCGTCAGTTGGCACCTGTGCAGATTGATACCAGAAAGTATCAGAGCTCTATGATGAGCCAGTTTATAAAAATCAAACAGAGCATCCATGCCCCTGGGTAAACCCTGATTTCTCTCTCAAGTCAAGGTTATGAGAAAATGTGTGGTTCAGGAACATTTTTCTGCTTCTCCCCTTCCATCAGGCAGGCTTAGTTTTAGAGCTTATCATGGAGGTGTGCAAATGCCCAGCCTGAGATACCTGATTTTATGATTATAGCAATTGGACACTGAGAAGAAAATTGACATGAAATAGGGATAGAAAATAAATCTCACTCTGGTCTTTTGAATCTGGGACACATAAGGAAACAGCCATCTGGATCTGCTCCTAGGCACGGGCCAAAGGGCAGTCCAGCTCTGACATTTGGCTCATCTCCGTGGGCTCCTGTCCTGAGCTTCCTTGCCCACAGGGCTCAGGACATCTATGACTATGAGAAGGGGCCAGCTCAGAGTTGTGTATGGCGGTGAGAAATGGGGCAAAAACGGGGGGGGGGGGAAGAAAGATAGATGGCGATTGTAAAAATTAAAGGCATTTCATGAAAATGAGGCTAAAGCATCAAATTTAGAAAATAAGTGGAAGTAAGGAGACCCAAAAAGGCTCCAGAATGAGAGACCCTCCCCATTCCCTGTGAAAAAAGGACCATTTGGATGTGCCTAGTAAAACTACATTTGAAAGTAGCTAATTAGAAGACAAAAGGTGTCACTAGGGAGAGCTGGGGTGGGAAGGGTGTGCCACCTTGTCCCCCAAAACGATTTAACAGGAACTGAGAGTTAGTTAATGTGGTTTTGGGTTTTAAAACCAAATAAAGTAAAACTTGAAAACGTGAGAAGAATCTATTGTCACAAGTGGGTATATTATATTCCACCGGTTAAACTTGGGCAGAGTTTACTAATCATGCTAATGTTTGCTCTGGCACTAGAATGACCTCCAGCTGGATTCTAAACCCAGTGCTCCATGGACAGCTGGGACTGCTTCCTACACGCACTTGATCACTTGCATGGGGCTTGCCTAGGATAAGACAGCTCAGCCAGCAGCAGGATCACCTCCCACTGGTGTTTCCCCTGGAGTGTCAAACTCAGAAGATAGCACTTTCCATGCCAACCCCTCCCTGTCCTCTATCACCTGAAAACAAACCTGCCCAAGTGCCTTGACAGCCAAAAATGCAACTCTGCCAAGGAAGAATGGAGATTAAAAGGCTCTAAGAGAATTTTCTTCTCCTAACGGGCTAATTCCCACCCGTGAGTTACAGATAAAAAGGAAACTCGACACTTCTATCCATGGTGCTGAAACTCTCAGGCGAGCATACTGGGCCTGTAAAAAAGACAAGACCCACAGCCCCAGTGGCTGGAACACATGGTAGTTTATTAGGCCACATGCAAAACATCACAGCTTTCTTATCTCCTTCATCTTCCTGATTCCACTAGCCATGGTTTTGCTATGAATATGTTGAATTTTGGCTATGCTGTAAATTCCTATGTGAGTTTTAGGAAACATCAGTAACCATTATTGACCTACTTGTCCAGCATAGAACTATGCTAGATGCTGAGAATTCAGTGCAGGGCACAGGGAAGCCCCTGCCTGTGTGATTCTGTCACCCCGTCTGGAGCGTGTTGTCCTCTATCAAAGTCATCCAAGGAAAGGCAGTGTGTCTAGAAGGTAATGT
The DNA here is from genome assembly GCA_037038555.1 of Rhynchonycteris naso. Classification (NCBI taxonomy): domain Eukaryota; kingdom Metazoa; phylum Chordata; class Mammalia; order Chiroptera; family Emballonuridae; genus Rhynchonycteris; species Rhynchonycteris naso. The sequence continues at coordinate 22,657,348 of CM072999.1, forward strand.
GTTGGCCGGGGATGGGATGGCCCAGCATGGGAGGCTGGCAATGCCACTATAGGAACACTACACAGTGACTGTGAAAGAGCTCATGTTTGTTTGTTCGTTTTTACAGCAGAAGAGAGTCAACTCCAAGGGTTAGAAAACGTTGTAACCCAGAGCCCAGAGCTACAGGAGCACATAACTGAGGGAAGGATAGAGAACTGGAGAAGCAGCCTCTGTTGATTAGAGCTACAAAGATAAAACAAGCAGCAGGATCAAAGGACTTCTGTGGGAATGGAGAAGAGGATGCTGCGAAGCTAGGGTTCAAGTTGCTGCAAGAAAATAATTGCAACCTGATATTGAAAGGGAAGAAAGAAAAGAGACCTGGGTTCTCTAATTAATGATCAATAAAATTAAAGAACGTGTTCCTACCTATGTTTTCTTTCCTTAGCTTGCCACAGTCACCACCACTTATACCCAGCCCAAGGCATTTGAATTTGCAACTCTTGTTTTATGTCATTTTCTAGAAACCCATGCGATCCCTCACTTCCCACACTGGCAAGCAGTTCTCCTTTCAGCCTAAGAGAAGTGACACCTGCTGCAACTTGTAGTGATTTCCACTTGCTGGGTGAGAGGAGGCTTTGGTGCTAGACAGACGTGTACGCTCAAGGACTCCTCACTTTTGTCCTGGTAGCTTTTGTCAGGCTTTATGATGAGGTCACACCCTCCTGATGCCCATCTGTCACATTATTTTAGCTCTACTGACAGTAACAGGAACAGCACCAAATTACGAGTCAAGGGCCATTATTATTAATACCACTTCTGTGATGTGTAGACCTCAGTTTCTTCCTGTGTAAAAGACATCCCTCCCTGTAAAGGGATATGATTGACAACTCCTTAGCATTGTGCCTGCTCTCCAGGATGAGGAAGTGGCTTACTCATCTTGGGTGCAAAATTTAAAGGGGGCATTCCCCTGGCCGGTTGGCTTCGCAGTAGAGCATCGGCCCTGTGGGTGAAAGTCCTGGGTTCAATTCCCAGTCAGGACACACAGGAGAAATGCCCATCTGCTTTTCCACCCTTCCCCCTCTCCTTCCTCTCTATCTCTCTCTTCCCCTCCTGCAGCTAAGATTCTAAAAGTTGGCCTGGGCACTGAGGATGGCTCCATGGCCTCCACCTCAGGCACTAGAATGGCTCCAGCCACAAGGGAACAATGCCCCAGATAAGCAGAGAATCACCCCCTGGTGGTCATGCTGGGTGAATTCCGGTCGTGTGCATGCAGAAGTCTATCTAACTGCCTCCCCACTTCTAACTTCGGAAAAATACAAAAATTAAAAAGAGAATTAAAGAGGGCACCTAAAATACTTTAGTAGTCAAGATAAGAAATATCTTAATGCAATATCTTTTTCATTTTAGGTGAGAGTGGGGGAGATAGTAAGGCAGACTCCCACATGTTCCCCGACTGGGATCTCCCTGGCAACCTCATCTGGGGCCGATGCTCACTCACTGAGCTCTTTTTAGTGGCCTGAGGATGATGGATTTTAATGGAGCTATTGTCAGCACCCAGGACCAAACTTGAACCAATTGAGTCACTGGCTGTGAGAGAAGAAGAAGGAGAAAAGGTGAAGAGGAAGGGTGGAGAAGTAGATGGTCACTTCTCCTGTCTGCCCTGACTGGGAATCGAACCTGGCCAACACTCTATCCACTGAGCCACCAGACAGTGCTTTAATGCAATATCTTAAAAAATAAAAATGAATACAAAAATACCAAGAGGAATAAAATATTAACATTTCGAATAAAGACAGGATCGAACAATGTACTTGTAGGACCCTCCCTTACTTGCCTCCCTCTAAAATATACCGTATTTCCCCATGTATAACATAAGATGCACCTTTTTTCAAAAAATTTGGGGTCTAAAAACTGGGTGTGTCTTATACAGTGGTTATAGATTATTTTACTTGCATTTCCTGCTTTTTAGCACTTGTTTTTGTGTTCATCGTTGAAGACAGTGATTTGTCATCAGAAAGAGATGAGGACAAGTTAATGGATGGGACTTTTGACAGTGATAAGGAGTTGTATGAAATTTATGATGAATAAAAAGTTCAATAACTTTACGTAATACGTTTTTTTTTTTCCAAATTTTGGGCCCCAATATTAAGGTGCGTCTTATACACAGGGAAATATGGTAGGTCCTATGAGTGAGGTCTTTTCTGCCTGTAGGATTCCACGATCCTCACAGAATCAATTTAAACTAATTCCGTGGTCACTTATCTTACTACCTGTATCCTGGAGTCTGTCACAACTTTAATCTAGAAATGAAGTTCATTTCTCGTACTAGAAAGGATGCCTGGGGTCAAACATACTTGGCTCTCTGACTTAACTGACTCTACCCTTATCTGTAAAATGCAGGTAATGTTCTCCTGTCCTCACGGAGTTGTGGGGAAGACCCAATGAAACGGCAATCCAGACTACATCCCACGTCGTGGATAGTGACCTGGAAAAGTTGAGTGATTGTGCACAGAGTCTGGAGACAAAGCAATTTCCTAGAAAAAAAGAATTGACACCAAATATGTTATTTCACTAAAGGGAGATTGTCACATCACCTCTATCCAGGAAGGCAAGAAAACCAAGCACTCCATTTTGTTGCTGGGCCAGCAGCGAGGCAGAGTAAAATAACAGACAGAGAGTAATAATATGAAAAGCTTTCTCAGTTCAATTTGGGTTGCCTTCCTGCCACTAACTCCATCAAACTCACAGAAGAATTAAATATATATTTATAATCTATAACCGGGAATATTTTGAAAAGCAAAGGAGGAATAAAAGAAAGTGAATCGAGTTTAATATTTATACAGAGCAGCTCAAATTAAATTAACACACTCGCGAGTATGCTACGCGACAGACAGCTGTCTGCTTTTCCTCTTATTATCCTTCGCCTACCAATTACTGCACCACAGAGCTGTGTTTTTCTTTTTCATCTTTAATTCTCCTTGATATCTTTTTATTTCACAGAGAAGGAGGAAAATTAGTAAATGACAATCTTTTTAAGGGAGAAAATAAATATCAGAAGCCATTTCTTCCAAATATGAAAGATGTGCTCCTAGTCAGTGACAAATAAATCCACTATCAACAAGGTCACTATCAAGCCTAGCATCTATATTAGTTCAGCACAGACAAAATTCTTTAAGGCCTGCTATTTTGCTTAATTCTATTTACCCCCCCCCCAGCTAGCCAAATAAAGGTATGAAGTCCATTTTTCAGATCACAGGAATTGGAACTTAGTTCGACAAGGCAGGGCTCTAGAAAACAATGCAGAAAAGGCGTAGAAAGATGTAAAAGGGCAGATTTTATTTTCTGAAATTATTCTCAGTTACTTTAAGAAGTTAGTCGCTAGAATCTTCTTGTCATTGAACTCTGGAACTCATGCTTTTAAACAAGCAGTTTCTGTCCGGCCCTAGAAGGTCCCTTGCATTCCACTTCTCAGGACCACCTAACCACCTCCATCCACACAGCCCTGCGCAGATGCACCTCTGTTTGGTCCTCCCAGAGATGAAATGGCTTTCTACAGCCAGGACTAAAAATAAGAAGCTCCTTTGGGGTATTTCTAGGTGATAGCAGCAAAAGCAGCCACCTGACTTGTGTATTCAGGAAAAAGAAAACAAAACAGGACACCCCTTCCTTCTCCAACCTCCATGCAATGCTGCTTTATCCTACCTCTATAAAACAGGAGTAATCACAATCCTTATCTACTTCTTAGGATTATTGTAAGTATTAAATAAGATACTAAGGACCAAAACGTGTTCACCCCAGCACCTGGCTTACAGGGAGCATTCAGTAAATATCAGATACTCTTTTACCTGATGAGGCAGAAATGTTCCATTTTAATTGCTAAGGAAATGAAGATCCCCAGAAATTAAGAACCCAAGGTCACAACCTGAGCGGGATAAAAGTAAGTAAACACTCAGCCCAGAACTTAGAATATAGGAAAGTTCAGAGTGAATAATAATATTATTCCTTGTATTGCTGATGTTCTGAGGTCACACTGGAATTCAGTTTCTGTGACTCCAGAACCCTGTATCAATAGAAACATTTGCATCACGGTGACATAAGAAGAGCCAGGCCTGGTGGCTACTGTGCTGTCTGTGCAGATCTGAAGTCTGAGGCCGAGGGGCATCTTCAAAGTCAAGAGAGGGACCACAGACCATGTTCAGACAGCCACTTGATGTCATTCTGCACGGCAGCTGTCCACAGTGGCCTGGCGTGCTTCCCGATCGTATCCGCCGGTTTTGCTGCTGTTGAGCTGTGACATTCCCTACGACACTCATCTGCAAACTCATCTACCGAATGCAGCTGCTTAGGGTTTGCAACTAAGCATAATTCTGTGGCAACCTGGGCTTCCCATGGCTTTCACTCTCTGACCAGGCTCCCCTTTGCTTTCTCTAAGCCCACAATTATGTGGCCTGTGTTCCAGGAACACAAAGAAGAAAGCCTGGGAGGCAGGAAGTCTCTTTACCAGGCCCCTTTCGGTCAGCAATTCAGGAACACATTGGATTCTGTCACTCAACCAGAACTGGAAGGGAAGTCTGAGGTCCTATTACCCAGCCCCTTTACTTAAAAATAAATAAAGAACCCAGGACTTAGAGAAATTAAGAAATAAAGGTCACTCTGCTAATGAGTACAACCAGGAAAGCTTATGATGTCAGCACTATCTTGATTTCCATTGGTTGCCAGCTAATCTCTCCTCCAGTATTAATTGATAATTACAGAGTAAGCTGATAAAGGGATTAAGGTTAGACCCCTCTCAGGAGTATTTTAATTTAGAGGGATTTGAATTCCCAACCGGATGAAGTGATTATGGTGTAAGGTCAGGCAGAGGGGCAAGGTACTGGGTCGCCTGCCATGTCTTTCTAGCCCTCATCGCTCTCCACAGAAGGCAGGACACAGGTAGGGCTGGGTCTGTAGGAGGAAGGTCCCTACCCTTCCCTAGGGGATGTGAAAGGTGTCCCTCATCATGCTGTCATTTCCTTGATGACATAAACAAAAGAGACAGTCAAGCTCAGTGAGTAACTTTAACACCTAACTGACAGATGTGCTCAGCACCTAGGCATGTGGGCCAATGCTGAGATTCATGGTTCCCTTTATCCTACATCCTCTGATTCAGCCCAGCCGTCCCCTGACCCATACCCACAGTGTACAAATGAGGGTTCAGCTTGGAGACCAGGAGAAAAGCCTGTTTAGGTCTCTCCCCCTCAGATTTTGAAAGCTAGATACATTGCCCCCAGACTATTCACACAATTCGAACCTGTGCAAAGGGCTCTCTCCATTTTCTAAGCATCCTGAGAACTCAAATTTGTATAAAAAGAGAGAAACAGGTTGATTTTCCCATTAATATCCAGAGGTTCTCAGAAATAGGAGGAAGCTAGCAAACCATAGAGAGGATTGTCAGAGGAGATCAGATAAAATGCAGATAGAACACTTGCAGTTAAGAGGATTATGCCAAAGAGATGAGCTACCAGGAGAATGGGGGGGGGGGGAGGAGGGCTCAGGTATTGGAAACATCATTCCCTCTTTTTTTTTAGTTAAATTTATTGGGGTGACATTGGTCTACAAAACCATACAGGTTTCAACTGTCCCTCTTCAGATAAGCACACCCAGACCCCCAGATCTTCACTCTGTTCATTTTCATGGTTCTCCTCTCCCCTACCCCTGCAAATTTATATGATCTGATTCATTTTGATGACTTTTTAAACCACTTTCCCTAGGTCCAGATGAGATCCAAGTAATGGATCTTACTGAGAAAAATAGAATCAGTAAAATCTCCCAAGCATAGACATCTTGGAATCGAATAAAAGAACATGACAAGGAACCAAGAAGCAGCTAAGAAAACACATCTGTGACCTGACCTGTTCTCAACATGGGCCTCGGTAGCAGCACAAGACAACATCAACAACAATAGGCAGGGGACTGGAAGCAGATTTATTCTGCAATGCCAGAGATTTATGTGAGATATGAGATAGAGCATTTGAACACAAAGTTTATTGGACAAAAGAATTTGTTGCTGAGAGGTTGCAGATATATATTTTCTAAACATCTTTGAATATAGGTTAGATTCTTATCTAGCTCATGAGATTTCAGAGTGATGTTTTTTAACTCAAAGGTAAAAGAGAAATCCTCAAGGGCTAGTCTGGAGACCTGCATAAAAATCACCTGAGGAGGTTGTTGCGAATAAATATTCCTCAGATTCTGATTCAGTGGATCTTGAGTGGACCCACTCAACCCAGGGACCAGTTTTTTAATAAGCTCTCCAGGCATTCTGTCACACAGCTAGGCTTGAGAATTACTGGGTTAGAAAGGTGATCCCAAGGAGACTGTCTGGGAACTTGGACCCATTCGGTGATTCTGTTCATGTACAAACACACCTTATAATGTAACTCGCAAACACACACATCTAATGCAATATAGAGATTCCCCACCACCACCAATCTGGTATATCCTACAAAAGCAAAGCCCACACATGGACAGAAACACTGAAACTGAAAGGTCATTGGCTTGGTTGTGGCTTTCTCTACTGATTGTGGGTGGTGCAGGAAGCTGACCCACATTAGACTCTTGATTAAAGTCTGATCTAGAGCACTCTCTCTTGGGGTAGAGGGACATGCCCACCTTTCTCTTCTTCTTTATATTCCCCCAAGGGGTATGTCTCTGGTCCCCATGAGACTTGCAACCACAGGAGCAGTGGGCAACAGCAGCTTGTCCAGGGCTGACCCCCTGAACCTGTCCTCAAGGCCCCCTTCTCTCTGACTTCACAGTGAGCTGACAGCACCCTGGCCTTAGCTCACTTCTTCCCTATAAATGTTTCCAGAGATCTGAAGCAGAGTGCTGTCTAGGCTCTTCTGTTGCTTCTTCTATCCTAAGCACTTCCTTGTTTCACTGCCCCAAGCTTTAATAAATGTACTCTCAAAATTAAAATAAAAAAATTACACATATAAATTAAGTCTGATCTACTGAGCATCTTCTCTTACATTTCATACTGACCATTCCTGGGCACTGTGGTCTTACCACAGTTAAAGTTCAGATTTGAATTCAAGGGTAGAAAAATTTTGCTTAGATTTAGGCCTAAATTTTATGCTCCAACCAATTTATTAGAAAATTGTTGGAAGTTGTGAGCAGTAGTACAATGAATAACAAAGTAGTATATCATTTCTCTTTTTGACATTATTCCTTGAGTTTATAACAACCTTCAGGACCTCGCAGATAGGAGGGATAGCTCAATCAAGGCAAATTCAGGCATTTCTCCAGGTACTACATAGCCTGCAAAATTCCAACTGATCCCTCAGAGAAGTCCAGAAATAATCAGGGAAGAGAAGGTGCCAAATCTCCAAAAAGTTTGGATCAGAGTTGTGTCCACTATTTTGGGATGTAATTAGTCCTTCTCATTGACTATAGAAATATGAGTTATCAGCCACTCACAGAAAATAATAAAATGACATTGTCAGTTTTTATGTATTTAAAAATTAATTTGGTTCTAAATAACATAAGCCAAGATAAAAGAAAAAGTATAGATTTACATTCCTTTCAAGAATTAAAATTTTGGGAGTTCAGGTGTGGCTGGATCAAGGACCTTAAGGAATATTATTAGGGCTTCACTCTCTTTTTCTTCCTCTGTATAGCAGACAAGCTCTTTTCTCTCTAATTAGTGTGAATGGTTCTGACTAGCAGTGTCAGCCTTGCACTCCACATGTTTAAGAACCCGAGTGGACACAGAGCACCTTCCCTGATGACTCTAGCTAAGCAGACATAAAAATTCAAAGGTAAAAACAGAAGAATAAGTTATTCTGATTGATCAGCCCTAGATTATGAGCCCGACCTTACAAGTGGAGGAAAGGTGGAGTGGAAATCATTCTTACCTCCATTAGAAAAATGTGGGTATTAATTACTCTTACAGAGAACAAATTCTGTTGCCCAAATAAAGGGAAAAGATGGCACTTAGGCAACACAAAGATGTCTACTACTGTAATAAAGTCAGGAGGAGTTCTCATTAGAACCCACTGTTTCTGATAATAGATTCATGGAAAAGGCTAAGAGAAATCAATAAAGATGAGTTCTGTCGACAATTATTTATCTGGCATCATAGTAAAATATGAAGAATAGACACACCTGGATTTAAATCCTAACTCTGACATAACATGGCTATGTAACATTGATCAGGTTACTTAGCCTCTTTTATTTTCAGGTGTTTTTTTGTTAATTCATAAAATAAATTTAGAAATAATCTAATTTATGGGGTTGTTGATTAAATGAGATAGTATACATTCTAAAAGTACAGTACCTGTGAGAGAGCTTCTTACCCAGCTTCATCATTGGGGTATCTTGCAATGTGAACCACACAATGTAATTAAAGTTCTTACAAAAGTGTATGATTCATCTCCCCTAAAACAATCTTGGAGTGCTTTACCCTACCCAAAAGCTTACATTCACCTCCCCAAAATAATTAATACAAGAGCTTATAAAATGTTGCTCATTTCCCATCCCAGGAGTTCAGGTAGAGTGTTCTTTCTGTATAGCATTGATTTAATTAGTTCTCTGTTTATATGACTTTCAAGAAAAGAAAATCTTCTTTCATTACTGTCTTCTGATGACTAATATCTAAATGCTCCCATGAAGTTTAATAGTTGTGGTTTTTTAGGGAGTGGTGAACAGGAGGGCTGGAGTAAATGTCCTTTGTAGAGTATCATATGCCAAACTAACCTAAATATGAAGAGAGATGGGCCGGAGAGAGCAAGAACAATCATTTTCTAATTGGCCTGTGCCTTTTCTGTGGACAAGACTAAATACCAGAAGGGGAAGAAAGCAATGAGGGTGGAAAGAATGAGGAGGGGAGAGGGGAAAAGATGGAGGGTTCAGGAGAGCATGTCATGGGTCTCCCATCCATTATTCCACTTAGACTTTAATTACGTTGATTGATTTGCATTTGCCACTGATAGGAAAATGAGACTCTTGTTCCCTCCAGCCTCGTTTAGCCTCCAAACAGCAAAGTAAAACAATGTCATTCAGAAACTATAAATCTGGCTTGGGGAGAGAGCCCCATTGACAGCTTCCGTGCAGCGCTATTAAAAGAGGGAAACAGATTAACTTCTCAGCACCATCATTTTAATGTCTGTGTCTCCTCTGCCCCCTGTGATCCCTACAGCCCCTAATCTTCGCAGTGGTGTTGGGTAGTACACTGCCTCCTTCCTTCATGTCCACATCCAGTAATTATCCCCAATCTTTTCCTTTTCAAACTAATTTCAAAATACATGAGGAGAATTAAGTCTTAACATAATTTTGTGAGTAAACAGGAAATAAGTATTCTGTATTTTATAACTAAGGAGACCGAGGCTTCCAAGTAAGTTAAATGACTTGGCCCAGCTTTTAAGTGGTAAGATCCTGGTTTAAACTTCTGCCATGTTTTCTGTGTCTTCACACATGCATCTCCTTTGACATTTGTTTCCCTTCTCCTGGTTCTTGTTGTACTGTTGATATTTGGCTCTGTTGACCAATGAGTATCCCAATCACTGACCTAGGAAACTCCCAATCATTCTCTGAGGTCCTGAACAAATGTCACCTTCTCAGTGAAGATTTCTAACCAACCTAGAAAGTTAGTTGCTATCTCCTCCAGCACTTTTCCTGTGACTCAGTGATATTTCTCACTGTGTATAACACTTGTTTTTGGTTTTACCTCTACAAATACAAAGAGATGACTCCAAGAATAGTAACGGAGGTTTATGATTGTGTCTTCTCAGTACCAGACTCATCATGTATGCCCAATTAATGTGTATGAGTAAATAGATTTAAATTACATATCATGAGGAACCATTTCAATAAAAGGCTTCCTAAATAAACACAGAGAATGGAAGTAGCCATGAGATGAAATAAAATGAACTATTTTCTTCTGAAGACATCATGAGGAGTGGAGTAAGCTAGGAGATGTGAGGCACTCAATCATTACATTCATGGTGATCAGAGCCCAACTTATCCTGAATCTGATTGGTGGATAGAAGAAACCCCTTGGTTTGCTGGAATGTCTTTAGCATAGGCATCTATTTCCTAAATGGTTCCAAAATACCTAATCCTCCTCGGCCCTTAGCTACCATAAGTTTCAACTTCTTTGTAAGATTTTTACTTAAGATTTTATTCTTCATCTACTCTGATCTGTAGACAAGGTTTATGATAAATTATTGAACACTCCCTGACATGTAGCAGTATGATATATTTCAGAACCAACTTCTGTGTGGGCTAGAGGAAAGTTGACTGTCTGAATCCTCAGAGAAGATTGACAGTTACTGGTTATGGTGCTTTTCCCATGACTAGGCTCTTGGTGGAGCGGAAGACGTCACAGAGAGAAACCTCAGAGATCAAATGGGACAACCCATTACAGACCTGTCTTATCTCCCATAACCCCACCAAAATGGATTGTTTTTTCTTTCTGAGGTGTGTATTAGTATAAGAAAATTCCAGGATGACTTCCACATACCCCAGGATGTATCCACTTGTGAACCCTCAGGGCAAGGACTGTGACCTCTGGAGATTTTATCAGAGGCAGAGACAAAGACTTAAGTGCAAAAAGTGTGGCCACTGGTTAAAAATTTGCTTCTTGTAAAGCTTGCTCCCATAGGCAAAAAGGATAAATACCAAACAAGAGCTATCATGCTTATCCCCAGTTAGAACCTAAATCAAACCCACTTCTTCCATTTCTATTGGACCTCCTTCAGTCTTAACAGTCCACAGAGACCTTCTCATTGGTTCTCAAGCTACCTTTGCTTTGGAACTCTCACCTTTTTCTCTTTCATGTCATGCATGAAGCGAGATCAAATTAAGCACACTCTTTAACCAGCTCTTGCTCCTGGAACTCCAAACTGGGTTAAATCACCACCAGGAAGGGACTCAGGTAACCAAGAATGTCACTGCAGTTGTTCCAGGTGCTAAAACTGCATGTACACTACCATTTCCTTGGAAACTAGGACTCTTTTCTGAACCACCCCTGGCCATGTCCTTCACTATGGGCATCACATTTGGGTACCTGGTATCCTATAGTATAGGATGCTGCCAAGAACCACCAAACATAAGGTTCTGGATAGGTAAGGCTTAACTCCCTAAATAGGCTGTAAAGTCCTCATGAGCAGATATCATACTTTGGATATTTTTTCATATTCTCTAGATTAATCTTCTATACTCTCTGGGTTCTAATAACTTAATAAAAACAGTTTAGTCTATTAGCAACTCCAGCTTAGATACTCATTTAAGACATACATACCATACCAAAAGATCCATTTGTCTAGTCATAAAGTTTACGTACAGGAAGTTGTATCTCTGGTTTATGCAGTGAGAATAGATGAGGAGTGACATCGTGACAGATTCAGACAAGCTTTTTAGTAAGTCTAAACTGTCAGCATCTTGTGTTTCTCTCTGATGACTTTAAAACAGAATAAATACAAACTTGTGTTTGCAGAGTTGAAGGTTTGGTTTTTGGACAATTGGGGAGCCCATCCAATTGTCCCAAGTACTTTTCTATGATGTATTGATTGCTTTTACAGAATAATTTAATTGAAGTCTAAAACACTTTGTAGGGCTGTAAGTTTTGATAAAGAATTACTAATGGTTTTCACCTATCTCTAAGGAGAAAGATCAACCTGTCTGGCAGCTGACAGACAGTCTACCTTCTAAACTTGACTAATTCAATGGAGAAAAAGAGGTGAACAAAATGTGATTTGGAAATAACATGAGTGTTTTTTTGATAATGAGCATAAGGAGTCTGTTTCTGTGACAAATATGATTACAGAAAAAATAAGTATGCTCAAAAATCCATCTCTGTGCCTGTACTCTAACAACAGTGAGGCTGGTTCAGCAGATAGCTCTATTACCAAATTCTCGTTTCCATATGTACTAAGAAAAGGCAGAATTAGGACAGAATTTATTAATGTGAGGTCCTGGTAGGAGCCTGATCACTCACACTCATTACCCAGCATTATTTCAATCAACATTAGACCCTTTCACTTCTATTCTTGAAGACATTGGTTGCACCCCAATAAACACACATTGATTTATACATTTCTACAATGTCTATTTTCACCCCCCCCCCATGAGAAAGAAACCTAAATTACGTTCAAATAAAACAAAGCTGAACATGGCCTGAAAACCTGGGAAGGTAAAATATTTTCTCAATTACTGCCTTATGCATCTCTGTACTACACAGAATAATCAATAGTATTTCAAAGAAAAAACTGAAGCCTAGATGATTCCAATTACTTACATTGAACACAGGTCTCCTAATTCCCAGTTCAGTATCAGTATATATAACATCAATAAGATTTTGGGGTTCTCCTTTGCTAACTCTTCTCTTAATGAGTTACTGAGTATAGTTATTTTTTATGTTTTGACTCAGTTCTTTTCAATATTCTACTTTACCCACCCAGAGAACTCAACTGCTTGTTTGGTTTTTATTGTTACTTTTGGCAAAGATTCTCCTCAAATCTTTGACATTAGCCCAGATCAACTTTCTGTCCTGGGACACAGATTCAGAAATCAATATCATAACTGTAGCTGTTGACCTTGGTGCTTCCCATTGACATGCAAAGAGAGGGTTGAAAGACCCCTGCAATCCATCAGTATTTATCAGTGTCATGATTATCTTTAAAACCATCTCAGACTCTTAGGCTCCAAGATTGGCAATCTGTTATATCTACCCCAAGATTAGTAATCCAAGTCACAAATGGCTTAGACCTTTTCTCGGAGATCACCCTGTCTAATATTTGTCATCCATACCTTTCATAGCCAATCTCTCTGATGCTCTACCCAGCCCCATTCCTTCTCTGTTAAAGTATATTTGAGGGAAGTAACATAACACACAGTAGACAACAGATCTTTCATATGAGTGCTCCTACTCTTCATTCAAATCTCAGTTTTAGTATCACCTCCTTCAAGTGGCAATCTTTGGCTTCTTTCTCTAAAATGCTGTTTAACCACAGGGAATATAGTCAGTAATGTTGTAATAACTATGTATGGTGCCAGACGGGTACTAGATTTATCAGGTGAATCGCTTTATAAGTTATATAACTTTCTAATCATTAGATTGTACATCTGAAACTAACATAATATTCAATGTCAACTGGGATTGAAAAATAATCACACTCTATCACATTTTCTTGCTTTACTTTTGCATAGCACTACAACTATCTGATATTACCATATGCATGTATCCTTTTCTTCATTTCTTGTTTCTGTCTCCATAGTTAGGATATCATCAGCATAAAGAAAAGCACCTTTTGTCCTGTTAATTGCTGAATGCTTGGGACCTAGAATAGTATCTAAAATATAGTAGGTACTCAACAAATAATTTGTTGGATTAATGAAATGGCATGCAGAAAACATTCCAAGCAAAATTATCTCCAATTTCTTCTGTAATTATTTTCTAGACCAAGGTGTCGACATTCCTATTCTATCTGCTAAACTTTATTATCTTTGAGCATTTAGAACACTTTGCTTTTGGTTATAGCATCTTCCATCTGTATGTTATCATCTTAGCCCAGCTCAGATCTCACATCTTCCACAAAGTCACCCCTGATTCCCCAACCCAAAACAACATTTCATTTCTTAGTCTCCTATAGCAATAATTATTCAAATAAAATGTTAATTAATCATATACTACTCTGTGACATCTCTTCCATTGATGACTTGGAACTGTCTGCTAAAGAGATCTTGAACTCCTACAGATCCTGAAACTTGGTTATTCAAGTCACCCTCTGGCTCCCCCTAGCCTTGCATGTCGTAAAAGAATATCAAAGATGACAGCAGAAACTTCAGTGGAATGCCGAGAAATAACGCCCAGTTTAGAGCAAAGATGCAGATTAGTGGCACACTCCTGGAGCTGAGCAAGGACTTGGCCATGGCCATAGATAGGAGGCAAACTGACCCAGAACAGAACATGCCTTAATGAAGACCAGTAAGTAACATTGTAGAAGCTAGATTTATAGAAATAGACTAACTATTGAGAGACAGGGCAAAAAAGCTGATCAGTAGGTAAACCAGTGGCCATAGGACTGGGTATACTTTACATATCAAGGAACGGAAGTAAATAAATGATAAGAATCTTAAATCAATTTTGATATAATAATCCTGAACACCACATTGTTGGGATGGGGTTGAGTCTAGTAGCTCGCTAGCTGATGGTGGAGATCACCATAAAATACTTAACTTCAACAAATTTCACTTCAAAATACTTGAAAAAAATTATTTTTCACATTGGAGAGTGAGTTTAAAAAGTTAATGCAGTCTCTGTAACTCAATTGTTACTGAACTCCCCATGTGTTTTCTTTTTATCTCCTCAAGTAGACTGCCATGTCCCTTGAATCTCATAGAACAGTCATACTAAGTGAAATAGTCCAGATTAAACCCTTTGAAATTATAATTTACCAAGCAAATATGGGACAAGATTTAAACTGTGAGGAGCATGATTTTTTTTTCACTATCTCCTGATCCCTCATCCATCCTTTCTTTTCTAAGCTCTTTTCCCCAATTTCTGATTTTTCTCCTGTGAAAATAGTGAGGCAAGGTCAAAAGGAAGAAAATAAGATGATGATGATGATGATGATGATGGTGATGATGATGATGATGACAGCTAACATTTAATATGTGCCCCACTTCTTATAACTATCATTTTGATGCTCACAATTAAGGCTCAGAGAATTGGACAAGCTCACACCAGAGGTAATGTGGCAGAGACAGAACTGGAACTGGACAGTCTGCCTCCTCAGCAGAATGCATTTTGTACCACCAGGCTGCCTTCCTCCTCAGAATCACAGGCTCTGAGACTTCTGTCCCCAGATCCAGAGATCCAAATGTGGGAAGGAAATGAAAAGCAACTGGATTTTACTGACAAATGATCTAAGACGAGAAATTCTGGAACAAGGAGAACTAGGATAGTTTGCCCTCATGTCTCTGAGCATGGGGGCAAGACTGCTTCAGATCCGAGGGAAAAAAGCAAAAATGTATCAATGGCACTCTCAAAGAGGGATGCCCCGACTCCCTCCCACCTCAGCAAGAAGAATAAAAGCCTCTTATTCTCAGCAATCACAGCTTTACCTTCTTACCCTGTGGTTTGGCCTGCAGTTTCCTTTTCTCTCTCTCAGGGTTGTAGGAAAAACTTGGCAGGAATTGATTTAGCAGACTACCTCCCAGGGAGGCAGTGCGTCTGCCCTATTTCCTTCCTCCTATCTCCCCGTGCCAAACAAATAAACTAAAAGTGACTGTCTAGTGACCTGGCCCAAAGAGCTTGCCTGGGAAGTTGTTACACTCTGATGACCAACTAAGGGTTCTTTTTACAAAGAAACGGTAAATAAGTGAGGCAGATATTGGCCAGCAGTTCTTTGAGCCTCATTTCTTTTCTTCCTGGATTCCTTATGTCTTATACTCTCCCTGGCAGTTAGATGGAGCCCGGTGACAGATTTAGTGAACTAATGGGTACCACCTCCAGATCAGACCCATGTAAACCTCTCACCGGTGATCCCTTTGTGTCAGTTTTGTTTTGTTTTTTCTGGATGATGAACCACCTGCTTAAAATAACAAACATTAAAAAATAATAATAATAACAAGAATTCATTATAGTTACAATTCTTTGGTTAGGCTGGGTGGTTCTTCTGATCTGGGTTGGCTTGCTCAGGGCTGGATAGTCCAGCATAGCCTCACTTACATGTCTGGAAATTGCCTCAGTGTCATCTGAGGTGATGAGGACCACATGGCCATGTATCCTCCACATCCATCAGGCTATCTTGGGTTCATTCATACTGTGAAGTTGCATGGATCCCCAAGAGAAACAAGAGGTAGAAAGCCTCTAAGCATTTTTCAGCTCTCTCCTTGCATCATGTCTGATATTAGCCCATTGGCCAACCATGTCGCATGGCCAAGGCCACACTCAGAGTGGGAGGGGATAACCTTAGGACCTGAATTCAGGGAGGGGAATAACTCTGACCATTTAAAATATTTTAGAGTATGAATAACAGTCAAAACTATTCATTTCTTTCCTGACCAGGTGGTGGCGCAGTGGTTACAGCGTCGGACTGGGATGCGGAGGACCCCGGTTCGAGACCCCAAGCTCGCCAGCTTGAGTGCAGGCCCATCTGGCTTGAGCGAAGGCTCGCCAGCTTGAACCCAAGGTCGCTGGCTCCAGCAAGGGGTTGCTTTGGTCCACTGAAGGCCCGTGGTCAAGGCACATGTGAGAAAGTAATCAATGAACAACTAAGATGTCACAATGGCAACAAAAAACTAATGATTGATGCTTCTCACCTCTCTCCATTTCTGTCCCTATCTGTCCCTCTCTCTGGCTCTCTCTATGTCCCTGTTAAAATAAAATAAAATAAAATAAAATAAATAAAAAAGAACCTATACTTTAAAAAAAAGAAACTATTTATTTCTTATGCACTGTGAGTCAGACATTGTACATCTAATACAGCCTCCCAATGAAGAGGTCATTAAAACCATTCTTTTGCAGATAATAGAACTTGCTCAACTCGTAGCTGGTAGAACTACAATCTAAACCCAGCAGAGTGACTAATGCCAGGGTTGCTCTCAGGAAAGTAGGTCCCATGTGGAAGAAGTGTGTCAGTATATCTAGGAGGTGGAAGTTCTGGGTTCTGGAACTACACCTCCTGGGAGCAGGGTAATAAGCATGCTGATTTCTAGACCCTCCCTCAGTCTAATACCCCATGATTCTAAGTAATGAAGGATAAAATGGATAGAAGGAAAGCTTCAATTTCACCTTGGGAGCTCCTTTTCCACCATGGCTAACCACAATTCCATCTGAAGCTCCATCTTACCTGCTTATTGCAACATTTTTGAAGAAAAAAAAAAATCTATCAAAATCTCTTTCTTTCTCCATCTGTGGATAGATGTCCACCCTGAGGGCTTCCTTGGAAGTCCCTTGCTGAAGATGGCAGAGCCTCTTTGCAGAGCAGGGACCCACTCCCGACCTCCAGCTGGGCTTCATATACTAGTGGAAGATTAACATCTATTTTATTAAATCACTGAGATTTTAAGGTTCATTTTCTAATCAGCCAGCATTAATCTAGCTAATACCAGTCTATCCCTATGATTACCTTTTTTACATGAGTTCTAAGAGATGACAGATGAGGAAATTGATCTAGACATGCCACTGAATCATGCCACCAGGGTTATGAACCTATGGCTTAAAACATGCCCAACATATCTATACACTGAACCCTGGGAGCAGCATCAGTGGGCACTGGCCCTGCAGTTAGATGTTTCTCTTAGCTCTCCAATGAACCAAGCAATAAATGTCTCAGTAATGGCAGGGTAGGGGACGGAGGATGAGAAGATACTGAGGTATGAAGGGAGTGACATGTCAACGACATGCTTCTCTGCTCTGTTCAAGCCAGAAAGAAAACATTTCTATAATTTATGAAACCCTGAACTACCAAGCACACATAGCCATAGGGAGCGGCAAAGATGTGGCACTTAGCAGCTGTCAGGTCAGGCGGGGCGTTATTATCAGGGGGAAGAAAAGCAATGCTAACAATGGAACACTGGTGATTACAGCCTTTCCTTCCTAAGAACCTCAAGGAATTTTACCCAAAATTTAATTGAAAAGACTTCACAGCGACCCTGGAAAGAAGGGAGATCAACACTTACTCAGAGGCTAAGGATCACACAAACAAACAAAAAGCAAATTACCTAGAGTTAATAAGGAACAGTGCTTGGTTCAATCAGAGGTCATGTTTGAGTTTCAAAATGATTTGATTAATTTATACACTTGAGTAACTTTCTGTGGCCCAGCTAGAATTCTGAAAGGAAAAGGATCAGAATTCCATGAAACAATGAATTGGCAGCAGTCTTCTGAGATTTGAGGATATCTTCAGTATCCCAAGAGGAACTCCTCATAAAAGAGTCTTTAGAAGCATCTCAGACTCAATATCAAACTTAGTAAAGAGGATTTGTCTGCTACCTTGGACGCCTTGATATTAGAGCTAAGCAAGAGTGCCAGGAAACTAAAACTGACTGACCAGGACCTGGCCAGTTGGCTCAGTCGGTTAAGAGCATCATCCCAAAACCATAAGGTTGTGGGTTTGATCCCTGGTCAGGGCACATGGGAAGCAACCAGATAATGCATGACTGAGTGGAACAACAAATGAATGCTTCCCTTCCCCCTCCGCTGCCTCTCTAAAAATCAACTAAAGTTAAGCCCTGGCTGGATTTTCTTACATACCCTTCCAATGGATGAGAGTTCAGAGCCAAGTTTAATCTTCTGTAGGAAAAATAAAATGACATGGCATTTCCTGCACTTAGTGATATAGAGTAATATTCTCTACTCATACATTCACAAGTACTACATGCAAACACGGCTCATGTGCTATGGACCAGTTTGACAACCACATGGTTGATTAGATGCTTGATATATTTGTTTATTGTGATAGAATACACAAAACACAAAATTTATTTTGTGTGTATACTTCAGCATCAGTAAGTGTATTCATACTGTTGTGCAAGCTCAAAATCAGTTTGCTGGAAGGACTCACCTTCACCTGGAAGGTGGTGAAGAAGAAACTTCTAAGCGCCTCAAGATATACTCAGGGCATCCAGGTACCCCTGGCCACACTTCTAACATTTTTGATAAAAGGGAAATACAATTTGGCCTTCAGAAAGCTCAATGAAAGAGTTAATATTGCCAGGGCACACAGGAGAAGCACCCATCTGCTTCTCCACCCTTCCTCCTCTCCTTTCTGTCTCTCTCTTTCCCTCCCACATCCAAGGCTCCATGGCAGCAAAGTTGGCCCCAGTGGTGAGGATGGCTCTATGGCCTCCACCTCAGGTGCTAGAATGGCTCTGGTTGCAGCAGAGAAACACCCAGATGGGCAGAGCATCACCCTCGGGTGGATCCCGGTCAGGCGCATGTGGGAGCCTGTCTGTCTGCCACCCCCCATTTCTCACTTTGGAAAAGTACAAAAAGAAAAAGAGTTAATATTTACTTTAATGTACATGATGGTATTGATAGCTCCTACCTTAGATTCTTTTTATTTTCTAGCATACAAAACAGATATAAGGAAAGGACCTTGAGAACATTGTACAAGTGACATAAGTAAATCAGAAAAAGCTAAGAATGATATGATTTCACACATAGGTGGAATATAAAACTTGACATAGATAAAAATAAAGTCAATTACCAGGGGGTGGGGAGGGGGAGGAGAATAAAGAGGGACAAATACACAATGATGGAAAATAGTTTGACTTTGGGTGATGAGCGCACAATGCAATCAACCCTTCAAATGCTATAGAAATGGCTAGCTGAAACCTACATGCTTTTATTGATCTATGCCATCCAATTACATTTAATTTCTAAATAAAAGAAAAGAAAAGGAAACTATGAAAGAGCCCTAAAATAAACAGCCTGAAAACACTTTAGAAAGCTTAACGGGAAGAGCTCATAAAAACCCATCTGAACACAAAAGCCAGAGATCAAGTAATAATGCAAATATAAAGAAACCCATTAACCTCCGTCTTCACCCCTGTTGGGCACTGGCGTGCCTGCCATTACATACCATAATGGCAGTGACCTTGGTGTGATCTCTTTAGCAATCTGAGGCCTATGAGATGCATAACTGGATTTCAAATGGAGCCCACCTTGTTGGAGAAGATTGGTAAATACTGGTGGTAATGCAGTGAACAGATTTCTGTCTTAGTCACATCCTTTAAAAGCTCTTCTCTTCCCAGGATTCCAAGCTAGGAGAGTGTATGGTCTCCCAAATGAGATCTACATTCATATTCACCGAAGCATTCACATTCACCTCTCTGTCCTAACCAGGCAGGCGATCCAGGCGGGCTCTGGGTCTCCAGAGTTGTATTTCCATACCATTATCCTCATCAAAAAGCATTTATTAAACACCCAATTATAGATAATGCTGTGAAAGCCTTCATCTCTGTATAAAGAGAACTATATAGACACAAGCCTAATCCTCTAAGAGCTCATACTTTATTCAAAAATGAGCTACAAGCACAGATTACTGCTTTTACGCCTCGCTCTGGTTGCATGGCAGCTCAGAGAGATTTAAGGTGTCTTAAGGAGTGTCGCAAAATTCCTAGTTTAAAATGAATAATAATTAACCTCAATTTTAAAGACAGCTGGCATATCTGTGGAGAGACCTCACCACCACTACCACCGCATGCATACCTCCAATTAAAGGCTAATAGCCACATTTTGGTTACAATTCAGGAAGCTTAATTTCACACATGAAATATCTTGATAATGTAGACTATACACATGGACTTCAAGGACATGGAAGGGTGATTTTGCAAAATGGAATAAAGCTAAGCTTGACAACCCCAGAAAGGTTGGTAATCAATTACTAACTTATAGTTCATGCTAATCAAAGGAGAGGCAGCCTAACACCTGTCTCGTGCACCGGGGGGGGGGGGGGGGGGGAGGGAGATAACCTTTGGAGAACGGTGGCCCTAGACAACAGTCATAGTGATGTGATAACCCTGAGAAGGACTCTTCCCTTCCAAAGCAGAGGAGGCATGGTATCATCAAGTCTGCAGCTCTCTCCAGTCAAACCAACCAGAATTTAGACCAGCATCAGCTTCTTGTAGGGCTACTCTGAGCCTCCCTTTCATCTGTAAAATGGGCATGATGATTTCTAGACACAGGGTTGTTTTGGGGGCTTTATGAAGTGGCTTATACAATGCCTACACCACTACAGACACAAATAAACATGGTCCCTTATTTGAGTGACAGAGATTCTCGCTCCAGTAGCAGTATAGCAGAGGTCACTGAGTGGAAGTCTCTATATTTTAGTCGGCCAATAGAATGTTTTAAACATATAAATTAAATGCAATATCCAAAAATCATAAAAACTTAAAATAAACTATGGATTTTTAACTTCTGTTTAAAAATGGAAATTTCTGGAAAAGTAATGGCCATGTTTCCCCTAGGTAGTTTATTCACTGATTCTAAAAAGGGCAGTCCCACTTAGAAGGGGTGTGTTCTCTCAGGTCACCACAGAGCGTCCCAGGCAAGCAGTCCCCATTCTCAGTGTTTCAAGCTTCCATCTGCACTTGAGTTAGAAATTCTTGCTATAATCCCAGGCAGCCTGGGTCTTTCAATAACATTAAAAGAAAAGGCATTCTAGGGCCCTGCTAGACACAAGATGCTGCTCATAATACCTACCTGAATTTGTAACTTCATAACACATGCAAAACAAATCTTTCTCTCCTTTTCTTGCTCTTTTCCCTCCTCCTCCTGATTTAAGAAAACTTTTCTATGTGGGTTGACTTCAGTCTGCACACTTGATAAGGTCTAAGCAATCAGTGCTTCACTATTCTCCCTGAATTAGCTTGTTTGACACTGACTCATTCTACCAGGTGGACAGATAAAATGTGTCAGTGTATGATCCTGTTTGTAATGGAATGATCTTATGCTTGTTAAGGCTCCAAATTCTGTGACATCCCCACAGTAAAGACTCAGAATGAAGTCTTGGCTCATGAGTCCCTGTCATAGGGAGTTGTTGAGGGGGGATGAAAGGAACACAGAAAGTTTCATTTTTAAAAATCTTCTGAAGCTCCATCAATGTGTGGATAAAAATATTAACTTGCAGGGTTATTCTGAAGGATTATTTCACATAGTGAATGTTAAGCACTCGCAGTAGAAAAAGCACATAGTGTAGGATGTGGTACCCAGTGGGAGCTCAGCATATCATAAGACTCATCTAATTAAAGGAAGGATCATTATGATGTTTCATCACCAAAAGAGTGCCTCAGCAGAACCCCTAGGAAAGGATTCTCAGGACCACCCACATCAGAATTACCTGGAAGGATGGTTAAAAACATGTATTTTCCTGAGCACCCTCCCCAAACACAGATCCTTACGCACACCTGCTGACTCGTTATGTCCTCATGGACTTCTCCTTTAAGGACACCATACAATGAAAGACTAAACAAAGAATTTCTCTTTCTCCCCATGTCTTAACTCAAGTGGTTTTGCCACAGAGCTTGAGAACTAGTTATTCTTCACCCGTTACTGCAGCGAGTCACATATAACACTGCTAATGTCAGTCAATAATTAGCAACTCAGAAGACTCAGGTAGACAGCGCACTTGCAAGTCCAAGGAGTTATTTGTTTAACCAATGGCTGGTGACATCACTGAGCACCCTTGTACATGAAGAATGATGATCCAGTTTCTTCGTTTCTTCTCTGACCCCATACCCAGTTCACTAGAGTTCCCCAAAGTGTGTCCCACAGAAGAGTAGTCACAGGGGTACCAGAATGTACTGACAGATCAATTTCAGATGGGAAACTAAGAACCCTATGCACCTCTTGGAGATTTGTATTACACACACATTAGCATGTTAAACGCAGGAAGAAGTCCTGCAGGAAAAAATTCTATTTAACTCTAGTTGTTCTGGAGTTTCTATACTTATGGGACCAGACCAGAGCACTGTTGCTTTGTGGCTTCTGGGTAGCATTTTGCAAGACAAATATTCTACGCAACATTTTAGGAATTGTTAGACTATAACTGTGTAATTTATCACTCAAACCAGTCACTTCTATGTGATAAGGGAGAATTACTAATTATTATGCTGGAACAATAGGTATGAAGTAGCCGTCCTAGAGAAGTCAGGATATGTGGTGACTCTGGAATGATTCTCCTCCTTGTGTTTAGTGTCACACAGAAACCCACCTTTGAGCCAGGCCCTGTGACTAGTCTTGCCCCTGGTGAGAGAAAATAAAAGAAGTTCAAGACCCATGGGCCTTGATCTTCATCCTGCTCTGATTGTGGTCCTGACCTGACCAAGCCTTTGTACCTCACATCTTACCATTCATCTCACCATTCTTTCCTGCCTTGCCCCGACCATGGTTGCTGCTACAGACCTGCTCTGTATTGATCCTCTCCAAAGATAGAAATCCCAGCCCACAACCTAGATCCCTGCCAGACATCCCTGAGGCCAATCATCTGTTTTCTCCTGGGCTTCTGCCTATTGCCTGTGAGGATCTGCAGCTTCCAGGATGCTCAGAGCTGCTAGTTGTCGGCTGCTTTCCTGGCCATATCGTCCTAGCCTCTTTGATTTCCATCTGGCCACAAAATTCACCATCTTATTATCAACCAAACTGTGTTTGAGTTTCTCATTTTTGAGAACGGCTTTAAAAAAAAATAACCTAAGAGTAAAAAACAGTTTAATATTTTGATCATAGGTACTATTTTAACAGGTTGAGTTGCCATCAATGAAACAGATTGCAAAAAATGTCATTAAGACAGGTAAGAGCTCACAAGTTACTGATAGACATTTACCCTCACACTTCTGCCAGTGACATTAAATATAAAAGAAAATGGCAGTAAAAAAAAAAAAAAAAGAAAATGGCAGTGTTCCCTTCCCAAGTAACTACAGCTCCTTTAGTACATTGATCCTCAGATATTGTCTGATGTAAAAACAAAGCTCCCTCATCAAGACATAATGGCTTTCAAATTATTCAAACTCACACTGGACAGGGACTGATGGCATCAGGCCATGGAAGAGACTTCTCTGGAGCAGCCTTCCCCAGCCATTCTGAGGCCCTTTGTGCTCTGCCTCCTCTTCTCTGTTGGAGTAGTTCACGATTTCCCACCACATTGTAAAACACATGGAAAGGCAAGGGAGTTTAACTCTTGGTACCATTTCTTGCAACAGCCCTAAGTAGTTAATGTCATGTCAGAGTGGCTGAGCCACAACCTGACCCATTGAGATTACATACATACAGAAAGTAAAAGTTGATATATTTGTTATCAGGCTGCTGCTAAAAAAGAGTGAGAAAACAATAAATGAAAAATTCTTTGTCAAGCCCTCATGCAGTTTTCAGCTATTGCTATTCAAATACAGAAAAGAATATTCATAGACTATTAGACTGGGTTCAGGAGAAAGACCTGGAGCCTTATTACCCAACATGCTCAGCCCACAGCCCCAGATTCAATTGACTCCTAGAAGGTAGTCAGCCCTGCAGGTAAGAGATAATATTTATTGACTCACATGTGGCAGATATGTTAATTACAGAAACTAATATTTATCTTAAACATGATTTCTTGCCTAGGCATAAAGCAGCATCAACCTATATGACAAAGGTTTACTAGACAAGTAGCAGGCAGATGACAAGGCCCCTGGGTGATGTTCTAGGTGTTTTTGTGCCAAAGGAGGAGAAAGTAGATGGGAAGTGCTAGTCTAATGATCTCCCATGAGGCTCTGGAAGGGACTAGAAAAAGGAGGCCATCTTTGGGAAAATGTCTCCGGACCTCTGTGGATCTCCTAGGAAGTCCACTTTTCAGTCTTGGACCAGCAGGTATGATGGGTCCCGGGGGCCCTGGAGATCTAGGCCACAGTTTAATTTGCATAAGGTCTTCTGATGCAGTGATTTTCAAAACACCAGTCTGCACACTAATGCGGGTCTGCCAGAAAACCACTGCTCTAGTACCCTGTTCAGATTTAATATTTGATAATTCTTTGTAAAAAATAATATTCTTACTTTTGGCACCTCAGTCCTAACCCCATCTGTGTGTGTATGTGTGCGTGCATGCTGAGAGCACAGAAAATATGAAAAGTGCTGACACTCATGAGTGATAAGGGGTAGCTCATAAGTAATTCATTCTGTCTTGAGCTTTTTGATATCAACTACTTTCTAGAATTAAAATGTCACCCTGTGCATGGTAGACAACTTCTAAAATTGCTCCCAGTGATCCTAGCCTCCAAATATTCATGCCCTAGTGTAATCCTCTCCATCTTTTGAGATGTAGTGAGTTGCTTCTAAGAGATAGAATACAAGAAAAGTCATGAGATATGACATCCAAGTTTAGGTTATAAAAGACCTTGGTCTCACTCATCCTCTCTGGCTCTTCCCCCTGGTTCTCAGATAAAGCAAGCCACCCTGTTATGAGCTGCCTGCCCTATGGGGAGGTCTTAGTGGCAAGTCACTGAGGGAAGCCTCTGGCCAACAGCCAGTGAGGAATTGAGGCCCCAGTCCAACACCCTGCAAGGAACTAATTCCTGCCAACAGCCGCATGAGGGAATTTAGGAGCAGATCTTTTTCCCCAGCCAACTCCTGAAATGGCTCCAGCCCCTGTCAATACCTTTATTACAGTTGTGTGAGGGACCACAACCCAGCAGACCCAGGTAAGGCATCTGGGTTCCTAACCCACAGAAACTGTGGAATCATAAATGTTGCTTTCAGCTGCTAAGTTCTAGAATATTTTGTTAGGCAGCCATGGATAACTGCTATGTACTGCCTCTAAAACAGCATGGTAAGTAAAAGAGAGGGAATAAAGCAGGAGTGAGGCAATGAAAAGGCCTGATCATCTGTATTTGCCTGCAATCTCTAGCCTCCAAGAACGAGAAAAAAATATAGAGCTACCTACTCCCATCAGTGGTAGATAGGAAACAAAATCGAGATTTGGAGGATAATGTTTGAGCAAAACATAAGTCTTTGAGGACTGGGAATACATCTAATTGTAACCCCATCACCTACCACAGTACCTGGGTCATAGAAAATGCTAAAAAAATATTTGCAGAATAAATAAAAGGAGCAGATGACTCCCCATTTCCATCTAAATAGCACTGACTAAAACCACGTGAAGGAAACAGTTCCAAGGGAGCTCTTCCTGTCACCTCTCCCAACTTGTGACTCTGTTTCTATGTAGCCTGTCTTTCCTTTGAATCCTAAGCGAGACAGAGAGAGCCTCTCCTGTACTTTCCTTTCAGCTCGGAGAGTTCTACGCTATGCTCTTCCTCTTGGCTCATTCATCTGTGGGACAAACAAACTGGTGGCACAGATATCCAGATGTACTAATCAGATAAATTAGGGGCTAACTGTCCTCACTTGCGCGCCGTAGAAGGCAGCTTTTCCCTGCAGAGTGTGCCTTTAAATAGGAGCTTCCACAGCACCTCCCAGCACTGGCTTCCACATCATTAGCCGCTTAATGGAGAAGCTGAGAAGGAAAAGAACCTTAAAGCAGTTCCCTTTGTTAGGAGCTACTCCCCACCACACAACCAATCAGAAGGAAGACAAAGCATCCATGAAATTGAAATGTTCATTAATGGAAAGATATGTCTCTATTTATGAGAGAATAAAAAGTAAAACAAAACTATGAGTTTCTGAAAAGCTCACTTTCCAGAATTCTGCTGGAAAACTGAAGGGTACCTCTACCACTAAGACCTACCCTCATCAACTGGACTCTGTGGGCTGAGGTTAAAAAAACTAACTAAATAACTAATCACAAAAAAACATAAAACACTAAAGTTAAGCAAAAATGAAACACCGGGAAGAACCAACAGGTCAGGCCGCCTGTGGCTGATGGATTGAGACGGTCCCCAATGATCCCACCTCCCGATATTTACTTGCTTGTATAATCCTTTTTTTCTGAGTGTGGGTGGAACTGGTGACTCACTTCTAACTAGTAGACTATGGTAAAAGTGATGAGCGATCACTTCTGTGCTTGAGTCACATATGATTCCCACTGCCATCTCATTAGCAAGCCAGGTGTGCTCACTCACTCTCTCTCTCCTGCTCTCTCTCTCTCTCTCTCTCTCTCTCTCTTAGCCTCTCCCTGGATTTAATGATGTAAACTGCCATGACAGGAACCACACATGGCAAGGAGCTGAGGACAACCTCCACCTAACAATCCTCTGGGAACTGAGACGTTCAACCCAACGACTCTCCAGAAGCAAAACCGTGCCAACAACCCGGTGAACCTGGAAGTAGATCCTTCTCCACTCAAGCTTTTCAGTGAGACTCCAGCCCAGCTGATGCCTAAATTGCAATCTGGGAAGGACCCTAAGCTGAAGACCCAGCCAAGCTGTTTCCAGATACCCGACCTTCTGAAGTGTGAGATAATAAATGTGGGGTGTCTTCAACTACTTCATTTGTGGGACAGCCAAAGATAACAAATGCACGCAGTTACAATTTCCACTCAACACAAAGTCATAAAGTGTTCAAAACAAGTGCATGCTCTGTGTCTATCACAGGCAGCCATGGGGGGTCAAGAGGGGCCTAGTTTGTTGGTTGAACTGAGATCCTTCTGCTCTCCAGAGATGTGACTGTCTTACATTAGGTTTGGGGAAAATGATAAGAATGTCCCCGGGACTTTAGGGATGGACTTTAAAGGTCAATATGAAAGAAAAGTAACATTTTTTTGAGAGCTTATCTATGACAGGCACTGTGCTTGGCAATTTCCTACCTTCATAAACATTATCAAATTGAATCTTCATAATAACATATTCTAAATAGTAATAGTGGTAGGAGGAGAAAGGTGGAGGAAGAGAAATAATAGCTAACATTTGTTGAATAATTATGAGCCTAGAACTTAACTACTTTAAAAATATTATTTCTCATTTAGGCCTCTCAACTATCAAATGAGATAGGTTTAATCATGAGACCAATTTTACCATGATAAAACTAAGGCACTGATGAAATCAGGTACAGTCAGGGTCGTGTGGCCTTAGAGAAAGAAAATAAAAATTAAGGCATAGAAATGTGAATAACGTTGCCCAAGATTATATGACCAATGAAAGATAGAGTCATTATTTGAACCCAAGCAGTCTGGCTCCAGAGTCCCCCATATTTAATCCCATGTTTTCAAAATACATTTAAATCACCACTGTGATTATCCCTTTAAATGTGACATATTTTACTGAGGCTCCCCCATCCCTTTGCACTAGAATGGGTCACAGCAAGTATAAATGTAAACACCACGACTGTATCTTGCAAAGCTGCAAGTCCTATGAGCCAAACTTAATACCCTTACCCCAACCAGAAGTAAAGAAGAATGCCACAGAGATAACATCAAACATTCCTTAAAGTCAACATACTGGGTCATTTGTCCAAGGTTAAACTCTTTCTGGACTATACACAGAGATTTACCTAGTTCCCTACTGGGATCCCACCTGCCTGGTCTGTGTATCAGGCCTGAGTCCCAGAAATGTCAGACAAGCCATTGACACAAAGACAAAAATCAAAGGCCAGAACAAAAGAGTGAGTCCCAGGAAGGAATCGCATTACATTTTCAGGCCACAGAAGCAGCTGGAGGACCAGCTCCCTCTGCCTATCCTCAACTGTACCTGCCCTTCTCTCTGTCCTTGGCTGGCTGCCTGAGTGACACTCCCATCTGGCGCTGGCCCTCTGCAGACACACTGAGCACCCCTCAAGAGCAGGGCCTTGCATCCATTTCATGAAATATGCACTGGTTACTATGCATGTGCCAAGCACTGTGTTAGCTGCTAGGGATGCATCTGCTCCTAATTCACACACACAAAAATACCCTAACTTTCTCTTTAATACATGCTGGGTCACTGATAGATGGCTGGATAAATGGAGAAGGAGTGAACTGCTGAAAAAATAAAAGGAGACACAAATGAATGCAAACTCAGTCTACTAAAACTATTTCTACAGGACACGAAGAAAAGGCATTGGGTCAATTAACTTTATAATCTTCATGACAGCTTTTTGATACATATGTTTGATTATTGTTCTCATCCTACAGATGAGGATGAGGAAAACTGAGGCTCAAATAATACCCAAGGTCCTAGAGCTAAAGCAATGGGCAGGATTCAATTCCAGGCAGTTTGAGGTTATTATCTATGAAACTAACCACAGACTCAGGCCTCCCAGTGAGGGACCCTGCACAAAATAGTCACTCAATAAATAGAAATTGGGCAGATGGGTGGATGGACAGATGGATGAATAGATATACAGATGGACATATTAGATGGAGGATAGAAGGATGGATAGATAGATAGATGGATAGATGGATGGATGGATGGATGAATGGGAAGGCAGATAGATGAATGAATGGGTGAATGGGTGAATGGATGAATGGATGAATGGACAGTAAGATTAATGGATTTATTATGTAGATCTACAAAAGAAAACAGAATGGCAGACAAAAATGGGTGTCTATTTCCAGTTTAGTGAGAACAGCATGTGATCACTTCTCTTTTATTACAAATCAATATAATTCCTCTAAGGCTGGGGCTTGTGGCTTCTTTCACTATGTGGGTGGTGGGTGGTACATTCTTTAAGAGGGTCATGTAAAGATGGCAAGGGAAGTTTATGAGTTAAGGGATAATGAGGCCTCAGACAATGTTACTGCATAATTGTATAATCACTAATTATGTTTGTGGCTATGTTGCCTGGAAATAATGACAAAGGTAATCAAACCTCATGCCTGGGGGGGGGGGGGGGCGATATATTACCTTTTTTACTGTGCTCTTCCGAGGCACCATACACTCTTGCATTATTCCATTAAAACTTGGCACAAAAAACTTCAGAGCCAACTGTAGATAAATCTAGATGCCACAACAACCTCATCAGGAATGAACAACCAGTCGCTATGTGCCACCGTGGGTGAGATCTGTTTTATAGTAAATAATGACAATAGCACATAGAAAACAGGACTCTTGGGACAAGAAAATTGGTTTTGGAACATTAAGACTACAGGAGCCAAAATAAGTATCTTAACCCAAGTCAGGAGAGGAGCAAGATGGCGACGGAGTAGGCGGACGTACCAACTTCCAACTCCCAGAACCAAAGTGGATTACAACGCAATTTTAAGAACCATCACCTGGATAAACCAACTTTGAACAAAACTAAGTGGACTCTTCAACCAAGGAACACAGAAGAAGCCACATTGAGACTGGTAGGAATAGCGAAAACGCGAAAAGGGCTGCCCAGCTCCCCGGAGCAAACGGCAGCCCGGAGAGACCCGTGTGGCGGGAGGAAAGTTTGGCAGAGAGGGAGGGACCTGGGTCCCAGGAACCAAGCCCCAGCCTGCAGTCCCAGAGCCTAGAAGAGGCGTTTGGACAGATTTGAGATGTGAAACAAGTGAGGGAGCTCCCAGGCCTACAGTGTGGAGTATTAGGTCCCTTCCTACTCTGCTGAGGGCTGCTTAAGGTTTTGGGGCGGCAGGACGCTGAAACGCGGTTCTGTCGGTGTGGGCGGAGGCCAAGCCGGTGGGAGATCGGTCTAGCCCAGAGGGTAGGAGGGGAAGCGCGAGAGCGGTCCGGAAGCTGCGGGCCCGCCTTTAATCCCACTTACGGGGACAAAGCGGGAGGCCAGGAACAGGCAGGCCCTGCGCAAGCCGACCCTGACCGTGGGGACCGGGCTAGGACCAGGGACGGGCAGGGGCTCGCGGCTGAGCTGACACTACCAGTCCCCTCGCCCCCGGCCGGAGAAACCGCGGTTGGCCAGTATACGTGCGCGAGCGGGCTCCGAGCATGAGAACGGGGTGGACCCCGAGACGGGTGGAGGCTCGCAGCTGAGCCCACGCTATTATCCCCATCCGGCCGGAGAAAACGCGAATAGCATTCATACGTGCACGAGCGGGCTCCGAACACGGGGGCGGGGTAGAGTCCGGGACGAGCGGAAGTACGCAGCTCGGCGGAAGCCAGCAAACACGCCCGCCCCAATAAACCTTGGTTTCCGACCCTGCGCAAAGGGCCCTGGCCTCGAGGGCGGGGCTAAAGCTCCTGACGGGCAAAGGCTTACAGCTGAGAGCACGTAAAAAGCCCCGCCTAACCCGCAGAACTGTAGCGAGCAGGCTCCGACTGCTGGTTCTGGGCGGAAGTCCGGAAATAGGCTGGGTCCGCAGCTGAGGAAAGGTGCTCACCTCTACCCTTGGTGCTGATCTTGTGGCTTCAGTGACAGCCCCTCCCACGGAGGAGAGGCAGAAATCACAGCAAAAGCCACAGTGGGCCCGCGCTGGCAACGCTCATACCCAACCACCCTAGGCACCGGCAGAGGGGGTGGGGGGCCTGCAGATAGACCACACCTAGAGAACACAAAGGCAACACCTACTGGACTCCAGTGGCCACAACTTGCTTATACACAGAAAAAATGGGCAGGCAGAGGAATGCAAACCAAATGAATCAAGAGAAATCCCCAGAGAAGGACCTGAATGAACCAGATATAACCAAATTACCAGATGCAGAATTTAGAATAATGATAGTTAGGATGTTCAAAGAAATTAGAGCAACAATGGATAGTCATTATGAACACCTAAATAAAGAGATAACAAGTATAAAAAATGAAATTGAAATAATAAAAAAGAATCAGACAGAAATGACAAATACAGTATCAGAACTGAAGACCACAATGGAAGGAATTAAAAGCAGGATGGATGACGCTGAGGATCGAATAAGCGAGTTAGAGGACACAATAAACAAAGGCACAGAAGCAGAGAAGAAAAAGGAAAAGAGACTTAACCCAAGTCAACTCCTGTCAGTCATCTGCTCCAGACTGCAATGGTGCCCCACATCAACTGAGAGTAGAAGCTGGAGCCCCTTCAAGGGCTATAAAGGCCCTCTGTGCTCTGGCTGCCAGTAGTTTACTCTCCTCCTTCTCAATCCACTCCAGACGTGCTGCCTTACCTCCCCAATATCCACCTGCCTAACTCCTCATCTCCTCTTACACAGCACTCCTATCCACTTACACACTTTGTCTTCTCTTACAGTTCTTTTCATCATAGAACAGAGTATGAAAGTAAATGGCTCATAATATTTATTTTTTTTATTGCTTCTCTCTCCCTCTACCTGAATGTAAGCTCTACAAAAGGAAGGGTAGTTTTTCTCTTTGTTCATTGATGTATTCTAGGCCCCTAAAACAGTGTCTGGCACATGGCAGATACTCAATAAATATTTGTTGAATAGATGAATGTAATGATACTTTCCATGGAAAGGAAAAAGAAATCACTTACTTCTCCATTCTTAGAGAAGTCGTTCCCCCAAATTCAAAAGAAAACATTTCACATGAAAACTCCAAAACACACAGGGAGAACTCCCAAATGGAAACAAATGTTTTCAAAATCTAACCTTGTATTCACCAAAGCCTGGAGACATAGTGGAGACTGACACCCCCACACACACCGCCCACCCCAATTTCCGCTGTCCTCTGAAGAGGCAGGCTTCCTTCTGGCTGATAACGTACCATGTAGAAAACAGTACGATAGTCGGCGTTCTTTTGCTTTCTTGCCCCACAACATTAGAGGAAAAATTGGAATTAAATTAAATATCTAAGCAATCCAGGTAATTAATGGAAATGGTATTTGTTACATGTCTGTCCGTTTGCTTTGATGAGGGCTGAAGCTCTCACAACTCCTGTAATCGATGAGCTACTTCATTATGACTGTAGCCTAAGTAAACGGGAGTGAAACAAGACCGAGGCAGTCGTGAGGAAGCACAAGGAGGGTGGATGCACGGGCTGATCTATTTAGCAGTGATGGCTTCGTTCTAATCATGCAGGGTTCTTTGCGAGAAGAGTCGGTCCAGGCTGAAGGACTGGCCTCTATGGGGCCAACAGCGATAGTAGCAATCAGTGACCCAGACTACAGTCGCCCTCAGGAAAGGGTGAGCGGTGAGTTGCAGGAACCTCAGAGGTGCCCACCTTTTCCTCTAGAGCATAAAATGATCCCTCCTCACACACACACACACACACACACACACACACACACACACACACACACAGCAGATTCCCCATCAAGGAATGTGTCTGGTCCCTGACATAATCGATAAAGAGTTCTTTCAGTTGACTCTCAGAGAAAACTCACTTCTATCACTAATAAAGCTCTAATATGTGTGGTTTGTGTTGCAGTTTGATGGAAACACTGTTTTCTTGGTCACCAGAATTAACCAAAATAATAGGTAAAGACACACAGTAGGTGTTCAATCAGTGCTACCTCCCCTCCCCTTTTCTTTCTGGGATGCACAGGGTCGGAACAACTCATTGTTGCTGTTGCAATCTCTGTGCCTTTCTTTGCAGTGCTAGAGATCGTCTTTCATTTCAGCATTTAAGAAATCTCTTTGCTCTCTTTCTTTACAAGTAAAATTAGCCACCATTAGGTACTTCACTCTCTGTAATCTAAAGGCTCCTCCTGGGTGTCTAGAGGCTGTCAGCTTTTCTCAGTCCAGTAGTGGAAATGAAAATTGACAGGAGAAACTACAGTGACATCTCACACGCGTACTAACATGCAACTTCCCCCCAACTTACTGCCCACATGCATGCAATCAATGTTTGACAAACTAAAGAAGAGGAAACTACAGAAAAAAAGATTCTTTTAAAAATGGCAGGCTCCTCAGAATGGGTGTCTGAGCTTCTGAAAAGAAACCTGCTAGGCAAAATGCTTCTGTGTTCTGTGGACCAAAATGCTGTTACTTCAAAGTGACTTACTTGGAAGAGCTAGGCCCCCTGAAAAGAGTCCAGTCTGATTAAGTGAAAGCCTTGGTAAAATACACCTCCCTCTCAGAGGCACTGCAGGCTATTAGATGGTATTCCAGACTGTTATTTCATTAAAGGGAAAATGATGGGGACAACAGACAACAGAAAGTCTATGTTAATTTTTAATAGCAATGCATTTGCTCTATTTGAGTGGTGATTTATTCATGCACTTCATAATAAATACATATGGTAGCCCGGAGGTATCTCCAACTGCATCTCACAGCAGGAACCATATATTTTATTTGGTTGGCTCTAGACAGAAAAGAGAAGTATATCTTAATAGTCAAGGAGTTAACTTGTGGGGCTGCAAGTAACTTTTCAATGGCATGGCTATAGCAACATAATTTGTTCCCTTCTTCCCTCACTCCAACCCTTACCTAAGGTTATAGCTAAACCATCCATCTGAAACCCCAGTTTTAACAACCTGGACATTTATTTATTATTAACTTTAAAGAGGGGAAATAAAATAAGCAAACAAAAATCTCTGGAAGCTTTCTTCCAACTCAAGTTGGTCTCACTTTCGTTGCCCAAGTAGCCAAACTGGTTGGACTTGGTTCCAAGTGATTAGGATTTAAGCATTTCTTCAGAACCTGCTTCCAACTGAATTAGAGAGAAGGGTTGAAAACCACCTCCCCAAAACCTATGTTGGACCACTGCTCGGCAACGTAAGCACACTATCTTTCATGTAGCAACAGAAATGTGAAGGTTGCTTTTAACCATTGATGTCAATGAAATCTCAAAAAGTACAGCTTAATTGACAGTGTCTCTGCTATGGATAGAAACTAGGTTTCCAAAAAAAAAAAAGAAACTAGGTTTCCACAGTTGTGCTAAGTGGCTCTCCTGGCAGCAGTCCCTAGAAAATAGTCAGCACTAAGGGACAAAAACATGAAGATCCATTTCGTAGAAGAAAAAGCAAGAGGAAAAAGTTCATTTCCTTTCTATTTCCTTGGTAGGTATCTTAGATTTATAGAAGGACCGGTCCATGGAGGTTACACAGATTCTTAAATTCTGGGATAACAAATCTAGATTTTAAGTAGTTTTTCTTTTCATATTAACCTGGTTTGACTTTTGTTTTTCTTTTTCTGTTTGTATTTATTTTGTCACAATTTGGAATGCCCTGGGTTTGGGGGTGGGGGTGGGGTTTAAAACTATTTTTTTAAATCCACTTAACTACAACACTGAAAGTCATTTCACCTCCAAGTGCCAAATGTCTGCCCTTCCAAGATGTTATCTCCTCCATAAAGCTGACTCCCTTCAGATCAGCAGGAGGGAGGGCCACAGCTTTCCTCCAGGGAAGGTAATCCAAAGGTGAGATTCATTTGGAATTTCTCCTGACTAATAACTAATCAGGTTGGTCAGAACATAGTCTGTAAA
This sequence comes from Rhynchonycteris naso, assembly GCA_037038555.1. Lineage (NCBI taxonomy): Eukaryota > Metazoa > Chordata > Mammalia > Chiroptera > Emballonuridae > Rhynchonycteris > Rhynchonycteris naso. Next base: position 22,691,951 of record CM072999.1, read on the forward strand.
ACATTTGGAGTGACTGGGAGGTGGGACTGAGACAAAAAATGCACAGCATCCCAAGAACATTGGCAAATGTACGAAGGTGAACCGTTTGAAGCATTTCCCTGTCACTTTCTAAGTATCCTTTGGTTCTGGAGGTCCTTTCCACTACAGACTTCCTGTACAGAACCGGAACTGGCTGTGGGTATGCATAAAGACAACATCAAGTAGCTAAAATGCTGTAATTAAGAGAGGTGAGTCCATACAGGGTTTTCAAATGGATTTTATGCATGGCAAAGTTATGCCTATATGCAAACATATACTTGAATTTATAACAAGATGACACTCTTCACCATTATAAATATAAGCTCTTATTATTATAGAGAATTTGAACCCATGTCTAAATCAACAATGGAGGACAAAAGGTAGACTGATACCACGTCAGTTTTCTTACCCACCATCAACATTACTCATGATATTACCCCTCGCCCCCCATGGGTGTTTATGTCTGGGACCCCCTGGCTGCAGTTGGGTCTTATCTGTAGGTAGCTGCATATTGGGGGTGTAAAAATGATAAATCTATATAAAACCATTTATATGTCAAGTTAGACAATTTGGGCTTGATTTTCAATATTTAAACAATACCAATGGTAAAACTAATAACTCAAACAGAATACCTAGCACATTTCAAGTGCTTATCAAATGCTAATAACTGTATTAAATAGTTTATAAGCATAACTTCATTTAATTTTCATCCAACCCTTTGAGGTAAACTCAGTTTTTTACTTTAGGGAGATTAATATGTTTTTTTTTTAAGTGATGTTAATACATGACAGTTGTTTTTTGTGTGTTTAACAAAAATATTAGCAGTCCTAAATTTGTTCCCAGTATTAAAATTCCAAAAGTCTAGGGGTCGCTGAAGTAGGAGATCTTACCACTGTACAGGTGAGATCATACCCACATCATATTCTATACCTTGGGCAAATGAAAGATGGGAGAAATTTCTCTTTTCTTAAGCTTTTATTATATGATAGACCTTCTATAATGTATGGCATATATACTATTTCATTATATCTTAATTATAAAACAAACTTGCAAGATTATTATTCTTTATTCCCAATTTTGACTAATGAGGAAATAGTCTTGAAGAAATAAGTAACTTTCCCAACATCAACACTTCCCAAATAGTAAGTGGCAGAGGCAGGATTTGAATCCAGCACCCATGTGGTCCCAAATGCTATAGTCTTTCTAAAACATACTATTAGTGCTAGGGCTCCCATAGCAGGATATGAGGGTGGAATTAGTTGGTTATTTTTTATTCTTTAGGCAAGGATGAAGGAAACTTTTTCAGACATTTCCAACTGAGAATTCCATAGGTTTTACTTAGTGATTCATGGATACTATCTTTCAGCAGGAGAAATTTTGAATAGCACACATTTATATAATATAGAGATTATATGTTTGATTTGGGGTAAGGTGTTGGGGCTCTCCAGCAGTTAAAAAAATAACTGAATTCTTAGCACAATTTCAACTCAGTCTTTGTTCCTAGAGAATCATCAAATACAAGATACATACCAGATATTAACAGTGTTATGTACGTATATTCACATATATGTAGTTGTATGAATATGGGCCTTATTATGCTATCTTGACAATCACAGAATGCCAAATCAGGGATTCCTAGCTCTACGATGGGCATGAGAAGATATTCCAACCCAAGAAGATTTTATGGGGCTTGAATGTCTGCTAATCCACATTTTCTTCTGCATTCCCCACCAGCTTCATTCAGAGAGGACAACAAAGAGCCTACCCCCTTACCTCCCTCTGGACATCATTGGCCTGTGACCTTGGCCACATGGTAGTAGCAGGGAGGACTTGACTAGAATCTCATTCATTTTCCCTCCCCCTCTGAGTGGTCAATGAGCTAGAAAATGATGGACACAATGCAGGTTTATGAGACTCATAATTAGGTCACAGCTGATCCCAATCATCGTCATCTGGCAGCTGGGGCCAGCGGACCAGGGCACGCCTTCCCATCACTTTTCAGTGGTACCCAGCTTAAAAACAGCCTTTCTCCTAAAAACAAAGCTCCTAGTAGACTGGCAATTGACACAAAGAAAACCAACAGTGCAACTCTTCTCTGTGTAGGGCAAAACACTCCTGAAGAACAGAGCCTTCTTCAGGAACAACACTTTAAAGAGGAAGCACAAGTAGACTTGAACAAGAGGGCATGAAGGGTAATCTGGCAAAGGGAGGACTCAGAGAAGGCCAAACAGTGGTCTTTCAACACTGTGGATTGGCTGTGGACAGAAAAGTAAGGACAAGTGGGTAAACATTTCAGCCATGTGACCTAGGAAAAGTCACCTGACTTCTCTGTGCCTTTCTTTCTTGCATGCAAAATGGGAATAACCACAGTACTCACCCTAAAGTGCTGCAGAGAGGAACTGTGCAGAATAAGCACCCCACAAGTGTTTTTATCATTCACCAGATTTGGCTCAAAACAAATATTTTTTAAAAAAATTATAAATAAATATAAAACAAACAAATAAAGACCTTGAAGGCAGTGGGAAGGTGGTAAGCTCCCCAGCGCTAGAGATATTCCACTGGGCAGAGCACATGGGGCATTGAAGCTAGTCCATAGCAGAAACGTGGTAGGGAAGGCCCACAGGTCAGCGGAACAACATAAAAAGAATAATTATAATATGTTTTATGGCTCTTCAGTACTTTCAGAATATTTTTCCCACACAAATTTATATTCAAAGCCAACCTGTGAAGTAAGTAGGTCCACTATGCAGATGGTGAAACTGAGACCTGGTGAAGCCAGACATCTGTCTAAAGTCAAACAGCCTTATCTGGAAGTCTGGAAATTCCCCAACAGCTCTGAGCAGAGAGCACCTGTGTGGCATCTTAGAAACTGCTCTCCCTCCATCTCACGTCCCTGCCTCAGCCCAGACATGGCCTTGTTACTGCTATGGGTGCACCCCTTTGACCTCGCACCCACCCATATCCCTCCCTCTCAGCCTCATCCCGACACCTGCTTGCCTGAGCTTCTATCAAATCTCCTCACCTAATCCTGCATGTATCTGCCACCATAATCTGTTTACTGTGGGAAGGGGGAAAGACATTTCTTTCTAAGAAGAGAGGAAGCCTCCACTGCCCTTAGCTTGGGGTTGACTCAGAGGTTTCAGGAAGGGCTTGGAAATCATAAAACCAGAGGGTAAAGGCCTTTGAGAAGATGGTCATGCCCACAGAGAGAGAGATGAGGGAAAATACCGTGTGTGTGTGTGTGTGTGTGTGTGTGCACTGCACACTATCCATTGTTCTTCCTAATCTAAATTCTTCATCGACAGGGCACACTCCCATTGAAGAGTCTGTCCCCATCTTAGAAATTGGGGAAAGGTGAAGGCCAATGCCAAGCACTTTGGCAAGGAGGACAGTACTGGGTCCAGTTTCAAGACTCTCTCATAAGGGCACAGGGGAGATGGATGTCCTGGCAGCAACCAAGAGCTTCATGTTTGTACAGCAAATGGCCTGAGTGAGCAAGTCAGTTATTTTCTCATCATGGTTTCGGATGGCACCAACAAACCTTAAGTCATCAGGGTCCCTGGAGAGACATTTTCACTCTGTGCACATATTTGTGCTCATTAATGTTGGATGGTCCTCCACCAACCATACCAAACCTCAACACCAAAGCCCCCTCTCTTCAGGACCAGCATTGACTTTCTGCTCTTGAAAGGAGCTTGGTGTCCTAAGAGAAGGAAACACAAACTCTATTTCACCCCATGGGAAAACACAGACTATGCTGATTTTTCTCTGTTCTCTGTCACTGCCTGGATTGCTCCTTCTTACCTCTCCTTCCCCTGCCCATCCCTGCCCCTGCCCTCCTGCTCCTCCTTCTCTCTCTCTCTCTCTCTCTCTCTCTCTCTCTCTCTCCCTCTCAATGTCTTTCTTTTTTCTTTATTCACTTGTCTTTTCCCCCCTCTCTTTCTCCAACAGACATAACAGTTTTTGACAGTTTTCCCCCTATTTCATTTTTTTCAGTGAGAGTAGGGGATATACAGAAAACTCCCACAAGCACCCCAACTTGGATCCACCTGGTGACTCCTGTCTGGGGCCAATGCTCTGCCCATCTGGGTCTCCAGCCAAGCTATTTTTAGCATCTGAGGCAGAGGCTTGAGGGAGTCATGCTCAGCATCTGGGGCCAACATGCTCAAATCAATTGAACCATAGCTATGGGAGAGGAAGAGAGACAGAGAGAAAAAGAAGGAGAAGGGTGGAGAAGCAGATGGCCACTTCTCCTGTGTGCCCTGATTGGGAATTGAATCTGGGACACCCAAATACCAGGCTGATACTCTACCACTGAGCCAACCAACCAGGGCTTCCTCAACTTCTGACTCTCATTTTACTCCCAACTCCCCTTCTCCCTCTACAGTTTGGTGGTAATGCTCACATTGCCCTCTGCAACACACACAAGAGACAAAAGTTTACAGAGCCATGATTCTTCTGGCTCACCTTTTAAGTTGTTTATGTAAAATCAGTTCTCTAAGTTAACTCCCTGTAAATAAGATGTTACAAGTATATCCAAATTCAAACTTCTGAAAGAGTTCCCAGACTGCAGAGCAGAGGGGATCAGTTGGTATTTTTTCTTCTTAAAGATATGTCTCACCATGTGAATTGTGTCCCTTGAGTATTCGTATGTTGAAGCCCTAACCCCCACTACCTCAGAAGGTGGCTGTATTTCGAGATAAATCCTTTAATGAGGTGATATAGTTAAAATTAGGGCATTAGGGCTGGCTTCAATCCAGTATGAGTAGTGTCCTTATAAGAAGCAGAAATCTGGACACAGGAAGAGACAACAGGGATGCCCATGAAAGAAAGGCCATGCGAGGACACAGTGAGAAGGAGGTCATCTGCAAGCCAGCAACCAGAGTCTTCAGGAGAAACCAAACCTGCTGACACCTTGCTCTTGGATTTTTAGCCTTCAGAACTGTGAGAAAATGAGTTTCTGTTGGTGAAGCCACAGTCTGTGATATTTTGTTATGGCAGCCCAAGCAAACTAATACACCCCTAATTCACTAAGACCCCAAAACAAACTGACCAAGTGACAAGCTGGCCACTTAAAAAACAGTTCACAGGTTTCCTTCAGGAACAGGAGGCCTCTCGTGTTAACATCATGCCCTGACAATTACGCTGAGCCATTTCAGCATTCATATTCAACCTTCTAGTTTAGACTGAAGAAACAGAGACAAAGGGGGTCTGGAGAGGACATTTCCCCAGGCTTGCATTCCTAAAGGACTTCTCACTCAACATTTTAGCCTGAAATTTTTACCATGACAACATTCAAACATTTACAAAAGTAATGGGAATCACCACACAGGGTATTTGTAGAAGTAACCACAGGTGTTTGCCTATAGTCTCTCTCTCTCTCTCTCTTTTTAAAGATTTTGTTTATTGATTTTACAGAGAAAGGAGAAGAGGGAGAGGGAGAACTATCAAATCATAGTTGCTTCATTTAATTGTTCATTGCTTACTTGTCCTATGTGCCTTGACCAGGCAAGCCCAGGATTTCGAACTGGAGACTTCAGCATCTCAGGTTTACACTCTATCCACTGTGCCACCACAGGCCAGGCATGTAGTCTCTTGCATTTTGAAATTTGGACAGAAATGACCACATGTTTATTAAGTTATGCTTTAAGAATAACTCTTTTTATAAGACAAAAAGACAAAAATTTCTATCAAGATAAGTAGCTTTTGGTATTGAGGTTCTTTCACTAGCATGATCCTGAGATGAAGATATAGTACAACCCCAAGACAGCCAGTGTTCTGAGCTCCTAGGAAGCCTGCCCTGGCCTGCCTAAGGGTTGGCATGACAAAAGGACACTTATGTATCAAAAGGAATTCTTCAGAATAAAATTGGAACTGATTTAATTATACTCTAAATATATAAACTAGATTCCTCCTGAAAGAAAGAAAGAATTCACTTGTGAAGCCAAATAAAAATTTCTGATCTTTAGGAAGAAAAAATAAAAAGCTTTGCATCATAGGTGTAAGGTCAGGCAATATTAGATACATTCAGAAAAACAACTAGACAATGGAAGTAACTGGAAGAGGAAAATTATCAAAACTCAACCAGTGGGGACCTATAGACTCAAGTCTACTCTTAGGTACCTGTAGAAACTAGTCTACTATAGATTCTTGTGTGTCCCAGCCAAATTGTTAATTCTACTGGAAGCCCTCCCTACGTAGTCTTGAGGTCTCCATCTAGACGTCCTGTTCGGTGGTCAGTAAATGAAACGGTCTGAATGGCCCATGAATAACTCTTCTCTTGACTATAACCAAAGCCCTACCTACTTTTATGAGCCTACTCGTGCCAAGATAAATCATTAATGCAGGCAATTATAGCCCCTGACATCACCCTCCAACAGACAAGCCCACAAAAGCTGACAGTCATAAATACGCATTGTGTGGTATAATTATCTCTAATAAGCTAGGGAGGAAAAGGAAAAAAAAACACAAAAAACAGGTACAGGGATCTTGTTTGCTATCCTATTGTCTCACCAGACAAGCCCAGCTCTCAGCAGCATTGCTCCCGCCAAGCCAGGAGACCAGAGGGAAATCATCATGGGGTTTAACAAATCTATTCAGACAAATGGGCTGTGCTCTGCTGTGGGAGAGCCACTTTCCCCAGATAGAAGTAGCTCTACATTTGCCTTTTACACCAACATCTCAAAGACAAGACAAAGGCAGGGACTAAATGGGGCAGAGTGCACACGCCAGATCAAGCTACGAGCTGGCCACTTCAGGAGCAGCTCACCAGCATCCTGTAGGAATAGGAGGCCTCTCATGTTAACATAACACCCTTGACAAGTACATTGAGCCATTCCAGGAATTCACAGCATTCACTGTTGACCTTCCAACTTGGACTCGAAAGATCAGGGACGAGGGGCACCTGGAGAGAACATTTGCCCAGGCTTGCGTTCCTAAAGGACCTTCACTCAACACTTTAGCCTATAAAAGTTATTTTAGTGTGGCAACATTTACAAAGGTTGTCAGAATCACCACAAGCCTATGGCCCAGCTTCAACAATCACTCTTAGTGTGGTTTCACCTAGCCTTCTCTGTTGTTTTGAAGTATAGTTAAGAAAAGACCAAACATGAGAAAATGCAGTCATTTAGTATTATTTCCAAATGAGTCTGCACATAGAGCCACCACCAGTGAGGATTCAAAAAGCTGTAAGATGTCAAGAAACAATTCCAAACTGGAATTCCATTTACCATGTCACCTACCTATAGTGTACTGTCAACTAATATCGTATCGGAATTCAGTGATTTATATTTTGTGATTATATGACATTGGGTTTTTGTGTTAACAGCAGATAATTTCTTAAAGCAAAGAAGAAAAAGAAGAAAGGAGAAAAGGAACAAAATGTAAAAAGAGTGGTCAAGGGCTCTCTGAAGCTCTCAAACTTCCTGTCTCCAAAGAAAAATATGATAGGAATTTAATTCAATGAAATGAGACTGATAATAGCAACATTTTGTTGAGTGCTTACTATGTGCCAAGCCCATGAAAAGACAAATCCTTGAATACAGAGGATACCTTATCTATCTATATACACACCCCAAGCCTTACACACAGAAAGTGCCTGGTCAATGGGTGTTTGCTGGACTTATCCAAGGACTTTTCAAAATACATATAGCCTGTGGCACATATGAAAAAGCAGAGAGGGGTAGAGATTAGTTCTTAAAAGTCCAAATGGAAACCTTGGCTTTGGAGAGGAGGGAGCAACTTATTTTTAGAAACCACTCTTCTTTCTCCACCCCCCAAACCCCCCTGGCTTACTAGCTTCTTGAATCAATCTGCAGTTTCCATAAGCGGGAAGACACAGCAACTTCTTTGTGGTGTGGTTTCAGTAATCCAATAAGTAGACAAGACAGAGAGTTCTTTTATTTACATTCTAAAAGGATGCTGTAGTCAGCTGGCCTCATCTCTCCTGGGGGCAGGGCTCCATTTGGGAACCTCGGGCTATAAACCTGAGACTTTGCAGTGCAGGAGGGCTGGCCCAGAGTAACCTAGAACCGGGACAAAGGATGAGACCAGGGAAGAGTGAATTAATTAAAAGGGTGGCCGAGTCCAACCCAAAGCAGTGTGCTGGTGCAGTTCATTTTCTACACCATTCCATTTCTTTTTGCACTAATTCACAGTCATTATCATATCCAGACAAGCACTTCATGCTTCATTTACTGACATTAATTAATTCCCCACCCCCTGCTTTTTATCTTATTTTAAAAGAGTGAGGGGAGAAAGATCCCATTCTTCTAGGGAAAGAATGCAGGTTTAATAGTGATTGGCAGCTGGCTTTCTCTAGTGCAGATGAGCAAAGAGGAGCACACGCTAGCTCATTGGTGAGCTCGCTGGACCATAACTGTGGCTACAACTCTCACGGCCTGTCACCACCCTCAACCCACATTTCCACTCCCAGCCTCTTCCCATCTTTAAGCTCAGTGCTCAGATATCATCCTTTTACATGCAGTGAATTCCAAAGAGTTATGATGGGAAAGAATGACCAACCTAAGGCTCATCTCCCCTCTCTAAAGGATGCTCTCCAATCATAACACGGAGGAGGAAAGTAATGAATACATTAAGAGGATTAACTGATAACTGCCCAAAGAGCACAGCTCGTACTTTCTGGCTCAGCTTCTGATACCTGCACCTTGACTGCATAAAATAAAAGTCCCACCAGGCACATCTCAATGTCCTGCCTACCTCTCCGATGGGTAGGGCTGGAGAGACAAGCAAAATTGAATGCCTTCAGTGTTCCTATCAGAAACACTCTCTGGTGAATGTGTGTGTGCTCCCACCATCATTAACCCTAGAACTGAATTATATAATTCCCCACTGTATTATTTATTCTTATCTATTATTAAACTCTGTGGCACTGGTATATTATTCAGCAGCTATTTCACACTCTGCATTCCTGGCATTCTACGTGTGTTAATAATTCTGCTTGGTGAATCAAGACAGACATGAAACTTCACGATGGTTTCTGGGGTGGGAGGTAGGGTGTGGGTTATTGAAGAACATGGTTTGGTTTCTGTTGAAGGATGTCTTGGCCTTTCCCACAGAAGAGGCTCACACAGAAAAATTCACCTAGCACTCTAGCTAACACAAGTCATGAGCTAAAACTGCCATCATTTAGCCTATAGCCTTGGCAAAGCATATTTCTCTGGGCCTTGATTTTCCCATTTACAAAATAGAGTTGTTGGGTGATATGAACTCCAGGGTCCCTTTAAAAAGATATAGAGTTCTGTCTACCTACGGGTTAGCCAGTGAGTTCCACATCCTCCTCTCTCAACAGGAATTTCTCATGGGCAGAGAATATGAAACATTCTGAGTTCCAATTCTGCCGGAATTTTGTACTTTCTCCATCCCATTGGAAATGGGGTGGAACATCTCATCTATGTAATGTAAATAGAAATACCCCTGTGTGAATTAAATACCTCAGTAGGATGTTTTTAAAGATATAAGAAAGTAAGCAGAAACCAAGTTCTTGAAAGACAGAGAACACAGTTTAAATAGCAAAGATTATTATTAGTTGATTTGCTGAATTTTGTTTAGGAATCACCTTTCTTGCAGTTGGAAGAAATCTCTACTCATCCTTTCCATAGCTGCTAAATCTCCGCAATGAAGGCAGTAACAAAACCTCAGCTGGGACATAGAACCAAAAGAGAGGTGTTTAAGAGAATCGCTAATTCATTTTCAACAAGTTAAGCAGCAGGTTAGCTATAAAGGGATTTCTCTGTTCAAGATTCAGACAGAGTCACACAGAAAGCACATTCAGGTACTTTTGTTTAAGCCTTAGTCTGGATATGGTCATTTTTATAATTACTAAGTCTGACTTTTAGTGAGCTCACTCTTCCTAGGATCAATGGAAATGTGATTTGTAATAGAGACTGAAAAATAAGACTTAGCACATTAAGAACTTAAAAAATAAACTTATAGATAAACAAGAAGGGCTCTCAGGGATAGGGTGTGGAGGCAAGGAGATGGGAAATAGAACATATCAAAGAGGAACAAAGACTCAAATTGACCTGCAAAAAGGAGAGCGAGGTAACATCTAAATCAGAATGACAATCTAGATTGACCAGTAATGCAAAACATGTGAAATGGCATTAAAAGGAGTGAAGAGGCAATGCTGGCTAACTATGAAGACTGTCATTCTAACCCTTGTCTCTTTAAAGAGCTAAGGAACTTCATTCAAATTATCTCTATGTTATTCACAGGAAAAATCAAGATGGTCACTATGTTTGTAGTCACATTATCATTTATCTATCTATCTATCTATCTATCTATCTGTTTAATTTACTTTCAAATAGAAAGAACCAGTCTAAAGGTATTACCAATCAAATAAATAAGGTCTAAAGTCCCTATTGAAGCATATGAGACAAGTACTGAAGAACTAATAGTCTTCAATCAGTCCATCAGCCAATCCATTGACAGGTATTTATTGAGGGTCTTTGGTGTGCCCAACACTGCTATGTCCTGCTTGCAATCAAGAAGCTTGGTAGAGAGGGGTAGGTCTAGCCTCAGCTATTTCATCATTTCCTTTTGTTAACTTAAACACAATATACAATTCAGTTGGACAATATTTATCAACTCTCTGTTATGAGTTAGGTATAGCTCTGGGTATGCAGGAGAACCAAGAATTAGCAAGGTTCACTCTCTGCCTCATTCAGACAGATCAGGAGAATAATAGCAAGTATATGCACAACACTTAGACACAGCATAGACAAAAACTTTTAACAGCCTTGGATTCTTAATCTGCAAAATGGAAACTAAACCAATTAACAAGAGTATACCACCTATTGAAACTTTGGAGTCTGGGAAAAAGAAATAGTAGTCCATTGACATGAACACATCCAATGTTTTGCCTTTGTGGGAGATAGAATGAACTCTGGTCAAAATTCAAACTTTTTACAATATGTGAATTGTGTTTCATGGGGCTTACCATTTGGTTGAACCACTGATATAAGGAATCACTTTATCATCATGTTTACATAGACAGTGAATCTTACTCAAGTTGATTCAGGCTCTGGGGAAAAATGGGGTTGGGGAGAGATACCTAAAAAGTGAAGCTCAAGAAACAAATATGTCCAAAAGAATGCTATAATATGAGTCTTGGGTTGAGGGGCAGGGTGAGCAAAATGTCAGATTTCTCTGAAAGTTTTAAGGAGAAGTCTTTTTTCTGTTGGTGGCAGCAATCTAAACCTAACATTCCTACAATTTTTCTCCATAGAAAAGTCTCCAGCATTCCTAGTATGAAGACAGAACACCTTGAAGGTTATTCTCTCTGTGTGACTATTTACTCTCCCTTGAAGGGACACCTTTTCTGACTATTTTCCCCACTTATATCTACCTTAAAACTGATCACTCCAGTTCATTCTCTATATCTCTTGGTGCTCTTTCTCCTTTTTTTGGGGGGGGGGGCAGCACATGGGAGTAAAGGTGCACCCGTGTGTGCACATGTGTGCACATTTTAACAAAATAGCTCTCTTAATCTTTGGGACTTTTTCTTGCCCACCCCAATAGCACACCTGTTTGTATACAGCCTCTGCTTTTTGTTCTAGATCAGATTTGGCAATTCCACTTCAGCACTTGCCTCAAGAAGGAAGGCAAATCATACAAAAATAGAGAGAACAGCTTTAACTAAGCTCTCAACCTCTTATTAAATGTTACAGGCAACCCAAAATGAAAGAGGAAAAGTGGAAAGAATACATATCACTTCTCTTATTTGTGCAATTCAAAACACACTGAGTCATCCATTTTGATGGCTGGAACTCTCAGACTTTGCCTGGGCTCTACCACCACCCTAGGTTACCACGACAACAGATGCCAACCACAAAAGACCTAGCTGCCACACCTCAGTCATCACCAGAATCAATAAAAGTTCCTCCTCTACCAGTACGTCCCTTCTAACTGAAAAGTGATTCTTCAGTGAAAGCTAAACATCTTACTTAGTAGGTGAGCATGATGGGAGTCTGAAACATGAAAGAAAAAGACATAATTTTATTATATCCACTATGATTTAAAACAGTTGGAAATCAACTGGATAAGACTGGTCAACCACATTGTAAATCAGTTAAGATTTATTTTTCACAGCCCCCCACCCCCCCACACAGAGATTATTACCCACTAACAAAATGTTGATTGTTGTATAAGTTTTTCACCAGTCCTGTCCTTGTCTCAACCATGAATCCTGAGTTTTGGTGAAATTTTATTTTATTCAATTAATCCCATATTCATGAACCAAAATGTCATGAAAGATTTGTGTAGGTTTTTCCTCTCCAGCTTACCAACCTTCTGCCATTACCATCCACCCCTACAGAAGAGAAAGCCACAGACTGACAATGTCTCCAGTGACCTTCTTTCCCTACCTGTCCACTGAAATGACCACAAAGAGAGGACACAAAGTAAAGACAGCTCAGAGTGAAGATGGAACATGAACTGGTGGGGAAGGGAGGGCAGTGGGCATGAAGAAACAGAGATCAATAAGAAAAAGAATGCTTAGAAAAATAAACTGGCCAAGACAGGAAGAAAAAAGGGAGGAAATTCCAGTTAAATGCAAAGTTGACCTAACACTCATTTGACACCCAGGATTAAGACTCTCTGAAAGCTACAACTTGGAAACTGAATTTTAACAAGTTCCCCTGGTAATTTGAATGCCCTCTAAAATTTGAAAGATGCCCCTCAAACCTTTATACAGCTTTTGTTGAGTGCAAATTACCTAAGGACATTGAATTTGCAAAGCATGCTTTTAAAAGTTACCTCGATTTTTAATTTTTTGAGGAATCTCCATACTGTTTTCCCCAGTGGCTGCACCAGTCTGCATTCCCACCAGCAGTCAAACTGCCTTTTGACCCAGCTATCCCATTTATAGGAATATACCCTAAGAACACCATAACACTGTTCGAAAAGAAGAAATGCGCCCCCATGTTTGTGACAGCATTGTTCACAATAGCAAAGATCTGGAAACAGCCAAAGTGTCCGTCAGAAGACGAGTGGATTAAAAAGCTATAGTACATATATACTATGGAATACTACTCAGCCATAAGAAACGATGACATCGGATCATTTATAACAAAATAGATGTACCTTGATAACATTATACGGAGTGAAATAAGTAAATCAGAAAAAAACTGAGAACAGCATGATTTCATACATAGGTGGGACATAAAAGTGAGACTATGAGACATGGACAAGAGAGTGGTGGTTACGGGGTGGGGGGAGGGAGGAGAGGGTGGGATACGGAGGAGGGGAGGGGCACAGGGAAAACCAGATAGAAGGTGACAGAGGACAATTTGACTTTGGGTAATGGGTATGCCACATAATTGAATGATAAGATAACCTGGAGATGTTTTTGTTGTACATATGTACCCTGATTTATTGGTGTCACTCCATTAAAATTAATTTAAAAAAACTTAGAAAAAAAAAGTTACCTTGAAAACATCCCAGGTACAACTGGCCTTGCTGCCTTTGCATGAGCAGATGGTTCTGCTATTGTACCACAAGCCCCATCACAAAGCCGATCCCCCTACGTTTGGTCCTTTAATACCTCAGGGAATCTAATACAACTCAAACTCTTAAAATACAGAGTTTTTCCCCATGAAATAGCATGAAGTAATTACAATAGTCCTCATATGGTCACACATTCTTATGCACAGATCATAGTTGGAGCAAGAGAAAAAAGAAACATAACTATTAACCTGTACAGTGGTTCACAGAGTCCCAAATGAAAACCTGGAGATCTCATTTAAAATCACAGATTCTCAGGCATTCTAATTTGGAGGGTTGAGGGAAATATTCTAGACATGCATTTTAACAATTATGTTTAAGGGCCTGTTTAACTCAGTATTTCTCAAAGCGTGGTGTCCAGACCAGTGGCACCAGCATCAGCTGAGGACATTTTAGAATTACAAGTTCTTGGTCCCATACCAGAGTGACTGAATCAGAAACTCTATAGGTCAGATCCAGCAGTCTGTGACCGAACAAGCTTTCTGGGTATCGCTCATTTACATCGCCACTTAGAGTAGCGTTTTTCAACCTGAGAATCACCTGGAGAACTTTCAAAACTGCAGTGCCTGGAACACTTTTCAGACTAACTGTATCTCTGGGATGGAGGGAGAGGCTGGGAACCAGTAATTTTCAAAGCTCCCCAGGTAATCCTAACGTGTAGCCGGGGTTGAAAACCACTGACTTTGAGCAACACGACTTTCCTCACTCATAAAGGACAGGGCTAGTCCCACCCCTACTCATGCATTGTACCACACTGCTTTGTGATCCAACAGTTATTTACAATTATCTTGCTTCTTCTAACCTTTTTTGTTAACTTCAACCTGTTGGACCTCAGTGGGATGGCAAGGGTCAGCTCTCTGCCTGGAGCTTGAGAGAGGAGGGAAAAGAAAGGCACATCTAATTTGTTGTTAGATCAAGTTACTTACCTAAAATTATTTGGAAGAGGAAAGGGGCTGAGTTTCTCAAGTGTTCTTTCAGCCATGAGCTCCCTACCTCTAGATAAGAAACAACATAATGGAGGGGGAAGTGCTACCCAGGGTCTTCCTTTTCAAACCTGTCATCAACGCCGTGATTATTTCCTCCATCAAACTGGGTGAGTGGGCTGGGAGTCACTTACCCGCCTTTAAATTGCCCCATTTGTGTCAAGGTTACTTTGTACAAAATGATACGCATTACCCATTAATTCCCTTCTGTACCTCCTACATTCTCCTCAGCCTAGGCTCTCAGAAAGCCTTTCTCTTTCTTCTTTGCAACTATTTAAAAAAAGACCTTTAGTACACAGTTACCCTGTGGGCTTGTCATGCTTTTTCATCCTCTAAGCACTGAGCTGACAGACAGCTAATCATTATTATAATAAAAATGAGTTATTATGATTACACTAAAAAAAAAAAAAAAGATACCAAATCCTGTGTTTCCCTTCAGGTCCAATTCAATGCCTCTTCCTCCATGAAGCATTCCATGTAGGCTTCTCACAAGGTTAATAATTTTCCTTCCTCTGTGCTATCTAGTGCTCAAGTATATACTGACATGAACTGTTTTCACGCTGTGTAATATAAGGTCTTTTTTTCTTTCTAACTCATTGGTAAACTTCCCAAGAGCAGAAGCCATACTTTCTAGCTCTGACAAATCCCTCCCATCCACTGGGCTGCTCTGGGCAGAAAGCACACAGCAGAAAAGCAGTAAACATTTGACTAGCCTTACACTTAAGTTACAAAACATCAAAAACACTTAACCATTATTCTGGCTTCTCAACTACATTCTTCAAGTTAGAAAGTAAAATTAAGATCAGCATTCTGTCTCTAATTTCAATAAGGAAGTTGAGTCTAATTCTCACATATCAGAAAGCACATTGACTCGTGTGTATATGTGTGTGTGTGTGTGTGTGTGTGTGCGCGCGTGTGCATTCACACGCGCATGTGAGAGAGAATGAGAGAGAGAGCTTGTCTCCCTACCCTAATGCTTCCAATGCAATGCCTTTCAACTTCTATGAAAATTAAATACATTTTAGTTTTTATAACTCAATCTTTGCTCTTGATATTTGCCTTCAAGTCTCTGCTTTTGCCCATTTTAATTATTACTAGAATTTAAGGACTATTTCTCAAGTATATTTAAACATTTTTATTATAGAAACCATTACAAATCTTGAAATTCAATTTTAATAATTGAAAAGACATTTGTTCCTTGTGGGTAGCAGTTGCATTTTGAAGCTGATCAAGGAGAAGGTAGTGTAGAATTTCAAAGCTGATTTGACTTGGTCATGAAACATTAAATTTTCATTCTAAAAACAATACAATACTGTATTTTGAGAAGTCGTGCTTTTTTCTTTGGAGAAGCATAAGGCTTAGTGATTCATAATGTGAAAGTTACTTAATGAATTTTGGAGAATGTACATTACACAAAAATATACAGGAAATTAAAGATTTCCATTGCATTTTTAGCATATATTTCCATGCAACACAACCCATCCACCTGATCTTCACTTCTACTTCTGTGCACAGTGTAAATAGAGAGATGCTGTAGAAATGTGTGTGAAGTGTCGAGGATGAGTGAGCACAAATCTCATGTATGATTAACTGAGGAAAAGAGGGCTCAGTGGCACGGGGAGTGGTTCTCTAGACATCACAAGAAGAGCAGTAGAGAATAGGAAAAAATAGCAAACACCCATAAAAAGGATTGTTACCCACCCCAGAGGCATAAAGGAGAATTTGGGTGATGGAGAGTAAACCTATTCTTCGGACAGGGATTCAAGAGATTGCAGCACCTGGAAAGAGGAAGTAGAGACAACTAAAAACTGAGGTTCCTTCCCTGGCTTCTCTGAACTTCCGGCAGCTAGGAAATGCTCCAAAGAAAAGTTACAACCCAAAATCTTAAATTCCATTTCAGAAAAGACAAAGTGCATCAAAGGTGGTGTGCAATGGTTCTGCAGACTAATATGAACCAAGAATTCCCAGCTACTACCTGAGTCAACACAATAACGGGCAGATTGCTATACAGTCTTTCTGTTAATTACACTATTTAATAAAATTTTATTATAATAACGCTTGCCCTGCATGTTAGATCTTCTCTGGGGTGCTGGAGAAAAGAGAACTAATTACAGGGAGAAATTCACATTACAAATACATCAATTTAAATGTTACACCTGTCTCAGATGGAAGAACTAGGCAATATTTAAATGGACAAAGAAAAATAGTTTTCTAGGAGTTATATTAGTTCTCAAAGTCATATCTATAAAAGACAGTTATTTTCCCCCTTAATTACAGTAGCCAGGCTCCCAAGTCCCCCTCACCCCCGCCCCAGGTTTATAAAGCTACACTAGCCTTATTTCTCTTTCTGGGTCAGTAGAGCTCAGGGCCTATGCTTTGGTGCCCTCTTAACTTGGCCTAGGATGCTGTCTGCATGGCTGGCTTCTCTTCGCTATTCAGAGTGCAGTTTAAATAGCATCTCCTTGGAAAGAAATTCCTTTAGTTAAACCTCCCGCTCTACCGGTTCCTTTTATCTTCATTCTCTGGACATCACTACCTTATATATTTCTTGCTTGCTTGTTACTTGCCTGCTTATTGCTTTTCCCTGCTCTAAGAAAATAAAAGCACCCCGAAACCAGGAAAGCTGTCTTGTCTTGCTGCTGTATCTCCATTTCCTTGCACTGTGTTTGGTATGTAATAGATGCTCATTAAATATCAGTTGAATGGATTTGTTAAAATAATAACTAATATTATTACCATTATTATATCCAAGCAGTCCATTTTGGAATGATCTTTACTTTTATTTTAGTATCTGTTCCCTTCCCTTGTTTTATTTTGCTTACTGACACTAATCCCTGTAGAGAATCGTATTATGTATTTACTTATTTATTCATTCATTAGCTATCTCTTTAGCTAAATAAAATATAAGCTGCTTTGTCTCCGTGGTTTATCTTAATATCCCTAGCACCTGGATCAGGTCCTAGCATATAGTAGCAACTCAATAAACTCTTATTAAACGAAGCTAGGAGACATATCACGTTTCTTCCCCTCTTTCATCTTCTCTAAGCAGTGCACAGGCAGCTTGCTGCTTTGCTCTTGGACTTTGAATGCCTTCTTGACCATGTTTTTGGCCCTGTTTCTGCCACCCGGGCATGCCCAGGTGTTCCTGGATGATTAAAGTAGAGGTATTCAATATGGTTGAAATATTCTCTGTCGGCCTTGTGCTTCATTGGTGGTAATTTGTAGGCTTTGGCTGTTGTCTAGTCAACTCTTTAGTTCATATTCCAGTTTCACCCTCCAAAATTACAAGCCTGGAGACAGTCACTAATGCTATGAGTCTTTCAGTATCACTACCTACCTGGAGACACTTGAAAGAAAAAGGACATGAGAGGAGAGTCTGGCAATACCTCAGAGTCACTCAACTTCAGGAGTCACAAAGCAGTCATCCTCTGAGGGTGACAGATGAATTCCCATCCAGAATTCCTGGCCACCTCCAGTGAACTTGCCTCTATGTCATATCATACCTATCGCAAGCCTTTTGCAAGCAGGGCACTATGATAGCCTCGACCAGAACAGCATAGAGATTCTACCTCTAACAGGTTACCATCCTGGAGGAAGGTAACCATTTATAAAAATAATGCTAATAAGATATCCTCCACATCTGTCCAGACCCCACTGTACCCTTCATGCCCCTCAGCAGTTCATCTCGTGCCGTCCATGCCAACTTTAAAAAACAGCCCCTTTAAATGTCAGCCACTCCATAGACTTGCTGCTGGGCATTACAGAGGTATGAGGTCAGTATACTGCGGTTCGGTTAGCTAGTGCTTAGGACAGTGTCTTGCAAAGTGTGGTTTCCAGACCACTTACAGCAAAACCACCTGGGCTCTTCTAGACTTGCTGAATCAGAATACCAGAGGAAGGTCTGAAGATATGTATCTTTTAATAATCCTCAAGTGATTCTTCTGGATACTAATATTTGAGAACCACTGGGTTGATTTATGTAGGATGTGACGGTGTTTCTGTACATAGTAATAAGACCAATCCTTGCATATGCTGACGTAGTATTATAATCATGGCCTTTCAAACTGTTATTATTGATCAGCAACCCCAGCCTCTGTCTTACCCACAGTCTTTATGATATAGAAGCTTTCTCTGTGCCCCCTTTAGCAGTATGGCATGGAAACAGCACTGGTGACCATGGATTCTAGCCCTCAGCAACTGGGTGCTCAAGTTGGAGTTGGTTTTGACCGGTCACACGGTCAAAAGTGCACCATGACTTTACGGACACACTGTATTAAGCAACAAATATGACTACCATTAATCATGATTCTCACACACCATGAGGCTACTGTTATTTGATAAGGAAGTCATTACAGTAGGTCCCAAATGTCCTAACTTAGAATCCCTACTAGTAGAGCCCCGGGATCGGCTTCTTAGCAGTTAACACAGCATGGTCCATAGATGACAGTGGGGAACTTGTGATCCAGTATAAGGTCTGGGACAAATATCTGGCTCCTAGAGATGAAAGCATCACCGCTGTCATGTACAGTTCAATAATTACTTACCCATGACCATGAATAATGAATTGATTTATTCTAAATCTACAAATAACTAGGAAGTTAACTGCACTGTTCCCTGTCTCACAATCTCTTCTTACTACATGCATGATGATGTTTAGTCTTCGAAGCTAGCTTTTCAAGGGACACTCCATTAATATCACAAATAAATATGCTTAACATATCTCAATATTATCCAGCTTCCAAGTAGGCCCCCGATGGTTCTCACTTGCTGGTATTCATGCCCTGGTGTAGTTCCCTCTCATAGTAAAGAGTGCTGAAATGTAGAGTCAATAGGGCATTGAGGAAATGACAGAGTATGACATCCATACATAGGTAATGAAAGACTGCCACTTCAGCCTTTGCTCCCTTGGCTCACTGCTATAGGGAGACCGCTGTTGTGGTATTAGGGAAGCCCTCTGGAGAAGTTCACATGATTATTAGTATCCAGATGAACCCCTTGGGGCGGTCTTGTGCCAAGAGCCAACTTACCATCCCTCGAAGAGCTAGCTCCATCTCAGAAATGGATTCCCCAGTCCCAGTCAAGCCTTCAGATGACTGTAGCCCTGGCCGATGCCTTGATGGCTACTTCATGAAACCTTGAACCAGAACCACCCAGCTTGCCCACTCTTGAGTCCCTGATCCACAGAAGCTGTATGCGATCGTGAATGTTTGTTGTTGCCTGAAGCCGCTACATTTTGTGGTAATCTGCTATGCAGCAGTAGTTGATACACCCAGTTTAACCCAAGAGGGCATCAGAGCTCCAAACTCAGGGCTCTCTCTGCAGCCAGCACTGAGCAAGCCTGCCAGGCAAAATTACTTCACCCCTTCCTCACTTACTTCACTCTGTTAAACGGAAGTTTTACAATAAAAAGGTTTTTCTTTTAAAGAGCCTTAGTAACAGTCCTACTGTATCCAACAGGATTGGTTTTAAATGAACATCCTTGTACTTTTCTACCTGCCAGGGGAGTTGTGAGGCTTTAATTAATTACAGATCTTTGGATGAAAGAAACGCTGAGCACTGAGAATTATCATCAAACAGGACTAGGAAAAATGAAGGAGAAAAAAAAAAAGAAAGACATTTTCTCTACTTGCTTGCTAAATCCATTTCACCTCAGATTTGGTGAAGGCTGAGTCACCTATTGTTTGGAGAATATCTAATTCTTGCTGAGCACAGAGGGGAAAAGAAGCCAGCAGCACCACAGGTCAGGGAGCCCCTGTCCTTTAGCTTAAAATAGGCCCCTTTCCCAAAATAAACCCAGCCCCTCTTTTAGGCAACAGCATGGACATTTGGATCATCTGAGCTTTCAAGGAGGAACACGGAGATGAAATAGACATGTGACCTAAGCCCCAGCTAGCAAAACTGTCTCTGTTTGTCCCCAGAGGCTTCCTAAATCATGAGCCAGACAACTCCATGGTCATTTGTGTGTTTCCTGAGCAAACATTAAGTGGAGAATATATATTTTGGGTTGGTTTTTTTTTTAATGTTCTAATGATGAAGTTCCTGCCAGAGGAAGCCCAACAGAACAGAACTGATTCTTCACATAAGAATGAGATAGTAGTTGGTAGAGTCCAGGTAACACAGTAGGAAAAAGTCACTAGGGCTTGTAGCCAAAATTCAAGAGTTCAAATCCCAGCTCCTCCACTCACTACACAGATGACCTTGATTGAATAAGAGACTTCAGTGACCTCATGGAAAAAATGCAGCTTCTAGTAGAGCTTCTAACAATATTGATTGGACTCTAGATCCCAAAGCTATCTTGCCCTAACCTTAAAGTCCCACAGATTTTCAACCTCCAAAGAAGTACCCAAGGAGAAACAACTAGTTCCCTGATCCTTCATGCTGGGGTTTCCATTCATGAAGGGGATCTTTTTTGTTTTATTAAAGATTTAAAGTATTTATTTTAGAGAGAGAAAGGCGGTGGAGGATGATAGGAAGCATCAACCTGTAGTTGCTTCTTGTATGTGCCTTGACCAGGCAAGCTCGGGGTTTCAAAACAGTGACCTCAGCATTCCAGGTTGATGTCCTATCCACTGAGCCACCACAGGTCTGGCTCCTGAGGATATCCTGTCCATCTTCCCAGGCCTCAAGGAGTAAGGTGAGACTTGGGGCCTACTACTCCATTTTCTGGGGTGCTTTAGGGATGTCTCCACTGACACGTCTTATTCTACAAAGCTACAGAATTCCAGTTGGGAAGGCCCCGTCCTCATCCCTTGCACCCAGTCCCTTTTCTCTGGGGCCTCTTAGCAGCAGGCAGGGGTTGGGTTTCCCCTCACCAAAGCAGCAGTAAAATCAGAAAGGAAGGTGTGCCTTTTCCGGTTGCTCAGGTCTATGATTCACCAGAATCCTGCTCAGTATTTGCGGGGAGTGGCTAAGCCCCTCTAGCAACGAGTGGTTCCTTTGCATTGTTTCACCTCCTCTGTGTATATGTTTATCTTAGTACCACGTGGGGAGGGGTGGCTGGTCTAAGGAATTAGACAGATGTTCCTGAACCAATGCTATTATGATCATGCCTGGATAGTACAATTATCTACATTACCTGACAGTTGTAACAATCAAGAGAAATAATGCTGATGAAAAGGCTGGTGAACATTGAGGCACGGTACATGGGTTACGTATTATGATAGTCCTAGCAGGAACCAAACCAACTTTGACCTAAAGTGGAAGGGCTTGCTGTGAAAGAAAGAGAGAAAGGAAGGAAGGAAGGAAGGAAGGAAGGAAGGAAGGAAGGAAGGAAGGAAGGAAGGAAGGAAGGGGAAGGGAAAAAGGAAGGAAGGAAGAAAGGAAGGAAGGAAGGAAGGAAGGAAGGAAGGAAGGAAGGAAGGAAGGGGAAGGGAATAAGGAAGGAAGGAAGAAAGGAAGGAAGGAAGGAAGGAAGGAAGGAAGGAAGGAAGGAAGGAAGGAAGGAAGGAAGGAAGGAAGGAAGGAAGAAGGAAGGAAGGAAGGAAAGAAGGAAAGAAGGAAGGAAGGAAGGAAGGAAGGAAAAGTGGGGGATGGGTAGTGGAAGCAGTCTCTGAACGGAACCTACATGCCTTCGGCCACAATGAGTTAACAAGAAAAGGTCTGCTGGACTGGAGTAGGGACAGTGACCTCAGAACCTTAATTTATCTTGACTCCATTAGACCCAACCATGCCCACAGTCACTGTGACATGACTTTCTCAGTTCCCAGGGCCATAACTGCACTGCTGGTGTGTATGTGTTGAATGAGCGGGAGATGAGAAGAGAAGAAAAGAAAGTGGAGAAAGAGAAGTTTCTATAGACCTAGTGTAAATTAGGACTGACAGACAAACCACTGCTCCAGGACAAATTCCTGAATTCTAGTTCTGGTTTTGCTTTTTGACATTAACTAGCTATCTGACCTTGGACAAACTGCTTCCGGGAATCTCAGTTTTTCCATCTGTGTAATGGGGATGTTAATACTTAACCAGCCTAGTCACCCTAGGGCAGCTGTGAGGATCCCATGTAGAAGGATTTGGTATATAATAAAGTGCTTTGAGATGTAAAGCATTATAAAAGACATTGCCACGGATGACAGTAGGCCATTTTACACGTGTACCTCTTTCGAATTTCCTCTCCCTCTGTTTCTCTCTTCTAGTCAGCCCTACTAATCATCTCCTATACTCATTCATCCACTTCTCTTCTCCCTCTGCTTGTACCTTGGTGTGCCACTTATATACAGTTAAACCTAGATGTGTTGACCAACCCCACTGATAGTCAAGACTTAAGAGAACTGGTGGTTCCTAACGGAGAACACTTTGGGAAACTCTTTAAGGAAAGGTATGTGTCCTGATTATAAATGAGGTGTGTGGAGCAGAGCCTCTCCCATCAAAAACAAACAGATAAACAGACTTGTCTGATTTCTGCTCTAAGCAGAATATTGAGGTAATAACTATGGCAATAACAATTGCATATATAAGAATTCTGTCTCCACCTCCAAACATGTAAGAAGTGAAGATGGCCTGAACCTTGTCCTCAGAGATCCAGGGTGGGACTCAGAAATGCGACCTTTCCACAAACTTTCCCCCACACCAAGGTGATCCCAGTGTCCACTGTGAGGAAGCCTGGGCCCAGAGACATAGTCAGTGGTAATACCTAACAGGAATCAATTCATGTGAGGCAAATAAATATTTCCCCAAAATAGATGAGGCTTATGGAGGCCAAAAATAAGCTAGAGGAGAGTCACAGAGGCAGCCAAAAATCCAAATGATTAAAGCTCTGTCAAGAATGATTTATGAACATGGTAAAAAAAAACCCACAAAACCCTAAATATCTGTTGTTGACTCAGTGACTGCCTATAGACAGATAATTGATCTACAAATATTTATAAGACATTAACAACAAGAAGGCCCAGGAATTACCTAAGATGTGGCAAAGTCAGAGCTGACACAAACAGGATGAACTCAAGGAAGAGGTAGTTTTAGCTTTGCAAGCAAAGAACACTCACACGCTGAGATCGAAGATACGATGACTCCACCATGCCCCACTCCCACACAAATGCATTGTGTGGACTCTACTAAAGAGAAAATGAAATCTGAATTGGAGGACAGGAAGCCAGATGGCTCCTTGACACTTTATATTCCATACTTTTTCAGACATTTCCCAACATATCTCCTTGAAACAGGATTAACCCTGACACGCCCTTGTGCTTCAAGTGCCAAGTGTTCATCTAGGTTGGGTTCTCAAAGTTTCTGGTCTCATCCTCTGACTGCTCCTGTCCCCACACCCTGGCTGGCACCCAGCAATTTCATGCTAATTCTGAGCCTGCCCAGAGCTTAAAGAGATGCTGTCATAGTGCCCCTTCGTCATGGCTTGCAACCTAAAACATTGATTATTCACAGTGAAAATTAACTATCTAGGTCAGTGGTTCTCAACTCTAGATGCATATTAAATTTTCCCAGAAAGACTTTTTTCTTTCCAAATACAGTTGCCTAGTCTCTATCTGAAACCAATTAAATCAACACTTTGGTAGTGGGGCCCAGGCATTTGTAGTTGTTATAAGGTCTCCAGGTGATTCTAGTGTATGGGCAGAGGAACACCAATCTAGATGATGGGAATATTAAAAACATAATAATAATCTGCCTTGGCCAGTTGGATCAGTGGTAAAAGTTCGGCACTGCATTTGGATGTCCCAGGTTTGATTCCCAGTCAGGGCACACAGGAGAAGTGACCATCTGCTTTTCCACCCCTCTCCCTCTCCTTCCTCTCTCTCTCTCTCTTCCCCTCCCACAGCCATGGCTCAATTGGTTCAAGCTGAGGATGGCTCCATGGAGCCTCCACCACAGGTGCTAAAAATAGCTTGACAGGGAGCATGTCCCCAGATGGGTAGAGCTTTGGCCCCAGACAGGGGTTGCTGGGTGGCTCCCGATGGGGGACCATGCAGGAGTCTGTCTCTCTATCTCCCCTCCTTTCACTTGGTAAGGAAGGAAAAAATAATCCCAGGCCCCATTCCAAGAAATTTAAATTTAATTGGTCTGGGATGAGACTCAATTATCACTATTTTTTAAAAGCTGCTTAGGTGGCTTTAATGTGTCACCAGGTTGAGAAGGACTGCCTTTATAGGAAGAGCTCCAGGAAGTCAAACTCCAAACTTATTAGCTCCCTTCTCCTTCAACTTGTCCTATTCTCATCTCATGTCCCCCAGCAGGAACCCTGCTTTTCTTGCTGAATGTCTTTTTTCAGTTTGTAGCTTGCCCATCTTCTCAGTCACCCAGGCTAGGGTTCCTTGGAGGCATTTTTGACTCTACCCCCTTCCTCATTACTGCACCAAAGGATTGGCAGTTTTCTCACACATACCCGTTCCTTCCTGGTGAAGGATTCCTCTCTCACCAAGGAGGTCAGTATAACTTTCTAATAGATCTCCATACCCCAACCTCTTATCTACTGAGGTAGACTGATTGCAAAAGTGGTTCAAATTCTTCACACCTCTCTGTAGCCAGACCCTTTGACTTGTGAGTTTACAGTCCCTCTCACCTAGAAGTAGTCTGTGGAGTCTGCTGGCCCAGCCTATGAGCCTGGGCTGGCCTTGTGCCTCGCTTCAGTTAACAGAATGCAGCAGACATAATAGTGGGCCAGCATCAAGGGTAGGAATCAAGAGGCCTTGCACATGTCCCTGTTTTCCTTACTTCTCTGTCAACATTGTAGAAATGTCTCCAGGCTACACTGAAATCAAGCCTAGGCTATCTTCTAGAGGATGAGAGACCACATGGGGCAAAACCCAGCCATTCAGTTAAGGCGCCAAAGATATGAGTGAACCCAGCCAAGATTAGCAAAGCCAACTAGACTATCTGCAGCTTGCCCACAGATGTATGAGAGAGCCACTGTGCATCCAGACCAGATCAGCCAATCTGTCCAGCTGACCCGAGAATCATGAGAGGTAACAAATGGCTGGTAGTTTTAAACTACTGAGTTTTGTAGTGGTTTGTAACAAAGCTATAGCCAACGTATATGCTTGCATAATAAAAACTTTTGTAATAATAAAACCATCATTAACAATAATAAGACTTCTAGAAGATATATGCATATATACAGTGGTGGGATTCAGCTGCCTTACACTGGTTTGGTAGAACTGATACCTAATTTTGGCAAACCAGTTGTTAAAATGGCACTTGTAATCAGGTTTCTCTCTAAGGGTGGGCACGTAGGCAGCCAGCCAATGTGGAAATCAAAAATTTACATTTCTTACTCTTTTAACATTCATCTGTGCAACAGTCTATTCTAAGCTCCTATAGCAATGTTCACTCTGGACAGAGGTGAAAAAATTGCAAGTGGGGATGCCAATCAAGAAGCAATATGGAAATATTTTAAACAGCAGTTTTAATGTTTTCTTCAGGTATTATTTAATTTTTTTCATTAATATTTTGAAACTATTTCTTATAATTTAGTTTTGTGTACCTCTTTTATTTTTCTTATTTAAGTATTAAATGTATGAAATAATAAACTAACTTTTGGTATATAGTTAAAATGGTCATTAGGGCAGAGAACCAGTTGTTAAATTATTTGAATTCCATCACTGTATATATAGTCTTAAAAATAAAAACACAGGAGGGATGAGAATCCTGTGTGTGTGTGTGTGTGTGTGTGTGTGTGTGTGTTATCTAAATTTTTATACCAATGATAATATTTTAAAAGATCATGTAGATATGTACATGACCGCCTCATAATTGAGTACTACCATGCAATCTCAGACTATATTTGCATAGATGTCCATTTCTGCACTGGTATCAGTAATGAGATATTAATAGTCATGGGTGGTGAGGAAAGAACAGAGGGGGAAACTATAAATAAAAGATATATTCACACTAAGCAAAGCCCAAATACCACCACTGTGCACCTTACCAACTGTACTTCCTGGGGTTGGAGCAGAGAAAAGTGAGGGGTATAAATGAGTGAGCACACAGCACACAGGGTATGAGAAAGGCCACACTTTGAATGACTTGGCAGTTAGCAGATGGTACCATATTTAGATCATTCATGAAGATTTCCTTTTATACAGATTACAAAATGGTCCTGTTAAACTAATCTTGCTTAATTGAAATTTTCTGTATTGTTATTTATAATGCATAAACTTATTTCAGCTTTATACCTGCCACAGAGCTTAAGAAATTTGTGACAAATTTTATTTTTGTAAATATTCAAGTAACACTATCATAAAAATAATTGAACACAAATTGGAGGGTAGAGTGCTGTCAATGTTCTTTCCCCCAACATTTTTACCTTTAAAAAACATCTGTTCAGCCCTGGCCCAGGCTCAGCGGTAGAGTGTCAGCCTGGCATGTGGAAGTCCCAGGTTCAATTCCTGGCCAGGGCACACAGGAGAAGCACCCATCTACTTCTTCACCCTTCCCCCTCTCCTTTCTCTCTGTCTCTCTCTTCTCCTCCCCCAGCCAAGGCTCCATTAGAGCAAAGTTGGCCTGGGTGCCAAGAATGGCTCCACGACCTCCACCTCAGGTGCTAGAATGGCTCTGGTTGCAGCAGTGCAACGGCCCAGAGGGGCAGAGTACCACCCCCTGGTGGACATGCTAGGTGGATTTTGGTCGGGTGCATGCGGGAGTCTATCTCTCTGCCTCCCCACTTCTCCATTCAGAAAAAGAAAAAAAAATTATTTATATCATTCATGTCTGAGAAACTCTAGTGGTCTGTTTAATCCTCATGTCCACACTATAAAGCTGATATCACTGTCCCCAAGTAAAGGGGGGAGGAATGGATAGTGAGAAAGGTTATGTGACTTCCAAGGACATATTGTCTTAGAACTGGCAGAGCCAGGATTTTGATTCCAGTCCTGTTTGACCTCAAAGATTCCATCTTTGTTATAGCTCAAATTCAACTCTATCCTTCTAAACTTCTCCATAGCTCCCTTCAGCCTTTAAATTAAATTCTAATTCCTCAACCAAGTATATGAGGTTCTCTACAAGCTGTGATATCACTGTGTCAGCCCGGTTCCTTTCTGCACCTTTTTCTTTTTTTCTTTTTTAAGTGAGAGGAGAGGAGACAGAGACACAGACTCCTGCATGCGCCCTGACCGGGATCACCCGGCAAGCCCCATTAGGGGCCAATGCTCTGCCCAGTTTGGGCTGTTTCTTGGCAACAGAGCTATTCCTAGTACCTGATGCAAAGGCTCCTCCACTGAGCCATCCTCAGTCCCTGGGACCAACACACTCCAACCAATCAATTGAGCCATGGCTGCAGAAGAAGAGAGAGAGAGAAAGAGAGAAGATGGAGGGAGAGGAGTGGAGAAGCAGATGGTTGCCTCTCTTGTGTGCCCTGACCCGGAATTGAACCCATGACATCCATACACTGGGCCAACACTCTACCACTGAACCAACTGGCCAGGGCCCTTTCTGCACCTTTCAGTCACACTCTGTTTCATCTCATTTGGGCAGCTCCTCTCTCACCCTTCCCTTCCGTGCCTCATGTCCAGGAATGCTCTTCTGCTGACAGAAATCCTACTGGCACAGTTCACATGCTACCATGGAGTCCTTTCTGAGGCCCAGACTCATCGAAACTATAGACACTCTGGGGACTTGATTTTCCTCCATCTGACAAACATTATAATGACTGGTTTAAGTTCTCCACCAGATTGAGAATCTTCTCCTTGAGGGCAGTGACTTTGGTTACTTTTTATTTTTATGGAGATAATAGAGTGGGTTTTTTGTGGTATAAAGACAACAGTTGCTCACTGCAGAAAACTTAGGCAATATCAGAAAGTAAGTATTAAAAAAGAAAGACTTTACATAATTAACACTTGGTTATATTTCCTCCCCATATCTGTCATCTTTTTAAAAATCTTCCAGACCTGAGATAATGTTATCAAGCCAGTTTTATATCCTGTTTCCATTAAATTATTAAAACATGAACATTTGAGCATATCATTGAATATTTATCAAATAAAATTTGATCATTAAAGGCTGTGATTCTATCACATGTGGGTTCCATAAGTTATTTAATGTTTGCCAATATTTAGGCATCTAAACAATTTCCAGGGTATTTTTTCCCCTCAATAATACTATGATCTCCTCCTTGTATGTAAATGCTTTCATAGAGAATTCTTAGAAACAGAATCAAGGTATGTGTTTTGTGTCTCTTCCTGCCCCAAACATATTCAGTTGTTCTGCACACAATCCTGTGAACACATGCACATCCTTTGCATTTAGGCCTGTGCATGGCACAGAATAGGCACTCAGTTAATATTTGTTGAATGACTAAACAAATACATGACTGAAAAA
This sequence comes from Rhynchonycteris naso, assembly GCA_037038555.1. Taxonomy (NCBI): domain Eukaryota; kingdom Metazoa; phylum Chordata; class Mammalia; order Chiroptera; family Emballonuridae; genus Rhynchonycteris; species Rhynchonycteris naso. The sequence goes on from CM072999.1 coordinate 22,720,735, forward strand.
ATGAATAGTGGGCATTCAATCCTAATATTTTAGAATCAACTATAAGGCATGGGAAATTTAATGATACTTATAAAACAAATATGAATGTTACTGACCTTGACAATGGAAAAGTCATAGTGTAACTGACAGAATTCTGGAAAGGAGTGATGAATGGAAGGCAGCATTAAAGCATGTGACTCGAAATCCCTCCCAGCAAAGAGTCCAAAGTTGCTGTCTGAATTTTGTAAGTCAAAGTATATTGGAATTCTGGTGGCAGAACAGAAGAACTGCGAGCAGAAACATTTTAAAGTTTTACCACTAGAGAATGAGCCACAGGGGAGATTATTTTACTTTTGTAAACATTTGAATATTTTTGCAATGTACACAAATTGCCTTTATAAATTTTGCTTTCCTTTTTTTTATCTTCACTTGTGTCATTTTAATTTTTAAAGTATATAAGACAAAAACATCATTAAAGCCTTTGAGAGAGAGAGATAAGTCAGGCTGTCTGGTTTACATCTTCAGAGAACCCCTCTGGAAGAACCATAGATCAGCAGGCTCTGAATTCTCTTCCCTACATGAGTCTATGATTTCAGGACACATCTTAAGATTTTCCCTCTCTGTCATCCAGTCATCGCCCCACTCCCAAGACACAAGTGTGTTTCATCGAAAAATTCCTCTCTTCAAATAAAAAAAATAATAATTAAAATAATATTTGAATAAATAAGCATCATAAAAAAAAAGAAAATAACGGGCAATCTCCACAGATAAAAGTGGACAAATGCTTTGTACAGGGGCAATACTGAACATCTCTGTTTCGCATAATGATCTACACAAAAATATGTGTGAAGCCTGGCTGGAGGAGACAAATGCCCCTTAGTTCTAAGCAAATGTGTTCAGCAAAAATTTACTGAGTATCTGTCTGCTGCATCTAGAAGAACCCAGCAGTGGCCACAATGATCACTGAGTACCTACTATGTGTCCACTACCATGGAAAAAATATTTATTGAGCACCTACTGTGTGACAGACATAAGTGATGATAATCATCATTACATATGTGTATATGTGTTTATTGCTGCTTAATGAACTAGCAAGACAGAGAATTCCAGCAGATGTCCCTAATTCTCCCATTTTTGGGCCATCATTCATAAAGGAGGGTGAGGTAGGCCACAGGAACACTTTTCCAAGAACTCAGGGAAAGGGCTTCATGTCTGAGGCAGCAGACCAATTCCCGTCACTGAGGTGGAGAACATCATTAGAGTATTGTTAAATTACTACAAAGCTGCATCCACACACTTACACCAAGGATGAGAAAGGCCCCTGGGATATTATAGAAATGGTGTACATTGACTCTTCAGTGGGACAGACTAAAAAAGAGAGGTTTTTAAAATTATGTTCTAAACCAATTGTTGAGAAGTGGGCGGAGTGGGTAGAGAGGGTGGATAAGACAGAGCCAGCTTAGGGATAGAATTGTCGGGGCAAGTAGATGTTGTTCAAAGCATGTAGGGAAGTAAGGTATTTGGTTCCTAGTCAGACAGGGAGGGCCCTGAGGTCAAATGTACTCAAAGCGAAAGCTTTTTACCCCCCTACCCCTTATTTAGTATGATGGCCTTCTCCAAAAAGTGGAATAAAAAGTCAGCTTCTGCTTACTCTGAAATAGAGAAGTGGGCAGGATAGATAGATAGATGATAGATAGATGATAGACAGATAGATGATACATACATACATACATACATACATACAGATGTAGATGGTAACATATGCCTCTCTGCCTGCAGTTTGAGGAATTTATCAATTCAAGTTTATTCCTTACTCTCTCCAAACAAACTCTTCAATCTGACAAGTGACCCCACGTACTGTCCCCCATCCTGGCTCATTCCAGCCCCTTTCTAGTTCATTGCTGTGTCTCTCAGAGCTTTCATTTACTCATCCTACTCATTTGCTGACTGAATCAATAAGTGAATGACTATCACCAAGTTGAACACATAAGGATTCAAATCAGTGACAAATTCTAGATGAATAAGGATGGGACATCCAATGCCATTTGGAATAGAAGCAATGTGTTAACTCCATATTATTTGTGAAACAGGAAGGTCCATGACCAATGCCATATTCTGAGGCCTTATTCTGGGTAAAGCATCTTGCTCTCTGACCTGTGGGAAAAACCTGGATCGGCTGCCACCAATTCTCACCCGCATGACTGCCGTTGCTCAATCAGTGTGTGTTCAAAGCCATTCACAATGAAGAACAGACATCCCTAGGATATGCTTTAAATTACAAGGTCATTGTCATTAGAAGAACTGCCAATGCAAGGGGAGGAAAGGACCATACTAAATAAGAACTACATTTAATATAGTCATTTTATTTATTCATTTTGCCAGGACTGCTTAAAGCATAACGATGAAGGTAAAATAAAGGGAAAAAACAACAAAGCACAAATTCTCTTCTTATTCTTTCAATAAGTAAATAAATTAAGATGTCTGATAGTGGGAGCTGGAAAGCGACAGATGCTTTAATTAGCACATCCTGATGTGCAGTCTGAGGCAGGGGGAGGAGAGTAGGTCTTTTCTCATTGCAGTTGGTGTCAGTTTAGAGTACAATTACCCTTCTTGTTTCAAATGTTGAACTCTAACGTTTTGAATTTTAAAAAGTGAACAACCTCCCAGCTGCTTTTCAGAGTCAACCTATAAACACAGAATGATATGGCACCTGGTGACAGCCACCCTGGCAGATCTGTCTTCTGCCTCTCTGTGTGTACCTGCTCCCTATAAGAGAAAGAAGGAAGCTGGCTACTTTGGAGATGGACAGCATCACACCCATCCCAGGGCATATCCATGAATCACCTAGGCATCAAAAGGGACCAGTGAGAATTCAGGGGAGGCTTGAGAGAGAACCAGGAAACTGAGCAGCCTCCTTCCTAGAAGGAGAAAGCAAATGACCACATGCTGAGTGCCATGCAACAGGAACTGTGTTGGGGGGGGGGGGTTATCTGATTTATCTCTCATGCAAGCCTGTGGGGAAAATATGAGTCTCCTCATTTTATTAGAAGGAAATTTAAAGTCACACAACTGTTGAGTGCAAAGCTGGAATATGGAACCAGTTCTCTCCAGCCCCAAAGCACTGCCTGCTCAGTAGGAGAAAAACTGATTTTAGATCAGGTCTGACTTCATACTCATACATACTTTATTTAGGCAGTAGACTGGAAATTCACACTTGAATAATTCTGATTTTCTAATTGAATTTTCTAAGGTGAAAAAAATCTTAAGATTTGGGCCTCTGCAGTTCTCATGCTCCTACTTATCCCTGACAGCTGGGAAAAACAAATTCAAAAGCCCAGAAGCCACCTGCCTCCTATCCTGCATGCTTAAAACAGGCCCATGTGTCATGTCTGTATTTCTCTTTTTATTTCAGTTCTACAAATACCTCTTTCCCTCTTTAAATTGGGGCTCAGTTCTCTGACTAAATGATTGGATTGCTAGATGCTGGAAATGGTCCCCCAAGGGAGAGACAATGTCCCATTACCAGAATTACCTGGAAGCAAACTAGGTTAGCACCTGATAGAACACCCATGCAGAGTGAGTTGCATATTGGCCAGGACAGCAGAACTATTTCATCCCAAGAATCTTTGCAAGAACCTTTCTGCATAAAAAGAAGGAGAAAAAGAACATCCAAATAGTCACCGGGGCACTCTGAGCTGCACCTCTATGCCTGGAATAGACTTAGATTGGCAATATCACTCTGGACAACAGGCCTACCTTATTCAATACTGGTTTGACATGATTGTGTTTCTCAACAGTTCTATAATGAATGATACATAATTCTCCAGCATATCTTTTCACTGAGCACTTAGCTTTGCAATGTTAATTAACAGCATCTCACACAGCTCTACACACACATGCACACATGTGAGATTCATGAGGATTTGTACCAGGAAAAATGCCAATTGACATTAGAACATTCAAAACTATTTAGTGTCAGAGTCCCGATACAAACCCTGTGATTAGGGTTTGACAGTCTGTGTTAGTGTGTGATCATTTGAAAATGTTTCTGGGAATATCTGTCTCTTGGTTAAAGAGTGTTTAGACATGTGACTTCAGGTTTCAGAGCTGCTTATCTCCAGCTATACACAAGGTATAAATAAATATTTGTGGAGGAAGGGAGGAAGTTAGAAAGAAAAGAAACAGGCAGGCTGGCTGGCAGGCTAGTCCATCGGTAAACTTCTGAATTCTCTTCAGATATCCAAAGGAAGAAAAAAAAAAAGAAAAGAAAATAATGAAAGAAAAAAGAAAAGGTCCAATATCACAGATCACCAGGCATCTTCCTAGTAGATTAACCATATACCAACTAGTGACCCAAGAAAGACAGAATCTCAGAGGCAGTCCATGGCCCATTCATTACACTCAAAATAGCGGCCCTAATGTTGACCCTCTCTATACCCATCAGTGGTACCTGCTCCTGACCAGAAAGTAGCTCCCTGAAGCAAAGAATCCATAATCCCCTCCGTTACGCACAACCTCACGACATACCCACGCCCTGTATCACTTAGTAACTATGTGGGAGGACTTTGGTTCTTTACACCATAACCCTACTTTCTAGATGTCCCACACTGCACCACAGATCCTCTATCAGGCACCTTCAGGAAATAATCCTGCAGCAGCCAGGGAGCAAAGGCGGAATCCTGGGATGACCCATCAAAAACAGCAGAGACCCTCCCATGGGCTGCGGTGAGGCACCAACCAGGAGGGTGATGACAGTGAGTGAGGCGAAAGCAAACTTCTCATTCAACCAACATCTTTACTTTGAATACCTCATACACTGAACACTGACCTCATTTGCTCTGCCAATATCCCCATGAGACAGACAGTCAAGCAGGTATCACCTTCATTTTCAAGAAAGAGTACCAAGGCACATAGACATTAGGTAACGTGTCCAAGGTCACACAGCTAATCAGCATTCCTTATCTTTTGATGCCCTGATCAAAGTTCATACCTTTTTCCATTATTCTGTTGATTCCTTTCATTTCAGCAACAATGAGATGTCACCAGGTGTCCAGCAGAAACTCCAGTTCATTAACCACATGCCCCTGTATCTACCCACTGAATAAAAAAAAAAGGAAGGGGAGGCACAGGACATGAGACAGGGAGACTGCCTGTGCTGGGAGTAGAGACCAAATTGATGCAAAGGGAAAGGGGCATCTTCCAAATGCCCAGAGAGCGTCACTGGCCCAATTCCAGAGTTGAAAGCTGTCTCTGGCTCTGTCTATCCTGATGCATCATTCCCGTCTCTGAGCACACAGTCCCCTGTGTCATATTCCTGGGAGAGCTGTATGCTTAGTCAGAGGGTTCCAAAAAAACAGCCCAGTGGAGTTTGGGGAATTCCTTCATAGCCACTAGTAAGAAGATGCTACAATGGACAATCATTCTTCTTCTAACCCCTGATTAGAAGAGAAGCATCTCTAGATCAACAGCTAAAATTCTCATGGATTTTTAGACTAAACTGTGAATGGTATTTGGTAGTATTAGGAAACACGCTTCATATGAAAAGCTCAAAACCAAAGGATTGCCTCAAACAAATGTTCTCCGTCACCCCCACCCCCCGCAACTTAGAGATCAATACGGACAGAGATTTACCATGGGAGGAAAATGAACACAAGGAAGAAATAGAAAGAACACATTTCTGTAGAACTAAAGTAATTTAGGAAATAATCGGTGCATGTTTTGCACCAGAATGCCACTCTTGGTGAGTGATGCCCATCTTGGGCAGAAATTTAGAGAGTGGTGGAACATGTGTCCCACCATTTCCATGTCTAAGCCCCATGTTATACCATTAACATCTCACCCTTCTGCATGGGATGGACAAACAGCACTCATAAGGGTCTTTGAATAGTAAAAATATCCTTGGAAGCTAATGAATGTATATCTCCCCAAGTCAGAAGGTGAATTTGTTTCCTGAGTAGAGAACATACATACATAGAGAAACAAACATGGAGAACATCTCCCTCCCCAAAGCCATCCAGGGGAGTGTGGGTTCCTTCCTCTCTGTAAGAAGACTGTTTTATATTCCAGAGTAAATATCTCTCTCTTTCTCTTCTTCATCCTTGGTACACCCCACTGTGTGTGCAGGTACTACCTGTCACCCATCACCCTGTGGGGACTGGGACTCAGAGAAGTGATGCAAGAGATTGTTCTGGTTACTGCTTTTGCCATAAATAATTAACATTTTTTTCTTCTTCGGCCCAGATCTTGTATCTTCCGTTGGTATATATAGTAATAGCAATGTGTGTATACATATATACACATATATCTGTGAATATACAAACATGTATATACATGTGTAGATATACACATATGTCCATATATAATATATATAGATATGTATACATACCTATATTTATCACATATGTACAGCATATGTATGGATGTATACATACATATGTACACTAACCACATATGTGTATAATCACACATGTATAAATAAAACCAGCAGACTATCTTGTTAGCTTGCAAGTAGGCTATAGTCTCACCCTTTGGTTTCTGACTTTAACCATCCTAATTTTCAGTTCAATATTCTTTCTACTCACAGCAATATGTGTCCAAACCCTTTTTGACCATTTTATACCCCTCAATGTCACCTGCTCCAGACCAAAAAGTAGCTGCTTGAGTCAAAGGATCCACAGTCTCCTCAGTCATTCACAACCTTACCACAACCCACACCCATATGCCCTATCACCCAACTACAGTGTGAGGGGACAGTGGGTCTCTTCACTGTCATTCCACTCTTGGGAGGCCCCACACACTGCACCACAAACTCTCCATCAGGCACGTACAGGAAGTAACCCCTCAGGGGCTGGCAGGGAAAGGCAGAATCCCATGGGATGACCCATCAGAGAGCAGAGACCCTTCCAGGGGCAGATATGCAGAACAGAACAAGAGGGTGATGACGTTTAGTGCAGCAGAAAAGATTTTAAAAAAAAGTATAAAATTGTAGGAAAAATGGAGGAAGTCAGTTGGAGAAGGAATGAGAAATGGCATGTGGACAGAAAAGGCAAATAAAGATAGACTAGTGTGGTAGGAATAGAAAAAAAGTTAGATAGATTTTAAAGGTGTAAAGTCAAAAGTAGTGCTGTCAAAAGCCCCTTCCTACATGCACGAGCCATTAAAGCAGAAAAGCCCTCGTGTACTCGCATTTGCATTAATGTGCCCATTGAACACATGAGAAAACCAAGGCACAGAGAGCTAAGCAAACCTATCAACACAGGTTACTCAACTGCTCTCACAAGCCTCGGGGAGCAAATGGGCGCAGCTTTTGGTGCCTCCCTTTATGGGGTTGATTTTCTCCTACAGTTCTTACAGAGGTGCTGTCACTGGCAGCCTCTGATTTGAGGTCTTCTACAGTAAGAGAGGGGGTTGTCACATGAAGAAAAACAACAGTGCTGTTTGCCCTGTTGCTGTTTAGAAAGAACAGACCATGCCAGACACATCCAAAGCGCTGCTGACAGGACTGAGGAAAGGCAGGGTGGACAGCAGACCCCCCCCATCACCGCCTATTTGGACTGTCCACAAGACATTTGATGCCCATCAGGACATTGTACTTGCAAATTCATTCAAATTGACTAAGAGAAGACCACAGCTTTTCAGAACCAAAACTACAAAACTGTAAGAGAGGATACGAAGAAGAATATTCATAGAGCAAAGCCCAGGGTGTGGAGGAAGGGTAGGAGGGCTCAGACAGCCCCCGAGGAGCCAGTGCAGCTCCATGGATTGGTTTTGGGCAGAAGGAGGGAGACTGTCCCCCCTGAGGATAGCGGGTGGCTGACAGCAGAGCTCTTCACAAATCACTGAACTCCCAAGGGCCTTCTCTAGGGAATGGCGACAATGGTACTAATGGACCTCGTGGTGCTATTGCTTCAAAAAGAATAAAAGTGTTCTGAAGGCACTTGGTAAATAGAAAGTGCTGTACAAATGGCAATAACAACGTCAAACTTTATTTAACATCTTCATTAAGGACTCAGAGCAGAGCAGGCAGGAGGCTAATGAAATCTGCAGAGAATATTAAACTGGGCACTGCTGGCAACAGCGTGTTCGGACAGGCAAACACCCAAGGGACACCACACACCAAGAACAAACCTCCGGGATGGCAGGTTTGGTCCCTCCCTCAGCTATCAGACCGCCCTGTGGAAGGGACCTACTCTGGGGGTGGCCTGGGAAAAACTCACTGAACCTTTTCTCTTTGCCACCCCCATGTTTATGCAGGTGAGACCAGGTTAAAATGGACATTGGAAAGGGAGTGAAGGGAGGGATGGGCAAGCTGTCCCAGTGTGTGTGGCGTGTTGGGGCTGTCTCACTCCTAAGCCGTGGTGAGGGCTGGTTACAGGCACTATACTGATGTCGTTCTATTACTTTGTGGTCTCTCTGGGAAGCTGACCTGCTCCTCTCAAGAGCTGAGCCTACAGGCTTCAGTTCCAAGACATCACACCCTCTCTGGGCTTCTGTCTTCAAAGACAAAGAAAGCAAGATTCCAAGCCTCAAGGCCAAGATAGTAAAACTCAGCTGTGAGAGCTCATGGCTATGCCCCTGAGGCAATCCGAATAAGCCTCTGACAGAACCCAAATTTCTTATCATGACTTACATGACTCTTCATGACCCAGTCGCTGCTTACCATTCTAGCCTTCCCTCTCACACCCACAAATGACACTCCAGCCATGCTAAGCCATGTCCAGCTCCTTGGCCATATGCACACTGTGCCCTCTGCCAGAAACATGCTTCTTTTCCCTCCGTGCCTGACTAAATCAACTTACCCTTTGGGTCTCAGTTCTCCCACACCTGCACTGAGTGCTTCTGTTCTATGCACCTGTGGCACCTTATACTTTTCTCATCCTAGACCCTGATTCAACAATTATTTACTGATTGTCTTCTCTGAACTAGGCACTGTGGAGAGGATATGGCTTTAAACAAGACCCACAATTCCTACCTCACAAGAGCCAATGATTCTCAGATTTGGCAACACAATAGCATCACCTGAGAAGCCTTTTAAAAATACCAGTGCCATTCCAATTTAATTGGTCTGGATTGGGGCCCCTAACATGGGTATAATTTAAAACAGTGTTTCTCAACAATAGCAGCATTTTGAATCACTTTGAAAAATGTGTCAAATACTAATGACTTATGCTCCCAGCCCAGGCCTATTGGATCAACATGTCTGGGGGTAAGGCCTGGACACAGTCTCTGAGAGATGCTAGTCTATGGCCATGGTGAAGAGCCACGGAAGCACAGACATTAAATTCTTGTCCTACTGCTAAGAATGGCCTGTTTACTCACCTCCATCTGTGCTAATCTATGAACTTCCTAAAAGGAGGGTCTTCTCTAAGATAGGGTTTCCAGTACTTGACATTGTACCTGGCACATGGAAGATGATCACTAAATATTGAAAGAAGGAAGAATGAAATCAATTTTCTTGGTTCAGCATTGTATTGGTGTTCTAAGGCTGTCACATCAAGGTACAAACTGGATGGTTTAAAAAAGTTTCTGGAAGCTGAAAGTCTAAGATCAAGGTTCTGAAAACTACAAATCAAAGATTTAGGTTCTGGAAGCTAGAAGTCCAAGATCAATGTTCTGGAAACTAGAAGTCTGAGATTAAGGTTCTGGAAGCTAGAAATCCAAGATCTAAGTCTGGAAGCCAAAAGTCTGAGATCAAGGTTCTGGAACCTAGAAGTCCAAGATCCAGGTGTTGGTAAGGTTGGTTCCTTCTGAGGATTATGAGGTAGAATCTGTCCTATGCTTTTCTCCTAATGTCTACTGGTTGCTGGCAATTATTGCTACCCTTTGGCTTGCAGACACTTCATCCGAATCTCTATCTTCATGCCTACCTGGCATTCTCCCTGTGTGCACGTCTGTGTCTGTTTTCAAATGTCGCCTTTTCATAAGGACACCAGTTCATATCAGATTAGAACCCAGCCTCATGACCTCATCTTAACTCAATCATCTGCAAAGACCCTATTTCCAAATGAGGTCACATTCACAGATACTGGGGTTAGCACTTCAACATATTCAGGAGGACACAATTCAACCCATAACAAGTGGGAATGTTCTTTCTTATGCTGGGAGAAGGAAAAGAGGGTGGACAAAGTCTTAATTACCCTGGTTGAATAAGGTACTTTCTTATACTGAATCACAACTCCTTGTTCTAACTTGACTTCAACCAAAACTTCAGCAACCCTGTGCTAAGTAAAAAGGCACAAAGTATGCTGATCCTTGGCAAAATGGTAAGTTAGCAGAAGCTGCCTCCCCTCTCTCCTCTCAGGGCACCTTGCCTATATTCCAGTTCTGAATTGGCTAGGCTATCTAGCTGCCTGCTGCATCCCAACAAGGAGGAACAGACTTCTGTATAAGACAGTACAAGATTTAGTTCATGCATTGCCCTTTTGGGGATATTGGAAATTTAATTGAATATTCATAAAAAAAACTAGTAACATCTAAAAGAATAAATTCCTAAGTATAGAAGTGTGTAGACATTTCATCAGAGGACACCTAGAGAAGGGAGGGGCAAAAGAGGATTTCTTGATGACACCCACCCCATGTGACTCACCTTCTTCATCTGAAACACTTAGGGCCTTGTTGAACTGGGCCTACTGAAGGTTTTTCCTAGGTCACTTTAGGAAAGAGAAGAACTCTAGAAAGTATAAATCTACTCTACATTCTACCCTGACAACATCACTACTTAGTTACCATAGTTTATGAAGTAGCCCTTATTTTTTCCCTGAATGGAAACTAAGAGCTTGACCTACACTCACCACACAAGTTTTTTTTTTTTTTTAAAGAGAAAGGCGGGGAGGGAGAGAGATAGACAAAGAGACAGGAACATTAAGCAGTTCCTGTGTGTGCCCTGAGGGGGAATCAAACTGGCGACCTGTGCACTTAAGCTCCAACCAACCAAGCTAACTGTCCAGGGCTTACCAATTAACTCTTTTCCAGGGGTTGCTTCTAGCAGCAAAACCTCTCTGACCCTGGCCTAGTGGCAGCCAATGCTGGATATGGTCCTACCCCGGGCGCTGGCCCCAGAGGACTCTTTAGTAAGTCCACAAACAGTTGCTTAAGATGCAGCTGCCAAGCTGGGGTGGGCATCTATGTATAATTGACCCCAATTTGTGAGGAAACTTTTTTTTTTAAATATGCTTCTGGGGAATTAGTCTCACCATGGTTTTCAGCCATTCTGAAAACTAATACTTCTGACTGACAGTTGTCATGGGAGATAATAATATGTGGAATATAAAAGATTCTGCACATTTTTCTCATAGCAAGACATGGAGCCTGACCTGTGGTGGCACAGTGGATAAAGCATGGATAAAGCATTGACCTGGGAACACTGAGGTTGCCAGTTCAAAACCCTGCACTGGTCTGGTCAAGGCACATATGGGAGTTGATGCTTCCAGCTCCTCCCCCCTTTCTCTATTTCTCTCTCTCTCTCTCTCTCTCTCTCTCTCTCTCTCTCTGTGTGTGTGTGTGTGTGTGTGTGTGTCCTCTCTAAAATGAATAAAATAAAAAGAAATTAAAAAAAAAAAAGACATGGAGCCTCACCCTGAATGTGTCACCAGCTGGTGTCTTCCGGAAAACCGCTCTCCCTCCTCTGATCCTCAGTGCTCACAAATGTTCAGTGGGGATGTTAATGACCAGGCACTCTTTTAAATATTTCACTCTATGCATTAAACTACTCATGCTCCAAACAGCCCTATGAAGTAGCACTGGTATATTCTACTTTTGAAGATAAAGAGATTGAAGCACAGAGAGTTAGTCTGCCTGAGTTCATGCCACTCATGACTAGTGAGCTGAAATCTGACCCAGGTATTCTGGCTATAGCTTCTTTTCTAACAAACACTGCTATAATCATGGCATAGCAGTAACAGTAACTACATCACCAGAAGTAGTGGAGATTAAATGAGATCATGCTCATGAACTTAGCAACATACTAAATGAGGGTTGACTGTTTTATTATGCGATGGAGTACGGTTTCGATAGTTCTGGGTAGTGGGTGGCTGGATGCCTTCCCCAGAGTCATCTGGAAGTCTTCCCCTGAGGATGCAACCCACAGTTGACTAGATTCCACAGCTTCCTGGACTTGGTGGAGAGATGTGCAAAGGACAATGCCACATGAGTTTAGAGAAAAATGTCTATTTGAGCTAATGAACAACCCCATTCTGATCCCCGCAAGATAAAGCTGGTCTTAAGAATAGCCAGAAAGAGCAGTAAGGCTTTCTCATTGAAAAAAATTTCCCTTAACTGGATGCAATGCTGCGCAAAATGCTGCCATCTTGGTTTAAGGATTGCCCCCCATTGGCCTGGGCAGGACTCTCAAAATACAAATGCCTACCAGGAGACGACATGCATTAAGTCCCATATGCCGCAGTGTAAGTTAATTCATTCCGATCTTTTTGGGGGAAGCTCATGTGTGTGAGCTGTAGATATCTATAAGGGAAGAGAATATGGAAAGGAGTAAAACATCTCAACCTGTGCATGTTCCACAACTTGGCCTTGGGCCCTTTGGGTTCCAAGCGCATTGATTTTGTTTCTCATTTCAGTCTGTCATGGAAGGCAACACAGGGCACGGAATGGAACTAAATTTATAGAGCACAGATCAAGTGTCAGGCACTGTGGAGTGTGATTTCTCCAGTATTATTCCCTTTAATTCTTACAATACTGAAATATAGATACTCTCAACTCCCATACTCACCACCAGTTTGTGTGAATGTGTGCTTTTTTAATGGATAAAGAATGGTCAGAGCTATAAATAATTTGCTAAGATCCCAGAAACTATAATCAGTACATCTGAGACTAGAACTCAGATATGTCCAATCCTTAAGGTTGTTCTTTGTGCCACCCATACCGCATGCATAAGTCACTTGACCTCACACAGCCTCAGGTCTCCTCTGTGGCAGGGTGGGAGACAGAACCAGAGAGAGGTCATATAAACCAGCTGGTGACAGGGTCCACAAGCCCAGCCCCAGTCCTTTCCACTATGTTCTCACAGCTTATTCAGATGCAATATCCGAACCTGAAAGGAGCAGCAGGTGAGCAATGGCCCAGAGAAGATGCACACCTGTTTACACACATATACACACATACTCCACATCAAGCACCATCACCAGAAGCATGGACTTCACTTCCAGCTAGGCCCCTGTGTGGCTAAAAGGAAGATTATTTACAGCAAGGTCTGGCCTCTTGTGTCACTGTGTAATTCAAGGCAATTGCACTTCCAAATAGATCTTTTTGAAGAAAATCAACAGTGGCTTTGCTTTCAATCTACTGGAAAATGAAGTCCTGTGAATGCATTACATAAGTCCACAGCAGGCAGAGTGAGGAGTGCAGGATCCCACAGCTCTGCCAAGGAGGTGAGACTCTGGTCCCCTGGTGCCTCCAGGGACTCCTTCCTACCTGCCCCAGCCTATGCTGTTGTGGGCTTTAGCTTTGTGGAGTCGACCAGAGTCACGGGGAGAGAGTAGGGTTGGAGTAAAGCTTATCAAAACCATCACCTGGGGCTTCAGGGGAGAAATGGGAACCTCTCTGGTTCCCTATAAGAGGAGCTCAGAGAACAGTCCCTGTCTTACCCAACCTTGGTAGGTTACCATATACACAACCACACAAACACACTGTGCCCAAATTCTTTCTTTTTCCTACTTTTTAATATTTGTTTTTTATTATAAAGTAATAAAATCTCACAAAGAAAAATTTGAAAATGCAGAAACACAGAAAGATAAAAATGGTTGGTCCACAATTCCATCAAACAAATAGTCATTTTAACTTTTTTTTAAGTGAGAAGAGGGGAAGCAGAGAGACAGACTCCCGCATGCGCCCGACTGGGATCTACCTGGCAGCCCTCATCTGGGGCTAATGCTTGGATCAACTGAGCTATTCTCAGTGCCCAGAGCCAATGCTTGAACCACTGGCTGTAAGAGGGAAAGAGAAAGAGAAGGGGGAGATGGAGAGAAAAGCAGATGATTGCTTCTTGTGTGTGCCCTGACCAGGAATCAAACCAGGGATGTCCACATGCTGGGTTGACGTTATATCCACTGAGCCAATCAGCCAAGGCCCATTTGAACATTTTGATGGATGTCCTTTTAATCTTTGTTTTCATCCATTTTTAGCTTAAACAAATTATTCCTGATGGGCTTCTCAGAATGCCTCAGGCATATACCTCTGGGACCTTCTGTCAAAATGTTGATTGATGCACACTCAAGAGTTTTAAGAGGTAGATGGTAAATTGATTGCCTGGATAGATAACCAATGGTTTTTCAGATTATACAGATCTCTTTAAGGAGATAAAAAGAGCACTAATCTGAGAATCAGATATTCTTTTCAGCCCCATTTCTACCATTTTTTACCGTAGGACCCTGGGCATATCATATACTATTACTTTTTGGATCTTACTTGAATCATAAAGAGTAAAAAATCAAATGGTAGAATACATTACAAGCTTAATAAATGGGTTCTTATGCCTGACCAGGCAGTGGCACAGTGGATAGAGCACTGGGCTGAGATGCGGAGGACCCAGGTTCAAGACCCCGAGGTCGCCAGTTTGAGCACAGGCTCATCTGCTTTGAGCAAAGCTCACCAGCTTGGACCCAAGGTCACTGGCTTGAGCAAGGGGTTACTCGGTCTGCTGAAGGCCCATGGTCAAGGCACATATGAGAAAGCAATCAATGAACAACTAAGGTGTCGCAACGAAAAACTGATGATCGATGCTTCTCATCTCTCTCCATTCCTGTCTGACTGTCCCTATCTATCCCTCTCTCTGACTCTCTCTCTGTCTCAAAAAATAAAAAATAAAAAATAAATGGGTTCTTGTATTTCTTATGTATCCTGAGAAAATCAGTTATCTCTTTGTATGTGAATATTTTCATTTGTACTATGGGGATATTAATAACTGCTCTCCAACACGTCTCATAGCCTTTGTAAGGGTCAAATTAAATGGCACATGAAAAATGACTCTGATAACTGTGAAGAGCTTTAAAAGTGAAAGCTATCATTATGACTTTTAAAAATAAAGAAAAATACCTGCGTCATATGTCTTATGAAAATACAAGGAGGTGATAAATGTGATAGTACTATAAAAAAGAATAAAAGCCCATATAGGTGTGATATGAGGTGATCCCGGGAAGAAACAGAGATAGAAAATTTTGACAGGAAATCTTGACTATTGGGGGGGGGGTGATGAAGCAAGAAATGAAAAAGAAAAAGTTATTTTTTCCCCTTTACCCACTTTGTCCAAAATAGCACTGACTGCTCACCTTCTACAAATTCATATGGGAGCTCCAAATGCAGAGGGTGTGACTTGAGTTTGGTCCTGCACCTTAGCAGGAGGTGAGAGGAGGCTAAGGTAACCCTATCCCATCTCAGCTGGAAACTTTCCAAAGGTGAAGTCCAAAGGGGAAGCCCCCTCCAGCCTACAGAGTGGGGTCAGTTTCATCCTTTTACATGGCAAAAACACAGAGTGGATAGAAATAGAGGAGGGGGTCAAGAGAAGATGGCATTGAACCATATTAAATCCTGAGAAGAGCTACCCATCAGAAACTTGGAGGATCCCCTAGAGCAAAGCTACCAGACCGTGGAATTGGTTACAGTCCGCCACCTTCTGGTGGGCATATATATTGCACAATTTCCCATGTGAATTCTAACTCTTGTCCCTGTTAAAGAGTTTATAAGGTATCTCTTTCCAAGTTAATATGCTGGTTCCACAGCATCTCCAAGACCAAGACCAGGCCATAAAAAATTGTTACAATTACATAATGTGTCTTTATTAGATCCCATGTTCTTATTCAAATTGTTTTCTCCAGCTTTTCCCTTCCAATCCCATTTAGCCACCCAAGTTCCATGATCTTAATTCATACACACACACACACACACACACACACACACACACACACTCATGACCTACTGGATCACCTTCCCCAGAAATACTTTCATTTTAATGAATACCTAAGGAAATGGGCATTGATAACGTTCAACCTACACATTTATTCAAACAGGTATTGGACATCTACCATGTACAAGATAGGATACCATTGTCTAAGATCTCATAATCTTTTATAGAAAAAAATGTACTGAAACAACTATACAGTGCAAGGGGACAATGAGATGAATATTAAAGACAATAGTTTCTGTAGGAATTCTGGAAAGGACAAAAGTTATTTGTGGTTGGTATGGTCAGGGAAGGAGATGTTTGACCTTATACTTGACGATTTTTTAACAGGACTTGGAGGAGAAAATGTGTCTGGGGAAAGGCACAGGACATCATAGAAACATACAACAGGGAACAGGTGGGACCTGCTTATGGAATGCTTCAACTAGAGCATGTCAGAGAATAATAGAAACTAATGTTTATTTGCTTTTATACGGCCTCTTTTTAAAACATTGTCTTCTCGATCATCCCATAAAGTATATATTATTACATTTGTCCCAATTTATATATGGAGAAACAAGTCTAGAAGAGGGTAAACTACTTGCTTTATGAAGACTCTATACTAGAGAAAGAACTTAGACCCAAGGATTCTATCTCTTCATCCCAAGCCATAGCCAGTCTGATGAACTCAAACAGGGAGTCTGCAACCACTCTGTGAAGGGCAAGGAATAGCAAGCTATACTGTCAGGCTAGTGGTGAGCTTTCAGGTCTTGTGACAGTAAAATAGGGCTCCCCTTTGGGGCTAGTGGACATGAGCAGACATGATCTCCCTTGTCTTCTCACCTTCTAGACAAGCGCTGACTCCTCACTGGTCATTCATTATCATTCTTTCCAAAAACACAGCCCAGCTCTACAACCACACATGAGCTTATGAGTAACATAGAAAAGTTATTTCAATTTTTTCTCCCAGTGCTTTTATCTGTTTGTTTGATTTTCTGCTCATTGCATTATATGTTATTAGGCCTTAGGGTGCCTCAGTGAATTTAAATGATATAGTCAAAATGTATGATTAAAAGACTGAGCAGCAATAATAACAGCATAATCATATCGTGCATCCATACACCACTTTAGCATCTGTTATCTCATATACTCACACAAAATCAGTAGCACTCAGAAATAGGAATGACAGAATGTAGCAATTCAATTTCACTGATAAAATATTGAAACAGAGAGGTTTGGTGATTTGCCTGGGGCCTCACAGAAAGTTATTGTAACTTTAACCAGATCTCTTAACTCCCAAGCCAGCCTTCTTTTCACCATACTCCAGTCTCCCAGCTCTGGCAGGCTGTGGAGATGAGAGAGACCATGTTGTACCATCTGCTTCTGCCTCCCAGGAGCTCTGGGTTCAGCACCATGGACAGAGGTGCCCAGTGTCAGTTCCACTCTAATGGCATTACAGTGCTAGTTTCCAAAGTCAACCTCACCAGATGAATTCTGGAATATTGAACCATGTCAAGCACCCTAGAAAGGCTGCACGGGTGTCTAGGGGCAATGGAACTAACAGTCACTGAGGAACAAGTAGAGGCTGGAACACACATCGTCACTGGCCTGACCTAGGCTAAGGAGAATGCAACCTTTAGGCAGAGCCGCTACTCATTCTTCACCAGGAAAAGCCCGGAATCAATTAATAATCAGTAATATTTATCCTGCAATCCAAGTACTGGACTGTCTCCAATTAAACAACCTTGTTTTCCCCTTTTGTAGCCCAAAATATTGTAGAAAACCCCAAGCTATCAATTGTAAAAACAACAGCAATATCAACTAATGTCTATTACATTCTTCCTTTCTGTCTGGGCTTGGGTTACGCACCTAAATGCTATGTCATCATTTGACCCTTTCAGCGACAAGTGTAAAGTATATCTAAGGTAGAGAGGTTGTGAGGAGAGTACTTGGGAAAATGGTGACGTTATATTGAAAAGAACACCGAATCTGGAGTTACACATCCTGCTTCAAATCCTAGATCTGCTCTCACTAGCTTTGTGACCTCAGACAGTTGTTGAACTTCCCTGAGCCTCAGTCCATGAGTAAAATTTGAGAATCACACTTTCTTCCTAGACTGTTTAGGGGACTACAGCAAGGAAAGTTCAAAGAACAATGTATATAGTAGGAGTTCAGTGGACACTTCCCTCTCCCCATCTTGCATCCAAATATTTGGTCTTCCTCAGCCCCCAGCTCCAAATCATTAACTTGATATCAGGATAAAAATAAAGTTTTGAGAAGAGGGAGGAGCGAGCTGTGTGATATCCGAAGAGACAGAGCTGAAGAGAATAGGATTTGTACTGAGTTTTAAAAATTTAATTATGCCTCTAATGACAGTCCCACAAAAGTCTAGAGGGGATAGATGGTGCACATGATGGGTGTCTAGCTGTTGTAGGAAGAGTCAGGTGTATATACTGTCAAGCTTACTATGCCTGGACACAGGCCAGCAATCAGAACTATAACAAAGCTGTGAGCCAATGTATAACATTCCTGGCCCTGCCTCCAACTCACATCACTTGCAGGGCAGCTTCACCACCCAAAAAAAGCAAGGGGCTAAAGGTGAGCAGGCTTTTGACCAGAATGACAGGCCCAACTTGCATGTTCACCTATATCTGCAAACATCAACTTACTTTCACCTACCTTTCCTAATCTGAGCTTTAGAATCTATTGTACCACTGAAGAGAAGATACACAAACAAGAAAATTGATGCATGAAGAATGTCTCCAGAGAAACTGGAATCTAAAAGAGCTTGGCTGATGCATCCATTTTTTTCTACCACCACTTGCTGATTGTCATGAAAAATAATTGGTCTCCTCCATCAAGGAGTTCACAGTCTAGTGAGGAACATGCTACTCAATGACACGAGCCTGGGAAATGCTTTAATAGAGATGTACCCAAGGCACTCTGCAGGGGACTGGATAAGCCTAATGCCAACCACACTGCTCATCCACATCTAGAAATATTTCTTGGTCCATTATATATACAAAGCCACCAAAGCTCCTTCTTCATCCAGCTTAGATTCTGCTTGTTCAGTCTGATCAGGCTCTCTGCTTCCCTTCACTTCTCAGGCCCTCTGGCTGCACTAAGATTCAAAAAAAGAATATACACTGATATCTAAAAGGAACCTTAGATATCATCTTATATGACCTTTTTGTTACACAAACTGAACCCCAGAGAATAATGACTTCTCCTAGACGCAAAGTTAATGGATGAAGAACTAGAAAACAGATCTCCCACCAACCACACAGTAAAATGTGTTATGTTGCAAGTGTTCTCCTATCTCAAATGCAGTTCCTGAGCCTCCTTAGTGAGTTTGCAATTTTGTCTCCCTTGCAAACTCATTCCTCCACTAGTCCCTCCACTGTTCTGCAAAGCCCAACAAGATGACCAGACTTAGTTAATAGTTAGTTACTTAGATAACTATTAGTTAATAGTTAGCCCATTAACTAATAAGGCAGCTCTGGAGTTTAATTCGAAAAGAATTGATGTAATTTTTCTATCTGCACTCTCTACTCACTAAAATAATAACCTGAATTATAGTAAATATCTTGGCTAGCCTCTCAAACTCTCCTCAAAATGCTAATGGTCATCAGGTCCATAAACAGCAGAATGGAGGGTAAGCCTCTTGGGTCCCACATGACATTACTGTTTGGGTTCTATACAAACTCCTCCATTCCTTAGAGGTGAATGACTGGACAAAGCCAGCTCCCTGGAACCATATATTATGTTCTCTGGCTGGAGGGATGATAATGACATTTCTCTTGACAACACATGAGCTCTTCATGAGCTGAATTCTCTCAGGCTCCCAGGGAAGCAGCATGGTGGGGCACAAGAGCACTGGCCCAGGAGTTGGGCAGCCCAGGTAGGAAGATGGGTTTCTGTAATGTAACCTGCAGCAACTAGAATTTTCCAACTCAGTACGTCATTGTCTGTAAAATGGGGCACTATCATCACCAACCTTATTAAGTCAGCATGAAAATTAAATAAAATATTTGCAAAAAGGACAGGGCATATATTAGGGAGGTCAATAAATATTAGTTTACTTCTTCTGCCATTAAATGGGGGATGAGAATCCCTATTTCTGTTTAAACTCTAATTCTGATTCGATTGGATTCTGAATACTTTCTTTTCTCTCTTCAAGATCTTAGTTTCCCTTCTGCAAAAAGAACATCTTCCTATTTTCCAGAGAATAATGTGACAGAATCACTCACTGTTCCCAGATAAAAGTATGGTTTACAATAAAAGCAAATCTAAGAGTAGGATTAATTATGTGTGGGTAGTTTCTTTTCCATGTATGCCCTGTTTGGGGAGCATCCACTGCAACTCTTAGAGAAAGCATGCAAACATCAACTATGCTAAGTATGCTGACCTTCCCTGGACCCACCTGGCCTAGAGATTCATCTTCCCTTCATTGGGATTTTAGACAATCAGGTGATGGATTCATACCAGTGACCACCAGAGGGGGATAACAGCTGGCAGAGTGCAGAGTGCATGTGCAAGCCTGCGTTTGCAAGCAAGCAAGCAAGCGCGCGCGCGCACACACACACACACACACACACACACACACATCCCTTTTAAAACAAAGACCTTTGAATAAACAGGGCGTCCTTTCAGCCTCTCTGCTACTAACATAGCCTCTGAGTATGAGCACAACTTAAAGGGAAAAAATGGAACAACAGACATCCCTACCTTGGGTAAAAGATATTCCTGTCTTGGAAAGAATAAAAAACAGACTTGACCCTCTGGATCTTATATTCAAAGAACATTGCATAGACAGTTTTAAAAAATGGATCTGGAACCAGATGACAGGGTTTTTAGTCTGGGGCCCAACCACATCGGTTACATGGCATGCCCAAGTCACCTTATACACACACCTCTGACTATCCATTTCCTCACAAGTAAAAGGGGATCTCAAGACCCACCTCACAGGGTTACTGGGAAGACAGAATGAAATGAGGTGAAACAAAGCACTCTGCAAATTGTAGAGGTTCTACAGACCCCAACTTCTCTTACCGGGATGATAAGCATGATTCTGTACTCACTATGGATGTACCGGCTGCAACAAGGCCCTGTTCCAAACCACATCAGACCTGGCACAGGGTAGCAAGGCTTGTACTGCATGAAACAGAAGCAGAAGGAGCCAGGGTGCTAACAAATAGCAGTTTGGAAGGGGAGGTCCACATTCCCCAAACTGATATTTTTATGTTTTTCCTGCTTCTTCCTAGCTCTCAGAGGAAGCCCGCCGGCCTTAGTGTCCTGGGGCACTGTAACAAACAACCCAAACCAGGAGGCTTGAAACAACTGAAATTTCTTCTCCCAGGTCTCAAGGTGTTGGCAGGGCCACTCCCTCCGCAGGCTCTCAGAGGGAGCTTGCCTGGTCCTTCTCTCTCCCTGTGGCTGTCAGAGCTGCTCAGACTCCTTGGCTAGTGATCACATCACTGTAGTCCCTGTCCTTACCTAAATATCGCCTTCTTCTCTTCTGCCTGTCAAATCTCCTCTGTGTGTCTTTTATAAGGACACTTGTCACTGGATATAGAGCCCACCGGAATAATCCAGGATGATCTATTCACCTGGAGATTCTTACCTTAATTATATCTATAATGACCTTTCCCCCCAGTAAGGCAACATTCATAGTTTCAAAAAATTAGAACATGCTGTAGTTGGGGGGAGGTGGGGAGAATACCATTGAACCCACTACAAAGCCAACTCAGAATAAACGCAACGAGCCACACCATGTGAGCTGTGTGATGTTGTATTGTAGGATACCCCAAATGACATACTAGCCCTGACCCAAAGATGGGAGAAGTGTGAAATCTGAACAATATGAAGAACAGGAAACAAGGTTAATTCAGCCAGGAGAGGACACCGGGAAGGCTCCCTGGAAGGGGTGACACTTGAAATGAGCTTTGAGTGATAAGAAATGGTAAGAAAGAAAGGGGAAGGGAATTCTGGGGGAGAAAATAGCAAGAGCAAAGATGCAGAGGTTGAAAAGGGGTATATGGGGGAGAGAGGGAGCAGAAAGAAAGATGAGATGAAGGAGAATATATCTATGAGGGAGACTGAAGGCAGAGGAAGACCACCAAGGCAGAGAGAAAGCTGGAAATGGACTGTGGTAAGGAGCCAACATCGTCTGTCCCCTCCCCCCTCCCCCCTCCCCACTTGCTCTGCAGTTTCCATCTGGGGCCTGCACACGCCTGCTCCCTGCTCCAGTGGTCTGAAGGAATAGCCCTTCTGCCTGTCCAAGCCACTCCTAAAACAAAAGCCCTAACCTGGTCAGGATCAAACAGTTCCTGAAAGAGTCACAGCCTCAAGAATGGGAACTGGCTGACTGAGAATGAACAGACAGACAGACAGACAGGCTGTCGATGCCGATGCCACGCCACAGCAACAAATGCAGCAACCCCAGGTTGCTCCCTGTGCCTTGGGCCACAAACAGTTGGACTCCGTTAATTGAAATATAAGCTTCAGGCAAAAGGATTTATCCAAACACCAAGAAAATGGCAGGAGGATGCTAACAGCATGCAAATAGGCCCTTTAAGACAATCATCCAAATTGGGCAACCCAGGTGCAGACAACACTACCCTTAGCTCACACACACCTCCTCCCCAGCCCTAACCCCTTCCTCACCTCCTCCTGGCTCTCTCTTCCTTCATCCCGAGGCACCTGGACAGGCCTGATTTGCTCTAACAAAGGCGGCCACAGCCCCAGGGAGCCTGCAGGAGGAACAGAGCTGATTTCACCTCTTTAACCCTGGAACTAGGAAAGCTGACTCAGGCCTTCCCTGGGGAGGATCCCAGAGCTTTATCTGAGTTGCAAGACCTCTAGGAACCTCTGCACCAGTGAGATAAACCCCCTGGCCAAGAGGAAATCTACTTATCTCCCAACAAAGCATCTTTGCAATTTGCAAATTACTTTTTTTTCCCTGCTTCTCAGGGAAGGGAGTACAGTGTTTAAAAAAACCCAAACTAATAGCTGCAATAACAGTAATAATAAAACTCATCAGCTGATGCCCACATCCTGGCCAGTGCCTTGGGGAAGGTGGCATAGGGGCCTGCAGGGTAGAGTTTTGCTGGGACTGTGGGTGGCTCACATTCTGGGTGGGCAGCTTCCCTGAGGGTCCCGAGAAACCATGTCTGGTTTGAGAGATACAGCCGCCACCTCTCTTCATACAGAATAAATAAATGATTAACTGTCTCATTAGTAACTGCGGGAAGACACACAACTCTCATCCCTGCGGGTGGTGCAACCAAGAGATTTATATTATTTAACAATAAAAGCAAAACAAATGTGGCCTTCCACCCACTGCCTGCCTGGCTGGGGCTGCTCCTGCTAGCACAGGGCAGTGGCACTTGGCCAGGACAGGAGGGAGCCAGAGGCGGGAACAGGTGCTACCATCCTGGCATTTCAGTATTGGGGTTAGGGTGCAAGTCAAGGTCGAGTTGTTGGAATGGAAGCAGGGACAGAAGGGATGAGATGGCTCAGAAATGCAACACAAGTGACTCTGGAACTATATGCATGCCGGGGCATTTACTTCCTAAGAAAGAGAACAGAACTCAAAATCAAGAGATTCCAATTCTAGCTCTGACCCTACCGAGCTGTGTGACAAGTTGGGCAAATTTTGCCTTGGCTTCCAAATGTGTAAAATGGAAAGAGGTTTCTGTTTTGTTTTGTTTTAAGAACTGTGAGAATGCAGGTCATTAGTATTACTGCCTTTTTATCGCACTGTAGTGCAGTTAAAGGGTCAGACTCTGAACTCACATTTCCTTGGGTCAAATCAGTTCCACTACTGACTAGCTATGTAATGACAGACAGTTAACTTCTCTTTGTGGGCCATAAAATGAGTACGCCAATTACATTTAACTCTTAGGATTCAAAAGGTTAATTCCCGAAGAGCACTAGGCAACGCCTGGCGCAGAGGAGTAGGCATTCGGAGCGCCTAAGACGTCACCACGTTATCCTTTTTCCGCACCCTTGCCCCCATTTCTAACAGACAAACCAGATGACACTTCCAAGCATTCCAGTTAGGAACAGTTAGTTGCTTCCCCCACTGAGCTTTTCTCTATTCCTCCTCCTATACCAAGAGAAGTACCATGTCTCGCCCCAAGCCAGCATTCTTTGCCTCCCTAGCCCCTCTAAAGAGAGTAAGTGATCCTCCTTGTGTCATCCCCCACAACCTACATCCACTCTCCGGGCTCTCATCCCCATCACTCTACTGATGGCAAAAGGCACCAAACACCTTCAGCTGGCCACGTCTGTCCCCAGACCTCCCTCCATGCTTCAGCTTGAGCTCATGATGGCACATGGCATTGCTGGCAACCCCCTGGCTGAAGCCCCCCTTCTCTTGCCCTCCTGAATGCTTCACTGCCCTGGGTCCCGTCCCTCTTCTCTGTCTATGTTCCCTCTGCCTCTCTCACTAGTTCCTCACCCTGGCCCTTAAACACTGTTCTCAGGGGCTGGACCTTGCTGCCTTCTCTTCTAGCATGTGCTGCATGCTCCAAGTGCCCAAGGGCCCTCAGGAGGGTGGCACCGGAGGTGGGCTAAGGCTAAGGGTTTGGGGTAGTTTTCTTTGGCGGACAGTGTTTTCAAAGGCTGTGTGACTGAGCAGGAGTTACATTGCCTGTAATAAATGCAGTTTAACACCTGCTGTCTTACATCAGGCCACTTCAGACATTCAGGTCATCTCCCCACCTCAGAGTGGGTGAGCCTTGTGACCAGGTTTGTGACTGTCGCACCCACTGCGTGAAGCAAGCACCATCTCTAGTGCTTCTGGGACCCCAAACTTCATAGCTGCTATATAGTCCTCTTTTGAGCTCAAAAACAAATTTCTAGCTGTTTGATGCAGTGGCTTCCAACCTTTTTTTACACTTGGGGACTGGTGGAAATAGGAGAATTATTTTGAGGATCATTAAGGCAGAAATCACTCTGAGCATAAGCGAATCTGACTGAGATCATTGGGTCTGTAATTCTCATACAACATCAGGGTGTTTAACTTTTACAGACCAGAATTCCTGGTGGACCAGTCTGTGGACCGGCTGGCAACTGGAAAACACTGGTTTAATGATCACCTCCTCCTGGATGTCCTAAGAAGTCCTCAAGTGAATTTGACTTTTCTTCCCATAATGCCCTGTCCATCTTGGTTAACAACATCACAACCACCCTGGTGTCATACACAGAAACCTCAGGAGCATTCTGGTCTCCTAATTAACTTTCTGTTCCTGATTTCTAGTGAGCTACCATGTACTCTCTGTTGTACCTGCAATATATACAAAGAATATATTCCTCCCTCTTTCCTTGTCTACCTTGTCACTGTCCTAGCGGTCCCATCACCTTCCCATTCCCCAGTTCTCTCTCATATCAAGTCCATCTTTAACACTTGCCACCAAAAAGATCTTCCTCAAAATAGGTCTGATTGAAGAATTACTTCCCCTTCCACATACCTGCGACACCTCAAACCTGCCCCCTCTTTCACTCCCTACCCAGTAACATTTTGCAGTGGTTTCTCATTGATGAAAGTGTACATGAAAATCCCCTGGGAGGTCGTTAAAATGCAGATTCCTGGATCTTCGCCCTAAATCATCTAAAGGGCAATAGTTCTCAGTGAATGTAGGAGACTATAGTTTGAACAAGCACCCTGGAGCATTTTCACACCAATTCTCCACAAACCACACTTTTTGAAACTCTGAACAGAAACCACACTGCAGTTATTAAGAACCTGGACTTTGAAATCAGGCTACCTGGAAGTTGAATTCCAACTCTTCGACAGGGAGCTGTGCCTTTCGGTATGATGTTTTATTCTCCATATCTCGGTTTCTTCGTCTAATGTATAAGAGGAATAACAACATTACCACCGCCCGTGGAGTGAACACTTATCCCATGCCAGGCATCAGGATACCCACGTGAAATGCACCGATTCTCGCAATCATCAGAACAGACATACAGGGGTGGGCAAAAGTAGGCTTCCAGTTATTCCTTTGGGGAAATAATATAGTAATTAATAAATAATAATACAAGAATAAATTCTTTGTTTCACGTACTCACACTGTAAACCTATAATTGCGAACCCTGTATTTACTCCATTTCCCAAATAAGGAAACTGAGGCACATAGTGAAATAAGTAATGTGCCTAAGGCCACGGGCTAACGAGTGGCAGAGCTGGGGTTCGAATGCAGGAGTGGATGCAGAATGTATACACAGAGCCATCGCCCACATGGTTGTCACGGTATGTGACCTAACCTCTGGGAAACACAAAGCATGTGACCTTACACATAGTACGAGCTAAATAAATGGCACTCATTGTTCCTGTGATGGGTATTAGCATTTCTTCTCTCATTAAAAAATCCATTCTGCCTGCTTGGTTGGCTCAGCGGTAGAGTGTCGGACTGGCATGTGGAAGTCCTGAGTTCGATTCCCGGGCAGGGCACACAGAAGAAGCACCCATCTTCTTCTCTACCCTTCCCTCTCTCCTTTCTATCTCTCTCTTCCCCTCCCGCAGCCAAGGCTCCATGTGAGCAAAGTTGGCCTGGGTGCTGAGGATGCCTGCATGGCCGCTACCTCAGGCACTAGAATGGCTCCGGTTGCAGCAGAGCAACGGCCCAAATGGGCCGAGCATCGCTCCCCTGGTGGGCATGCCAGGTGGATCCCAGTCAGGCGCATGCAGGAGTCTGTCTGTCTTCTCCCACCCCCACCCCACTTCTCACTTCGGAAGAATACAAAAAAAAAAAAAGAGTCCACAGAATCCACATTGTACTCCCCAGTTTGAAAGGTTACAGAGCATTCTGGTTAAGCACACTCCAGCAAGCTGCATTGTCCAACCCATTTGTCACTAGCATCCTGTGCCTTTTTAAATTTAAATATAACAATCAAGATTAAATCCAACATACAAGATTAAATAATCCACATGTCATGAGTGACGACTAGGCTGGAAGCACAGATTGAGAACATTTCCACAGTGTATGAAGTTCCAGCGGATCACACTGCTCCAGAGGGAGATGGCTGGAATAAACTAATGAGTCTGCTCATTTTTTGGAAGGATAATGTGCCTCACTGTACTTAGGTCTCCTCATCTGTAAAACAAGGATAATGATAGTACCTACCTCGTATGGATGCTTTGAGGAATATGAGTTAATATAATTAATGTACAATGCACTCTGGTATGCAGTCAGTGATACATAAGTGCTTGTATTTACTACAATTGGGTGCTGTATCATTACTAACATGCTCATATATACTAGGGCCACTTGGCACAACATGCATTGACATGGAAGCCTTTGTATCTTGCAGATACCTGAAATGCCCCTCTCTTCCACGTTGACTTCCCACTCGCCTGACGTTCTTAAACTTCCTCCGAAGCCCAACCAACGCATGGTTTTCTCCCAAAGCAATCTCACCTCTGGCACAATTTGTTGCTTCTCAAGCCTGGAAAGTGTGGTGGTCACACCTGCTGTTTCCCTGCTCCCTGAGCCTCAGTCCCAGTTCCTCTAGGTTCTTACTCCTGCCCTGCTCCTTTGAAATTCCAAGACCCGCAGTTCTTCTTGAAAATGCAAACAGGTCCCCATTGGGGGAACAAACTGTACTGTACATCAGCAAACGGAACCTTGCAAACCCTTTTATGATGAACTGTTTCCAGAAAGAGAAGAAATGTGATGTTGTGCCTGAGGCAGCATGTCCATCACAAGCCCCTGGGTGGCGGCATTTGTGACCTTTGGAAGACGTCATACTGGCTGAAATGTCTCTGTGTTGTCCTTTGCTCAGCAATGAATTATTCTGGGTAAAGATGAACATTTTTTTTCTGGAATAATTTCTCAAAGAGCTGAGCTGGAAGCCCAGGCATTTGGGACCGTGAGGAGAATAAAAGGTGAACATGGTTTTGTTTTCGCATAACGTTTGCTGCTCTAAGTGCATCCTAGAGAAATTGTGAACTTTTTCAAAAAGAAAAGCCTGACAAACTTTGGAAGGGATGGTTTGATGCTACTCTAGTGACTAGGTCAGAGTGATGTGAGACACAGAGCATCACCACTTACTCGTTCGGTCATTCTGGCCACAGCCCGGAAGCCCTTCTGAGACTCAGTTTCCCCACTTCTGACAAGGCCTGGTGACCCTCAACCAATGGCAGCTAATTCTATTACTAAGTTCTATCAGAACTTCCCTCTCAAAAAAATTACATAAATTTTTCAAAGAATTAGAAAATGTAGAGACCAAGTAGAAAAGTATTCCTGTGATACTAAGACTGAGATTGACCGGGCCCCACATAAGCAAACATGGGTCTCCCAAGTAACGGTAGCTCAGCAAGATTCCACACATCTCTATTTGCAAAGGCCGCTTACTAACATGTGGAGTTCTACAAAATCTCCTACAGAGTCCGAAGTCAAGTTTCCACAGAATGGAGTTATAGAGAACAGAAACTGCTGAAGGCTTTAGCCAGACACAAGTCCCTCTCTCTTGGTTATTTCCAGGTAACAAACCAACAGGCCAGGTCTCTTCCATTTGTGTGAAACTGTTCATCAACCCTGTTTCCCTCTCTTCTCACCATTATCTTCCTCTTAGTCACAGTTGCTCTTAGAGGGCAGTGGTTTTGGTCTTGTCTTCACATCCTGTTCACTCACAGCCCTGGACTGTGGCCTTTACTCTCTCCACACCATTGAAGCTGCCCTCGCCACAGCCACCTGGGATCTCCTTTTTATTCAGCATGGCTGTCCTCACATCTCAACCAGTAGCTCCCCTGGTTCTGGGCCTCAGTGACAAGCAAATTCCTAGGGATGCCTCTTGCCTTTGTCTAATCCCCATCCCCTCTGAGTGTGGGCCGAACCTGTGAACAGGATGAGATGCCGTGATGATGAGTGTGGTATGTTAGGTGGTATTATGCGTTCAATTGTGTTCCTCCAATTCATAAATTGAAGCCTTAACCCCTGGTATCTCAGTATGTGGCTTTATTGGAAATAAGATTGTTGCAGATGTAATTAGTTATGATGTGGTCTCTAGGGTGGGCCCAAATCCTCTATGATTAGTGTCCTTATAAAAAGGGGAAATTTGTACACAAGCACATGAATGTGAAGACAGCCATCTACAGACCAAGGAGAGAGGCCTGGAACACAACGGCCCTCAGAAGGAACCAATCCTGCTGACACCCTGAATTCAGACTTCCGGCCTCCAGAACTGAGACAATACATTATATTGTTTAAGACACAGCAGGAACAGAAGACTGATTCAGACTCCAACCCTTGGGTTTCTTCCCTGAAAGTTTTTCTCGTAGGATAATGTGAACCCTGGGTTGCCCAGCCATAGTCTGCAAGGTCTTGACTAACTTTGCTCCGCTCCTTCCTGCCTCAATTTCCCCAATGCTCAGGCATTCCTAGTTCCAACATGGAGCACTGCTCATTGATGTGAGGAAATGACCAGGGACTTGGTGTGGGAAGTATTAGGAGTTCCACTGAACTTCTTTTTTTTAACCTATGGTACAAGAGCTTCCCTGGGCTGCCAAAGCACTCTGCCCCCTCTGCTCTTCCTACCTGTCCGAAAAAAAGACTTCCTTCTCATGCACATGCTCACTGTGTTCAGCTCTCCACACAACTGAGGTTTTAGTCCACTACTGGGATCACAGCATCAGGAATGCTTGTTCCCTCCCATGACGAACAGCTTGATACCTCTCAGAGGCACATCTTGGCAGCCAGCAAGGGACAGCCAGGGACGAAGTCCCTTTAGAAACATGCAGACAGTGCTGCAGGCACACAGGGAGGAGAGAGGAGCCGAGATGTGTCATGAAAGAAAACCCTGAGAGCAGCTTCGGAAGGCAGGTCTGGCAAACCATGCACACATTGAGCAGCCCTGAGAGTAAGCTGCAGCAGTTCCCATCTGGACATTCCACAGGGCGAGTCCACTCGACTGGTGCTCTGAATGTGCCAACCTTAGGATGTGACTCCCCAAAACACACTCCTTTTCTTTCATATTACAGGGGTCCTCAGGTTACGACAGTCACAACATATGACGTTTTGAGTTTATGACACTCCCATTAAAACTTTATAAAAAATGGAGACACCTTTTGGCTTATGCCATTAGCATCGTACTTATGGACTACGTGGGCAAACTAGTTTAGTTGCACGCGGCAGAAGAATACGCAGTACGGTGTACAGTGTAGTATATTTATGTCCTTTTCCTCTTTCTGTGGCTTAGTTGTGCTTATATGTTTTATATTATGATTTTACAACTGTGTTAACATAGGTAAGTGACTTAGGCTAGGGTGTGTTTCGACTTACACCAAAATTTGGGTTACGTCACTGTTGTAGGAACGAAATTGTGTTATAATCCAAGGACCCCCAATACTTCTTCCCCAAACTCCAAACTTACCTCTCCTAGAGGTCCAATGACCACCTCAACCTCAACACATCCAGATTCAGGCACCGTTTTCTCCTCCCCCACGATGACACCATCAATGGAAAGAGTATATGGCCTTGGGTTCAAACCCCAGCTCTGCCCCTTATTGATGGCCGGGCCTTAGTTTCTTCATCTGTGAGTGGACACAATGACAATACTTTATCTCCAAGAGCTATTGTGAGGAAACAATTTAAATATATGTAAAAGAGCAAGTCCAGGTAAAGCATATAGCTCAATAACTGCCTACAGAAAGCATGCAATGATAGGTAAGATCACATATTGCTACTGCTATTGTTGTTATTATTATTTTTCTAATGTATAAAGACATAGACCAGATAATCTCTAAAGCCCATTTCAACTCTTAGGAGTCCATGAGAGATACACAAAATTTTCAGATGGTCCTTCCCTGCCTATCATATTAAAGCAAACATACTCCATATACAGCCTTTCTGTCTTCACTCATGCTGTTTCCTTCCCCACATAAATGACACTTCTGTCTAAATCCCATCCATTTCCCAGGGCTCAACGGGCACAATTTTCCAAATGTCACATCATCACAGGAGCCTTCCCCATCCCTCAACTAGAAGTAATTTCACTCATCCTCAAATACATATTGTAGCACCTTTACAACATCACAGTGTTTATAGTATGGGTTTTTGAGGGTACTCATTCTCTCTACCAGTTAGGTTTAAGCTTCTTGAAGTTAAGTGCTGAGTTCAGTTCACCATAATTTTCCCTTAGAGTTGATCAGATTCCCTGGATCAAGGAGGAATCTATAAACATTATCTGAACAAATCACTAAATAAATGCAGAATACCCTATGCCCACTCTGGGTGATGAAGAACTACCACCCAGGGCAAGTGCACACACTGCCTGGCTGGTCTGTTTCAGAGACTTCATGCTTCCTAAATACATCAAATCAGGATGTATGGTTGATTTCAGTCACTTGTTTTAAGCTAACAATTTACTATGTATAAGTTCACTAAAAATCTAAAAAACTTTAAAAAATTAAAAGAGAAGGCAACAAAACACAAAGACTAGAGGAAGCAGATGCTACCAGCACTGGATCTTTAATTCCTAGAACTCTCCTCGGTGAGCATGAATGCTAAGGGCCCAGGAGGAACAATAGAACTGATTCTCCAAAGTTGCAACCCATCTCTACAAGGTCAGTTCCAAGTGAGCACAACCTTTGGCTGTCAGGTCAACGCTGGTAGATTAGAATTTATTTATCATTCCAAATGGTTTAGGAGAGAATTGTTTCCACCACAGTGCCTCTACCTCTCTGCTAGCCAGTGCAGAGGAACAAAAGCCTATAAGCTGGTGTGGCAGGAAGAGTTACAATGGCTGAGCAGGAGGACCACTCATCATGAGGGTCCTAAAATGAATTCTAGGTGCTTCTTTGTTATTTGGCTACAAATCAGACGATACAAGATAAGCAAAGGAATGTTCTGACAAAAGCACAGTTCTAGAAGTCATGTGGCTTTGGGGGCTGGCTTTGCCCTTAGAAATCTGATTTTTATGAAAGTCACTTAGCTTCTTCAAGTTTTCCTTTTTCTATTCATAAAATTAAGGGTTTGGCCTAGACTGGGTGGAACCATTGGCAATGGTTGTGCTATAAGCATACTTCTGCAAAGACCACTCACTATTCATCCAGAGACGGACCAGTTGGTATAGAATGAGATCCAGGTATGGGTGATTTTAAAGGTGAGAATCATTGAACTAGATAACACACCTTTTAATTTTAACTCTCTTTGATTCTATACAGAATCTCTCTAAAAACTAGGAAGCTTTCTTTTCCATCATGTGGGATAAATCTGAGAGAAGTATCTGGCAGAAACCTAAGTGATCTACATGAATGGAAATATTGACAATATATATTTTTTAATCTCACAGTGGTCTATAAACCAATATTCTTCTCAATAAGATATCTCTGAAGTATTGTGCCCATGCTTCTGATCCTGGCCATCCCTTCATCACAAGGGCCCAATAAAAATAGGGTTTAGCCAAGAGAACGGGACAGAAATTGACACCATCAAATGGAATAATCTATGTGTCTTAGCAGTTCCCCATGACAAAGGCAGATATTAATCACATTGGGCTACCATCTGAGTGAGAATCTATTTTCCAATCTCTCCTCCCTTTCAATTCCATATTCCAGAGATACATTATCAAGTTAAGTTTCTTTATGGTATGAATTTATCATACTGATTAGCAAGTTTTGGCAGCTAAGAGAGAATTTGTATCCCCCACTACAAAGAAGAAAACCAAGGCACTAACAGTATGTAGCAAGACTTAGCAGTGTTTAGGGGGGAAGAGTTTGGTTTGGCCTTGGGCTGGGAGCAAGGTTTGCAGGTAGGGTTAGGGATAAAGTTGGTATAATGGTTAATTTCCAGATAGTTGCTTAAACATGATTCTGGGTATTATTGTTAGGCTGATTGGGTGAGATTAACATTGAAATTGATAGACTGAATAAACCAAATTGCCCTCCTAATGTGGGTGGGCCTCATCTAATCAATTGAAGGACTGAGTAGAACAAAAAAGTCTAACTCTTCCCCAAGTAAAAGAGAATCTTTCCTGCTTGATGGTGTTTGAACAAGGACATCAGCTGCTTTTATTTTTGTTTTGTTTCACTGACTTTGGACTTTAACCAAAATATTAGCTTTTACTGGTTATCAAGCCTGACAGCCTTTAGACTAGAACTGCACTGTTGGTTCTCCTGGACCTTATGCCTTTGGACTGAGAATGAGGCACATTCTCAGCTCTCTTGGGTCTCTGGTTTGTCAGTCCACCCTGAAGATTTGGGATTTACCAGCCTCCAAACTCACATGAGCCAAATTCCTTATTCTTTTCTGTATATATACAGCCTATTGGTTCTGTCTCTCTGGAGAACCCTGACAAATGCAGTTGGGATAGGGTTGAGAATAGAGTAGAGGTTACAGTTTGGTATAGGGTTAGGGTTTTGATTGGCTCAATGGCCTAGAATTGGTTGGAGGAGGGTAAAAGGTGATGAGGGAGACACCACAGTCAAACATTGTTTCCTACTACTACCACTGACCTTGAAAAAGAGAAAAGGAGCTGAGTGACAACCAAGTACCAACGCTCTTCTTGACTCTGTTGTTTTATATTACAATAATGGCAATAGCTGTCCTTAAGACTCAACTGTGGATCAAATGTTAATTAGTTGTTTTGACTATTATCTCATAAAATCCTCTTATAAGTTCTCTCAAATAGATATTAGCCTATATTTTTAATACAAGCAACCAAGGACACACTGAGATGAGAAAACTCAGAAGTAGAGGGTGTGATGTTTGAACTTAACTCTATCTGACTGCAAAGCCATTTTCGTGCCAAACCACTGGCTGGAATGGTAAAGATGTGGTAACCACCTCTCCCCCAAAGTATAAGAAACCAGGAGGATGATCCCTTACTCTGCGGAGGGTCGGGAAATACCCCCGACTAGGGGACTAGAGGAGAGAGGTGGGAAGAAGGAGATGTATTATCCTCTTTCAGGGCAGCAGTGACAGCTGTGTCCTTGGCCTGTGCCTTGATTCATAACTCCCTTCCCTGAGCAGAGCTGGAGACCCACTTCCTTCCAGGGGAGATGCGTCTGCCCGCAGCCTGAGCAGCACGCAGCCTCCCTGCCTGTCTTCTGCTCTGTGACATCGTCAATGAATTATTTCCTTCCTTCTGGCAGTCCCTTCTGGGACTAACCCAAAGATGCAATTTCTTTTCTATTTTTCTCCTCTTCTAGAAGCCTCTTTCCAGAGGCATCAATGCTGGCTTGTTATGTCACTCTCAAGTAGGAGCCTGTGTTAGAGAGGCTTCGATCAATCTCTTAGATAAAGCTGATAAAGCTGGCAAAGTACTGCCCATACTGGGACTTTCTGTTCCCTAACATAGCCAGACCGCCTTCTCCTCCTGGTCTCGCCAGCTTCTCCAGGGAGCCCGGCATCTCTCTTCTCTTGACTCCCATAGTTTGTCTCATCACAAAGAGACTTAGAATTTGAACAGGTCCTTTTACCAGCAGATTTTTAACTCTCATGACAGGTGGCTCAATTCCTAGTTCCCTGCCTGGGAAGTTGAGAAAAAGAAAAGTAAGGTAACTTAAGCCAGGTGAATGTAGAGAAAAGAGCTGCAGCTCTGACCCCTGGGCCACCTTCTACCTCCCTAAAGCCCCCTAGAGGTGCTCTTCCCTTGCCCTTGACCTTTTGTTCCCCCTTCTCCCCCTCAGTCCTTCCCTCACTGGTGCTCTTAAACATTGCTTTCTCTTCCCAGGCTGACCCTCCTATGAGGAAGGCAGCTGAGGTCCCACAAAGAGCATCAGACTTGGGGATTAGAAAATCGCACATCAAATCCCAGCTCTGCCCTTTGCAAGGTTCTTCACCCTCTGTGCCTCCATCCATAGTCTCTAACCTGTAGGCAGTAGTGGCATACATTCATCACTGCACAAAGTCCCTATTATCGGGGTATCACATGCCTCTCAAAGAAGCCAGATGGAAGTGTCTGGAAGAACAGCAAACCTGCAAAGTCTTTGGGACACCCTATAAGGGACCCCAAAGTCTTCCTCCAATTCCTTCCCAGCCCCTCGTTCAATTTCCTTCCTGCTTACTCTGCGGCCTTTGAAGAAACACTTAACTTGAGGGAAGTAAAGGAGCTGTCTGTGAAATGAGATGAAGCAGACAAGCCCTGTGCTCCCCAGGCTGGTCCCCTTGGCCTCAGGGCAAGCGCAGCCCAGTCCACCACCCCACCCCCACCACCCTGGCAGCCGTAACCCGTGACTTCACTTCCTGGATCAGCACAGGTAGTGCCCTTCTGGAGCTGCGAGGAACCAGGAGCCCAGGCCTCTCACAGGATGTATATTTATAACTTCTTGGGCCTTGACTATGGGCCAAATGTTAAATTCATAGCTAATTTCCCATTAATTAGGTGTTGAAGTTTCTCAGCTAAATGAATAATGAGCCAGACAGGAGCCTTGAAGTTCAAAAATGCCACCAACTTCAGTGCAAATAGAAGGTGGACATTGGAGGAGGGGTAGGAAGCCAAGACCGGAAATGGGGGAGAAGAGAAAACACATTATTCTGAAGGTTGTTTCTGCAATAATAAAAGCATTAGTTATTGACCTTATAAAGCCCTTAGTAGACAGCTTTGCTGAGAACATTTCTAACACTTGCCTCCCAGGGTAACGAGAGGCTGCAGGAACTTGAAGGTTTTCATCAGGCGGAGGAATGGGGGCTTGCTGGCCTCTGAGCCAGTGTTTCTCTGAGGTGGCCTCTGGACCATTGCATCAGCACCAGCTGCTCCAACCTGAATCACCTGGAGTGGAATGTAGGAAGCTGCACTTTAAACATCCCCCAGGCCATCCCAACAGATGCTGGAGTTTGGGGAACATCACCCAGAGTAACTGGCATTTCTGGGCCATCCTACAAAGGGCCAAAGGGTCTCAGCTAAAATTTATAAATATTCCTAACACTCTTAACTATTTACCAAATACCTTCCCTGTACTCCCACCTCTCTTGAATCCTCACAACCCATTTTTGAGGTAGAGGCTACTGGTCCCCTACAAATGAGACAGCTGAGACTTTCATAAAAAAGTAGCCTGGCTAAGTCAAGATTGAGAAAATGGCATAAGCAGGCTGGCTCATTCTAGGTACACTGGATCCTGTGTCTGTTTGCTAAAGACATGCTCTTCCCACCCTGCCAAATCATCACAATGAGGCTCCTGATAAACTTTGAAGTCTGCCTATCAAGAGATCCAGCTCCAGGAAGCTGGAGATATTCAGAGAAGCCAGGGATATGAGGCCATGAGCAAGCAAGGGACCAGCTTATACACAATGGGCTTCCAGAATGTTAAGAACACAGCCATAACATTAGACTGCCTCTTTCAAAATCTGGACTCTAGTGCACTCTTTATCTTAGAAAGTTGGGGCACATCAGTTTAATTTTTCAGTGTCTCAGTGTCCCTATTGTACAATGATGATAATAGCAGTAAGAACCTCAATGAGTTGTTGGGAGGATTGAAATGACACACAGACTTTGTACCTCCTGCATATTCTAGGCTCATCTATTGAGTCAACCATGGTGATTAAAATTCAACTAACACTAGATGTCTCATCCTGCTTCTCCCACAAGGTAATACCTGAATCACCAGCCCAGATACATTGCTTTTACCCTGGGGACGTCCCAGATCACAAAGACTAATTTTCTTGATAAATGCTCTTAAGAGCATTTCCTCTTGCACTATGAATGTCCTTCCATAAATAATTAAAACTAAACTGGGCACTGAAAGAAATGATCAAAATCCACAGTAGTAGGACAACAGGAACATTGTTCCAACAGTCTGTCCAGGCACTTCCTGAATCCCTTGGGGCTCAGGAGGATGAGGAGAAGTGTGCAGGCCTTATTGCTATAGAGTTTTCACACTGGAGATGTAAAGGCACAAGGCCCAGTGCCCAAGGGTAAACACGGAACCTTAATTCATGACAGACAAGACTGACAAGGAAAGAGGACATCTAGATAGACTTTTCTAGGGACTGTCCCCATAGGACAGAGGCAACAACAACAGTGTTGCAAAATGACTAGATGGGAGCAAAAATGCAGGAGACACAATGTGAGAGAAGAAAGCTCCTCCCCCAACAGGGCAGCACAGAGTCTCCTTATCCAAAGAGGGACCTGCCATTCTTCTGCTCAAGAGTCCCCATGGATGCATTTCTCTGTTGAACTTAGGCTATAAATCACCTTTCCTGGAATTCACTTAGGATGCTCTGCCTCCCTAGCCTGAGTTTTATGTATATGCTTGTTCAGGTACTTACGATCCTAGGAGAGAAATATTTCCTTAAGCAGAAAGCCTTCCTCTTGCTGTTACTATTCCTTTTCCTCCAACAATAATACTGTAGAACCTTGCTAATGGGTCCTAACTGCACCACTCTAATAAAGTGGGCATTAAAGAACATTTAGGAATAAATGCAGCTCTGGCCAGATAGCTCAGTTGTTTAAAGCATCCTCCCAAAGCCCATAGGTTGCCGGTTCAATCTCTGGTCAGGGCACCCTTCCTCTCTCTCCTCCCTTCTCTCTCTCCAAAATCAATTAATCAGTAAAAATAAAATTAAAAAAAAAGTAAATGCAGACTGGCTCTGGCTGAGTAGCTAGCTCAGTTGGTTAGAGCATCACCTTGATACACCAAGGTTGTGCATTCTATCCCCCCTCAGGGCACATACAAGAATCAACCAATGAATGCATAAATAAGTGGATAACAAATCAATGTTTCTCTCTCTCTCCTCCCTTTCTCTCTCTCTCTCTTTCCCCACCTTCCTCTCTCTCTCTCTGTAAAATAAATAAAGTTTTCTAAAAAGAATAAATGCAAACTTATTACTGTCTAGCACAGAAAATGACTACATGGAAGCAGGGAACAAGCAAGAGGTCTTGGCAAACCCATAAATGTTTGCACCAGGGGACCAGAGTCAGCTGGAACTGGGGCTGTTAGGCTTGCAAACAGGCTGTTGGCCTTCAGTTTTACTCAACAAACTTCTGCTTCACTGCTCCCAACTCCCGCCTCCATTATGTGGACAAACTGTAGCTCACCCAAGGGCTGGATTATTACAAATTCTACATCAATGAAGCCTTGTCATTCCAAAGACAACTCTGCTCAAACTTCCCAAACACTGTGTGTGCGTGCGTGTGTGTGTCTGGGGAAGTGGGAGTTGAATAAAGAGCTCCCCGTAGGCTATGAGTGTGGGGTGATTGGTTTACCCCCTCTAACTGGGAACTTCAGTCAGATTCTGGAAAGAGAGAAAAAGATTAGGCCAGAGGCTGAAAATGAGCAGTCAGTTTTGGTGCCTGAATGTATCCAGAGCCCAAGTATATTTTTCTCCAAACAGCCCATGTCTTCTCTACCTGTCTTTGGTTTCCATATAAATGTGATGGAGGGGGAATTTCCTTTTGCATTTTTAGAGAGCAATGTGTCAGAATAGCTATTTTGTCACATTTAAGTGGGAGAGGCTAATAAAGCTAGACCAGTGGTCAGCAAACCACAGCTCTTGAGCCACATGCAGCTCTTTGGCCCCTTGAGTGTGGCTCTTCCACAAAATACCACGTGCAGGCACTACCTCAACAAGGAATGTTCCTACCTATATAGTTTAAGTTTAAAATATTTGGTTCTCAAAAGAAATTCCAATCATACTGTTGGTATTTGGCTCTGTTGACTAATGAGTTTGCCGACCACTGAGCTAGACCAAACATCCCCTTCCCCCCAAACTCTCCACCTCTACCAGGCAGGGACCTGCTAAACTAACACTATTCAGAGTCACTAACCCCACTGGGAATCCACTTGACAACAGTTTGCTTTCTTATTCCATGCTTCCAAGTCCAGGTAGGCAGGCGGCTTGCAATTTTTGTTTTTAAAAGATGACACCTTTGCCATAATTGTCAGAGGCTGTTCGTGTCAACATCTTTCTCGCAGAAGATTAACTCTGGGTTTCTGGATGTTGGAACTCACGGTAAAAATGCTGGCGCTCAAACGCCATTGGTTTTTCACAGCCCTGTTTGGGTCACTATAAACACTAATCAGTTCTCCCACCCCCATGCCTCCTACCCTTGGCCTGCCCTGCCTCCTGACATAATAACCCCATTTCACAAACTGCAGAAAAGAGGCGAAGCTACTCCTCAAGTCCTAGTGCCTCTAGCTCTGCACTGGGCACATGGTCTACAATCTTGATAGATTTTCTGATTGACTGACCCAGATCAGAATGCAAAGCCTTGGCTCTCTAGTATATTAAATCATATATTCTTTCCAAGAAAAAAGAAATGACATCGTGACTCTTCTAGGAAGCTTTCTCTCAACACTATCGTCTCTCCAATCTACCTCAAAATAGTAGATCTCCTCAGCAACTGATTCAATATCTTTGCATTGCAGAGCTTACTTACACACTTAACAAACATGTGTAAGATGCTACTACACGCCCAGAACAGGAGATAGTCAAAATGAGAAAGAACGCGCTTCAGAGCAGGCACCACGCCTTCATCGGATAAGCTCAAGAACAGCTATAAAACTGCAGTGATAATAAGATTTCCAAAGTGTTACGAGAACATTCAAAAGGGGAACCTGGACCCCAGTGCAGGAAAGACCCCCTGGGAAAGCCCCAGTTCAGCCAAGTCCTGGAGGCTGAAAGAAGGTTACCCCAGGGAAAAGGAACGGGTGCTGGCAGAGCTGAAGCCTGGCTACAGAGCCTCCCTGTCACACAGCACGGACATTCCTCCCAGCCTCCAGTGACCTGAGGGCAAGGCCTCTTGCTTTGGAAGCTAAGACTTACACCCCACAAACCACCTACTAAATGGACCATCCAGCACCCAGGCCCTCTGTCCCGTCCCCATTGCAATTCTGCGTGGGGTTAACATGTCACAGTAGAAACATCTGGTGTTCGTTTGCTGTTTTCTGGTTAGAAAAGTAGTATGTCATTATAGGAAAATAAAAAAAAAAACTTGGCCAGAAAAGAAATAATCATCAGGTACCTAGAGAAGACCAATGAAAAACGTATTTCTTTAGATAATTTTTTTCTAGAAATGGATATAGACACTTTTAAAAACCAAGCTCGTACTTCATAGAAATATTTTATCCTTATTAGGATAGTAACTATATTCATGTTATTGAATATTCTAAAACATGGCTTTAAGTGGCTGAAAATATTCCTCATATTCCAGATATTAGACATCATAATTTAAGTGTTTGTCTTTTTGTTGGGCCAGTAGGACAATTTTAACTGGCTACTATTTTAAATGAGGCAGCAATAATTCTCTAGCATATAAAAGGGCAGCACGAGCTCTGGGTCCCCACGCTGCACGTCGCTCGCCCCCAATCTCCATCACCATGCACAG
This sequence comes from Rhynchonycteris naso, assembly GCA_037038555.1. Classification (NCBI taxonomy): domain Eukaryota; kingdom Metazoa; phylum Chordata; class Mammalia; order Chiroptera; family Emballonuridae; genus Rhynchonycteris; species Rhynchonycteris naso. Next base: position 22,760,876 of record CM072999.1, read on the forward strand.
TGAGTCTTTGCCTGTCAGGGTGAAGGGAGCTCTCCCCGATGCCTCCACTCTGTGCGACACCAGGGTCCACTCCCGAGAACCCATTTGGGAAGTCCTTTGATGAGACCAATAAGTGCCGCCTATAGCACTGGACCAGAGTCAATGTCATCAGAACATACGAAAGCTGAAACCTTGCCCTGGGGCCCATGGCATGTAAGCTTATCAGAGCTCTTCTAGCCTGAGTCCAGGCGTCTCCATGATCATTTCCCAGATCCCGGGGGACCTTCCTTCAATTGAGGGGGACCTTGTGCGTGATCTTGAAATTCATCGTTTTTAGGTAAGAATATCCATTTTTAATGCAGTCTTTAGTTCTGCCTTTGCCTACACATTATTCTTCCCTCCTCACCCTGGAGCTACACATCGGTTCCCAAGTGCCACAGTGACAGCACCAGAAGGTGAGCAGCGGAAATGTTTTACCTGGGGGGAGAAAATGATTGCATTAGTTTTGTGGTGACCCAGATAAAGGAATGATGAAAAGGATGGATAAATTTTATTTCATCCCTCCCAATAATATCCTTCAAACTTTATTAATAATAATATTTCAAAAGTCTGGCACTCGCAGGTCAAAACGTGAATCACGTATTGCAAACGGGTATAAACTTTGCTTTATTACCTTCCCTGTACAAAGTTTATGAGAATTTTACTGTTTCATAAAGGTTTGGTGACTTTAAAAAATTTATGTGTAGGTTTTGTAATTTCAAGAAGTTAGGAAATCTACTAACCAACCAAGTTATTAAATGACAATAGTGTTCCTCTACTCATCTGCCTTATCTCTCTGCTTAGACTTCCAGGTCAGCTTAGGACAAATGACATCATTCATCTTTCTTTTTTTATCTCCCCTACCCAAAAGCATAAGTTGAGTACTCTACACACAGCAGTCAGTCCTCATCCCCGCACAACCTTGATTGTATGAAAGGGGAGATCCACTTCCGGGACTCAGACACCTTTCACTTTTCTCCAAGAAGCTTACATACCTCGGCTAGAAATGTAGAAATGTGTTCTTTCTTCACCTACCACCTCCAGGACTTACTTTCTTAATTTTTTCATTGATTTGAGAGAGAGAGAGAGGAAGTAAGAAAGTAGGGGTGGGAGAGAGAAAGCTGTTCCATCTAGTTGTGTATCACTGATTGCGTCTCACATGTGGCCCAATGGAGGGGTCGCACCCATGACCTCTGGTGCACGGGGCCAATGCTTTATTCATTGATCCTCCTGACTAGGACTTGGATTCCTTATTTCTAAGGACAAGATATGAGTAGGAAACTGAAGGCAAGTGGGCTGGGGCCCTCAGTGAAACTTGGCATCTCCAAATTCACCAACACAAATGAAGTATCATCCAACCTGATTTCTAACATAAGAAAACCCCCAGAAATACAACAGAACTCAATTCATCAGTGTAAAGACCTGCTTGATTTCTTACTTAATGCTAAATGTAAAAGCACTGCAAAGCCCTACCACTAATATACCTCTGGGCTCTTGCCCAGGATTGTGTCCCAGAGCCATATAAATATCACCTTCGTGGTGAGTACTCACATGAAGTGAAATCCAAGTATGTAACGTCAAAACAAGGAAAACCCTTAGCTAAAGGGAAACCCAGGTTCAGGGTGAAAAGTCTAAGTCTGTGGCTTATGTGTTTCTGTGACAACCTAAGGAGTTTTTTTTTTTTTTTTAATCCATTAATTCCACAACCATTTATTGAGCATATCTCCTCTGGGCCAGTCAAGTGCTGATTGGTAGGGATGCCAGCATTAAAACAAGCGCCTGCCTTCAAGGAGCTCACCGTCTATCTGGTGGTGGAGCTAGAGGCATAAATAAGTAATGATGATGAAATGCGAGAAGTGAGACAATGAGAGGAGCGAGCCTCCTGGGGTATCTATCATGAGCACAGCCTGAGAGCAGGTGTCAATGCTTGCAGGAGGGGACGTCTGTGGTGCACCTTTCACCATGGGTGTAGGGGTTAGGCCAAAAAGGTTGGTGTGGGGCAGCTGGAAGAGCACATTTGAGGCAGATAAGAGGACATGAGCAATGGTGTGGATAAATAGAGCATGGTGTGTGTATGGGTAGGGTAGAAAGTTCAAGATAGGAAACCATGCAAGATGAGGCTGGATAGGAAGGCAAGGGCCAGACCATGGCGAGCCTTGTAGGCTAAGATACGGAATGTGGACAACACCCCACAGGCAATGGTGGTTTCAAGCAAGGGGCTGGCATGGCTGACCTTGCATCTCAGGGAGATCACTGTGGGCACTGCTGGGCAGAATGGTTTTGAGGGGACTGGGGCTAAGATCAGTTACAAAGCTTCAACAGGAACTCGGCTCAAAGATCGTTCAAGCCTGGTGCCTGACCAATCCTCATTCAAAGCATTTACCATTCCCCTAATCGAATTAGTAGGCCCATACATGTTCATATTGACCCAAATTTCACTAAAGGAAAGTTTTACACGTCACAAGCCCACAGGTGTCTCTGAATGAGGCTCATCTGCTGAGGTTGTGGCAGTAGTGTCCCTACCAGCCTCTGGGTCCTGGCCACGGCCAAGCAAAGAAGGTGACAGCTTCCCATCTGGATCTATACACCTCCAAGTGCGCGTAATTCAGCATTGGAACCAAAGCCAATGACATGCATTAGTTATTACTGTAAGACAGCAATTCAGTGATAAAATACAATATTGTCACTTTCAATATGTACTAAAAGTGATTTACCGGAGCTCATGGAGAACAACTTAGACGATGATCTGATTACAATACACGGTATAAATCACCCTCATTGGGGGGTTAAATTACCCCATCTGACAACTCCAGATCAATTCCACTGCTAAAATCAGGGTGCCCACCTCCCCTCTCCGATTTATACTGAGTTATTCTTGGTTCAAATGGGGGGAAAATCAAAATAATAGCTAGACCTTCTCCTCCTCCTTCCATGCCAATTTCCCAGCTTTTATTCAGGGTCAAACTGAAGCCCCAGGTCCTCTGTGAAGTCATCTCTGAACCCACTCCACAGGGTAACAGTCCTGGTGGTCAATATCTGTAGCCCAAATTCAGCACTCTGTAGGGACAGGAAGGTCCAAAATAAATGCTCTCCTGAGAGAGATTGCCTCCAAACACAGCTGCTATGATGGTTAATTGCATGCGTCTAGTGAGTAGGCTAAGGGATGGCCAGGTAGGTGGTAAAACATTATTTCTTAATCTGTCTACAAAAGTGTTTTTGGAAGAGATTAGCATATAATTCAGTGGACTGAATAAAGAGAACTATCCTCACCAGTGTGAGTAGGTATCATCTAACCCATTGAAGGCCTGAGTAAAGCAAAGAGGTGGAGGAAGGGTGCATTCATTCTTCCTTCTGGAGCTGCCTCCAACATCGGTTCTAGGGCTTCCAGACTCATCTCAGGACCTGCACCACCACCAACGCAGCCCAGTCCCAGTTTTCAGGGCTTCAGACTCAGACTGAGTCACACCACCAGCTTTCCTGGTCCTCTAGCTCGCAGATGGCAGATTGTGGGACTTCTAGACTTTCATATGCATGTGAGCCAAAATATATATGTATGTATGCATATCTTATCGCTTCTGTGTCCTGGGAAAACCCCGACTAATAGAACTGCCAATAATTCCTCTCCTGCTGGCACACACTTGCTACTCTGCTAGATATGACTTGGAGTTTGAGTCCCCTCCCTTTGAATGTGGATTGGTCATGTGTCTTGCCTCACCTAACAGTATGCCAACCTGAGGGCTAAGCCTAAAAAAGGCAGGGAGGTCTCCACTTTGAAGCACTTAGAATGCAGTCACCATATGAGAAGCTCAGAGTAGACTACTGAGTGGTCAGAGGCATGTGCAGGAGGTTCATAGCCTACCTGGATATTCCTTGTTAGAGCTCATTTAAGCTCCCAACTAAAGGCCACCCCATGAGTGACCAGGCTGACATTATGTAAAACACACTTGGGTGGTTCATTGAGTCAACACAAAAACACTTGAGAAATAGTAAATCATTTTTGTTTTAACCCACTGACTTTGATAGTAGTTTATTATTAAATAATAGAAAACAGAAGCTGTCTCTTCTTTTCACCTAGATTGAAAGCTTCTCATGGGTATATTATAGTAATTGGCACAGGCTGGCTCTTTTCTACATGATGGGCGTTCGATATATATAATATCATTTAGTTTCCATGAGACTTATGCAAGCTAACTATTATTATATTTGTTTGACAGATGGGAAAATGAGGCTTAGAGAGGTTAAATAACTTGCCCCAAGTCATAGAGCCAGTATTCAAGTCTATCAGTCTCCAAGACCTGGGTGTTCAACTGCTCTTCCATGCTGGAATTCATGGTTCAGAACTATGTGGGAAGACATTCTAAAACCACATATTTTTTAAAACAGCTTGGTGAAGTAAGATGTCTCAGCTTTCGAGTCAGGCAACACTGAACCCAAATCCCGTCTCCAGTGATGAGAGCTGTGCCTCACTCTTCCACTTTCCCCCCACTCTGCCCCTGGTCTTCAACATGGCAAGAGCTTTATATTATTTGAAAGAATGGGACTTCCCTATTGCACAGTATGATATTCTACTCTTGGCTGATCATGTGGTTTTTCAATCATTTTCTCCTAATTTCTGTTGCTTGATGCTGTGATTCTGTCCTCACTGCTTTAACACAAACTGTAGTAACCGTGTGCCCATGGACATATTGTGGACCTTCCCTGATTGTTTATTGTTCTGGTCATAAAATTAATTCTATGATTTCCATTTTGAAGGATCATAGGGAGGATTAGATCAGCTAGCGGTACTAATGCTGCTGGCACATAGTAGGTACTTAAGAAATTGTATTGGTGGCCTGACCTGTGGTGGCGCAGTGGATAAAGCGTCGATCTGGGAACACTGAGGTCATCAGTTCAAAACCCTGCACTGGTCTGGTCAAGGCACATATGGGAGTTGAGCTTCCAGCTCCTCCCCCCTTTCTCTCTTTCTCTCTCTCTCTCTCTCTCTCTGTCTCTCTCACTCTGTGTCTCCTCTCTAAAATGATTAAAATAAAATAAAAAAAAAACACGCTGAGCTTTTAAAAAAAAAAAAGAAATTGCATTGGTGTTGGGGTTGGTATTATTATTAGGTTGAGTTGCTGATTGTAGGCCTTTTGGGTTGAAGCTGCCTAGTTCACTAGGAAGAAACACCTCAATAATAGCCAAAGCAACAGAAAACTTTTCCACATTGAGCAGACCAAAGGTATCAGTTCCAGGTCAAAGGTCAAGACAGAGCTCTGAGCCCAGCCAGCCCTCAAAGTCACACACAAACAAGAGGCATGTTGTGAGGCCTCACGGAGGCCACTGTGTTATACACTTCACTGCCTCCCCTTGGCTCATCCCAATCACTCCCAGAAAAAGACAAATCTGAAAAGAATGAGCCATGAACCTCAAGCACTGTCATAGAGGTCATTTGTGCATCACCCTGATCCTTGTACCTGGCGGATGCTCCCATCCCCCAACCATTGCTGGTGTTGACTGCTAACTGGCTCACACCTGCATCTTTCTCTGGAGGACTGTCTTTAGCCAAAGTGAACCACCTCACCTGGAGATCCTTGGAAGGTTACATTCAAGGTCAATGACCAACTGATTTTGGGGAAATAAACTCAGTCCTCTTGCCTCAGTGCAGGACAAGTCATACTATCTAGCTCCCCATGGAATCAGGCTGGGGCTAGGCTTCAGCTAAATCACATCTTTGACTAGCTTCCTACCCTGCCCTATCCTGCTTCCCTACTTCCTTAGAAATTTCTCCAAAGAGCAATCATTTCATGAATCAGACACAGCAGAACCTTCATCTCAGGCTCTGCTTCCAGGAAACCTGACTCAAGTTAATCCATTTCCTGCCTTCACGCAAAGGGAGAAGAAAAAACAATGCCTTCCATACTCTTAAAATATGTCTTGTCCCCATATCAAAGATTTTGGTTTAAATAATAGGTTAAAAAACAAATCATGCTCAAGCAAAGCAAAGCAGAGACCTCCTGAGACAACGTGGGAGTTAGGTAACCATAGCCGGCTACCCTGCTGGCTTCCCAGCCTCGCCACCACTCGGAACGGGAACAGCCAACAGAGGAAATCGCTTCCAGATGAAACTATAGGGGATGCAGTCAACCAAGGAAAAGGTCAGGATTCTTCTTCTGATTATCCATGCAAGGAGGTCTTCTTCTATCAACCCCACCCGCCACCCCCACCCCAGACGGAAGCTAAGCAGCATGAGGTTCAGAGTTGCTGCAGCAATCCTGTGATCATGAAGTGGGAGGAGAAGTATACTAAGTTGAAAGATAAAAACATGAAACCTGACATGAGATTCTGCATCAAGCTGGAACAACCCCCAGACTTTCTCCTAGGGAGCCCACTAACATCTCCTTTTGGCTTAAAGCATTTTTGGGTCAGGTTCTGAGTCATTTAGAATTGAAACAGTCGTGATAGAGTGTCATTGTATACAAGGTCTCAGGGTCACAATGTTTAAGGAAATAGAGACTGAGATCCAGCTTCCCAACAATCTCTCTCTCCATGTGCCATTTTATTAGTGACTGCCTTTAAGCCTCTTGACCAGCCTCTGGCCCTGGGAAAATCAAGGAGCAAGCCCAAATCATCTTGAATGCCCTCTGTCTCTTCAGGCTCTGCCTCATCTCCCATCTCAGGTGTCAAACGTTTGAATGCCAAATTTATACCAAGATGTTAGCAACATTTGTCCCTTTATAGGAATAGCCAGACTATTGATGATGCTCAAGTCAAAGGAAGGGCAAGGGGCACTTAGGGAGTCCAGGACCAATAAAGATGTTCAGGTATATGTCTCGCTCACTGACCCTACCTGTTTCCTCTCTGCACTCACAGTGTCTTGTACATATTAGTTCTGAAACATTAGTCAAGGTACTGAATGACCCCATGTCCCTGTAAAATAGGGATGAGTCACAGAGTTATTGTGATAGTGCAGTGATTCAAGCATATAGAGCACCTAAAACAATACCTGGTACAGAGTAAGCACTATCCATATTAGCTCCCTTTTTCACTACTATTAGGATGGACAGTACCATCTAGATTGTACACACTTGGGTGGTTGATGATGTAACTTACTGTTATTTGTATTTATAGCAACCAGCCCAGCACCTGGCTCCAGAAGTATTTATTGAATGAATGACCCTTGGCAGGGATGCTTTAAAGAGATTTATGCATGTATATTTCACCCCGTGGTATTATGAATGGATCTCTAATAATGGAACTTCAAGCCCTGACGTAGGGAATTGTGGGAGAGATTCTCAGTCAAGCCATCCATCCTCACTTTGATAGCTTTGTTAAACAGCTGAGAAACAAACATATCACATGGGACAGCCACTCAGAAACAACTCTCCACTGGAGATGGAATCCCCATCCCACTCCCCCAGAAAACTCCAACCTCAACCAGACTTATGCCTTTGGCTAAACGTGTTTCTTTGCTTCTTCAACATGCAGGGTGAGACCTACTAAGAATTCTCTCCCATTCTGCCATGAGAAGTCTTACAGTTATGAGCAGATGCTGGTCTTGCAGCATCCTAAACTTAGCTCCTCAGAGGTACTTATAGAATATATGACTTGTTCTTTGGTCCCTAGGCTGCCATCAAACCAGTGGAGAGGTGTGAGCTGTCAGCAAACTGCTTCTGTATTCAGAGGGAAAGATCCTTGAGCGGAGATACTATAAAGGAAAATTTGTGGCAAGGCAAACGAGGGAAGGAAGGCAGTTCTGATGAGAAAGAGATGCAGTACTAAATAAAAATAAAAATATTTCTATGTGTTAAATTTCTCTTGCATGCGGACTCACTAGTCCCATCCCGTGTTAACAATTTCTCCTATTATCTTCTTGTTCTGACACATGCTTGGGAGATCAGCATTGTAAACAGGTAATTCAGTTGGGTAAGTAAATCGCCTCTCCTTCTGGCCAAGCTGTGAAGCAGACACTTCTAGCATCACACAGGCTTAGATCAGGTTTCCCAGAGGCTGGTTAAATGAGGATGGGGAAATGAGCTCTCAAGGGAGAAGGGAAATGTACAGTATCTCCCTCGGGATGTGGGAAGACTTGGGGAGGTCTTCCCTGTGGAAACAAGCACCTAGTTGACATGTACTTGTTAAACATCTCCATAAAATGGAAATTGGTGACTTCAGAAACACGGTAAGTTGAAGGCAAAAGGATCTAGTTCTTTCAAATATATATTCCTATAAATACCAACCCATGCCCGTCTTACTAACAGGCAAGGTTTGGGAATGCAGAGCCTAAATGTTTCACTAAATTTTACCTGTCTCACTATCTCCTTCCTCCTTCTTTCAACAACTGTTGTTGAGTACCTCTTCATGCCACGCACCGTGAAACAGCAGTGATGAGTCCAGGGAGGGATGTGGCAGCATTGGAACATTGAGGATGAGCAGGATGATGTGGGTTTGAGCAGGATTTGAATATAAAATCAATATGACTTTTTTGACTGATGGGATGTGTAAAGGCAGCATGAAGAGGCTGAGCAGCAGGATAAAAGGGGAGGCAAAGACATAAGATGTAGCATTATTTCCAAGTCTAGTGGGGTGTGCTGTGGCATCACAGAGGAGTGAAGCACAGGTAAGGGAAGCTCAAAGGATGCTTGCAGTGTGGGGCTCAAAGAGTCAATGCATAGGACTCCCAACACCCCTCCACATACTGGCTGTAATTCTATCAAGCATCAAGTCCCTTCTGCAGCCCTTTGCTCCTGCTAAATCCAATTTGACTCAAACACAGCCACCAAGGGCCTTCCCAAGTTTAACCTCCAGCTTCTGTGCAGGAATAACATAGCTCAAAGGTAAAATAATTCTATCTGAGAAAGGAAGAGAAGGAATCTCTGTTAAGGGCTTACTAGCAGACAGGATATTATTTGATCTTCACAAACCTGAAAGGAATGAGTACTCATATTTCGCAGATAAGACTGGGGCTTAGAAATTAGAGTAACTTATAAAAGAAGTCAAACGTGGGATAGTAAGGTTTAAGGCTGACATCAAACTCATGTCTCCTGATTCTTCCTAGGACAGTATTCTTCTTCATAAAAGATTGCTCTGTGATGCTCTATGCTGGACCAAACACAGAACTCCCTACTCATGACTTCACCATACATCCCTAGATGCTTAAGCCCCTTGAGCAAACCTAGGTATTGGTCACTAAAGGGTCAATGAAACACCAGAGGTTGTATCCTCGTAGGACCATTCAACAGGCTTCCGATCCTTGAAACCCTCTATCTGAATCCATGTACCCTACTTTATCCCTGAGCAGCCACTAACCTTTAAGACCCAGTTACATTGGAGAGGATGGTCAGGACCAACATCTATGGATCATTAGGGTAGAGGGCTTGTGCAGTCTCAGAACAGAGATGGGGAACCTTTGGAGCAACCAGGGGAAGGACCAGCACTGATATGACCTCACTCTATGGCTGTACTGATTTCTGCCCTCTTATACTAGACCCCTTGGGGTCCAGGAGAGGCTATCAAGCTGGAGTTCTGTGGTTCCAAAGGTCAGAAGGCACTACTCCCTGACAGGCCTTTTCTAACCAATCTTCCCTGCTCTTAACTTGTCCATAAAAGAGTCTTCTTTGAACATGTCTTTCTTTACAATGTATAAGATTCTTGGAACAAGCACATACTTCAAAGTAAACAGTTTTGATAATGATTCATCTACTCACTAACTGTGCAACCTTAGGCAAGGTGCTTAAAACATGAGCCTCGGTTTCCTCATTTGAGAAACAGGATAAAGCTCTTTTCCATCCCAAGAGAAATAATGAGACAACAGAGCAGCACCTGCTTTGTGAACAGCAGAGTGGCCTTCTTGGGGCAAAGGAACCCCTGAAGTTGACTCCCAAGTATGCCAAGAACTTGGTGCCCTATACAGAGTGACACAAAGTCAGTATTTCTGTGCATGCTGAGTGAATGACTGTGTCCCTCTCCACAACTCCAGGTCAGAGCCCAGGGATATTAGCTGAGCCAAGCCAACCCAGCATGTAGAGCATCTGTCCACAATGCACCTGGCTTCCAGCCAGGCTCTCAGCCCTGGCAGTTGCAGGAATTCATCAGCATATCCCCAAACCCCCTCCAACTCAGCACCAACTCTAAAGGCAATTTAAGCTCCTGGCAGCCTGTGTTGTTATTATGTAAACTGCGGCCAGTGACAAACACACTGAGCTGAGGAGGAAGTGATCAGCAATAACAGAATATTTTAGTAGCCCAGAAAATAATGAAATATTTTATTAAGCAGTATGGGAAGAGCGGTCATGCCCTTTCTGTTGCAGTTTCAAACGGGGGGATAAAAAGTAAGCAAAGTACCGTGTAGCCATAAAAGAACAGCCTAAATAACAGAGAAGGAGCACCCAATTATCTGCTTTATCACCTCCCAAGCGTAAAACGTTCAACTAGCCCTTCATGTCTGACTCAGTCTTGTGTAACTATTATCTGCCCTTGGCTAGTTTTACCTCATGGGACTCTAAGAGAACAGGACTAAAGCATCTGTCTACTTTCCCCCTGTTTGTAGTATCAGAATGAGGTTGGTGGAGGAAGAGCTCGCATGAAATGTTTAAATTAAAAGTTATAAGATCTAAGAAGGTGAAGGATTAACCAAAAACATATGTACATAACACATTATACAGACAAGAGGGTAACAATAGCCAGAGTGAATGGAAATTTAGGTAGGGTCAAGGGGAGGAAGTGGGAGAAAGGGGGAGAAATGAGGGTGAAAAGAAATTTTGCATGGGGCACTGTGGGGTGCAATGCAGTGTGTAGAAGGTGTTATATTGAGTAGGACACTTGAAACCATGTCAACATAATAAGTTAAAAATAGAAATTTAAAAAACTATAGTTACTATTACATGACAGTCATCTGTAGGCCATGTCACTGCAAAACCCAGAAATCAACCTTTGGATGAAGACTTATCTTTCATCATTTTTGTTTCTAATGATGCTAATTTGCATTAAGTCTGTTTTATAAACTGCCTGAAATTCTTCTGGAACCATGTGGTTAATAAAAGAGACAAAAAGAGAAAACTGGATGGATGGATGGATGGATGGAAGGATAGATGGATGGATGGATGGATAGGTGGGTGGGTGGATGGATGAATGAATGGGTGGGTGGGTGGGTGGGTAGATGGATGGATGGATGGATGAGTCAGTGAATCAGGCAGGCCTTGTGTGTTTCTGTCAGATGATTCCACTTGAGGATATTGTACAATTCAACAGAACCAATCTCTTTACAACCTATCCACCAATCAGCATTAGTTCCTCTTATTTCTCCATCTGGTCATTCCATGAAGGACCCAGCATATTAATCTGGGCTCACCCAAAAAGTATACATTTTCCTACTAATATCAAGTCAACATGCATTTATTGAGTATTCACTCTGATCCACACATTGAACTGAATGAGACACAGTCCTCATTTTCTCAAGCCAATCTAAAAATCATGCCCAGAGTTATATTATGATTTCTACCAAATTCCAGAGCAATAGACCACTAACTTTTCCCTTTGTCATTTTCTAGTCCCTGATTCCTATCCCTTACCGGGACATTCTCTCACCCCCAAGACAGCCAACCCAGATGCCTCTGGAAATTGGGAGGCTGCAGAGAACATCTGGTATATCAAGGGAATGTGTTTGTCTCAGCCCAGCTCAAAATAGTATCTGACAAGCCTGAATCACACAAGTTCTGAAAAACTCACAAGAAATAACATAAGAAATCTATAGCTGTCTCCTCTAATTTCACTCCCTGTCTGGCTGCTTATTGACTTCTGCAGCCTGTATTGACAATGTGCAACCCTGTTTCTGTCTGCCTGCTCCCATGCAGTGGTAACTAAAAAGCAAAAAAAACAACAGCAAAAAAAAAAAAGAAAACAGGGACGATCACAACTATAACCCATGCTGAGGACCCGCTTCTGGAGCTAGGCACTAGCCTAGAGGCAAATTTTTCAAGAAAAACAGATAATTGATCAGGGCAAAAATGCCTGAGTCCCCCTCCCTCCCTTTCATTCATGTCCCTACATCTCCCCCCAGGGCCACGTAGTTCATCTGCCTGTTTCCAACCTCTGCTCTACAGTTAAGCTTTCAAATATCACTTTTGCACCAAAGCAGTATGTATTATGTAAGAAAATGGGGTACAGCCCACCCTCACCATAGCTCACATACCTTATTTTCAAAGGTGACCTGAAAGACTTACCTGCCAAGCTCGGGTTAATTTCACTGCAGAAATGGAAGGGCAGGGTGCACATCTCTGGGAAAGCACAACCTCGGGGAGCAGAAACAGCAAAGGGAGGGACCACTACATTCCCTAAGCGCTCCGGTCCTGTGTCTCTCCCGGAGCAATTGATAATCTCACTAACACCTACCACAGTGTGCAGGAAGCTGCTTTCCTAACACCGCCCTCGGTGTTCGTGATTTTGCAACTCTCTCACCCTTCAAATTCTAGTGCAGCACTGGCAATTAGAAACCTGCACACATCTGGGGCCTGGGACAGGGTGTTTTGTGCATACATTGGGAGCTGCAGCCAGCAAAAGGGACTCTAGCAGCCTTGTCCTCTCCCAGGGAATTTATCTGAATCTGCAGATTGTGTCATGCCAAACCTTTCTCCTGGCTCGGTGTGAATCACTGACTCAAGAAGACACATGGACCTAAGATTCTCAGAATTTGAGCTCTGTTCTGGGAAATACCAGGGGTATCTACTCCCCCTATTAGTCACAACCTCTAAGTGACTGCTTTGATCAGAATGCGTGACTAGAGTGGGCATCATGAAGCTCAGTTGCTATTGCAGTGAGAAACGAAGTCAGAGCAGAAGCCAGCATTCTTTCTATTGCAAACAGTTCCCTTTCTTCCCATTGCCTGGTTCAGTTTCAAAGGCAGCTGCGAACATTTGGAATACTCTGGAATAAATACAAGGGTCTTGAAATGCTTTTGCTTCAGATCTATGACATGGGTCATTTAGCATTCCTGAATCCTTGACATAATTCCAAGATTACTTGAACCATCCAAGCACATTTTGGATTAAATCTGTCATGTCTTTGCTCCTGACTTAAACAAGAAGCAGAAATTAGGGGGTAGGACACTACATGGATTTGTCATCAGGTAATTTTAACAAATACAGGCTAAGTTATTAGCCAAACCATTCACAGGGAATAGCATTATTTTTATTAATTCTTTTTAACAGGGTTAATAATATTAATAATAGAAGCAGTAAGCTTTTATTATGCTCCATGTACTGTTCATAGCACTTTTTATGTTTTCTCTCATTCAGTACACCAAAAATGTTACTCATGTAACTGGTATTCTCCCCGTCTTAGAAATGAGGATACCTGGTGTCGGGAATGAAAAGTAACCCGCTCACAGTCACATGACTAAGGGCGATTTCAGGATTGAAATCCAGACCCATCTAACTTGGGAACAAGTAACTGTAACTGCTCTGCTCTGCCACATAAAATAGGTGCTCAGAGTAAATCCTAAATCATTTATCTCTCTCATATTCGAAATCCATGACATTTATGTGTAACTCACGTTCAGGTTACTCTTTTGCTATGTAAAAGGGTTTGTTAAGGAATAGCATCATGTGCTTAACCAGGGGTCCCCAAACTAAGGCCCGCCCCGAGGCCATTTATCCGGCCCCCGCCGCACTTCCGGAACGGGCACCTCTTTCATTGGTGGTCAGTGTATGAAGTACTGTATGTGGCGGCTCTCCAACAGTCTGAGGGACAGTGAACTGGCCCCCTATGTAAAAAGATTGGGGACTCCTGGTTAAGCTCTCAGGAAGAATGACCAAGTTTCTGAAAAGAACAAACTGCTTTTCAGCCCTTTGGCAATGGTGACTGGGTTATAATTCATATAAATATAAATTTCCTAAGAATTAGTATATATTCAATAATAAAGCCTGATAAATCTACTTAAACCATTATTCTCATCACTGAACATACTTGCATGTGATTTTTGAAAAATTCTATGTAATTACTTATTCTAACTTTTCACTAATTTAGATTTTTCTTGTTATCAAATGATAAAAATATGCTTGTAGACCTTTTTTTATAGCTGCTAGCTTATTAAAACTTATAATATCCTCAGGGAAGATAGAAAGTGCCATTTCTCTCATTTTTCCAATATTCAGAAGAACACATAGACCCTAAGCAGGTCCATGGCACATGGCACACAATAAACCACCTCTTTCAGAATAGTTCATCATCCACTGAGTGATGCATCACTTACTACATGCAGTGAGACTGAAACACCATTTTAAAGAGCATAGCAACTCACTCTTCAAAGTTGTGTGGAATCTGACAAATCTAGGATAAAATCCGGGCTCTGTAACTTACAACTTTGGTCTGGTCAATCATTATAACCTACCATATAAACTAATGAATGCATTCCTGTCACAAATTGCCTTTTGGACTGTGCTGATTAATTCAGCTGGTTAGGTCAGAGTTAAATGTGAGTTATAGATTTAATCCTCAGATGGGCCTGTTAGCTTTATTCCAGACATCAGCTATTGGAGCAAGCAAAGTGGTATAATGTCTGCCTTTCATCACAAAAAAAAATTGAGGGAGGACATAGAGGAGATGGGAGATGTTGAGGATGAATCATAATAACCCATCATTGCTAATCACAGAGCAGCCCTACATATGTGTCCAGCTCAGCAGTCATTCAATGATTTCCTTCAATACAGTGGAAAGGGTACCTTTGAAGACAGAGACCACATTTGCAAACTAAATCTATAATGTAGGGAACCACGAGGTTTAATTAAATAGTAGGGAAAATGCCTTCAAGACCCTTTACCAGATCATTGGAATCCAAGCCCTTTGAAGATTATTAGGTCCATGTATTTTTCTAGTGCCTTTTGCAATGTCTGTAATCACATGAAACAAATTAAATACTTGAGAGTTAATAGACTGATGGCTAGGTAAAATTTCTATGTGATTCCCATAAAGCTCAAGAAGGGAAAGCTCTTACCTACTGCAGAAGGGGGAAGGGAATTTTAAGTCCTAAAAACACAACCAGTAGAAACGCTTTTAAATAAAGGTAGTCAGCTCAGACTTTCTTTAGAGGTCACTGAAATTTTCAGACTCATCTATCTGCCTTTTACCGACTGCATTAGGAATGGAATGGATGGAAGGAATAACTACTACGTCTTGGCTCCAAGGTCAACTTATAATAAGAGACTGCTATATTTTTACTATTTCTGAGAGAAATTTCTCTTCAAGGGGAAAAATGTCTTTTCTGCTTTGGCTGTATGATACCCTTTCAAAATTCCAAGTAGAGAAAGTAAACTGTTCTATAATTATTTTTCTGCCAAAAAAAAAAAAAAATGAGGGGAAAGGAAAAGAGCAAAACTTGAAATAGCCAAATGTTTATTTTATTTTCTGTTTCTTATACCTTAAAAGTCAATAACAATGAATGCAGTATAGATAAAAAGTTCCAGAAAATTTCCTCAGTTAAAATGAATTCTAGTTTCCCTCTGAACTATTAGCATATTGAGGGAGGAGCCTCTATTCCACTTTGCATTTTCCCAGAAGACTTGTTTTACTATTCCACAGCCAGGGCTACTCAATGGTTAAAGGTGACAGTGACATAAGCAATCAAAGACCATGACAGTGCTGTAGGCTTTTCATGAACCCAGCCAGACTAGCCAATAGCTAGGGTGATAACCAATACAAATTATTGACAAAAATAGCCAATATGTACCCAGTATCAAGGTCCAGCTAAGGATGGGTTCACAATGCATCTGTCAAAATTTGAGTGGGATGGGGTAGGACAGAGTCACTGGAGACTGGTATCAGAATAACAGAAAGCCGAAGAAAAGTCCCAGACTATTCAAAGCAGTAAGACAAAAGACACGAAAAATTCTTAATCACTGAGCCAAAGAACATAGAGAAGAGTATAGTACCTTGGACAGCACCCTGGGAACCTTACTCTGAGTTCCCAATGTCAGCCCATAATTGACCACTGCATGATCCATCAGTTATCATACATTGACCAAACACATTGATATTTTCAAAACAAAGGCACAGACTTTCACTTCAGGGAGAATGGAGTGGACGTAGTTGTTCTTATTCCTCTATTAAGTACAACTAACAATGTTATATAGAAATCAAACCTAAAAAAGACTGAAAAGTGGAAAGAAGGTTGACTGACTAGAGACCTCAGGTCCTAAAAAAACGATTTAGCAATGAGTTCCCTGTGTTTTCTTTTACTGCTCATCTAACTCAAGACTAGATGCTGAAGAAAGTGGATGTGGAAACACCATAGAGTGCAAATAAAAAAGAGCCCCATCAAAAGCCTATTGCTAGCCAATAAATAAATAAATAAATAAATGGTCAGGAGAGATGAAAAAGATAGAAAACTTTTTTGTAATTATTCTTCAATTGTCGTTGACATAGTTTATTAGTTTCAGATGTACAATATAGTGATTAGACATTTATATAGTAATTGCTGTACTTCAGCTAAACATCACAGAGAAAAAGTGTGATTCCAACCCTAACCCAGACCAGGAAAGACCATGTGAGGATCCCAAAGCTCCATCCTTGCCAAGCTCTATGAAGCTTTCTAACCTCCCTACCTATGTGGTGTCAGAAATGGCCAAGTGTGAATCAGAACTTTCATAACAGCCATGCAATAACAAAACCCCACCTGCATGGTGTCAGTTGAGAGCACATAGAAAGCCTGGATTTTTTTAAATTTTTTTACTCTCACCTGTTAATAACAAGGCACCACTCCCCAATCCCTCTGGGTTTTTGTCAGAAGAGGTTTTTTACCATCACCTAGCGGTAGCGAGGCAACCCCTCCACTATCATCATGGTGTCAGTGGAGCCCACATGGGGAACAAGACATCTCAACCATTCACAGACAGGGAAAGTAACAGGGGAGGCCCAGTGGGGAGACAGGTCTCCAATCTCTGCCCAGGTATAGCAAGCCCCATATTCAAATTTCAATGGTGAGTAGAGAACCTAGGTTTCTACCTGGATCAGGCAGTAAGAAGATAGCCAACCATACCTTTCCAAGACAGCAGTGTTAGACAAAGTCAGGCAAAACAGAAAGTTTTGATAAGGTCCAGGGTCTCATGACATGCTAAATATAGGGTTCAGATTTTGATTGAAGATCACAAGTCATGACAAGAACCAAGATGATCTCAAACAGTGAGGTGACAGAGATGTCAGAATTATCTGACAAAGATTTCAAAATGGTCATAAGAAAATGCTCCAGGGAGCAATTACAACCACTTGAAGTAAATGAAAAAGTCTCAGCAAAGAGAAAGAAGGAGTAGCAAATAAAGAGATGGTGTAAATAAAACAAAATTTATATTTCAGAACTGAAAAATAACCAAATGGAAAACTCAGTACATAAGCATAGAAGCAGAATGGAGAATAGAAACCTTTGAACTTCAATATAGAGCAACAGAAATGATACAATATGAACCACAGAAAGCATTAAAAAGACCAAAAAAATAATCAGAGCCATAGGGACTTGTGGACTGTAATGAAAGATGTAACATTTCCAACATTGAAGTCCTAGGAGAAGAAGAGAAAAAAGGCATGGCTGTAAAAGTTCTAAAAGAAGTAATTACTTACAACTTGCCAAATTTTTAAAGACATATCAGTCCACTGATTCAAGAAGATGAATCATCATCAAGCAGGTTAAATCCTAAAAAGTCGATACCCTGACATATGCAATAGACTGAACTGTGTCTCCTCAAATTCTTATATTGAGGTCCTAACCAACAACATGATTGTTTTGGGAAAGGGATTTTAGTAGGTAATTAAAGTTCAAGGAGGTCATATGGGTGGGGTCTTATTTCAATAGAATTAGTGACCTTATAAGAAAAGGGAAAAACAGAGTTCTCTCTTTGTCACCATATGAGGCCCTAGCAAGAAGGCAGTCACCTAATCATATTGGCACCTAGATCTCACACTTTCAGCCTCTGCAACTATGAAAAAATGAATTTCAGTTGTTTAAGCTATCTAGTCTATGGCATGGCAGCCCAGACTGAATAAGACAATACATCATAGTCAAACTTCCAAAATTAAAGAAAAAGAAAAAAAAATTTAAGCAGCCATAGAACAATGGCACTTTACCATTAATGAAAAAATATTTTAAATGACAGTAGATTTCTCATCAGAAACATAGAGGCAAGACGGAAAAAGCACAACATTTTTCAAAGGCTGAAAGAAAACAACTGTCAACCTAGAACCTTTATCTAATAAAATATCCTTTAGGAATTAGGGGAAATCAATATTTTTCAGATGAAAGAAAATTAAAAGAGTTTGTTGCCAGCTCAGCTACCTTAAAATAATGGCAAGTGGAAGTTCTCTAATAAAGAGAATGATAAGAGAATCAGGAAGAAAGAAACAATGCAGTAACCAAAATATAGGTAAATAAATTATAGACTTTTTGTCTTGACTCTTTTAAATTATGTTTGACAACTGAAGTAAAATTTATGATACTAATGTAGTCCTAAATGCATGTAGAGAAAATATTTAGGATTATATAGTAAATGGGGGAGGGTGAGGGGACATAAATGAAGGTTTATGAGATTTCTACATTTCATTTAAACTTAAAATAATTCCAGTAAACTATGATTGTGTGTATGTATATGGTGCTGTATGTGCAATACCTAGAGCAACCACTAACAAGGTATACGAAAAATACACTAAAAGAAAACCTATACATAAATCTATGTAGTGAATCTAAAAAATTGTTCAAGTAATCAACAGAAAGGCAGGGAAAAAAATGAAAAATAGAAAAAACAGGAAGTAATAAATAAAATGGTAAACTTAAGTTCTAACACATAAATAGTGACATTAAATATAAATGATCAAAATATATGAACTAAAATATAGAGTCTGGCTGGGTAGAATAAAAATATGACCCAAATAAATACTATCTACAAGAAACTCAATTCCTTTATAATGATATAGACAGGATGAAAGTTAAATGATAGAAAAACATAAATTGCAAACATTAATCAAAAGAAAGTGGAAATGACTTTATTAATATCATATTAGACTTCAGAACAAAAAATTACCATATATAGAAAAAATTCTTATATAGTGAAAGGGTCAATTTGACAAAAGGACATAATCCTAAATGTAAATGTGCTAAACGGCAGAGCTACAAAGTATGTGAAGCAAACACTGTTCAAACTGAGAAGAGAAGTATATAGATTAATCCAATTATAATTGTAAACTATACACCCGTCTCTCAGCAACTAATAGAACAAGGTAAAAAAAAATCACAGATATAGAAAAAAATCTATAACACCACCAATCAACAGTATCTAATTGACATTTATATACTCCACCCAATAGCAGAAGAAGACACATTGTTAACCAACATAAAATCAACCTAGAAAGAAATAAAAGCAAATTCTCCAAACAGTTTTAAACTAAACAGGACACTTCTAAATAATACATGAGTCAAAGAAGAGTGTCAAGAAAATAAAACAATACATTAAACAAGAAAGTACAATATATCTAAATTAGTAGGATACAGCCAAAGCATGCTGAGAGGGAAATTTATAGTACTAAAATACATATAATAGAAAATTATACAAGTCTTGAATCAATTCTCTATCTCATGTCTTAAGAATCTAAAAAAGAAGAGCAAAATAAATCCAAAGCAAGAAAAAAGAATAAAGACAAAGGTGAAAACTAATGAAAATGAACATTGAAAGAAACTATCTAGAAAATCAATGAAACAAGGAGAAGTTCCTTGAAAAAAATAAATAAAATTGGAAAATCTCTTGTTAAGACTTATAGAGAGATAATAAAAGAAAAGACACAAATTTTTAGTATCATGGATGAAACAGGAACTACCTGGAGACTACAAAATGATAAGAAAGAATACTACAAACAATTCTACATAAACCAATTTGGCAATTTAAATGGGTTAATTTCTTAATAAAAACATGATCAATCAGTATGAAGTAAATAATTTGAATATTCTCATTATTAATAAAATTGAATTCATAATTAATATGCTTCTCAAAATAAAATCTTCAAACTCATGGTTACACCAGATAATTCTACCAAAAATTTAAGAAATTAATAATAATTCAATTTATTTTTTATTTATAAAAAATCCATATAATTCTATAGAACAGCTTACTGAAAGCACAGGAAGAAGAGACACTACAATTCATTTTATGAAGCTAGTGTTACCCTGATACCAGCATGAGACAAAATACAAGAAAGAAAACTTCAGACCAATATCCTTCATTAGTATAAACATAAAAATATCTTTTTAAAATGTTAGCAAATAGAATTTAGCAATATATTCAACTGGGCTTTATCCCAAGGATGCAAGATTGGATCAACATTGAAAAGTGTATCAGTGTAATCCACCATGTTCTCAGGCTAAGAAAAATCCACATGATTGTATTGATTGCTGCAGAAAAGGCACTTAACCAAAATTTAACACCCGTTCATGGAAAAATAAAAGTCTCAGAAAAATAAGAATGAAAAGAAACTTTCTTATCTTGATAGAGAGCCTCTAAAAAACAGCAGTAAAAACAAAAATCTATAGTTAACAATTGCTTTCCCCTTGAGGCCAGAAACAAAGCAAAAATGTCTCACATTCTTATTCAACATAGTACTGGATGTTCTATCCAGTGAAATAAATCAATAAAAAAAATTTTATACAGAATTTAAGGAAGAAATAAAACTGTCTCTTTTTGCAGATAACATAATTTTCTATATAGAAAATCTTAAGGAATACACACACACACACACACACACACACACACACACATCTAGCACTAATATGTTAGTTCAGCAAGATCACAGGACAAAAGATAAACTCATAATCTATTGTAGTTCATTATACTAAGAATAAACATGCAGATGGAAAAATTAAAAATATAATAACATATGTAATTGTTTAGAAAAATTAAGTACTTAGATATAAATATAACAGGACTTGTATGCTAAAAAGGATTCAATGCATAATTTAAAAGTCAGTTTTAATAAATTAAGAGATATACTATGTTCATGAATCAGACAACCTAACATAGTAAATGTTTCAATTCTCCCAAATTAATATGCAGGTTTAGCATGAATTTTTGTAGCTATAGCCAAGATTGTTTTTAAATTTATATGGAAAGCAAAAGGAGCTGGATAGCTAAAACAATACTAAAAAAGAAGAATGAAGTAGGAGAAATCAGTCTACCCAATTTCAAAACTTATATAGCTAGAGTAATCAAGATTTTAGGGTACTAGCAGAGGGATAAGCATACAGATCAGAAGAACCAAATGGACAACCCATAAATAGCTCTACACAAATATGCTCGTGTCTTTTGACAAGGGTGCAAAAGCAATGGAGGAAAAATAGCCTTTTCAACAAATGGTGCTGGAATAATTGTATATCCATATGTTCAGGCAAAAACTGAACCTCAACTTAAGTCTCCTACTTCATATAAAACATCATCTCAAAATGGATCACAGACTTAAAAGTACAGTAATCTCCCTTATTCGAGAGGGATACATTTCAAGACCCCTAGTGGATGCTCAAACTGCGACCAGTAATGAGCCCTCTGTATATGTTTTCTGTTCATGTTGTCCAGCCACAAATATAATGCCTTTTCCATTCTATCTAAGCACTTATTGCATTTTGTGGCCATAACTTTTGCTGTTTGATCATAAATTTCTTTTTCTTTCCTCACAATTTCACAGGTAGAAGATTCATATTTACTGTAGATCTTAGCAACCTCAGTGTATGATATTTTCTTTCCTTATTAAGTCAAGAACTTGCTTTTTCATTTTAAAGAAGCATTTTATGTCTTCTCTTCGGCATATCCGAATTACCAGCATCACTACCCTTGTGCTTTGGGGCCATTATTAAGTAAAATAAGGGTTACTTGAATATAAGCACTGCAATGATAGGATGGTTGATCTGATAACCAAGATGGCAACTAAGTGACTAATGGGCAAGGAGCATATAGTGCAGATGCTAGACAAAGGGGTGATTCAGGACCCGGGTTGGACAAAGCAAGGTGGCATGAGATCTTGTCACACTACTCAGAATGGCACACAATTTAAAATTTATGAATTGTTGCCTGAGCAGGTGGTGATGCAATGGATAATGCATCAGACTGGGATGCAGAGGACCCAGGTTCGAAACCCCGAGGTCGCCAGCTTGAGTATGGGCTCATCTGGTTTGAATACAGGCTCACCAGCTTGAGCATGGGGTTGCTGGCTTGAGCATGGGATCATAGACATGACCCCACCATGGTTGCTGGCTTGAGCACAAATGTCATGGCTCAAAGCCCAAATTCAGCTGACTTGAGCCCAAGGTCACTGGTTGAGCAAGGGGTCACTTGTTCTGCAGTCAAGACACAGATGAGAAAACAATCTATGAACAACTAAGGTGCTGCAACAAAGAATTAATGCTTCTTATCTCTCTCCCTTCCTGTTTGTCTGTCCCTGTCTGTCCCTCTCTCTGTCTCTGTCACAAAAAGAAATTATGAATTATTTCTAGAATTTTTCATTGAATATTTTCTGACTGTGGTTGACCACAGGTACCTAAACCATGGAAAACAAAGCCACAGATAAGAGGGGACTACTTTAAAATGTAAAAGTGTAAATTTTTCAGAAAGAAAACATAGAAAATCTTTAGGATATAGGGTTAGGCAAAGAGTTCTTAGACTTGACACCAAGAAAATAATTTATAAAAGGAAAACTTTATAAATTGGTCATCAAAATTATAAACTCTTGCTCTGTGAGAACCCAAACAAGAAGGCTGAAAAGACAAGCTATAGAGTGGGGGAAACTATTTGTAAATTATGAATCTAACAAAAAATTAGTATCAAGAATATAAAATGAAATCTTAAAACTCAACAGAAAAAAACCATTTGGAGAATGGATGTCCCTGGACAGGTTGCTCAATGGATAGAGCATTGTCTCTGTGTGCTGAGGTCGCAGGTTTGCTCCCCAGTCAGGGCACATGCAAAAAGCAATCAATGAGTACACAACTAAATGGAACAAATAAATGGAACAATGGGTTGATACTTCTCTCTCTCTCTCTCTCTCTCTCTCTCTCCCTCCCTTTCCTTCTCTCCCTCTCTCCTTTCTCTCTTTCTCTCAAATCAATGGGAAAATTAAAAAACAAAAGAAAAAAGAAAATGGGAAAAACCTGAAGAGATATTTTGTTGAAGAGGATATACAGATAGCAACCAAACAGATGAAAAAAATTTTAAACATCATTAGTGATTAAAGAAATACAAATTAGAACCACAATGAAATATCACTACATACCTGTCAGAATGGCTCAAATAAAAAAACAAACAAACAACAACTAGTGACAACCGGTTGTCAAGGATGTGGAGAAAGTGGATCATATCTGCACTGCTACTAGTCAGGATATAAAAACACAACTTTTGGCTATTTCATAAAAACCTAAACGTGCAACTATCTAGCAATTGCACAACTGAGTATTATTCCAGCAAAATAAAAATATATGTTCACATAAAAGTTCACGTGAGCCTGACCAGGCGGTGGCGCAGTGGATAGAGCATCAGACTGGGATGCAGAGGACCCAGGTCGAGACCCGGAGCTCGCCAGCTTGAGTGCGGGCCCATCTGGCTTGAGCAAAAAGCTCGTCAGCTTGGACCCAAGGTCACTGGCTCCAGCAAGGGGTTACTTGGTCTGGTGAAGGCCCGCGGTCAAGGCACATGTGAGAAAGCAATCAGTGAACAACTGAAGTGTCACAGCGAAAAACTGATGATTGATGCTTCTCACCTCTCTTCATTCCTGTCTGTCTGCCCCTGTCTATCCCTCTCTCTGACTCTCTCCCTGTCCCTTTGAAAAAAAAAAAAAAAAAAAAAAGTTCACGTGAATATTTATAGCAGCTTTTCCCATGATAGCCAGATCTGGAACCAACTCAGATATCCTTCAACAGGTGACTGGTTAAACAAATTATGAGATAGTTTTTGCTAAGTGAATAAAGGTAATCTCAAAGGTTGCATAACACATTATTCCATTTGTACAACATTCTTGAAATGGCAAAATTATGCAAATGGAGAACAGATTAGCTCTTGTTAGTGATTAGTTGCCAAGGTTTAATGAGGGGGTGAGGTGTGAAGGAAGTGGGTCTGGCTCTGAAAGGGGAACTTGAAAGATCCTTGTGGTGAAGGAAACATTCTGTATCTCAACTGTATCAATATTAACATCCTGGTAAGGCAAACTTCAAAGATCCTTGTGGTGAAGGAAACATTCTCTATCTCGACTGTACCAATGTTAACATCCTGGTTGTGCTATTGTACAATAGTTTTACAATATGTCACCATAAGGGGAAACTATGTAACGGGTCCTCAGGACTCTTCTGTATTATTTTTCACAACTGCATGTGAACATAAAATTAACTCAAAATTAAACATTTAATTTTAAAGAAGAAGGGAAAAACGTTTACATATATTCTCTGATTATTTCACTACCTACATCATTTTCCCAGAACTCTCTGTATGTGAAATGTTTCTCTCATTTACAAGGCATAATCTCTTTCTTAGTAGATTAGTGAAAAAAACTACAGCTCAGAGAAGCAGAACTTCCTTTCTTCAAACTCATCTGCAGGTCTTAGATTCTCAAGATAATGCTACTCAACTCTTCTTCCTTTTACTCACTTTATGATATTTTAGGAATTATACTTATTCTTTCAGTGAATAAAAATTGCTTTAATATTTAGCTTCATTCTTTCTAAAGATAAATTACCAGCCTTTTTGTTAGTTCAAAACCCAGGATACTATACTCAGCAAAATATTTTTTTATCCTATGTGATATACTTCTAGTGTGAAGAAGGAGATAGTACCTAAAATATACCCACACAACTTTCAAAGAGGTACTGGGCATTAAACACATTTATTGGACTTCTCTAGATTCAAAGTCTTCTTCTTGCAATTCACTAATGGAAAGGACTACTTTCTCCAGAAAATACATGTGACCTTTAAAAAGTGTCCTTTATTCTTTCTTTCTCTTCTTCTATGTGTGTGTGCATATGCACACTTAGATGTATATGTGCACAAACAACTATTAGGTGTCCCTGTCAGCCTCTCATAAAACTGACCAGTTACTAAAAACCTCCATAGCACATGCTCAGTACCTAAGAGCCCATTCCAGACCACACAACCAGAAGGCTAGCACCTCCTACAGAGACACGCCAGAGTTTCAAAACTGTCATAAAAATGAACAACCAAACATAAACTTGTGTGTTTTCTGTGCTGTATGGTCTTTGTGGAGATATCGCTATTCAATTTTTGAAAAATCTATAGAAGTCCCACTTTAGTATTCCTCAAACACTCTATGATCGCATGGCCCACATTTGTATAGACAAGGGTCATGTAGGATCTTTTAGATACAACTGCACACTTGAAGAATTAACCCTCTAAATGACCTTCATTATGTTTCATGAGCTCCTATCTCTTCCTTCTCACATCAAAGCCCTTAGACTTCCCTATGTTGAGCCCTCTGCTAATCCAGACATACCTGCCAACTCTACCAACCTGGGTAAATGAAGAAGAACAATGACGAGATCATCAAGGAAATAGATTATCTGAAACACTTCACTGGCTTTGAAATGATCTTTCAAGCAGTCAATTCACATGGCACTGCTTATTTTGTCTAGGTTAACATCGGAGAATGACACCTTCCAAAAGAAGTGTATAGCCTGGTACAAAAAAGTCAGACTGGGAAGGAATCCTTGCTGTCAATACAGTTATGTAGCTAATGGGAAGGTAAAGACCAAGTACAGATAAGAGAGTGTTAATTCCTCCGAACTAAGGAAGTTGGAGCAAATAGCCAAAGTCTGACTTGGAATCTGTGGCATGCCCTGAGGAGGGTCTGGGCCTCGTGGCATTGGTTTCCTGTCTACTTGAATTTCTATCTCAAATCTTCTAGATCAAAGGTCAGCAAAATTTCTATGCAGGGCCAGAGTAAATATTTTAGGCTCTGTGGTTCATCAAGTCTCTGTCAAAACTACTCAACTCTGCCACTGTAGTACAAAGAACACACTAGATGATATGTACACAAATGAGGGTGGGTGTGTTCCAATTAAACTTTAATTTACAAAAGCAAGTGATGGGTTCCATCTCACTGTGGCTAGTGTACACCCCCTAAGCTTAAATGTAGTGCAAGAGCCCTCCACCTAGAGTCAGAAACCCGAAGTTCAAATCTGGGCTCAATCACTTACTAGCTAAGTGATCTTAAGCACATTGTTTAACCAGAGCAGGGGTCAGGAACCTATGGCTCGCGAGCCAGATGTGGCTCTTTTGATGGCTGCATCTGGCTCACAGACAAATGTTTAATAAAAATAATAATAACTTTAAAAATATAAAACAACCTCATGTATTACAATCCATTCATTTTCTACTGCTCATGTTCATGGTTTCGGGTGGCTGGAGCCAATCACAGCTGTCCTCTGGGACAACACCAAATTTTTAATGGATAATGCATAAGGTACACAGGTTGTTGTATGGCTCTCATGGAATTACATTTTAAAATGTGGCGTTCATGGCTCTCTCAGCCAAAAAGGTTCCTGACCCCTGAATCAGAACTTCACCTGTAAAGTAAAAACATCAATCAATCTGGTCAGTTATTCCATGAGGACCTATGGGATGTGAGAGTACCTGTCCCTGAGCTGACACATATGAGGTACTCATTAGGGATCAGTGTCATCTTCCTTTGAAAGATACTAAAGTTAGCTTTGTTTTGAGAGTCAGTTATACTTTGAAGAGGAGTGATGTTGCAGACATCAAGAAGAAATGACATAGAAACCTGGTGCTTCACCCAAATTGCATGACTATCAATAGACCTAAGAATGCAGCTGTCGTGATGCTTTTGACTCTATCAGACAAATAATTGATATCGGCAACAAATTACATACGACCTTATTATGAAGAGTAACACCAGAGGAGGGTGGGACACAGCTATCTGGCACTCTCCATCCACATCACTTGTTTCAGAGCCCTTACTGAGTCAGAGAGGTTCTGGGAGTTGGGAGAATGGGCAGAAATGTGGATGGAAGATAGAAAGAAAGACTAATCTATCCGGGAACTTCCCTGGAACTCATTGTTCATGAACTGATTCCTATCATTTGCAGGAGAGAAACCACTTGGCCCTATCTCAGCCAGGAACCCCAGTCACTGCATGTGCAACCAAGGCTTTGTAGTTCTTGGGTCTCTTCCACAACTTGACGTACTCTAAGCAACACTGAAGAATGGAGGGCAAGCATTATGAAGCCTTCATGGAGAGAAGAAATTCAAAGAGGCTAAGTCATTTAAGTTTACAGGAATTTTATGTGGGGTCTTCTAGCTGAATGATTCCCTTACTAAAAAAACAGTATCATCTCCTGTCGCATAACCTCACTCCTAGCATAAATTCACAAGGTATTCAAGAAATAAACCCTCAATGGAATCAAATAATTTTTGTATGTGTTATTTGATGAGAATAAATGACATTCTCCAAACAAAGTAAATTATTTCTTTTAGTATTAAGGTAGGAAGGCCTTAGAGAAGGAAGTGCCATTTTATAGGCATGTATTACACATAAAGCACTGCATTGGCACTGAGATCTGGGGTAAGCATGGCAGAGGACTCCCAAAATAAGATGAGGTATAATCTACTCATCATGGCTAAGGGCTGAAACAAACACAGCCCCTTCTTTAGAATCCAAAGTCCAGGATTCAAGTTCCGGCTCAGCCATGTGCCAGCATTGTGATAGGGGTCACTTATATCTTCTAGCCTTCAGTGTGTTCATCCATAAAATGAGGATAGCCATTTCTACCTTGTAGGTAAAGATTACATAAGACAAGCGCAAATGGATTCTGTAAATAAACACAAGACATTCGCATGCTAGGCAGAAACATGGGATGTGACTTTAAACTAAGGCCCATGCAAAATTATAATGTGACTTCTAGTTCCCTGGGTGAGGTGCTTGCTCTATGCTATACTCTCCCATCTTCCTATGCTTTTCTCTACCTGCAGCCACAGAGAACCTTCATCACAGGTGCCACAATGAAGTCAGTGGCCTGTGACTACTTGATGCTGGGTTTGAAGAAAGACCCCTGAGACCAAGAAACAACTTTGGAAATCCAACCATAAAGTTGATTCTTCTTTGCCTTTAGCAATCTTCTCTTAAATTATAGCAAAGAGAGAAAGCAAAAGATAAAGTGTAATTTTAAGGCAAAACATCCAATTAACTCTGAAAGTCAAACATAATAAACTGAATATAGATCTGATAACTGTAACCATTTTTTTGCTCCCACTTATATTATATTATCTCTCTTTAAAGAGACAGTCAGATACTGAAAATGGGACTTTTTATTTCTCTTTATTTTGCTGATGAAGTTAAACCTAATTACCTTAGAGTTCCCTTTAAAGGGGAAAAAGGAATAAAATGCAGAGAAATTTTCATCATTTGGTCTTCCTCCATCTTGATTTTCACAGGTGTTAAAGGTCAAGTTGTGTTTTAATGATTGTCACAGATAGTCCTGAAGGCTTTTCCTGAACTTTGGGATCTCACAGCATTTATCAAGCACTCCTGTGGGTGTCATTAGGCCAAGACTACAGTAAATGGAAGGCAGGAAGAGTGTCCTACCTTCTAGGTCTTATAAGACAGTCTAGGAATGGTACCAAAAAATAAATAAGGAGATTGCTCCTGATATGTGTAAGTTGAATCATCCACTGATCTAAACATCGGCACCAAGCCTGAAATTCCTGTCCCAGAGTGAACCCTCTTCAGTGTAGTACCCGGAAGAATGGCCACCAGCCTCATACACAGACTACTTTCCAACCCTGCTTTTTGTCCCTGGAGGAATAAGGCACATTCACCACATAAAGAGGTAAGAGGAAATGTGATTTCTT
This sequence comes from Rhynchonycteris naso, assembly GCA_037038555.1. NCBI lineage: Eukaryota > Metazoa > Chordata > Mammalia > Chiroptera > Emballonuridae > Rhynchonycteris > Rhynchonycteris naso. The sequence continues at coordinate 22,789,750 of CM072999.1, forward strand.
ACATTTATAACTGCTGGCTCACTGAGTTTAGAGTCAATAAAATATTATTTTTTTAGCACTATTAATTTCAATTTTTGTGCTAACTTAATAATCTTTTAAATTAACTTAATTACTTTTGAGTGAAAATGTGTTCATTTTAAATAACTTTTTTATGATTAGAAAAGTTATACATGTGTGTTTCTTAAAGTTTATAAAATAGAGACAAGTAAAAAAAATTGCCCTTAACCCCAATATCTAAAAGTATCCCCTATTAGCATTTTGCCCTCTTTCCTTTTCTTCTATTTTTTTTCTGTTTGCTTGTTTGTTTTGTTTTTAGTGAGAGAGAAAGAGAGAGAGAGGGACAGATAGGGACAGACAGATAGGAAGGGAGAGAGATGAGAAGCATTAGTTCTTCATTGAGGCACCTTAGTTGTTTATTGATTGCTTTCTCATATGTGCCTTGACCAGGAAGCTACAGCTGAGCAAGTGACCCTTTGCTCAAGCCAATGACCTTGGACTAAAGGCAGCGACCTTGGGCTCACACCAGCAACCATGGGGTCATGTCTATGATCCCACGCTCAAGCCAGCAACCCTGTGCTCAAGCTGGTGAGTCTGCACTCAAGCCGGGTGAGCCTGTGCTCAAGCTGGAGACCTTGGGGTTTCAAACTTGGATCCTCAGTATCCCATGCTCTATCCACTGTGCCACCACCTGGTCAGGCTATTGTTTGTGTGGGTATTTTGTTTGTTTCTTTCTTTTTTTCCTGTGCGTGGGTAAAAATATAGTGTATGAAAAGTATGATGCTTTCAAGAGAGGAAGTCTGAATTTCTCCTCAGTTCTTTAGCAGATTCCTCTGGTCAGTGAACATATGGGATGAGCATGGGCTAATAAACTGTAACAGGTAAGCAAAGTAAATATGGGGGCTTTCATAATGCTTCCCCCTGGTTTAGATTTTTTCAAAATGAAAGAAAATTAAGTTTAATTAAGCTGCCTAATTTGCTAAATGGTGAACCATGATAACCACAGTGTTCACCCACCTCTCCAAGAACAGGTACTGACAGATACAGGTAAGATTAGCAGCACTCACCCACCTCTCCAAGAACAGGTACTGACAGATGCAGGTAAGATTAGCAGCATTCACCCACCTCTCCAAGAACAGGTACTAACTGATACAGGTAAGATTAGTAGCATTCACCTACCTCTTCAAGAACAGGTACTGACTGATACAGGTAAGATTAGCAGCATTCTACATCCCGGAGTTGCTGAATCAGCGAACGTTACAGTTGAAAGAGACTGGGGCAATTGGAAAATCCAGAAGTTTTCAAACTGTGTTCCATGGGACCCTGGAGGAGCCTTAATGTACCTCACATAGGTCTCAAGTCCTGGGGGACAGTGGCAGGGAGGAAGGGGAATGAGGAGGCTGAGCAAATTTCTCTCCATCCACCCTTGCTCCTTCCCCCAACCAGAGCAGGTCAACTTTTGTATGTTCTACATCTTGGGTCTCGAAATAAGATTTCATCTGAGAAAACTGATCTACCGTTTAAGAAAAAATAAGTTGAGAAATGCTGGTCTGGCCCAGACTTCTCATGTTACAGATTAATAAACTAAGGGTCAGGAATCTGAAATGCTTTCCCATAGTCACACAGCTAATTAAAATATCAGAGCATAGAGGATATTTGTCATTTGGTGGAGGTGATCATCTGACATTCCATTTCCTTCCCATCTTGAAGGGAGTCCTAGTGTGTGTGTATAGTGTGTGATGAAGCAGAATTGGGCATAATCTCCCTTTTCCCACGCTCAAGCAGTCAAGGTATGGGCATGTGGCATAGGCTCAACAGATTGGATACTCTCTCCCAAATTGTAGTCTAGAGCAAAAATATTCTCAAATATATTCTGAGTGGCAGAAGCCTGACCAGGTCATTCCTGCTGCCTCATTCCCAAAACCCCTTGGTTCCTACCGGTTTTCATCACCGCTTCCTCTAGGCTCCCAATGATTCCGTCTTCTTCCAATAAGTCAGTGCTTAAGAGAGATGACACCTCCTATTCACAGAATATGTTAGAACACAGTGCTCCTCACTGCTAACCACTCCCCTTTTCTCTGTACCACGGAGTGTCTCAATTTAGCCATTCAGCTTTTTGTCCCATCGATACCATGTAGAACAAATCTTTACCCTCGGTTGGGACAAATATTCTTCCACTGGGATAAATTCAACAAAGAATTTTATAAGGTCAATATATAAAATTTTTCCTAGGTGGAAAGTTAGGTACAGGTGAGGATTACTCACCTGAACTAAGTAAGCACCTACAATGTGCCTGTCATCATTTTTCACCATATCTACCCCTGGTAGGTAGACATTACGATCCCTATTTTACTGGTGAGCAAAATTAATCTCCCAAAACAACTAATTCATTAGTTACAGAGTCAGAAATAGAATTCCAAAACTACTGATTTAGAAGTGAAGCAATTTAATAAGTTTATATCTCCTTCTGCATTTTATTTCATTTTGTAGATTGAAAACTATCCCCTAAAAAATACTATTACACTTGCTGCACAGATCTTATCAAGAAATCCTAAAAGTTCAATATCTATAGTAGGTCCTCTAAGATGAATTTATTCCTGTTTACCTAAAATTAGACTAAAGATAAATAGACAGATATAATTAGATAAATATGACAACAACAGAGTGATTTGTTCTCCAGTTATTTCTCTACGCTGGTTTTAAACCACATGGAACTTTTTAAGTCACCACAAAGGGCTTTCCACTGCGCAGAAGGCTTACCATTGGGGCCATCTTGCCCCGCCAACTAACTCCATTTCCCATTGCTCATGTTCACCCTGCTTTCCATAACTAAATGAGCATGGCCGGAGGAGACTGTGAACAAACCTTGGCAGAGCAGCATGCTGAAGCAAGGACACCACGCCAGAAGTGGCCTCCAGTCACTCACAGTTTTCTCCAAGCACAGATGTCTGCTCTCGGATACCAGACACCTGAGGGCAAAGCCTGGGCCTGGATTCACATGTAGGAGGGTTATCCAGGACAGAGCCTGGCACATGGCACCCTTTACTGGAAGGAATTTGATTAATCATTCTCATTACCTTTCAATTCCATGCACCTGAGCTCATTTACCCTCTGCCCAGCACCAGCAGTCAGTGGCTTAAATGGCACATGAATACTGAGATTGACCATGATAAGTAGATGGAGATGGGGCCTCCCCACCCCACTTCTGCAGTGTGCTTATAGGTCAGAGAGGTCATCCAGACCTTGCAGCTCCTCATCAAATCCCTCCATCCATACTCATGGGTCTCAGGGGACAATATCTCTGTATGTATCCTGAGCACTGTTATCATAGAACTCTAGGCACAAATTGGAAAAAAGAGGGGAAACAGGGCCTACTTAGAACCAAGTATTTTCTTGCTAGGAAAAGGGACCAATAACCATGACCACTCGCCAACAGAAAATGAATGGCAAAGGTCTTCTGGGAAAGTAATGCTCACTGGTGTTAGCATTTGTACATTTGGCCATTTCTCCTTGACTCTCCTGTCTATTTTTCTTTTTACAGGGACAGAGAGAGAGTCAGAGAGAGGAATAGATAGGGACGGACAGACAGGAGCGGAGAGAGGTGAGAAGCATCAATCATTAATTTATTAATGCAACACCTTAGTTGTTCATTGATTGCTTTCTCACATGTGCCTTGACTGCAGGCCCTCAGCAGACCGAGCAACCCCTTGCTGGAGCCAGTGACCTTGGGTCCAGGGCCCATGCTCAAGCTGGCGAGCTTGGGAACTCAAACCTGGGTCTTCCGCATCCCAGTTTGAGGCTCTATCCACTGCACCACCGCCTGGTCAGGCGAGTCTTCTATCTATTTACACATACATACTCCAGGCTTTTCTCAGCATTAACTATAACAAGACTTCCTAACATTGACATGTAACCCTTAAAAAGCTAGACCATACATGACTTAAGTCTTGCTACAATATCACAGTTAAAGAAATACATTGGTTAATTTCTTCCCTAACATTCTGAAAAACTAGAAAGATCCCCCAAATACAGAGAGAAAAGCATCACTAACAAATATCCTCTTTTTCTATCTGTTTTTACATGTCCCATGGCTATTCTGGAGCATTGCCGTCTACCAGTTTGTTCACAAGTCTCTCCCACTACAGTCTACCCAACACTTTTCTTCACCCCTCTGTTTGCTCTCACTGTGATTCATTATGTACATCGAGGGGCACAAAGTTAATAAATAGACAATATATTCTGATTGCCAACAGTAATTTTTAAATTAAATCTTTTTAAATTAATTACACACTTATATGCATGTTGTTAAAAAAATAATATGAAGTATTCAAGTATCCTTTACCCAGTTTTCCCCAACAGTAACATCTTGCAAATCCTGCAGTATAATATTACAACCAGAATATTGACATTGACACTGTCCAGATACAGGATATTTCAATCACAAGGATCCTTTTATAGCCACACGCGCTCCTCCTACCCCCTCCCCCTGTCTGTTTGAAACAACTAATCTATTCTTCACTTCCATAATTTTATCATTTAAAGAATGTTACATACATGGAATCATACAGCAAGCAACCTCTTGAGATTGGCTTTTTCACTTAGCGTAATTCTCTGAAGATACACCCAGATTGTTGCATGTATCAATAATTTGTTCCTGACCTTGGCCAGTTGGCTCAGTGGTAGAGGGTCAGCCTGGCATGTGGATATCCCAGGTTCGACTCCTGGTCAGGGCACACAAGAGAAGCACCCATCTGCTTCCCCACCTCTCCCCCTCTCACTTCTCTTTCTCTCTCTCTTCCCCTCCTGCAGCCATGGCTCAATTGGAGGGAGTTGGTCTCGGGCACTGAGGATGGATCCAAGGCCTTCACCTCAAGCGCTAAGAGCTTGGTTGCCAAGCAAAGAAGCAATGCCCCAGATTGGCCTGGTGGGCTTGCAGGGTGGACCCCAGTCGGGGTGCACGCAGGAGTCTTTGTTTCCCCTCTTCTCACTGAATAAAAAATAGTAATATTAATAATTTAATCCTTTTTATGACTGGATATTCCATGGTATTCCAAAATATTCCATGATATTCCAAAATATTCCATGGTATGGCTGTACCATGTTTGTTTAATCATTCACTCATTGAACAACATGTGGTTTATCTCCAGTTTGGGGCTATTAAAAAATAAAATCTATAAACAGACTTGTACAGACTTTTGTGTAAACATGCCTTCATTACTCTAAGTAGCCAGGAATAAAATTACTGGGTCATATGGTAATTGCATGTTTAGTTTTTGTTTTGTTTTGTTTTAATTACCAAACTGTTTTCTAGAGTGGGTGGTACCATTTCACATGGGTTCCAGTGTCCCCACCTCTTTGCCAGCATTTGGTCTGTCACTCTCTTTTATTTTAGCTATCCTGGTAGGTATATAGTACAATCTTTTTGTGGCCTTAATTTACATTCCCCTAAAGGCTAATGATGGTAAACATCTTTTAATCAGTTTTTTTGTTTTGTTTTATTTGTTTTTGTCATTTGTAGATCCATTCAGTAAAATTTCTCTTCATTCACTATAGGGGTATTGGGTTTTTTGGTATTTTACTGTTGAGTTTTGAGAGTCCTTTATATCTTATAGATACCAGTCTATTGCCAGATTCATGGTTTGTAAATATTTTCTTCCATTCCATAGCTTGTCTTTTTACCCTCTTGATAGGGTATCTCACATAGCAGAAGTTTTAATTTTCATAAACTTTATTCATTTTTCCTTTTAGGGACTATGTTTTTGGTATCAAGTCCCAGAACTTTATGACTAGCTCTAGAACCTGAAGAAAATGTACTGGGTTGTTTTCTTTTTATTTTAACTTCTATACTTTTACATTTTACATTTATGCCTATGACCCAATTTGGCCTAATTATCATACAGGTTGTGAGAGTTAGGTTAAGATTTTTCTCCCCTATGGATACCAGTTGTTTCCACGCCATTTGTTGAAAAGGCTATCTTCCCTCTGTTGAACTGCATTTGTACTTTCTTCAAAAATCAGTTGTGCACATTTGTGTGGCTCTGCTCCTGGGTTCTCTACTCTGTTCCACTGATCTCTTCCTCCATCAATACCACAGTCTTGACTACTCTATCTACACAGTCTTTAACTTGAGTACGTTCATTTCTCCCATTTTATTCTTTTTTTTCAGAATCATTTTTGCTCTTCCAGTTGTTTCTGTTTTCCATATAAATTTTACAAGCTTCTCTATATCTCTTAAAATTCTTGCTGAAATTCTGATGGGAATAGTGTTAAAACCTGTGCACTAGTTACCATGGATGCCGTAACAAATTACCATAACCTTGGTGGTTTAAAGCAACAGAAATTTATTCTCGTTCAGTTCTGGAGACCAAAAGTTTGAAATCAAAGCTTCAACAGCACTCCCTTTGGCTACACGAGGGAGGACTCCTCCCTTGACTCATCCAACTTCTTGCACTGGTGACAGTCCTTGGCTGTGGCTGCATCTCTCTGTTCCATTTCCACATTTCCTTCTCTGTGTCTGTGTTCCCCTCTGTGTGTCGATACAAGAATACTTGTCACTGGATTTACACAAGCCTTCATAATCCAGGAAAATCTCATCATATCAAGATCCTTAAATTACAGCCACAAACACTCTTTTCCCAAACTGGGTAACATTTGCATGTTTCAGGTCTTAAGATGTAGATATAACATGGTGGGGATTCACCATTCCACCCACTACAAATTGGATATCAGTTTGGGGGAGAACTGACATCTTAATTATATGGAGTCTTCAAATCCATTACATATTATGGCTCTCCATTTATTTAGATCTTTCTTTTATCAGCATTGTGTCATTTTCAGCATACAAATTATGTTTCACCAGATTTACACATAAGTATTGCATTTCTTGAGCAATTATAAGTTATATATTTCTAATTTGATGTCTACGTGTTCATTGCTAATATAAATACAATTGATATTTGTATGTTTTATATTCTGTAACACTGCTTAACTTATTAATTCTAAGAGGAAGGGTTTTTGTAGATTTGTTTGGATTTTCTACATAGACAATTATGTCACCTACAAATAGGAATGGTTTTATCTGCATAAATTTGACAACTTAAAAAAAAAGACCACTTTCTGGAAAAATACAATCTACCACAATTTAGGCAATATGAAGTAGATAATATAAATAGATATATAACTATTAAGAAAATTGAATCCATAATTTAAAAGTCGTCTTTTTTTAAGTTGTCTAATTTATGCAAATAAAACTGTTTGCATTTTTTAATTTCCTTCCTTTTATTTCCTGACTTGCTTTATTTCATTGGCTGGAACTTCTAGTACTATGTAAATAATAGCAGTGAGAGCAGACATCCTTGGCTTGTTCCTGATCTTGGAGGAAGCATTCAGGCATTCACCCTTAAAATGTTAGCTTTTGGAGGTTGGCAGAAACTCTCTATCCAGTTGAGGAAGTTCCCCTCTATTCTTCTATTTCTGATAGTTTTGATCCTAAATAGGAGTTGAATTTTATCAAGTACTTTTTTTGCATTAACTGATATGGTCATGTGATTTTTCTTTAGCCTGTTAATATAGTAACTTATTGATTAATTTTCTTTTTATATATTACTGAATTGCTAATATTTTGTTTAAGATTTTTGTTTTCATAATCATTACACATATTGATACTAACATCACAGAATAAATGGGGAAGTGATCTCTTCTATTTTCTGGAAGCGAATTCATACAATTGATGTTGGCTCTTCTGTTTGGTAGCATTCTCCAGTGCATTTAAAACCGGAGATTTCTTTTGGGTGAGTTTTTAAATTATGGATTCAACTTTCTTAATAGTTATATATCTATTTATATTATCTATTTCATATTGCCTAAGTTGTGGTAGATTGTGTTTTTCCAGAAAGTGGTTTTTTTTTTTAAGTTGTCAAATTTATGCATGTAGTGTTAATTTGTAGTATTTCCTCATTACCTTTTGCTGTTTATGGTGCCTGTACTGATATCTTCTATTTTATTTTTGATATTAAGAATTCATGTATTCCATTTTTTTAATCAACCAAGCTAGATGTTTGTCAACTTTGTTGACCTTTTCAAGGAACCATTTATATTTTTCATTGACTTTCTAAATTTTGTTTTGTTTTTAATTTCACTAATTTTGTTCTAATTTTTATTCTTCCCTTTCTTCTGCTTGTTATTTATTTGCTCTTTACTCTAAAGATCATTGGGGAATGAATTTAGATTACTAATATGAGACCCTTTCTCTTTTTTAATATATGAATTTAGTTCTGTAAATGTGCCTCTCAGCACTGCTCTTTGATCTACAAATTTTGATGCATTGTATTTTTATTTCCAATCAATGTATTATTTGATTTTTTAAAACTTCCTCATTGAATCATTGGTTATTTAGAAGTATCTTGTTTAGTTTGTAAGTATTTGGAGAATTTTCTGTTATCTGTTACTGATTTCTTAGTTTGATTCCATTTTGGTTGTATCACACTGCATGATTTTAATTCTTCTAAACTTGTTGAGGTTTGTTTTATAGGCCCAAGTGTTGTCTATCTTGGTATATGTTCCATGAACACTTGGAAAAAAAATGTGCTTTCTGCTGCTTTTGAGTTAATTTTTCTATAAATGTCAATTAGATCCTACTAACTGATTGTTTTGAGTTCTTCTAAATTGTTATGAAATACGTTATGTCCCCTCCCAAAGACCCAAAATTTAGATGTTAACGTCCTAACTTCTAAGTGTGACTATATTTGGAAATAGGATCTTTCAAGAGATTAATAAAGGTCATAAGGGTGAGCCCTAATCCAACAGGATCAGTACGAAGATAATAAGAGGACAAGATACTAGTGGTGTGTGCACACACCGGAAAACCATGTGAGGACACAATGGAAAGGCAGCCATCTGCATGCCAAGGAGAGAGACTTCTTCTTGAGAGAAACAAAGCACGCTGACACCTTGATCTTTTACTTCAAGCCTCCAGAACTGTGAAAAAATAAGTTTCTGCTGTTCAAGCCACCTCATTTGTGGTATATTGTCATGGTAGCCCTTGCCGATTAATACATATATCCTTGCTGATTTTTTGTCAGGTTGGTCTATCAAATGATTGAGAAAAGTGTAAAATCTCCAACTATGATTATAGGTTTGTGGGGGTTTTTTTTTCAGTTCTATCAGTTTTGCTTCACATATTTTGCAGCTCTGTTGTTCAGTATATGTGCATTTAGTATTGCTATGTCTGCATGGCGCATTGATTCTTTTATCATTAAATAATGTCCTTCTTTGTCTCTGGTAATAGTCTTTGTTCGAAAGTCTAGTTTATCTTATATTAATATAAAACTCCTACTTTCTTTCAATTATTGTTGGCATGATATGTCTTTCCTTATTTTACTTTCCTTCTGCCTATATTATAATATTGGAAGTGAGTTACTTATAGATAGTATATAGTTGGAAGATTTTTTTTTTTTTACAGGGACAGAGAGAGAGTCAGAGAGAGGGATAGATAGGGTAGACAGACAGGAACGAAGAAAGGTGGGAAGCATCAATCATTAGTTTTTCATTGCCATTGTGACACATTAGTTGTTCATTGATTGCTTTCTCGCATGTGCCTTGACCATGCGCCTTCAGCAGATCGAGCAAACCCCTGCTGGAGCCAGCGACCTTGGGTCCAAGCTGGCGAGCTTTTGCTCAAGCCAGATGGGCCAGCGCTCGAGCTGGTGACCTCGGGGTCTCGAACCTGGGTTCTCCACATCTCAGTCCTATGCTCTATCCACTGCGCCACCGCCTGATCAGGCGGAAGATGTTTTTAATGCATCCAGCAACCTCTCTTTTAATTGGTAATTACTTAGACCATTTATAGTTATTAACATTTAATGTAATTATTGATACATAATGGCTTAAATCTATAATTTTCTTGTTTTTACTCTGTGTTACATTTTCATTTTCTATTTCCTGCCTTCATGTTGATTTGAATATTTATTTAAAATCATCTTTTGATTTACCTATAGTGCTTTGGAGTATATTTCCTTCTATAGCTTTTAAAGTAGTTGCTCTCCATATTGTGTGTGTGTGTGTATGTGTGTGTGTGTGTATGTGTGTACAAGGGGTCCTCAGGTTATAACAGTCTTGACATACAACATTTTGAGTTTATGATGCTCACTTCCATAAAAACTTTAAAAAATTGAGATGTGAGTATTTCAGCTTATGCTGTTAGTGGCATACTTACAGACTACGTGGGGAAACTTGTTTGATTGCGTGTGGTGATGTGGTGGAAGAACATGCACTAACGTGGCATGTGAGGGAGTTGATGTCCCCCAGTATGCTTAACTATGCCCATTTTGGACTGTTAAAAGCATAACTATTACATCAGTCTTAGGCCAAGGTATGTTTCGACTTATGCCAAGATTTGGGTTATGTCACTGTCTTAGGAACAGGACTGTGTCGTAACCCAAGAACCCCTTGTGTATGTATGTATGTATGTATGTATGTATGTATGTATGTATGTATGCAATCATAATCTGCTAGTATCATTATTTTACGAGTTCAAGTGAAGTATAGAAACCTTACTTTTCTTTACCCTCCAGTTTATTATATAATTGTATTAAATATTTCTGTACAATATGGGTGGAATAGAGCAGTTATTTATAAAAATTTTCTGTCTTTCTAGGCTTCCTCTTTCTTATGTGGGGGCTAGAAAAAGTATGTTTTTCTTAGAGATTTTTTTTTTTGAGGACCACTGGTGTTTCCAGTTTCTCAGCTTCTTTAGCTCTAAGTCTGTAATTTAGGAGGCAAAAAGAAAATTCAGATAACTTGCTATAGTATATGTCCTTGGGTCCCAAGGTCCTCAGTTAATTTGTCCTTTCCTCTCCTTTTTTCCAAATCTTCTTATTTTTTATATATAATGTCCAGGGTTTTTAGTTACAATTAATGGATAAAATAGGCACTACCCCAATTTTAGATAAAGTATGTCTGTCCCATCTTCATGGAAATGGAAGTCCCTATGAAAATGTTTTTAAAATTAGAACATCTCATGTAAAAATATATCTGTTACTGTTCTTGAAAAATTGGGACATGCGGCAATATTGGGTTTGCATTATGCCTTCCAACAATATTCTCTAAGTGAGTAGGAACTGGTCTGTTTATATGGGGTGTTCTACCCAATTGGAGCCATGACTCTTCATGGCATTATACTCAACCCACATCACTAATTTATGTTATTCTTAGCCTATGTAAAAATTTGACTTTGTTACTTCCAACGATGCCTCCCTGGCTCAGCACACACATTTTCTTACTACTGCCCTAATTCTCTCCTTAGTCTTTCAATTCTGTATCATAAAATTCCTAAGAACTGATTTAGCAGGAATTATAAATCTCTTTAGGAGAATATGTGTCTATAAACAACCATAAAACTCATACCAAAGATTTCCTTGGAGGCAAAGCCCCCTTAGGCACATAAACTTACTTCTGGCTCAGCCTACAGCACTTTAGCTGTAGTTTCTCTAACCTAATATGTAATCAAAGAATCTAAGGTAGTGATATCTAATACTTACAATATTATTCCTTAATTCTAATGCCCACTGTAACTGAACAAGAGTCAGTATGTAGGAAGTGTTAGGACCCACTAGAGATCAGTTTTTACCACCCTATTTTTATGCTTTTGTGGATTTTAAACTATCTTCTATTTCTCAAAGAAACCATGAAAGTTCAATAACTCCATTCCTAACACTGAATAAAGCAGGCCTGCATTCAAAGCCAACATTTTTTAAAAGAAATATTGCAAAGATTATTCTAGTAGGTCAAGTTAGCAGTCTCATGTAGAACCAGCTAAAAGCCTGCAAAATACAGGTCCTTATCCTCCCACATTGGTGATACAGTAAAAATGGGTGATGAGTTCCCCTAGCTTCCTTCTCAGTCCCATTTCAGTTGGTCTTCCAGGAAATCAGGAGAGCTCCATGGCATGCACAAATGGCACCAGGTACCAGTACCCTCTTTCTCCTCGCATTTCCATCACACCACTATTTCCTCCCCCAGCCTCACCCCCACCCCCACACATCCTTTCTTTGCTGTTGGATCACCACATGGAGGGAAGAATGGGCAGGTTTTATCTCTGTTCCATCCAGGAGGTGCACAATACACGTACCATCACCACGAACAGCTTTAATTCACAGGCATCACAGAAAAGATACACAACCATCTGGCCGTGTCCCTGGTTTACAGATTTCTGGTAGGTGTTCATATATTTAAAACACAGCCATTTTGCATTAAGCTATCTCCACACAGGTGGAATATCTGCTCATCAGAGCATAAAGAGGCCATTAAGGACCAAACAAAGGACCATTTCTGTGGGCTGATGATGTAGTGTAGATGACACCTGCTTTACGGCTAACTGCCTGAGGTTGCAGCACCCTCCCCATCTCAGCCCTCCTGCTCCTGACCTACTGACCTCGGAAAAGCACATGTCTCAGCTTTCCCTTTTCCTTTGTACTTGGCATCCCTGACTTCTGATGTTTAATATACTCAAGATACTTCAAATGTTAAAGTTCAGGGTTTAAACAGGACAAGGTTATCTGAGCCTTGAGACTGCATGCTACTGTAGGCACTTCCTTTGCAGGAAGTCCAGAGCCATGGTGATGTCATGAATAATTGATAGAACCTTTGGTGCATAACCCAGAATTAATTCATTATTCTACCAATGCTTCCTGCCCTGGTCATTCCAACTGGCCTCTCTTAATGACTTCTTTATTATGATACACTGCCATTTATTTTTTATAGCACTCATCTTTTACCTAATTTTGTTCAAAAGGATGATGGAGAGAACTGTTTAATTGGGGGAAAACAGTTAAAGTAAGTATTTGAACACCTACTATGTGTGAGTAGCCATGCACAATGTTTTCAACTTACCTTATATCCTTAATTTTTTTTGAAGTATCTCAAATAACATGCACAGTGCCAATATCTTGCCAGTGATAAAATCAGGGTGGATTCCATAGAATTTGGGCTTTCCTCTATGCCCTGATCTCTCACATTGTTGTGCAGATATACAGGACCTAACTGCCACTGTATGTCTGTCATAATACTGATTAAGAGACAGACTCTGAAGCCAGAATGCCGAGGCATCACTTCCCATGACTTTAGACAAGACATTCACTGTGTCTCCATTTCCTGTAAAATGGGGAATAATACTAATCCTTACCTTCCACAATTTCAGTGAGAATCAAATGTGTTAACATAATTATAGGTTAGAGCTATACTTGATACAGATAAGAACTATGAAAGGATTAGTCACTTTTGTAAATCTGACTTGCCAGATGGAGTATAAATTCTTTGAGAATCAGGGTAGTCTACTTTTTGTATTCAGACTGGTATCAAAAGTGGGTACTGTAGTTCTCTGAGTTCTTTTCTCGACCGACGCTCTTTCCATTCTTTACAACAAAAGGTAGAAGGAGCTTCATCCATCAAGACCTATTTCTGAGCTCATAAGCATTGTTTCCAAAGTTTACAGTTAAGTTCAATCTTAGACATCTACAGATAATTACGATAGACCAGTGGTTCTCACTCTTCCCATTACTCTTCTCTTCATGTGAGTAGATTATAGATTTTAAATTTAGTATGGCAATTGACATTGCTCGAAGTATGAGGATGTTATAAAGTTAAGATTTTTTCACCGAGTCATTTACTTGATCATTTATTCATCCATTCACTGTATATTGCTTTCTTTTTTTAAAAAAAATTAGGATCATCAGAAATTCTAAGGAAAACTAGAGGTGAGTGAAGATAAGTAAAGCAAATGATTACTATACAATGTAATAGGTTCTATAACAAATAGAAAGTTGGGAGAACCACTTAATTGTTTCAAGGAAAGCATCCCAATGAGGTAACCTTTGAGCAACATCTGGAAGGATAAGGAAGCAGCTACAAAAATAAAGGAGTAAAGGATGAGGGAACATTCTGTGCAGTACTTTAAAAATAGTGCTAATAAAATCAAAGTATAGTCAGTAAGTTCTGTGTAGCTGGAGCATGGGCTACATTGGGTGAGTGTCAAAAGTTGATACAGGAAAACTAAGTTAAGAGTCCAGATTCTGCCTGACCAGGTAGTAATACAGTGGATAGAGCATCAGACTGGGATGCGGAGGACCCAGGTCCGAGACCCTGAGGTCACCAGCTTGAGCGCAGGCTCATTTGGTTTGAGCAAAAAGCTCACCAGCTTGGACCCAAGGTTGCTGGCTCAAGCAAGGGGTTACTCAGTCTGCTGAAGGCCTGCGATCAAGGTACATATGAGAAAGCAATCAATAAACAACTAAAGTGTTGCAATGAAACACTGGTGATTGATGCTTCTCATCTCTCTCTGTTCCTGTCTGTCTGTCCCTCTCTCTGAGTCTCTGTCCCTGTAAAAAAAAAAAAAGAGTCCAGATTACTATGATGGAATGATTGGAAAAAGGAGGGGTTGGAGACAAGGAATTGGTCAGAAGACCAGGAGAGATGAGCAGGATTATGACCTGACCTCAGCATTGGCATTGTAGATAGAGAGGTGTGAGTAGCTACAACAGATCCTCAAAAAGTAGCATGGTCTGGACTGGTGGCAAATGAGTAGTAAGAGTAGAAAAGGATGACCCCCAATATCCACATTTGCTTTTCCTCAGTGATACATTTAACATGAGCAGACTCATAGGATGAACTTTTTTTTAAACTGGGTTAATCAGTACATAAACCCCCCTTCAATTAGGGTTTAACATTTGCTAATTGGAATTACTGAGCCTCATCTTTTTATCGAGGTCTTTGGAGTTTGCTTTCCCATCTTCCTTCTTTGAACTAACCCTGCACCATCATTAATTACACTTAACTAAACCCCACAGCAAAGTGAGGCTATCTTCTCTACCAGAAGCTACTCCAGCTTTTAAACATTGACCGGAACCAGAAAAATCTTGGCTTCCCAAACACATGCAGCTCTGTTTTCGACCCTGAGTCAAAGTAGTGCCTGATATACCTGTTAAAATGCAAATGGTCCACCTTGGCTGTTAATACACTAACCAAATAAAAGTATCAGAAAAGCAGAGCACGGGCTAGGAGGATATAATTTGAAGGAACACACAGAATGGGTTCATTAACATGATTAGAAACCAAAAACTTCCCGAGACAGCAAATCCAAGAGATGCCAGGTAAGGGAGTGGGACAAGGGAAGCTGAAGGGCTAGGAACAGCAACTGAACACCAGGCACTGGGAAGCAGGAAACGCAATTCCAAAAGTGGGAAAGAGAGGCCACGTGTAAAGAAATCTAGCCTAGCTGGGATTCTAAAGACCACCTTCGCACGTACAATAATACCATTTTCCTTTGCATAAACCTTTATCAACAGAGCACTGCTGCATCTGGTAATTCTGCTATTTAATGGCCTGTGTGGTGTCTGACACATAACTTAACCTCTCATAAGACTGTTTTCTCATCTATTAAAAAAGGGATAAAGAGTGAACTTTATCAATTCTATTTCATCGGTTGGTAGGTGTAGATGCCCAGAAGATGAAGTAAGTAACTGAGGCACCCTAGAACCTGTAGAACCAAGCTGGAGCGGAATCCTCTGACTTCCCATTCAGGGAGTGCTTCTTTTTACCTACAGTGCTGGGCCAACCTTGGAGACCTGCAGAGAATCCCTGGTAAGGAGTCATTTGTAGACAGATTGTGTTCACTCTGTTACCTGACCCAATTTATAGCTTGACTATGAAGTCTAGAGGTTGAGATATACCTCTCATGACAGTATTACAGGTCTTTCTTAGGACTCTCCAAAACCTCAGAACCTCAGGAATCTATTCTTAGGGGCTTGGGAACTCATAACAGTTTAATACAGTATTGTCTAAATCCATTGCAGAGGCCATGGACCCACGGCATTTTTACATCTCCAATTTTTTTCATCTCATTTGAGGAAGAATGTGAATGTCACAGAAACTAAGTCCCACCAGGGCATCAGCATTTTAACTCCAGATATCTTTGGTGGCACATGGGGGCTGGGCTCGCAGAATTTTCATGCTCTGAATCCTGCTAGCTGGGGTTGTTTAATACGTTGTTCTGTAAGTGTTCTTGAATTCTTCCCTGTGTAAAACATGTTTCAATTTGCATGTCCAATTATAAAATCCACAAGCACTCTTAATCAGATAAGAGATAAGGAAGGCCAAACTAATTTAGTTAAAAAAAAACAACTAATAATGGTATTTTTAAAAGTCACATTCTCATAGCTAAAACTGCCAAAACGCTAGTAAAATTTTTGGAGTATCATCTTCAATAAATAGATAGGAGAGGCTTGTAATTAGCATATCAATTGCTAGTAAGCATTAGGTGCTTACAAGACCTTTCAGAGTCATTCCCCAGACTTTTGTTGAAAACCTACTTAGTGGTAGGAATAAGGGAAATATTTGTCTTTAGTGTTAAAATAAGTACCCTGTCTTTCCCAGACAGTTTTGTTTACATTTTCAATTTGCATTATCTAGACCTTAGAAGAAAGCCCTTGAGAGGCAAAAGTAAACTTGGGCTCAGACAAGGAAAATCCAAAGGAAATCAGGACCAGATTCAGAAAAATGTCAAGAAGTTCAAAATGCACATTTGCTAGCTAATCCTTTTCTTATTCCAATGAAAAACCCTTTTCTAAGGCAGGTTTGGTTTCAAATGAACCAAGTCCTCTATCCTTTGGTCTTTGTTTCTCTTAAGAGATAATGGCACATCGACAAAGAAACCACACACACACACACACACACACACACACACACACACACACACACACACACACACGGTCAGCACAGAGTAGCAGATGCCGAAATAAATGGTAGACGGTAGATAATTGTAAGCATATATTCGGTATCACAGGAGAAGAGTCAGGTGATAGCTAGAACATCTTAAGTATTAGGCCTCTTCATTCTTCAAAGGATGGAGATAGATTGATTTATTGATGGGTTTTATTTAATCCATGAAGGCTGGTAAGTTCTGAGAGCCAAGGTAGGTTTTATTGGACCATGGATTATGTAAGAAAAGGCCAGGAAGCCACCTCTGTCTTTTGAGATGTGCATATTTTTATAAGTACAACTGGTTCTGCCAACTTCCCAGAAGTACAGAGCAGCAATATAAAGAAAAATGATGGTTAGTATTCAAAGAACAGACATTTCCAGCACATTTCAAATGAAGGAGCTGAAATTATACAGTTGGAGAGCACTGGGAATGATAATCACAGTGGCAAAGAGCCCACTGGGGTGAAGAGCTGTCCCTCCTGCTACAGAGAACCCCTTAACTGAAGGGCTTTGGAGGGACATGGGACAACTTTGATTATGGACCCTGAATCACTGATGCCACGCTGAGTATCTCACTCTGTCTCTTTCTAAACTTGAACCCACATAAAAAAACATCATCATGATAAAAGTGATGTGTATGAATAGTATAATTATGGGTGGTTACCATTTTTCTAATGCTTTGCCATAGTTTCAATATTTTAAACAACAGGAAGGCATTAGATTTAAATACACATATTTTTTGTTATATACACACTTTAATTTTAAAAAACATTAAGTATTAATCACAAGAATAATCTGCAGAGCAGGTGGGTGGCAAAAGGAGAAATTTCTCACTGACCAAATTTGTTTTGGTGAGTCATTAGCCCGGGTCACCTGGATGGGTGTAACATGCAGGTAACAGCATCATATTTCCTAATAATTGCTATTATTTTTTTTATTGGTGAGAGTAACATAGCCACCATTTATTAAGAGCTTACTCTGGCCTGACCAGGTGGTAGCGCAGTGGATAGAGCATCGGACTGGATGCAGAGGACTCAGATTCAAAACCCCAAGGTTGTCAGCTTAAGCGTGGGCTCATCTGGTTTGAGCAAGGCTCACCAGCTTGAACTCAACACTGGCTCAAGCAAAGGGGTCACTCAGTCTGCTGTAGCCTACAGGTCACGGCACCTATGAGAAAGCAATCAATGAGCAACAAAGGTGCCACAACAAAGAGTTGATGCTTCTCATCTCTCTCCCTTACTATCTACCTTTTTCTATCTGTCCCTCTCTCTGTCTCTCTCTCTCTATCTCTGTCACACACACACACACACACACACACACACACACAAAAGGAGCTTACTCTGTTTTAGGGTACTACACCAAGTGCTTTATGTTTATTCTTCTATTTAATTATCAGAACTTCCTTACATGTTAGGCATTATTATTATTATCCCCATTTATAGAGGAGGAAACTGAGGCTTGACAGGTTACATAACCTACTAAAGAACACATGGGATGTAGGTGACTATCATGACCAGGATATAAAGCCAGAACTATGTGAGTCCATAATTCTAAACCACTTGGCAAAAATCAGAATAATCTGTTCAAACATCACCCCTTACTCCTTTCTCCACACTGCATTACTCCAACATGCACTTGAACCTCTCTTGTTCACGACATCCTCTCAGATATAAGCTTCTTAGCAGAAGAAATTTTTACTCACTGCTATGTCCCCAGAGTCCAAAACAGTGCCTGGCACATAGCTGACTCTACTCAACAAATATTTGTGGGATTGATAAGCAAACTCTAGCACATCAAATTCTAACAATATTCTATCTGTGCAGTTGCCCAGCTCCTACAAGCAAAGTAGGCTACGTGCCTTTTAAATCAAGACTATCACAGTTTTACCTGCTAATAGTTCTACTCAACAGTTTTCCTTTACATACTGACTTCACTCCTATACAACATTTTTTAGCTTCCCTTGCGGTCAGCAGTGGCTTATGACTGAGTTCTAGCCAAGGGAATATGGTAAAATAATGTTTTCACTTCTAAACTTGACCTGTAAAAGCCTAATCTTTCATATTCTCTTCTTTCACTTGCCAGCTGAATGCACGACAGAGACAGTAGATGAAAGAAGCCAGGGTCCCTGAATGTCTACATGGAGTAGAACCTTGATTACTCAGGTGATCTACACTGGGCCTAATCATAACCAGGCAGTACACCTTTAGCATTTTATTGAGCCAATAGATCTTAAAAGTCATGTTATATAACCATATCAGTTAAAATTTTTCAAGCATGCATCATATATATATATATATATATATATATATATATATATATATATATATATATGTATATATAATGTGTGTGTATGTATATATGTATATATGTATAAATTGACAAGTTATATACAAGACCAACTGAATCATCACATAAATTATAAAACATACACCAAAGGTCGGCTGATTTGAGCATCAGCCCCAGATGGGGGTTGCTGGCTGGATCTTGGTCAGGGCATATGCAGTATGCAGGAGTCTGCCTCTCTATTTACCCTCCTCTCACTTAAGGGGGGGAGGGGGGAAGAACATACCTCAAAATATAAACTTTGAAAAGAATGAGATACAGATGAAATAAAAATATTTTTAAATTTCTTGCTAGTCATTGTGGTTCCATAGAATTTAGACAACATTTCAAGGCATATTGGGGCTTACAGAAAGATTTGTCATTAACAATGATGGGAACAAATCTGTGTCTTCAATGGTCTTTTTGATGACTTTTTCAGTGGCTGACTTTGTGTCAGCCCTGATAATACCTTTATTGTTTTTAAATCATAACATGGCCAACAAAGAGGTCAAATTAGGGGTAAAGACAACAACTCTGTTATTTTATTGTTGCTCATTTATAATACTGGTATTATTTTCAATCTAAGGTCTTCTTCAAGGAGTTTATATAAGTCACCTGTCTGTTTTGTAAAGGTTGGATTCATAAAAATTAGATGATAGAATCCATAAATCCACTCTACCAAATACAACTATAAATGTGATACGTCCCAGTTTACTGAGGACAAATGAATATACAAAGGTACCAGTGTCACACTTCCTCTTTTTTCAGGATATGTGGATATTGTAGCCATCTAACATCTGATCATTTGAGGACGCTAGTATCAATCCACCTATTAAAAATGTTAAACTTAAAATGTTCTTTTATTACCAGAAAGGAAATTGAAGTTTTGGCATTTGTGAATACTTCAATAGGAACACTCTGTTTTCTGAGGCCACCACCGTTCATTCTGTCACAGTGTCTTAGACATCCAAATCCCAGTGGAATTAATTTTTGAAGTCCATGATCTGCCTTTCAGCTGTTTATAGAATAAGGTGGCTGATGTCACTCTTCCTGCATTCTCCCCCACTTCAACCCTACCCCAAAGCCAGATTTCTCCCTTTTAATATGACCTGGAAGCTATGGTCTCCACCTAGAGACACTGCTAGATATTAGTTAAGTTCTCTTTGATTTCCCCAAAAATAAATTATAGAAAACACAAAATCTTATCTTCTCTACTCAAGTAAAAGCATGTGGCTAAAGTAGGTGACTGTCTGGCAGTGTGATATCATGATAAGCTCCAGGGACTGTAAAATATACTGTTCAGGTTCCATCAGTTTGGCTTTCCAGTGAAGTCAACATGGCCCTTTGCATCTCCGTCTTCTTATCTATGGGACAGGAACAGTTATGCATGTCCTACTTCCTAGGAGATATGAAAGAAGTATAAAAATAATAAAAGAACTATGGGAGAAGAGATTCCTTATAGCCCTGCCTTGAGTGGGCTGTATGGGGGCTCTGCATGGGAAACTTGGCAAGAATTTGAGAAGGGAGGTTCTTAAAAACAATGAGCCTGTTATCTGATGTTTTCTTTCAGTAAACTTTGAGAACAACATAGGTCAACACAAGACCAGAAAAACCCTAAAAGATTTTAGATTTTTATTTCCTTAATCAATGGCCTTGAGAAGATAAGCTCATAGCAAATAAATGGAGGAAAAATTCCCTAGACACTAGAAGTGTAGAATAAACAGCTGACTGGTCAACCAGGCAGAGAGCATCTAAAGGGGCCAAATAGGCAGGATCCAGGCAGAGAATTACAGTGGGCTTTAAAGTCAGGGCCAAGTTCAAGATGAGGCTCTGACACTGACCAGCTTTTGAGTAGTTTAATCATCCTGTATGTGCCTCAATTTTATCATCAGTAAAGTATAAATAATAATGCCTACTTGTGTCATGCTAATGAAAATTTAATGAAACAGCAGCTGTGCCTGGTATAGTCTAGGACTTGGCCTATAATAGGTGCTCAATAAATTCTTATCTTCTTCACAGTCATTATCATTCTCTTCTTGCCCTTGCTTAGCCCATTCTTAAAAGGAAATAGATGAGGCATAGCTAACATCTGCCAAGTTCTTAAGAGTTAAGCTTGGCAAGCGCTTATCAGCAGAGGTTAGAGAAGCACTTCGTGGTGGGTCATGCAGAGTGGATGCTCATACCCTGCAAGACCTTGACAAGAAGTCACGGATGATGAGCAGTGAAAACAAAGCAACAAACCTTGGCCAGGGTGGAGGCAGGGCCGCAGGTAGGCAGCTGGCAGCCAGCCGCATAAATAACCTCACTGACTCAAGGACACCCTAACTGAAGTGGGTGAAGAGCAAAGAAAAAGGCAAAGAGGTGGAAGATTTGACAAGGGATTCTTACTTTTTAACCAACAAAGAGGACCAATTCGGTCAAAGTCAGTACAACCAGTTTAACCGCTTTCACGCAATAGCCATGATTTCAACCCATGCTTGAGCAACTTGGTTCTCCATAGCTCACATTTCATTAAATCCTGTCTTTTAGAGAAACAACCAGAAGGCCTCCCTCATTAGTGTCCCCAGTGCCACAGTCCCCCATGTTATTATAGCATTCTTCCATCATTTTAAAGTATTCTGTAAGCTGTGTACCAAGTCCAAAGTCACATGGACAGGTCCCAGGGAGAATCATGAGCTTTGATCCACCTTATACACTGCAAAGCAAGGCCAATAAGTCCTATATTGATTTATTTATTTTTTCAAGAACACCTAGAGAGGTAGAGTAAGTGGATGATTCGGTGCATCCCCCTCACCAGGACTAGGTAACTCAAAATCCTTTCTTTCTTAACAGTAAGTCCTGCTCATGCATAATGCTATGAAACATATCTGTGTTAAGAACAGGTTGTGTCTGAAGAGCTCTCAATTGAAAAAGATAGAGTAAATCCTTCTTGGTAGAAGGAGAAGCATTAGTTATTTAACTAAACAAAGTAGCTGTTGACTTTTTAAATGCAACAGGTAAATTTTCCACAACCACCAACAGAGTTGATATAATATGTGTATCTCCAATTCCTGTGGCTGAAATTAATATAGCTGAAATTTTAACCCCAGAGTGTATGGGAGTGGGGTGGTGGGTGTCCAAGGGAGAAATCTGAAAGAAGTAATATGCAAGCAGATACTAAAGTCACTTCTTACAGGTGTAACTTTGAAAAGTACTACGAACAAAGGGAGTCATCTCAGGAATTGGAGGTGAGAGCTGTACCAAATCCATAAAGAATAAAACTTGCAAAATACCTTGGAGATGATACAAACTATGCCACTTACTCAAGTATTGAAAAGGTTCAAATGAATGTTGACTTCATGACAGTTAATATAAATGACACAAGTCAATAAATCTTGATATTGATTAATCTACACTTCCCCTCCCCCACATACACATTCAATTCAATTTTTAAGTTTTAAAAGTTCCCAGAGGCAGAAGGGGCAGATGTGACAACAGCACTTTACAAAATTAATAAAGCACAAGAGATCTAGAGAAATTAACTACAGGAGAGATTCCCCATTACATCATCCAGTCCATCTCCATCTCCCTCTTGGCCCCTTGTTGGTTGCCCTCTTTCGATATATTTGAGCCACTCTATCCAAATAAGTTATGGAGGTCAACAGATATGAGGGTTTATTTCCTTTCCCAAGAAATTCATCCCATTCCCAACCTCCCAATACTGAGTCCCATGTCTTACACATCAACAATTCTCAACTCTGGTAGTACATTAGATTCACCCAGGGAGTGAAATATGCCAACACCAGGCCTCATGCCCAGGGATTATTATTTAATTGATCTGAGGTAGGACCCAGGCACTATTGGTTTATTTGTTTGTTTTTAATACCCAAATGATTCTAATGTTTAGAAAGGGCTGAAAACCAGTTCTTTACAATTTGAACTGTCTTATTTCAACTCCAGCTTTGGAGCACGTTCTTGTTGGCCATACTAATGTTAACTCAACACCACCAGACTAGGAGTGAGAGCATGGCTGACGATAAGTCATTGAATCCTGGCTGGCTGAAGAGCCCTGGTTAAGAACGCTGCCGTGGGAAGTCATTATCACTGACGGGGGCCTGACACACACCTCAGGGGGACAGGGGCACCTGCAATGAAAAAAAAAATGGCTAAGGACTATTTAAACTAAGAGGGAAAGGACAACTTTCCCACTCCCAAAACCAGGAGTAATTAACCACATGGAAAGCTGCCAAAGATGTTAACTCATCAGGCATAGATTTCCTCTGCTGATCATTTTAACCTTAGCTCTGGGAGGAAACAAAACTTAAGTATACATTTTTAAAAGGCATACGCACACAGGCTAAAAGCAAACTTTTGTTGACACCTCACTGTATATGCAGGCACAGTTCTAAGGGCCTTACACATACTACACCTGAGTCTCAACACAACCCTACAAGGTGGGCACTGGTATAACCCCACTGCAGAGGCGAAAGCACTGAGGCTCCCAAGGTCACACAGATAGGAAATGACAGAGTTGATATTCCAATTTAGGTAGAGTGGCTCCAGGGCCCGGGCTCTTACTAATTAATCTCAACCAACTGATAACACTGTGTAATTTAGACATAAAGGAAACACCTAAAATTAGAAACTAAAAGTGCCACATTCATTCTTACAGGAGCTAAGATGCAATGTCTTCAACAAATATCTATAAAGCACTAGTTTCAAACATTAATATGCATAGAAATCATTAGAAGAGATTTTTAGAACAATTGCTGGGGCCCCGTCCCTAGAGATTCAGATGTAGTAGTCTGGTTGGGGCCCCATGAACTTGCATTTATAACAAGGTAGAAACATCTTTTTTTACACTGTTCATGTCACCAGAGAAGTTCAGGATAAATTAACTTCAGCAAATGGAAGAGAGTTAGCAGCAGCCTTGCAAAAAGTCCTTTCGGGCAGCTGAGGCGGCAGAATCTAATACAAAAAGATAACAACTTGTTCAGAGGCCATGGAGCCGGTTAGCAGCTGCTCCTCTTCCAAAATGCTTCTTGGTGAAAGGTAGTACTTTGAGGAAAGTTCTTTTGAAAAGAGGGGAAAGTGCCAGAAGGGAAGGGGAATTAAAAATTCAAGAACTACCAGGGGAAACTGATGATGGAACAAGATTCTGGAAAAGGCTGAGAGGTTCACGGCAACTGCAGTGACTTTACCTGCCAAAGCCTCCATCCTGAGAGAGGTATTCCAGAAAGATAGGCTCACTCCAGGGCTCTTGGCACTACGTCTAGCAGTCCAAGTGTGCACTTCTCAACCACTTATTGGAGAACAAGGTTAATAACTATCTTAGAGACAGTTTTTCAACGTCCCATGAAAAGAAAGAAAAAAGAAAAAAAATTTAAAGAACCATAGGGTACAACATTACAACATGACCACGCATGTCCAAACCCTCCAGGGTATTAGCGCTATGCTTGATTGACACATTGTCCCTAAGAGGACCATCACTGGTGCCTGTAGAATTTTCTTTTATGTGAGTTGTTACTCTAGCCCAGGTGCTCTCAACCCCAGCTACAGAACCAGCTACATAATTTATGGGACTTGGCACAAAATGAAAATGTGGAACCCCTGTACAAAAATGATTAAGTATTCCAAGATGCCAAGAGCAGAGTGTTTGGAACCAACACTCTGTTTTGTGTGAGGCTCTTCCAAGCATGGAGTCCTGTGTGACTGCAGTTTGCCTAACCATAAAGTCAGTCCTGATCAGCTGTACATTAGAATTACCTGGGAAATGGGGGGTGAGGGTGGAGTGTTAAATAGTCCAATGCCTGGGACCAATTAAAACCAGAACCGCTGGGGGTGAGAACCACACATCAGAGTTTTTAAGTTTCCCATGATTCCAATGTGCAATCAAGACTGAGGAAGCACTGCTTACTTGTCATAGCATCTAATTCAATAGCAGTTTTGAAAATCATTTTCTTTAAATAAGGAAGTCTATTGGAAAAATATATATAATGGTCCCACAAAATGGATTATAACCCTACTTACACACTACTGAATCACATTTCTTCACCTACCCATTCCTATAAACTGGCTCAAACTATTACAAAAACAAAAAAGAATGCAAATCTCTTCCTATAATAAATACATGTATTGCCATACAAGCCAAAAGTAAAAGGCAACTTGAGCAATGGAGAACGAGCTAAATTCCTCTAAGGACTCTGTCTACATTTTCTTGGCTCTACCAGATAATTTCTTCTAGGGTCTGGGCACTGGCCCAGAACTCATCCACCCTTCTGAATAATACATGACACAAGGTTCTTCCAAGCAACAGTGATCTTTGGACAGAATGCTCTGCTAAGGCAGGAAAATCTGACCTTCACCAAATCCAAAGCTTGAAAGTTATCCCCAGAGACATGATCAAATGAGGATGATCATCCAAGCAGCATAGCTGGGCAGCTCCCAGCCATATGCGCAGTTATCCAAGAGTTCTTAGCAACAAAGTCAACCATCTAAGGAGAAGAGCTGCTTCCCACAGGAATCTAATACACAAAATAGATTTAGGGAAGCCAATTCCCTCAAAGAGTTTCTTTAGACAAGCAGTGCAGGCTGAGGCGGCCCCTCAGGATAACAGCAAGAACTCAGTTCTTTCATTCTGACCCTATCAGCAACAGAATGACAGAGAATATTTTGGAAGTAGAAGTCATGGATTAAAATCCTGGCTCCACCACTTTGTAGCTGTATGAACTCTGTGTTTCCATTGCCTCGCCAGAAAAGGGAGCTAATAAAGTACCCGTACAATGACTATGAAGACTGAACAAGATAATCCCTGTATGGGACTCCGTGTAGAAGAGTGCTTAATGCATGGCAAGCACTCAGTGTACATTAGCCTAACTGTCATCATCACCACCACCAGCACCACAGCACTCCACAAAACACACATGACCCCACTCCTCTCCCACTTTGCACACCCCCTGCCCTCGTGCAATAAAAAATAAATAAAATAAAGTGATTGACTCCAGGTTCCACAAGCCAGTAAGAGTAGAACCAGGATTGGAACCCATGTTTTCATTTGACATTCTCAGCTTCCTCATCTCACCTAAGTGAGAATTGAGCAGAGCCCCTGTCTGCAGCCTCTCAGGCATGACATGCAGCACAAGCACAACGTGCTCGAGATGAGGATTAAAGGAGATGGTTAGGGAAAGCAGGGAGGAGCTGTCTGTCACATCATAGGCATTCAGTCCATATTAGCTATTGTTATTATTGCCCTTGTTATCATATATATGTGTGTGTGTGTGTGTATGTGTGTGTGTGTATATATATATATATATATATATATATATATATATATATATATATATATATATATATATATTAGCAAGAGAGAGAGAGAAAGGGACAGACAGACAGGAAGGAAGAGAGATGAGAAGCATCAACTCAGAGTTGTGGCACCTTAGTTGTTCATTGATTGCTTTCTCATATGTGCCCTGACCGGGGGGTGGGGAGGCTCCAGCCAAGCCATTGACCCCCTGCTCAAGCCAGCAACCATGGGGTCATGTCTATGATTCCACACTCAAGCTAGTAACCCCATGCTCAAGACGGATAACCCCACGCTCAAGTCAGCAACCTGAAGATTTCAAACCTGGGTCCTCAGCATTTCAGGCCAATACTCTATCCATTGTGTCACTGCCTGGTCAGGCTGTTATCATAACATTGATGAACCACCCAGAAAACCGCATAGAAACTGACCCCATCCACCATATTGGAGGCTTACTTGAAGGGCTAACTATCTTAAGAAATCTAATGTCCAACCCTTTAGTAAAAAACAGACTTCTCCCTGGTAATAGGATTAAAATCACCCACTTAAATTATCCCATGTATATGTTGGGGCCTCCTGGATCGGCTATGATTAAAATAACAGAAGCCATGGTATCAAGCTTTCATGAGCCAGGGACAGAGCAAAGATATTTTAGAAAAGAAGTGCAACTTCAGAAAACTACAGTCCCACAGCCAGAGGTTGGCTAGTATGGAAACGGAGGCTTAAAGAAAAGGGAGCTGTTGTAACCCCCGTGTCTTTTCCAGACCTCTCTCTCCGATGGAAATGTTGTGCCACCAGGCCACACCCAACTCATCTTTCACTATTGATATGCATATTAACATGGCGTCAGGCCTTTCCTGAGGACCCATAGGCAGCCATGTTGGGATTGTAGCCCTACCTCTTAGAAAAAACTTCCTGACTAATCAGATGGCATTAAGTCCCTGGATTTATTTTTCCACCCAAGTGAGCATCTCTTCCAGAAAGAAACCTGCCCTGTGGCACCAATTTCCCTCTTTTGCTGAGTGGTCCAGGGAAAAAATAAAAACTTAAAAAAACAACAATGAAGCCATGACAATTAAACTGGCACAGAATGAAAGCCACAAATACATAATTACCATGTTCCACTTGGTACAATATACTCCAGAGTTGCCAAAAACTGCCCACTCTGAGAGCAGTTGCCCTTATGCGAGTCCTGGGCTCTGCAGCTGCATCTCAATGAGCCCTAAGTCTGCTGCCTAGAATGGTTGCCCTGGTAACAAGGTTCTGACTGAGAGGGACATTGATTACCCCTAGGAATGAGTTTCCACTTGGAAGGAGACTGGGTGAATGCACAAGCAGAGAATTTGGAGAGGGAGGAAGGGTCCAAAGGGGCATGGGAGTCTGAAGACCTGGGAGGGTCCCAAGCTTTCCCTTTCTGTGATAGAAGAAAGTAACATGTAAATTTGGTGCCTTGGGGAGTTTTAAGGCAAGGCCTAGAGTTGAAATATACCATCCACTCCTGACTTGCAAATGTTCCTTGTTGGGAGAACCAGACTGGTTCTTGTCAAGGACTTGAATTCTAGTCCCACCTCTCTAATTCACTGGGTGGCCCTGGATAAATCACATCTGAGTAAAGTCCAGGAAGGTAGGACCAAGTGATTTTTCTAAGGTATATAAGCGGAAGCCATCTGAGAAGAGAGAGGACCAACTCTGCTCATGACAAAGGGAGAGAGAATTTCTAGGTTGACAACTATCTTTTCCTTTAGCATTCATTTTCAATTCTCCTCTCCTGTCTCAAATATACTCTCCAGGACTAAGTTCAGATTTCCACTGCCCATTTCCAAGGTCATCTTTCGGAGAAAGGTTGCCATCACTTTTGGCCCATTTCAACCATACATGGAAATCTGAATGCTACATGAGGATGAAGGTCCACCTTGGTTGCCCAGTGCTGGGACCAGCTGGGGGAGATAACCTTGCCAACCCCTTTTCCATTTTGACTGTGTGATTTCCTGAACAGCTCACCCCTCCTCGCCAATAATGCCTTAACCATTGGTGATAGTGAATTCATGGGATGTCAGAGAGGGAGCAAAGGAAAAGCATTCCAGACAGAGGGAACATCATATGCAAAGACTCTATGGCTGAAGGAAGTAGGTTCGTGTGAAGCCTGGAAAAAAAAATGCCAATGCCGTTAAAGGCCTGAAAACAAGGGGGAGTATGTTGAAAGATGGGGGTTGGTGGACGGTGACTTAGCAGGAGCTGGGTCACGTAAGCCTTGTTAGTGGCCATGTTTGTGGTCTTGTTTTTATCCTAAGAGTTTTGGAGACTATTAGCAGAGGAGAAAAGTAGAAGTTACATGACAAGGTTTAATTTTGAAAATATTAATTAAGGACATGAGGAAACCAATTGGGAGGCTACTGTCACAATCCAGGTAAGAGATGACGTGGCTTGATGGATACTTTTCAAAAAATGAGAAGTGCTCCATCTGAGCGGTGGCCACAGTTCTTCCTGCTGCTTTCCCTGGGGCAGGTACGTATCCTGGGGTATCAGCTTCACCTTGTTCCGCGCCATCCCTGGGCCTTCTGTGCTGGCTGCTAATGACCTAGCATGGATGTGGACTTCCTCTGCCCCTCAGTAGTGCCACCTCTGTTCTCTTACTTTGCACTGACATCTTTCTCAGTTAAACACCTCACCTCTCCTGAGATTTCTAGTCCTTGTTCCCTCAGAAAGCACACAAACCTTGTTATTGCTTGTTGAACTTTTATCTCCAAACAATGACATGCAATAAAGAGAACATGTTCAGTAAACACACATCTTTTAGGCTTGGGGAGGCTAAAGCATAAAACAAACACAAACAAATCTGCCGTTTTACCCTTGGATGTCAAACGGCATTGTGAGCTGTGCTAGGAACAGGGAAACCTGGTCCTAGAAAACCTTTCATGTGGTAAAAAGTACTTCAACAGCTGAGGACCAGTTCCTTCAAAGATTGTCCTGTGATCATTTGAGATTTTCTGTCTGGACTGAGTTCTTAGCCCACAGCTGGGTGGGGGATGGGACGGGGCATGGAAGACTTCTGTAGCTCTCAAGGTGGGTGATTTGGTTGCAATAGATTGTGGGACTGGGAAGGAGAGGCTGGGTAACCACTTGGGTTTCAGATGAAAACAGGTGGAAAGGGAAGTGTGGCGACCTCCTATTTTTTGAGATTTCTCTCATTGAAAGTCAGAGTCTATGTTTGCTGCCCTTGACTCTGGGTGCTGTGGTTGCTTTGACCAATAGGAAAAAGGACACAGTGGATATAATGCTGTAACAGTTTCTCTCCCAAATTCCAGAATTCTACAGAGGCTTCCCCTTTTGAAGACAGAGATATAATCAAGTTCAGGGATTATTCTTCTACCAAATGATGCTTCCCATTGCAGACAGGTTTCCTACATTGCCTTTAGGGGTATAACTATGAGAGGACATCAGCTGGAATAAAAGAATCTAAAGCTGTGGTGGGAATGGTCCCTAACAAGTTACTATCCATGCAAACAAGACTGTGTGTGAATTACATACAGAGTGAGAAGGCCAAACTGTCCCCTCTCCCTGAGTTAGAGAATGATGATGTTTAATGGCCAACAGTCGGAGCTTCCCAGAGCCGTCTGGTGACACGCTCTCCCAAGACCTGCCCAGCGGCCAGTGTGTGGTCCCTGCTCAGTTAGGTCTGAGGCTCACACAGGCCTGCACTCTCTGAGACCTCTCCTACTGTGTCCTCACTCACTCTCTCCCACCCTCAGCCTAGGGCCAATCTGTCTTCTTCTATCTCGGGACTACTTCTAGATGGTGGAAAAGCCAGGAATTTGCTTTCTGTGCTCTGATTGCATACAAAGCCTGTGGTCAGGGCAGATGATAAATGCCCCCAAGGAGCCTAGTAAGGAGACCAAGTTTCCCCTACAATGGGTCATGGCTAGTCTTAGACTTCACTGGAGCTTTCTAGAATCACCAGGACAAGGTAACTTCTGGTGGAGGAGATAAAATGACGGCTGTTTAAAACACTCTGGCATTTGCTCAAGGGTGAACACAGAGACCAGTGGATAGAAAAGAAAGTCCTCAGAGAGACTAGGACCTATAAAGGACCTGGGAATATAATGAAGGAAGCACATTAAGTCTGTGGGTAAAGGGTGGGGTGTTCAATAAATGTTGTGAGGTAATTTACCTTTTACAGAAACAAAATAAATGGGATTATATTCCCCACATCATGTACCATACACAAAAAATATATATTCCTACTGCATTAAAGACCTAATGGTCAGAAGCAAAACTTTAAGATTACGAGGAGGAAATATAGGGTAATGCCTGCTAACTTTATGACATTGAAATCAGAAAAGATATTATAGACGAGGCACAAAAAATACAAGTCATGGAGAACCAAATTAATATACTTGACAACATTGATTTTTGAAACCTCTTTTTGGCAAAACAAAATTTAAAAGTGAGACAATATGAAAGAAGATAATATATATATATATATATATATATATATATATATATACACACACACACACACACACACACACATACATATATGTTTTAAGTCTTACATATATGCATGTATGTATACACAGAGAAAGGACTGGTATTAGAATTTATAAAGCACTCTTAACAAATCAACTTAAAAACTGCAACTCAAAAGAAGATGAGCAAAGGTTTCGAACAAGTAACTCCCAGGAAGGGAAACCTTCAGGCCAATACATGTATAGCAAGTTAACTCAGTATCTCAAAGAAATGCAAAGAAAAATCACCACATCCGAGTGGTTAAACTTTAGAAGGCCCAAAATAGCAAGAGTTAGGGAGGACATGGAGAAAACTGTCCCATGTTGGTGGGAGTTTAAATTGGGCTGTAATTTGTGTTAAATTTGAAAATGTCTTAAGAATGGCAATCCCATTTCAAGTATATATTCTAGAAAGACCTCATACATGTGCCTAGAAGTGTAAAAAATATTCACACTAGCTAAATTGTTTGCAAAAGCTAATAACTATAAACACTCTAACTGCCCGCCAATAAAGGAATAGGTAACATATACTGGTGATATAACATATTCAGGTGATAGAATATAACATTTAGCATATTACA
Organism: Rhynchonycteris naso; assembly: GCA_037038555.1. Taxonomy (NCBI): domain Eukaryota; kingdom Metazoa; phylum Chordata; class Mammalia; order Chiroptera; family Emballonuridae; genus Rhynchonycteris; species Rhynchonycteris naso. Next base: position 22,821,186 of record CM072999.1, read on the forward strand.
CAATATAATACATTCATGTAATAGAATAGTACACAGCAGACAAAATAGGTAAACTAGAGTTATGTATCAACACTAAGTAAAACAATTTGCAGAAAACCATGGTAACCATGTCCATAAATACTACTGAATGTTTATGACTCTTTAAATATGAGACTTACATGGAAAAGCCTGGACTCAAGGATATATACCAGGTCATTTTTTTTTTTTTTTTTTTTTACAGGGACAGAGAGAGAGTCAGAAAGAGGGATAGATAGGGACAGACAGAAAGGAACGAAGAGAGGTGAGAAGCATCAATCATTAGTTTTTATTGCAACACCTTAGTTTGTTCATTGATTGCTTTCACATATGTGCCTTGACTGCGGGCCTTCAGCGGACTGAGAAACCCCTTGCTGGAGCCAGAGACCTTGGGTCCAAGCTGGTGAGCTTTTGCTCATGCCAGATGAGCCCGCACTCAAGCTGGCGAGCTCGGGGTCCAAACCTGAGTCCTCTGCATCCCAGTCAGACACTCTATCCACTGCGCCACCGCCTGGTCAGGCTATATACCAGGTCTTAACAATGGTTGCCTTTAGCAAGGGATAGTGAATGGAATGAAGCAGATAAGCTTTATCTGTATTTTTTTAATTATTATTAAAATATAATTAAAATCTGAAGCAAATATGACAAAATAGAAATATTAGCCCATTCTGGGTAATGGGCACACAGGTGTTTAAAACATTATTCTCCAGGTTTTTCTATTTTGCTTATAATTAAGGAAAGAGAAGCAAAGAGTGTTACACTAACTGTAAACCCTCATACCCTAAATATGTCTCCATTCTATTCCCTCCAGCTCCCTGCCTTGGCTCAGACTCTTATCTCTCCTCAAACAGGCCATTATTGATCCCCCTGCTTCCAATTTCTGCTTCTACAATATTAGCAGTATGATTTTTTTGAACTATAAGTCTTAAAAATAATTGTAAAGTGAACTGAAAATCTAACTCTTACTATAGACCCTTCACCTTCAGAATGAAACCACAGCTTCTTTGCTAGGTAGACAAAGTCCTCCATACCCAGCCTCCACTTCTTTCTCTCCATACCCAGCCTCCGCTTCTTTCTCTCCATACCCAGCCTCCGCTTCTTTCTCTCCATACCCAGCCTCCGCTTCTTTCTCTCCATACCCAGCCTCCCCTTCTTTCTCTCCATACCCAGCCTCCGCTTCTTTCTCTCCATACCCAGCCTCCCCTTCTTTCTCTCCATACCCAGCCTTCCCTTCTTTCTCTCCATACCCAGCCTCCACTTCTTTCTCTGGCCCCAAATGCCACAGTCCCTACCCGTTACCCACATGCACACCCTGTGCTCTGGCCACACTGCTGTCCCTGAACCCCAATTCCTACATGCCTTTGTGTAGCACTCTTCTTCACTCACACACTGATCTTTCTGCTTAAATTACGGTTTGCCCTTCAACACTGGGCTCCAGTATGACCTGCATTCTGGGCTTCTTCCCAGCCTCCCAGAGAGCCCTGTTCCAGCCATGTCAGCAGTTAGCATACCACATGCCAACTCCCCTCTCCCCAGGAAGATGGCAGGCTTCCAGTCTACAGGAACCATGACTCATGAAGCTCTTCCTTTTGTTCTGTAATTATCACTCAATAAATTTCATCAGATTAATAAATCAAAATATGGGCCATGGCTGGGTAGCTATGTTGGTTAGAGCTTCATTCTGACATGCCAAGGTTGCGGGTTCGATCTTTGGTCAGGGCATATACAAGAATCAACCAATGAAGTCATGAATAAGTGGACCAACAAATTGATGCTTCTCTGTCTCTCTCTCAGTCTTTCTCCCTTATTCTCTCTCTAAAATCAATCAATAAAAAATAAATAAGAATAAAATACACATGTAGATAAAACATCCCTGAGCACAAAGTCTCAAACTAAGAGCTGTTTTATTCATCCATTCAACAATAACTAAGGATAAGACTAATGACAATAGTCCTCCATTGTTGTTTATAATGCACTTGCTAGGTCTTGCAGGGGGACACAAAATAATGCTTGAACATATAAGTCTTGTCTTCAAGGAGCTTCCAGTCTTGTTGGAGAGATATCAAGATACAAAGCAACTTGATACTTATAACTAAATAGTATGTGACTAAGCTATGGTGATGCCCAATTCCCGATTTTCCTTAAAGCATTTAGATATAGAGTTGCTAAAAATGAATAAGAGGTAGGAATTGAGAAAGAGTAATGGGGGGTAAGGAAGAAAGAACAGGCCAGAAAAGTGCTGAAGCTCATTCTAAATTTCCCAGCTCACTACCCTGATGGGAGTAGACACTGAGGGCAAGAGGAGGCCCTAATAATGTTAGGGTCCCCATGATGCCTGCCTGTCAAAGCCATGAAACCCCAGGATAAATACTTTAGGGAGAAAGGGGGCTGGCACCGGCTGGCAGCTTAGCCAGACAGCCCCGATCCTTCCCTTGGACCAGAGCTCTGCTGTTCAAATCAATATTCGTTAGCGGACGAAATGAGCTCGTTACATGCATGTTCTAATTAGACAATGGAGATTATTACAAAACACCTGCAATGTTTGTAATCATTTAAAATAATGAGAATCAATATTAGCTTCCAAAGGCACCATATGGTAAATGCTCATTCCAGGCATGTGGTCCCTGATAGGCTCTCAATGCTTCAAAACTGATCGTTAACATTTTTTAATTTGCACGAAGTTGTTCTCAGTTAATGAATTGGCTGCGTGTGTGCCCTCTGCACAGTGACCGCCTCTAAGTGATCATTTCATTGCAACATGGCCTCAGTGGCCACTGGAGCACTTGGGGTCTACCACAAAGGACATGCTCCGGAGTCTAGCAGCCCACGCAAATATCCCACCCGCACCGGGCACTTCTCAGGTGTCTGTTTATCAAGCCCCCAAAGTGGTTCCCAAGTGACCCGGGGACTTTGTGAAATATGGAATGATGGACCCCACCCCAGAGTGTCTGATTCAGCAGGTCAGACATTGGGGCCTGAGATTCGGCATTTCCAACAGGCTCATAGGTGATGCAGATGCTGTTTGTTTGTCTGGGGCCACCCATTGAGATGCACTTCTCTACAGGAAAACATCCAACCCTCCACTCCAGGTTAACACCTTCCCCATCAGCTGGAGCGAAAACTGAGGAAAAGACTTTAGTTTCTCCCATATTCCCTGAGAAAACTTCCAGGCGCCGTGAGACAGGCAGTGGGCTTCACAGAACACGTGCCGAGTCAGTTGCAGCGTTAGGGGGCTCTGCATCTTGATGCACCCGCACCACAACACCATGAAGAAGCTACTACCGCCAGAGCCGGTAAAAGAAGAAACTGAGGCAGAGGCTTGTGTGATGTCAGCCTGGCCAATACATGGAGGACTCATATTCAAGCAAGGGTTCTGTGCCTCCACAGCCCACATCCCACCCATGACCAGGCACGGTCCACTTCATTCCTCACCCAGCACCCTGTTCTCTCCTGGCCACTCTGTGATGCAAGATGGAGGGCTCCTTTCCCCAAGCACTCAGGCAATGCAGGTTTCCAGACCCCAGGCCAGCACCGACTCTCCTCCCTCTGTACCTGATCGTGAACTCTTCTTTGGCCATAAACGGAGCACACTAGCCGCTCAGTTGCATTGCTTCCACAGTGCTTCTGAACTAACTGTCAGCGTGCTCAGGAATCACCTGGGGATCTTGTTAGACGGCAGTCTCTGATTGCTGGGTCTCGGATGGGCCAACTAGCATCTCCAACCTGTTTCCAGGTGACACTGCTGCAGAGTCAGCACAGAGCACACGGTGTGATGGAAAACATGACTGTGTGGAAAACAAGGTGTTTTTTACAGAGCAATTTGCTTTCCCTCTCAGAACCTCGGTTTCCTCATCTCTAAAGTGTGAGTAACACCTACCCCATAGAATTATGAGATAAATAATATGTGGAAACCCCTTAGCACCTCAGCACCCTCTTTCTGCTCCACAAAAGCCTTCAACTATTTCACCCTCTTTGCTCTCTCCCTTCTCTCCCTTCTTACCCTCCAAGCTATGAACCAGGAAGTCAGACATTTTCCCGATTTAACAGTGAGAAAACCAGGGTCTTCTGTCAGACTAAGTTCGTAGCCATCCTTAGACATGCGGCAGGTCTCGGATACAGCCGAGGGCTCTTGACGCCAAGCTGAATGCAGCCACCTGTGCCCCAGTGACTGAGGTCTCAGCAGTTCCAGTTTGAGGGTGGGGAAGACACAGGAACAGTGTTCTTATCTGACAGAATCAGCAGAGTTCTGCTGGAGTCATAAATGGAGAAATGAGTAGCTTCTACTCACCTTACCTTTTATCATCTTAAAATAGAAATACTGAGGGTGGGGCAGGCAGGGGCAGCTCTCTGCATGACAGCTTAGATAGTATTGATAGTAGTTACACATCAACTGATCTCTCTTTGGAATTCTTTTTTTTCTTCTTCTCCTTTTTCCAAGTGAGCAGAGGGGAAATAGACAGATTCCTGCATGTGCCCCAACCAGGATCAACCCAGCAACCCCCATCTGGGGCTGATGCTCTTTCATCTGGGGACATATTCCCAACTGAGCTATTTTTAGTGCCTGAGGTGGCGGCTCCACGAGCCATTCTCAGTGCCTGGGACTAATGCACTTGAATCAATCAAGCCACACGCTGTGGGGTAGAGAAGCAAATGGTCACTTGTCCTGTGTGCCCTGACCAGAAATTGAACCCAGGACGTCCAAGCACCGGAATGACGCTGTACCACTGAGCCAACAGGCCAGGTCTCTTTGGAGTTCTATTCTCAACCAGGAAGTGACTTGGTGAAACCTCCTTGGGACAACATACAGGATCAATCTGCGCCTCAGACAGTGTGCCTGGGGAAGTATACAGTATCCAAAGAAGGAAAGCAGATACAAACCGAGGCAGGCGCAGTGTGCCTGGAGAAGTATACAGTATCCAAAGAAGGAAAGCAGATACAAACCATAGGACTGATAGCGAAGTTTGCTGGAGGGCAGGTAAACTCCCCATGCTCCTTAAGCTTTTGTTTTTATTCTTCGTTTGATGTTTTAAAATATGTCAGGTTGTTGTTTTAAATCATCTCCATAAAACACTGCCTGCTACAGAAGCTGCAATCAGGGATTCTCCTGGCATCAGCATTTGTCACCCAGCTTGTAATTCACAGCAATTCATAAACTTTTTTTCAGAATGCTGCAAACATAACTTTGGGGGGTTAATAAACCAGCTTTCTACTCCTCAACTTCCTTCCATTGATAACATATTCAAATTGTAATTGCCCATAATGCACAGCCTGAATCACATTAATGCTTACGCTCCACGCACTCTCCCATGCCATCCATCATCCCCAACTGTCAGCTAAGTCCCCCTTTCCACCCTGCACAGAAGAATGGAACCCCTTCTCTCCTCACATCATGTGGACAAGCTCTTGCCCACATGCCCCCCTCTCCCACTCTTTCCCACTTGTGTCCTAGATGGGGGATCCCACTGTCCCCTGCCCACGTGGTGGCAAGCGTTCAGACTCAGGCTAGCTGTGTCCCAAGCATGTGCCTTGTGGCATGGGGGTAGTCAGGTTATGTGGTTCAGGCAGAGTCTTCCAAGCACATGCAGAAAGGACAGTGACAGCACAAGGCTCTCCTGGGTAAGGTGGAGTATTGGACAAATCACAGATTTGAAAGTCAGAGACTGTATCTCATTGGCTGTACTGGGAACTGTGTGTGTGAACCAGGGTAAGCCACTTCACCTGTCTTAGCCTGTTTCCTCACCTGGAAAGTGGAGGCCCTATCACCTGCCCTCCCCATTTTACAGGACTTCAGCAACAGTGTCAAGGAGTGAGGTGATCCCTGAGACTGACTTTGACTCACAGAGAGGCTGACTTTTCACTCCAATGTTTCCCCAATGGAAGGAGCAAGTTATCATGTGAGTTTTTGAGGTAGGCCTAGGACTAGGTGGACAGGGAAGTCATGAAGATGAGATTTACCTTCTAGAAACTGATAAAAAGAATATTAGAATTAGTTCAATTGTTTGGTGTTGGGCAGGTGGGTACCTAATGCTGGTGATTCCAAGCAGGCGAAAGCAGAGGTCAAGGCTGCAGCTGGAGAGCGGCCAGTGGCCCTGGTGCATCCTGGGACAACCATGCATCAGATAATATCCCTTTTACCCACTGCCCCTGCTTCAGATCTCAGCTGTTTCAGAGCCCTGATCCTGAACCAGCACCCGAAGCCTCTCCTCTTCTGAGCATCTCCTCAGAAGCTCCCAGAATTGCCGAAGGATGCAGTCACAGCCTTCTCGTGCAAAAACACTGCCACCTTCTCAGAAACTCCTGCATGACAAAACCCACCACAGGCCCTGCAAAGTTACAGAATAAATAGGACACTCAGGGCCGGTCCCCAGGGACCTGACAGCACAGAAAAGCAGCATCTTTTCTCCCCAAGGTTCTTTTAAGACTCAGCACCCCCGTGTCCCCCCCCCTGACATGTTAAAATTCTCAGCAACAAGTGGCAGCAGTAGGTTTGCCCAGCAGGTGCCTGAATGTAACTGAGAAGAGGGAAGGGAAGTCTCAGAGATTGCCAAGAGACCTCCCAGGTCCCCCATCATCCCGGAATGGGTTCCTCTTTATAACACGTGGGGGACACCAGCTGGTTCCCTGCACCCATCGAGGCTGAGAAGTGGCAATAAAAGAGAGGGAGAGACGTAGAAAAGAGAATTCTCTGTAATCCCACAGTTAAGCCTCTGGCCCTTTGCCTGAGCCCCTAGGAGGCCCTAGTCCCTTAGAAAGAGGCAGGTGTAGGAAAAATGCTTTCTTTTTTCTGCAGCTGTTACCAATTACCACAAATCATGTATTTCATCTTCTTAGCAAGCGCAAAGTGTACCCAATCCCACTGGCTGCTTTCTCAAAATCTTAAGACTTAGCATTCTCTGGTAGGGCTCCTCCCGCATGAGATTGCCTTCCTCGTGTGATTTACATTAGCAGGGAGTCTGTTATTAGCTTGATATTTTATCTCTGACAATGCGAGAAATATTGCTGCCATAAACCCGGGTGCCCTTAGTGAAAGCTGAACTACTTGGCAAAAGCTAATAAAATGAGGAACAATGAAAGCAATTGGCTATGAATACCTAAGCAGTAAATAGGACAGCTGCCCCCCCTGCCCCCCCAAGGCTGGGCCACAGGCACGCACATGCCCTCTCATGTCATGTTCCCCAGACACAGTTACAATTCCCTCTTCTCTTGACTTCCTGAGTCCTTCCTGCCCCATCCAATGCTCTCCAATGCAAGGCTCTCTCCTGTTTACTCCTGAGACCTGGTGGACCCAGGCTTTCTAAAACATGCCCATGCTGTCAGTGCAGCAGCTCTCACACATCAGAAAGCCAGCAAAGATGTGGGAGGCTTGCTAGAGACTCAAATTCCCGGGCCCGATGCCCTCCCGAGATTCTGAGATCCTGCGTTTGTAACCAATAACCCCTGGAGTTCCAAGGAGACCTGACTTGCCTGAGTTTGTATTAGTAGGGATGCAGTAGGCAGGGTGGCCAGCAGGGCCCTGTCTGGGCTCCATCATTAAGTGAAGAGTGGACTTCAGAAGAGGCAAGGCTGACTCAGCCCCCATCACAGAAGATTTGGTTATCCAAGTTCCCCAAGAGGCCTCAGATCAAAGCAGCCACACCGGAGTGGCAGCGTCTACCAGCCTGAAGACTGCTCTCCTGGCTTTTGGGAACGTGCATGCCTCATGCGCAGGAGGAAGGCAGGGTGTTTCTCAGTTATATTAATGAGCATGTATTGTCAATCAGAACACCCACCCAAAGGAACTGTAATAAATTCAACGTCTCTTCCTCTGGCTTTGGCTACCTATTAAATAAAGTTTGCCATGCAAGAGAATCCTAAATGTAGTGGCTAGAGATAAATACTGACTGGTATACTTTGCACACATTGGCTGAGGGGCTCCAACATGCCCAGAGGTAGGAATGTCGGGTATGGTTCCCAGGACACACTCTTCAATCACCAGCTGCTTCTGGTTGTGAATAATAAAAAGAACACAGAACCACAAGCTGGACAAGCCTTGAACTACACAGTATGGTTCCCCATTTTTAACAAGTGCTTCTTTGCCCAGGGATGAGGCTGAGAGAAGAGAGGGGTGGGATCCCCTGCGGTGAATCACAAGCCTGCTTAGAGCCAAAGAGATGGAGTAACACCGTGGTTCGCAATCCCGGACACATAGTGGAATTGTCTGAGGAATTCAAACATAATAGTAACTGCCAAGCGTAGAGATCCCAGCTCTGTGATCTGGGAGGGGGCCAGGCACCGGTAGTTCTTAGGGTTCCTCAGATGATTCAGATAGAACCAATTATCACTGCCTAATAGAACTTCCAGGGAGCTGAAAGCTGCGTGCTCCATCTTCACTAGAATTGACCCTCTTGGGGAACTTTACAGTATATTGATGCCAGGGTTCCATGCCCAGAGATTCAGAATAATTGGTCTGGGGACTTATAAAATCTCCCCAGGTGATTGCAGTGTGTAGCCATGGTGGAGAACGGCTGGCTGGAAGACATTTTGTGCTGATGGCTGCCTATCCTTTGTCTCTAGTTTTATTCAGAGTGATCTAGTGGGAAGCCCTGGCTAGTGAATCAAGAGCCAGAATTATATCTTAGCTTCATCAACACTCTAGGCCTCAGCTTCCTTATGGTTCCATCTCCCAGGACTGCTGTAAGAATGAAATCGTTTAAAAGTACTCTAAAAATAGTGACCTGCTATATAAATATTGCTACACCTTTCCTTGGCCCAAAATAAGTTTCTACAGGGTTTATATCTTAGCAGGAAGGGAGAGCACGGGCTATGAAAAAGAAGGCGTCATGGGCAGATAATAATAACAGTTGCTTTAATGTTATAAATGCATTTTTCTACCATTCCTCCCTCTGATCACACCCTGGATAGAACCATGTAATTGTGATGTCCCATATTGGAGAAAAGGGACTCACAAGTTCACAGGGTGGGGTTAATGAGACCACCAAACAGCAGAAGCAAAATTCAGCTTGGTTCTACTAATTCAAGATCCCAAGTTCTCCCTCCACCCCTTATACCAATGTTCTCAAACAGTACTGTGCAACGGATTGTTGGGCCCCACCACCACAGTTTCTGATTCTGTAGGTCTAGGATGGAGCTCAAGAAATCTGTGTTTCTGACAGTTCTCAGGTAATACTGCTAGTCCAGTGACACACTTTGACAACCACTGAACTACACCAAACTTTCTTTGGTGGTAGAGAATTGCCCTGCAGAATGAGACAACTATTTCTGTGGCAAAAAGGGGGGGGGGGTGTATGGACAAAGAAATGTACATTCTGAGTACTATTAACTGGCCCCATTTTTTAAGTATATAAGGAAATAGGCTCAATGAATTAAAAGTGACCCACTATACCAGAAAAGAGGGTCAGGAAAGGGCTCCTAGAAGCTGGAGAAAATGCCAGGAAAGGCTTGGTGCCATAGACTCAGGAATAGTCAAAGGTCTAGAGGGTTGGAGCCCCGGTACGTAGCCATGTTTTAATGGGCAGTTAGAACGATATGAGCAGAGCAAAGACTATAGACCAGGCAGAGGGAGTCGCCAGGGCAGAGAGCTTCAAGTGCCTAGTAACAGGCAAAACTAGGAAAACAAGGACCTTGCCCCCAGAGTAACCTTTCTTCCCCTGGCACATGACTAGTCATGCAGGTTAAAACCCCTTAGCAGGGGAATGAACGAGGAGGCCAGAGAACAGCCCCAGCTGGAGAATGTGTAACTTTTGTCAACTGTACTAAAAACTATTTTATGCCTTCAGCAGAGATGGAGATGAATAGCAGCACCACCACTAATGTATCTTATGCCTTTAAGTCACATCATCGTGCCTGCAGGATGGTTTCTAATATGCAGAAGGGACAGTTTATTCTTATGTTCCAGCTAACAGTTCTGGGGGACGGTTGCTCTCTAGGAAGACTAACAGGGTTTATGCCTCAGAAGCCAGGCACTGCTGGGCTCCACGGGAACTCGCTCTTGAACATGATTGTCCTCCTGGCTGCCTAGGGTTACTGGTCTCAGAGAGGCATTTGTTGTTTCCACTCTTTTTATCTTTTTCAGTATCATAGCTGGTTGTTACATACAAGGTGCATGTCTTATGTATATCTGTTGTGAGGTGTATTCCTAAACCCCCTACAAGGCTTTCTGAAGCTAAGACAAATGCTTATCAGCAAAGTGATTGCTTTCATACAAAACAAATCTCATAGAAATAAGATAGTTAAAACTAACAGTGGGGAATGTAAGTGGACAGGCAGTGGTCATATTCCCAACACATTAATATTACACTCTATATTGGAGAATTATCTGAGCAGATTTTTAGGCACAGGAATGCCAGCTGGACTGCTTCCTTAGCCCCAATATCGGGCCTTGAAAACCAGATCAAATGCAGGAATCCACAGCCCTGACCGCGAAGCACTCAGACCGATGCAAGTCCTTGAGAAAAGTACCAAGGCCAGAAACCTTATCTCCAAGGACGGCGAGTATGCGAAGGCCTAATGAGAACAGGATCCGGACCTGAGAAAGGACATATGGCGACATTCCTTTCCCATCCCTAAGTAGCCCAGACTACCTTCTACAAGAGGCCTGTGAACTAAGGATGTTAAGGCAGGCTTTGGAAGCACAGATGCCCCCTGTTTTCTCAGTGGGCTGACCATCTGAATAAAGCACATTATAAGATTCAACCCCTGTCTCTCTACTCATTGGATTTGTAGTGACAGGCAGCAAAAGCCGACCTTTCTGGTTACAGTGTGACTTTGGACAAGGCAACACAATGACACAATGCTAAACCACAATTTAATTATCTGTAAAATTAAGAAAATACTACTGCCTGGCTCACAGGATTGCTGTGAGAGCATTTCATAAGGTAACGAATGTAAAACACATATAGTAACTTACCTGGCATATATTAAGCACCAATAAACGTTAGCTGTTATTTATACTCATTATTTTTACTAGTTCCACCATTTAAACAACTGTCTCCATCAGCAAGTGCCAGTCAGGCCCCTGTGTACAGTGCCATGGAGTGTGGCCTTAAGAAGCATCCCCCGACTTGCATAGAGGGCAGAGTGCTCTGTCCTTATATTACTCGTAACAGTACCTCCTAGCTCAAGTTCAAGTAAAATAAAATGGATATTCCTTTGAGGTTCTTCTCACTTCCTTTGAGTTCAAGGGAGATATGCTATGTTATCACCAAATCCTTATTGTGGGAACTGATCATCTGAGGTGCTCACTGACTTTCTCCCTCACTCTCTATTCTGCTTTCCCAGAGCTGCCAGGGTTTTAGCACTAAAAGCTCCACAGCCTCGGTAATCTGCCCCTAATCTCTTGATTAGGACAGTTGATCAAGTGCCCTCCCTTTCACATAGCTGAATGCCCTTTAGTAAGATGAATATTTTAACTATCAGGCACAGGCAAGCATCCCCTAAAGGTGGAGAACAAGGTAAGGACCAGCTGTCCCTACTCTAGACAATAGTGTAAATGAGTCAGATCCTCAGCCTTCCTGCTCCAGGGTCCTCTATCCTATTCCCCCTCAAAAAGGATCCTAAATACATTTATTCTGGGATGTAAATGCTGTTTGTCAGCTTAAAAGGATTGCTAGCTCAGGGAATTTGCATTTCAATAGGGAACCAAATATTATCTGAAGACTTGAACTACTTATGAGCAGAGAGAGATTTGTTCTTGAGGGTGAGGGATTTGGGGCAATAATTTCCGAGTCTCTGAAATTGTCCATTTCTAGTACAAGGGATACGAGTCTTCCCTTCCTTGCATGACAGATTCTCATTAGAAAAGGGAGCGTGTTGGAATCCCCACACTCAGTGGTCAGCAAATGGCAGCCTTCAGGAGGCCAAATCCTGTCCTCCCATAGACAGTAGTGTAAATGAGTTAGAACCCAGGTGAGCCCCTTTTTGTTGCTTCTGCATTGTCTGTCCATGGTTGCTTTCCTAATACAACACTAGAGTTGAATAGTTGCAACAGAAACTATTTTAGACCTAAATTTGTATCCCATCTACTAACTAGCTTTGAGACTCTGGAAAAGATTCTAAGTGTCTATAAGTTTCAGTTTCCTTATCTGTTAAAGTGAGTAAACCCTATCTGCTTCCTGTATGACAATATATTTTAAAGAATGGGCACAGGGCCTAGAATGGGGTAAAGATTCAAAAATGTCATTTCCCTCTCCCCTTCAACTTCTACAACTACAGAGTCACCAGGATTAGTGGGACCAAAGACTCCCAATTAGTCTATTTGCCTTGAGCCAATCAGGTTATAATCTTTCCTTTTCTTTGAGAGGTAGGATAGTCCAGCACAAAAAGCAAAGAATTCAAAGACAGAGTTCTAGCTAGCTCCTACCCTTGATCTAACCACTTCTAATGCCTTGCACAAGTTGCTTAGCATCTCAAAAACAGAATTTCCTCATCTCTGAAATAAGGGAAATAAAACTACCACAAAAAGTCCCTTCACATGTTTACCGATGAAGTCCAAGATTTTAACCTAAAGGTCCCAGTGACTTTATTTTGCCAGACCTGGGTTCTGCTTCCACTTATTTTTAAATCTAATGTATCACTGAGTGTATTAGCCCTCTCACTTCCACTATGGCTTATATGTTATCCATTTCTGGAACTCCAAGCATCCTGTGCCACCACATACCTCTAAATCGGTCAATTCCACTCCTGAGCTGACCACAGGTGGCCCTGGGTGTGTGGCGACTACCGGGTCCACTGAGAAGAAAGGTAACCATGTCCCCACCTGCAAACACAGGCCCAGGGAAGGGGGTTCCATCCACCAAGGACTTTGAGGCAGCTCTGTCAAATACGACTGTCCATGATGATAGAAATGTTTTAGGATTTAGCACTGTCCATTACATCAGCTACCATCTGCAAGTGACTCCAGGCATTTGAAATGTGACTAGTGAATCTGGGGAACTGAAATTTAAATTGTACTCCATTTTCAGTAATTGAAACATAACTAGCCACAGGTGACCAGTGGTTACTCTGTTAGACGGTGTCACTTTAAGGGAAATATTATAGAGAAGCAGCTTAAAGGGCAGAGATGGTGGGAGTCACAAATATGTCTGGGATGATATGTATTCTTCTGGGAATTATTTATTCTTTTGTGACAGGAAGGTCTGGTTCACTCTTAGCAGTAACAACCTGATAGTCACCAAAGGGAGGAAAAGAACATACAATACCTACCACCATACTCCATCCAGCCCCCAGGTATTCACACATCTACTCACCTTCCCACTGGGGACTCTGAAACCAACAAGCTCCAGGGGAGACAAAGCCAGGTCAGGATTGGCCCTCAGGATCTTTGACTTTGACTGTGGGCCCATCTTCCTACATATTTCATTGCCCCAAACATTCCTTACTCATTTATTCAATTCTGGATGCTCTGAACATGGAAAGTTAACAAATAAAGACCCCCCAACTCCTTGGAGAATCATATGAGTATTACACTGAGGCCTTCGCAGGGTACCAGAGTGTAGAATAAATTAGGATGCTCAAGAGAGAGAAATTTCATTTAGATCTTACATCTTTAGAAATGATCTCCAGGGCTCTGCCCAAGCCACAGGGTTGGACAGGCTTTGCAAGCCCTGGGCCAGCCCTTGAACAGGAGCACGCAGCTATGAGATGACCAAAGCCTGCGTGGCTGCTGCCTGACCATGCAGGCAGGAAGCTGTCCCCAAGCCCAGGTCAGCACTTACTTCCCCATCCCCAAAGCTGCTTTGCCTTCCCTCTGTTTCTGCTCTCCCCATTACCTTCCCTTTCTCTGAAACCCTCCTAACCTTCTTCACTAATTACCATTGGCATTTACAACCCAACAAGAGCCATACCTAGAACAAAGGACAGGTGCCTTTGGCCCAGGACACCAGAATTTAGAGGATATAAAAATGAATGATAGCCCTGAGCTCATTGTCAAAGACAGGGATGTCATGTACCTCCCTCTGTACCGTCAGGGAACTTGCCATCTCCTCCTTCCATTGGGGCCTTTGCTGTCCACTCCCAAGTATGTCCATGGCTATGAAAGCATATTTTGATACCTCCCCCCAGAAGTGAAAATTACAGCAAGCTACAACTTCTCACCTCAAGGTACCACTGAGGCAGATACCAAGTGGACAGAAATCAGGGCTAGATAGAAGTCTAGAAAATTCTTGAAGACGAGAAATTCTAGAACAGTGGAGTAGCACCTGGGCTATAAAGATAACTATGACTCAAACCTCACAGAAATGCATATGGGGAGAGACAGAGGTGCACAGGGTTGAATGACTTGCCTTAACCCTAGAAGAAAGCCATTGTCCCAGTGCAATGCTCTGTATCCAATAGAATCTGTCCCCTAACCCCGTCCCCACAAAAAGAGCTCTCAAAGGAGGGCAGATAAGAGGGAGCCCTGGGATGGTTCTATGTAGATATTTACCCTTCACAGCATGAATTAAAATGTGTAAGATAGTCAGGAACTGAAAGAACACCACACCTGTTGCAAGTCTGTTAATAGGACTCACCTCAGACAAGCCACTCCCCCACTCCAGGTTCCTCCTCTCCCCCTCATCTATGAAATGAGAAGCAGGGACCTCTGCACAAGTGCCAGGCACACGCCTGCTAACCTGGAACCCTGCAGTGGGCTCAGAGCTTCTGAGAGGGCACTCCTTCCACATCCATGAATATAGGCCCAGAGCCCCTTGGAACAGAAGCTTCAGAAGAGCAGGGTCTTGGTCTTACTCAACCCTGTCTACTCCAAGAGCCTGGAACAGCACCTGGAACAAAGCAGGTGCTCAGGAAACACGTAACAAATAGATGAATGTATTTAAGTCTCCTTTCTGCCTTCTAAACCACCAGTTCAAACTCAGGCCCAGGAAAGCAGGCACGGCTTCAAGTCAACTAAGGGACAAGCATGTGTGAGAAAAGGCAGCTGCTGGCAAAGCGGAAATGAACAGATCAAAGACAATCTGACCAATTCAGAGAACTCTGGCCCAAGCCTCACTCACCACTCCACACCAAAGTATAGTAATTCTCTACAGTGTGGTCTCTAGAACCACCCACATCAATTTACTTATGAAGTAAGTCAATACAAGCACCACAAAAAAAGGCAGATGCCTGGGCCCAACAGACCTATTGAATGAGGCTCTCTGGGAGATGGGGCCCAGGAATCAGAATTTAACTTCCCTAGTGCTTTTAGAGGAGCTCTGGATTCTGAAGACCGTAGCTCCAAAGTACATGCTCCCAAGTCTACTCTGCAGAGTCCCTTTTTAAAATGGAAAGTTATTAGGCTTTTTGAGAACCCAGATAAAAACCTTCAGAGTTGGGGTTCTGGTTACCTTAGCGGTGTGCTCTCTAGGCTCACACTCTTGTCCCTGAGCCTGGGCTTTCCCCAAGGTTTCCAGATTTATATTTTCTGGAGCTGGACCAGGGCTCTCTGTGCAGAGAGGCTTCAGTCTCTGAAAATCATTTCTGGCATGATCCAGAGGCCTCAGTGGACCCCAAGAGCCTCAGGCAACACTTCCCCCTCTGTATTTAGTGAACTAAAGGTGGTAGGGAGTGTAAGCAGGCTATAGCTGCCTTCCTGTTGGCTTCTATTATGAATGTTTTAATTAATGCTTTCATTTTGTTTTATTGGTGATTTGAGGCTTTTGAGCTAATAATATTAGTAATCAATCAATAAGTCATTATTCAACACCCATATGTACAAGGGACTCAAAGGTGATTGGGATAGAAAGGGAGGCTGAAGTACCTTAGGTAGAGTTCTTACCTTTAAGGTATTTACAGGCTAGCTAGAGAAATAAGATATGAACATAGGAAGAAATAACTAATGATATAAAAGAGCTGACAAAGTGTCTGAGAAACAAAGACAATGGGTGACACTGAGGCCTTCCTATGAAAACCTAAAAGAGCAAGAAAAAGATATTTAACATGCAATAGTCTTTTTCCCTCCCAAGAGAGCCATTGCCCACCATTTAGCATTGCCCAATTGTTTTTATCATTTCAAGTGTAGACTTGATATTAGAAGAATGTTTTCTGAAACTCAAAAAGAATTTGGAGAGAAAGAAGTTGAATTGTTTCAAATCAGGAATTCTTTGGGGTGATGGTGGTCTTGATAATGACAGCCTAGAAGGACACTTTCCCTAGTGTGTGTCAAGGCCTGTGGGGATCCTGGGAAGGCACCCACCACGTACCCACTGTGAACTCGCCTCCTTTCCTGTTCCTTCATAGGGGGGGGGGGGTGTCTGTGGTTCAACCTCCCAGGTTTGCTCTGAGGATAAATGCTCATTTATCCTTGGTGAAAATGCCCATGGCTTTGTCTAGCCCTATAAGGCTGTTCAACAAGTGTTAGTGGAATCTGAACAAAGGGATATCTTCTACAATAGGCAAGCTAGGTGTCCATCTCTCCAACGGGAACAAAGAAACAGTACTCCCTGATTCCTATCTGTCTCCATGAGAGACTCTGAATTAACAAACATTTCCTTTCCCCTTCATCAAGGCAGTCGTCTGTATACTTTTTAAAGCCTTCTTAGTTTGAAGTTTTTAAATATACATTCTCAATAAATGTAAACCTATTTCATGAATTATAACCATATAGTAACTAGATTATAAAACAAATACACACAAAAAAGTTTTATTAAAACAAGATCAAAGATAACAGAAGTTCTAGCATGTTCTTCCTCACATCACAGTGGGTCATCTTCTGCCCTTCTGGGGGAGCAGGCCCTCCACTCTGAAGATCCCTGAATCCAACCAGTTATAAGTCTCCAATAGGAGGACAAAGTAGAAGTCAGCTATGAGTAGAGGTTACACCCAAATCCACTGTAAGGAAATAATAAGTTCTGTCAAAGACAGGAAAATCTCACTAAAAAAAAAAAAAAAAGAAAGAAAAAGGAAAAAGTGATTCTGGATTTAATTGCCATCTGTGTGATGATGACTCTCACATTTATATCTCCGGCTCAGTCCTCACCCCTGAACTTCAGCCTCAAAGCCAACCAACCACCTTCTTGCTGTCAAATTTTGGCATCTCAGACTTAATATGACTCACAGAG
This sequence comes from Rhynchonycteris naso, assembly GCA_037038555.1. Taxonomy (NCBI): domain Eukaryota; kingdom Metazoa; phylum Chordata; class Mammalia; order Chiroptera; family Emballonuridae; genus Rhynchonycteris; species Rhynchonycteris naso. The sequence continues at coordinate 22,838,234 of CM072999.1, forward strand.
GCTCTGGCTGTTTCCCCCTAAATTGTCTCCTCCCTCAATCTTCCTCTCTTGGTCAAGGGCAGTGCCTTCCTTCCTGTTGCTCAGGACAAATGTCAGCTGTCACTTGTCCCTCTCTTTTCAAACCCCACATCCAATCCAACAGTAAACCCTGATGTCTCTACCTTCCAAGTAAACCCAGAACATGGCCACTCTGACCATCTTCACTGCTGCCACCGCAGTGGGCCAACCTGCCCTCACCTCTCTCCTGTTTCCCACGAAGCCTCCCGTGGCTTCCCGTTTCCAACCGCACCCCCTACAGTCCACTTTCTGCACAGCAGTCTGAAGGATCTTTTAAAGTATGTGAGATTTCCCTCCTTAAAATCTTCCAACCATTCGTTTCTCTCAGAGTAGAAGCCAACGTCCTACAATGGCCATCAAGGCTTATGAGGTATGTGCTCCAGTCCACTTCCTGACTTATCTCCTATTTCTCCTCCTCTTGTTGACTGCCTCAGGCAAGTAGGTTCCTGGCTGTTCCTAAAAGTGTTAGGAGGGCTTTCCCCTCAGGGCTTTGCCAAATTATTCCCTCTACCATGACCACTCGACACTCCAACTCCTGCCAGTGTGCTCGCCTCTAGGTCGTCTTCATTCAGACACCACAGTTTTGGAGAGATCTCTCTAACCACCTTATAAAAAGGTGTGTGCCAACACACACTTCCAATCTACTTTTCCCTGGTTTATTTTTCTCCCTAGAGTATGAATCATCTTTCAGCATTGTAGCTATAGCTACTATCTATCTATCTATTTATCTATCTGTCATCTATCTATTCATCCATCTATGCATATATCTACCTAATGAATTTATTGTAATTATTCTTTGTCGAATTTCCTCACCCTCCATTAGTGGAAGGCCCACAGTGAGCAGGAATATTTTGTTGCTTTTATTCTCTGACACATCCCCAATGCCTAGAACAATTTCTAGTAACAAATACCTGTGTAAATTTGGACTTGGAAGTCACAGTGCAAACCCCTCAAGGCACTGACCTTATCCGCCTCTTCTACCCCTTGCTCCCCAACAATTCCTTTCCCCTGTCCCAGGCTGGATGACCAGCTCTCCACCAGACCTTCAAATCTGCCAGAATCCAAGGTCCTGCCAATCGAATGCCTAACAATCCAAGAAGAAGCAAACCTGCGTTGGTTTGGATGCTCTCCAGCAACAACTAAATTAGCACTTGCAAATTTATCCAGGGACCAAATCAAGACACACGATCTCTGGAAAGGCCCAGCTCAGTAGATTTGCTAATGAAGCTGTGTACACACTCACCAGCACACAGGCCACCAGCACAGCAACTGTTAGTTGTTCCTGCTTCTGATAAGCGCCGTCCTGGGGGGTACTCCGTCTCATAGACAGGTTGGCTTTACAGGTAGATAGACAAAGACTTACTTCAATGAAGAAAAGGGGGGAAATGTTCATAAAATTATCACTTGTGATACCAAGAAGGGACTGGCCCCCGACAGAACTGACTCTTGTACCGGGACATGAAAAACCAAAAATTCCACCATTAGTGATTCATTTCTTTAGGTTGCAATGAGCTTTTAAGTCTGCAAAGTTGCTTCTAAAAGGTTAACTCATTTACTTCTAAAGCATGGTGGTGAGGTCCTAATTATTACTTAACCCATTTTAGAAGAGGGAGCTAAGGCTCAGAGTGGTTAAAATGACTTACCCAGCCTCACATAGCTGAGAAGGATAGAGTCAGGGTTCTGACTTCAGGTTGACTTAGCTCTGAAGTTTATGGCCATTTCTCAACATCAAACTCCAGAGTTAGTTACCATTCAGCTATTTCCTTTTAATTGGCCTGACTGGCAATATTTAAGTGGCCCTGTTGGAAGGGAGCCTGTAAGTACTATATACCGATGGACGGGTTACACAGTGAAATTCTGGACCGCAAGATAAAATTATCTTCGTGTGGAGTAATCACATTGAGGTGCATCAGACAATAGCAGCTCCTCTTCAGCGTGCACTCCGTACCCCACCTGCTGGTCAGCCCTTCAGGTTCCGTCCCTCCCCAGCCATTTTCCTGGAAGGGAACCCCACCTGCTTGCTCCTCAGTCCGCAAATCCTGGCCATCAGCACTCCCTGTTCCAGGAAGCAGCCTTCAAGCACAGTTTTCTGGACTGTGCAAAACTATTATTGGTCCTTTCTGGGAATAAAGCTTTTTCACAAATTTGGTAAGCACTCTGCCTTTTCTTTTGTACTGGGGATTAGGGTACCATATGCAGCCTGCTCTCTCTACCCCTAGAATGCTTTGCATCTTGGGATCTTTGTATGTGTTTTAAATACTGGCAAGGTCAAACTTCTTATTCTTTAAAAAATAAAACATTTTTAATAGTACTGCTAAAGGTAGTACTCAACAGCAGAACTGGGAAATGAGTTTCAGACATGCTGAGAAGAGGAGGCAGACCTCCCCAGGCTGTTTATATCTCAAATCCATCCAGGCTTCTCCAAACTTTAGTGAAGGTTTAGGATTTAATTATCTTCATGTCAAGCCTACAGGATCCACTCTCAAAGTCAACTTATACATTTTGGTGACCTTTCTCAAACTGGGCTTTGTAAATCCTTCTGATTATTATTTGACATTACGGGCTCATGAGAAACCAAATACCCTGCATAAAATATCAGAGCCAGAGCCCCGACCCTTTGGAATTAGCATGTTCAATCACAAAAGCAAACAGATGCTGGCTCCCATGTTTAAAATACATAAGAACGTAAAACTGAGGAGTGTCAGGAAATTTGCCAATATTTTCTATAATAAGGGAAAATGGGTATGTATTTAGGAAGGTAAGGAAGAACTGCTAGCAAATGAGTATATGTTATCATTCTCTCTGCAAAGATATTAATTTGATAATACTATTATCTATATTATAAACATAATACAAGTATCTAATTACAATGATTTTAATAATTAACTAATGACCCTGACAGGTTGGCTCAGTGTATAGAGCATCAGCCCAGTGTGCAGATGTCCCAGGTTCAATCCTAGGTCAGGGCACACATGAGAAACCACCATCTGTCTCTCTTCCCCTCCCTCTTCCCCTTCTCTCTCTTTTCTCCTCTCACAGCCAGTGGCTCAATTGGTCTGAGCATCGGCCCCAGGAACTGAGGATACCTCGGTTGGTCTGAGCATCGGCCTCAGGTGCTGAGGATAGGTTAGCTAATTTGAGCATTGGCCCAAGATAGGGACTGCTGGGTAGATCCCGGTCAGGGCACATGCTGGAGTCTGTCTCTATCTCAACCTCCTCTCAGTTAAAAAAATGAATAAATAATTAGCTAGTATAAAGACTTTAAACCTTGATTCTATGTATCAGTCCATTAAAATGTTGGCTGAGCCTTGCTCCCTCCTGGGAAGCACATCAGAAGTGACCAATTCAAACAAAACACAAATATATCATTATGGGATGATAGCTTTACTCACACAGAGTATTTTATTCAAAGCAGACAAATTATGCTATGGAAAGAGCAGAGTTTAGAAAATTTAAAGCCTCAGTTTTAGACTGGCTCTGAAACTAATGGAATATAATGGAGAAAATTTTGTTCACCATAAGTGGCCTGAGAAAGATTTAAATGTGGGGGAGAAAAGTGATTGGAGTAGACAAAGAGTTGACCAAGGCCACCTAAAATAGGTTGTGCTTATTCTACGTAAAATGAGAGGAAGAATTTTCTTGGTGTTTTGGAGAAGGAAGGATCAGAAAGAGAGCACAAGAAAAAGGGTGGGGGTGGGAATCTAGGATCTAATTCTCCTTAGGCCACATTGAAAGGGCTCTTGTCAAGCTTTACCAAACCTCCCAGGGTCCAAGTGACCCAGCTATCATCTAGATTGTACTTACCAGTTACTCAGTCTCTCTCAGCTTCATGAAAATGGGAGAGGGGGTTGAATGATTTATCTCTAAGCTTACTGAAGGCTCTAAGGTTTTATTTGTGTGTGTGTGTGTGTGTGTGTATGACAGAGAGAGAGAGAGGGACAGAGAGAGACAGACAGAGAGGAAGGGAGAGAGATGAGAAGCATCAATTTTTGTTGTGGCATCTTAGTCATTCATTGATTACTTTCTCATATGTGCCTTAAGGGGCTACAGCAGAGTGAGTGACCCCTTGCTCAAGCCAGTGACCTTGGGCTCAAGCCAGCAACCTTGCACTTCAAGCCAGTGACCTTTGGGCTCAATCCAGTGACCACGGGATCATGTCTATGATCCCATGCTCAAACCAGCAACCCCGTGCTCAAACTGGTGAGCCTGCACTCAAGCCAGATGAGTCCATGCTCAAGCTGGCAACCTTGAGGTTTCAAACCTGGGTCCTCTGCATTGCAGTCTGACACTATCCACTGCACCACTGCCTGGTCAGACAAGGCTCTAAGATTTTAATAACATCTGTTAAGCTGTGATAGTAGAAGTACTAAAACCCCCTCCTTTACAAAGAAATCAAATTCTGCCACCATTTATTAATATTAGGCCTTCTTCCATTGTGTATAGTGGACCGCACACCTAATATAGCCCAATGGGCGTCAACTACAGTGTGTCCGTAAAGTCATGGTGCACTTTTGACCGGTCACAGGTTAAAAGTGCACCATGACTTTACGGACACACTGTATTTTGATGCTTAAAACCACAGTAATTAACCACTCTGTGTGTGTGTGTGTGTGTGTGTGTGTGTGTGTGTGTGTGTGTGTGTGTGTGTGTGTGTGTTTGGAGCAAGGCTGATGAAATCTGATTATTAGTGTTCCTTCTTGTGAGGCCTCTGCAAGCCTTACTCATAACACTTCTCAAATTCCAAAATATCATGAGAAAAATGAGCTGCCCATTCTCTTTCTTCACTTTTATGTTGCCGTCAAGGAATCATTTAAACAAGGATGGATAGAACACACTCATAGAATCCCAGGTGCTGATCCCCACTTCCCTAAAGCACCTCAAGGACAGAAGTAGGTAGATCTTGTGTTTGGATGCTTCTCACTCATTTCCACTGGCTTTTCTCCTCTTCTTTTTGGCTTAATGCACAAAACTGTCAGTAGATGAGAGTCATTTGGCGCTGACTGCAAGAAACAACTGTGCATTTTATAACAGTCCATTAGCGCAAAGCTCTTAATGAAAATGAAAGCCGTTAATGAAGCCAAAAGGCAGTGGAAGCCTCCATTCTGGAGAGGGTAATTAGGCCGGAGCGCAGGGGGAAAAAATAAATACAAATCTAAAACAAGGTTCTCTGTGATCAAGCATTACACATGATGCAGTCATGATAAATCAGCCAATTCATTTCCTGTGTTTTTAAAGAGACATATACAAGCATTGAAAATTGTCAGCATCCTGGCACCCACCCTCTCCGCCAGAATCCATGTTGCCAAATGATTCAATCTCAAAATTTTGAATCCATTGACACTTACAAAATACAAACAGCGAGTGGGATTTTAACTCTGAGAAGAGTTCCCTGTAGAGTGCTGTGAGTTAGAGCAAAGTGAGTCATAAGAGTGAACTTTGTAATTACTATATTTTTTTTATAATTCCTCTGAATCAGAGGCTCTCTCTTATTTTAACACACTTTACACAAAGGCAAAGATTGCAAGAGAATAGGTCTCCACCAAATGTACTATTTCTGAGGAGGATATTTCCGGTGAAAAGACAAGTCTCTAGAACAGTGGTTCTCGAAGTGTGCGCCAGGGCACACTTTGAGATATTCCAGAGAAATATGTGCCTGTTGGGGACCAAAAGACCAACAGGGTTTTTGGAGTTTAGATTTTTGGGGGACAGAGGTGTGGGGAATTGGCTGTAAGCTGACAGTCTGCCCAACCCCCCCCACCTCACCTGCCTGATTAGGTTGCAAAAGGCTGTTAAGCTGTGAGGCTGGATTGTTTACACTACCCCCCATGTTCCCTGGAAAGACTGGAGGCAAGTTTATTCTATCCTCTGTTTGGTGCAAAGCTAAGATGTTATGTATGGTGGGGGTTTTCTGCACTCAACACAGTTAAGAGTAAAAAGAAAGGAATTCTTCAATGTATTGATGAGGAAATGAGAGTTTGCCTTTCAAATATATGCCCAAACATTGAAGAAATCACTAGGATACATCAGGCTCATGTTTCTCATAAACACAAGAATGAAAAAACTTAACACATTTGTAGCAGGACCTGCCAAATTTACTAAATCTTACTAAGAACGTGTATGTGTGTGTGTGTGTGTGTGTATAACATATTTGTCATTTTTCTATTTTTAACCCCTCTTTTTGACAAATTCTAAAAAGCATAACTCAAAAAGTAACATAAAAATGTTTTTAATGTCAGAATAAATTTAATTTTGTCATATTTATTCGTTTAATTACCATAAAAGCACGCTTGAACTTTATATTTTTTCTTTAATATTTGACTTAATTATTATAACATATTCCTCAGAAATTTGTATAAAGTGCACCTATAATTATTTGTAGGATTTTAAATGCTCCCTGACTTCAAAAAGTTTGAGAACCACTGCTCTAGAAGCTATAATGAGCATGAAAAAGAGGGTTTTCAAAGCTATACATGGCCACGTGGTGGATCTTCTCCCAGCCCCTACTCCAGTTACCTGCTCTACATCCTCAGTAGCCCAGGTTTGCAGTGGTAGATAGCAAGCACCTTGCCTTGAATACATGTTGACTCCTCAACTAGACCATAAGTGATTTGAGAGTTAAACACATCATCTTATGTGCAGAAATTATGCTTGTCTCACTGCCTTTCTCCTTTGCCCAGAGAGGCTGACACACTTCCTGATGGTGACATCTCCACACCTGTGCATCCCTCTACTTGCACTGGGTAAAAATTACATATCTGGAAAATTCTTGATAACAAGGTCCATCTCTGTATGCCTAGTGTATAGGATAGTGACAATTCAAGCAGTGCTTATAGAATGTATGCATCACCTCCATACTTAGCCCATTAATGTGCCTGTGCTGAGCACAAATATTTGTGGAATAAATAAATAAATGAATGACCAAATTTAGCTGAATGGTTATCTCCATACTTGCATTAGCTCTTTAAAAATATTCCCCAGAGCCAAGCTCTTCTTTAATTTTTTATTTCTATTATGTGGAATAATTGCATCAAATTCTATTGCATCAAATAACTGAAAATGATGTTATGGTTAATGATGATTGATGTAACTAAATTTTTCTACTCCAGGGGACATGAATCAAACCTCCTTCCTATTAGTTACCATCTGGGCACTTGGGTAACTGCTAGAAAGCCAAAGGGACCTCATCCTGAAAACAGCTTTCATGGAAGTGTCATTGTATAGTCATGAAAGTCTCATGAGGATGTTCTTCTAGATTTCCTAGGAGCTCTTACCCACCCATTCCATGTGGTGGCTTCATAATGTGCCAGCTTGGCTAGGCTGAACTAGGTTTCTCAGAATCCTGTTGCTTGTATGTTTCCACTCAGAGTAGATCCCAAGGGAGATTTGCAACGTGGAAGGAAAGCAGTGGTATTTTGCAGCCCACACACAGTGTCGGGGCTGCTGATCTGCTGATTTGCCTCATTGGTATAAAGCAACATTGAACCTGCAACTGGCAAAGTCCAACATAGAACTTATACCTCCCTCTCCTACTGGTTCTGCTTCTCTGGTTGAACCATGATAAATACACCCTGCTTCCTCTCCAGTATCATCACCTACTGCCTTCCCTTTGCTCATTTGGCTCCAGCCTTGTTGGCAACCTTGATTTTCTTCCAACACACCAACAAATGCCCATCCTATACATACCGAAACTAAGGCACAGAAAGGTTTTGTAACATGCCTGAAGCAGCACTTCTAATAATTAAACCCACACTCTTCACAACTACCATACCTCCCATCTCCCCCACTAGAACAAAGACAGGATGATAGTCATCTTATGTGCTCCCACACCTGAACAAATTATGACAGAGCAAGTTGTTAAATAAGTATTCGTTAAATGAGCAACTTTAGAGTAGTTTGCTACCCTCCACATTCCTCTTCGGATTTTTTTTACCTCACCTAGCTCTCTCCTTGGGTGTCCTAGTGACTGGCTCTTGCCCTGCATGCACACGTGTGACCCTGCCTGATACATGGTCTTTCATTCTTTTGTTTCTTCTTATCAATTGCTTCCTCTAGCTTGTCAATCATTTGGGTGATTCCCTCATAGAATCCTTCAATCTGTCACCTTTCTGGTCCCTGGAGAATCCCAAAGTGAACATGTTAATCCAAATGGAGCTCTGGAAAACAAGACCAACTCATCTTTTCAGTTCACTCTTTCCAAGACAATCCTCACACTTATTGAGCCTGTGAGGCAGTGTCCTTCTAAGACTTACGACCCTCCTCTTAGCCCACATATCAAGGCTGGAGCAGCCAAGAAGCACTCTGGGGAAAAGCCTTAAATGGAACTGGGTCAATGTAGGAATGAGGAGTGGCACCTCCAGGGCATCACTTCCCCAGATAACACAGGTGTGATCAGCCCACTCCTGCTATGGACTGAATGTTTGTACCCACACCCCCTAAATCATATATTGAAGCCCTAGCCCACAATGTGAGGGTATTTGGTGATAATTAGATTATGATGGTAGGGTCACTGTACGAAGACATAAAAGACATCCTCTCTCTACCATGTGAGGACACAGTGAGAAGGCAGCCATCTGTCCACAAAGAAGAGAATCCTTACCGGGAATTGAATTAACCAGCATCTTCATTTTAGATTCTGCAGCATCCAGAATGAATGTGAGAAATAAATCTCTATTGTTTAAGCCATCCAGTCTGTGATATTTTGTGATAGCAACCCAAATTAAGACAATGCCATGAAAGATGTTGGATGGTTTCCTAAGGATAGTTCCCATGAGCTCAGTGGAACCATTCAGTTCTTACAGATGTGTTTTTGAATGGCCATGCCACATTCCTACAGTCTGGCCATCATCTCATAGGTGGGCTGACCAGCTGTCCAGGTTTGCCCAGGACTACGAGTGGTTCCTGGGATACAAAACTTTCAGGTGTTGGCCTGACCAGGCGGTGGCGCTGTGGATAGAGCATCAGACTGGGATGTGGAAGACCCAGGTTCGAGACCCCGAGCTCGCCAGCTTGAGCATGAGCCCATCTGGCTTGAGCAAAAGCTCTCCAGCTTGGACCCAAGGTCGCTGGCTCAAGCAACGGGTTGTTCAGTCTGCTGAAGGCCCGTGGTCAAGACACATATGAGAAATCAATCAATGAACAACTAAGGTGTTGCAACGAAAAACTGGTGATTAATGCTTCTCATCTCTCTCCATTCCTGTCTGTCTGTCCCTATCTATCTCTCTCTCCCTGTCCCTGTAATATATATATATATACATATATACACACACACACACACACTTTCAGGTGTTAAAAGTGCATGAGTCCGTCAGTTCCCCCTCGGGTAGCAATTGCTAAGAAATGCTCCAAAGCTGACAACTTTAATAATACAAATCCCAATTCACATTGTTGTTTATTTATTTGTTTATAGAGAGACTCATGACCTTTTTTAGCTGGGGTGGGGTGGGGGGTTCAGAGACAACAAGCTCAACCCCTGATGCTTGTAGATGTGAAAAAAAGGTAAAGCGGCTCATTCAAGGTCACCTGTCACAGAGTGTGGATCTGCATCCTCTGATCTTATGTTCTTTTTCACTCTGTCAGTAGTTTCTAGACAGTGTTCTCTGGATGTTTCTTCCCTCACTTTAACCAGAAATGCCATTACCTATGCAAATTGGCATATTCCACCATAGAGACCAATCATGCACACAGGGCAATAGTGATGATGATGATGAAAATAATAATGATAATAATAGGCAATATGTACCAAGCATTTACTACCAGGCATGGTGCTGGCTCATCTCATCACTCTAATCTTCGTAAAACTCCTAAAGTAAGTACTGTTATTTTCCCATTTCACAGATTGAGTGATAGAGCCAGGATACAAAGGTTCACAGTATGTCACAAGAAGCCCTAAAGTAGGCTGAAAGGCAGAATAGTTCTGCCTCTAAGACTGCCACATCAAAGAGGGAAGAAGGGACTCAGTCTGACAGGACCATGGCTGTTAATAGCTCATCATGGCTCAGTTATCCTCCTGCTCCATCAAATATACCTTCTGGTCACTCCTAATGTTTAGCTCAAATCATGGAAGGATAATCTATGGACAGCCTTGAACCCTGGTCTCTCATTCCAGTCCTGATGCTCCTAGATATCAACTAGACATATATATTTTTTAATGTTTGCAGATTGTCCTCAAGGACGTTCCCTCCATTTGTCCTTACCTACACCCTCCCTCCATTGTTCCCGCCTTCATGACTGTGGCCTCCTGACCTTGACTGCCATCTTCTTATTCTGTGCTTCCTTCCACAAGCCATCATGGTGACACCTCCCAATTTAGCATCATGTATGAATGTCATTACCAGGAGCTTAGCCGTTCTTCCAGATCACTAAGTGATGGTGGCTAAATCTATTCTTCTCACCTGACCCCATTACTCCCCAAGAGCCGTGGTCATTTGTCATCACGCCCTCCCCTCCCATCCCCCAGCCTGTTCTCACTCTGAGTGGCATGGCTCCCACCCTGGCCACGTTACATTCATTTCTCAGGCAAGATTTCAGGCCATTTCTCCTTCAAGTGGTTTTACTAAAATCTAGATATATTATGTCCACTGTATCCTTCTCACCTTCTAGAACTGTGATTTGCTTTCTTATACCGATCAAAACGACCTAAAATGATTTGTTTGTTTATAAATGCACTCCTTTTGCTTTTCTCTATTTAACTGTCTTTGTAAATTTCCCACACTGCTTAATCTCTCAATTTGATCCTGTTATTTATACTTGGGAAGGGAGGTGGATTTAAAGGGCAATGGCTCCCCATTAACATGACTTCGTCCTTTCTGAAGACACTATTGTTCTTAGATGGCCATATTTATTTCTTCCCTTCCACTTTCCAACAGCTCCATCTGTTAACAGGTTATGACTAGAACGCACCTCAGTGTGAGCACATGCTTTGGCTACCCTAGCCCCCACTGTACCCCAGCACCCAAAGCAATGCTGGGCACATAACAGGTGCTAAGTGAATACTTGTACACCAGACACACTTTTGAGTGTACACAGTCCTTCGATTTCCATTCTCTTCTCAGATCCTCAACACCCCATGTGGTAAGCAGGAAAGGTATAATCCCCATGATACAGATGAGGAGACCGAGGTTCTGAGAGGTTGAAGATGGCAGAGCATAGTTGCTAAGGGCTCAGGATTGACGGAGAGGCCTGAGTGTCCATCCCAGCTCCCCTATCTCACTAATCTGTTGACCTTAGGCTGAACCTGTTCCTCCTCTGGTGTGGGAAAGTAACAGTAGTACCTATCTCAGAGTGCTATTGCAAGGCTGACATAAAATTGTGGCCACAAAGCACTCAGTCTCTGGCACTGGGTAGGCTAAATACTACATTTATAGAGAGTGTTCACAGCTGGCAAGTACAAGGTGGGGACTACAGCCCAGGTCTTCTAGTTCTGAGGCTCAGAATGACACCCTACGACCTATCTACAGTAACCATGGTAACAGGCACCCCTTAGCATCCCAGGAGTGATCTCTCACTTCTACCTGTCCCTGGCAAGGGCAAGGTCAGGGCCCACACACCTTCCCCAGCCTGGGGAGCGCTTCTATGATGTGAGAACATTTGCAGGAAGGCAGCACAGCTGTGGGCTTGCAATGTCTGACCACAGGCTCCTTCCAGTCTGGTCCCCCCCATCCTGTCACAACAGACCTACCCACTGATCTATCCCCTACCACAGTGTGGCTGTGGGAGGATTCAGATGGTAAATGACAATGCCATTTCTAGTAGAACTCTCCCTTTCCATTCACAGTGCACTCTACAGTTTACAAATTGCTTTCATTGGCAGGTGAGGTAGGTCCCTCATTTCCGCTCCCTAGACCAGGCTCCAGGTACGTCGTGGTTTATCCAAGTTACACATTCAGAAATGTAGTCAGGACTTAGACCCAGGGCTCCTCGGTCCCCACAAGACTCTTCAATTGGATTTTCTTTCATTCCTTTACAACTCACCTCCTTCTGCTTTATTCTTTACCTCCTCTTAGTTTCTGTACCCCAAAATGCACGCTACTTCACCCTCCATAAAAATGAAACTGCTATACCTTTATTGTGTTCGAAGTTTGAGATTTGGGAAGATATATAAAATTTTAAATTCATGTTTAATTCCTTAATTTCACTATGTAGTCCCTGTCCTTCGGTCATGCAGTTACATCTGGCGCTGTCAGAAACTCTGTGCAACACTAATCAGATACAGCCACCTGCTGTCCCATCACCATCAAGTGCCTATGTGTAGAGGCAATCATGATGGGCACGTCACCAGGAGTAGAAAGTGAGGTCCTTAACCTCGAAGAGTTTGCAGAAGGTCTGGGAGACCCAAAGAGAAAGATGCAAGTGATAGAACGGGGCAGTGTGGGGTGAGCGGCCAGTGAGTGGTACCAGAGAGTCAGTGACATTTCGCAGAGCTGAGATGGCCAGGCAAAGGGTGCAGGGGAAGTGAAACATGAATTAAATTTCAGCCGATGGCTAGAGATAGGGAGGAAATAGAGAAGATAAGAGAGCAGAATGAGCAGAGGCCCAGAGATAAGACCGCACCTGGCATATTGGAGGGTCACGAGTCAGCAGTGCCTGGTTCTGGCAAAGGGTTTTAATAAATGGGATGGGAGCTGAGGTTCGGCCAAAGTTTGGCATAGCAAATGCCAGGCTGAGGAGCTTGGATGTCAGCTACACTGTAAGGACACCCTATGAGGGGAGGGGGCATCAAAAGCATTTCATCAGGAGAGTGACATACGGAATTCAGAGTTTAGGGAAGATTTATTTGTCTTCCGTGCTACAAAAGATAGGATATCAAGGCAGGCGACATGACAGAGACAATGAGAGAAATTTAATGAGACTACATGACACAATGCAATACAGCTGTTGGAGCACGTGGGCCCCAGCATGCAAGGGAGGGGTGGGAGGGGACACGAGAGAGGCATGTTCAGACAGAGTACAGCGAGGAGAAATGATCGTCCCTCTCCAGACAGCCAGGGAGCACAGGCCTGTCCTGCTTCCCCAGCGCACTCTGCGTGGTTTTTTCCTGACATTCACGGCTTTCGCAATTACACGTTTGACAGCTGCCTTCCCCAAAGGATTGTAAGAATTCAGAGGCAAGAGCTGAGTCTGTCTCATTCTTGCTCTACCCCCAGCTTCTAATAACCCATAGAGGCTCAATAAAGTTTTCCATATTGCATTCAGGTGAAATTCAGGAGCCAATTAAAAGAACAGTGAGGGTGCTCTGCGGATTGACGTAGTGCGGTAGATAAGAAAGAGAGGGGTGGAAGAAGCAGGAGTTTGAACTTGAGTTTACTGAAGGATGTGAACAGTCAGAAGCGGAGAGCATGTACTAGAAGGCTCTGCCTTCAGAGCCCTCCCTCGCTTGTGTCCAGGTGCCTTTTCAGCAAGGTAACATCTGTTTGTTCAGTAACATGATCTCCAAAACCACAACACCCAACTGACATTCAGCAAATGGATTTCGAAGGGGGATGGTTTGAAGTCCATGGAAACCATGAAGACACAAAGCACTGTCAAATGCAGACCTCTGTCTACACTAGCTCGAGGACCTTAAAATTTCCAAACTATGCAGCGAAGAAGTATGGCCGGCCCCTGCTCCCCACTCTCTGTCATGGGACCAGGGACCTGCCTTCATGAAGGAAGACATAGTATACAAAGCACCTAAGCCCACCATGCCTTGCGTTAGGCAACTGTCTCAGAAATATTTTAGCAAGAAGAGTAAGTTAAATCTAACAGAGACTAGAGGGAAATTTTTAATAAAAAACATTGTCATCACCAAAGAGCAGGGGACAGAAAGAGAAAGAGGGGAAAAGGAAGTTTTACACATACAAATATTTATGAACCCTGAAAGAAACAGCAACAGGAAGGGACGGTGTGAAGGGGCCATAATGGCTCTTTACAGGGAATGGGTTTTGTTCTGTTTTTACTGTTTTTGCTTATTCCTTCCTACCTTTGAAAAAGTTTTTAAATGTTTTTATTGCATTTGCTACCTTGGGGAAGTAGAAAGAATGCGAGAGGGGGTTACTACAGCACCCTAGCCTTGAATCCCAGCCAGGGTAATGCAGAGCTGGGCTACCGGAGGTGAGACACTGAATCATTTTAAACCTCAATTTCCCCACCAGTGAAATGGGAACAACAGAAGCTCCCTCACTGCATTACTGGGCAGAGTCAACAGCTGGTGCACCTTCAGCTGGAGCGTGTTACACCAGGAACCCACTCCACACCCTGACCCCCAGTAGACCATCAGTGTGGGTCAGCCCTCGGCTGCTTATCCCTCTCCTTTCAGACGCACTTGGAAATTATGGGATTAAAGGAAATCACAGACACCAGCACTTTTGGCTCCTCTGACCACAGGCTAGGTAAATGTTTACATTCTCCTTATGAACAGCAAGGCATAGGGTCTTATTTGGATTATGCTTAAGGCAAATTAGTTGAAGCCGAGGTGTCTGGCCAGGAGTAGATAAAGTCAGATCTCGTACACACTACCTCAAGTCTGCCCAGGGGCTCCTGGTCCAAGGAGATTAACGCCCTCTCCACGTTTCTGGAACCCCTGTGATGGAATAAATAATTCATTTCCATCCACATTTCTCCTCCTGCTGCCTAAATGCAGATATGAGTTTCAAACACTTGCATTAGTAACTATAATAACCACTGTAAGGCCAGTAGCTGCGGCCACCATCACAGCCGCCTGGCCTGTGCGGATTCGCATTTGATTCAGACAGATGGTAATGAAACAACGAAGCCAAGAACTGGTGGGCCATTAGCTTTAATCCTAGCTTGCACCCAGCAGGCAAGAAATACACACAGTGGAAAAAACACTTCCCTTTCCATTCAGGGCTCCCAAAGCCACTGACTTATCTGAGTTTCCTAGAATCAAAGGTTTCTAGCTCACGAGCCTTATTCATCTCTGTTCCCCATCTCCTTCTCTCTGCACAAACAGGCTTCTCCTTCAGCACTCTGCCACCTTGGCTGCTTCTCCTCTCCTCCATGTGGCCTTTCTCTGCTCTCCTCCAGCTTGGGCTCCTCTGCCCCTTTTTGTAGCATAGAAATCAAAACCTTTAATCCAATATACAAATGAGGAAATCTCTGATACAAAGTCACTTATCTGAGGCATAATGAATTCCTCATGAGAGTGCGCCACCCCACATCATGCAACAGTCAAGGGTGTGGGGAAAAGCTTAGTTTTGAAAAGATCTTAGTATTAAAAGGGTGGGAAAGGCTTAGTCTTAAAACTAAGCCTTAGACTATAACGGTGGTTCTTAACCTTTTCTGAGGTACCGAACCCATAAGTTTCATATGCGCATTCACCGAACCCTTCTTTGGTGATAAATAAAATATTATTTTTTTTCCAAATTCAAGACATAGGTATATGTTTTTTTACTGGTGCATAAATTAAGCCATGCATGTACATCACCTTGCTCAAAGAACAAAACCAACAAAGTGCATGAACTCACGACAAATTATGGTATTACTTTATTCTGACCTCCACGGCAGAGGCTTCTCCGAACTGAGACCGACTCATCGAACCCCTAGGGTTTGATAGAACCCAGGTTAAGAACCACTGGGCTATAAGGACCATGCCTGCTTATAGACTGTCCCCCACACCCAATGCAAACTATAAGCGATCAAATATATATATATATATATCATATTTACAAACTTATTTGACCAACAACCACCAAAATCCCAGTGAGGGTGCCCCCTCCCAAGTGGCATGCATTCTCACTGACTCTCCTGCTCTCACGTGAATCTCCCAGGAAGCCCAAAGCCCACGCATTCACCTTTCTCAGACTAGAAGGAAAACCCAGCTCTCCCTAAAGCAGTTTACACAGCATCCCTGAAGTCACCAGGTAAACATCTGAACCCAGGCAACGGGTAGCTGGAAATGGGAGCCAAGACTGGTGGTAAATCAATTAGCCGGCAGAGGCACAGGCAGCCAGTTGCTGATAGGAACCTCCTGATTCACTTTATTCCTCCAGCAACCCTCCCCAGCATTTTCCCCCTCCCTCTAGTGCAAGTGAAACAATGAAGTCAACCGGACAGTTAAATACCCAGCTTCGTTATATCATCAGATCATACTCCTTAAGCATTTTCTCCTTTATGTTTTGGTTTAGATCTGATTCCTCCTGGGGGAGATTATACACACAGGAAAGAGGGTGAGATCAAAATAAGGCTCATCAGAAGACAAGGAGGGTCTGACCAATGCTACATTTGCAGAACAAACTCAATTGAGGTCCTACCCCAAGGACAGACAGCCCATGTTCACGAGAACATATATTGTCATCACCGCTGCGGGTTTCCCAGACCTAGAGCAAACATTCGTGTGTTAGTGGAAGCTCTTGGTATTTGGGCAAGAAGGGTCAGACTTGGGCTGGGATACAGATGATATTCTTACCTGCTGATAATTACAATCAATATTATTGAATGGGAGATTGTGAGTTGTGTAGACCCCCAGAAATGGGTCCTGGAGGTGATTTGTTACAGAAACAGGCTATTTTTGGAGCATAAAATAGAGCCTGGTGGAGACTAAATTTCTTTGTGGCAATGATGAAACACTTGTGTACCCATCACAAATGCCACGGTTGAATGTTCCCAAGGCTCGTGGGGAAATAAGCCAAGGTCATCATACCCCATACAGATAGGGAAACAGAGGCAAAGATTATAACCACCGTCTATCATCAGCCAAGAAGGATGAGAAGGTTGGAGTTTCAACAGGCACCCGCTTGATTGCCTGAAGGCAACAACTGATTCCTAAGTCCCAACTCTCCCTTCTACTTATTTCCAAAGGAGTGCTTCTCTTCTCCTTTGCGTTCTGACTTACTGAAGAACCTGACAGCCTCACTTGCAAAATCATGCTGCGAGACAGCCTTAAAGCCTGGCTCCTCCAAAACGTGGTCCACACTCCAGCAGCATCACAGGCATCCCCTAGAAGCTTGTGGGAAGTTCAGCATCTCTGGCTCCGCCCCACTCCAACCCTCCCCAGTCGGAACCTACATTTTAGCAAAATGTCCAGATGATACATATGCACATTAAATTGTGAAAAGCACTGGCCTCAAAAGCAGTTCAAGAAAGGTCCAAGGCAACCTTGTTGCCAAGGGGCAGCAGCCCAGGGGGTTTTGCCCTGGTAGTGCTTGCTTTGGAGGACATAATAACCACATCCTTCCAACCACTGCACCTTAAGACTCATTCTGTTGTGCCTGCCACACTGGCTGCCCCCCGTGGTCAAAGGCCCCTGCTATACTGAGGTATAAGACAGGCCATGAGTATAGTGGCCACGGGTCAGGGTGGAGCTAACATCCACAGTGACACAGGGGAGGCACCGCCTTGGAAGCCCAGACAAGATGTGTGGCTGAGAATTAGGTCAGTGTGCTAAGGGGCAGCAGCTGATTAAGCAGCTGCTGAAAAGAAAGACTCCGTGAATGAGGCGAGGCATTTGAGAAAGCGATATTTACTGAGAGCGACTCTGTTAAAAATGCACTTGAGACTAGAGGGCTGCGTAACTCAGCTATCCATCAATAGCAATCCACATCAGATGACTGATGCAGAAACCTGAGATCAAGACAGGAGAAGACTGTGTCAGAACGATTTACCTAAAGCAAGTCAGACCTGGTGTTCACTCCATTTCTGTGAATATTTCCCTGTCTCTTTTCACATCAATGAACAAAGATCCTAAGATGCTGACTCCTCGATGACACAGACGCCAGGATACCAATGGCCTCTCCCTCCCAGCTCTTTGCTTCCAAAGGAGCCTCTGCTCATGTCCCACTTGCATCCCCTCCTGTGGAGTAGGACGACTTGACAGCCAGATGGGGCTGGCGAAAGATAAACACCCAAAGTTTCCTGATTTCTTAGGAAGAACTTGGTTGGCTTCAGATTTTTGAAATTCTACTCAGGTGTAGTTGGCATTTGCTACCCAATATCTATCCCCCCTACCAAGATTTTGGGTCAGATAGCCTTGACCAGATAGCTCAGTAGGTTAGAGTATTGTCCTGATATGTAAAGGTTGTGTGTTCAACCCCTGGTCAGGGCACAAACAGGAACAGATCAATGTTTCTGTCTGTCTCTCTCTCTCTCTTCCTCTCCCTCTCCCTCTAAAATCAACCAATATATTTTTTTAATTAGGTCAAATATCCAGCCTTCCCATGAATCCCATGTGCTGCAGGAAAAGTCTACTCTTTCCCCTAATTCTTATATTTAGGCATATGACTCAGATCTAAAATACCAGCAAACACCCACCCCTCTGATAACAGTGTTTGGTTAAGAGAAGAACACGTGACTTAAACTGGTCTGATTAGTTTGAAGCCCCAGTAATTTTGTGGAATTGCTGGGGAAGACAGTCACCCTTTTCTAGTTAACATGAACCAGAAAACAAATGGAACAGCCTGGGAATGGCCGTCAGCCATTGCAGGATCATAAGGGAAGTAGCCTGCCAGGAAGGAAGCCAACACCAAGAAAGTGAAGCCAAAAATGGGTGAGTGAGACAGTAGGTTTTGGTCATATCACATGAGTTACTAGACTTTTTAGGAACTGAACCCATAAATTCCCTTTGTTGTTTAAGGCAGCTGAGCTGAAAAGTTCTGTTATTTGCAGCTGAAAAGCACCCTCACTGACATCCCAGATTAATAAATTTTCCCCTGCTGGGAGGAAAGATAATGTCTCACCAAAATTCTCTTGGCCCAGGTATATATTAGACACTCCCAGCTCCCTTCTTCCCCCACAAATAGAAAGTCAGCCCCTCCCCCCCCCCCCCCCCCCGAAATAAAGTGGCTGGATAGGCCTTCCTGTGTTCCCAGCTCTCTGGAACAATAACCCCAAACCAGTTTAGGCTGTCAGTTCCTCTTTCTCTCCTCGGGAGTTTACTCCTTCAGTCCATGTAGGGATTTAAATATCAGAAGCAAATTGCCCACCCCCGACGCCCTGTTCTGCCTATCCTCTCCAAGTCCGCACTCCCTCCTCCCCCACATTTAAAGAGTGTTGGGGGAGCCTTTATTTTAATCCCAGTGCAATTCTCCCAGCTCTTGCCTAATCCTTCCACCTGTGAGATAATTGCTGGCATTTAGGAAAAAAAAAAAAAAACTCAATAGTAATCATAGACTTGCACACAAAGACACAAAAAGAGGCAGATAAAATAGGAGAAAGAATAAAAATCACAAGCCCAGAATTATCCGCACTCTGACATCCATCCCAGAAGTACAATGCAGCTAACTGCTCTCTGCGGGGAGTAAAGGCACAGCGTGTTTTTTTGTTTTGTTTCGTTTTGTTTTTTTAGGAAGGGGGTGCATTTCAAAATATTTTAGTTTTTCTGGTTCCTATACATAAAGTAAGATTATACAAATCTAGAAACTAAAATGGGCTGTCATTCTTTATTCACAAGTCAGGCATAAATGATAAGCAGGCCTATCAAACACGAACGCCTATTAATTGTCTTTAATGCAACAAGAAAATTATCTTAACCAAGGGGATCCCTTATTAAGAGATGAAAAGGGGAAAAAAAGATGTAGTGGTTAGAATAAAATAAACTACTGAATCAGGCATTTGGCCTCGCTCCATCCACTCAGACTAAAATGCCAACCAGGCTTCTTACTTTTGGTTTATGGATGCAAGCTAGAGATTAAATCTCCAAAAACAAAAATTACAACAGAAATTCATGTATAACAACTAGGTTTCTAAACTAAGATAAATGCGGCACTTGTTTTAAACTACAGAAAATTCAACAACATAGTTTTAGGAGCATCTTACATGCTTCCTTTCGGATTTGCTTTATTTCTTGGAACTTGCTATATAACACTGTGTGTCTCAAATTCACCTGGTTATAAGAATCACTTGGTGCTGCAGATTCTGTGCTGTTAAGGCAGAAACTAAAAGCCTTGAGTTTCACAAGTTCCCTGGGTGATCCTTATGATTTTGACAAACATTACTGTAACTCGTGGGGTTTTGTTTATATTAAAATACACATAATTGTACATGCATGTATATTATAGAAAAAGGAATAGGCAGGGATCCTCTACATTATTAAAACCATGAAGGCATTCTTGTTTGAGCAAAGGTGAGCAAAAGAAGACGGACAGGTTCAATGACACAAGGTGGTGAATAGAATACACCTCCTGTACTGGGACAGACTGCCATGGTGTCCCCCAGGCCTTCTCCCTTTCCTCCTGGACACACAGCTAAATTACATTTCCCAATGTCCTTTGCAATTAGATGAGATCAGGTAACAGAGTTCTGGACAAGAGTAAGTGAAATACACTGCTTCCAGGCTTGAGCCCTTTAAAAACTAAATTCTCCAACCATGCATAGGCATTTCCTCTCTCTCTCTCGCTTTCTCTCTCTCTCTCTCTCTCTTCCCCTCCCTCCCCAAATCCTCATCCCCCACCCCAGCCAACTGAATGCAGCAAAAAACTAGGTTCTAGAAAATGACAAAGCCACAGGATAGAAGGTGTCTGAGTGACTATGGAACAGAGATCCCTCCTCCACCACCCACCAGCCCGCACGGCAACCTGTCACATGAGTGAGAAACTTTTGTTAATATTAAGCCACTGGGATTTGGGAATTGTTTGTCATAGCAGTTAGCCTATACCTCTGTTTTATCCTGTTTCCCAACCCACGCTCTGGGCTTTTAGCATCACGTAAACACAGACTAGTTAGGAAACAAGGCACAAGTGGCTGCCGCAGCAACGTCAGTATACTATCTCATCCCCGCAGGAAACTACTTCCCTCCAGAAAAAGGTTCTCACATTTTAAGTAACATTTGGCACAGACATAGCCTAAAACAAGAAAAAAAAATCTATATAAATAGCTTTTGGAATTCTTTACATAGGCATTTTCCTCCTACTATATTGTGAGCTCTGCTAAAGAAAAAAAACTGTATTTTATTCATTTTGTGCATCCCTTGTGCTCAATGCTTATGAAATTCAATTATACTTTATTAATACTTTCAAGAGTAGAGGGAAGATATTATTTATTAAAATTGTAGCAAAAGCCAGACATCTTGCTTGTGCACTTAACATGTGTTGGTGCATTTACTTCTCAGTTTCACCAAAAGCAAACTAATGTATCACTTATAATTTAGTATACGTGATATTGTTTTCATGCCTTATTAAGAATATACTATAGTAATGCATTATTATTCACACCCATTTTACAGAAGAGAAAACTGAGGTACAGAAAAATTATCCAAAGTGATGATACATCACGTGGAATCAGTCTAGACTCTGAGGTCAGGAAAAACTAAATTTATTTTGGTTCTACCGCTGGTTCTGGAACTAGTTTTGTAACCTTAAACTTCTGTTTTTCCTGTCTGTGAAAATGGGGAGAATGCCATGCCATCATTCAGAAAATTCTCTAAAGTGATATAGGAGATAAAATTTAAAAATGTATATATGTTTGCTTTAGGTAGAAGAGGAAATAGTAGAGAAATTGAAGAATCAGTTCAGACAAGATAAGTCATTTCTGAGAAAGAAGAGGCGCTGGTGCTCACCTCCAAAACCAACCAAGCAGAAGCCAGTGGAAGAATCAGTAAAGAGAAATGCAGCCACTCACCTCCAGGAAGAACGGTCCTGTCTCTGTCTACTAAATGGATGAACCAAAAATGCATCAAGGGTTTCCAGCTACCCGGTTGGCCAGAAAGGGCATAAAGGATGCAAGAGCCCGTGAATCCTCAAATGTATTTTTTTTCCTATTATTTTTGGAGGGAAGCCGACAAAAACAATAAGAGATCTGGAAAGTTGACAAAAATCATTATTCTCCACAAATTGCTTTAACCTTGTGTAGGCAGTGACCTTCACACTACCACTGTTTTAGTGGCCTTTACTTTAACAGTAGCTGATTTCACCATTACACAGAGATGCGGGGCACAAGATAATACAATTAAATCACTCTTGTAAATATTTAATATCATTGTCTTTGTTTTTCTCCTTTTAACAAATCGCTATCAAAGCTGAGCACATAGTAGAGAATACATTTTATTCTATCCTGGAAAAAAACTTTAGTGCTTATGCATTTATCTATCTAGTTCTCCAAATGACTTTGACACTTGAGAGCCCTGTGATCAAAACAGTCTGAAGGAAGGCTATTTTGCAACAATTTAAGAACTGATTTTATGGCTGATCAACATCCCCCAAAGGTACCTACTAAAAGGACACTAAACTTAAAACATCAGACCCATGACAAACCCTGAAGGAGCAAATTTATCTTTAAAAGAGAACAAACAAAAATTGGCTTAAAGATAAATATATTCTTACTTGGGGAAAGAAAATAAACTTCCTTTTTCAGTTAAAAATACTGTAAATACAATTACTAACCTGTTCTTAAAGGAAGAAAGGAAGTTGAAAAACTATTAGACATCAGTTTGAAAGTCAGTCCCAAGTGAATTTCTTCACAAGCATCCGCTCTGTTATAAACTGTCCACATTGGACAGTAAAAAGAAAAATAAATGGTGGAAAGCTTTTTTAAGTCAACTGGTGTCACCATCTTCCTTCAGCCAAGAAAAAGCAGTTGACTGGGGACATCCAGAAGGTATACAAAGCATTATAAAATCCTGGAAGTCAGAGCAACTTACTGTTGACTTCAAAAGCTGAGTTTGGGTCAGTTTCTCAGGACAGTTGAGTTATTTAAGAGGAAACCTTGTTTAGAATGCTCGAACTCTGATATTTCCAGATCATTATCCTTAATAATCTCAGCAGCAGCCTATGGGTGATCCATAACAAATGTGACTCTCACAGTGAAGACGGGGAAGACAACTTGGTTACATCTTAGAAACAACTTGGTGGGAGGGGAAAGAAAATAGCACTGGGAGTCAGAAGGTCTGGGTTCAACCCGAATATCGCTACCAATTATCAGTGTAACATTAAACACAACACTTAAGCCCTCTCAGCCTATGTTTTGGCGGCCACAAAACTACCATGGGGTAGACTAAAGGAATCTTAAATTCCCTTTGAGTCCTGAAATGAAATGCTTTTAAGGTTTGGGGAAGCGAATCAGCATTTTTTTAAAAGTAACTCTTAGTTCAATATTTTTGCTGTCTGCATGGTTCATCTAGTTTCATCAAGTAATATTAAGGCAATCCCATGGCTCTTTGTGCAAACAAAAAGAGCAGACATCCATCAAAGACATAAAGAACAAACAACCGGTTTTGTCAGGATTACTTTATGTTGTTGTGGGAGGCTTCTAAGAGAAGAGGCCAATTGTTTCCTCTTGAAGGTGCCCCAAAGTTTTCTACTCAAAGTGTAATGCGACTTCAGGAAGGCTCGGCTGTTATTGTTACTGTTACTGAACTCTGCCAAGAGGTATTAGCTCAGTAATTCCTAACACCCATTCAACAAGTATTCACTGAGTCATTTCCACTCTAAGGCAGTCACTGTTATAGGCACTGGAAATATCTTGGTGAATCACATAGGTATCGCCCCTGATTTTATGAAGCCTATATTCTCATGAACCCTAAATCGTTAGTGTTGTATAGTGATGTTTTAATTTGCACAGTATATTCACTGGCATGATATCAGTTATCACCCAAACAAACCTAACACGTAGGCATTTTACAGGTAAAAACATAGACGGGCAAAAAGTTTAACTTGTTCAAAGTTCCCAGACCACTGGCGATATTGATAAGATGTATTTATAGTGATAACTAATGTTTAGTATTAATGTTGATGGATAACTAGTGTTTATTTATGTCAGATCCAAGCTCTAACATAAGCCTTTTATATACATTCTCGATGATTCCTTCCAGCAGGCCTGCAAAGTGGATAATATTACTGTTCCCATTTTACTTATTAGGATAATGAGGCTTAACAAGGGTACATGGCTTGTAAGTGCCAGGCACTAACATCAGTGCTTTCATCTACCATGCACCCTGAATGATGTCTTCTTCATAGTTCTGAGATCAGTACTCTTTTATTTCATTATGTTGAGCCTGCATTAGAATAACTCACACCTGGATATCTGGTTCTTCAGCCTCAATAGCCACATGGATCAATTAGTTTAGACTGGGAACTTCATCTGTAACAATTCTGGCCAAAGCTTTTGTAAATGACCATTATTGGTCACTTGAGAAAATGAGGGAGATTATGGCTGGCTCGGCAAATTATATCACCACAGACCAGATTAACAGCCCCAGGCAAATGGTCTTCTACAGATGGATCAATGGCCACCACTTCATACTGAAAGAACAGCACATAAGTAGGACAAAGTCCTCAGCCTTCCAAAGAGAGAACCCACAAAATGCTCAGCTGAGCCAATGATTTCTAAACAAAGCACAGGTAATTCTTACCAGGAAGAATTTATTTCACCTACATGTTCACTGTCTGGGAAAAAAAAAAAAAAGCTGTTGAAAGCCAAACTCCCAGACAGATAGAATGAATGACCTTAGATATCCAGTGGAGGTATAATCACAATGACTGTTAGCCTGCTCCAAATTTCAAAGCAAATAAGACTTAAAGTTCCTAGTGTTTTTCTCATCTCATGCTGAGATCAGCTCTTCCCAGAGTTCCGCATTGTTCAGAAGCATTGTTTATACACACTCTATGGATATCCGTTTAAGTACTTAGGTAATACAAACTGCAAGTGTTTTAACAAGACTAGTGCTTTAAAACTGCACTTATTTTAACATCTGTGTTATGCATTTTACCAGGAAGCAGTAATTTCCCTATTGAAACTAACCCATCTAAAAAACTATTCCCAATCAAAACAGAATATGTAGTTAAAATGATTCTTGAGTGAAGCCAATCCAAAAGCCTCTTTCAAATTCTATAGACATTTCGATTTATAATGTTAGACTTGGAAAAGACTTTAGAATTGTCTTGTCCAAATTTTTTCAACTGAACACTGGTTTTATTTAATTCTAGCTATTTTCATCCAAGTTGTAAATTACAAAAAAAAAAGAGAAGGATTTCACATCAAATAAATTTGGGTGACTTTGAAAACTACATTTTTGTTCTTAGAGCTTCATAATTTGCTTTGTCATAACAAAGTCCCTGAGAAGTCCTCCGGTCCAAAAAAAAAACAAGAATAAAACCTGTTTCGTTTAGTTTTAAACCTGTATTTTGAGAACTTGTTTTACCCAGTACTCTTTTTTATTTCTCGAAACATTATTAGCATTTCTCAAAATTCTTTCAGAAGATGGCATTCTGGCTGAACATGTATATAATATCAAATTCTGAAAGATAACAAAACATCTCCAAATTCACACTCACATATTTTTTCCTTGGGGCTATTTTGAAACCAAATGATACATTAGTTTTAAAGAAATATAACATGTAATACCTCTCCAGTTCCTCTTGGCTCTAATAATAAGCAAATGGTTAGCATTTGAGTTCCACAGTCCTCCCATCAACTGCATAATACACAAGATATGCTATTGGACTACAAAACTCACATTATCAAGTTCATGTTCAGAGTTATCACCAATAATTGGAGAATGTGTTTTTTCAATGCATATTTTAAGCCGTTTAGCAACTCTTCACAGCAACATCAAGGAGTAGCTGATCACAAAAACACCCAAAGTTCAGTTTAAATATTTCAAGAAAATGGGGTGAGAGCTTTCTCTACTTTTGTCATTTGATACACATTTTATACTGCTCACAAAAATCAGGGGGCATTTTATCACTTCATTTTCATTTTGAAATATCCCCTCATTTTTGTGAGCAGTATATTTTGTTCTGGGAGAAGTGTAATACACACAAGGTAGTATCTGAGGTTTGCCGTCTATTTTTGGATGGTATCAAGCCAAAGTATTGACTCTCATTTCAGTAATGGATTTGCAGACATTCGCAAGGCACAGTCATTAGCTTATCTTTAAGTAAATATTTTGAGTGTCAGACAGCTCATTGCAAACAAGGTTCTTTTCCACACACTCACTCCTGAGGCAGCCAAGCCCTCTTCTTGCACATCACTCACTTAATAATCTGTGTCTGTGCCAAAATATAAAATCATCCTTACGAAGTCAAAGGACAGGGAAAAAAAAAAAGCCTGTTTTGCGGGCTGTCACTTAATAGGGCTCCAGAACATGAGGGGCCGGCCCGGCCCGTCTCTTTTAGTCCTCTGGTCTTTACTGGGCCGCATTACCATAAAGCCTAGGAAATGAGCTATTACCCACCATCATCCCTCCGAACTGCTATCACAGAAAATCACACACTCAAAAACCCCCGGCAGAATTATCAACCATTTCAAAGGCAGCTGTTCTTTCACTCTTAAATAGGCTCCAAATTTCAAATATTCTTCCTGTATTGATCTATTGCTCTTACACACACACACACACACACACACACACACACACACACACACACAATCCCTAGCCAAACAAATTTAAAATTTTTTTTCTGTATTCAAAAAATTCAAAGAAACAGTTTACTAAGCGACATTTTCCACCCCAAGACTTGCCATCATTGTTACAATTGGCTGGAAAGTGTCCAACCTGCACAGAAGCACTTGTCACCGCTCCAGGAGAAAGGGCTCTGCTTTTTTTTTGTGGCGTGGAGGGTGGGGGGAGAAAAAGAGCAGTATCTCTTTAAAAGTCAACAGTAAATTAACTTGCCCAAAAGAGTGAAATAATTAGCAGTTAGTAGCTTATTAAAAGGAAGGCAAAGGCCAAGCTGCCATCTGGGATCTCCAGTTTCTTGTGATTGTTATTATGTCAAGATGTGGAAGTCGCATTAGCTTTCATGTCACCATGGCTGCCCTTACTCTACATGTAAATTTTAATGGAAGATGCGGCACTTTTAAAACCAGCCGTCCATCAAAACGTGTTATTAGTCTGGCTTTTTACAAAGCATATGGTCTTTTCTACCTCAGCCTTTCTACTTGCCACTAAATGCCTTAGGAAAAAAAAGAGAGAGAAACCCAATGATATCAATTAAATATTCTCTTTGTGTGCAGAGGGAAACCTGAGTGTCTTCAAAAACAGGGCAAAGCAACAGCTCACAAAGGGAACGTGTTTGCCTCTATTTACACACAGTGAAAACCTACCCAGTGAAAATTCATCTGGAGTTCACCTGCTGATTACTATGTGGATATACTCAGTTTTGGAGGCAGTAGGGATAACAAATGTATTTCATAAAAAATAAATAGCAGAAATGGGCATGCCAAAACCTTATAGGGGTGATGGATACACTCTGTACCTCAGTCTGGATACATGGGTGTAAATAAGTTAAAAATATTTAAGCTGTACTTTTATGAGTCTGGGTTTTATATACTTTAAACAGTGTGTGCTATCCCTCAATAAACAATTGAGTACAAATTAATGAAAAATGCTCTGCATGTTCACACACAAAGCATATTCTTTTCTAATTCTGCGAATTTAAAGAGTGGGTGATTTGACTCACTGAATTATTACCTGGTAGTTTCCCTTTAAAATAAATTAATAAATTTAATTTTTAAATTGCGTATACACTAATAAGTTGAACACAAAATTTATCCTAGACTTTAGAAGGAGAGGTGGTTAGTACATCTGAAAGCCATTTTCAGACTCCTTTGGACTGTCAGCAAGGTGTGAGAGGGTCGGTTCCTAATTGCTTGGTTAGCCCTATGTCCTGAACACCTAGTACCTGGCCTTCTGCCAATATTTGTCTAATGTTGAATATACATTGTTTTTTAATGTTAAAGCTGACACTCTGCCAAATCCAGATGCATATTGCCTTGGAATGTATCATTTTCAGTACACTACAGATGAAAACCACAAGTGAAAACATACTTAACCAGTATAAACTTATTAATATGTATTTGGACAAATTGTACCTATACCCAGAAGCTCATATAGTGCCCCACATGCCTGAGAAGCAGACCGTAGTGTATCCAAGCCTAAGCACATATGGAAATGCACTTTGCTTGTTCTTATTAAGTACTTTTCTATCATGCTGATGTTTTCAATTCTTTATAAACAAGATGTGTCATAAAAATAATACAGTTTAATTCAAAACATCGTTTACCTATATGTGCTATCAAACTTTATATGTGTACATAGCGATCTACACTTGGCCCTGGTCAGTCGGTTCAGTGGTAGAGCGTCAGCCCAGCATGTAGATGTCCTGGGTTTGAGTCCTAGCCAGGGCACACAGGAGCAGTGCCTATCTGCTTCTCCATCCCTCCCCCTCTCATATCTATCTATCTATCTATCTATCTATCTATCTATCTATCTATTTCTTTTCCTCCTCTCCTGCAGCCATGGCTCGAATGGAGCAAGTTGGTCCCAGGTGCAAAAGATGGCTCCATGGCCTCACCTCAGGTGCTAAAAAGTGGCTTTGGTTGCAGCAGAGCAAGACCTCCAGTGGGCACAGCATTGCCCCTTAGTGGGCTTGCCAGGTGGATCCTGGTTGGGGTGCATGGGGGAGTCTGTCTCTACCTCTTCTCCTTTAACTAAAATAAGAAAGAAAAAAAGAAAGAGGGAGAGAGAGAGAGAGAGAGAAGGAAGGAAGGAAGGAAGGAAGGAAAAAAGGAAGGAAGGAGAGAGAGAGAGAGAGAGAGAGAGAAAGAAAGAAAGAAAGAAAGATCTACTACACTTGAAAATTATATATACTCTAGAGGCTGTAAAAGTAGATCACTATTCACCTTCAAGAAGATGTTTATTATATATATATATATATATATATATATATATATATATATATATATATATATATATATATATATATATGAAACAAATATGGTACTTTGAAATCTGAGAAATTTTTTCTTTATGTATTGTCAATTAGAATTTAATTGAAACATCCCATTGATCCACAGTACATTTCACTAATAAATCTGTTCACATGCACACATTTAAAAAAAATGTTTCAGGAAACAACTGTTCTAAAAACAGTCTTCGGTGTCCAATAAAAATGTAAACAAGGAAAAGGAAGAAGAACACGTTTCATATTTTTAAAGCACCATTTTAAAGACATCACTGTCAAAAACACAGAGTTGCTAAAATCAGGCAATTATACTTATGTTTAAAATAAATCTATTTTCCCCCTGCAGACTTTCAAAACATTAGAAGGGGGAAAAAACAAAAACCATGGAAAACAGTCTTCTTTAAAAAACAATGTGATTTTATTCATTGTCAAGAGGACAAATCAGTGGTGGATGAGAAACAGATGAGGCAAGAGATGGAAATGTAATATTGCCTCTATTTTATTATAATTAGATATTTATAGAGCACAGATGAGTTTATTTTCATAATTAGTGGCTGGCGTTGCATTTACAATTTGCATAAACAGTTGGCTATCAAAGCAGTAACTTATTTGCAGGGTTCTCAAATCCTACAAGGGACAAGAGGGGGCTCAACTCCTCAAATTAGCTTTTTAAATGTCATTCCCAGAAAAATACAAGCTACATGAAATCATGTCCAAGTTCATGTAGCTAGATTATTCCTCTCCAGTGTGGTCAATGTAAACTAGTTCAGTATGGGACAGCCAGAAGTCAAATCTACATGGAGAAAAAACTATGTATAAATAAAACAGAACGGGTTTCTACATTCTGAGTAATTCAAGTAGGTCTGATTCAACACTAACTAGTCCAGTAAAAAGAGAGTTCTATACAGCAAAAGGAAAAAGGAATGAAATGCCTCATCCACCCTTGCTATTTTTAAAAATCAACCAGTTCTTGGCAATTGTTGAAAGTGTCAGTTACCTCTCTTGCCAGTCCTTCTCAACATTCTCATACCCTCCCCAAGTACGCACACTCCATTCCGACTTTACAAAACCAACTTTACTCAACACATGGATCAGGCTCCCTAGTATGAATGCCAAGGGTAGGACAGATTCCTGGTGCCCTGACCACTGCTATGAGCAAAGAGAAAATTAATCAAGCATACTGCCAGTGATGAGCTCCCACTATTGACATTTAGCAAGAAATCTTGGAGGAATATTTTACTTCTCCTTTCTTCTTAAGCCAAATGTCAAAAAACTTGTGGTTCATGGGTCAAAACATGTGTGTGTGTGTGCGCGCGCACGCGCGCGTGTGTTTATACATGCATACAGAGACAGAAAGATACCACGAGCTGACTTATCTTGAGTATCTGGTGACACTGTCATGCATTCTCACATGGCAGCCATCAGTGGGAGCCAAGGAGAGGCTGCTGCCCTTGATAGGATTTCTGCTATCCAGTTTGCCACAGTTCCCACCACTCCCTATTGCTTATCTAACACTAGGAATTTTCTCAGGATGGGATCTGCTCCTTGATGATATCTATCAGACCCCTGTAAGCATTTGAGTCTGTGACACCTACTTCAAGTTCAGTTTCAAGAGAAAGTATTTGGTAACCTAACCCAGAATGAGCATTCTGCAAATTAACAAGGAAAGGGGGATGGAGGCCAAAACACACTCTAAACACCTAAAACATAGGCTTTCAAAATCAGGTCGAAAAAGCTGACCATGCTGGCTACTGAATCACTCTTTTGGTCAGCCACTTATGGGTAAAGCCACATTTGCTTTTGGTTCAATGCAACCCAATGGTCTGCTCAATGTGGTGGTTATCATTTTAGCCTAAACATTCTGCTAATTTCACAATTCTTCCCATTACAAGTTCACTGCTTCATCACTCAGCTTTAAAGAATGACAGACTCTAAGGCGTTCTTTTCTCTCACAAGCTCCTAAGAATAAATCCAAAGACCTTTCCCACTTGTATTCTGGTGTCATCAATTACCATTTTCCATGAGCCCTGGGGGCTCCTTTGCTCAGTTGGTTGCAGTGATGAGAGGAATGATAAGAGGCAGCGGTTGGTGTACAACTCTGGACAAAGTACTAATCTAAGTGTGGTGGGGGTGACAGGATGGCCAAGACACAGCTTCTGCCCTTCAGGAAGGTACGGGTGACTAAAACACTGAAGCACAAAGTCTGGTGGACCTAGAAGGTTTAGGTCTTAAAGGATAATAAAGGAAAGAAGGGTGTTCCAAGGACATTCAAGAAAGAGGGTAGAGTTTGAACAGAAGACAGGAAACCAGAATGTGGATTCAGGCAGAGAGAGTTGTTGACTTTAGGAGACAGGGGAACAGGCAGAGGTGACAGTGCTGAGTGGGCTGTGGCATTGTAGAAAATAAAGCTGAGAAGACACGTTGACAATTACACAATGAGAGTCCATCAAAAGCTTCTGAACAGATGAGTTACACAACCCAATTTAATTTTAATTTTGCTTTGTTTTCACTTTTAGGAAAAGATGACTGGCAGCAGGATAAGAAGGATTAGAGATTTTGAGACCCTTCCTCATGCAACCTACTATACTGGTTCCATCTGGACATTAATGAAAAAAACATGTTTGTCTTCCTGCTATCTAGTAGAGGAAAGTGGTTCAATTCCCAAATAACTTGGGAGAGCTCATCCCTGAATGGAGCATTCAGAGGACAGCATAAACCAGAAAATGAAATCTATGAGTTCATTGTGGTGGGGGGGAGGGGGGGCTGTCACAAGCAAAAAGCAGAATAAGTAACACTAGGAGACAAGGAAAGGTCTAGTAAGATTATCTGGCATCCTATTTGGCAGCCATTTTGCATATAAGATTAACAGGAGAGAAGGTTAAAGGTAAACAGGGCTATATTAGGAATGGCTTTGAAAGCAAGATAGAGCTGTGGCCCGTTGGCTCAGTGGAAGAGCGTTAGCCCAGTGTGTGGATGTCCTAGATTCAAATCCTGGTCAGCGCACACAGGAGAAGTGCTCATCTGCTTCTCCACCCCTCCGCTCTCACTTCTCTCTTTCTCTCTCTCTTCCCCTCCTGCAGCTGCGGCTCAATTGAAGTGAGTTGGCCCCAGGTGCTAAGGATGGCTCCATGGCCTCCTCTTGGGTGCTAAGAAGAGCGCTGTTGCTCAGCAACAGAGAAATGCCCCAAATGGTCAGAGCATCACCTGCCGGGTGTATCCTCGTCAGGGTGCATGTGGGAGTCTGTCTCTGCCTCCCCTCCTCACACTGAATAATAAAAAAAAAAGTGAGATCACTAATCCCAATGTCCATTTGGTGGATGGCAGAGCTTAAGTGGTGCTCCTTTACTGGACAGGTTGGAAGAGAATAGATGCAAGAATTAGGCAAGGGCAATAACCTAATTAGGGCTAACTGGGACCTGAACTAGAATGTTGATAGTAGAGATGCGAGAGCCGTTCACAAGTGAGGATATCCACAGCTTTCTCAACTGCTCACCAGGAAACAGGAAGAGGAAGCACAGAAAGCAATTCCTGGGTTTCAGCTCAGGTAATAAGAATGATGGGATATTATTAACAATATAGAGAAGCTAGTTTGTGACCAGATGGTGAGATGGTTGCCTTAAGACAT
The DNA here is from genome assembly GCA_037038555.1 of Rhynchonycteris naso. Lineage (NCBI taxonomy): Eukaryota > Metazoa > Chordata > Mammalia > Chiroptera > Emballonuridae > Rhynchonycteris > Rhynchonycteris naso. The sequence goes on from CM072999.1 coordinate 22,870,523, forward strand.
CCTGAAGTGACGGGGGTGGTGGGACGTTTATGTGGACATATATTACCGAGAAAGCAAAGTGGCAGGCTGGAACTTGAGATAGGTCAGGGCCAGGGAGGCAGCTGAGAGGTACATACAGGGCAGTCATCCTTGGGTCCATGGGAGGCCCTATGGTGTCATGGTTAGGGGCTCAGGTTCTGGCTTTCATTTCCACTCAGTAGCCATCTGACTTCAGTTATTAAACTCTCGCAACCTTGTTCTACCAATTCATAAAGCAAGGCTGACGCCATCACCTCCCTCTTAAAGAGGTTGTGAGGATTTGGTGTGATAAGGCATCTAGAGCACAGGGCACAATGAACGGCACGTAGGAAATAATCAGTGGCAGCAGCAGCAGCCAGAGAAAGAAAATAAGATATCCATGTGCAAGACTTAAAAACACCAGACTTGTGTTTCATGGGGTGTGTTAGGTGGTTAGGAAATACAAGGAGACAAATGAGGTGAGGAGTGAGTGGGGGGAGAAGGACAGGAGACTGACTGTAATGTACTCTCATAGAAACCATGGAAGGAGGGACAGGTAACATAGTGCCACCTGCTTCAGAAAGGTTGAATCCTGGACAAAAATTGGTGGCTTTTCCTAGGAGAAGATCCCTGGCAGCCTCTGGTTGAGTAAAAGAAGTGGAGATTACAGCCAGATGTACCCTTTCAATCATTATTGCCAATCCCCCTTTCCCACCTCCTTTTGAAAGGTACCAAGTTCATGACAGGTTTCTGAGAACGAACCCACCTGTGATGAGCATAAAAGGAACTGGCAGTCAACTAACCCCAACGCGAAAGGGCTGAGCTGCTTCCAAGGTAACCATACATAACATTTAAAACATCCACAGAGCAGGAAACACAAAGGAGAGATGGCCAGTTCACAGACTAGGCATCAAATCAGCATTTTCAATAACTTGTCAGCCCCGCTTTCTTCAACATCCTCACACCAGAATTCACATTTCCTACATCTGTTATTAGCCAGTCTTGGCAGGATGCAGCAGCACACAGCCACACAGGAACGGGGGCTGGAGTGTCAGGGAGGCAGAGGGGAGAGCCGATGCAGATACATATTTATAATTTATCAATTAACTTCTCCCTTCACTCCTGAACAGCTGATCCGATTTGAGCTGGCAAGCCAGGTGCTCCGGGCTCAGGTCTCCGACAACTCTAATTAGGAATGGATGAGTGAGTTGTGCCACCCAAAGTGTGAAGCGCTGAAAAGCCCGTCAGAGCATGGGAGCAGCCCACCTGCTCCGCGCCACTCCCTTTCCCCGCCTCCCAGGCAAAAAGTATGCGTTGTGAGTTCAAATCCAGCATTATCTTTTACTCCACTTTCTCCTTATGATGCAATGCATTCCCATGCCGTGTTTTCCACACTCCCAGACGCACCAATCTTAGCACATCAACTCCATCAGGACATTTCCACTCCCCAAAATACAGGCAAAAAATAAATATGCCCCACATTTCACATTAAATAAAGTTTCGAGCAATTCACCAGTCCTCTTCCCTTTCTCATCTATCGTCTTTCCCTTGCTATTACTCGGTAATATAGAAACAGTGGTACATCATTTCAGATCTCCCTGTTCCCTCCGTACACTCATTGGGAGGGACTCGTAGACTATTGTGCATTAAGTAAAACTTATCTCCCCCACACTGCATAACCACTTTCAGAGTCCCCCATTCCTTTTAGAAGCAGCACAACATAATGGATACAGCTCCTCCTGGGTTTAGCAGGAGGCGGGCCAACTCGGATCCACCCCCACCATCCAGCATGGAGTGCACTAAAGGGAAATGGAGGCATCGGCTTTTTATTTATTTATCTTTAGTTGTTGTTAAAAGCACTAAGTTATCATCTGGACCGTATTCATCAGAATCAACAATTCCCCTTGGATACATGAATATTTCAGAAGGCAGATTGATTGTTATAATAATAAAAATAAAATGATCACTACCTTTACTTCTACCTACAGAAACGAAGTAGAAGGTCCGATTAGGAAGCGGAAACATGGTGTCCACCATGGAGGCGGTGAGAGAGAGAGAGAGAGAGAGGGAGAGAGAGCAGGGAGAGCAAAACATCAGGACACTGCAGACACACAAAGAAATGTAACACACAGAACAAAAACCCAACACAGTAACAGCAACAGCACTACAAAATCTTAAGGAGGATGCACAAAACAAATTCACAAGGTGAAGCTTCAACAAGCCATAAACAGTGTGTGACCAGCAAGGCTGCTTCCATCTGCGTTGTGTTTAAGCTTTCTCCCATTAGTTTCTGCTGCGCCATCCTTAGAAACACGACCACGTCTGCATGCACCAAGCACTGCGTAGCCACACATATGTGAAATTGCACGCACTTAACCAACCTCAAATTGGTTAGGGAAAATCTCAGAGAAACTAAGTTCTCCTGTATTTTCCCAACATGAATATGAGTCATGAGGACCAAGAGTGTAACATACATGTATAGGGGGTACACGTACAACATACATACACGTATTTATGTACATCAAAAACAAATTCTGGGATTCAGTGGGAACCAGGCAGAAATCTCTTTCTTTCGTGTTCAAGGAATAAGGAGAAGGAAAGGAGAATTAGCGGGGAAATAGGGTTGGATTTTTAGGTAATCACCACAAGGGTGAAAACAGTCAAGGGGCTGGGAAAAGGGGCAGGGGGAATGAGAGGAGGAACGTAGTTAAAGGACCTTCTTAAAAACAAATTAAACTGCCAAGTTGCAACTTGAAATCTCAGTGGCACTGACCCCCCAGAAGAATCTGCATCCTTTTGTGAAAACCTCTGTCAAGAGGAATTCACAATATTCATGTCAGTCACTATTTATTTGCCTAGCGACTTCTTCTAGAAAATACCTGACTTAACCCCCAGAGGACATGGGTGTGTCTGAGTTCCCCACTCACGTACCCATCGATCTGGGTGCCCAAGAGAAGGTGAGTAGTGAATGGAAAATTGGGCAAGGTGTAACACGATAAGAGTTTTTCCACATACTTTTCATACTGTCATTGGCTTGTAGCCCTCCAAAACACCTGCACTGCATCAGTGGGTCTAATATAAGCCTAACTGAGATTAAAGAAGTCCCCACAACCAATCCCATCTGCCAGGACTCTCTGTCCTATGACATCAGCCATATGATGCACTCAGACCTCCAAGTCACCATAAAAGCTGGAAGGATTCCACAGGTAAGGGAATGTAGGAGGGGTCTTCTCATCAGGACTCTGAGAGCTTACTTTTTCTAGAGTAACTTGTTATCCAGCAGGTTCCAGCAATTCAGAGAGCTCGGATTCACCCACTTCATAGAGTTGTGCTTAACTTTCTCAAACTACCTGGCTGCTAGGTTGACATCAGTGCCTCCCCTACTCATATCCCCTTCATAGTTCCACTCATATGCACTTCATAGTTCCCTGCTGTTGGCAGATACCTTTGCCTTGTAGACAGACAGGATAAGGAAGCTTCATGCCAGCCTCTTCCAGATCTCCATCTAACATTGGGAAATTCACCCGACCTCCTACCTCCAGCTCTGTGTTCTGCCATCTGCTCTGTACCAGAGAGTGTCCTCACTGATACGTCTGTGTTCCGCATAGTGGATCTTAGTTCTAGGGGACACATTTTCTGTTGGAAAAATGTGTTTCCTTCTTACCTGGCCCTATTAAGTTAGGAGGCTTTCCGCTGCCCATCTCTGCAGCTCCCTGAACACCATAAACAAATTTCCCTGAGCCCTGGGCAGTTCCTTGATCTGATCATACTGCCCTCTGTGACAGCACTGTCTGATGATCCGATGTCAGAAAACAAGGGAGGGAGCCCTTCCATGCTGCTGCACCCCCTCAAAAGATAAAGAAAAACGGGAGAACAAGGAAGGATCTTTCCTTCCTTTTTCTTTGGCCCTCCAAAAGAGGCACTGAGACCCGTGTGTATTTTGGGGAGGGGGGAGAAAAAGAAACAGACCACAAAAATTAAAGTACAGTTTTTTCATGTCAGGGCAAGGCAGGTAGCCCAATCTTGCAATCATCCACAGGCTCAAAAGGAATACAATAGTAGCAATTGAACAGGGAAGGAAAAGACAATTTTAAGTAGGCTTAGTTCTCAAATCCTGATTTAGGCTGATAATGTGGAAAAAAATTTATTTAGAAAAAAAAAAGGCTTCATTCACAGCCCACCCTGTGCTCAGCTGAGCCGAATTTCCTGCACAGTTCATTCCCTGCATATTTGAATATTTTAGGCTGCAGATGCTGAATTTACAGATCCTTATATGCAGTCTTCTTTGGGGTGTATAATGAGTTAGAATCCTGCCACGAGGACATCAGCAGCATGTTCTCTTGGTGGGTTTTTGCTTTTGTACAAAACTGAAAACAGCCAGCCCCCATGGGTTTCCTTTTACGAGGAGGGGCTGAAGGTCATTACAAAGGGCAGTGGGGATGGAGGGGAAGGCAAAAAGCAAACCTGACTCAGAGGGAAATTTAGAGGAAAGCCGGCTCCTCTCCCTCAACCCCAGCAGGGGTGTAGGGAGGAGCAGGAGGAAGTTAATCGCTCTGCTGCTCTGAAATTAGTTTCATTCACCCCCATTATCGACACCGTCATGCCTTGTTTCATGCTTCCCTCTCCGAGGCAGCCCTGCAGGGCCAGCGCCCTGATGACGAACAGTGCAGAATGGAACAGCCACGGGGGTGATGGGGATGGGAAACCACGATGCAGAGGGAAAGGTGCCCCCGGCATGGGGGTGTCTGCCGCCCGCCTGGCCTGCGACAGGAGGAACAGGCAGCGAATGGCCTGCCAGAGATGACAAGGGTCTGAGTCACCAGCCAGCAGCACGAAGGCAAGCAAGTCGGGCAGCTGGAGCAGCACGAGCAAACCGCACCTACCTTGTTCACTCATCATCAGGTGGGAGAGACCTTGAGGACGAAGAGGAAGGCAAGCGGAAGAGGAGAGGGGAAGAGAAGGAAGAGAGAAAGAAGGCAAAGTTAGAATTCTGAGTGCAATGCAATCTTCTCTTAATTCTCGAGTGGAAGCAGGGGCAGCAGAGCACACACACACACTCAGGAGCACACGGAAGCACTGACTCCCCCTTCCCGCTGCGTGGCAGCCAGGTGGGCTCCCCGGTTTAGGAGGGCTCTGTTTGCTGACTGCTCCGGGCCCCATCGTGGGAACTTCCACCCTTGCTCGCAGCCAGAGGCAGCATCTGAGATAAATCTATTAACAAGGAGGTTCGTTGGGAAAGAGACTCAAGATGCCAGGCAAACTAGGTTTCTTTCTTTCTTTTAAATTGCTTTGAATAGTAATACATGGTCACTGTAGGAACATTGGAAAAATCAGAAAAGAAAAAAAAAAGTTGTACTCTCACCATTCAGAGATAATCATCCAACTATTTCATTTCTCCTGTTAGAGACCGTGTCCTTTTCTACAAAAGTGGAATGATGGTGAACACACCAAATGAGGTCCTCCTTGCAAGAGGTGCCCAGACAACCAGAAATGGCCTCGCCTGCCACCTCCTTCTTAGCTCAGTAACAACCATACCCCTCCTCTGCTCCTCCACCACCATCTTTTCCTAGAAAGTCCCTCGCTCTTGATCGGGGAGGCCTAGCCCAGTCCTGAATGGATTTTAAAGAAGGAACCACAGTTGCAATCATGGAAGAGCACAGCCTCTGGCTAGTCAAACACGGTTAGTAAGAGCTCATTACTTTGAGGGAAGTATAAGCCCTGATAAATCCATTAGAAGGAAAGATTTTCAACCAGTATCCAACTGTACCAGTTATTTGCTCTTCCGTTGCTTTTATTATTACTGGAGATATCTGACAAAACCCAGACCACCCCAGAGAACCTTTACCCAGGGCTAAATTTAGGAATCTGAGGCATTAATAAAGAAGAAAAATCTCTCAAGTATGGAAATCTCTCAATGTTTTTGGAGATTACTAGCGATTTAGAAAAGTAATCAGAGGCAAATTATAGGTCAAGCAACTGACTTTTAAAGGATCAATGAAATATTAAATGCATAGATAGATACATGTGCCATAAATGTCATGGAGTCTATTTTTTAAACAAATTTTATTAAACTATAATCATATTTTAGCGTATTTCTGGCATTCATTTCTGGAGGCCTAGGATTAATATTCATGGAGAAATGGACTCATGCCAAAGTAAGTCATTCTCATGATTTGTCTTGTTAAAAAATTAATTTTGGGTCCTTTTTTGGCTGGGAAAGTAGGGAGAAAGAACAACAAGCCCTAGATTTGGCTAAGGGAAACTTCATCAGAAGTCACTATTTCAAAAATGCCTGCTGTTTCTGGACCACACCATCGCCTCCAGCACCCAGATCAAGAGCACTAAGGGGGAAGGTCTGGGGCAGGCAGGTGGAGTATGTGGAAAGGTAAGCAGAAACAGAATAGGTGTGTAAATTCAGTAGGTGACAATGCACAGAGTTGTAAATGTTGAGAAATGAGAATAAGGAAGATCCGAGGAGATATCTAAGAGTGCAACAGAGAGTCAAAAAATGTAAGAAGAATAATCCTGTACTATATATTTGACACGTGCTAACCAAGTAAATCTTAAATGTTCTCACCACAAAAGGAAATCGAAACTATGGGATGGGATGGAGGTATTATTAGCTAATGCTATCTATAGTGGTAATCATTTTGCAATATATACAAATGTATGAAATCAACACATTGTACACCTTAGACTTACATCATGTTATATGTCAATTATATCACAAAAAAACTGATGGGGAGGGGATTTAAATTTTTTTTAACTTAAAAATGAAAGTACAAATAGTTTATAGCTGTGATTGAAGATTTTTGGCAGCTGGGAGAAGGAGTGAATAGAAAAGAGATATATTAGACTTTATCAGACCCAAATAGATGTTTCAAAAATTTACCAAATGAAAAGTAAGCAGGACACTTGGTAGTCAGGGGGCATTCAAAGCCCTGGAGAAGTCCCTACAGGTGGGCTCCATTTATGAGCCACAAATGTGTTTCTTTAAAGCAGTATTTTCCAAAGTGTATTTTACTGATCACCTACATCAATGACATAAGAATGTCTATTAAACAGCGAAGATCCCGGGCCTCACCCCAAAGCTAATGTTTGAATATCGGAGAGGAATTGGGGGGAAGATCTCAAGGTAAAACAAGTTGCCCAGATGATTCCCATGCTTACTGGAACTTGAGAGCTACCCCATTAGAGTGGTACATAAATCAAATTTGAGTAAAGTAAATTATATGATAAATGTGGTAAGAGGTCTTGGATATTTAATGGAACCCTGCAGTGAATCCCTTTGTAAAAGGAAGAATCCTTTTAAGATGCAAATAATCCACCACCTGTGTCTTTAACTTTCAAATATGTACCTAACAGGTTCTATGAAGCTACATAGGTAGTTGCACCATTGCAACTGGAATGAAATGTTTGTATTCTTCAACTTATAAAAATCTTAACTAGAAATATTAGGCCAAGAATGCAGATCTGGGAACCTGATGTCAAAACATTGGTGTCACAGGCAATTAAGCAAAAAGGACATAAACAGGAATGAATGTACGCCAGGAAACAGCATGAGAGAGCAGAGAAACCAAGTAACCCTAATACGCTTGAGTTCTATTTTGCTTTTTGAGAAGGGCATTTTATTCCACTTTCCAGAGCTTTTACATCAGTATCTTGTCTTGTACAAACCTACCCTCACAGCTTGCAGAGAACTGGAATCCAAGAATTCTAGAGAGTCCAGGTCTTTTCTGAAATTCTGTCACTAACCCCTAAAACACTACTACCTGCTGCTAAAAATCTTAAGCCCCCTTCCCCCGCAAAGTGAATGCAAAAATCAACAATCAATCATCCGAAAGATTTAAGTAGCTGCTATACGTACAAACGGGGGAAGGGAGTGGGGATACAAGCTAGTATGTGCATGGTCACTGACGCCTCGGCCTTTACAGTCTAGCTGGGAAGGTGTGTGTTTACAGTTATATAGACACGCATAAGATATACCTTAATTTTCGCTCCATAAGACACACTTTTTTCCCAAAAAAAAAAGTGGAGGGGAAAATGCCTGTGCATCTCATGGAGCGAAAAATACGGAATATTATTAAATATTTTAACACATCATTTGGTTCAGAATATTTTTTTCTTATTTACCTCCTTAAAACCCTAGGTGTGTCTTATGGTCAGGTGCGTCTCATGGAGCGAAAAATACGTATATATACTGGTACATGACAGTGAAGGGTTAGGGTTAAGATCAAGAACTTGAGAGCCAGATTTGAATCCCGCCTTTGTTACATTCTAGCTTTTGACCCTAGGAAAGTTTGTTAAACATCTCTGTGCCTTGATATCCCTCTCTGTAAAATTGGGATAATAATAATGCCAAATTCATAGGTTGTTTTGAGGATTAAATAAATGAATGTATGTAAAGCTGTGCCTGCACATGATAAGAGCTATATAAAGGTTATTATTTAAAGTTATTGTGCTATAAAAATATACTGACATGTGAGGCCACACCTAGCATACAGGCTGACACATAGGAGGTGCTCAGTATGTATTTAGTGCTTGAACGAGGAATGAATGAATGGTTAATTGCCCAACATCAAATGATAAATTCAGACAATAAGGACAATAGGATTGTGAGGAGGACCCTGAATGCAGAAAATGTCTCTGGAGGAAAGTGAAATTTATAATAGGCTATGAATGATAATTTAGGGTTTATATAGGTGGAAAACATTCCTGGTAGCGCCGCTAGTTCCCAAGAGCACAAAATGCATTTGTAAGGAATCTCCTGTTCAACTTTGCAGAGGTACCTGGGACACTGCCAGGCACACAGCAGGTATGAACACATATAAATAATTCATATAAGAAAGAAGTAAAAGGTAGTCTTAAGGATTAGAGGATGGATGGAGCCATTGCATGGACACCTTGTGTTTTAAGGCTAAGGAAAATGGACTTGATCTTGCAGCTGATGGGAGACACTCAAAGTTCATGAGCAGAAGAATGATGCAGGAAAAACGATGTTGGGGAAGATTGTTTTGGCAATGGTGTGGACAGGGTGATTAGCAGGGAACAATATGGAAGCAGAAAGATCAGTCATAGACAAGGGCCTCAATTGATATCATGGCAGCAGAGTGGAAAAGGGAGAAAGACAATTCAACAGGCTTTAGGTAGAGGCTGAGGCGATGCTTTAGGGGAGGAGCAAATGGGAGACTGAGTGAAGATTGTCAGAAATGGGAAGGTTGCGAGGAGTTGGGAGATGGATTTGGAGTGAGGGCAATAATGAGGTCTGTTTTAGGGAAGATGAGTTTAAGAAACAGAGAAATCACTAAAGCCAAAACACCTAGGGTGCATTTAACAATGCAGGACTGAGGTTTGTGAGAAAGTCAGGACAATATAAGAGTGTGTCACCTCCTCTTCATGGAAGAGATGTTTATGCCCGTGGAAGTCAATTCTCAAAGAAAAGTGTCTAGTCTGGGAGGACTAGGTAATATTAAGATATCCTGGCCTGACCTGTGGTGGCGCAGTGGATAAAGCATCGACCTGGGAACACTGAGGTCGCCAGTTCAAAACCCTGCACTGGTCTGGTCAAGGCACATATGGGAGTTGATGCTTCCAGCTCCTCCCCCCTTTCTCTCTCTCTCTCTCTCTTTATCTCTCTCTCTCTCACTCTATGTCTCCTCTCTAAAAATGAATAAATAAAAATAAATTAAAAAAAAAAAGATATCCTGGAGGTTCTTTTTTTTTAAAAATATTCAACATTTAAAAAAAATTTACATTAACAAAGGAACTATATGGCTTTCTAATATAGATACAGAAAATAATGCCCAAATAATCTTGATGGAGAAGGATATAATTAGCATGAAAGAAAAAAGACTCTAGGTGGTGTGTGTTATGTATGTGGTTAATGAATAAGGGGAAGGGAAGACAGGCATTATCATCAACCTCAGAAACAGGGTGAAAGTGCACATCAGCAGTGGAGCCCCAGGCACCTGGGACCAGCACCCTGGCTGGCTTGGGAGTTTGGCATTTATTCTGGGCCTGATGTTCAAGGGTTGCTGCAAGATAAGACATGGGCTGGAACAGGGGGCTCAGGGAAGCAAGGGGAACCACATCTCTCCAAAACCATCTCACTGTGGGCTCTAGATCTGCAGAGATCCTCAACAGGCACTCGGAAGCCAGCTCCATAAAAGTTTACATAATGGAGGGAAGGAAACGGGAGGTAGACTTGGGTGACCCTTTGATAGGCAAGGTATCAAGAATTGCCAGTGCAGAATGTTTATGGAACACCAGTGCCTTTTAAAAATAACTACAAAAAAATTAGAAAGCTACTGAAGTATCTCCTATATAGATGTCACACCCAGACAAAGGGCTCATGGAGCTGGGTCCAGGGACCCATCTGGGTCCCAAGATGTCTGCTCTTTTTTCCCCTTCCTCTCACTGTTTCCAGACTATATTCCAGCCTTCTTGTGCCTATCTCTGTGAGTGGTACACAGGTTGCCAAGGTACACACAAGAACAAAAGGAGGAAAAGATCACCGGTAGGTAAGACAGACAAGGTTGGAATTGCCTTAGAACAGACTGCAAAGCATATGTAAATTATATGCAAAATATACGTATGGCCCTCTAAAGTGCATTCCATCCTTTGGGAAAATCCCCATGGAGATAGTTGCTTTTGCAGCCTGGGAGAATGGAAACGGCTATGAAAGCAAAGTCATTTGTAAGCGGCTGTGGCCATCATGAAGCCTGTCATGGGGATGACTAACACAGAGAACAGAAACCATTTACTGAAACAGGCGAGAGGAAGATGCAATGTTCAAGGACCGGGCCAGGAGTTGAAGGTCCCCATCATTTAAGCTAATACTGTCTTCCCCTCAAACCTGTAACATCCCATCCCCCCTCAGATGGTTTGCAATCCATCCTTCCTTCCCTCTGGCTGGATAATTGGGGAAAGTACTGTATTTCAGGGGAGGAAGGAAGTCACTCATGGGGGGAAAAGACAACTCAGGGTGGGGGGAGCAACTTATCTCTGCCAAGGTTTTTTCTTCATTCACTTTCAGCATAACTTTTATCCCAGTGTAAAAATCTACATATATCATCTTTTTTCTGTACTGAAGTAGAGAAATTAAATGTCACTAATTACAGCAAGTGCCAAGTGCCAATGTTGAATTCTTATGAAGCCACAAGGACTTTGAAAAGAGTAATTACTTAAAAGAAGGTAATGAAAACATTCATTCCAGAAGAACTAAGGAGCCAGTGAAGGTGGTAGAGGGTGGGCCAAGAGAGAAGCCACTGCAACCCCTTCTGTAGGGTGACTGGGAATTTGGAAAGGAGACAAGGGGGAAGAATAAATACACATCTTGGCATTTTAAGCACTTAAAAGAGAGGAAATTCAGTTGATTTGGCAAAAAGAGAGAATTATAACAGTAGCTAATATTTGTTGACTATTTACTATAGGCCAGGCATGGCTATGTGGCATCTCATTAAATATCACCCAATGGGATAGGCATTGCTATAATTTCAATCTTACAGCTAAGAAAAGCAATGCCTAGAGCCAAAGTCATACTACTTAGTAAGGGGTGAAATGAGGATTCTAAGCCAACAGATGGGCTCTCTGGGCTGGGATGGTAACCATGACACTAGCTATTCTGTCTCATTCAGGGCTGGTAGAGAAGGAAAGACACGTGTCTTAAAGGATTTAGGAGCAGAAAATAGTGCCCGGACATTAATTCAACTTCATCCCTGACCCTGGTCGAGCGTGACATAAGGAATACTGGAGGAATGCTACATTTAAATGGCCACCATCTTCCCTGACTCAATTTCCATCCCCAGAGTCAACTAAAACATGAAGATTTTCCTTTCCTAGGTCATTTCCCCATTACATGCAAACCTGAACACAGGACACACTCAGGCTCCTCAGCCACTGTCACTGTCCTGTGTATGAGACCATTAGGAAGCCAAGCAGGACACCTTTCTTTAATGGCTAGGGTGGTATGGGGACATTTGAGTAAGGGAAGAAAAGAGACATGCAGTTACAGGTGTAGGAAGTTGGCCACTGTGGGCAGGAGAGAGGGTGTAGGGGATGAGGTGGGACTGGTGAGAGGGATGCTTAAAGGGAAGAAATGGGGTCTGAAGTAAACCTCCCCCGACTTCCACGATCATGCCTCCAGCCAGCCTTTCCCAGGCAATTCCTTGACCTTTGTGTGCACTTTAGTTTTCCTGTTCTATCAGGGGTTCACCAGTAACTTGCAGCAGAGTCTGAGCTTGCTCAGCATTTTGATCAATGACTTGGCTCAGAGCACTCATGATGTGCTGTCTGGATGATGTGGTGAACTACAGCTGAGAGGAATAGCTATTTTGTTAGATATTAGAATCAGGGTCCAAAAGGATGCAAACAGGCAAAAGTGAAATTTAATTTTAAGGGACAAATGTAAACTCTGACACATAAGTAACCCTCCCCAAATAAAAAGAAGTCAATAGTCTCATCTCTTCTGAGCACTGATTGTACCAAATCCAGGGGTTTGGTTCAGAGACTGATGCCATATATGTATTAGGAGGAACATTGAACCAGGTGGGGTGTGTCCAAAGAATAATCAAAATGGTAAGGAGTTCAAAGCATGTCATGTAAAGAATGGCTGAAGGAAGTGTTACATACAGAAAAAATAAGAGAGGGCTAGATAAGGACATCAGAGCTGTCAAGCATTTCAAAAGTTGCACCTGCAAACCAAAGGAGCAAGCACGTTCTGCAAGAACAGAGGGCCTTAACTACCAAAAATCCAATTCAACTCGAAGACTCTGTTTCCATGAACTAAGATGGTCTCCAAGGAGGCCATGAATCATATGAAATGTCTGATAGTTGACTGGTTTTGACCTACAAAATGAAAACCTTAAATGCTTCAAACTAATACCACCCATAAGAAAGCAAGCTTCAGTGAATCACCTAATAGCAATCATGAGCAGACACATAGGAAGATCACCTGTTTACATATATGATTTTGGCTTTTCCACAAGCCTTGCACAATACTGGGGATGCATTGACTAGTTGGACTGATGATGATGATGGTTTTCAGAAAAGAGTCTATTGTAAATTATCCAAAGTAGGTGCCATCTAGGTCCCAGCCCTAGCTTTGCCTACCATGATACCACATTGTTCTACCCTTGCCACTAAGCCCTTTGTAAGATGTCCAACTTTGCTCCAACAGCCTAGTGGCTGGACTGAACAGAAATTATTTCTTCCTATGTCACCCATGAATCACCAACAGCTTCTGAATGGCATAACCACAGGGCAGAGACTGTTGGCATCACCTTTTGGATCTCTGCCACCTCTTTAGGGGGAAGGAGGAGTAGGGTTTTCTCAAGTGGGAATAGCATGGAAGGAAGAGGGATGAAGGCTGTCATGCTTGTCACTCTACGGATTAAGGGATCAGCAATTATGACTTTTAGAAAACTCTTTCCAAAGAAGAAGTTTTTTCTCTCTGACATGTCATGAACCTCTCTAAAATAGCACTTCATTCACAAATGACGTTATGCAGGAAAGGACACCTGATGTGCCAGATGAAAGAACTATATCTGAAGAGATCATGATGTGCTGGATTTTAAAAAGCCAGGGCTGAATCGAACAAAATCAGAGAATGGTCCCAAGTCTAAGTCAAATAAACCATTGCCCTGTGCAGGAAGGAGAGAGAATGGTTTTGCAGCACTGCGCACAAAATAGTGAAGATTCTTCAGTGCCTTTAATTTCAACTTAATACTATAGTCATTAAAAAAGAAGTTAAGGTGCTTGGTGGTATTTTTAATAGATGTAGGGAGTCTATAAAAAGGGGATAATGGGACCACTTTGTGAAGAACTGGTTGGGACATATTTATAATACCATATGTGATGTGGACATCCTTCTTTGGAAAGGATGCCCCCCCCCAAATAAACCCAAAAAAGTCATTTTCAGAGAACAATGACCAGTATAAAAAAAAAGAAGAAATTAAAACCTTTGTATAGACTGTTCAAAGAAACTGGAGATGTTTTAGCCTTTAAAAAAGAAAATCCTTAAAGACAGAAGCCCTGTCTTCAAACACTGGGAGTGTAATTAGATCTATTCTGTGTGTCTCCAAGGGCTGGAAGCAATACAGGTAGTGAAAGCTACAGTGACTCAGAATCAGGAAGAGCTTGTGGACATTCAGTGCTGTTAGAATGGAATGGAATAGCTAAAGGAGCAATGTGTTGCTCACCACTACAGAGGTTCAAGCCAAGTCTGGATAAACTCTTAGAGGGGAAGACTCAAAAATTAGGTGCACAGAGAGCCTTGACAACCTTTTGGGTCCTTTCCATTTCTAAAATGCTAATAATTCTAACCAAATTTTATGAGCACATATGATATGGCAGGTAGCAGGGATGTAGGCATGAATAAGTTTTCAAAGAGTGAGATACTCCCCGTCCTTCAACAGCCCACCGTGGTCAATGAGGGGTACGTGGGGGACAACACACAGCTGACAATAGTGTATTATGATTATGGCTCTACTAGCCCCATGCCCTTGGGCGCCATGCCCTCTGCTCAGACAAAGAGGAGGTTGTTCACCCCAACCTCCCTTAATACATGCAGGGTATAAAATAGTGGCGAAGGCTGAAACTTCCCAATCCTTTCCCCTTCTAGCCCACTTTCCTTTAAAACAATGGCGTTCAAACTTTGGTCAAACAGAGTCCCCCAGATCTCATTCATTAGCCGTCCAGGTGATTTGGTTGCTTCCCAGAGTTTGCAAAAGCAATGCTCTCGATAAGCTAAGCTCTGGATTCAGATCCCATCTCTAGCTCTTATGAACTTTAAGATTCCAAACAAGTTAACGTTCCTGTGCCTCCTTCCTGTAAATGTCTTCTTGGGCTCACTATGATCACCACGAGCAACTGCATATAGAAAGCACTTTGCACTGTTCATGACTTTTTGAGCCTGCAGTCCTTGCTGTCATTATTTAAATAACTGGTTTAGCTAGGCCCTCTCTTCACCCCATCCCCCATTTCTTGCCAACCCAGGCCTAGCAGCCTGCTTGCCAGGCATCCTCAGGTGTCTCTTTCCCACCATGGTCACAGTCAGCTACATTACTCCAGGGGGGACCCACTGTCCTCAGCTCTCAGCGGCATTCCATGCCCTCACTCCTGAGACTTCATCCCACAAACTGACCAGCTTATCCCACATCCTTTCCAGACTTCCCTGGGCAGGTCTACAGCCTGGGACCGGCTATGTTGCCACCATAAATAAGCTGTGTGACTTAGCTGAGTTTTATAGAAGTTCTGTCACCTAGGTTTCCCCTCCTACACGAGAGAAATTGGTTTAGAACAGTTTCTCTTTGGCCTCAACAATGGCCTATTGAGCAGTGCTAAACGATAGCACATTCAGTAGTAATTGCCCCTTCCTACTAAATGCCACCAATGCCCCTCATCATTAGAGCAACAAATGTAGTCCCCACACACGGATAGGGTCCGGGTGGGGCAGTGCCATCCCACTGAGTCTACAGGGACACTCTAGTGAGGTTTCCCAGCTCTATCTCTGACCTTGCCCTCTGGAACTGAGAAACAAAATGGGACTATAACCAGCACCCAGTGAGTCTGCCCTGTCATGACAGCAGAAGAGAAGATTTTAAAAGCCTAGAAAAAGACACAAAGTCCCAGCTGTCTGCTTCCTTGAGTTAGTCAAAGCTGGAGGCAGGCTGGGGAGCAGCTCCTTACTCATACTTACTCATCAGATCCGCTATGGGAGCCGAGGGGGTCTTCCCAGGTCCCAGCCGGGAAATTGGCTGAAAGCTGAGTGCTGTGAGCCCAGCCTGGGGCTCCTTTCCAACCCAATGACATATAGCAGTAGTGGATTTCCCTACAGTCTACATGTCCCACTGAGCCAAGCCCAGGATGGGCACTGAGCAAAGATTGGTTCAATTAACTTTTATCTCTGGGCAAAACCCCACAAAAAGCAGACTTTCTGTCAAAGGGTTTTGGGGTAAAACCAAGAGCTGAGTCCTGAGCACTGTCTATTCAGTGAGCAAGTATTTATTCTGTGCCTAGAACAAACTGGCTCTTTTCTAGGCCTAGAGCCTATAAGAATGACCAGGGGTTTACCCTCATGGGTGTGCCTTCTGGTGGAACTCCCTGTGAGATGTCTCCAGGACCAGACATATCAGGGTTTGCATCCTGATCCACCACTTTTTACTGGGTTGGTGAGTTATTATCTCTGAGCCTCTATTTGTTCCTGGGTGAAATGAGTCTAATGACAGAATCTAACTCCTGGGGATGTCAAAAGAAGTCAATGATACATGCAAAAACTTAAGTTTTTCATTGCCAGGTTCAAAATATAAGATGAATAAATATCATATTTTTTTCTAATAAATAAGGGGATAAAAGACAAGCTAGATGATTGCCCAAAAGAATAGGAAAGAAGACAAACTTTATTTCAGGTACTACCGGAGTTGGGAATTCTAAGTCTTCAGTAATGAAGAAGGCATTTTCCTGGGTATATCAGTCCCCAGGGTATATCAGTCAGATGGCCTAATCACAAACCTCAGAGTAGAAGACTGATAGGCCATATCATCCAGACTCTTCACATTAAAGAAAAGCAGCCTGATACCCAGAGCGGTTATGTGACTTGCCCACGGCCACACAGCTCCTGAGGAAAGTGGCAGAGCCAGATGGAGGCAGAACCACAGAGCAGGAATCCCAGATCTGCACTGAAATGCTAACCCCTACCCTACCAACCTGTGACTCGGGCAAAGGATATAATGTCTCAGAGCCCAAGATTCTCCATCTGTGGAGTGATAGGTGCCTGGTGCACGAGGTCTTCTATAAACGCCAGTTCCCTTTCTCAGTTACTGGGACTCCTAGGCTGTGCTTGAGAGCAATGGTGGCCAGGCTCTGAGTTTGAGGAGCCACCTCACCGAAAGCATAAAGGTCAGGTCAGATGGGAGAGAACTGTATAGGAGAAGACAGCAGGTGTGTTTGGAAGGGCTTGAGGCACCGCAGTGGGAGGTGGCTCTGAGCAGTGAGGGAGGCTGTGACACAGGCCCAAGAATGTTTTGTTTTTAAACCTCTCTGAGCTTAAGCGTCTTCATCCATAAAATGGAAATGTGAGTCCATTTTAAAATGGATCGAACACGATAGCTTCTAAAAAATAGCGAATGTATACATTGCTTATTATGTGTGGGCACTGTGCTAACGACTTGACACACATGAGCTCACTGAATCTGCACAACAGCCCCTGAGATAGGCAGCTACTGTCCCCACGTCACGGGTGAAAAAAGTGGGGGTACAAAGGAAATGTAACTCAAATAGGTGAGACTGTTGCGCTGGAATAGAGCCAGGATGTCAACCCAGGCATCCAGCTTGGAGTCGGGCTCCACCCTGCAGTGCCAAACTATTTCTGTAAAGGGCTGGATGCTACATCTGTCAGGCTTTGCAAGCCATAGGTCTGTGTCGCTACGACTTTGCTCTGCTTTGGAAAAGCAGCCATAGACGATGCGGATGCAAACGCGCGTGCCTTTGTTCCAACCAGGCTTTATTTCAAAACACTGAAACCCGTTTTATAAAATTTTTGCACCATACATTATTCTTCTTTTGATTGCTTTCAACTATTTAAAAGGCGAAAAACTAGGCTGAGCTCAAAGGCCATGTGAAATGAGTTAGCAGGCTGGGTGTGGCCTGGGAACCCTGGTTGGCAGACCCCTACCCTATCCTCAGGCTACCTTGCCTCTCACTGAGTAAGCCTTTATATGGAAAGTGCCAGAACAGTGACTGGCACAGACACAGTGGTGAATATGAATGTTCATTCCCTTTCCCTTCCCTAACCTCTGTCTCCCTCTTAACTCCTATCAACCCAGAAACTGGGTACTTCATGCTGCTCCCAGCAGAACGGCGAACTGGGCTTGAGCGAGGTGGACCACACCTTCCTCAAAACACACAGCCCTGGCTGCCGCAGTGTGAAGGATAGACTGGGGATTTTAGGTCAGTGTGTCTTAGACTTCAATGTGCACCAGCCGGTGTCTGTCTGGGGCGAGGCCTGAGCCTCTGCCTTTCCGACAAGCCCCTGGGTAAATGCGATGCTGCAGGCTGGGTGGGTCACCTCTGAGCAGCAGCTTCTAGGGCAAACCCTCCGTGTCCATAAATACAAGGCAGACAAGTCAGACGCTGCCTCCTGACTTTGGGTTTAGAAGTGTCCCTCAGGCTGGACTGTGTGACCCCCCTAGAAACAGGATAGGGGTGAGGACAAATAACTAGGTCCCCTCTCCAAGGACAGGCTGTGCTGACTTAACCTAAAGGGGGCAGAGGGAGGCTGGAGCAGAGGCAGTCAGCGCTTTCGGTAGCGGCAGACAGCAGCTCCTCCTGCACGCTTGCCCAGGCTCTGATGGACTGAAGCAAGAGGCCTATTTCCTCATCGGGCCTCTGAGTAACTAGGGCACTTCCACAAGGTCACAGTTATTCATTTAAATTCTAGCTCTAATCAGTAGGCAGAGCCTGAGAAATTATTCCTTCTGAGGAGAGGCTGTCACTGGAGCATCATAAACAGCCCCTCCTGGCTGGAGAGAGAAGCTGGGGAGGAGAAGGAAGGAGTCTCATGGCCCCAGGCCCCTAGCTCTGTTCCTTGCCTCCAAATTCCTCCTCTGATCAATTGATCAATCCCCCTACCTCCAAAAGGCTTCCTCCCCCCTTAGCTGAGAGTTCTGGAACACACAGGAAGAGGGAAGAGAGCTGAGGGTACTGAACAGCACAACATAGTGGGGCTGGGACTGTCCCCTCCTGCCTTACAGGCGGCCCAAGGAGGCCAATGACAGGTCCTGATGGGCGAGGGGTGTGGGATAAGGGCCAGAAAACAGCCCCTTCCAGGCCACAAATGGGTTCCGTGCCTTGGAAATCCCTCTTCTCCTCCCTGGGCCTCCGTTTCATCTGAAAAGTAAGAGCTACAGTCCCTGGAAAGGGTGCTTTCTGAACCCCAATGTGTCTTGGGACCCTAAAGACTCATACAGCACTACTGGCGCTTGCGGCCACACTTTCTACTCAGCCAGTATTGTTGGGGTCCTGCCCTGTGCTGTGCAGCATGCAAAGAGTGAAGAATGCAAACATGGGTGAGGTGCACCCACAGCTCTGCCCCGGAAGTGCTAGGGCTTTGAAGAAGAACAGCTCAGGCACTGGAGGCAGACAGGTCGGAGGTCCTGGTCCTGTGCCAGCAGCTGACGACAGTGCGCAGATACTGACCCTCGTTGAGGCTCCTGTTCCACGTCTGTAGAGAGGATGACAATACCTGCCTGGAGGGGTTAATATGAAATGTCAACTCAGAGATGCCCGGGAGGCAGCAGAGCTCAGTGTCCCTCTGATCCATCAGACCAGCACACCGCAAATGCCCATTACCACATGGTAATTCTGAACCTCCTTCCCAAAACCTAGAAGGAGGGGCTGTGAATTTTCCCATCCAGAAGTCCAGTGACATATGGCCTTCCCCTTGTCTCCTGGGTGTCCAGGATTCTCTCTCCAAGGCCCCAGCCAATCTCCCAGGCCTTGGGAAGGTGCTGCCTCCAGCCTCCATCTCTGGCTGCATTTTGCCATAGTGTTACTTCTAACCAATCTCCTCAACATGTAAAATCAATCAATCAATCAATCGTGCCCTTATAGTCTTTCCACAGCTCCTGGGTAAACAGTTACATTAGCTCATAAAATCCCCACTTTGTCTTCCTAAACAGAAGGAAAAAACATCACAGATCTACTGAAGGCTTCTTGTTCCAGGACACCATGCTGCTGGCCCGGACAACCCCGCCTGGGACTCGGAGTGACAGGGAGCCACCTCCCAGCCTCAGCCAGGGCGGGGCAGCTCAGGCTGCCTCCCTCCACCTCCAGGACCACAAGGGAAGGCTCTGAATTTGTAATTTGCTTCAGGCTCAGAAACAACACAAAAGCAAGGAGTGGGGTGGGGGTGGCCAGACTGGACTGGAATCCCCTCTTGGCCCTGGTGCTTAGTAGCTCGGTGACATCAGCACATCACTTAACCTCCTGGTCTCCACTTCCTCACAAGACAAATAGAGCGCAGATGACATACCTCAAAGGGTTATTAGGAGAATAAAGTGAGATAATGGCCGTGAAATTGGAATGGCATTAGTTCTAGATGCTGTTATCTATTGTAGGCCCACCCACTGGCCTCCGCCCCTTGGTAGAGACAGAAGGGAGCCAATGCACCCACTGCGTTCTACCTTCTACCTACCATGCTGTTTCACCCAGGACCAATATGGCGCCTTTGTGAGAATTAGAAGAAGGTGCCCCATGGTCAGAGGCAGCCCCATGGGCACAACTTGGCAAGAGGAATGCAGGCTGGATGTCAACCCCCATTCCCTCCCTCAGCCAGGAGCAGCTATGCAGGGCACAACATTCACAGGCCTGCATGGGGACCCTGAGCCACATCTCTACTGGGAACCAGGAAGGGAAGGAGCTTTAGTGGCACTTTCACAAACAAGATTGGAAGTGTTGGCCTTACTTGCTCACCTCCTTGAAGTATCCCAGGAAACACAATCTTAGTAGAGGCCTTCTCTGACCACCCTCTATAAATGAGCAACTTCATATTTACCTGCTTCGCATTTCTCCACTGCATTTACCACCCTCCACCTGATACAGCATGCATGTCATATAGACGTGTATTGTAAACAATATGTATATATGCACGTGTGCGCATACTTATACACAGTGGTAGGTTTACAGTTGTTCGTATGGAAAATAATACATTAATAAATAATACAAGAATAAACCCTGTGTTTTTTGTACTCACGACTCCAAACCTACCTTTGCCCACCCTGTATATGGTTTCTTAGTTCATTGTCTGCCTCCATCTAGATTAAAAAATCCATGAGGACAGGGAGTCTTCTGCTTATTTGTTCTTTTATCCCTAGGGCCTAGAAGAGCACATGGTACATAGTAGGTTCTCAACAAATATTTGTTGAGTGAAAGATTAACTAAAATATTATCAAATAAAAAGAATGGATTTAACGGTATCTCCCTGGGAAATGCTGTCTTGTGCTTTGGTTCAAACAATTATTTTCAAAGGGGTGGGCAGTAGACAGAAGCTAACAGATAGGGAAGCCTTGCATTTTAGCTAGGGGTGACTATATCACTTTCCTATGTTGTATAATATATCATATAGGTTAATGATCAGAAACTATTCCTAAGTTTGATTATTTTAGATATTCAAAAATAATTAAGGGTAAATTCATTTGGAAAAAGGTCTTCTAATAATGAAAATGTTACACAACCTCTAAGCAAAAATAAACAGTAGTCCCATTAAGAAATAATTACCAGATCTTCAATTGCTGAGAATTTTCAGTGAAGGGGCCCAGTGTGCTCCAATGGAGGGTGCATGGACCTAGGAGTCTGTAAAGTCCTAAGTTCAAATCCCACTGCTGCCACTGACGAGCCCTATGACTTTAGGCAAACTGCTCAACCTGTTGAGCCCTAAATTCCCCTCACATTAAAATGGATATGACAATACCTATCTTGTATGGATGTTTTAAAAATTAAATGTTGAAAGGAACACTTCTAAACAAGAAAATGTGCATGGAAATGTTTTTTAAAAAGATGGATACACCCTTCTCATTTGGTAGGGTTATTCTTCTTAACTCAAAGTTTTAGCCAGTTTAGAATGATCTCCAAACTATTCTAAATCACTTGACACCTCTTATCGATAAATGGTTGTATCCCCTCATATATGAGTCGGGGGGGCACAATATATGTGTCTACACATATACAATGCTTAAAATTTGGGCTCTGGCTGCATATGCATTTTAAATTTATTTTATTTTATTCATTTTAAAGAGACACAGAGTGAGAGAGAGAGAGAGAGAGAGAGAGAGAAAGGGGGGAGGAGCTGGAAGCATCAACTCCCATATGTGCCTTGACCAGACCAGTACAGGGTTTTGAACTGGCGACCTCAGTGTTCCCAGGTCGACACTTTATCCACTGCGCTACCACAGGTCAGGCTGCATATGCATTTTAAAAAAGAGAAATGCATAATATCATAAGGATGGTTCTTCTATTTATTCATTGACAAAAAAAAATTATTTTTTTCCTACAGTGAACATGTATTACTTACATAACCAAGAAAAAAATATTGTTCATTTCATTTAGAAAAGCCATTTCTTAGAATAGAAAGAAAGCTTCTTTTACCCACATCATATTTTCCATGCTGAGTATGTCATATCTTCACCTTTCAACCATGTGGAGCTACAGAAGATAAATAGATTTATGGGACACAGCAAAATGTTCATTAAATTGAAGAATACTTAGCTTAAGAATGTCTTTGAAAAATATTTTCCAAAAGTACTCACTTTCTCTACTTCTTTGATTCATCCAGAAATATTAATCAGAAGGGATAGTATAAGCATGGGAACCACATTTCTTTGGTTTTAAAATGGTTCTTCAAAACCAATACAAACTCATCAATTCAAGGCATTTCTTCTAACCCCAAATCAATAAAAAATGCAGTGTATTTAGAGTTTGGTTCTGTTGATGTCTCACTCATAGTCAAACATGCACAATCTGGCAGAGGGGAAGTTTGCACCGCAGCTGTGCAGACACAAAGACTCACCTGGACCTTGACTGACATCTGTGGCAGCATTTTCAAAGAGAGGGAAAGGGAGGGGAGAGAAAGGGAGAGAAAAGGAAGAAGAGTGTTAGTAGCACACATACACACAATGCAATGTGCCCTTGCATGACTATCAAGTTCATGCAAGATCCTAAAGGTGCTCAGCTTCTGAGCACTTAGTTCTACTTTCACCCAAAACCACCCATGCAAGCTGAGGGGCCAAGCTCCCTTTTCACTGTGCATGTAACAAGAGAGGCGAGTTTCACATCTGTCCGGAAAGACAACATCCTGGAATCAGATAGGGCTCCAAAGAGCCAAGCAGACTGGAATCCTGAAAGAATATTAGTTAAAATATTCTGGTTGGTTTCTGCATACCAATGGCCAAGCAAATCCTCCTTCCCTCCAGATACACAACACTGGACATGAAATCAAGCGAGGTTTCCCAGGAGAGAGAATAAATAAATAAATAAACCATTCCCTTGAGGAACAAAGAAAAAGAGGCATAAGAGTTAAAAGCAAGTTGCAGTATTGTTCATCACATAGGACTGAAGGACACAAGATCACAAAACATTCAGAATTCCCTCCCTCCCAGTATTCCCAATGACCATTCTTCATCACAGACAGCTGTGTGTGCATGAGATTGTGTGTTGAGTAGATCATTTGCCAGACAAATTAAAATTCTACCTCCCCCTTTAATTTTTCTCCTTTCTTTCTCCCCATCATTAATGACAGGAATTGCCATTTGAAATCACTTTTAATATCTACAAATAAACATCCAGACTTAGGAAGGCTAATATTTGAATTAAGCCAATGAATTTCAGAAATAAAAAACAGTTCAATCCCATCACTTCCATGAACACAATCTCCTTCTTCTACCCTCAATGTAAAACAGAATCATGCTAGAGAAGCCAAACTAAGAAAATCCCGAAGTATTGTTTAAACCCTGGACCTGACCTTGAAGATATACTATAGCCGAGGAGAAGGAACAGGAAGCTGCTTCAAGAAATCACGGGCCATCCAGGCAACCCTGGGTGACTCACTTGGAATCACTGAATGGTGGGTCTCAGGTATCCACAGACATTATTTACATTAATTATATTATTATTATTATTATTATTATCATTAGTGAAGATGGAAGATGAAAGAGGTTAAGAACTCAATTCCTGTCTGTCCCTATCTATCCCTCTCTCTGACTCTCTCTCTGTCCCTGAAAAAAAAAAAAAAAAAAAGAGGTTAAGGAATTTGCCTAAGGTCACACAACTAGTTCAGGGACAGAGCCAAGAAAAAATCTTAGGTTTCTTGAATCCCACCCAGTTCAATTTTTATTCAACTGAAAACCAAGTCTCTCAAGGGTATATGGGAACCCAAATTCAGCTTACAAGAAAATGAGCACCCTGAAGCCATAAGGGGGCTGGGCAAATGCCTCCCATTTACCCCATGAGTGGCTCAGGGGTTACCCTCTGTGCCTCTAATTTGCTACCATCGGATTTGTAAAGTCCCAGCATGTTCCCTAGGGCTCTTGCCCGGGAAAAATCCAGGCGCTGACCTAACAGAACTGTGTCTCAGCCTCTGGGAGAGGCATACCCATAGCAACAGCTGAGCATTTCTCCAGCCCACACCCTGCCTTCCCTAGAAGCTGTGTCTGCCCAAAGACTTCTAGAGAGCTCTGAATCATTCCTCAGCCACACCCCCTTTCAGGTTTTCCGGTGAGTTGTTAGATTTAGGGGTGGATTGGCAGTAGGGAGGAAGAAAAGAGGCAAAATAGAAGAGGTGGGAAGAGAAAACATTCTACATAAATAACTAAGTAGGCCATTAACTATGCCTGATGGATTTCCTAGAATAGGAGTCATTAAAATACCCCTTTATTAAACAGAGTATCAAACTATTTACATGTGGTTGAGTGCAGTGGTAGGAGAGTCTACATCATTGTTCATTGGAACAGGTTCTTGGGGGGCACCAAGACCCAAGGGAGACAGGATACCTTAGAACCTCAAAGTTCTTTCAATACTAAATTGCCCATTTGAGCATTGTGGTTATAATCCTAAATTTTGGAGACAGACTGGTCTGGGCTCAAATCCCGGTCTGCTCAATGGCTTTGGGTCAGCCATGGAATTCTCTCTGAGCCCTTTTCCTCAGCTATAAAATGGGAAGATAGCAGAGCCTCCCTCATGGCAGTGTTATGAGAATTAAATGAGATTAAATTCTTGTAAAGCACTTAACTCAGTACAAGGCAAACACTGCATAAACGTTAGTTGCTCTGATTATTATCATTTTGAATTACCACAGGCAGAATTACTAAAAAATGTTGGCCAGATGGCTCCCTGGAAATGCCAGGAGACCACAGGAATTAAGCCGTATTTCTTTTGGTGATTTGAGTTCAACTCTTCTACTTGTGAGTGTAGCCCTTTGCTCCAGTCCACCACTCTACTAGGCTGTCTCTTCTTCCTCCCCTTTCCTGGGGAGGGGGGTGGGGGAGGGAGGGAGGCAAGAGGGAATTAGCAGGTTCTGGGTAAGCAGATGCAGAAAATCAAATTCCAGTCTTATTCCATGGGTTTTCCTCCCTCAAACCTTAATTTAGCCCAGTTCTAGTCCTTTGTATAAAAAAATCCAGCATCTCTTCTTGCCAAAGAGAGCCAACAAAGCCACCAAGAACCAGCATCCTTTAGCAGAGGGTCAGGGTCCAAACTCAGCTCCTGGCTGTGGCACCAACCTAGAGGCAATTCTACTATGTCTAATTTGAGGAATGGAGAGACACTATGTCACCTGGCCCCTGGCCCCAGAAGCAGTGAGTTGCCTGAATCTCTGCATTCAATTCTGACCAAAAGAATGAAATGTCAAAGGTGGGAGTGGAAGGGGAGGAGGAGCGGAGGGTAGGGACCAGAACTTCAGCAGTGTCCGTCTGCTGTATCATTGGACCAGCATCCTTCTCCCCGTCTTTTTATGGCATGCCCCAGTTGTCTTCTGAGGAACCCCCTTTCCCACCCTTAACCCATATGGCTTGGTAGAGATGAGTCCCACCCCTACCTGAGCTCCAAGGGTAGACATGTGACTCAGACCAGGTCATGGGAATCCACAGCTGGATTGTCAGGATTCAGGCTGTGGGACTTTCTGCCAGTTACCTAAGCTTGCTGTTTCAGTTTCCTCTTCCATAACATGGGTGTGATAATGGTACCTACCTCCTGAGGTTGTTGTAGGAGCTTAGAACACTAACGACCTAGCATAAGGAAAGCCCTCAGTCAGTGTTAGCTGGTAATTTCATTACCTTCATATAGGAGAGGACAAGAGTATTTAAAAACAAAAACCCCCTTCTGATGGTCCTACAACAAAGAAGAGTGTCCGAGGATGTCACTGTGGTGGTTTGTGGTGTCTGACTCCATGCCTAGCTGCTTCCCATTTCTAAGGCAGTCATCCCCAGAGTGCCCTCTGTCTGTGATTGATATGTTGGGGAGCAGCATTGGGCCCCAGAACTGGCCCTATGTGTGTGTGTGTGTGTGTGTGTGTGTGTGTGTGTGTGTGTGTGTGTGTGTAAATATGTATGTGTAAAAAAAAATTTAATAGATTAAAAAGTGAAGGCAAATGGCAGAAGAAAAAACAAAAGGGAGCGACAACCAGATGTGATTGATCCAGGGGAGAAGCATCCTCAGCCTTGACAGCCTGGCCCAGCTCCCTCCTGCTGTTTTATTTTCTCACACTGCTGGGCCTGTAGTTTCCTAAGCTCCACCGCATTCAATTCTATATTCTATTTTCTCTCCTAGAAAATAGGTCAGACCCAAGGCAGAGTTCAACGGGTGGGGTCCCGGAAGGTTTGACTGGGTTTTGCCTGCAGGAAGCAGCCCGCCCCCTGCTCCCCAAAGCTCCTCCAGGGGCATAAGGGAGTGTGGAAGTAGCAAGTGGGGTATATCAAGTTCCTGCCTCTTGAGATGATGTAGTCCAAATAAAGGGTGACGTGGGAAGGCTTCCTGGTTAAGCTACACCCTACAAGTGCAACGGTGGCAGGTGGGGGGTCCCCCCCACCCACCCAACACCCACTCCCACCCCTGCAATTAGAACCAAATCTCCCCAAACTGCAGGAAATTGTTTCCTTTGAACTTTAATATAACCAGGTTGATCATCTGCACTCGTGGCTAAAATTGTTGTTGAAGAACAATAAAGGTCCGTAGGGTACTGAGTGCTATGGGGGTGCTGAGTGCCATGCGGTTACTGAGTGGAGGTAGGCATGCCCTGATTTACTTCTTCTCTTCTCTGGTTGTAAAGGCAAAGAGAGTGAGTGAAGGGTGACAGTAACTTTCAGATCCTTCCTCTCCTGAGCTGCTACCATGTCCCTGGTTTGAGCATGGCATTTCTAACAGAGGTGGCAGCAGACGGGGCCAGAATTTGTTTTCATCAGGTGTTTCTGCCCCCTAGTATTCTTTTTGAGCACCTGCTATCCACCAAGGTCAGTGTAAATGCCAAAGTTATAAGGATGGGAGAGGGAAAATGACCAGTTATGTGAGCCAGTCCTCAGCCCTCCGGTCATGACAGTAGAAGCAACTAACTAGCTAACACTAATGGAGGGGGTCCGGCCTAGCGCCTGTACATCTGCTATTGCCCGGCCTGCGCAGCCTTTGTCAGGCATATGTAAGACTGCTCTTCATTTTCTTCAGGTACCAGCTCACATATTACTTCCTCAGAATAACCTTCTTCAACTGCCTTCTCTCTAAAATAGGGGCCCTCCTCCACCACTTACCCTGATTCTATGATTTTAATGTTTATATCTCCCATTAAACTACAAGCTTCATGAGGAAAAAGTATTGTCTGTTTCATCAAATACTTGTCTGCCCAGAGTTTAAGCAGGGTCTGGCCTATAACAGGGTAAGTGGTGACCCGCTAATGTATGTACCTTGTAGTGCTGGGCTCCGGGCATACCCCTGCCCCAGGCCTGCAGATATCAGGGTAGGCCTTCCGCTGAGGATGACACCGACTACCACATTAGGAGAGGAAAAAAGAAATAAAAGGCAAAGCCTGCACCGCCCCAGCCACCTATCCTTTCTCATCCCAGGGGAGAACTAGCACAAGGTTCTTCCCTCTCCTACAGGAACAAACACAGAAACGATTTTTTTTTTCAGTTGGGAGCTAAAGCGAACTTCCAGCAGCGAAGGGGCTGGGTTTCCTGCGCTCGGGGACTCCTTCCGCGGCTGGCATCTGAGCTCTTCAAACACAGGCAGAGTTGTCTCTCCACAAAGGGCCAGGTGGTGTTAGCCTCCTCCCCGGCACAGCCCATTTATCTGCCTTTGTCAAAGACGGAGCCCCCAAGCCCTGGTGCTGTTTGCTTTTGGTCTTTGATGCTAATAACTCCAGATTGCTAGCTGGAGAGGAGGGGGGTACTGCTGTGTCAGGTGGCAGCCCGCCTGGAAGACAGCACAGGGAGAGGGGCAGGATGAGAAGCAGGAAGGAGAAAGGATGGGGCGGTGGGCTGGATCACTGCTGCCCCCGAAGACCCTCCGAGGGGCTCTAACAGGCACGCAGTGGATCTGGCTGAAGAACCTGAAGTCGACTGGCAGTTGCGGGAAGAGGCAGTCTACTGTTACAGATGAAATCAGAGATCAGTGCGGACAGCAGATTTTATTTATCTTGTGTTTTAGGGGTTCTGAGCATAGACATGGGGTGAAGGTAACCTGGGGTTTGAATCCTGGCTTTGCCACTTGCTATTAAAGATGTTTTTGTCAAGCTTCTTAGCTTCACCTCCTTCTTCAGCTGCATGGGAATCATGGTGGTAAAGTCGGTTCTGCTAGCAAGGTACTCAGAACTCCTACGCATCCGTAAACGTCACTACGCTGTGCAAAACTCTCACAGTAAAAACCACAGGCTTTATAGGGAAAGTGGAGTTGGGGCCGACAAAAAACATCATCGGTGATAGATAAAAAATATAGTGAAAATAACTTTCACTGTTAGTGATCTTCATTTTTCCTGGGTTCAGGTCATTAAGATCAACAATTGTGCTGTGCTTCTGATATCTTATTGTGTCCGTCAGCAGAATGATTCAAGTTGCTAGTCACATAAAAGGACAAGGCTACAAGTTTAAAAATTCTCAGAGTTTCATACTTGTAACATGGAAACGGTGTCAAAATAATTGACTGCTTCCTGTTAAATCCTTTCCACTGATTAACTCATTTCATCTTCACAAGAGCCCAATGAAATTGGGTACATTATTGTCCCATAAAAAATTTAAATGAAAAGTTAGAAGCCCATTTTTACAATGTGTTGAATGGTTAAGAAACACATAAATACTGTTATGAGTATAGCACTTGAATAAGACCTGAAGTTTGCTTGTGAGTTGTGGCAAAGTGGTGAGAAAAGGGTCATCTAAAATTGGAGGGGTATCCAATTACATCATGACACACACAGTGACTGAAGTAGCCAGAGGTGCTAAGGTGCGGGCATTTCGTGTATTCTTACACAGCCTGATTCAGCCTGCTGTGGCTTTCTGCCTTCACCTAGAACTTCTCATGAATTAAATCATGCATAATCAAAAGCAACATTATTAAAAAAAAAAAGCAACATTATTATGCTCAAATAGTTCCCTAATATATCAACTGCATTGGAACAAATTTGCATTTTCAAAACACACATTATAGCAGAACTGACTGTACCTAATTTATATGACTGTTAGGATCAAGTGAGATGATCCATATAAAATACTAAGGATAACACTAGGCACAGAGTAAACACTCAATAAAAACTTACTGAAACTGTTAATATTAGTATCTCTGCTGGCTTATTGATTCATCCCTTATCAACTGAAAGGGTCAAGTCAAGCTCCTATTGAGCTGTGTAAGCCTTGCAAACAAAAAGCATCTCTAGCTAAATAGTACTTCCCAGCCTTAGGTCACGAGGTTGGTACCTACAGTAGGTTCCCTCCTAACAGGACATAGCAGAGCCCAAATGCCATCTTCCTAGGTAAAGAAATGGATGCTGACCTCCCTAAATAAGCATGGTCCACCAGGAAGAGAGGTATACGCCTACAGCTCAGGGAATGCCAGGAAACCAAGAGAGAAACTGACCTAGATGATAGGCTGTCCCATCATTTAGTAGGATAGAGAGGAATACATGCTCATGTTGCAGAACAGCCTAGACGCAGACAGCTCCAATTTCCTTGCCCCTGCAGATAGCACAGCGTCCTGGAGTCAGGAAGACTTGGATAAAAATTCTCACTCTTCCACATACTATGTATTTGATCTTGGACATGTTCACTAACCTCTCCGAGCTCTTACTGCCCCATCTGTAAAATGGGGGCAAACTACATATGTTGTAGGACTGATGTAAGGGTTATAAGGAACTAATGTATGCAAAAGCACCGAGACCAAGTCTGGAACAGAGGGAGCACTAATCAATGTTGGCAGATCGTAATTACTGCATTACTTGACCCGAGTGATTTCCTTAAGAGGATCTGTCCTCTTTCCAAGAATTCCTTGCTCTCTAGAGAGACTAACCCCTCAGGGCTTATATCAATTGGAATTATGGTCTGGGGAAAGCAGGTGCTTCTCTCAGGGTTTCAGTGGGGGTGAGTTCTACAGATTTTGCAATTCAGTTCAGAGAGCCTTGGAAGACAAGGCTTACTGCAGCTCCTTTGTAGGGGGCACCATTATGGATCGCAGGAAAGAGCTGGGTTTGGAAGAAGCAGCCATGGGTTTTTGTTTTGTTTTCCTACATATTTTGGTTGTTGTGGTGGTGGTGGTGCTCGTGGTGGTAAATTAAATAATATAACATAAAATTTAATACTTTTAAGTGTACAGGTCAGGAGTATAAAGTGCGTTCCTATTGTTGTGCAACCCTCACCGCTACCCATCTTCAGAATTACAGTCGTCCCTCGCCATACCGTGGTTCACTTTTCACGGTCTCACTGTATTGTGGATTTTTCACTATATCGCGGGATTTTGCGTTATATAGGTATTTTTATATATAGTTATTATTTTAATTATTTTTGTGGTATAATAAGCAAAAGAAGTATGGAAAAGGTTAATAACAGTGTGGGAAAGGGTTATAAGAGGGTGGGGAGGGTTTATAAAGCCTTAAACTATATATAAATAATAAAATAAATATAAGGTCGCTACTTCGCGGATTTTCACCTATCGCAGGGGATAGCAGAACCTAATCCCTGCAATAGAGGAGGGGCCACTGTAGCCCCAATAGAAGGTCCTCTCACTACCAAGCCCCTGTCAGCTTTTCTGCTTCCCCTCACACCCCTCCCTTTGTTCCATCTTCAGAAAATGAGCAAGGTTGATTTGTTCCCTTTATAACGCCAAGGTGTGTGGTGGTGTGAAATTAGTGCAGGATCTGCTTGGGACCTAAAAGTGTCCTCTTTTGAGTCTGAGAACCATGCACGAAGCCTGTTAATTATTGCCAATCCCATTCCAAAAGGGTCAACGGCATTTCGCAGTCCCTTCCAGAAACAACCGTGGGACCCAGGCAAGGAGGCTCGGCACTGAGAGGAGCCCCAGAGATCAAGCAAGCACACAGGGGCCCCTGGAAGGAACTCCACATGTTAGGCATCAAAAACTTCTATGGTACTCCTATAGCTAAAGAAAGAAAAACAGTAGAAACATTAAAATGGGGATGTGGTTGGCTATATGATTGTTTCAAAGAGAACAGAGTGAAGGAGACACAGGGAATTTTAGAAGTGGAAGAGTTCTAGGATGCCAAGCAGATTCATCCCTTTCATTGTACATTCCACAAACACATCTTCGTCACACAGACTCACGTCGATGGACTGTCCTAGGTGCTAGGGGCATAGCAAATGAACCAGACAGACATGACTCCTGCATCCTTGGGGCCTCAAGTCTCGCTGGGAAGATGGGCCACACATAACCAACTAGGTATTTATTTATGACTATGATTGGTGCCAGAAAGTTGTACAGCATTCTTTAGGCTCAGATGAGAGAAACAGACCCACAACAGAGAAAGTGACATGTCCACCCAGCTGGTCAGTGTTGAAGCTGAATCTAAAATTCCAGTCACCTGTGTCCCAGTCCATTGCTGTTCCCACTGGGTGACAGTAGGAGCACCAGTGCCCTGACAAGGGGTCTGGGAGAAGAATCCAGCACGGAGAGTATAATGGTGGCCCCATCTCTGGAGCTTCCAAAGAGGAACAAGAACATGAACTTGAAGACTTCACTGTCTTCCTGGACACTCACTCATGCATTATAGCAATGGAAAATGGTTTCAGCTGCCTTAGGGTGGGGGCCTCAACATCAGCACCTTCAATCATCAGGACAACAAGGAAGAAAGAGGAGAGCCTCCCCCAGAACCAATCAGAAAGGACAGGGAGTGGGGGTGCAGACCCACCGCACAGGCTGAGCTCTAATCTATCTGCTGTACTTTGCTTGAGAATTAATCACACAAATCCCTTGATAAATCTGAGGTTGTTATTAGACAACACTAATATCCCCCTTTGAGTAATCCAGACAAATACACTGAGATGGGGGAGTCCCGAGTGGCTGGGACACAGACTGCTTTTACATTCACACACAACTGCACACAAACATGCGCATGGCAAAGCCCCCACCCCATCCCGTGCTCAGATGTCCATTCCCAGCAGCAACCTTGGCCTCTGCCCTGATTGCTTCAGGCAAGGAGGGTGAACTGAAGGATGGGCGAGCAGGGCCTGACTCCCTCTCCTCCCGACTCTGCCACTGACCTAATTTTACACAAGAGAGGATGTTTCCTTGTTGGTCCTGCTTGTTTGTAAATCATGCCCAGTGCACACACAGCCTAAGGCAGGCCTCGCTAGGAAGCAGGAAGAAGCCAAGAGGGAAAGGACCCCATTCCCTATCCTTTCTAATTGGTTCTGGAGAAGGCTCTCCCCTTTTTCCTTGTTTCCCTGATGGTTGAAGGTTCTAATGTGTGAGCCCTAGCTGCCATTTCTCAGGGAGGCCAGTCAGTGGAAATTCTGTTAGGCTCAGAAGAGGTGGTAAGGGGTGGAGGGTAGGAAGAGGCAGGCACACCATCAAGGTCATCCCAATTTCATATTCTTGTCCTGCCCGTCTCAGAACTAGAGGAGTCGTACATTCTAAAATGACCCAACAGACCTCTGCCGCTAACTTTATTTATGATTTTGGGTCAATTTCTTAATCCTGGGTCACCACTGATCTCTATAAACAACACAAGATACTTTGACCCTGATGCTATCACCCCTCAGGTTACAGGTTCCTAGCTTGGACCTGCTTTTAAAAGAAAATCATCAGGAAAGAGACTGACTTTAGTTGTAGGAAGTGGTTCTTCAAATTATAAAAACTGACCTGGAAAAAAATTAGACCTGTCAAGGAAAGAAAAAAAAGCAACACAAAATGAAACTGACAGCAGCTAAAAATGCACGTGGTAAAATTTGTTATTGACTAAAAAAAAAAAAAAATGGAAGGAAGAATCAAAACTCACGACAAAATTTAGACTGGCAAATGAGACGTGAGAAAATTGGATATGGTAGAAATAACAACTGCAAAAGAATGCCCACAGGGGTGGAAGCTTAGATGGGCAAAATATGATAGGCACACACACACACACACACAACAAACAACAACAATCGATGAATCAAATCTTCACTGGGGAAGACACATGGAGCAGAATCGATCTTGTTAGAAAGAATTCCGTCAACTATAAAGAAATTGAAAAAATAAGAAAGGGTTTAACTATGCTGAAGAGAAAATGAACTGAAGAAATTATGAGCCTCACATTGTTTGCTTCTGAAACATACCCCCTTTATAAAATAAATAGATACATAAAGTTTTAGGGTTTGTATAATCCTGATTATACCAACAGAGAGGTAAAAGGTCTCGGGGTCAAAGGATGCAATCATAACATCCTCGGTAAATGCTGAAGAAAAATAAATTATATGATTTCAGAGGTCCTGTCCAGTGACAATTTTTTTCTGATAAAAGAGCAGAATAGCAAGTGAATAAAATTATCCAAATTGTTCACTCCCAGGAAGAAGGTAGCTTAGAAACCAGCCACTGCTGGAATGCTGTGGTCGCCAGTACAAAACCCTGGGCTTGCCCAGTCAAGGCACATACAAGAAGTAACTATCATTTGAGTTGATGCTTCCTGCTCCTCCCCAACTTTCTCTCTCTAAAAAAAAAGGAGGGGGGACTAGAAACCAGCCACTGCCTGCAACAATAGTTCTCAGACAAATAGACTTGATTTACCTGTGACATATTTAAAGCACTTTAAAGCAATTTTGGAAACTAACATAGGATAACTGTATTTTCATTTTGCCAAGAAAGGATAAAAACCCCAAACTGACTCTTTGTATTGTGTTATCATGTTTTCTTAAAAACAAAAGGCATTCAAGACCCCCAAAATAAAAGGACATAATCTCAGAATATTTTTAAAGTATATATTTTTTTAAAAAATATGACTTTACTATAAATTGCCAGCCCTATGTTTATTTTTCTTGTTTTCCTGAGGAATGGTAAAACATCCATCCCCTTTGTGTTTCTGTCCTACTAGGTTACAGGTGGATCAGGGAGTCTCCCTGTATTTCAGTCTCCTCACCCAGAATGGAGATAAAAGGTAAGCTTACTCACACAGTGCCTGACACATAGTAAGTGTTCAATAAATGTTCAGCCATTTTGAACCAAGCTGACCCCCAGCCTCAGACTGTACCTCTCCCCCTCCAAGCTGAGAATTTTTTAGACATCCTAGAACATAAATGTCCCTCGTAACAAGAACCAAAGAGCACGGGGTGATCAGGACAACACTTATTCCTCTTCACACACCAAGAAACACATCATAGCAGGTGGGAGGACATGGGAGGACAGGTCCCAGCGAGAACATAAGCACTGGGAAGAAAGGGCAGCTCTCTGGAAAAGCTCAGGCAGATTTCTGGGCTGTGGGTCAGACTCATGCTGTGAGGAACAAGCCGCTTTAGGCTGGCATCAAATGATAGTCACTGTGGCTGTGTCAAGAGCCTCTCATCTTCACCTTCTCCACAAACAGCTTCCTCTAAATAGAAGTCTACCCCCCAACCCTCACCTCTAGGGCTCTGAACTCTGGATGGAGATGTCCATGTGGATGCCCGCTTACCAGACAAGGTCAGCTGCCCTCATCCTATCACACTGACAGATTCTCTCTTTCCCCATCACCACACAGTCCTTTATACACCCCTCTATCCATCTGTATTACCATTAACCATATTCCAAACAAATATATAAGAGTAAAAAACATATTTCCTGTCAAGTCTATTAGACTAGTCAACCTTGTTCTTAGGCCAACCAAGTGACAAAGAATATATACAGCCTCTCCATTGCATTCTCCTGGTTCCTTCTCATCTTCAGATGTCACTCACCTTCACAGAGGGGCCTTCCTAGCGCTCCTTCTTTCTCATTACATCTTCCCTCACCCTGTTCTTTTTATCTATAGCACTCATCACAATTATAATTATACATTTATTGGTTTTCCATAGCTGTATTTTCTTCTAATTTGTAAGGCCCATGAAGACAGGCACCATAGCTCTTCCGATCACCACAGATTATGCTTGGCAATCAATGTTTTGTTGACTCAATCAATTCTCTTGAGCCAAATATCTTTGCTCAGTGTGATATACGGAAATGGACGCGAGACTGGGAATTAGGATACCTGGACTATAGTCCCAGGCCCCTGGCAAGTTTCTAGCTGACAGTCCTATTGTAAGTTACCTTGCCTCTCTAGGTCTACCATTTCATAAAAGTAGATCAGACTTCGATGCTGAAGAAGGGGCAGGGGTAATATAATATATATGTTGGGGATGAATATGTAAATTGAAACAATAGTCATTTTACAATTTAATACTAGCAAAAGATTTCCACCAAAGCTTGAAAAGAGGTCTTTTAGATAGATGGTGGGATTAAGCTGACGAAAGGACACCTACAACAAAATATTACTTGGGCTTCATGGGTTACAAAAGATGGAGAAAACATCAGATTCTCGTTCAAGTAGTTCATGGTTGAATGGAATGGCGCATGGACTAGGAGAAAACACCAAAGATAAAAAGCAGGGAAGTAGGGTGCCCGGCACAGCTTGTATGTTTCTCTTTGCAACAAGTGTCTGAATCAGGGTCAAAATCAGTCATGTGCAGGGATGGAAAAGGTCGGAAGTTAGAGGGTGGAGAGAAGAAACTGATATCCTGCACCCTAAAGGTACCCCATTGGGCCAGCAGAGAATAAACTTGGGCTCTCAATGGCCTCAAGAGCCACTGTTTAGTGCCAGATTGAAGAGGAGGAAGAATGAGGTGAGAGAGAGCTCAAGCTCCAGATCAAAGCCCAGACCTGTTTCTTTGGCAGATAGATAGCTTTCTCTCTTCCACCTCAGTTCTCTCATCTATAACATTTGGAAAACAGTAGTAGAACCTCCTGGTAGAAGTGGTTGGTTTAATTAAAGGAAGTTACATTTGAAAGCACTTACCCCAGTGCCTGACATGTAGAAATCACTTCGTGAGAAGTAATTCATCACCATCATCATCATTAAAGTTAGTCAATCAAAATAAGCAGGTGATAAATCTTAAGATTTCCATGAAATTAAGACGGGATCTTTGAGACAATACTCAATAACATGACCAGAGTTGGGCACTAATTGAAACTCAGCCCTAAGTCCACAGGCTCTACCTGTGACCCTTGCCCAGCAAACTCAGGTGGGGGAGAGCTGGCCTGAAAACTGGGTCCAAACAAAGCCTGGAACCCTGTGATTCCTTGGAGCCTGGTAATCACACCTCTGAACTTCACAGTCTGTGCTCTGCTAGGTGTGAAGAGGTCACTGTTACCCTGTGCTTCTCCTTTCAAAACATCTATCACTAATAATTGTGTGATTAATTAAGCATGACGGCACACCTGTCTTATTCATCACTCTACGCCCAGTGCATGTGACACACAGTGGGCCCTCAGTAACTGAATGCTATTGTAGGAGGTGGAAAGAGGTACTTTTCAAAAAGCATCGCCGTGTTTCAGTAAGAGGTTTAATATGAGTATGCATGCTCACGTAGGCTCCATTTCTCGGTTCCCATCACAGGCCAGCTGGGCCCCTAACACCTCAATTTCTTCTGCTTAGAAAAATGTTTGAAGGCGTTCCCCTTCCTCCCTAGGCTCCCCATTCTGACTTACGCTGGATAAGCAACTTCAGACTGCTGAACAGCAATACACAACACAGCTGGGTGAAAATTCCTGTGTCCTGAAATTCCTGGAAAACTGTAATGCACAGCAAGCATTCGGAACACGCCCCCGCCACCACTCCCAGCCCTGGAAAGCTGGAAACAGGAGGAAGGCAGTAGGCAGGCAACCAGAATTGAACCTTGATTTCCTTAAGAAAGTATTTCGCTTTCTTTCCAAGCACCCAGCCCTGGGCTGGGTAGAGAAACCACAAGTGAATTAATTACCAGCACTTACATCACTGGCTGCTGAACCAGGGGCTTCCACACCTCCATTCTGGGGGATCTGGTTCTTTGAGCTCACAGGGAACAGAGGCAGAGGACTCTCTTCCCCAGCACCAGGAGACAGTGGGTGGCTTTGAGCTGAGCGTAAGTGCTGGCACCCCCCACCCCACCCCTAGAATTTGATACGGAACTCCAAGAAAAATGTAGCCAACGCATTTCATGTTTAAGAAACATGGTTTCAAAGAAAAGCGAAGTGCAAACCAGAAAGCCAACACGCTGATCTTGGGCAAGTCATCTCATTTCTCTGTGTTTGTTTCTTTCAGACCATGAGTCCTTGATTCCCACTGGGTTCTGATGCTCTAGGAGCTAGAAACTCCATTGTGAGAAGAGCATCCAAAATCCTCCGGTTCAGCATTGATACATGAGATGTAAGTTTCTATTTGTAAATGTTTGCTCAAATTTCTATTTGCAGAAATTTTCTCAGTTACCTCACTAAATCAAAGGTAGAAAAAAAGGCTGAAGTGAATTGTTTTGAAACTAAATTATGTAATTTTTATACTATTTTATTGCATTCAAATGCATGCCCCCACTTCAACCAGGTTGAGAAGTTGTACTTTTCCGTTGTTTGACCAGTGAGGAATTTAAAGGAACTTTCTTTTATTTCTAGTTTCCTTCTCCACCTTCTAAAGTCATCTGCTTTAATCCATCATGGATTTCTTAACTCTACTGTACTAAATAAAATTTAAGGTTCCTAAAGTTTTCAAGGTTAGTTTTCTTCACCTTTCAATTATACTCCTTGCCTGGACAACTGTATACATGTGTAAGCCTTCCCTCACCCCCTCAAACAACAATGCTGACATCCGGGTTCAGCCCAACCTCTTCCCTAGCAGAACCACTGCTCCTACCTGCCTCTGCCCACCTCCCTGCTGCTGTCCTACAGGTTCTGAGGATGTCAGGATATAGACAAACCAAATTTCATTATTATCTTTCCCCTGCCTTAACCCCAAATATGCTCCTCCCATAGACTTTCCTGTCCTAGTTATACCTACAACCAAAAGAGCATGTTATCAAAGCTCCTCCTTTCCCTTCTTTAATAGTAATTGGTAATCAGTAATAATTTACAAGAATGGCTAATATTCACTGAACACTTACTGTGTGCTAGCCATTGTTCTTAAGCATTCTATGTGCACTAGTTCATTTAAACCTCCTAGCAATCCGAAATGATGGGCACTATTATCCCCATTTCACAGATGGTGAAATTGAAACACAGAGAACTCCTTTACCCAAGTTTGCACAGCTAGTGCGTGTCAGAGCCTAGCAGCCTGAGCCCCAAATCACTAAAAGTCGCTGCCTTTCCAATGATTAAGTTTCTCTCCTTAACATCTCCGCAACTGACGCTTCCTCCATCACTACTCCCCAACCCTGTACACCGGTATAGACTCACCCCAACCACACAACAGCCTCCTAATCGCCAGCCAATCCATTGTGTAAACTGCCCCAACAGCCATCTCTCTAAAATTCAAATCTAACTGTCACTACTCAACTTAAAAACTTCTGATGGCTCCCAAGTGCAGAAAGAAATAACGTCCAAAATCCTCACATAGTGTTTAAGACCTGCCTAACTCTTTCTTTTCTTATTCTCCATGGGTCTTAGTCCTTCAAATCAGCCTCATAACCTACTGCCAACTGCTAGAAATAGCACCCTGCTATTTCATAGGGCAGCCCTGAATGTCCCTTCCTTCCAGGCTACTAAATAAAGCTCCCAAGTCTAGATCAAGAGTTTCCACTGTGAGATTTCCTTCAACCCGACCCCCACCCCAAGCAGGCTGGAACACTCCTTTTTTTATTTTCCTCCATCAATTTTTAAGAGAGAGAAAGGGGGAGGGAGAGAGAAAGAAGAAGAAGAGAGAGAGAGAAGCACCAACTCATTGTTCCACTTAATTGTGGATTGACTGCTTCTCATACGTGCCCGACCTGGGCTTGAACCAGTGCCCTCAGGGTCAAGATGGCAACCATGGGGTTGAGCAGGAAACCCTGGCATTCCAGGTAGATGCTCTTTCCAGGCCAGGGCGGAACACTCGTTTTCAAGCTATTCTGCAAACATACTACCTGGTATATTAACAGCTCCAATGTGTTTTGCACCGGTTTGCCTGGCAGGCTTCCCAACTTGACCACAAGCTCCTCAAGAGCAGGGACCACACTGGTAGTAAGAGGCACTCATGCCATGAATATTAGAAGAATGAAGTTATTCCAATAAACAGACAGCCTAGTCCAACGAACACGACCATTATACATTACTGACTGCTCTGCTAATGCTCAAAGATACTTCAAATACTTTGTTCTCTTACACATCCCAAAGCTGCCCCATCAATATCACGACTTTTCTGCTGGAAGAAACTGTGGAATAGTAGTCCCAATCAACCCCATCCTAAGTTGAAAATTTCATAACTTGAAAATGCACTTAATACACCCAACCTACCAACTAGCATAGGGAGTCCAGGCTACCTTAAACATGCTCAGAGCACTTACATTACATTGCCTGGAGTTGGGCAAATTATCCAACACAATAAACACACTGTAGAGTATCGGCCATTATCCGCATGATAGCATGGCCGACAGGGACTGCAGCCACGCTGACACTGCCCAGCACCGCAAGAGAATGTTGTAGCCCAAGGAAAGGCCAAAATTCAAAGTATGGTTTCTATTGAATGCTATCACTTTCACACCGTTGTAAAGTCAAGTAAATCATAAACAGAATCACTGTAAACCAGGGGCCCTCTATATCAGCAATTCTGAACAGTGAGGCCTCGGAAAGAGGGATGTGTGACTGCAGCACCTTCCTGTGGGGCCCTCCAAAATTACCTGGCCAGGATGACCACAACCACCATGTGCAGGGCAAAAGGCAGCGTAGAGGAGCCCCACACACTCCACTGGAGTCAGGAACACACTTGGCATCAGCCAAAGCTCTACCTGGAAGCCGTGAGCCCCCGGGGTGAGGGATTTCAACAGGAAGCCGAGAGTAACTATAACTGATTAAAGAGAAATGTAGACATACGTGACCTCCAGACCTTTCTGGCAGAACTCTCCATCAGAAAAAATAAGTTTACTATGTTCTTTCAATAGATGTATATTTATTTATAAATAATTTGCATATAAGTGAACCATACATTTTGTTTCTTTCATCTATTCCCAACAAATGGTCTTGCATGTGCCCCCTTCTCAAGGCCATTGATCTAGAGAATAATTTCCCCACCCCCTGAAAGGCAGAGGATGTATATGATCAAACAAGAGCAACCCGGGCTGCTGAGACCCCAGAACCATGGAGTCCTTGATTCGGAGGCACACACACATCAGCACACACTCTTGACAGGTGTCACTTCAGCACCTGCTGCACCCCTTCCAATGACAAGACTTAGCAAAGCTATGTGCTTCATGGTCCAACAGCTCTAAGCATCAAAATTCTTCCTCTGTAGTTCTGGTTCCTTCAAGTCTCTTTGCCCTGTATCCACTCCCTCCTCTCTACGGCAGCTCTTCCGATATCCGAGGACAATTATCCTGTCCCCAGTGAGCCTTGTCTCCTCTAGGGAATCCACACGAGCTAATGGGTACTTTCCATCTCCAGTGACAACAACATGCCTGCCTGAAACAGCCATTCCACACGCATTTACACGGTCCCAGGCTGGCTGCTGCCTTTAATTGTTCCAGAAACCATTGGTTTGTAAACAATAACAACAACAACAAAAAAAGTCTTTTCTAGCCTGTCCTCAACTAGCTCAAACCAGGTGAACTGTGTAAGTGCTTGACACAGGTTCATTGAAAACTTTCCCACAGTAAACACTTTTCTTATTACAAGACGGAAAGCATTTCTAATGGTGGTCCATGCCACTGCGGTCCAAGTCACATCTGACCCCACTGATTAAATTAAATAACAGCCATCACAGAGCTCACATTCCTGGGACCCTGCATCCATCCATCAGCCATGTTAGTGAGAAAATACACACATATACATAAACACAGGTGTGTCTGCGTACGAAGCATGAATGCATACTCACACACGCGTGCACACATACACACACACACACACACAATGTGCTTTATTAAGGCAATGAACATTTACTGAGCACCTGCTTTTTGTCAGCTGCATTTAGCCCCCAAAACTGTATGTGCAGTAATTAACAAAGGGAAACAGAGTTCCACCTTGATTTCCCGTCTTATAGTTCTCATAAAGAGTACCTTTTCACAGGCGTTCCTACCACAGGAACTGGGAAACCCAGTTAAGCTATTGTGACTTGCATTAGGGATGTAAAAGCCAAAAGGAGCCAAGAGACACATTAAAATGTAGCCACTGGTTATATATTCTACTAGAGGAAAAAATAGCCCCAATCTGCATTAACAGAAGGCTGAAAACTCAACATCAAAATAAGTAAAGAGCAAAGTTTCTACAGCAACTAAAACCCAATCATCTTCCCATGTGGCCAATCATCTTTCCATGTGGCCATTACCATGACTGTGAGCTGGTCAGGTCCATTTCCCAGCATATGATTGGGGTCCATAGAGCCTGGCTCCATGGGGTCCATGGACAGTGAGACCTCAAAGTAGAAGTCAGTGACACTGGGTACATTTCAATGCTGGGACTCAACATGCTATCTGTGGGCTTTGCTCCTCAAAGTAAACTATTTTACACCACAAAATTATAAGACAGAGTCTCTTTTCTTTGCTGCAGTGTCAGTAAAAAGACTGTCAATGGGAAGATGGCCAAGAGCCAAGACTAGCTTCATCCCCCTTGGGGTGCAGGAGGGAATTCCAGTCTATGCCAACATGGGAATAACATCTTCCAGCCCTGCCTAATCCCTCTCCCTTGGAGACTTCTGCCCAACAGTGCCAAAATCATGGGCCACCCAGGGAAACCTGGCAGAGTAGGAAGCATTCTCCAACAAGGCTTATGCTTCCAAGGCCGGTTTCGGGGAGCAGCTACTCAACACCGCTCCAGCTCATGTCTTTGTCTTTTATTCTAATCATCCTGTTAGGCTTTTTAGCAAAATCTTGATAGTTGTTGGGGTGTCTGACCCGGGCTGCCAGGATGGGCTTGCCAAGCGAGTTCAACACGATTCCATTTTCTCTGTCCCACAGCATTCTGGAACCTCTCATCTTATTGCTGAGTAATTAGAGGTTTCCAGGGGACTCCTCGGGAACTCAGAGATGCTGAAAGCTAGCTGTGTATGGAGGAAGATGGGACATCTTAGGGGACGAAATGAGGTACAGGTAGTAAAGCCAGAGATGGGCTAACCATGAATCCTTCAGAGCACAAGCTTCCCAGGATCAGAA
Source organism: Rhynchonycteris naso (assembly GCA_037038555.1). Taxonomy (NCBI): domain Eukaryota; kingdom Metazoa; phylum Chordata; class Mammalia; order Chiroptera; family Emballonuridae; genus Rhynchonycteris; species Rhynchonycteris naso. Next base: position 22,912,774 of record CM072999.1, read on the forward strand.
TGACTGGAGCATGAATCACCTGCTTACATCAGACTCTTCCCTCCCCCGTTGTTTAAGATTTATCACAAGCAGTAAACTCTAAGTAACTCGGTGGTGTGTGCATGGCTAGTTCCACTTTAGAGGATCCCTTATGAATTTTTCCTTCACTCGAGGATTATTTCCTACAAAGCATCACCCAGAAATGTTATGAACCACCCATCCCCCTCATCCACAGGCCCATTGCAAAGGTCAGGTTGCTTTCATTAGATGGAGGACCAGTGAGGAAGTGGCTGGGTAGCTGACTTTGGCCTGATGTAGGGAGAGCTAGCTCCCTGAGAGCAGTGATCAGAGAGAGACACATCAGGCTGCCTTGGAAAGCATTGAGCCCCTGTCCCTGCTGTGGACTGGGAGTGGGGTGAGGATACAGTGGAAGAGATGGGAAATGAGCAGTTTGCTGCAATGACTTTTAAAATTCCCTCCAAACTTATTATTTCATGGTTCTTCACAATGTGCCTTGGTTTCCCGTGTACCACCCAGGGCAAAGCCACGTCCAGGAGGCCATAAAAATGCCGTGCTGCCTTCTATGTGGGTCCAGGATCTGTGTGCATCATCCCAGACAGAAGACTCTGCACCAGGAGGAAACTATGGAAGGGCCCCCAGAACATCACCTCAGCCTGAACTCTAGCCCTGTCTTTCCCCGCCCAAATCAAGCAAATACATGCAGAGCAACTAGTCTTTTTAAGAAATCCATGGGTAAGAGGCCTTGGAGCCCACTCTGCCCCATCCCCTCAGCCATCCAAGGCTAACCACAGGAGAGCCAGGACCCCCTCTTGACAGGAAAGAAGCCTGAGAGAATGAGAAGGGAGCACGGGACACGAGTGTCCAATAACTTCCTAGCTTTGTCAGCCCTTTACCACTGTTTGGATCACACAGACGTGACTTCAGCTGTCCCTCCTCACATGTGGGGTTCTTGTTTTTATTTGGAAGCAGCTCATTAAGGAAGTAAACTGTACTCCCACACTGCACTGTCTCCGTTCCCCTGATGGGCTCAGGTGGCACATTGCCCATCATCCCTGGGGGAGAGGCTGTAGAACTGCCTAGACCACACCGCCCTCGCGCTGCCAACAACCACTGGACTACTGAGACTCAGTCACCGGCAAACAGGACTACTGAGACTCAGTCACCGGCAAACAGGACTACTGAGACTCAGTCACCGGCAAACAGGACTACTGAGACTCAGTCACCGGCAAACAGGACCACTTCAGGAGAACCAAATTGGCAGTCGAGAGGCAAAATTATCAGGAGAGGATCAGATGCATAGAGTTTCATGGAGAAACTTGAAGGCAAAGCTCCCCAGGGTCATTTTCTTAGCTACAAAGATACTGTACTTAAATAAAGGGCTCAGTAAAACCAAAAGAATCCTAAATGCATTTCACAGCTTAAGCCAGGAGCTTCAAGTTGCCTACAGCTCGTGTTGCTGCCTCTCTTTTATCTCCACATCTTCAGGCCCTCGCATAGCCTTACAGAGTACAGCGTCCCCACCCCCACCCCCACCCCTGCCCCTGCCCGGAAGAGCTGAAAGCATTCACAGTTTTGAGTACCACATGCAAAGTCAGTTTTATCAGAGTTGCGCTGGGTGGTTTGGCTGCATGACTATGAGATCAATTTGTTTTTAAAAAACTGCCGGTACTGGTTATTGGGTTAAAATGTTTTTTTTAAACTTTGGGAAATACATGTGAATATCAGCAGAGGTATGAGAACAGATATAGACAATGACACATTTAAAGGGGGCCCTGTATTGCTTTTAAATAGGTCACCCAAAGACATCAATTTCTGGAGAACAACAGTGGTAATGACAACCCACTGGCACTGTCAGTTCCCAAATAGATCACGGAGACAGGCCTGCAGAGCCACGCTGCCTGCTTCTCCTCCGTCAGCCACAGCCTGTCACCTGTAACACAGCCCCCCCCCGCTCCCCCCCTGCCCCCCGCTGAGCCCTGGCAACCAAACACCGAAACTTCAGCTGGGAAAATCTCCGGAGAGAGACTGGGGCGTTCCCTCTGTTTAAACACCAGCTTGTTCCTCCCAATCTACCGTCAACCTACTGCAAACATTTCCAAACACACCCTCTCCTTACCCACTGACTAACCGAGATGTCTCCTCCTACCCCCACGCCTTCCCAAACCATATTCCTATATGCCCTCCAACCTCCCACACTCCCTCTCCAGGGCTCTTCCTGCCCGATAGGTTATGAAGTGAAGGAAAATTCGTCTGTGATGAAGGGTCGTAGGTCATCAGGGAATCACACATACACCCAGTGCAACATTGCTGTCACCAACAGCAACACACCCTCTTAACAGAGGCGGATCTGCCGAGCTGGGGCCAGGAGCTTCTGACATTGGGGATTCCATAAGAAAAAGGAAATTATAAATGCAAAGTGAGGTGTGGGGCCTTGGGAAGGGCCCATGTGAGTGAGGATATATAAAAATGTCAGTCTCATGGTCAATCCGCCTCTGTGATAATCCCCCCCTTCCACACACACAGAGGAAAAGAGAAGAATGTGTTATCTGTGGAGAGTCAAAGGGAACAGGAGAACAAACAGGCATCTAAGAGAGTGATCCAGGAGCTCCGTCGTTTACCGCCAACCCTGGGTTGGGTGCTGGGTACTTCCTGGCACCTGGGAAACCAAAGGTAAGTCTGCAGAGGTCGTGCTGTCCAGTGATGCTCCGGAGTGGTGTAGTGTGCTCCAACCACCTCAGGACTGAGAAGTCCAGTCCCAGTCACTTGATTTCAAACCAGGGCCTTGAGGGTGATGACTGAATACTCAGAATCGTTCGTTTTATTCTTGCTCACGCTTTCATAGTCTCCCTTTCTCTCTGACAGGGAGGAGCATGTCTCCCGGGACTGGCCTAGCTGATAACCTCCTACACCAGGAGCTTGACATTTTGCTTATCAAGAGCATCCAGGGAGGCAATGCTCCATTTCACCATGGAGACACAGGCCATTAGTGCTAATTGAGAAGGGAGCCTAAAGCAGACATGAAATGCCATGGTGGGGATCTGGGATCTCAGGTCCCAGAGACACCTGCCCTCCAACCCTCTACCCACAACAGGTTCAAAGGCAGCTCAGGTTTGCTATGATCACCTTTTCAGTGGGATGGCAAGGCCCGCCCTTCCCACTCCATCGGGTTGCTGTGTGCTCCAGAACACCAGTTGGTACCCAAAGAGCTCTGAAGACAGCCCAGCAGGCACAACCCACGCTCAGTGACCCCACGCTCTTAGGCAGGGGCAAATGGCAATGAAATTGAATTCTATACCCTCCTGAAATCCCCTCCTTTTCTCTCTTCCACATTTAAACTGGGATGAAGGAAAATAGCAGTTGGCGGTGGGGGGTGGAGGGGGGGGGCTCAAAGGAAAGCTCCCAACCTGTGAAACCAAATCAACACAAAGTTTGTTCTTAGGCACATCAGGGGACCAACAGTCTGGAGTCAGAACCTGTTCTATGCCAGAGTCTGTGCTTATAACTTCATACATTGTGTCTCATTGCATGCTCTCAACAACTTCATAACATATGATTTCTTATCCCTGCATTGCTGCAAGGCAGGATAGCATACCTGTTAAGAGTGTCGGCTCTGAAGCCAGACTGCCTAGACACAAAGCCCAGCTTTGCTTCTTCTTAGCTGTGTGACCTTGGATGAGTCATTTAATCTCTTGCCCCTCAACAACCTTATCTACAAAGTGTGGATAACAATTAAGTGAGTCAAGAGGAGTAGGAGAGCTAATACATGCAAAGCTGTGAAGACAGTGTAGGCATGGAATGAGTACCCTATAACTATAGCTATTATTTTTTTTATGAGGTTACTGAAACTTCCAAAACCTTCTCCACAAACATGCAACTCATAAGTGGATAAATCCAGAATTAAATCCAAATCTCTTTCACTCCAGAAGCCATGCCCTTAACCACTACACTAAACTTTGTTCAAGCTCCAAATGTCTCAGCTCCTCAGATTCCTCATTTACACAATGGGGCTAGTTAATGAGATCAACATAGGCGTGCTGTGAGGATTCAGAGACTGCTCACAGAAAGCACCTAGGATGTCAGGCACATAATATTCAGTAACAGTAATAGTAATGATATCATTACTGTTAAGGTGACGAATCGTCCTTCTTTAGGGAGGACAGTTCTTCTTTTATAAGTTCCATCTTCCCTCAAAAAGTGTCCTTCTACATGTCCTCCTTTTTGATATTGGAAAACGTTCGTATTCGACTGATGCAGCGTCAATCTATTGCGTGTGATGTGACGTATTTGTATCTAAGTGAGTACTTTTCTCTTCCAATTATTATTAAAAATTAATAGGCATGTAAGCATAATTACAATATAAAATATTACAAATGTTTTTGTTATGCATTAATCATATTATATTATATTATTGTTGCAATGAATAAAATGTTTCATTTATTTACGATATTGTTTTCTTCAATTTATTTTTTTCCTCCTTTTCATTGTAAAAAGGTTGGTCACCTTATTACTGGTTTTGTCCAAGGAAGACCACCTTCACCATCAGGGTACTGTCCAAACCCTCTCTCACTCAAGCTCTATCACTGAGCCTCACTGACCTGGACCCACTCTACAGGGCAATGGGAGTGGTCAGGGAAGGCGCTCCAGCCCCACCCCCCAAGTACAGCCCCCACCCCACCTCTCTGTCCTGCGAAGGAGAGAGAGGACCCAGCTGATGGGCAGCTGCCCTAAGACCTGGAAGCCATCTTTTCAGGGCAGCCTGCAAAGGGAGATAGGGGACTTGAAGATAATTAGCCCCCAGCACTGGGCCTGTGGTGTCTCATTACCAAATGCAAATGCAAGTTCATGTGCGACTCAAGGCTCCTGGCAAAACGCCTGCCGACCCTCAACCCCACTGAATTTGGACTGAAGCATCACGCAGACCCACCCACCCCCTTCACAGCCTGCAGCTGGTGCGCAGGCTCCGAGCTCCGAAAAGGAAGGGGGCCGCTCACCCCACCGAAGAGGAAACAAGGAAGAGAGTCTTGTTTCTCTGAAGGGGGCAGAGTTGCTATAGGGGGGAGGGGGTGAAAAATTGTTCTTCCCTGAGCAGTTGAAAAAGGGATTATTGGAGCAAGTGCCGGGCGGCTGCTCTACCATTTAGCATGCAGCATACCCAGGAAATCTCATCTGGTAATCAGGAGGAGAATAGGAAAAAGGAGCAATCAGACCCCTATTCAGGCTCCGTTTAGCGACAGCCCCTACTGGCTGGGCTGGTCCCACCTAAGCCTGAATGCGGGAGGCGAACCATGTCTCAGAAACAGCAATCCTCCTTTGTGTGTGTTTTAAGACCTTGCTTCTGTGCTACGGGCCCCATACCAGGGAGAAGAATTCTGAAAGGAGTTAGCCCTTACTCTCTGACTACGCACCATGCCCCTCCAGCCCACTCATCCTCCAGGCCTTTCAGGGCTGACACAGGTTAGGAACAGAGCCAGTAATAATTCCAGCAGGACATGCACTGGGCAGGGGGAGGGGAGATGATTGTTCTTTTACACAAGTGCCCCAAGCAGGAGGAGCCAGCGGGCTGTGGTCCCTGATATCCAACTTCAGCACCCCATGTCTCTGGCCCTTGGTAAATGCTCAGGTAAGCACCTCCTCTTGGAATACCATTCCTTCCTAGTCCTGGCTTTGAGAATGGGGGGAGAGTCACAGAATTCTCAATAAAAGAAAAGTAATTAAAATGAACTTTCAGGAAGGTATGCCAACCAAGGCCACACAGTAGTGTTGAGCCATCAATCAAACCAACTAGAGTAGGATGTCAGCTTCAGACAGTAGCAGGGAGGGGGGATAGGAGACTAGTGGGCACCACTCAACAGGGTGCTTATAAAATCTAGCCTCGTCACCAACACCTACCACTACACTTCACTGTAGGATCCCAACGCCTGACAACTTTAGAGTTGAGACTCAAGACGGAGCAGCTTCTGGTTAGTGCGCCTGCCCGTGTCAGCAGGAAAAGGTAGTTAGCCCATTTATGAGATTTGGGAGTAGGGGTCAACCTGGGAGGTCTTCTCCATCTTTCCCTGGTCACAGCCCACCTGAAACAGGCTGACATCATGCTAAATAAACTCTTCAGGGAAACTAGCACTGAAATGTATACACCTTGGAAATGAATCAATTCTGCATGACCACAAGATTGTTGAGAAAGTCAAAACATGCACATTTGTAACTAAGAATGGATTAAAAATCAACAACCAAGTTTAGACTTATTTCCAGGTAATGACAAACTCTTAAGGACCCATGAGGGACCTGCTCTCTGGAGGTTGCTCAGGAGGATCCCTGCCTGTTGTCCAGTGAGCTTCAAGGCTGCCCATAACAGGACAGACTGCACCGAACACACTCCAGGGGAATGTGCTGTGCCGTAGCCGAACTGAATCCCAAAGCAGATATATGTAATTTTAGCACCACTTTGAATTATCTGCACCTCTTCTGTCCTCCAAGAACACGACTGAAAAGGAAAGGGTAAATGACAATATGAGCAAATCAAAAGTTAAGCACCAAAATATTTTCTTCATAAACATTAACACCTAGAAGTAAAAATCTGGACATCTTCTCCCTCCGTCACGTGCCAGGAATGTTCAGTGTGACCAATAATTGCTCTGGGAGTCTTGGAATGCAGTCTTGCCGTGTAGGCTGCGTGAAGTTGAGTCCGCAGCCGGCGTTAACAGCCTTTCACCACACGAGAGAGAAGACATGGTGTCCAGGACCTCTTATCACTATGCCCAACTCTCCCATGGCAGCTATCTCTGGTGTCCTCTGGGTAAGACACAGACACCCAATAGGGGATGAAAACAGCCCGAAGCCCATAAAAGATGTGGGCCCCTCTGTGCGTTCTTCCTGAGATGCAGCATTGAGACATTTTGGAGCGAGTGAGGCATAGAGAGCCAGGCAGGCCGAGCAAACATCACCTCTGCCAATCTGCTAGGAACTAACGGGCCACAGAGAGCGCCTCCAGCAGGCCCTGACAACATCCACCTGAAGCTGTAGGAGCCCGCTCAGCTCTTCCTGCTCCTGAAATGCTAAAGTGTGAAGTATAAAACAAATCTCCCAGGCCCAATGCAAGCCCTCATGCAATCAAGTGGTAGGGCCCATCCTGCAAATCGGGACAATCAGAGGCCTGGTACACAGGACTGACTGTTGTGACCTGCACGATTCAAATGGGGGGAGGGGGCGGATACATCCTCACTGCCTGCATCACCACATTATCTTTAGGAAAACGGGCAGGCACTTGTTTAGGCTATTTATCTTGCTTTATGCAGATCTGCTTGACACTCAGCAGCTGCTGTGGTTTCTTTCCCCCTTAATATGTTACAGGTGAGTTTTTCTCATTTACTCTGAAAAATTAACTATGTGTGGTGAGAACAGATATTCTCTAAAAGACTGTGATGCATTTATTTTTTGTGTTTGATTAGAAATAATAGCAATTGCCAGGATCAACAGGCTCCAAGTTATCAACAGGAAAGTCGGATACTTCCCCCACAGCCACCTTCACCTCGACCTCTGCACTGCTCTGTTCCACACCAACCACATGTTCCTCTTACTACAGTTTATTTGCTCTAGTCACACATTGGGAAAATAAATGAACTAAGCTGTGTGTTTGTCTTCTACAGGCAGAAGTATCAATCCACAGCCAAGAGATGCTCTGAACCCTGTAGAAAGAACTATTATTAAAATATACATATTGTACCATCATCTTCAATCTGCTTCAAAAAAATTTTTGCTGTAGGCCACACATAAACACAAAACAAAAAAAATGAGAGAGAGAAGACAAATTGTATACATAGACAGTATAGAGATTCTTCCTGCAGAAAAATGCTGATCCAGACCTGCCCAGAGGAAATGAGTTCTTTTTAAACACACAAAAAAAATGCAATCAGGGATAATCAGCAAGTTAACAACACACTTGCAAACACCCTGGTCCCTAGAAAGGAAGAACGCCAGCTTTCAATACAAGTTCTGAGAACTGAACAGATCCTTTGGGCGAATGAAAAGCAAGTGATCATGTCAGCATCTTCAGGCAGAACTTTCTCCAAAACCAAGAAGCTTTGGAACAGCAGTCAGCTCCAAAAGGCACCTGCTTGTGAGAAGTGCTTCATAACTACATTTCCAAAGTGGCTTTGTGGGTTGTGGCTTTTCCCAATGGGTTCAATGGGGGAAAATAACAGAAAAGGATGACAGGCAGGTCTTGCATCTGCCTCCCCTGTAGCCCATCCATAGGAAAGTGATACGATGCCCAACCCCACATAGAAAAGAAGCAGCAGAGACCCAGGGACGCTCCTATGATAGCCCATGCATAACCTACGTAGAGACCTCCAACAAGACCCTGAAAGTGTCCTAGTCTTCAGCATATAGCACCTGTGAAATAAATTTAGTTTTGATTTTAAACAAATTTTAATAGATACTACTAACTAAAGTTCTTATCAACTACAACCTGCCCTAGGGGTTCAGCTGTTTGGGGACAATTTGAGGAATACCTGCAGACATTATTTCTCATTATAAATCTCCAGGCAGTGGGGCCTCACCTCAATGAAGAGATATCCCAGTAGTCAGGTCTAAGACGCTCACCTGGCCCCATCTACCTGGCCTCCTTCGACCTGTTGGTTCCCCATCTTGGCTGCACGATAGAATCACCTGGGAAGCCTCAAAAATTATACAGATGCTTGGATCCCATCCCCAATGAACTTCTGAGTAAACTGGTCCTTGCTGTGGCCTGAGAGTTGTAAAACTTCTCCCGTTGATCCTTTGTGCAGCCAAGGTTGAGAACCACTGTTCTGCCCTATACCATCCCACCACCTCTGTGAAGTGACCAGCCTGAGATGGCAACACAAACATCTCTAGAAGAATCCAGGGCTTAACTCAAAATGGATGGGAGGAACTGTGACTTCCTTGCCTCTTACTCATTCCACCCCACCCCACCCCACATACCCGTATGGCCAGTTCTCACACACTTGACCATTTCAATGTTTCTTCCTACTGAAATGTAGCCCATCAGTGAGTCCAGTAATCTGGATTTGAAGTAAAGTCTGGGCCACTGCTAGATTTAACCCCAAACAGTCAGAATTTGGTGAATAAGGAGAAGGCAGCCTAAGCCTTTGGGCACGAGTCCCTTCCTCTCTCTCCCTGAAAAGTTGTTGTTGAATTGGGGACGTTATCCAAGGTTATGCTTAGTATTTCCAGCTCCCTCAGAGGCTTGGCTGGACAAGAGTCCTATCATTTGTGTGTGTGTGTGCCTTTCTGTATCATTCTCAAACAGGAAGAGCAGAGGGCAGGAAAGGGGAACTCCATAAGAAAAACCCCAGGTCTAGAATGAGGAGGTGAGACAGCCCATACTCAGATGCCTCCTCCACCCTCTAGATGCCTCCCACATTGTGGGAGGAAGGGCACAGCAGAAGGGCTGGGTTAACAGTGGAACCAAGAATGAACTTGCAACCTATCTACCCTCATTCTTCTCTGCATAGACATTCCTTATGTTGGGATTTATAAGGAGGAAGTAATGGGAAGTTTCCCCTGCGTCCCCAAGGGTCCAATTCTCAAGGGATCAAGAAGGACAGAGATAACCCCTTTGCCCATTTCTATCTGATTTCTTGCGCTGTGTTGATCCTGCTCAGCTGTGCTGCAGTGGAGGGAGCCTAGCTGGGCACAGATTCTGTAGCCACTCCTTCCAGCCCTTTGAGTACAGCCAGACGTTTGAGTGAGAAGCCCGGCATGATGGGAGTAGCCAGGATTCTCTTTCTGCTGAGATCTGATGAAATTTGCATTGAGAGCTAGCAAAGGATTTTAACCAGCTCCTTGGGAAAAGGACCCGATTAGCTAACATGCAGCTAAAGATGCACTTCAATGATAAATCTGGTTTCTGCCAAGGCTCCTGGCCTTCACCCAACCCACTGGGTAGGTCTACACCAACAGAGGAATAGGGAAGAGGGCCTTACCTTCTGAGCAAAGCTTGCCACCATAGCCAGTGGTAGAACAGTCACAGGTAGGATGGCCATCCAGGAGAAAGCAGATCCCACCATTTTCACAGGGCCGGTCACCACAGGGTCCCTCAGCATCCAACTGGACGCCCTGGCTCCCTAGAATCTGAGGCTCTGAGTTGCCGTACTTGAGATCCAGGATTAATCCCCTGAAGCCGGGCATGGCCTGTACTCCCTCTAGGGTCAGGGCAGAAGGTCGTATGTCTGCAGGGACTCCACCCAGGAACAAGTCACTGACCACATCCATGTAGGGCCGCTGGGACTGCAGCTCCCCAGACTGGCCCTCGCCATCCAGCACCAGCAGCGTGCGCAGTCCGTCGCGGCTCAGCATGAGGAAGTGCCAGCTGCTGTCGTTCACCTGTTTGTCAGACAGCACGGAGGTCTCGGCGCAGTCCATGCTGAGGCGGAGCTGCACGCGGCCATCCGCCAGAGAGAGACAGAGGAAGTCGCAGACGCCGCCATCGTCCAGGTAGAGGAGTAGCCCGGTGGAGACGTTGGTCTTGAGCTGGAAGCTCAGATCACTGCGCGTGCTGGCGTCCCAGCGGAGGTAGCGAGCCCACTGGTTGGGGAGGCCCATGAATTCGAGGCCCAGGCAGAGGCCCAGCAGGGACCCCAGCAGGACGCTCGCCTTCAGGGTGAAGAACACCGAGTGCATGGTGAAACTCATCGTGGCTGCCGGGACCGAGCCCAGGAGAGCAGACTGCTAGGGAACAGCCCTTGGGGAACGATGCCCCTTAGTAGCGAAGGGAGAATGGAAGAGGAGATGGGTTGGGGGTGACAGAGAGTACACAAGAGGAAGAAGTCACACGCACAGTATCAAGAGGGTGAAGGAGGAAAGTGAACAAGACAGCCCCAGATGGGCACACAAGCAAGAAAGCCACGAAAGAGGCAGAGGGAAAAGAGAGGGCAGTAGAAGAGGAGGAAAATCAGGTGGGGACAGTTAGGGCCTGGAGTGAGGAGCCAAGTGTCTTTCTCCAAGAAAAGATCTCAGCTATCCATGTGGATCCGGAGGCCTTGATTCAAGGAGGGTGGGTGAAAGCCTTCAGCAGTGCACTACTCCTAGCGGACCCCCAAACGCCCCAGCCGGGGAAGCCAGGCAGAAGGCTGGGGTCGGGGGTGCCGTGACCCGGAGGAGGAGAGAGCAGTGAGGTGAGCCAGGTGGAAAGGTGGAGCAGGCCCTCCTTCAGGACCAGTCTTGAAGCTCTACCTCCTAGCAGCAGGGGGCTGCGTGCAGCGGCACAGCCGGAAGCTGAGTGCTCAGGCAGAGCAGGGCCCCGGGCAGAGCAGAAGCACACTCAGGCTTCATGGTGTGGGCCAGTGGCAGTCCTGCCCATAACCTGCTTCCCAGGACTCCAGAGAAAGACCTGTGGGGAAGAAGGGGGGTGAGGAGAAAGGAGAGAAGGAGGGAAAGATTAGGGCATGTGTCAGGGAAATATTACATCCTATTTCACCAATATCGACAGAGTGCTGATTGTAAACCGGGCTGTTCTAGTCATTCCTATAGCACTTGGTGCCTCAAACAGGACAGAGGGCCTGGTAGTGCCAGACCCATTGCAGGACCTGGAGCTCAGCTCCTACTAACGCACTCAGTTTTTCCATATAAAAAAAGAAATAGCATAAAACCCCCAAAGCCATATCAGCACATTTTTACAATATTCATATCACAGGGTCACATAGCCAAAATTTATTTTTAAGATAAGTGCTAACATTTTATACACTCAAATACACATGCATAATTTTAACTTATTTACCTATTAAAAGACATGAAAGTGACTGAGGGTTCTTTTCAGATTTTTTTTTCTTTTTTAATTTGATAATTCTTGGGTGTAAGCAGCCTACGACAGATCCCTATTTTTAATTTTTGAAGGAAATATTTTTAAAAACCAGTGAAAATAAATTAGAAGGTGAGTAATGAGCAAAAGAATCCTTGTCTCTTACTAAATGGTAGGGGAAAAAGTCAAATTATGTGGTTTTGGGCCAAGTTTGAATACTAGTTCTTGTATATGGCACTTTAAGCGCATTTCTTAACCTATTTGAGGTTCTATTTTCTCATTTGTGAACTAAAGAATATAGAAGTCTCTTTTCAAGGTTGGAGAGAGGATTAAATGAGATCATGTATGGAAAGATCTATAGTAAGTGCTCAATGAAAACTAGGCTCCTTGCCTTCTTATTTCCAGATAGAAAGGGATTAAAAGAACAGTCATTGGTGTATGATGTATGTATGATGTACGTATGTCTGTGGTGTGGGGACAGTATATTAAAACACATTTACTTTTTTAAACATTATGAAAACTTCAGAACGGACACCAAATGAATAGTGAAGGAATGTTGCAGACCTACATCATATTACATGCATTTTGTACTGGTTGGAAACGCACCCACATCCAGGCAAGGGTGTGATCTGGTTTCCGAGGACAGAATCCAGCCCATCTAGCTGGGAGAGATTCCTCTGTTCACAGGAGCACAATGACTGTAATTTTCAAGAGCTGTCTGAGCTCTTATTAATTGGCTTATTTAATCATTGATTATGGTCTCTGTCAGCCCATCACTGTTTACTATTTTTATGATGACTGCATTAGCAAAGTTAATCATTGCCCCTGCTTCGAAGAGGAAAATGCTGCTTCGTAACTGGGAACCAACACCTGTTCCCACTGAACAAAGAAACCCAATCAGCAAGAAGCTGACTGAACCCATCATAAGGAAAGCCCTTGTTCTGTAAAAGGTCTTGTCCATACATTGTATCACAGTGTGGTATGGGCACCTCCAGTGGCACAACATATGTTTAACTTGAACATGGACATAGTGATACAGAGGTGAAACTCATGTGAGCTATTGAGAACTAACTTAAAATTTCAGAAATTTTTGAGCTGGTTGATGTCACTTTGGTAGCACAAAATCAACTATGCTAGCAGTATCCACACCATAGAAATAGGCAAATATTGACCTTGGCTAGGTAGCTTAGTTGGTTAGAGCATTGTCCCAACACGCTAAGGTGGCAGGTTCAATCTCTGCTCAGGGCACATGCAAGAGTCAAACAGTGACAACATAATTAAGTACAATAGGTCAATGTTTCTCTTTCTCATTCTTTCTCCCTCTCTCATTCTCTCTCTCTAAAAATCAATAAACAAATATTTTAAAATTAAATAAAAATAAAAGAAACAGGCAAACACCACAAGTCAGAGTTTTTGGATAGGTTTGCTTTAAGAAAAGCCTTGAAAGAGGGTGAGGGAATTAGTCATATAAATATCTGAGGAGAATGTTCCAGAAGTAATGGTCCATGCAAAGGTCTTAAGTTTAGAGTAGGCTGATATGATGGAGGCTGGTGCTGTTGGAATGGAGTGAAATACATGAAGCCAGAGGCTAGAGGATGACTCATGACCCAGTCTCTAAGAATGTCCTCATTGCATGATGTGAACTATGGCAACCAAGGCAAAAGGCAACATCCCAGAGGAGAGAAGAAACCCTTGTCTTGCAAAGAAGACTCTTTCTGGTCTCAACAACTGCCACATCTACATATTTCCTTAAATAAAATTATTGAAAAGGGTCCATTTTTGAAAAATGTGCTCAGAGAGCAGCTGCTGCCCTTTCTCCTCTTCCCAGTCATGCATTTGATTTAAAGCGGAATTGGAGGTGGGGAGACCCAAGGCAGGAGTGAGCAGAATGAACTGCAAAGGGGCATCCCAAGCCTGGAATTAGTCATGAGCTGAGAATGTAAAAATCACGGGGTACATAATGGAGGCCATGATGTGTGAGACCAAGAGGCTTGGGAAAGTGTTTTTACAATGACACTATCCTGGCTGCTCCACCTCCCTCTCTGCTCCCTGTCCTGCCCATTTGGACCAAGGATCCACTGGTCAACAGGCAAGGCCAGACTCAGATGGCTAAAGCCAGTGGGACCCTCAGGAGGAGGCAAGGACGTTCAGATGGAGGGCCCAGTATTACAGATAAGCAGGAACATGGGAGACCCTCCAAATGAACAGCTCCAGAAACTTTCTGAGACTGGTCTATACTACCAATTCACCTCTGGGCCTCTGAAAGTCACTTATTTGTTAGTATAAGTTAAATAATTTGCTCAGGTCAACTTTTTTATTGATCTCTAATTCCTTCTAGCCACTGTTATATCAAAGCAGACGAAGAAACCACGCTCACCCTTGAAGTCATCAAAAATGGGGGCAAGTGCACTTTAGGGATACAAAGCACAGTGATGAAGAGCCCAGGCTTAGGAAGCTTAATGGGGAGCTCCCTGGGGCAGCATCTTCTTCACCATGGTGCCTACCACAGGACCTTAGCATGGAGTGGGACCTCAGAAAATGTGTATAAAGAGTGAAGCATAAAAACAGAAGCTGAAGAGCATCCCTGTGGATCACTTGACTTCTATTCCACGCATTGGCCTCAACCTGCTTTCCATCATGACAGCAATCCTGAGCCCCAACATTCCTCTGGATGCTAATCCCAGATGACTCCAAAGGGCAAAGCTGCACAAGCCTAGTGATCTGGGGAAACCATGAATTAAGAAATTAGCTGCCTAGGAGCACTCCCTTGTGCAGAGGATCATGGGAATATACCCAGCCTGCTCTGGGGTGGCCACACTATCCTGACTGCTGAGCCTCTCTCATCAAATTCAATCCTTCCCTCCAGCCCAGCCCAGAATTGGAGGTACCAAAAGTCCCCTGCCTACACTGTGGGGTATAAAAAGATCTGACTGAGAAAAACCAAGCTTGCTTTCCCATGGGGACCAGGAAGAATCTGATTTCAAAACTAGTGACATCAGAATTGGGTTTATCTGAACCTGACAGCCTAGGGTCTGTGTACAATCTCTCCTACAGCCCTTCCATTTATTTCCTGGATTGTGAATATTCCTGTGGCCTCTGGGAAATTGCCCAAGTGGCCAAAAACTAAAGATCACCTTACATTAAATATGATAAGCCTCAGCCAGTGGCCATAGGCATTTATCTTTTAGCCCTATTTATCCCTTTAATGGGCTAGGTCAAGACTCAAGAAATGGTTAAATGGGAGCCAGGGAGCCCTCCCTACCCAGTCAGCCAACTGCCATCCTCTCTTGAGCCATAGGATAGCCCCGGCAGCCGGCAGCCGTGGTGGTCTGCCCAGGTAAGTGGTCTGCCTCAGAGCCTACATGGAGTGTCTGAGCGTGTGCAGTTATGTGTTGTGTGGAAATCTAGCAGGAAAGGGAAAGTGAGTGACATTATCTAATTGCCAGCTAATTTACATAATTATTGAACCGCATGCATTTTATGTGGGGTTAACATCTTTGCAAATGTCTTCCTATCCGGCTGCTTAGGAGGCAGGGGGGCCTCAAAGGACTCTGACACAGGGGGTTGTTTACCAAGGCATGGCCCCTCCCTCCAATTGCTCTGCTCCCTTGAGACAGACCCAGGAGAAGGTCAGGCCCGATCCGGAACCAGGAAAGGTGCTGAAGGCATGATGACCACTCTCCTCGTGCCCAGCCCTTGCTAGTATGCCACGGTCCCCAGACAGGACTTGCCACTTTTTCCTCTAGAACTTCTCAGTAGCATCCCGCTCATGAGCAGAAAATCTATATAGTAGCTCTCTCTCGGCTTTGCTTGCACTGCTTTTACCACACTCCTCACTTAACTTTGAAAGTAAAATGGTTTTCACCAGGAATCTTAGTTCAGCTCATTCAGCTTGGGTTCATCCAATCCCAGATCCTATGACCCAGTTTAGCCAATTAGCACATGCCAACCTGCTGCCATAGTGATTAGTTTAGGGATGGGCCTGACATATAAACAGAGTCAAATTAGCGTTAACTCTGGGACTTTGGTTAGAATTACTGGGAGAATAGGCCTCTCAGCTTATCATGCTGTCAAAAATTAGAATAATGACCAATACCATTATTATTATCCAAGATGATCTCTTTTTTTTTATTTAATTTACTGGGGTGACACTGGTTAACAAAATTATACAGGTTTCAGGTGCACAATTCTACAACATATTATCTGTATTATATGTTCACCACCCCAAGTCAGGCCTCCATCCATCACCATTTATCCCAGCATGCCCTCTTTCACCACCACCACCTACCCCTTCCTCTGGCAATCACAACACTGTAGAGGGATTGAGCAAAGAAAGCGGGAAAGTGAGAAAGACAAAAAAAGAAAGAGGGAGGAAAAGAAAATACTCATGGACATGGACAACAGTGTTGTTACTCAAAATGATCTTGTCTAAGAATGAAGTCAAAGAGGAAAGCAGAGCCAAGAGACAGATAGAGACAGATTTCTAGTGATGTTTTAGCACCCAGATGCAGCCAGACCTGAAGCCAGATGGATCCTGGGACTTTTATTATGTAAATTTTAAAAAACTTATTTTCTCTTTTTGCTTAACAAGTTTAAGTTGGTTTGTGACCAAGAGTCCTGACTGATGCTCTCCTAATACTAGACCTTCAAAAACATTGTCATTGATATGTCAACAGAAGCTTCCATCTAACATGATCACTGATATCTAGCAGAACTTCCTGTGACCTGAAACACGTCAGATCTTTAACCCACACCACCAATGCTCTATACCCCCATTTGAGATTCCTTGGGCAAAGGCATAGGGTGTGGGCACACTTTATCCTTAGGTGCTTCGGAGGGGTTGTAGGCTTGTTCTTGTAGAACAGAATCAAAGATTTATTCCATCCACTAAGCTCTGGTTCTTTTGATACTACACCAATAGGACAGCTTCATATTTCCAGTCTTCTCCACCTTTAATGCAATGGCAAAGGTTCTACTGCAGGCAGTGAGGAAAGTGAAGGCATCAATTCCCTTCAAGATATGGAAGCAGTTTAGAGGAGTGATGAAAATCACAGGCTTTGGCATTAGATGAGACTAGATTTAAACCCAGACTCATGTCTATAGCTATTTAGCCTTGGGCAAGCCTCTGAGCCTTGTTTATTCACCCAAAAACATGAGAATGATAATAGTTATCTCATAGGATAGTTCTAGGCTTTATTAAATTTAAAAATATATAGAGGTACTACTTTTGGGAAGATGCATGGTAGTAGCTACTGAAGATGAACATTTTTACCTCTTGATTCTTCAATTCCCCTCCTAGGTGTATACCAACAGAAATGCTTACATATGTCCAACCAAAGATATGCATGAGAATTTTTATAACCATGCTATTCATAATAGCCAAAATCCTAGAAAATAATGCAATGTTCATCTGCAATAGAATGCATAAATAAATTGGAGTCTGCTCATGCAAAATGCTACATAGCATTGAGAATGATTGATCTCTACCTCCAGACAACACCATTGAGTGCAACTAAATCCAGAAGAACAAGAGATAACTCTGCCTGTGTGTGGTCACGGAGGACTTCTCAGAGGAGGGGGAACATACACAGAAGCTTGAAGGATAAGTAGGGCATGGGGAACTAGAAAGGAGAAGTCTGGTGTGAGGGATAGACCACTGGACTGGAAGTCAGGACTGGGCTCTGCCCTCTCACTAACTATTCACCAAGTGACCTTATGGGGAACTCTATGATATATCCAATTTTTACTTCTTCTCTTATAAATTAGGGAGAACAGTGAATATACTTTCCAGAATGCTGTGAGTATCCAAGGAAGGAAAAGACTATATACCATAATGTAATAATCATGCCTTTTTACTATAAATGACAATCCTTTCAGGTATATATCAAAAGCAACTCTCCTAGCATTAGTCTCTTCCCTGCCTACCACCTCTACTTTATCCCCAAGGGAGCCCTGGTTGTCTAGTGGGCAAAACTCAACAACAACAAACTCTTCCCTGTAGATAGATCATCAGGCTCGGGTGTTGTAAGGTACTGACAAGCTGCCCAGCATTCCAGGTGTAGCCAGGAACCCAAAGAGCTGTGGTCATTCACCTTTCAGCTTCCTCCCTTCTCCCTTCTCTCATCTCCTTCTTCCCCAGTCAGTGGGCCGCCCCAGCCCAGAGTCTTAAGCCACAGGTTGGGAAACCATCTGGCTGCTGGGAGAGTTAATAATTTATAATGAAGATAATCACCCTTCAAGATCCTCACCTCTTGGGACCATTAAAAAAAGGTTTCAGTTGAGAATCAGTTAGTTCTTTACATGAGGGGATGACAGGGAGAAGGGGAGTTGGAAAGGCGGGGGGTTGGGAGAAAATGAGGACGGAAAAAGGGTGAGGAAAACCAGCTAGCCACCCAGCAGATCTCCACCCCACCCCCACCCGGCCACCAAGGAAGCAGGGTAGAGGGAAATTATCCAGTTCACAAAGACAATCTTATCCAGCTTTGCAGCACCAACCCAGCAAGAGTGCAATTTATGGGTCTTTTCTCCTAGCCAAGTCTCTCTACACAAAGAGGAAAAAAAAATCTAACACATGCAAAAGATGAGGAGAGAGACACAGACAAGAGAAAATAAGCCTGCCCAGCAATCATGTCTGGGGCTGTGGGTTGGCTCTCTCTGTTTCCTTTCCAGGGCACAGTAAGGCCCCCGCTGTGCTAATTATTCCCATTACTTGACAAATTCTCCATTAACAAAGCCAGTGGTGCCAGAGCTGGCGGGGTGGGGGTGCGGGGGGCACTAAATGGAATGGCACAGGCTCTGCACAGGCTTGAGACTGCGAACCGGACCAGACAGCCCCCAGCTTTACCACGGGGCAAAGGCAGGGCCTGGCACTGCCCCATCTGTGGAGTGCACCTTAGAGGTGTGCAGTGCGGAACATGTTTCCCGTAGTGTAATATGATGGCTGAGGGCGTGGCGTGTGAGGGCAGGAAGCAGGGACAGGGAAGACCATCTCTAGGAAGGATTGCAATGAGGTTGAGGGCTGAGCCTGGGACCCTGGGCGGGCTAAGGACAGCGTTTGAGAAGGGGGCAGAGCCGATCAGTATGTTCAGGACCAAGGCCAGAGACAATTTGGTCCTCCCGTGATTTTGGAAAGCCACTGCTAAGGCTGTTGCAAAGTTGTTCCAGCACACACTCTTACAATGATAGGAGCAGCAACAATAACAAGCAGTCAATCACTTATTTTGTGCAAGGCACTACTCTAAGTATCTTACACTTACATCACTGAATCTTTCCAAAAACTCTAAGAAGTAACAACTATTACAGGTGAGTAAACTGAAGCCCCTGCGAGATAATGTTCCAAACGTCACACAGTTAATATAGGGCAGAACTAGATCTGGCTCCAGAGCCCATGGCATGCCCTGCCACCCCCTACCCCACAACCTGCCATCTCCAGTTCTCCACCCCCAGACTTCCCAGCCTTCCCTGACTCTTTGGCAGGATATTCCAGGTTTGACCTGGTGATCCAAGACCTCATAGGGGAGAATTTGGGCTACACTCTGATCAATTTAACTACACCAGCTTTCTCTCTGCCCTGGACTACCCACTAGTGTCCTACCAGGCCTTCTTGTTTGCGTCCTTGCCCCTTATAAGGGATATTTTCTACACAAGGAAGGTATCACAGCCTTATTCATAATTCTCCCATGATTTTTCTACACACTCAGAATAAAATCCACCCTGTGGTCTACATAGTCTGGCCCCCAGCCACCTCTCCAAACTACTACTCCTCATCTCCTTGCTCACTGGGCCCAGACATGCCACCCCCTTAGTGTTTGCAGAACTCGATACATGTAGTCGACCTCAGAGCCTTTGCACTTTTCCCACTGCCTGGAATGCCTTTTCCAAAACCTTCTCATGTTTCACACCCTCTCCCCTCAGGCCTCCCCTCCAGGGAACCAGGTAGCACTCTCCAGTCTTCTCTCCTTCTATAGTTTGTGGGGAAACAGTGTCTCTCTACATCTCCTCAGCCTATCTGTTGCCTAAGAACCGAGAACGGGAGAGGCAGGTTCTTCCACCAAACAACCAAACCTTAGCTCTGACCTTGACTCAGAAAGGCATCGAGGAGAGGGAGGTGGCCAGAGAAAAGGGATCTATTTCAGAAAAGTCCTTTGATCAGATGACCATCCCTGTCAGTGGCTGAAGAGGGCTGGGCAGGGTACAATGACCCAATCACAACACCTGTTGCAACACCTCCAGATCCCCACTCTGAACCATAGCTGCCACTGCCAACCCTACAGAGTAAAAATTGTTACCAACCATCCGACTCTGTCCTAAATGAGGATAAACATGTGAGGCAGAAAAAGAAGACACGGCTGGG
The DNA here is from genome assembly GCA_037038555.1 of Rhynchonycteris naso. NCBI lineage: Eukaryota > Metazoa > Chordata > Mammalia > Chiroptera > Emballonuridae > Rhynchonycteris > Rhynchonycteris naso. Next base: position 22,932,903 of record CM072999.1, read on the forward strand.
GGATTTTGGGGGTTCTCTCAGACCAGAGACTGCTCTTGTGAGCTTTGAGGGAAGGGGGTCTAGTGCCTAGCATTGAGTCAGTCATAGATAAGTGTTTGCTGACTGAACTAAGGTGAGGAAGCAGATAGAAATTTAAAGAATTCAAGAGAGAACTTCTGGGTCAAATCACTGACAGACCACTTTAGAATTCCATTCCTGGCAGTGTAGCAATAAAGATAAAGAATATCAGAGCTGGAAAAGACAGGGAAGACCACCTGCTCAAACCCCTCATTCTGTAGGTGAAGGAGAAAGGAAGGACCCTGGGAATGGTCAAGCAAGTGTCCAAGATTGCACAAGTGAGCAGTGGCAGAAGTAACCCCATATTTTGGGTCCCTTGACCAGGGATCTTTCCATAAGAACAATGGTTTTCCTTTCATAGGCCACTGAGACCCTTATTTTTTCCTAAAAGGAAACAGTGCACCAAACCCCAAAAGATGACAGTTGAAAGCAGAGGTGTTTTAAAGAAGTAGGAGCTGGTATTCCCCTTGCCTCCACCTTAGCTTGAACAACAGTTCTTGAGATCTTATCCTCAAAACCTCTAGAGCCCCAAAGAATACCATTTCAAAACCACTATACCCTACCAACCTCCACATGGAGGGACTGTCCCTAAAATTCCCTCAAAAAGCCAGAAAGGAACTGTCATTTATACAAACTTTTCTTGGACAGCCTTGCCTTTTCATTCGTACTGGCCTAGGACAAAGTCATACAACCATGGCATCTCTCACGGGCCCTAGCATCAGTAAGTACTCACACTGGGGACATATTCCTTGAGTTTAGCCGCCTCTGCATGAAATGGGATTGCCCACTATTTATCTTAAGCTTCTCTCCAGTAAATTTCAAGGAGTGTCCCTGTCCCCAGGCTCCGGGATTTGGTGAAGAGCTAGACAGGCCTGGATTCTTATCCCAACTCCACTTACAAGCTATGTCCTCTTGGCAATTACCTAATCCCTCTGAACCCCAGTGTTCCCATTGGTCAGATAGGAGAGGTAATACTAGTACTTAGCATTACCTTGCTGCGAGGGTTCAGTGAGGAGGAAGTGCACCAAAGCTCCTACACAAGATTGGCCCACAGTGAGCATTTACTAAATGTTAGCCATTACCACCATCATGGTTGCCGTTTCTCTGCTCACCTCGCCACACCGTGATTGTAGAGCTCTCTCCTGTAATGTTGCACAGCAGTTTGATAGGAATAATTTTCCCTCCTCTTATCTCCATACCTTTGCCAACTACCATTGCCGTGCCCAGCCTCCTTGATGCCAAGCTCAGACATGTGACTTGCTTTAGCCAAATGCAATGTTAGCAAAAATGACACCAGCAGAGGCTTGGAAACTACTTTTACACTTTTTTCTTGTTCAGCCTTGTTCCTCTGCCCTGAGAACGTGCCTGAGCTCACCTCCTAAAGGGAGAGCCATGTAGAATAGAACTGAATCATCACAGTTATCCTGCGCAAGGCTTAGCTCTGGGAAGTTCTTGAGCCCCAATCCTGGGGAAGCTAAGGAAAGAAAGTCCACGTCCTTGGCTCCAAATTTACTATGAGCACTTAACATGGAACACCCATGCCTTTGAATCCCATGCTGTGGTCCAACCTCACCAGCTTCAGTATATGTCTGTGGTCCAACCTCACCAGCTTCAGTATAGGTTCTGGTAGATGTCACTGTAGAGAACCAGAGAGGGGGGACCCTGCTAGAGCCTCAGGGTACATGTTGGGCCAAGTCAGAGAGTCAGCACAGCTTCTGTGTGCTGTGAGCTGAGAACATGAAACAGGCAATACTCATGGAAACCATCATAAATAACATGCACAGATCAAACAGGTACCAAGTACGCACATACGGTCATGATCTCACAGGCCTCGTGGAAGATAGTCAGCACTAATGTGTACTGACTTCAGAGTTTACAAAACACCCTCTCATCTGACCTTCATAGCGACAGGTAAGATGTCAGTTTTATCAACTCTCCTTTACATACAAGAAAACTGAAACCCAGAGAGAGAACATGGTTTGTTCAGGGTCACAGAACCAGTAAGTGATGTAAGTGAATCTTGAATTCAGGTATTTGGATGGGGAGTAGCGTGTTTCTATCATTATGTCACACTGTTTAGCATCAGATGACTGTTTCTGGGCTCTGTTAGATAAGAACAATAAATACATGCATCTTCCCACCACCCATTAATTACACCAGGCATATGAAATGAAACCTATGGTTTCATCTGCCAGTAATTAAACACATTTGGATGGTACACAATGGGCCCGCCTATGCCAGACTCTGCCCCATAGCAAATGGAGTTATTACTGAACAACAAACCTCTTCACCGAGGGTTGCTCATGCAGAATTTGCAGTCATTCGTATGCAGTTGTCATTATCCTCAAAGGCAAGAAAGTTCCAAGTACCTCTTTCTCTATCAAGTTCTAGGTTTCATTTAACAGTAAAAATATTTTGAAGTTTTGAATAAAAAATCAGTATTGTTTTCAAACTTGAGTTTCAAAAAATTAACTATTCCATCAACATGACTTCAATTTCAGGACTCAGTGAGTAAATTCTGGAGTGTTTATGATACATTATTATACAATCAGGACTAATACAACCTATAATTTTGCATTAATATTTCCACTTTACTTATTAGCACCTATTTATATATTCGCTTTTTAAAATGTGCTATGCTTAAAAGGTAACAAGACCACATCTCCCCCCCCCCCCCCCGCGCCCAAGGAAGTGCCTTTATCTATTTACAGGGCTTAAGAAAGGGGAAAAAAACTCTCGGAAAATGAAATTTTAAAGTAGGATTTGAACGAGGGTCCAGTGCAGTGAGTGGTTCTGGTGGAGTCCAGGTTGGGGTCTTTCACTCTTACTGGTGGTCGCTTCCAGGCTGTGAGCATGGTCTCCCCAAATCTCTCAATCATTCAGCCCCTTTGGGCCTTAGCAACTGGCCTGAATGACTTTACAGCTCTCGGCCAGCCCCATCCTTCTGGGTAATACATCTCTTTTTAAAAATACCCTATAATTTTATCAATCTGCTAAGCCAAGCTGGGCTTTTGTTATTGCACACTAGGGACGTCTTTTTATATATGCAGAAAGTGAGTGCCTGAGATCACTCATTCATTCATTCAACAAACCTGCCACATACCAGGTAGGTACCAGGTAAGGCCGTAAAGTTTCAAAGATCCCAGACAGAGATTAGGGAGTGAGGGGAGATAAGCACACCAGGAACAACCATAAGGGGAAGAGATGGGTACCTGAATAAAGATACCTACAAGTATTATGTGAGCGTATAAGATAATGCCAACAACTAGTCAAGAGACAGAAGAAGGCTTTGGAGCTGCACTTCAAAGGAGGGGTTTTGCTGAACCAAGTCACAGGGGAGGTTTGCCAGAAAAGGGAAAGGCATGAACAAAGGCAGAGAGAGGTGAAAGATCACAGGGTGATCAGGAAGCAATAAGAAATTCAATGTGGCTAGAATGTAGGGTGGGTGGGTGGGAAGAGTAGGGGGAGGAAGTGAAGCTAAAAAGTCAAGTTGGGAACCAAGCTAAGCCTTGGAAGCCATTGAGAGATTTTAAACAGAAGGAGTGATGGAATAAAGTTTGTGATTTAGATGGTACAGTTTTGAAAGGAGTGTGTTAGGACACAGAGAGACCAATTAGGAAGCCATTGCTCTTATCCAGAGGAGATCTGAGAGGAACCTGGACTTGATCCCTATGTCTATTTCCTAACCCTCCTGGCCATTCCCCATACACCTGAATAGTCAAGTTGTTCCAAGACCTCAGACCATATCTTTTCCAAGTAGATAATCCAAAAGGGAAGAAAGTAGCTACTAGCCCCTGCTCCAGATAAAGCACAGCCTGACTTTGGAACATCTTGCTTTTTAGAATTCTTGATTTTATCCTGTGTTGACATGTTCAGACCTCTCAACCTCTGGCTGCATCCCTATGTAACCCAGACCCTGTGTCCCACACCTCTAGAGAGTTCATTATACTGAATGCCTCAACTCTTCTCTGTGGTGCAGGGTGCTCAGGGTTGAGCCGGGCAACTCTAGGGATAGTGGGCCAAAATGGAAGATGAGTGTATATAGACCCAACCCTGAATCCTGAAACCTGAACTTCCACCCCCAATATCATCAGGACAAAGGATAACCAGATGTCTGAACTCATTGGGTACTCTACAAAAACAGTTGGTCGCATTCTGAGCACAGGAAAAAAGAACCAACCACCATTACATCTGGTGCAACTACACCTAAGAAGGTGGGATGGGATGACTTTCAGAAAAAATTGTACAAGCGTTGATCCAGCAGAATTAGCTTAAACCCATATTTCCTAAAGTGTGCTCCTTAGAAAACTAGCATCATGAGATGTTCTTAATATAAAATAAAAAAAAAGAAAAGCCTTCATGGACAAATACCTTTCAGAAACATTGCTATTGACAGAATGCTTGTCAGTGCTACAATTATTATGTTGGACCCTGATCCCTAATGTGCTGGCTTTAGAAGGTGGGACTATAGGAGGCGATCCCATTCGTGAAGGTGAAGCCCTCATGAATGAAATTAGGGCAGTGGTTCTTAACCTTTTCTGAGGTACCGAACCCACCAGTTTCATATGCGCATTCACCGAACCCTTTTTTAGTGATAAATAAAATATGGGTTTTTTTCCAAATTCAAGACATAGGTATATGTTTTTTTACTGGTGCACAAAATGAGCCGTGCATGAACATCACCTTGCTCAAAGAACAAAACCAACAAAGTGCATGAACTCACAACAAATTACGGTATTACTTTATTCTGGCCTCCACGGCAGAGGCTTCTCTGAACCCCTGAGACTGACTCATCGAACCCCTAGGGTTTGATAGAACCCAGGTTAAGAACCACTGCATTAGGACCTTCTAAGGAGAGACATGAGAGGACCGCCTCCTCCTCTCGCTGCTCTCCTTGTAAGGATACAAGATGACAGGCATGAACAAACCAGGGAGTGGTACCTCACCAGACACCAGATCTGCCAGCACCTTGTCCTTAGACTTCCCAGCTTCCAGAACTGGGAGAAATAAAATTGTTTTCAAGCCACCCTTCTATGGTATATTTGTGGTAGCAGCCTGAGCTGACTAAGACAGACATCAAACTGTTTCCCCTGTTTTAGAGATTTACAACGAACAATAAAATACTAAAAGTGCCTAGGAGCCATGTAGGATAGAAACCTGAAGGAATCAGGCTGAACCTCCCCCTTTTGCAGATGGGGAAACTGAAGCTTGAAACATTTCTATATAGCTCTGCATTGTTAGTTAGTGTCCCCAAAGCTGCAAGTGAAAAAAAGTAAGGTCTATGTCTCACTCTCTGCAAATGCCTGAAGCCTGATCACCTGCTTGATATTTAAGAGGTCCTTGTATTTGGTGACTGATGTGACCAAAAGAAAGCTTGGAATTCTCCTAAGTGGTGATAGATAATACAAACTTTAAAAAAAATGTTTTAGTATTCATTCACTCATCCACTCAAAAATACTTATTGAGCACCTATTAGATTCTGTGGGTGCTGCTGGCAATGGGCATAGAACTGTGAATAAGACAGGCATGGCCTCTCCCCTCAATGAGCTTACAGCATAGTTAGGGGGAAGGAAGGTCAAGAGCATGACAGGCTGTGAGAGACGAGCCAGAGATAAAGTACAGGTTTGAGGTGCCCTGCCCTCCCATCCATCTTCCTCCTTGAGCCTCTCTGTCCAAGGATGTATGTTATTTCTGTTACTGTAGTTTCTTTCCCACCCTTAACCTCTTGCTTCCTTACTTGTAGTGGAAAAAAATTCCCCAACACCCTGTCAGAGTAAAAGCAATTATGAAATCCCAAGTATAATAAGGAGCTATGACAGCCTCTCCCTGGAAACATCTCCCTGGGAAGCATCTGCCTTTCTCAGTCAGAAAGAGCCAGCACGCAGAACCCCATTCAACACCGGTCCCAAAATGGTTGGTCTCCCAGAGAGTTTACTTTGGGTCAGCCCATGCTCTTCTAACAGCCTTGTGCTTTTGTGTATTCTGCCAGTTGTTTCCCAAGGCCAGGATGTCTCTGCTCAGGCAGTTCCTCTCTGACTCTGGGTAGCCAGCTGCCTCCCGATGCCTCTTTTGAACACTTCCTTCTGTGGCCTGTGGAATTCCTGCTGCTCATATGTGACACCTCACAACACAGAAACCTGTGTCTTCTCTAACCAAATGATCTCTTTGCCAGCCACTCTCGTTTGCTACTTGCATCTCAGGAAGGGAGCAGAGCAGATAGCATTCTTCCATCCTGTTTTTGCTCCTCGGTTGTCATTCAAGAGTCCTGAGCCATCTTCCACCTAATCCTTTCTCTACCCTTTGTCCATCCTCATTTTGCTTATTTACCACCTGTGATCAATTTGGTTATTGTTCAAAATATTTGCTCCCCACTTTTGATGACCTCCATGGGTGGAATGTTCTTCCCCGCCCATTGACTTTGGCCAAATAATTGTTAGCAGGCATGATGTGACCAGAGGTTAGAAATGTGCTTGCTTTTTTGCACCTCTGCCATCATGATGAGAAGAGCAGACTGAGCTAGACTGCCAGTCCCAAGAGGTAAGTGACCAGAACCATGGCAGTCAGCAACCCCAACCCCAACCACGACCAACCTAGATCAGCTGGATGCCATGCAACCTGAAGATGCAAGACCAACAGAATGATCCAGATGAGTCTGGCCCAGATCAAGTATCTCCAGATGTGGAAGCTAAACCAATGCTAGCTGTTGCAGGCCATCAAGACTTTTATCATTGTTTTTTGCATAAATAACTGACCAATACATCACTGCAAGATTACTCTGCCACATTCACTGAGATATTTAACTCTTAGCTAACAATTCCTGCCTACATCCTAACTCCTATCATTGTGTACAATGCCCATGTGCACAGTGCCCTAGTTTCATAGTTCCTTGTCCTCTGCTAAGTAACCTTCAACTTCATCCTTACTTCCTTCATATCCACCTGAACTTTGACCTCACCAGAATGACTTCTCCACCAAATACCTATCTCAGAAAGATCTTTTTTCTATCTTCTGTCTCTTCTTTGTTACCCTTATAAAGTCACAACACCCCAATCCCTTCACTCTCCCAGTACATTACCACTTCCTCACCCCTCTCTCTTAACTTCTAACCTAGGTGGGGCTACATGACCAATCATTCCTTCACCCCCTGAACACCCAACACATTCACCCCAATAGTCCTCCATCTTGGAGGAAATCTTAAGTGCCCACATCCCTTGCCCCTGAGCAACCGATCAACACCAGAAATCAATAACCCATCTGTGCCGGGGAATGCAACTATAATTCTGTCCTCTCAGACTTGGTGACTCAGCAAGCCTTCAGCTTTTTCCCAATCTGCTCTGTTCTTCAGCTCCTCCAAATCTTTCCCATCTTTTTCACTCAGCAGATGCTACAGAAGCGCCTATTTCACTGAGAAAACTGAGGTCTGTAGTGGAGAAGGCTGGTATTTCTCTCCCCTTCAGCTATTTACTTTTTCTCCTACTTGCCTTCCCCTTTTCCTTCTCAATTGAAAGTGGTCCCTTCAAGATGACTCTTCCCAGTACTCTTTCTCCCAGCCCTCTGCCTCCCCTGAAGGTGTTCTATCATTACCTCCACTCACTCCTTTCCACCCCACCCGCCTCTTAGCAGCATGTGAGTAGCCTTAAAATCACACAGAGGTCTTCCCTCTTCCTTTACCTTTGAAACATGCCTGGTAATTCTTTTCTCCACCAGCACTTATAATTGTCATTACTCCCTTTCTATCCTTATCCTATGCATTCTGACTCCCGTTCCCCACACATCCCCAACTCACGGGCTCTCCTCAAGATAACCGTGGCTTTGGAAATACTCAGTCCATAGCATCTACTCAGTTCCCACCCTACAAGGACTTCCTGCTGCTATTGGCCCCATTGAACCCCCTTTAATGAATCTCCTCTTCCCTCCTCCAATGTCTTTGAAAAATCACTCCTGCAAAGTCACTCCACCTTTGAAAGTCACTCTCAGTTGCTACTCTCCCCCTCCATAGCCATCAGATATTTGTGCCCCCAGGAGCTCTGTCCCCAAATCCCTTTACAAACTACCCACTGTTTGTCCTGGATATCCCCCTGGGCAACTCAGACAAACCTCTACTACAACCACATGCATTATTTTCCTCTTCTACATCCTTTCTTTTTTTATTATTAACATATATATATACACACATACATACAGGGACAGAGAGAGAGTCAGAGAGAGGGATAGATAGGGACAGACAGACAAGAATGGAGAGAGATGAGAAGCATCAATCATCAGTTTTTTTTGTTTTGACACCTTAGTTGTTCATTGATTGCTTTCTCATATGTGCCTTCAGCAGACCGAGTAACCCCTTGCTAGAGGCTTTTGCTCAAACCAGATGAGCCCGCGCTCAAGCTGGTGACCTCGGGGTCTCGAACCTGGGTCCTCTGCATCCCATTCTGACGCCACTCTATCCACTGCGCCACCGCCTGGTCAGGCTCTACATCCTTTCTTGATGGTTCCTTCTGATCTGTTGTCTTTCTTAGTATCATTGTCCATTCATTAGACCCAGCTAACTACGTGGGCATTATCCAGTGTCTTCGTCTCCTCTCTCTCACAAACCAAACCCAATGAATCTTCCCTAAATATTCCTCATTTCCTTCTTTCTTCTCTCTTCTTTCTACATCCCTCTCCCCTCCTTCCCTTCCACCCCACTCACTCTACCCATTCATTTTAGGAAGGCCTCTCTCATTTGCATTATTTCAAAAACCTAATAATGATCTTTGTGCTTAAACTTCTTTCTACTTCTAACTCTCCTTACACGCTGCTTTCCGAGCCAGAATTAACTTTTAAAAACTCACATTTAAACATATCACTCCCATGCTGCTAAAGAAACTCCAAAGGCTTCCTTGCTGCCAATAGGAAAGAGTCCAATCTTCTTAGATTCAGACTCCAGGATCTACTAACATTTTTGAAAACTTACCAGATACTAAATACTGTTCTCATTTTATCCCTGCAGAAATCCACTGACATATTATTACTCTGTTCTAGGGATGGGGAAAACTGAGGCTTCAAGGCTAAGTAACTTGTGCAAGGTCACACAGCGAGGAAGTAGCTAGGCTCAAAGCCAAGCTTTCTAACTTGGATTGGGGTGCTTTCCATTCAGTTCTTTAGTGATCAGCCTTTGAAATTAATAACTTGAATTCTGGCTACATGATAGTCTATGTATACCTGATGAAGTTCTTTGAAAGTGGTCTCCCTTTTCCAAATTTGTCACCCTATTCAATTTCTTCTGGAAACAAAAATCTGAGTGGACCTCACTTTAGTCCTGGGTTTTTGGTCTAACATTAATTTGGAGCCGTGACACAATTTCCTTCTCCCTACCAGCTTACTGAAGATGCTCAGGGCCTTTGGTACTGCTATATCTTCAGAGGATTAAGTTCTTAAAGAGAATTAATATTCCAGAATATGGGCCTACTTACCAACCAGGATTGGGGGCATTTAGTCTTGGATTTCCAGATTTATAAATAATATAGGAAAATAAAACTTGATCTTCTAAAAAAAAAGAAAAGAGCAAACTTAACGCTGCACATAGGAATCAGATTATCATTTTTTTAATTAAACAGCCAACTATAGCATGGCAAGTATAGTTAATAACACTGTATTGTATATTTGAAAGTTGCTAAGAGAGTAAATTTTAAAAGTTCTCATCAAAAGGAAAAAATTATAACTACTTATGATAATGGATGTTAACTAGACTTACTGTGATAATCATTTTACAATATGTACAAATATAAAATCATTATGCTGTATGCCAAAACTAATGTAATGTTATATGTCAGTTATATCTCAATAAAAAGACAGCAAACTATAAATCAGCTAAAAGAAATTATACATACATATAAAGGCATTATATATATATATATATATATATATATATATATATATATATATATATATATATATATATATATATATAAGTAGATAGGTCTAGAACATGTTGAAGACATTAACAAAGCATGGTGCAGAATATTTTATACTATTTATATAAAAGACTGCTTATGCATAACAATGCAATATGACTTATTATTTATTCAGTCTTATAAATATATGTAAAGTATGAAATTTTTTTCTAGAAGGATATATGTCAATATCTTGGTGGTGCTTCTCTCTAAAACAGAGCTTTTGGATACTATTAACATTTGGGACCAGATAATTCTTTGTTGGACAGGTGACACTGTCTTGTGCATTATAACATATTTAGCAATATCCCTGGCCTCTAACACCTAGATGACAGTAACACCCCCAAAACTTCCCTGGTTCAGAACCACTGCTCTAAGAGAAAGGAGAGGACAATGTAACTGAGGAGGTGATTAATGGTAATTTTTAAACCTATATTTGTAATATTTTTGTTCTTAAAAAAATACTGGAATTAAACATACATCAATCATTCTACATTTGAGTGATAGGAACATGAGGGCTTGTATTTTTCTGAATCTTATAAGTTTATACAATAAAAAACTACCATTCATGATAAAACTATAATTTCATTAAAAAAAAGAATATTTTTAAAAATCAAAAAAGCAGAAAGGGTAGACTCAGATAAGGTGTTGTGGGTTAAATTGTGTTCCTCAGATATGTTCAAGTCCTATCCCCGGTACCAGTGAATGTAACCGTCTTTGGAAATGGGGTCTGCAGACATAAGAAGTCAAATGAGGTCATACTGGTATAGAGTGAGCACTAAATCCATTGACTGGTGTCCTTAGAAAGAGAGAAAATTGGACACAAAGATGGACAGGGAAGACAGCCACGTGATGATGGCAGAGACTGGAGTGAAGCAGCTAGCTATAAGCCAAGGGACATCAGCGACTGATAGCAGCCACCAGAAGCTAAGAGGCAAGGAGAATTCTTCCCTAGAGTGTGTGGAGGACGCATGTCCCTGCTGACACCTTTATTTTGGACTTGTGGCCTCAAGAACCATGACAGAATAAATTTCCCGTCTTCAGCCACCCAGCTCTTGGTACTTGGTTAGAGCAGCCCTAGGAAACTCATACGTAAAGGGCGGCTGTTCACCTTCACAAACTCACTGCATTCCCAGGAAGATCTTCAACCTCCCACCAAGCAGTGAAAATTTTGTCCCAAGCAGACCCGCCTTTGCCAGCCACCATAAAGCTTACGGGCCTGTCCAGCTAGTACTCAAGGGGCCGCTGTGGCTGCACCGCCCCAGTCAGGGCTGTAGGACGTGGTGGGAGAAGGTTGGAATGGGGTGGTGCTGATACTGCAGCTGTGAATTTGCCAAGTCAGGCCTCAGTTTGCTCGTCTGGGGAACAGGAACAGGAACAACTACCAGGCACAGGGACAGCTGGATAAGAAATTAGGATCTGGTGGTATAGCTGAAAAATACTAATAAAGGCAAATTGGTACTAGCTCCAAGCAGCGTTTTCACACCTAGACCCAAGAAAAGACAATTAGCTCCATAAAAGGCAATTAACTTGATACCTTTAGGAAAATAGTTTATTTTTTAATATAATTACTTTTACTCTTGCTTAGGAAATCTCTATGCAGTCTCAAGAGGGTTAAAAATGAGGAAGGGAAACAGATACATGCTGAAAACAGTAGCAAAAATAAAACCAAATAAAGTTTATATACCATATTCCCCCAATTTTTAATCAGACTTCCTCCTCAGTTTTCTCTTTAACTGGTTACCCTGGTAGAAAATTCGCCACATTCTTTTTTTTTTTTACTACAAATAATGTTTTTAATATATTAATCTCTTAAATCATAAAAAAAAAAATACAGTTACGAATTAATGTTATAAGAATACTACCTTTGCTAATTTCCCTTGTTTATTGAGATCTTTATTTCTCCATATAGCTTTTTTTCTTTTTGGTCTCCTTTTGTTTGTTTCCTTCCTTCCTTCCTTCCTTCCTTCCTTCCCTCCCTCCCTCCCTCCTTCCTTCCTTGCTTCCTTCCTTCCTTCCTTCTTTTGTTTCCTTCCTTCCTTCCTTCCTTCCTTCCTTCCTTCCTTCCTTCCTTCCTTCCTCTTTCCTTCCTTCCTTTCTTCCTTCCTTCCTTTCTCCCTCCCTCTTTTTTCTTTCTTTCTTTCTTTTCTTTCTTTCTTTCTTTCTTCTTTTCAATTCAATTTATTGGGGTGACATTGGTTCACAAAACCATGCAGGTTTCAAGTGTCCAACTCAATAAAACATTGCCTGCACACTGCATGGTGCATCCATAGCCCCAAGCAAAGTCTGTTTCCATCCTCCTTTTCTCTTCCTTTGCCTGCCTCCTCTTACCGCACCCCCTTTCCCTCTGGCTATCACCACACTGTTGTCTGTATCTTTGTGATTTATATATATATATATATATATATATATATATATATATATATATATATATATATATATATATATATATATATATATACACAGAGGGTCCTTGGGTTACGACACAGTTCTATTCCTATGACAGTGATGTAACCTGAATTTTGGTGTAAGTAGAAACATGCCCTAGCTTAAGTCACTTACCTATCCTAACTGGTATATGCCACTGATGCTGGTCGCCCAGCCACAAAACTAGAAATCATTCCATCCCAATCACTATGCCACTTCTCTGTTTAGTAATCACAGTCGATTTTATAGGGGCTGATCCCTTTACATGCTCTAGGATACGGTCTTTATCCTTAATAATTCTACAGTAGATTAGCTAAGGCCTATCACTTGGCCAATGTTTGTCGCTGATTCTCCTTTTTCTGATCTCTTTACAATGTCTAATTTCACTTCCATCGTGATGGCTTTCCTCCTCTTCGAAGCACTACCATCTGAAGACTCTGACTTTCATTTAAGAGCCATGATAAGGGCCAAAAAGTCCCCAAACAAAGCAACGCAAGTGGCACACTTGCACTTCTAACAGTCTAAAATGACGTAGGTAAACCTACTGGGGGGCGCCAGCTCCCTCACTCACAGGTCGTGTTACTGCGCACTCTTCCACCACGTGCAACCAAGCTAGATCACCCACGTAGTCTGTAACTATGATGTTAACAGTATAAGCCGAAACACTCACATCTCGGTTTTTTAAAATTTTTATGGGAGTGAGCATTATGAACTCGAAACATCATATGTCGAGACTGTCATAACCTGAAGACCCCCTGTATATGGTGTTTTGGCTAATTCCTTCATCTTCTTTCATACAGTTCCCCAACCACCTCCCCTCTGATAGCTGTCAGTCTGTTACATGTATCTATGACTCCATTTCTATTTTGTTCATCAGTTTATTTTGTTCATTAGAGTCCACATACTATAAGTGAGATCACATGGTATTGCCTTTCTCTGACTGGCTTATTTCACTTAGCATAATCATCTTCGGGTCCATCCATGCTGCCACAAAAGGTAAGATTTCCTCCTTTTTATGGCTGTGTGTATTCCCTTGTGCTGAGCTTCTATGATCTAGCATAGCTGCTGGACCAGGACCACTTTTGTGGGGGGATGTGCTTGGGGAAGAAAGAAGAACTAGACGGGGAGGGGAAGCCAAAGTTCAGTACGCAGGATAGAGGTGGGAGGCCCTGGAGAGCTACACAATGCCAGGTACAGAAACCTCTGAGCAGCAGCAGGAAACCAACTGCACAACAGGAAAGAACGTGTTGAAAGAGCATCTCAACACTAAAACCTCCAGCATGTCAGTTACCTGCAGGATGAAAATCACTGCAAATGCTTCCTAGTCTATTTCCCCAGTTCCAAAAGGGCTACAATTAAGTTTTTCTTCTCTTCATAAAGACCAGAAAGCAATTTTCACAAATTTTGTTGCCTTCTCCCTCCGTTTCCAGCATTTAACTACCCTCAGTACCAGACAGTTCTTTCTGGATCTAATGAACTCTCAAGCCAGAGGCCATGGCAGCCCCCTCATGCTCTGTGCCCTGCGTTTGGTAATAGCCTTCTCCTTTTCTGTTTGAACCCTCCCCATTCATGAGGGTTTAGGTGGCTTCCTATTGAAAGGAGCCTTCAGACATCAGTTTTCACAGACCCTCCTCTTATCAATGAAGGGATCCATGCCCAGGGGGTTGAAGTGTGTGTGTGTGTGGGGGGGTGTTAAGCAACTGGCCAGAACCATCTTCCATGCTTCCTCTTTTCTTCATAAAGCTGATGCTCCAAAAATTTAACTTTTTCAGGTCCTTTGCAAAAATACATAAAAATATGCTATCCACAGAAGAGGGACCAGAGTGGGCTCAGGAGCATGATCAGTGTTGGGGCCTGGATTGTATTGCTACCCACCCCTATCACCAGTGACTTTGCTTCTTTTACCAAATGGTAATAAAGCCTTACCAAAGACAGCACTGGACTCAGAGTTGAGAGACTAAGGTGTGAACTTCCACCCTGACATTCACAGCCATGTGAGCATGGAAAGTTGTCCCATCTCCCTAGGCTTGGTCTGTTCTGACGAGACAAGGAGGTTGAGTGAACAAGGACCCTCGGAAGTCACTCCAAGCTCTAAAGGAGTCTGTCTCATCTGACCTTTTATTTTGTTTCTAAGCATATTTTATTTTTACTTACTATATACACAAGTATTTTCTTCACCTCTTCCTTCATGGATTATTCACTAGAACAAAACATTTCATTGAGTATCTCCATTGTACCAGGCACAGAGATATAAGGATCAGCAAAGACAGAATCAACCCTGCCCTTGTGTCCCTAGCCTAGTAGGAGAGCCAGAGACTGAATAAACAATCGGCCAAAAAAAGAGACAAACTGTGCCTGTGATAGGCCACCAAGGAAAGAAACACAATATTGTGAGAGCCACCACAAGGGGACTTGGGCCCTCCCTGAGGAAGTGAGTCTTGAAGCAAAGTCTGAAGAAGAGACAAGAGGGATGGAAGAGCTTCCAGGAAGAGGAAACATCTTGTACAAGGCCATGTGGTGAAAATTAACAAGGGACTAAAAGATCAGTGGGCCTGGAACAAGTATAGGAAAGGGAGCATGGTGTTCAATAAGAATGAAAGGGTAGATAGGGCCTAGAGCCAGATCAAAAGCCCACGTTAAAGGAACTGGTCTTTGTTCTTTTTCTTTGTTCTTATTTTTCCAAGTGAGAGGAGGGGAGATAGAGAGACAGACTCCTGCATGCGCCCTGACCATGATCTATCTGGCAACCCCCATCTGGGGCCAATGCTCTGCTCATCTGGGGCTGATGCTCAACTGAGCTTTTTTTAGTGCCTGAGGCAGAGACTTAAAGAGCTATTCTCAGTGCCCAGGGCCAATGCACTCAAACCAATCAAGCCATGGCTGCAGGAGAGGAAGAGGGAGAGAAGAGAAGGAGGAGAGGGGGTGAGGAAGAGGGGTGGAGAAGTAGATGGTCACTACTCTTGTGTGACCCGACGAGGACTCTACACACTAGGCTATTGCTCTATCACTGAGCCAGGACTGGTCCTTGTTCTAAGTGCAATTGAAACCCATTGGAAGGCTTTAGGAAGCTAGGGTGCAGGATGATGTGAGAGCATACCTTCAGGTAATGAAGAAAGTTTTTACTGTAAGCCTGCCCCTAACAACCTCTGACAACATATTCAACAAGCTGGGAAGAATCCCGTTTACTTGCATACTAAGTTTCTGAGGGGGAAAAAAACAGGCAACAGTTTGCTGTGACTATTCCCTGGTTTGGAAAATTATGCCTTACTTTCCATTCTTCCCTTCTTTCAGCAAATGCCTCATTGCTCTCTAGGTGGCTCTCCCCTACAGGGGTGGCCATGGAGATGCCCCACTAAGATCTTCTTCAAGAGGGATTGCTGCAAAGAACAGAGTTCACAGACAGCTCCAGCTGCCACACCTATGCACCCACCACTGCACTCACACTGAGGTCACATTTCCCCAGGGCTCTCCCAGCCAATGACCAAGTTCATAGGAGCACTAGCACAGGCCATTTCTGTGCAAAGCAAGACTCATCTAACAAGCAATGTTTATTTGAGGACTTCCCATCAGCCTGGTGGAGATTTTCTCAGAGATGTGCCACAGTGAGGTTCTTTCTTATCCATTTGGGCTCCCTCACTCCTTCTACAGATGTCACACCTGCATGAAGTTTCAAATATTCTCTCTGTTTAATCCTGTTTCCTCCCCCTCTATCCTTCTCAAGCATTTCCCCCACTCAGATTTTAACACACGTACCATCCTTGCCCTGCTACCATTCTCCCCTCAGATGACTCCTCCCAAGACAACTGAGAAGAACCCCAACTATCCTGGTCTTACTTTCACAGGGCTCTCAGACAGCATACCGTGTCATTTCTTATAGCCTCTTACCCAACATCGAGGCCTCCAGCCATACTAAAATGTCAAGAACCATTTGTTTCTAGGGAAAGCAATAAATGAGCTTTGTCAACGCTATGGTTCCTCAAAGTCAATCAAACCAATGGGTTTCTCAGAGCAGAGTTTTCAAAGCATACCTATGAAACTCATGGACATAAAGATGTTCCAAGTGGGTCTAACAAAGGTGAGGCCTGGGTGGCAGGTATTGGGGCCCTCTAGCTCCAGAACAGTTCTATTTTTATCTATTTATTATTTTTTTTATCTATTTTAGTCTTTCTTGTTTCATTTAAATTTGCTTTTGATATTGAGGTCCTATGTAAGATTTCATTGACCCAACCATGTTTTGCTGCCCTAAGCAAAAGCATTATGTAATTTAATAACCACTCTCAGAGAATTTATGGTAATCCCAGGCTACTACCATTGAAAACAATAACAACAACAAATCTAGATAAAATATACAACTTTTAAAAATTATCAAAATGCAGATCAGATAATAATAAAATACTAGTTCAACACTGAAGGGAATCTGGAACCCAGAGAACGCATTTTCTGAATCTGGAAATTTTGAATTTTAACAGCCTGGAAGGATTAAAGAAACAGAAATTAATGCACAGAAACAGTATAAGATGGGGAGGCTAAAAGCAGACCTTTGTCACAATATTATGGGACCCTCACAGTAAGAATGAACAAGGATTTGACTAGTTCTAAAGAGGACCTGTAGATTAGGTTTGAATTACCTCTTGTTCAGGGAACCTCAAGCCTTTAAATTGGTTTGGGAGATGGAAGGTCTTTAATTTAGAGTGCCTTCAAATACCTGCCAGAAAAAAAATAAAATAAAATTTATCTCTAGAGGAAGGCATATCACATCTCAGATACTTATAAATGTTTTTCTTTTACAATGACCAACACACAGTCAAAGATAACCAGACAGACTATAAAACCATGAGTGAGAAATCATAGAACTAATAATTATGAATGAGTTCTTTTTCCCTCAGGTCTGAGACCCTGTTGGGTTAGAATAATCTCCACTGGTTTATAGTAACCTTGTTAGTTCTGCTGGGACCACCACCCTGGAATCTGACCAGCCCCATCTGTAATCTTGTGCCTCACAAAGTGAGACACTTCATTCTTTAACCAAGAAACTCGGCTCCCATCATTCCCTACAGGACATTCCCAGAACCTGAGTATATAATCCCAGAAGTAGCCTTGTGTTTTCATCACAGGGAAGAAGTTTCACAAGTATGTCCCTTTGAGAAAGTGGAATCACTTACATCATAAACACAATGGTGCTTCCTTTTCAGGCCACAATCTCCATATCACAACACCCCTTTCCACTTTCTCCCTTCTCCCCAATAATTCTGACCCTGCCTGCCCTCCCTCTTGATCAAGACTGCTCTACTAATTAAAATAAACAAATGTCAGGAAGCAATTACTGCAGAGAAGGAGGCAGATGGTAGAATAGTGTCATTCTGGTATTGCATTAATCAGTAACTTGCTATTTCTTCAAAGTTTATGCACTTTAATTAAGTGTCCTTATAGACAGGTTCAATGAGCTTTGGAGTGGGGTTTATCAAATTAGCTTCTTGTGGGACTGATGCCGTGTGATTGCAAGAGGTGTTCCTGACACAAACCTCAGCTGCCTCAGAGGGCCTGGGAGGGGAACAAAGGGCAAGAAGCTTCAACCTCACCCCTTCTGTCAGCTAAAGGAGGGGGTGAAACTCTACTCACAGGAGCAGTAATAGTGAAATAGATAGGGATAGCCTACTGGGGTAGAGAAGTCAGATATCCCCCAAGCTGAACATCAGCTCTTCTCCTTTCTGTGTGTGCTATACACAGGATTCAGGCCTGAGGGGAAGGACCAGAATCTGGGACACAGTAGAATACAGAGGTTAAATCAGATAGAGTTGGGCTCCAATACCTCCTGCATTGCAAATAATACCGGGTAAATTACTTTACTTTCCTGTGCCCCTGGGTTTCTTCCTTCATTTGTAAAATGGAAGTAATAACAGCTAACAATCATTGAATACTCACTATGTGCCAGGCACCATTCTAAGCACTTTATATGTCTTCCTTATTTAATGCTTTTCCCAACAATACTAGAGGTGGGTATGATTATTACCCCATTTAACAGATGAGCGGCCTGAGGCACGAGGAAGATAAACTTGCCCAAAGTCACACAGCTGCTAAGTGGAAGAACCAGAATTCCAACCAGGCAGCTTGGATCCAGAGCTCATGTTCATGCATAGTCATAAAAACCACAAAGCAAAATAAGGGACTATTTTCTACTACTCAGCAAGAAAATCGAAGGAACCACTGCTGTGTACAACATGGATAAAGCTTACAAACAGTACACTGCGCAAATCAAGACATGAATTTGAGTCCATTCATATGAAATTCTAGAAAAACCAGAGCCAGTAAATAATGAAAAAAACTACATCAGTGGTCGCCTGGGGCCAGGGGTGAGAACAGGGATTGACAGCAAAGAGGTACAAAGAAGCCATCTGGGGTGATGAGAATGTTTCATTCCTTTACGGTGGTGTTGGTCACACAAGTATATATATTTTCCAATATTCATGGAACTGTGCACTTAAAATAGATGCAGTTTATTGTATGCAACTTATTCCTCAAACACATCTTTTAAAAACCTATACATTGAATGACTGAATATAAAAATATGAATGGCAGTTATACATGTGTGGTGGGATTCACTCAATAAACATTTATTAAGTACTTATTATGTGTCAGGAAATATGACAGGTGCTAGTAACATATCAGTGTACACAGATTAAGGAACTTTCTTCTTTCATGGATAGAAAATTTTGTTGGGGAGGCATAATAAGCAAATACATACATATATAAAATTTTGTTGGGGAGATATAATAAGCAAATACATACACACACACTCATGCGTGCGCGCCCAATGGTGGTAAGTACTCTGAAAGAAGAAAAAGCAGAGAAAGAGAAATTGGGAGTGCTGGGGAAGGGGGTACAATGGAAAACAAGTGGCTCAGGGAGGCCTCTGCTCAACAGCAAGCCATGTGTGCAGAGATTAGAAAGTAAGTGAGGTAATCATGCCTACCATGAGAGCAGACCCATTCGGCCTCAGCCCTTTCCATTAATTCTGTACCCAAAGGCTGCCTCCCAAGCACACATGCATCCTGGCTACTGCCTCATTCACTTGGGCTCTCTAGACTCTCCCTGCCTCTTCTGCCTTTTCTATCCAGAGCCAGAATATTCTTGTTCATCAAGGTCTCTAGGCCCTCCTCTCCTCTCTTTGCTCCTACCCCCCACTCACATACACACACCTCCCAGGCAAGCCTTCACACCTTGATTCACACCATCTGCTCAATTTAGAACATCTTGCCACCTCCAAAATTCAGGCTCACCTCATTCGTTAAGGCTCTACCAAGAAAAAAAAAAAAACTTTTTGGGGCAAGACTTGGGAGGTATGCATGGCCAGGATACTGACCTCATACCAAGTGAGAGAACCAGAATCTGGGCCCAGGGGTAACCATCAACAGTAGTGATCCTCCACCAGGGGAGATACTGGGACTATAAGTCTGAGTATACAAGGGTCCAACTTTCTGTATGAATAGAAATGCATCATACCAATACAGTACTTACTGTGAGCCTTCTGTGTGCTTGGAGGGGGAGCTGGCCCTTACTATACACAATGCCATGTAATGCTCACAATCGCTCTGTGAGGTAGGTAACTTATTACTCCCATTTTACAGATGAGATTCGGATAGGTTAAGTAACTTGCCCAAGGCCAGACAGTTTGTATGTGGCTGAATCAGAATTAGAATTGTGTGTCTGTCCCACCCCAGAGCCTCCAGACTAACCCCTATGATGAACTATATCCAGACATAGAAGTAGTTCAGGGAAAATAGTGTTATCTCTGTGCGGTGTTATGAGATGGCACCAGATAGGAGGCATTCATTCTGGATTTTAAAAAATGAATAATTGATTTGAAGATTCATAAGGGGGAGGAGAGGTTGTCAGGAAGAACAAACCAGGGATAAAAGGAAGCATGAGGAAAAGGATGATGACATGAAAGATGGCAAACTATTGAGTATTGTTGGAGGCACACTGCCAAGGGCAGGACGATTGAGAACTTGAGCGTGGAAGGTCAATGGGGGCCCAATGTTGAAAGGCCTCTAGGTAGAGCCATTTATTTAACAAGCACTTATGTGGTGTATACTATATGCTAAGCACCATTTTAAGTACTTCACAAATATTAGTTCATTTAATCCTTACGACAACCCTATGAAGTAGGTGTGATTGTTAGCTCCAATTTTATTGGTGAGAAAATTGAAGAACAGAGGTGTTACATAATCTGTCCAAGGTAACTCAGCTAGTCAATGGAATTGAAATGCTTTTTATACTTTATACTCGTTCCCACACTTCATATAAGGGAGAGGAAGTGAAGGTGGAGGGATAAAAGAACGATGGTGGGAAGACCACCTGAAAAGGCACCAGTGTTCTAGTTGAAAGTTGATAATGGTTCATTGGGAAGAAAGACACAAAGGAACAAGTGGAGGCCACAGATATTTAAAACGTAAAACCACAGGGGTGTGATGATTAATAAGGTGGGGAGGGAGGGACACTGAAGCTGCTTGCAACTTTTCCAGCTCAGATTTCTGGGTAGACACGGATGCCGCCCAATCAGATATGCAGGAAATTATGAAAAGCAGACTTGACTATGTTAAGTTTGATTCTCAAGTTGCTATTGATTCTCAATTGCAAGAGCCTGTAGGCATTTGCATATATAGATCTGAAACCAACTATGTTGGTTTTGTAGCTGTTGATTTTGACCTTACTGTAGATGGAGAGGACCAGGATGTGAGTGATCTAATATATATGAGGGAGTTCAAGGTCAAGGGTCAAGGTACCACTGGGGAGTCATTCATCCTGCATAGCAGGGGAAACTACAGGAGTAGATAAGATCACACAGAAGGAGGAGGTAGAGTCTAAGGAGAGAGGGTGAGTGGCAGGGCTCTAGAAAACTCAGACATTTAAGGGTCACACAGAAGAAATGAATCCAAAAAATGGGTGGATCTCTATAGCCTTTAAGAAACAAACACTCCTGCAGCCTTATTCCTCTCATCACTTGCCTCCCCATTCCTAGCAATCAGCATCTCTAACATACTACACCGTCCCTCTACCTTTGGTCAGGCTCTTCCCTCTACTGTTCTTTGGTAAAACCAAGTCATAGTCATTCTTTTAGGGATTTTTTTTTACCTCATTTTGTCCAGGGAGACTCCACAATTCATCCCAAATTATGCTGGTTCACAGAACCCTATACAGGGGGACCTCGGATCATGACCATCTCGACATACAATGTTTGGATTTTACAATGCTCATTCTCATGAAAACTTTAAAAAATTGAGATATGAGTGTGTTTGGCTTCCACTGTTAGCATCTTCCTTGTGGACTATGTGAGTGAACTAGTTGGGTGGCACACAATGGAAGAATACACAATACAGTGTACAGTGCAGTGTATATATGTGTGTGTGTGTGTGTGTGTATATATCTCCTTTTCCTTTTTCTATGGCTTAGTTGTGTTTTTATGTTCTAGATTATGATTTTACAACTGCGTTAGGATAGGTAAGTGGCTTAGGCTAGGGTGCATTTCAACTTACACCAAAATTCAGGTTACTTCACTGTCATGGGAATGGAACTGTGTCATAACCCGAGGACCCCTTGTACTTTAAAAGGTTGGACTTATACCTTGCAATAATTTATTTACCATTTATATTCTTCAAATGATTATAAACTTAAGGTTCTTATGTTTTGTTCACTTTATATCTTCAGTACCTAGCAGAATATATGACAAATGTATTAAATGCTTAATAAATAGTGAGTAGTGAATGGATAATAAACCTAGTAGGTAGACAGAGAAACACAGAGTTTTAGAAGAGTAGACTTGGAATGGGTCCTTAGTGGTCATCTCGAACAACCTTCCACCCAATGCAGGAATCTCCTCTGACAAACATCTGGAGGCTCTCGTAGTCCACTGACCACTGTTAGGAGGCTCTACTTTCTAGTAAGGTCTTCCTTATACTGAGCTGAAATGAGTCTCCCCATAATATCTCCTTCATCAATCACAGCTCTGCTTAGGAGTCACACATGTACTTAGGAATCACACAGAACAAGTTTATTCTTTGTTCCTTATGACATTGCTCACATATTTGAAGGCAGCTGTCATGCCCTGCTCATTCCCTCAATTACCTTTTCTTATACTATACACTTTACTTGTTTTAAGAGCTCCTCTCTGGCCATAAAATCCAGTTCTCTCTTACTGTAACCATTACCTACTCTGGACAGACCCTCAGAATAAAGAGTGATGCCCAAAGGGAACTTAATATCTCAATCCTTAGATAGCCGAGGACCAACAATGTAACACAGCATGGGGTTTTAAGTATTAAGGTGAATAAATCCTCCAGTTCTCAGAGTTCTCCTCATTTACCCAGGATGAGAGACATAATACAAGAAAAACACATGCCATTGAGTGCCTACAACTAGGAAAATAAGGGCATCTCCATATGGAAACCCAAGTCCAGGGAAAATAAATCCATTCTACCATTGCATCATCTCTCTGCCAGCTTTCCTGATTTGCCTCCATTTATTATAAAGTTAAAAATCTCCTCTTACTCTGTACATCATTTAATAATTAACATAACATAATAAGAGAAGACCAACAGTGACCACACCCCCAACTCATCTTACTACTCAGTTATATGATCCACTTTTATCTAAACTCTGATCAAACAATTTAGTACTTTGAAACCATCCAAGTATGCTGTAAATCATCTCGGCCAATCAAACGTACCTAAAACATGATATACTTCACTAACCTAGTGGGACACTCTGATGGGGGATAAAGAGACACTGGCTTGGACAGGTGACTTAACTTGTCTAGACTTTCATTTCTCACCAGTAAGTGAGGGAACTAGCTCAGAATTTTGTCCACACTGTACTTGTCATTATCAGAAATACACAAACACAGCCCAATCTGTCCCTCCAGACGACATTTAGACATCAGTCCTCTGGCATCCCCTGTCTTCAGTTTCCAAACACCAACTCGAATGATCCTGAGATCCACTGGTATCTTGGATGGCATATCCTATATACCCTGTGGTCCAGGGCAGTGGGGATCATGAATAGGTTTCTTTCACAATCATTTTGTACCCCCAAGTTCACACTAAGGGCAGAGAGCAGATGAAAGATAGTCCTGATCTCCTCTTTGATTCTAGCCCCGGTTATAAAATGCAAACTTCTGAGCCCCAGAAGCCTTGAAGAATGTGAAAAGACTTGATAATCTATCAAGTCCTTAGGAGAATCTAAGTGACCCAGAAACCCGTTGCTTAGAGCTCTTTATTCCCATGTGTAATATTTTATATTTTACTTCCTAACACCTGTTTTGTGTATGATTACAACAGGAATACATGTACCTGTTCAAAACATTTGAGAATACATGAATGAAAAGTATAATTACACTATTCAGAAATGATTAACATCGATCTTTATAGTCTTTTACCTATGCACATATTATTTCATTGAGATCATAATGTACATATTATTTTATAGCCTGACTTTTCCTTCTGCCATTAAACTACTTTAATGATTGCATAGTATTTCATTATCATCATTAATTAAAGTCATATCTCCTTGTAAGCACTTAGGCTATTTCAACTTTCTAGCTCTTATAAATAAAACCATGACAAATATCTCTTTTTCTTTTTTAAGCAGTGGTGAGGAAGAGAGAGAGATTGGCATCATGTCAATGATCCCATACTCAAATCGGCAACCCTGCACTCAAGCCAGTGACCTCGGGGTTTCCAACCTAGGACCTCAGCATCCCAGGTCACTGCTCTATCCACTGCACCACCACCCGTCAGGCAACAGATATCCTTTAAAAGATATTTATAAACTGATCAGGTGGTGGTGCAGTGGATAGAGCATCGGACTGGGATGCGGAAGACCCAGGTTTGAGACCCTGAGCTCGCCAGCTTGAGCGCAGGCCCATCTGGCTTGAGCAAAAGCTCGTCAGCTTAGACCCAAGGTCACTGGCTCCAGCAAAGGGTTGCTCGGTCTACTGAAGGCCCGCGGTCAAGGCACATGTGAGAAAGCAGTCAATGAACAACTAAGGTGTTGCGATGGCAACGAAAAACTGATGATTGATGCTTCTCACCTCCTCTCCGTTCCTGTCTGTCTGTCCCTATCTATCCCTCTCTCTGACTCTCTCTCTGTCCCTGTAAAAAAAGAAAAAAAAGATATTTATATAAGCCCTGGCTGGTTGGCTCAGTGGTAGAGCATCAGCCTGGCATGTGGAAGTCCCAGGTCCAATTCCCAGCCAGGGCACACAGTAGAAACTCCCATCTGTTTCTTCCCCCTTCCCCCTCTCCTTCCTCTCTGTATCTCTCTTCCCTTCCCACAGCCAAGGCTCCACTAGAGCAAAGTTGACCCAGACACTGAGGATGGCTCCATGACCTCCGCCTCTGGCACTAGAATGGCTCCAGTTGCAATGGAGCAACACCCCAGATGGGCAGAGCATCGCCCTCTAGTGGGCTTGCTGGGTGGATCCTGGTTGGGCACATACAGGAGTCTCTCTGCCTCCCTTCTTCCCACTTCAGAAAAATACAAAAAAAAGATATTTATATATACATCTTTTCTTAAAGTAGAGGCCTAGTATTTTTGCACTACTCTGACAAAGGAAAAATCAAAAGGCAAATAAAGAAAAACAAACTGAGATGGCTGACATCTTTTTTTCCTTAGAGTCCCAATAAATCCATTCCCACATGCTAATGCTCTTTCTTAGATCTGTTCAAGGATGAAAGCATGAAATACCTTTCTTCTTTGTCCTATCAGATAGGCAAAGATTAGCAAAAATACATTGTAAGGGTATTGGAAAATGTTTATATACTGCAGGTCAAATAGTAACATGTCCTAAACATTAGAGGGAAAAACAGTAATATTTCTAAGTATAGAAAATGTAAGGTCTAAGTATCCAATGATAGGGAATAAAGTAAATAGTTACATCTATATTATAAAATATTTTATGTCCTTATAACCTTTTAAATAAAAGATTAAAGAATATATATTGACATAATGCACTCACAAAATACTAAAAGCAGAAAAATAGACTATGTACAGTATGTTTCATATTTATAAAACATAAGTGTACATAATCTCATACACACACACACACACACACACACACACACACACACACACATCTGGGAGAAACCGACACCAAAATGTTAATAATAATAACTGGTTGGAAAACAATGGTTTTTGCTTTGGCCTCTATGCTTTTCTGAGTTTTTTAAGTTTTCAGTCTTAATTGTTTAATATTTGCATTACAAAAAAATACTGTGTGTTAACAGTGATAATAAAATAAATTATCAAATTAGTGAACAAAATTAATTTGAATTCCTAGACTGAGGTGGCCCAACCCACCTCATCTCCCTTCTCCACCTCTACACTTGGACTATGCCAAAGAGGAAAAACAAGAGGAACAACCAGCTCAGAAAGAGCCTGTGACAGATTCCAGAAAGAGCCTGTGACTTGGCTCTTCTGAAACTGAACCAAGTCACTGATAAAGACAGGGAGCAAAGAAACACATCAAACTTGGGAGCCTGAGCCAAACACCAGGCTACAAGTCCCTCATGCCCAACCCCAAACCAGTACCACTGGGAGAACCCCAAAATAGTACCACTGGGAGAATACTTTCTCCAGCTTCCACGAACACTACCCCTTCCCCAGGATGTTTCATTTCACACAGGGGGAGGCTGAAGCAGAGATCCGGGCCCTCCCTAACAAGCCACCTCCCTCAGCACACCTGGCACCCCACACCTACCCAGTCACTCCCAACCACAGATCCCTAGGACCTGCTCCCCTCCTCTCAGCCCTGCTCAGAGAGCCCTCTCTCCGTAGACACCATATGAGGGGAAACATCTTAAGTGTGAAGAGGAAGGCACAGAGACCCAGGTATGAACATTTATATGTTTGTATCTTCTTCACAAATGTCTTCAAAGAGACAACATGTCCCCAACCCAGTCAGGGAGGCAGAGTGGGGGGTCATGGTTCCCAACAGGGCTATGTACTGGATGTCTCCAGTTGCTGGCTGTGCAAACTGTATTGAAGTATTGATGTCTCTGCACCTCCGTGTCCTCTGCTGGGACATGAGAAGAGTGGTCCTATCCATCCCAGTGGGTTACTGTGCTGATTAAGTTGGATAATTCACAGGGAGAATCTTACCCTGTGCATGGGACATGGGACATGGAAATTGGTTCTATGTCCCTCTCTTGCATTTGTTCCTGGAGAGAACACGGACTTTTAGCTGATAGGAAAATACTTTCCACCCTCAGCAACCAAGTCCTTCTTCTCTCAGTGTTAGTAGGAAACTGGGCTTGATATAAAGGATACGTTTAGCCCACTTGACCAACACAGAACAAGACGTCCATGACTGTCATTTATCTTTCCCGTCTAGCTGACTTTTTCACAAGAATCAAGAGTTAAGAGTTGGGACAGAAATTATGGTTACCTAGTTGAACCTCCCACCTTACAGCCCTGACAGGTGACCTTCCAGGAAACTCCCAGTGGCACCTTCTGGGTACGATCAACTCAAGCATTTGACAACCATCCCATCATTTTACCCCTTGACACCCGCAGAAACAATAAAATAATGTAGCCACATCTTTAACTGATAGGGAATCCGCCAAGTCCTTCTGCAGAGGCTGATTTAAATTCCTTCATTTCACATTTCTTTTTTGTTTTAAAAATGTTGTCATATCCTCTCAGGTTGCCGACAGGAACAGGTGTTCCCTACGTTTTCAAGCAGGGAAATGGGGTCCTGCTCGTTTCAAATTGCCCGGCCTTTTGTTTCCCTCTTACTCCACCCAGGGTGGCACTCAGCCCCCTGATCCCAGACACGGGACAAGGCTCACCCAAGGTAATGTTGCACCTCCTGAGATAATGGTGGCAAAGGCAGTTCAGAAGGATAAAAGGGGGCCTGAGTTGGGAGTTCCTGCCACGTCAAGCTGCGTCTGAATCAGCCGCCCATTCTTCCCCCTGACTGAAGTCCTCATTTGCAATGGCCCTGGTTGCTGTAACCTGTTTCTGCCCTGGTGATCTCACTTAAGGTTTTAATGGTGCACCCCCAATCTTACTCTCTTTTTGGGGCCCCCGAGTCACACCTCTGAGAAGAAGGGAGAGCTGTGTGTCAAGTATCTGACAATGCCACCGTTGCTCCGGCTCTGCCCACTGCTCCAACTCTCACCAGCCCCTGAGCTCCCTCCCTGAGATGATGGCATTTCTCCTTTCTCCTCCACCATCTGCCTCCATCCCAAGACTTGTCAGCAGCCGCTCCATGGAGCAAACTCACAAGTTGGTTTGGCTTAAAAGGTCAACTGCAGCAGATTTGTATGTGTTCTCTGCCTCCAATGCCAAAGTCCCACAGAGGCAAAGGAGTACATGCCGTCCTGGGTGCAGGCTTCCCTATTCCCACCCCCGCTTCTCTCTCCTCTACTAGCACCCCCTTGCCTACACAGCATCTTCAGCCAATGAAGGACAGAACGCTCGCAGGCTGGGTGTTTCTCCGCCACCTTTCCCGCAACAGCTCCAAAGCTTGGCATGCACATCAATTCCCGTCACCCAATAGAGGCCATCCAATGCAGAAGCCCCAGAGGGCTCAGATGCAGGGAGACCTGTGGCTGGGGAAGGACTTCTTTCTGTAGATTAACCTCTGTCCTAAGGCTTGACGGTGTAGTGGATTTAGCATGGCCCAAAGTCAGGGAGCCTATTTGGCTACATTCTCAAGAAGTCATTTCTATTAATGAGGCACCTGTCTTAATATACAGTTCTCAAATCAGGGTCCAGGGCCTTCGGTGTGCTGAGAGATTCTTCCAGATGGTCAGCAGGCTGTCGCTTCCAATATTAATGCTTACAATGTGACAGCATCAACACTTCTGTTTTCAGCATGACATCACCATGGCCTTTTCTTGGGACATCTCTAAGAGCCATGGCTTGTCATCACAATTAAGGACCTTAGAGGGTTCCAAATCCATCCTCATTTCACAGATGAAGAACCCAAGTCTGGGAGCCAGGAAGAGGCATGCCCAGGAGACACAGCTCAGGAGACTGGTGAAGGAGGTCCCAACCACTATAACGCCAGTGAGAGCTCTCATTCCACTACACCTTACTGCCTTAAGGAAACACCTGCAAAAACTCATTATCAAATCATAGATCACCTCCCATGCAAGTCCCAGCGAAAGTTTTTTGTGCGACAAGGGTGGGTGGGGTTGCCTGACTGTGGGGAACTTGGCCTGAATCAATGGAGAACCACTGTTGTTAATCGGATTAAATCCAAAGAGGATTTATTAAGTATATTTTTTGATACACAATAGAAAGCCAGAAAGCCAGCAAGTTCAGGGTTTTCTCTCACCCTGAGAGCTGTAGGCTCTGTCTAGGACATCACATCTCCATTCACCCTAGTTTACTCTACAGCTGTGATTCTCCACCATTAGCATGCATCTGAGAGTCACTGCTTGCTGGGCCCCCAACCCCAGAGTTTCAGAGTCGGGAAGGCTAGGGTGGGACTCAAGAATGTGCATTTCACACAAGTTCTCAGGTGACACTGGGACCCACATTGAGACGCTAAGGCTGACACTCAATTTCCACAGGCCCTCCCCACCCTCAAGCTGTGCATTCACAACTAATACACACTTGTTCAGTCTCCTCCCACGGTGGCAGCCTTCTCTGATGGTTCTGCCCAATTAAGATGACTCGCTTGTGCTACAACATAATCGATTGCCCCATTAACAGATGGCTGGATATTCAGGCTGGCCCCCTTCCCAAGATCGCCTGCCGTTGTGCACAAAGTTCCTCCAATCCAGACAGAGCAGATGGACCAACGAGGAGTTTCCAACCACCATCCTGACAGTAAACCATTCTGAAATGTCCCCATTACACCCACTTTGCCAGAGATTGCTGAGCCCCAGAAGTTATCACAATCTGATGGGGGGACCCTCAAGGCAGCCCACACCCTTGGTCTCCTCCATCCATCCTCAACCTCCAGAGGCAGCTGGCCCTCTCCTGCTGCAGGTACAATAGTATGACATCCATTCCAAGGACACAGCCACTCCTAAATAATGTATTTTGCCCCCAGCTCAGAGAAGGTAGGGTGGCCTCCACCTTGAAAAGGGCAAGGCAGCCACTCATATCAACAGGTGTCTTCCAGCAAGGTAGCCTCTGGGCTTGGCAAACCTCCTGGCACACAGCCAAAGTCAGGGAATGGGACTCCAGCTGAGGGCCAGGGCCAGGTGCATATTAACCAATGGAGCAGGAGAGTGGGCTTAAGAGCAGGGTCCACTCTGTGTGGTCAAAGAGGCTGGGATCCATAGTTCTATCACCTCGGGCTGGCTGTTTGGCTTTTAGAAAGCCAGTTAAGCTGTCAACTCTCCAGTTTCCTCATCTATAACATGGGGAAATAATGATACCTGCCTCACAGCTCTGTTCCCAAGAATAAGAAATTTAAAAAACAAAACAAAAAAGAGAGACACCTGTAAAGAGCACCTGGCACAATACATGTGTGCCTCTCTTACCACTGTTATCAAGGACGACCTGAAGGCCCTACACCTGGCTCAAACTGCCACAACACCAAGGCCTCTGATTCACCCAGGGCCGCAGTGGACAAATCGGCTGGGTGCCCGGGGAGCACCCCAGGGACCCACTCACTCCACCCCTGGGGGCTGCACTTGCACCTCTTAAGCGAGACCTCTCTTGCCGTTTTCTAGATTCTTCATCTTGGCCTCTCATTAAAGCCCATTTTAAGCTATGATGCAGGCTCTGACAACGTGCTTCTGCAGACCTCAATGCTTTGCCCATTTCTGGCATCACTAGAACTTTCCTTGGAGCCAGGAGTCCTTTCCCAAAGGCAGGGATCATCATGTAATCAAGACATGCCCACCACCTGAGCCTGACAGGAAGCTGTCAGCTAGAAACCAAGCTATCTGCTTGAGAAAATTCTGTCCTGCTGTCCTCATCTAAAGGCTGGACAACACAGAGGGGACTTGGACAGTTTAATAAACCTTAGATTTTCAGGGAAAAGAGACCCCCTCCCACTGTAGTTAGGGAAAGGGTTGTTGGGAGAACAGGCCAGGGCCACAAAGCCATCAGCAAAGGCAGTTGCTATACTCTCTTTTCTCTTTCCTTCACGTCACTGCTGCTTTACCTTTGGTGAAATGCTCCATTTTTCCCTTTCTGCTGACTGTCGTCTCCTCACTTCAGTTAAATGGTGACCTCTGAGGTCAGGATCCCCCTCACCAACTCAGTTTCCCAATTCCAAACGCCATCATTTATAAGCTCTCCAATGCAGAACATGGCTGAGCAGCCATGGGTGCACACACCTAATACAGGCCAGTGTAATGGGGTGGGGGGTGGGGGGGATCAGGTCAGAGGACACAAAGCAGGGCTGCTGTCCCGTCAATCAGCAGGCTGATGGGAATGGCAGCTCAGAAGAGGGCAAGTCTGAGCAGCAAAGGGACAGAAGAAAATTATTATGTGCCAGGCAGAAACCAGGCCAGCAGAGCACTTCCCCACCCAGAGCTGGGCCAAAACCTTAGATCTGTGAGCAGCGAGGCAGCAGCCAAAGGACAAGTGTAGAGAGCAGAGCCTAGTTCCAGGGCTTTTCAAAAGTAGGTACAGATTTTGAGTCATATTCATTCTTCAGCTGAAAACGTTTTCAAACATCCCTTGCTCTGGGTTGGAGGAACCGTAATAAGGTGGTTTGTAATTTCTTTTTTTATTTTTTAGTATACAGGTGTTATTCAACTGATGTTTCAGAATGGACAGTAGGAAAGACTGGAGAGGGGAAGGTATCAGAATAGACAACCACATCTGCCACAGAATGGAGGTGACTGAG
The DNA here is from genome assembly GCA_037038555.1 of Rhynchonycteris naso. Taxonomy (NCBI): domain Eukaryota; kingdom Metazoa; phylum Chordata; class Mammalia; order Chiroptera; family Emballonuridae; genus Rhynchonycteris; species Rhynchonycteris naso. The sequence goes on from CM072999.1 coordinate 22,964,133, forward strand.
AAGCCATCCTGTCCTCCCTGATCTGAGTAAAAAGGGAGGATGGAATAAAAAGAAAATGAACCCAGGAATGTCTCAAAGAGATAATGCTGGTCATAGACACCCCTGGGGAAGAGGGCACATCAGGGCCCACACAGTTCTTCTCACCGAGTGAGGGGGGGCACAACTGTAAATAACCACCCAGTGAAGCCCCAACCAGCAAAGAAACAAGGATGCTCATGCCCCCTCTTACCAGCCTGTCTCCCAAGTCTTGGGCACTTTAGAAGTGGTCAGAAACCCCCAGTAGTGCCAAAAACAGCAAGAGAAGAAGCAGAGTGAAAGGCCCAGCATACCAGCTGCCTGGGAGTTATTTAGATTGAGCTAAGGCAGAAGCCAGAATCCTGCCATGCAGCCCACAGAGCTGGACAGAAGCCAGAAGAAGCAAGAGGAAGGGGGACGGGGGAATCAACGCGGGGGTCCGGCTGAGCTCGGTGAAAGTGGGTCTTCTCTAGCTCCCCAGCTAGAAGCGGTGGCAGCTTCCTGTATTGATTATGCATGCGTGCCACCGAGCAAATGGCCGGCTGGGTGGGGGCCAAGGTCCGCTGGATAATTTATATGCTGGCCTTGGCATTCCCCGAGCTGTGGGCAGAGTTCAAAGGAAAAAGCTGGAGAACAGACGCTCAAGACATAAGCAAACTGCCACACTTCTGCGGCTTCCGGTAGGTAGGGCTGAAAGGTCTCCCAAGGCGATCACACAGAGAGGTGCTGAAATATATGTGTGTGACTCGCAGCTCCCATTGCCGATGACAGCCCTCCAGCCTGGGTTTCAGCTGCTCCGTCACCTGGCAGGTTCTTTTAAGACCAAGGCTGTGTCACTGCCTAGAGGAAGCCTGATCAATACTCCCAAGTTTAGGCTAAGGGACCTCCTTGGTGCTCCTCTGAGTACCTATGACTGCCTTCATTGGAGGCTTCCAATTCGTTCATCTGTTCACAGCATTTCTACCAATAGGAAGCCTTCTCCAGTGCACTCAGACACACCTCCCATAACGTTTGAACAACTCCTACACCTCCCCTTCATAGCTTGATCCCAGATCGTACTCAGATTTTTCAGTACTGCTTTGGTCACTTTGCTGCCCTCAACCCCCAAATGTGAGCTCCATGAGGAATAGGACTTGTTGGCTAGTTTTTCCACTGTACCACCTGTACCTACCACAGTACCTGGCCTGCACTGAAACTCAAAAGATAGTGACTTCACAGATTAATAAATTAGTCCTATGACAACATATTATGGTCATATTGATTGTTCTTTCTTCCCAACTAGGTTGTGAGATCTTTAGAGCAAGGACAGTGTCTAATTGGCCTTTTTCCCCAGCACTAGACAGAGGGTGGGGCCAAGCATTTCTGAGGATCTTAAGTGATAACTTCCCAACACCAAGGTAAACCAAACAATTCACCTTGTTTTGTTCTTTCACTGGGCTTAGCGTAATTTCTAACCTGGAACATGTGCTCACTGTCTATATTCAGATAGTTTACCTTTTAAGGAGCCCACACCTAACACTGAAAATATGACCTCTATGCCAAATGATAACAAGTATAGCCCTAAACAATAGTGACACTACCAAGCAGTACCTCACGGCCACCAGGCATGGACAAAGGCAGTATTTAAAGCAGAAGGAGCCAACCTAATAGGTGGAAGACTTGAGTCAATTTCCAATCTACACCTTCTAGCTTAGGTGACATGGGGAAAGCATCAGACTCCACGGCACGTAATTGTCTCATCTCTAAACATGGGGGAAGATTCCCCTGACCCCTAGGCGTCAACTCCACCTTCCCATGTTGTGGTAACTAAACACAGCAGAGGGTCACATAGGCCCAAGCTTGAATCCCACCTTCTTTGATTTTCAGCTGTGTGACTTTTGGATAAGGTACTTGACTGAGATTTGAGTCTCAGTTTCTTCAACTGTAAATTAGGGCTAACAACACTTTACAAAGAAGAAAGATGATACACCAGAAGGACTGTTACAAATGAGCACAACTAGCAGTGTATGGAAGGCAGAAGGGTATAATGGAAAGACCGTGGGTTTGAACTGAGAGGTCTACTTTAGTCAGCTGGGTAATCCTGGACAAGCTGGGTTCTAAGGTCCAATTGCCTCCTCTGGAAAGTGGAGGAAGCAAAACCATCTCTCCTCACTCTGGCCAAGTGTCCTCCCATCCAGGACACGTGCCCTTATTGTTCCCAGAAAAGAAGTCTCTACCCCAGCTCTTCTGTGGCTTTCTCATCATTCAGGGATAAGCTCAGATAGGTTTCCCTGAACCTCTCCAAAGTCACCCATATCATTTTATCTCCTTCCTGGAAGGCTCTTCTGTCTGAAATTGTCTTATTATTATGTGTTTATTGTCTGTCACCCTTCTCATTAGAATCTCAGCACTATGAAAGCAGAAAACCTGGTCTGCGCTATCCTCAGCTCTATCACCATGCCTAGAATGCCGCCCCCCACATGTTACGACTCAACAAACACTGAATGAATACATAAAGGAATGATATACCAACATTCTTCCAGACTCCTGCAAAGAAACAAATGAACAATGCCAATGAAAATGCCTAGCACAGTGCCTGATTCATGCTAGCCTCTTCATGTTAATTTTCCTTACTTGCCCTGGGAGCTAATTTTTTAAGCACTACAGTCTTTAAACATTAGCTCAGCTAGAGATTTTAAAACTTGCTTAAATTGAGCCAAGGTTACCAGACAGAAAAAAAAGGGGAGGGGAGAGTCATAATTAACCTCCACATACAGATCTCTACTGAATGCTTCTTAACACCTCTGAAATGTCTGAGCAACTGAGCCTCCCAGGATCCCCTGAGTGCTCCGGAAGACAGGTCATCAATTGAGCTAGTTTTGCATCTGCACACGTTGCAGACCAGACACAAAGACAAATGACGCTCAATCCAGTGCCAAGGGTTCAGCACCAGCCAGGGTGTAGATTGCAGGATGGACCCCTGAGAAGACTCAAGTCTAAAATGCAGGCCCAGTCAGGTATCATTGAGGATGAAAACCAAGATAATCATCCTAGGATGCTGGAGCATCCTGCCTTCTTCTGCAAATGCTGTCCCCTCCATTTAACCATTTAACTCTGCTCATTCTAGGACATCTATATCACTCTCCCTTTAGTCCACCCAGCGTGAGTGGCTCTCTTACTCTACGCAAGATCCCAGGCCAACATGGTAGATGAGTCTGTCTTCTCATCTCCCGACGGATGCCACCAGACTATCCCAGGTAAAGCAGCCTAACTACCAAGGGGCAAAGATAACAATGGCTTCACCTTGTCCACATATTCAAAGCATCTATATTCTGAGCCATTGAGCCTCAGCTGCTCCAGAGCTGAGAGGTAGCACATCAGAGGCCAAAAGGTCAAGGGGGCTGTCAGGGCTCTATCTCCCCAATGGGCTCTTTCCTAATGGGCTGAGCTTAAACTCCAGATGGCAGCTAGATCTCACAGCCCTGATCCTCTCCCAACTCTGCTGGGCAAGACATGAGAAATGCCAGATGTGAACCTTCATTTTAAACATCAAAAAAAGAAAATCTTCAGTTCTCTATGCACAGACACCACATCACCTATGAAAATGCCCAAGCAAAGCCACAATGAGATTAATCTTTGGTTCTGAGCATTACATTTAGCCCATTACACCCAGAAAACCCTATCATGTGAAGGGAACAGACTGGTCATGAATGGAATACCATGTCCCAGACCCAAACCCAGCTTGTATCATCTCCACTAAACTGGAGCATGAGCAGTTTCCTCTTTATTTCTATGGGTCAAATTCCAGAGGCAGAGGGGGAGAATTAGCCTGATGACCAGCTACAGAAAATAAGTACCAGGATACCAAGTCTAGCAAAAGAGGTTGGGTGAGGCAGGGCAAGACACAAAGAGGATGGCCCTCAAGCTACCATACATCAATGACTCCAGTGCTTGGCGAAAGGGCATTCTAAGGGCACATGGTTTGACAGATAACCTTGAACTCCATCTTCTAGCCAGCTGAGCTACAATCTTGACCCTTTTAGTTTCATTTCCACTTGATAGTCAAGTCTCTTAGTGAAAGAGAGAGCCCATTCTGTTCACAGGACAGGAGTCTTGATGCTGCACTCCAGCAGACCCCTGGGCAAGCCTGCACTTCCTAAATAGCACCACTCTGACTCTATGGGACCCTTTACATGGTGCTTTTTCAGCCTCCCCTCCCTAACTTTACAGTGACGTAAGCTATGTTAGTTATGTCCTGATGTTCAGTCAGACCAACCTGCTGTGTGACTTTATGCAATCCTTAACCTCTTTGAGCCTCAGTTTATAAATCCCTAGAATGGTTGGTTAAATTAGACAAACTCTAAGGTTTCATTTTAGCATTAGTAGTCTATAATTCCATAACTGTTTGAAATATTATCAACTGGAGTTTTCTGTGCCCATGATATCCGCTTTATCAGAACTGGAACTGGACCTATTTGCCTCCTCAGGTCCCAAGCCAAAATAGGCTTTCGAAGTTTCCCTTAGATTGGTGAATATTTTTTAAGTCAATTTCTCCACCTCATATTCTTATCTCATAAGAATATGGCGGGTCAGGAAAGTCAGAGGCACTGGGCAGGTTGAAGAGAAATCAAGAGGTACTGGTGAATGGCAGCTCCTCATAAGGAAGAGAAAAATGCACATGTTCAGGCTCAGTGGCTGACAGCTCCCAGGCCTCTCCTGCCCCTCTCCTTTCTGAAATATGTAAAACCTGACCCCGTGATCTGGAGCCATGACACCCTCCCTGGGAGAGGAGATATAGTGCAAGGCTCCTGATGGCTACTCACATTAACACCCTGGGAGTTGTCCTCCACACTGATCTCTCTCATTGCATAGCCAATCTATCATCAACTCCAGTCAATGGTACCACCAAAATATGTCTCAACCTACACCCTGCCCCCGCTCCACCTGCAGCACCTCGCATAGTGTCTGAACTCAGCAGGTGCTCAATAAAGATTTGCTGAATGAATGGAGTCCAAGAGGTCTTCTTTTACCCTGAGACACAGAACTGAGAGACAGGCTATTTTTGCAGGGTGATGGTGGTTCAATGTTTCCTGCCCAGCCAAAGCATAAATAAGCACCTCACCTCAAACCCTGCACCGCCACACCACTGAGTCGGGAATTCCTCTCGCCTTCCTTCCCACTTAGGTCTCAGGGCTCAGGAGTGACAATGAAACCACAGGCAGCTCCTCACTCTGCGGATAAGATCTGAGTGTAAGGATCAGTTTAACATCTGAACAGCATTAATTCCCAGGAGCCATCTCCTGCCCTTAGGCAGTGTAACAATATCCAAACAACACATACCCTGCACGCACGCACACGCACACAGCACACACACTATGCTCAGGGCAGCAGAAGGAAGCAGAGCTGTAACTCAGATCCCTATTCTGGGGCCACATGGCACTACCCACGGGAATATTAAAAGTCTGCACGTCTGGCTGGAATGGTCTTCGTAAATGCGCCAGCCCCCATCACTAGGGCCAGATTCTCAGTTTGCACATAGCTTCAAGAGGAGGAGGGATAATTACACCCCTGCTCACCCCAATTTCTAAAACTCTGCATCCACCAGCAGGGAATCACTTGCTATAAAAGTCCAGAGCTAGAGAATGAGGAGGGCAGCCATCTGGTTTCCCTGCCATGCCTATCTCAAGGTATTTATTCCTCATTATTTCACACTATTGGCACAACTTCCAAACTCCCAGTGCCATCATCCTACCACTGGACGTGTCTAGGAGTCATCCTCCCAGCCGAAGACACAGAACCAGGCTCTCATGTGCCATCTGGTCACACAGCAGACCACTGTGGGGAGTAGGGGTTCTCACATGAGGCCCTCTCCTAGAAAGTCCCATTCTCCACCCTAGGCTTCCTTAAATGCACTTCCGTGCTGGCCCACCTGCCCCTTTGTTCTGACTGCTCTACAGTCAGACAGCTTGGGTTCAGATCACGCACCACTTCCCAGGGGGCAGACCTGGGGAAGTCACATGACCTCTCCAAGCCTCCGTGCTCTGGTCTATAAAATGTCACAAGGCCTGCCACACAAGATTGCCATGGGAAGTCCATGAGTTAACAACGACTACATGGAAAGCCCCTTCTGGTAGTCCCTCTTTAGTCATGGTCTCACTTTCTATAGTTTTAGTTACCCATGATCAACCATGGTCTGAAAACATGAAATGGACAATTCCAGAAATAAACATTCACATATTTTAAATTGATCCCCATGCTGAGTAGCACAATGAAATCTTGTGCCCCAGCTGTGAATATTCCCTTTGTCCAGAGTATCCATACCATATACACTACCTGCCCATTAATCACCTAGAAGCCTCCTCAGTTGCCACATTAGTTATCAGAGAGTCAGAGAAAGACCACATTCACGTAACTTTTACTACAGCATATTGTTGTAACAATTCTATGATTATTTATTGTTAATCTCTTACTGTACCTAATTTATGAACTAAACTTGATCATACGTATATATGTTTAAGAAAAAAAACATAGTATACATAGGGTTTAGCACTATCCACAGTTTCAGGCATCCACTGGGGGTCTTGAAAAGTTTCCCTCAAGGGTAAGAGGGGATTACTGTATATAAAAGTGAGTTTCTGGTGGGGGTCAAATTCTCCCAGTTCTAGTCACACCCTTTCTACCAGAGAGCACTGCTGGCTGTCATTGTCATTTTGGCACCAGTTTCCTTATTATAGAATGCCCCTCCCTGCTCGCCCCCTCCCCAAGAAAGAAAACCTGTGACCTAGAAAAAAGCCTGAGAGGTGGGCATCTATACTGCACACAAAAATTAGGGGATATTTCAAACTGAATACGAAGTGATAAAATATCCCCTAATTTTTGTGAGCAGTGTAGATGGTAACAGTGGTTCTGGGAGGTGAGATTCCAAGTGATACTCATTTTCTTTACGCATTTTTCTGTTCACTGAATTGTTTTCTTTTCTTTCTTTTCTTTTTCAATGTCCATGGCACATGTAACCCTTTTTAAAATGAGAAACATATATAAAGCTATTTCAAAAATTCTCAGGCCTTATCTCTAGAAGGAAATTCATGCAAGAGAACTAAGGATGATGAGAAATTCTCATTTGACCCTCAAGGGCTTGGCAAGAAGTGGCCCAGTATAACAAGGTGGCTGAATTGTGGGAGCGAGAAGGAGAGGCAGTTACTCATGCTCATGCAGCAGGTGTTCAGTGAGTGCTCAGCCTGTATGAGGTGCCCCGTGTCAACAAAACAAAGTCCCAGCCAGCCCTCGGGGTGACAAGGTCCTATTCAGGCAGCCAGACAATAAGCAAAATAAACACACATGAAATATGTCAGATGGTGTTCGGTGCTGTGAAAATTAAGTACGGAAGGGGGATGAGAATGCTGGGGAGGAAAGCGCTCTTCGGGAAAGGGTGGTTGGGTTACGCTTACCCAAGGAGGTGTATCCACAGAGAGATGTGGAGAAGAGAGCCAGCAGGGACACAGGCTGGGAGGCTGGACTGGGCATAGGAACTGGAACAGCCCAAGCAAGGAGAGGGGAAGGGGAGGAGGATGGAAAGGTGCTGAGCCTCCCAGGTCATACTGAGGACCTGGGCGCTCACTTTGAATGGTACAGGAAGCCACTGGAGAGTTATGAGCAGGGTGACATAACTTGACTTTCATTTTACAGGATCGTCCCAACCCGCTGTGTAAAGAATAAAAATATGTGTGGAGTCAAGAGTAGAAGCGAGAGTCCAGTAAGGAGGACATTGCAATAATCCAGGCAAGAGGTCATGGCAGCGGTTGGGACCATGGGAGTAAAAATTATGGACGTATTCTTGGTCCATTTTTCAAGGGACAGCTTACAGGCCTTGCTGACAGATTTAATGTAGGATGTGAGAGACTAAAGGAGTCAAAGCAATTCCAAGTGTGTTAGGTGTGAGTAACTAGGAGGATGGTGTTGCTACTTCTAAAACAAGAAGACCTTGTAGAGCAGGTCAAGGCCAGAAGCAAAATTAAAAGATGTTAAAGCATGAAAAATTTGATTGAATTAGGATAAGACAAGCCAGTAGAGATGATGATCAAGCAGGTTGTTTTACAAATTTAAGTCAAAGTGAGTGTCCAGGCCAGACATAGAATTCTAAGAGCACTAAACCAAGTAGTTTATCTATAATTCCTCATTTAATATTCCCAACCACCCTGTGGGATGGCTGTGACCTTGTTCCTGTTTTTAAAATGACAAATCTGAGATTCTGAGATAGGAAGTTACTTGCTCCACACTTGTGCACATAGAACAGATCCATTTGCATTCACATCTGGGTCAGTCTGATTTGAGAGACCATGTCTTGGGTCTTTAAAAAAATTCAGATTATAATAACCACATGCCCAATAACTCAATGAACACAACAGCCTGCATCTTCTTCATTCAGTCAGCTGAGCCCAGCTCCTTACAAGGTCTGCAGTTCTTGTGGAATGAGCATCTATGGCATCCAGGCCCCAGAGTGATGCCTGGCTCTCACACATGGCTTCTCCCTTGGTTTCCCGATTTGCCCTGCCAATCCTCCAAAGGACTAACACCAAACTCTAAACACCAGCCTACAGCACTGCAGCCCTAATGCCCCATTGGTTATTACCAGTCCCTTGCCTGGGTTTCTGCTCTTGGGAGGTAACCAGGAGCTTGGAGATGCCAAGACCTTGACCTCAGATGGCTCTTCCCACCGTGGGACCTTAGTCAAATCATTTGACTTCTAAGCCTAAATTTTCTCAACTGTCAGAGCATGGGAGTTAGACTAGAATCTCTGAGACTATAAACTATGTAGAAAGGGCACATTTTCCTAAACACATATATTTTTCAAGGTAAAGCCTTGGACCCTGCAGTTCCATTTTGAATCCTGGTTCTGACACTCACTGACTGGAGAGCCATGAATAATTTAATCCCTCTATCCCGTTCCTCCATTTCTAAAATGAGGGTGACAATATCAACCCTATAGGGATGTGGGTGGCACAGTCCTATGGCACATGGGTGCTACCTAGGGGTTAGTTTACTAAATACTAACCTTAGAAAAGTCCAAGAGAATACAACAGGCCCAAGTTCCCCAACTCCACCGAGGACTGCCATTCCTTCTTAGCAAATGTAAAAGATTCTAGCATGTTCCACTCAGCCACCTGATAGCTTATCTCACCTCCTGCCTTGACCTATCCCACAATCCACAAAACCTGACCTCCTAACAGCTCCCCCTGACACTCAGCCTCTGCCCTTATTTCTTCAACTCCTACTTCTATGAGAACACTGCTAGAGGTATTAGGAGGGAAAGAGAAAGATAAAAATGAGACCTTGCCTATTCCATCCATCACCAGAAGCAGAAGCTTTCTTTTAGCAGAATCCTACCCATACAAAATAAGAGTTATCACCGTAATTACTATCATGTCCATGGCTCCTCTACAACACGCAGGCCCACAGAGTGGTGTACCAAGTGGAACAGGGTGTGGATCTGGCATCAGACCACTCGGTTTCTATTTCTGGCTGTACCAACTACTAATTAGATGACCTAGGACAAGTCACTTGCTTCTGAACTTTCTTCAACTACAAAAATTATGTTATCCCCTCTGATTTGCATATAAATGACACTTCGGCTCAGAATGTAAAGTATCTACCAAGTTGATAAATAACAAGCAGGGAGCTACCTTAACTCGGCTTGTGCGATCCCAAAGCTCATGCTTTTCTTGCCACATCTTGATACCCAGAACACTGCAGGATTTAAAGTCAGAAACTACTGAATTTACACATCACTTACTTGCTGAGAAGCCTTGGGAAAATTTCTTAACCTCTCTGAGATTCCATTTATCTTATGCATAAAGTGAAAACACCTCTACCTGCCTGATGGGCCATCATGGGCACGTGGGTAGCAGGTAAACAGCTCAGGCACAATGTGTGCAGGAGGTAGCCCCTCAATGACTTAGGATCCATTCAAAGTAAGAGACATTCACATGTCCAAGGCAGTCCTAGAATAAGTAGGTCCTCCATAGCTGTACTCTGAAACTTAAAAGGCAAGTCTAAGACCATATGGCTATGAAGGACAAAGGTAATATTTACACACAACTCTTTTGCCCCAAGTCTAGGGCTCACCCAAGCCAGCTCAGAGCAGCTCGACCATCCAGAAACTTGAGAGCATCATGCTCCCACCACCAGCCTGCTCCCTATCCCTCCTACTCCAGCTCGACTTCCAATGACCTAGACAGAGTCCCACACAGAAGAAAACTCACCAAATCAGAAGAGCCCCCTTTGGCCAGCTCAGGGCAGGATCCCCTAGCAAAAAGCCTTCTACCTTCATTTCAGAGAGCAGGAGAAATAGCATCTTATTGACTTTAAGGCATGAAGCAAATTAATTCTTCAAGCACAGTTCAGAGAGCACATATTGGCCCAGCAAGGCTCAGCTAAATACAGACAGAACCCAACACAGCAGTTCAGACCCCTGAGGAGATGCTGATGTTAGAAGGCACCTACCAACCACAGCTGATCCTGGAAGAGCTATGCATGAACATGCTGCCCAAAGAATTAAAAACTCAAATCTATAAAGTATGAACTCAGGTCCCTGTATCTCGGCTCCGCCTGGGAAACCACAATGCCCTTCAGAAGTATTTTGGGAAAAACACCAACCCTCAGGCTTCCCTAAAATATCCTTAGCCCTTTTGCTCTGAAGAATGACAAAACCACAGGGGAACAATGTTGACAGATGAAAACTGGTATGGTTCTTCATACTTGACATCTTGCTCTGCCTTCCCCCCTTCCTGTCCCTGTGTAAGGATGAGTCAGATGCAGCCACATGGACCATATTCTGAACCTGGCTCAATGGTCCAATAGAGCCACTGTCAGCCAGTCAATGTCCTCCTTGTCCCTAATTCTGACAAATTCAATTATTTCTCCATCCACCTAAAGAGTTTTGCTCCTACAACAAAGGTAAACAGGCCACCCTAATTGAGCTCATACTTCCCAGGACACACAGACCAAAGTCCAAAAGCCTTTGCCCACTATCCTGCAGCTCCAAGCATCCACTCTGCCACACACACACACACACACACACACACACACACACACACACGGAGAAACAGCCATGTATTTAGGGTGGGATAACTCCACCCACAGCTCTAGGGGTATCCCATTGTGATTGGCTCATGGAGGGGTATGTGACCTAAGTTAGTCCAATCGAAATCAACCACAAGACTTTTGTTCAATGGCTGGGTGAAGAGAAATTCTCACTAGTTCTTAAGGGTGAGGTGTGCTGGACTGAGTTCTAGAGCTGCTGAACCATTTTACTACCATGGACAGAGTCAGCCTGAGGCCCCAATGATACAGGACACTCCTAGGCTGAAACACAGCAGCTGAGGTCCATCCTCGCAATGTTAGTTATGTGAATCCAACCCTCCTTCTAAAAAATTTTTTTTTTTAATTAAACCAAATTGAGTTGGAATTCCTGTGATAGGGATCATTAAAACCAAAAATACCTACCATTCCAGGTTCTTCAAAAACTTGCCTGAAGACACCTCTCCAGCCTTGTCTCTCATTCAGCCCTCCGCCCATGTGCAGTAATACCTCATCATTTTCTTGTCTTTCCTCATGCCATTTCCTTGGCCTGTCACCCTCAGTCCTTCTCCCCGTCTGCTGATGTTATCCTAATGAATTCCACCTTTGTAGTCAAGCCTTCCTCACACTCCCTTCCCTGGCAGGAAGTAAGCATCCCTTCTAAGGAAACCCTATTCTCTCCCTGGAAACCCCCCTGGTCCCCTCTATTCCAGGTCCAGGCCCCCTGCAAAGATTACATGCATTCAGGAGGCCCTTCACTAAAGAATGTCAACCATTACTTTTATCTGTGTGCCCAGCATTAAAGACAATACCCCAGGCACAGGCGGTGCCCAGCAGATATTTGCAAAATGGAATTTGTGGAAGCGTATACCTGACCAGCTTGGTCTGTGAATTGTGGGGGTTTTCCAGAGGGCATTTCCTCTCTTGCCCCCAGACCCTTGTGGACAACAGTTGTGCATTTGAGAGATGATGGCGTGGTACACTGTTGACAAGGGAGGGGGTAGGTGACCAGTAGGGGGTCAGCAATCAAAACTGTATTGCAAACCTCCATTAAACACAATATCCAAACAAGCAAGCCACCGGAGTCCCTCCCTCTGCCCAGCAAGGGTTCTCTTGAACCACTCTATCAAGTCCACCCCAACCATTATACAACTCCCCCCAGCTCAGCTCCCCAGGTTCCAGTCCCAACTGTGCCATTAACCACTTGTGTTTTCTTGTGCAAATCATTTAACCACTCCTGGCCCTCATCTCTATATTGGAGAAGGTGAGCTAGCCATGCTCTAAAATTCCACTCGCTCTCTAAGATGCTAGGATTCTACATAGGAGAATCAGTTCTCTACTTTCCAATGCCTCACTTGGAGAAATACCAGACCTTAATACTACATAAAGGGTAGAGTAGTTCCCACCCTCTAAACCTTCTGTCCTTTTCTTATTTCCTAGGCCAAGGGACACATCTCCTCCCCAGGAGGCTAACACGGTGCCTGCCTTAGGAGCCAAGGAGAGAGAGGCTCAGCAATCCTCCTTTTCTTCTTAAAACATAAAACCTAAGATGCCAGCATTTGCCAGCTGCCTCATTACACCCAAATGCTAAATCTGGAAGCTCAATGGCACAAGTAGCTGTAGTGGAAAAGTGCTCACGATGCATCTTTAAGTGAAAACCCAAGCTACTGTGACAGCTTCCAAAATGTGGTTTTAGTGCCTGGCACAAGGTGGGCGCTCAATTAGTATTTGTTAAATGAGTGAATGAACTTCTTTAAAAACAAAATAGCACACCCTGTATTGTGGATGCTTAGAAAATTAAGCTGGAAAGACAGACACCAAATCTTCCCATTAGTAATTTCTGGAGGGGGCATTTATAGGTGACTTTTTATGTTTTTGGTATTTTCTAAATGTTCTATAACAAACATACACTGTTTTGTAATAAGAAAATTATTAACTAATTTTTATAAGGCGTTGACTGTATGTGTGTGTGTGTGTATAGATAGATAGATAGATAGATAGATAGATAGATAGATAGATAGATAGATAGATATCACATACAAAAAAAGAGTCATTGTCATCCAAAATCCACAACCTACACACAAGCCAATCTTCTCCCTCACACATCCCACCACTGTTTGGAAAATGCTTCCCCTCCTTCCCTTTTCTGTCTTGATTCCAGAGATCTGGGGAGTCAAGCGATTGCCTTCAAGTGTCAGCCTCCTCAGAGTCGGAGCTGCCCATGACTCTAAGACCTGAAGAAGGCAGACAAAAAGCTAGCCAGTCTGCCTCTGGCATCCTCCTTTCCTGACCATCCCATCAACCCTGGAAGAGAATCCAGACAGGGTACGTACAATAGAAGCTTCCATGTCATAGAGCTCCTGTCTACATGTGTGGAGTCCTTTACCTGCAAGTCATGGAGAGGAGGTTGAAAAATGTGCTCTCAGGTCTTGGCAAACATTTTAGGAATTTAATATTTTATCAGTGCTCCATTAACCCATCTCCTTCCTCTTCCCACATCTTCCTGCCTCTCCATATGGCTATAGAACAAGTCCATGGCCTGAGTCCCTGTCCCTCTTCCCCCCTCACCTCACATCTGCTCAGTGCAGGCCAGCTTAAGGTGGGCCAGGGGACCACACATCTCAGGAGCAGAGGTGACCTCAGGTGAACACAGAGAGAGGATGTTCAGGAAGACACCAGACTAAGGAGGTGGGCTAGAACTGCAGGGGACAAGCATCTCACTAATTAGCAACAGGTGAGGATGAAAGGCAGAAGAGAGAAGAGGGGGACAGAGGGCAAACATCTGCTCTGGACTCCTGGGCCAACAGACCTGGAAGGAGGCTGCCCCGGCGGCTCATACAAAGGGAAGAAAAATGGAGACCCCTCCCAGCGCTGAGGGGCAGCTGTGCCCCAAAGAAGCTCTTTGTTTCCTCCTTCCTCTAGTGCTTCCTGGCCCAGAACAAGCAGACCTCTGGGCACTGGGGAATTCTCACACCACCCAACCAGTGAGGTCCCAGCAGCCCAGACAAGGCAGAATTCAGAGAGGCCCCCCATCTGGGAACATAACCTCCCAGAGCCTCAGATTCCTCCACAGCAGAAAGGGGAAAAGAATCCCTGCGTTCCCTCATTGCAGTGGGGAGTCCATAAGATGATTTTGGTAGAGCACCCTGCACAGCACTTGGCCTCTAAGAGATTCACACATGGCCAGGATGACCAGAGTTTTCTTAACTTCTCTGTTCTCCCTCACCCTCAACTCTCAGAACGAACACTAGCTCTCCTGAGCCACCTTCCCACTCTGATGGGGGATGTTAGAGGAGGCTCGAACAGACCTGTTTTAGTACCAGTCTGGGTACCTCTATGCCTCAGTTTCCTCATCTATAACAAATCATCAATAACAACAGAACCTCCCTCCATGACCCACTATGAATTTTAAGTGAGGTGATCCACATGAGGCCCTTACCACAGGGCCTGCTTAGAGGGAACATTTGATAAGTTCTAGCCATTATTTTGCCCTTGACCTTATCATCTTAGGGTGGGTCCTCACAATTCCCAGAACCCCCAGTACTTTTCCTTCAGAGAGCTCATCATAATTTGCAATTATACATTTATTTGTTTTGTTTAATATTTGCCCTTCTACCCAAGCTGAAAGTCCATAAGGTCTCTCTTGCTTGTGTCTGTATTCCTAGCACCTGGCACTGTGCCTGGATATAGTAGGTGTTTAATAAACACCTGTTGGGCAAATTCATGCATGAATAAATGGCTAGAATATTAACATTGGCGTGGATGATCACCTAGGTCCTTCCGGTTCTGAGAGCCTCCGACTAGTCCCTATTTTTTGACAGCTTTGGAAGGAAAGTTCGAAGTGAGCCCCAGAGCAGCTCCTTTGCTGATCCCCGGGGGAGGCTCAAGATGCTGCTGACAGACTTCTAAACACTCACGTTGTACAGAGTTGCTCTGATGTTTTTAAACCTGAGAAGGGGGCCTGCCAAATTTTCAGGTTGGAATCATCCCCCTCTTTCTCAGGGCTGCCCACACATAGGGCACTAACCACGCTTCTGAGGTGGGCAGTTGGGACCTGGGCCATGCTAAGGCCTTCCCGTGTCAGCCAGGGACAGCCAATGCTCAGAAAAGGAGGTCAAACCTCACGGAGCAACAGGTGACCACAGCAGTTCCTGTACTCATATTTTCCTGCCTCCAAAGTCAGAAGATTTCACATGGACATGGACAGACCACAGGAGGCCCTGGGGCTAGCCCTGGGTATCACAGTCTCACCCAGCCACAGAAAACTCTTGCTTTTAATGCAGATTCCCAGGCCGTGCGCCAGAACTCCTAAATCAGATCTACATCAGGGCCTGCGGACATTCATTTTTATGACAGCTCCCTAGATGTGTTGATGCATATCAAAGCCTGAAAACTGCCATTCTAATGAGAAGAAAATGGATCAATATAAGCACTACCCCCCTGGAGACTAGGTGTGTATAACCAATTACCTCTGCACTTCTAACTCTGGAAACAGAAGCCAGTTTGTCCTGAAGACAACTGCTTTGTGGCAGAAGCTGTTTGGAAACAGTTTGCAAGCCTGGAATCATGTGGTGACCTTTAAAATATACTGATGCTGGGTTTTACCCCTAAAGAGTCTGACTCAATTGGTTTGTGATGCAGCATAGGTTTGGGATTTTAATATGGTGATTCTAATATAACATCCAAGTTTGAGACCTATTGCTCTAACTTACCCCCACCAGCCGGCTCCCAGCTCACCAGCGCAGACACAAATACCACAAGCACACCAGGATAGCTGCGCCCCATCAGAGGCCCGGCCGGAGAAAGGGACAGTGGGGTTCACATTACATGACCCTAGAATTTCTGGGGCACATGATCTTGTCAGAGGACCCATTCTAAAAGTCCCAAGTCTTTATCTCCTAGAAGTTATAGGTGACTTGCTGAGCAGGCCTCCATGTCCTCCGTGTGTATGACACAACAGAACACAACTGTAAAGAGGTCCCAGAGCCCTCTTCACTCAAGTTTTATCCCAGCTCCTCCATTCCCCAATTCTGCAAACTCTGGCGAGTTAGTTAACTCCCCCATCCCCACTCTCCTCATCTGTAAAATGGGAATAACATTGCTTAACACCAGCTCACTGCCTCCTCACAACTTTTATGGACAAAGCACTTCATGTAGCTGCTAGAACATCATAGAAGCTCAGTCAATCTCAGTCAATGGTAATACATCAAATGGTTCTTTTGGTTGCTTCCTAGATATTTCACTCTTTTCTTCCTTTAGAGGGGCCTGCACCCTTGGTGGCTGTTCTGCCAACCTCAGATACTTACTATACTTCCAGGGCCCCTTTGCCTGTCATGCTTGTGCATCTCCTGGCTCTTGAACTTGCTACTTAACTTCTCTGAGCCTCAGTTTCCTTGTCTTCAAAATGGAGGTACAAAAGTACTACCCCATGTTTATTTAAACCCATGTGGATTGCCTACACAAGGCCAAGCCCAGAGTCACTCAATAGACCAAAGAGGCTGGGGAAGGGAAGAAGCAATTTTTCTCCCCCTTGAATTGAAGTTAAGCAAAGGGCCCTCTCCACCCACTCCGGCAGCCAAGGGTTAGAAAAGATGACTCCTGAAGGCTCAGGAGGAGTTGGCAATTCCAAATTTGGAACCGGGGGAAGCAGCAGCCCAGCCTCCCCTTACCCTTCCTGGGCTATACTGAAGAATGCTGACTCTAGCTTGGGGGCCCCTTTTACCAGTTCCCCATCCTCCTCACTCCATTTAGCTCTGGCAATCCAATTCCCTTTCCTCCACCCGGAAATCGATGTTTAATTAACACATTATTGGAAAAATAAACACAGTCTTCAATGGGACTGCAATGAAGCTAATGCAGCTCAGCTTGGGGGCTACAGGCCATCCCTTCAGTCAGTAATACACTGTTCTCTTCCCTCGTCTCAGCCAAAGAAAAGTTCCCTTTTCTCCCCAGAGTCCTCAGCTTGGGGGATACCAGCTCCGTCCTTTTGTTACCTCCCTCCTTGTCTCTAGGCAGAGAGACTGCCTATCCCATCATACCCCTGACCCTATGACATGGACACGTGGGAAAGTACATAAATCCCTGTTCCATGGGGGAAGAGGTTCCTCCTTCTGAACACCCCCAGCTGCTATCAGTGGGGCTATGGATGGTCCCATCTTTCTCTTTTCTCCGAACTAGACCAGCACTCACCCAGCTCAGGGTCAGAAGCTGTCTCTCCCTGGGTGGAGGTGGAGGAGACACCCCAGGGTGGTTGACCATGAGGATGAGCCCCAGAGAACCCTCTCCAGCCCTCAGACCCCAGGAGCTGACTTGAAGGCCTCCCCTTGGAGAATTTGCTCTTCTGACCCCCACTTTATGTGCTCCAACTCCAACCCCCTCTTTTCCAGGTTTCAGGGTAGAGGGCATTGCGAGGTCTCAGAAGAAGCACAAATTCTAGAGTCAGACTCAAGTTTGAATACAGAGTTTGCTACTTCTCTCTGTATGATCCTAGATAAGCTGTGGAACCCCACTCTGACCCCTGATTTTTGCATTAGGTGAGGGAGGACAGACCCCCATCAAAAGGAAATAGAGCAGAACACAGCACTCTGCTAACAGCAGGTGCTGGATGGCTGTCCATTCACCAGGATTTCCCACTAAGGGCCAGGTCCTTGCAAGGCCCATAGGGAGTGTGGGCCATCAGCGATCAGGGTCACAGGAAAAAGCAGAAATATATCAGTTACAGGTTCTGTGCCTTCTGCCAATCTACTATCATCCTGAACAAACTCCTCCTCTAACAAGGTGCCGGAGATCCATGGGTAACAGATTCCAAAGTGCCACCGAGAGGACAACCAGCAGTGCCCCCGCTGGGCCAGCAGCTTTCTCTCCCTGAGCCCAGTGTGCTTCTAACTGAAGAACCATCTTCAGCAGGTCCGAGCTGGGAGCTAGATGCTCAGCAAGTTCCCAGACTTGGGGGGCCAGAGGACTGGCCCCACCCAGGTGGTGTGACACAGGGGTTAAGAACGGAGGCTTCAGAGCCAGGCCCAGTGGGTTTGAATCATGATCTTGCTGCTTCCTCCCTGTGTGACCTTGACATGTTATTTAACCTCTTTCAACCTCAGTTTCTCTTTTGTAAGACAGAGATGATCATTGTACCTACCTCGTAAGTTTATGGGAAGATTAAGTGAGATCATGCATGTC
Source organism: Rhynchonycteris naso (assembly GCA_037038555.1). Lineage (NCBI taxonomy): Eukaryota > Metazoa > Chordata > Mammalia > Chiroptera > Emballonuridae > Rhynchonycteris > Rhynchonycteris naso. The sequence continues at coordinate 22,982,379 of CM072999.1, forward strand.
AAGTGTTTGGCATAGTGTTGGGCACACTGTAGAACTCAAAGGTTGGCTAGCAGAAGTAGTTGTCATAAGAGCAGTTAGGATAGTACTAGTAGTGGTGTTTGTAGTACGACTAGTCAGAAGATTCGGACCTTAGTCCTTTGAATAGAGGGCAAGTGAAAGTATCTCCGGAGAAGGGCTCTACTCTCAGCCACCTTCCTGCCCTGAAACTGGATTTCCCTCTCTGGCATGCCCCCTTCCTCTTTCTATCATAGCCATTAATAGAAAGTGGGTGATGTCATCTCAGAGAAGGATGACCATAAATTTTATCATCCAAACCAGGACATTTCTGAAAGTTAATAATTACACGAGGACACAGGCCTAAATGAGAACTGTCTCTACAAACCAGGGCATCTGGTCACTCCATCTCAAGGTCACACAGAAATGGCTTCATGTCCTGTCTCAAGGTCCTGGCAAAAGGTAAGGCTTCCCTGGTTTTCAGGATCCACTTGACTCTATCAGTGGGGATAATTAAGTGGAAATGGATCTTCCCCACCACATTGGCCCATACAAAACACACACACACACACACACACACACACGTGGCTAGGACCTCTAACCCCGCCTCAATTCAAGGTCAAGGCGAACCTTAGAGATAAAGCAGAGGGACAGGTAGGAGCCCTTCAGCCACATTTCATGACATTATATTCTCCAGCCAACTTCTGGAAAAAGAACAAAACACACTGAATCTAGTGTCTGAGCCCAGGCCCTCCTTTCTGAGAAACAGGGCTAAGCCAGGAGAAGCACACAAGCTTCCAGGTTATCTGTACCCAGACACCAGATGGGCGGCCCTTTGAATGGACCCCTGCTGCATCTGAGAGTAGCCTTGGTGGGCAGGGTTACATGGGATTGAGAACCTGGAACACCCCACTGGGGCTCCTCCTCCAATACTTTCAGAGCATGACCTTGACCAGCACTCAGCATAGCCCACCAGTCTTCCCCAAGTCTCCCCCCAGCTCTACAAGAGTAGTCTGCCCTCTCCAGCGGCACCTACTCCCACCAACCAACCTCACCAGGACGCTACTCCCCTCTGACTGAGGATGAAGGAGAATTGAGGGGACCTCAGGCAGCCACCCACGCAATCCATGATGAGAGAAGGCGCATATCCTCTAGGCTACATGATGGTGTGGAAAGAGTATTATCTGGGCAGCCAGGAAACCCAGATTCTAGCTTTATCTCTAGACCAAACTTGGCATATGACTTTGGACAAGACATTTAATATCTCTAGGTCTTCGTTTTCTCATCTGTATTTGAGAGCACTGAATGAGATGGTGGTGAGTTCACCTTCCTTTACCTCTATCAGTATTATGTAAGGATAATGAACTTGGGCTCTAGAATAAGACAGATCTGAGGTCAAATTCTTGATCTACCATTTAGCTAGCTTACTTTATGTAAGTCTAAGTCTTGGTCTCCTCCTCTGTCAAGGGCAGGTATTGATAAGCATATCACATTGCATTGTTCACTGAAGGTAGAAAAAGGAACTTGGCACAGAACTTGATATAAATTAAACACCTCAGAAATAGTAGCTTTATAGCTACTATTACTCCTACTATGACGATGATGATGATGATTACTAATGTTAGAGGAATCATAAAGGAGGCAGCATCACTGTGACCAGGCATGGAAAAGACCCTTCTGTGAAACTCAGAAAGTTTAGTGCTTTGCAATTCTTCCAGCAGATCTAGGATTTGCAGGCAGAAATAAGACAGCCCGAGGCAAAGTTCAACTTTCCCAAAAGATAGACCCTGAGGTGCTAGAGAAGAAAAAAGAACCCTAATACCATACGGTTTTTCCCTCCAATCAGCAAATATTTGCTGAGCACCTATTATGTGCATAGGCACTGGGAACACTTCAATGGACTAAGTCCCTGACCTCTTGATACTTGCATTCTAGAGGAGAAGACGGACAAGATCACTTTAACACTTCAATATATGAATAGCATTAGGTAGTAATTAGCTGATTAGAATTAAATTCAGGATAATAGGCTGGAAAGTGGCCCAGGGTTGGGGTGAGGGGGCTATTTTAGAAAGCCAGCCAGAAGAGACCTCTCTAAGGAGATATCACTTGAGCAGAAACCTGCAGGGAGCGGTGAGGAGCAGGCCCCACTCTAGCCCCCACCGGAACCCATTACTGCCACCTGTGGCTGGCCCAGCCACAACACTGCTCTTGGTCATCTGCAGAGCAGCCAAGGCGGGCTTCAAGGGTCAGCATTGAGGCTCAGCAGCCCTTCCCCCAGCGGGAGCACATCAAGGGCGGACGGGCCCAACCACAGCCGGAACCAATGCCCCGGGCCAGGCCAACCCACTGCATTTCTCCCTGCAAGCTTTGAAAGGGACAACTTCTACTTTTGCAAGTCTCCCGTTCACACATGAGGGTCACACAAGAAGACTGGCCTTAGGGGACCCCAAAGGCATTCTTTTCTCTGCGTTTGGCACCATAATTAGCCCCGGGACAACCTACTCCTCATTTCTCCCCTTTCTCCAGCAATGACGTAACCCTTTCTCCCTAACTCCTCAAGGTCAGCCTCGGGAAGGGAGAGGGACGTCAGAAACGTGGCACAATTGACGTCTTACTCTGAGGATTTCTTTACTCTTTTAGGCAAAATCATCTCCAGTTTCTTGTATAATGGCTAATAAAGACAAACACCTTTAGCCAAAGGAAAGAAAAAATGGCGTCTGGCAGCTAAAGCAGCCGGAGTCCAGGAGCATGGGGCTCGGGCTGCTGTCCCAGCCAGGGCAACTGCCGCTGATCCGGACTGCAGCCTCTGAGGAGGGCGAACCCCACCAAGGGTAGCTGATGCCGTGGAGAGCAGAGCCATCCTCCTGCACTCTGCCCGGGCTCCTGTGGTGGCAGGGGAAACCCTCAACTTCGCCCACCTTCAGTCTGCATCCGCCCACCGCCATCCATGAGCACACCCGCCCACGGGCTCGCCTGGGGCCGTAGGGATCTCTCCCAGCTTCCCGCTGGGGACCAGAGTGTTTTCTCCCCCCCTCCACCCTCTTCTCAACTACCCTGAATACTCCCCCACTGAACACCTCCGCTTTTTTGCCTTCTTTCCCCTCCACGTGAAGGAAAGTAAGCTTTCCTTCCTTGTCACCCCCACTCCTCTCCACTACTATTCACAAGTACATGTCCAACAAACACACTCACGCAGCACACACAGGCAGGCAGCCTCCGGCTTGAACCGCACGCACAGTGTTGACAATCCGGTGTTGTCCAATTGGAGGCACACGGGCGCTGGACCAACACAACACCCCTCCTGCCCCCACCCGAAAGGCAACACAAAGGCCACCAAGGATTTCAAGACCAGAAGACATTCATAGAGCGAGGGCTGGGTCAGACAAAGACATCACTCCATCCTTCCAACAAGCCATGCCAACTCTGGGATATTCTGCAGTGCCCTCTGGCTTGACAGAGCCCACTGAGCAAAGCTGTGTGTGTTGGTGTGTGTGAGAAAGCGTACATGTGTGTGTGGGGGGGGTGTCTTTGTCTCTAGTGTGCAGGCATCAAGTCTCCCCAGAGGTAACCCAGTCCAGACTCTGCTTTCCCTGGGTAACCTTCCTCTGATGTGCCGCAAACATACATTACACGGATGGTTAAATTGGATCATTATCACCCGGTGCTTATTTGGCAAAAAAAAAAAAAAAAATCATTAATGTCATTTACCCCCATTCCAATCCCCTTTTCATGAGGTTCCCTCCCCCAAAGACTCTCCAACATGCTAATCCCATGAACTGCGACACACCACAGCTTTCTGGAAAGAATAATGGCGAAAAGAAAGAAGAGAGCGGTGTGGGGAGAAGACGTGGATAACGCTACTGCATTCCCCGTATGAAGATGAGTGGAAAGGAGCCATGGTGGAGGTAGGGGTGGGGAGAGCCAGAAAGGGGGGGTGAAACCAAACGAAATCAAGCCTTTGGTCGCCTGTGTCCATGTGAGAGTGTGTGTGCAAGAGCGTGTGCAAGAGCGTGTCTAGATGTGCCGACTTAGCCCTCCTATCAGAAGGCTGCATCCGTGTGGCATGTAGGAAAAACCATCATACCACTGTTGTGTTGCAAAAAGAGGGGAAAGAAAAGGAGAAAAGAAAAAAAGAGCCGCAAAGCCATCAGAATCAGAATTTTCTCATCGAGATGGAAAGGGCTAGAGAAAAGGGGGCGGGGGGAGGAGTAGGAGAGAAGGGTGTGTGGAAGCAGAAAGCGAGAGCATGGCAGAATTGGGGGAGATAGAAGGGGAAATTGGTGGCGGGGTGGAAAAATTGCACGCACACAGAGACATAAACACACACAATACCCACACGCCAACCCCACCGCTCCACTGTCCATCCAAGACTGACAACCCGTCCCCATCTCTCCGCTGCCTCTCTGAGCCCCTGAAGCTGGTGGCGACAGATTTCTGTATCTCAGTTTTGCAGCAGTGGGCTAATTACAACCAAGCCCCCTCACCAAATTAACCCCTCCCCTCCCTCTCCTTTTTTTCTCTTAAAAGGCCAATTGAAGAATAATGTGTTTTTAGAGATAATGGATTCTTTTTCCCAAGGAGCGAGAGAAAGGGGGATGCAGGACAGAAATTCTGCAAACCGGTGACTTCCGACCTCACCTCCGTCTCCCCTCATGTCCCTGCTCACTGTAGCATCTCATCTACCATCTCCAACCATCCCCTTGTCCCCCACCACCCAAAAGAAAAGATCTTCCTACCATGCACATCGACAAACACACCAACCGCCACCCAATCTCAGTAGCCGATCTCTAAACCCCAAGCATCAACCCACCTCGATACATCCTTTCCCTTATATAAGCAGCAAATCATCAACATATTCAGTAGAAACACAGCATTAAAAAGAATCAACAAAAGGAGGCCAGACCCCGTCAAACCCCCAATAATTAATAACAGGGAGCTACCAGAGAAGCAAAGACGTAGTTGTTTCTGAAAATCTAGAATCCCTTTGATTTCTGGCCTCTTCATCATAAGAAGCAATTTTAAAAAATTATTATTTCACTAGAAAGGGCCGGAAAGCTCCAGAAAAGGGCATTCGCACCGTCCGGTTATTTAAAAAAAAAAAAAAATTAACCCAGCCCTGTTGCTCACTTTAATAGCGAACTTCCAATGTCCAGCCTTTTCCCCCTCTTCCAGAAGGAAGACGCTTGCAGGATGAACCCCAGGCTGCAGAAAATGGGCCAACAGCCCTTACTCTCCATTCCCCAACCAAAAAAAAAAAAAAAAAAGCAAACAATAGGAATATCTCTGTACAACCACCACCCTTCTGAAATGTCGTTTGCCCCAATACGATTTAGGCAGATTAAGTCAGAAGATTAAAAAAAAAAAAAAAAAAATACCAGCCTGGCTATGTTTCTCTCTCCCTTCCGTCCCTCCACCACGTACCCAGTAGCCCTTAGGTAAACTTGCCCATCATAACCAGCGGGACCATTTTAACTTGAAAGGTGATGCAGAAGCCCTTGAACAATGAAGGGAGAATTTACCCAGAATGGCAGATTTATAAAGGGCTAGTTCTCTTTGGACTCCCCAGACCTTAACCTCCAGGTGCCCCCAGATATACTATCCTGGGTATGGAGTCACCCAGCGCGCTGGGAGTTCAAATTTCCATTAGAACCTTTATGACAAAGGCAAACGGTCATCTGACCCCCGAAACTACACCGTCTTCCAGGTGTGACAAGGAGTGTCCCTCTCCCTCCCAGGGTCATCCACAAGACCCAGGGCAGAGAAAGAATTAGAATGTTGAGGTGGAAAGAGGTGACAAAAGAAAACTATCTCCCCAAGCGGGAATGGCCGGAGGAAGCGGGCAGATGACAGCCCTGCTCTCTCCCAGTTCTCCTGTTTGGTCGGACTATGTCTTGCTCCATCCTAGGCTAGCTCTAGATGACCCCTGACCTTTGCATTAAAATAATTTTGTTTTAAATAATGATCATGGGAGAGAAATCCTACTTTATCTAAACCTCAATAATGGTTCACAAAAATATAATTTTCTCACTATATGACAATGTCTCTACATTCAAATAAAATAAAAAAGAAGGTATTTAATGGAGGAAGGGAGAAATTTTTTTTAACAAGTAATCACAGGGTAAGTCACCTGCAAAGCAACCAAGCCCATAGGTTGGTATTACATCACTGGCCTAAGAAGTGATAGGGGGTTGGGGGACATATTTTTCCCCTGTCATCAGGAAGATGTTTCTAAAGCAGTTAAGTATTGTGGTTAAAAAACAGAGAGGGAAAGAGCTGAAACTCTGGGCACAACACAATGCCTTGGGGAAAAAAATACATCGAACTAGCATCTAAGGTCACTGAGAGCTTGCAAAACCCACAGTGCTTACACAGAGTGGAAGTCTTCAGGCAAGCCTGCTACTAAATCATTAATATAAACAAATGGAAGGCAGAGGAGGAAGGTTCCCTTGTAACTGATCCAAACAGGAGCACACACGCGCACACAACCCCCCCCCACACACACACACACTCCCACACTCACACACACTCTCCCATTTCACCTTCCCCGAGTATGCCCACCTCCACAACAAGACAGCGGAGTCCAACCTAAACCTTCAGACTCAAGCACCACCTCCTTTCACTCCCTCCACCCCCCCAAATCACACTCAAACACACTCGCACACACCCCAATTCCTCAACAGCTAGGGAAATCCCTGCCTCAATTCAATTTTGTCTTCTTGTGATCCTCAGAGTGTCCCTTCTTCTTTTTCTCATTTTAATCAACCCCTTCCCCAGAAATAAAAATAAAAATAAAATAATAATAATAAGGGGGAAACATGCCAAAAAAAGAAAAAAGTATCAGCCCAAAATGAAGTGATGGGCACACATCATTTCAGACTAACATCCAAGGAAACAGGAGAAAGACTTTTTAAGAGGATTTTAAAAAATCTAAAACACTCTCTGACTTTTTGCACATCTGGAGCAAAAAGACCCAACTTCCAGAAGAAACTGAAGAAAAAGAAAAGCGGTTGAAAAGCCATTCCTATGGTCAGATGAAGCTCGCGGATCCAACATTCAGGAAAAAAAAAAAATCTAGGTTGGTCGCTCCCAACTGAAAACTTCTACCCTCTCAGGAGCTGCCGCCTCCCGGAATGAAGAAGAACCTTGAGTTGTTTCACATCCCGCCTGCCTTCCTTTTCCTTTCCCCCAAATCTTACCTTTCCAGTTGAGCAGAGGACTTGGTATCTGTTTGTTTGATGTTTAATCAACTGAGTTTGCTGGATATGTTTTCTCTTTGGGAAGGTTCAAATTCCAGAATCTTTCTCTCTCCTTTTCTTTTTCTCTCCCCCTCTCTCTGGGAGGGAGTGACAGGAAAGAAGGGCGGGGGTGTTGAAGGTGCGAAAAGCAGGTCCTTCGTGGTCCAAGACGCTGGCGGCTCCGCAAGGGGAGGACACGTTCGCCTCTCCCTCTCAGTGAGTTGCATGCAAGAGGAGATGTGTAGGGCTGAGCTCTGAGCCTGAGACTGCCGGAGGAGCCCAGGAATTTCACGCACTCCACAGCCGGCCCCTCCCTCTCCCACACAGACCCAGGCATTTAAAGAGACAGCCAGGCTGCCTGGCTTGCGGCTTCACCTCCTCCCCGACTCTTTCCCGAATAGCTGAGAAGATATCATCGGAGAGGGGGCCTTCTGCAGCCCCCCTGAGACTAAGAGGCGGTGTCAGGAGCTTAGTTCTCCCTTCACCCCCACTTGAGGAAGGTTCTTGGCTAGAACTGGAGCAGAAATTAAAATAAAGACAAAATCCTTATTTATAGCTTCAGTAGAGGAAGCCACTTCTCGATGCTGAGGATGCATGCTTCTCATTGCAGACTGAGGAAGTGGAAAGGACCCTGACCTAGAAGTGTGCCTCAGTTTCCTGGAGTAGTCTTTCCTCCTTGCAAAATCAGGGCAATCCTTGCACATCTGGTGGAGGTTAGAGCTATAACTAGGACACAAATTTGTTCTTTCAACCAGAACTTCGAATGAGTGTTAGGATGAGGCCCAGTGCACAGGAGGAAGGCTGGGGACAGAGAAACCAAGGTGACAAACAGGGCTTTCTTGCTAAAATCTCCTAGTGAGGAAGACTGAGGCACAACCAACTCTACCCCCAGCAGGGCTGTGAGCTAAGACCGACAGGTAGGAACCAAGTGCCATGGTGGACCAGGAGGCTGGTTCCCTTCTGTGGTTTGCACCCTGAGCCCAGGACTGATGAGTTCCAATGTACCCCCAAACTCTTCAAAATCCATTTCCACTTTTACTGAACTAGTCTGTGTCTGTGGAAACATTTCCCCACTCGAACCTAAACAAGAGGTGACAGTCGGTGGCACCACACACAACATTTTGTTCAGCATCGGGCTCTCGTGCCTCCCGGTGGGAGAACAGCCCCACCCCTATTTTACCCAGCCTCCCTTTTCTAAGGACTGCACGGTATGTCCTTCGTCTGGGCTAGCACTGATGGCAAGAAGAACCACACACAGCTCTTGGGCACTCACCATATGCCAGCACATGGGTCATTTCATGCCGTCCGGTCAAGTCAGTGCTATTTGACAGCTTTCATCTTACAGCGGAGGAGAGCACAGCTGCAGAGAAGCTCCCCAAGGTCACAGAGCTGAAAGTCACCAGGAAGGAATTTGAACTCAGGTCTGACTCGAGGGCCTGCCAATTCAGCCACAATGCTATACTGGTTCCCTTCCCTGGAGAGTGGCTCTTACATTCCTGCCCCTCACTGCCATCCCAGCATGGCCTAGCCCAGCAAGTATGATAGCACGTGTACTGTGCATAGTGCTCACAGGAAACAAAACAACTTAGTCAAGATCCCTGCCCTAAGGTATCCACTATGCTTTGGAGGCAGACAGGGGTATGCCCCTAGCATGCAAGAGAAAAATAACAGTTGTGGGAGCTGTGTAAAGCAAGTTCTCTGGGATTGTCAAGACACATGTGATAAATTTTGATTTTAGACGGAAGCTAACAAGGCAAGTTTGGTGGATAAAGTGGCATTTGGGCTCAGCTTGGACAGATAGCTCAATTCCCCCCTTCCTAGCCTACTTTTCAGTCTGTTTTACCTTTCAGATCATTATCTCATTTTCTTACTTGGGTCCCCAATCTTCAACACCTTCATAGTACCCAGCGCCATTCAGAACACAAACAAACATGACTGATAATTTCATGCATGACTCCCGAGTTCACACCTGCTTATGTTAGACCTGAACTGCCCTGCCACCTGATTGTAAATATCCTCCTTACCTGGCCTTTTATGAAGGCCATAAACCTTATTTGTCTTATTTGTTCTCAGGGTATGGAAGAGAAGGTCAGAGGGCAGAGTGCATGGAGTTGGGCAAGCTGTCTGTAGCTCCTGGGAAAAGGACCATGCAAAGGGATCACCATGATTCATCAGGACATTGAGAACTTTTAGGGCAGCTGTACACTCACCTTTGGGAACCGCAGAGAGAGACCTAAGGGACCCAGGGGACATGAGGGCATAACCCCAAAGGGAGTGCCTGAGGACTCACTGCCTTACAGAGAGATGTCATCTCCCATAGGACTTCTCTGGCAAACACCAGACTTGAAAGGGCATCCCCTCAAGAGGTCCACCTCAAATCTTCAGGATAACCCAGCAGTTAGGACACCTCTGGATTCCAACCCCTAAATAGGCCACCTAAACTTCATGTGATTTGAATAGTTTTATTTTCCTTCTTCAAAGCTTACCGTCTTCACCTGTGAAATGAAGATAATAATACCTGTACTTACTTCATAGGATTGTTGTGAGAATTAAGTGATAAAATAAATACATGCAGAACACCTGCCCCATTGCTGCCCCACAGCAATGCTTAACAAATGCCCACTGCCTCTGCCCAAAGGCCTGCCTCTGCCCTGCATGGGATTACTAATTTTGGACTGCCCCCTATAGTTAGCATTCCCTTATTTCATCATTTCACTTTTAATATTTTAGCTTACCATGGTATCTATGTAATTACTAACATTCACTTGTTTTTACCCTTTTTGCTTCCTAATCTATTTTACCTTGTGTATTTTGAATATACTGGTTATCATCATTTTATTCCATTTAGTATGGACGTGGGCTTCTTAAGTGTTAGTTTATCTTTCAATTACTCTGGCGTATCCTTTTAGTCTTCCTTTTATCATGAAATCTCTGGGCTCACTTGACGCATTCCTCCATAGCAATTTAGCTAACTACCACTCCGCTCCTTGCCAGTGCTCCCCCGGATAGCTCCAGACTTACGAAGATGGCTATGTGCAAAATAGCAGAGAAAGACAATAAGGCAGGTCCTCTTACGTAAGGCAACCATGAGCATAAAGCAATATCAAGTGTCTTCCCAAATGATGGTGCCATGTCAGCGGTGACACAGATTTTTTTTTAAGAGAGAATTCACTGGGAATAACGGAAACCTCAGAGAATGAACTTCCACTGTTTGCCATTCTGTCCTGGACCAAGAGGGCCACGATCAGAGGCCATTAGCTTAGAAGTTTCCCTGTGGTCTCACCTTCCTTCCTCGGGCCGTGTGGCTTCTGCCTTCACTCAGCTCAAGGGGAGAACAAAATGGGACAGGGTCTGTTTCAGCTTTTCTCAAATGTGCTGCATGAGCACTTTCAGGATAAAGCAAGGAACAATTTCATGCCGAATAAAAAGAATAAGTTGTCCATGACATTCTGGGGAAATATTCAAGTTAATATAATGATGATAACGACAATCATAATAATCATGACCACCACACATCATCGTGTTCACCATATACTTGTCAGCATTGTGCTAAAGACCACAAGGCTCTTCCGAAAGGTTGCTTGGGGTTCAAATCCAAGCTCTGCCATTTATTTGCTGGCTATGAGACCTCGGCCAAGTTACTAACACTTCAAGTCTCAATTTTCTCATCCATAGAATGGAAATGATACCATCCTCAAACATAGCGTGTGATGATTAGATCAGAAATATCTAAAAGAGCAAATGGAGAGTTTATAATAAAGAATATTAGTTATCACTATCAGAGTGGATTCAAAATATTTAATATCTAAAATGGTACGGGCAGCAACTAATCAGACCAGAAGCTGGCCAGAAAGTCACTGGGCTGACCCTACTCATGCATAGCATCTATGAGCCCTAATCCTTAGCACTATTGCCCCCTGCCAAGTCAAGTACCGAGATAGGCACTTGACATGCACTAATGCATTATCTCATTTAATCTTCACAGCAAGATGGCTACATTTAAATATATTCAATTCCATAGTTATAAACATGACCATGCTTAAAACATCATGGTTTTAAGCATAGGTAAACAACATATACATTCTTGTTGTCCTGATGATTCTTAGTATGTGAATTTCAGTAGTTGCTTCGGCTGGGAGCTTTTTAACGTCATTGTAGAGATTTATTCTTTCAGTTACTGATTCTTTCAATGGTGATAATGGTCAGTGGCCTCAGTTTCTCCACCCATTAAAGGGTGTATATACCATTATTTCTCTCTGCATTCCCACTGCTCTACCCAAGTAACCCTGAGAATATCAAAGGCCTCTCAAGCCAAGATCAAGTCACTAGGAACTGGGTGTTAGATCGTTATGCTAATCCCCAGCCAGGACTTCCACAGAGCGTGTCCAGGTACCCATATGCCTTGCTCCTGAGCAGATTTCAAATTCAGCCTCAAATGCTATTGGCCCAAAGCAGTTTGCCCAGCGCCCCTTGCAAATATCCCTTGTGTGTTCTCTCCTCTTCTCCTTCCTGCAGAGCTGTGCTACCCGGCTGAAAAACTGGAGTTTACTTGACTTTCTGTCGCCTACGTGATGATGTTTCCAGTGTTATTAATAAGTGGCTGCTTATTAATTAGTATTACTAGATATGCATTATGCAGTGCAGACAGTACCACAGAGGGGCCTGGCATCTTTAAGGAGAGAACTTGTATGGAAAGAGTGTTCCCTGCAGCCCAGGAAAAGGACATGGGTAACCAACAGCAACACTTCCCAAATTCTGAAGCCAGCACCTGATCAGGAAACTGTGCCTGGTGTAGGACAAAAGGAGAACAAATGAGTGTAAGATTTGCAGGCCTGGGAGGCCATAAGCCCAAAGGGGAGCCTAAGCCTTCATGCCTTGAGTTTGTCAGCTAGCTCCCGGGAAAACCCAAAGTCTTCAAGTGTCAATGGCAATGAGGGGCTCTCCACCCTCATTTTGAGATAAGATATTTTCAGGTACTCACAGCCAGTAGAAGCCTCCCTGCCATCTCCATGAATTCAAAAGCCCTTTGCCAGCTGCAAGGAACAAATCCAGGCCTGGGTGTGGACCAGCACCTTGCACCGGCCTCATTCTCCCTGAGTGCCCAGGAGCAAGCAACTTGGTTAGACAGATGATGACGGTGCATCACACCAAAAAACAGTACCAGAAACAAATCTGAAAAGGAAGCTTTTTCCTCCCACTCTGATCATTTTCAGAGCAATTCTAAAAATTCCTGCTTGGAGATCAAACTTTAACATGGTCCAGGTATATTTGGAATGTTTGATGGGTTGGAATGTTTGAGTGGCAGGGAGTTAACTATTAATACTTGATGGCTGCTTTCGGAAAAACAATCAATCATCATTTTCTCCATTTATGATGGAAGTTATTGTGTGTTTTAAATTCCATTCTTGCCACCAGGATAGGTAGAGGCAGACTGGGCTGGTAGAGCTACTCTTCAACTGAATGCCAAGAGGGCAGGGCCTACATCTCTGGGGAAACAGCACACACAGTGTAAAGAGGCCGAGGCCGGGAGGTCAGGGCCAGACTGCACAGGCTGCAACCCGGCTCGACCACGTTCAGGCTTGGGTACTGGACTGGGGCAAGTGTTTGGCCATCCGGCACCTCGGCTTCCCTTTCTGTGCAATGCGGTCCACTGATGGGGCCTAACAACCTAGTAGGGTTGTTATGTGGGTTAAATTAGCTATTTTTTTAAGTACTCAAACAGTGGTTTTCATAGTGTAAAGACTATATATGCATTTGCTAAAACAAACAAACAAAAACCCCACTTCCCATGGGCACTCCTCCCAGGAGGCTCTTAATAAAAGCTTCCTAATAACGGCAATGGGAATGCGCTGCTCTGCAATGTCACAGGGTCCAGGTCAGGAAAGGTGTCCACTCCACAGGCATTCCTGGCAACTCTGCTCGGAGAGGTGCAAGCAGGCCCGGTTCTGACGCCTGCGGCCCTATGCCCGTGCATCGCCCCTCCTTCCCACCGACCCTCTCTCCCTCTGCGGGACAGGACAGCCCTCACACCACGGCACCCCTCCGCACTGTAGCGTCAGCCCAACCCCAAGTGCAGACAGGAAAGGCAACGCCCTCAGCGGCAGCGCTGATCCTGCAGCGCCCAAACCACGCCCTAGCTCCTTTCTCCTCCCCAGCATCCATTCTCTCTGATCCACGCACTAGAACTATTTTTAAATAATATACTTTTGCCCGGTTGTGGGGGGAGAGGGAGAAAGAAACACCCTCCCCAGGATTCAAGCTGAAGATGGAATGATTGCCAAATGCTAACAGCTTTTCGAACAGGACGCAGTTAAAAATATGTCTGAAACGGTTTTAACTCAAACTCAAAAAATAGCTTAACTGACTGGGGAGCTGTAGGCAATGGGGGTGGGGAAGTGGAAGAGGAAGAGGAATTCCCTTGGAGAGGCCTGTGGCAAACCTCACCACGGGGACACAGGACGGATGCCCAATTTATTTCCCCATGTGAATACCTTTCAAAAGCACAGACCAGGTCTCCAGGAAAAGCCTGTTGCTACTCCGTTGTGAGGAGATGCTCCTGATAAGGGCCACCTTTGTGACTCCCTGGATCCTCACTACTCAAAGTGTGGCCACAGCAGCACCAGTATTGCCTGTGAACATGTTAGCAACGCAGACTCTCACCGCCCCTGCCCCAACAGACCCACTGGATCAGAATCAGCACTTAACAAGATAGATACCCAGGTTATTCAAATTCAAAGTCAAATGCCATAGGTACTACCCTAGACTTTGATCATGACACCTCAACCCTGAAAAGGATAGGACTCAGGATAGTTCTCCCCATTTGACATATGATGAAAATGAGACCCAAGAAGGAACTCATCTAAGGTCACCAGCTGAGTCAGTCTAACAGTATCATCCAGAAACCCATCCTCTACCCCTAAGACTTAGGATCCCAAATCAGGCTTCATGATCAGACCTATCCAAAGACAGCAGAGAATTTGTAATGCCTTCTTTTGAGGTGTAAAGGACTTGGAACATAAGGCAATCATTTAAAGCAATGTTTCTCAAAGTAGTGAGTATGTCACTAATCTACCTGACACTCTGTGAAAAGGACTCTATTGTCAAATATACGTAGAAAACTTTCAGAGACTTCTCATGTAAAAAGCACCACGTTCTGAGAAATACAGATGGGATTTACCACCATTTATGATGTCATCACATGCTCAATATGTCTTCAGAAAAAGCATAACATTTTATAATGTTTCCCAAAGGGAGAATTATGGGGCAGAATTCCTTTTATAACAACCCCCAAAAAGTCATTATTCAAGCTGTATTCTTTTCCGGCAACAGGGAGCTCAGTACCTTATAAAGCAGCCCAACTCATCATTGGACGACTCCATCATTTAGAAATATTTCATTGAGCCAAAATCCTCCATTTTCTAACGTCTTAGGCAACAACTGCTTACAATCTATCTTCACCACCAGTGTGCATAGAGAATTGATTACTGCTTCCAGTTACTCTTCACAGACAACTCTAGTAGTGGTAGACTAATAAGTCTACTCTCTTCTACAGTCCAGACCTTCAAATAGTCCTCAGAAGCACAGAATTTTAGAACTTAAAAATATTTTAATTATCACCTGACCCAACCCTTTTATTTTACAGAGGAGAAAACCCTCTCCAAGAGCAATCAGATTACTTGTCCAAGGTCAAACCACCAGTGGAAACTTAACCTGGGAGATTATAGTATAACTTAATGAATATAGTAGGGTGCTTGTGTTCTTTTCTTGGCAGGAGAGTTTCCTTTCCTCAGAATTCTTGAATGCTAGAGGTTTATATCTAACCTCCAACATCCATCACAGAGAATCACATTGTCTCCCCCATTCTTTCTCCTGATACCCCCCTCAGATACCACATTAGAGGCATCTATGAGTCACAAAGCTCATCCAGCATGGGGAGTTGTGTTCCAGCCTCCCCCCTTTTGGAGTGGCCGAGCTGGGACTGTTCCTCACCCCACGCTGCCTCCTCTCCACCACTGCCATCTGCACCCTCCTTCTCCAGAATCACCATCTGCTTTCCCGATATCACTCAGCCGCCCCCAGCACTTTGCTCAGTTTCCTCACCCACTGCTTGAGCCACTCTCCCTGCAACTTGTGATTTTGCTTTTTTCCTCCCCTTTGCATGAGCTTCATCTGCTCCATCTTCACCTCTTCAGCCCACAACTTTAAGAGTTTGCATGCTTGCAACTCCCTGCTTTCTCTCTCTAACACGAAGCCTATACTAACCTGGAAATCCCACCAGAGCCCTTTTTTTGGTCTAAAATATTGCTGCTAGGTTATATGAGTCTGCAGAATAAATAAGTGAGGTTATTTCTTTCTGCTCTGTTCTAAGCCAGCCTGGACTCCCATATTCTGAGTCACCAGCACTTAAGCCCACTTACTTCTCTTCCTACAAGAATAGTCTCTTCCTACAAGGCTGGCAAGGGCTGGGTACACAGTAGGTGCAAATGTAAATGCAGAGTGATAGCACTAGGTCACTGAGAATTAATCCCATAGATGACTGCTGCTCTTTTTCTCACTAGAAATGACGGCACTGTAGGAGGGCAGTGATCACACCTATAAGTTAGGACTTAAACATTCCCAATAAATATGTGAGAAATAACATTTTTAAAAAAAGGTTTGGGCACTTGTGAAGCACATAATGATTTCCATTTGTTTAGCATCTATTCCATGCCAGACACTTTACATATACTTTCTTATTTAATACTTGGAACTACTCTGTAGGGCTGGGAAAGGAGGTTCAGAAAAGGGATTCCAATCTAGGGGTTTCTGACTTCCGTGCCTGTGCACTTCCCTCTTGCTGTCTGTACCTCCAAACATACCCATGAAAAGTGTCCAACCCCAGGTTCTTCATCCCCTGATTTCTTTATATAGAGGTTAGTTTTAGTTCTCTACTTTCTCCCTTTTACAAATTTGCCTCTTCTCTGACCACCCCCCTTTCCATGTCTGCAGCCCCTTGAGAAGCCCTTCTTAACCTTTCTATTTTACTAGCCCTTGGACAGTTACAAATACAGACGTCAACAAACAGAAGTTTTGCCTCAAAGGCTGCTCTGGAAGTGAACCAGAGTCCTGCATGAAAGATAACTGTGAGAAACAGATTTCAGTGACTAATGCCCTAGGCACACTGGTAGTGAAAATAGATTTTAGGCAGTTGTTGACTAAGAAAATCTCAAAATATAAAAATAAGGCATGTAACTATGGGGACCAGGGAAACAACCTCTTCTCCCACCAAAGGCTCTGATGCATTTGTTGCTAAACCCTGAATTAACTGGTTCAAGTCCTCTCTCTGCTTTTCAGCATCTGGTCAGTGAGTAAGTAAGCACTGCCAGTGCCAAAAACTGGAAAAATAATTATCTAGAAGTCCAGAAAACAAACGAAGTACGATTAAATCACCTCTGAAGAATCCAAATATATCAATAGCTTCACATTCTTAGTTTTATTTTATTTTTCATCTAGAAATTAAGTTTATTGAGATGACACTGGGCCAGAGGAACATGCAGGTTTCAGGTGTACCTCTATGTTCTTAATTTTTGAATATTAACTTTCTACTTTGCCCTTTCATGTCCCATCACCTTTTCTCCAATTTATCTTCAAATGTGTGTAATAAGTGTGGGTCATTTTTAAAACTGATTACCCCACCCCCTCTTAGAATTGCTACAAAGGCCTGAAGCACCTGAGGACTATGCTGCTGGGGATGGATCTGTACAGCAGGCATCAGATGGGAAAAACATAGGCTGCCCCTTTGACTTCCTGGAAAAGTCAAGGAAAAAATGATGACATACTTAGGGTCGAGTTCACTGCTTCACTCTCCTAAATCATATCTCATCTTCCTTCTTGTTAATCTCCAATGTGAGTTAACACACAGAACAATTCTGATGGGATGGTGAGACACACTATGCTCACAAATATAGCTACCAATACCTTCTTCCTTTGGTGTCCTGCAGCTACTGGCACTTGCTGATCAGAAACGGTCCCCCACAGAGGTCTCTTTTTATAAGCCATACACTTGCTGACCTTTTCCCCTTTTAAAACTTGCTCTTGCAAATTTCTCCCAATCCAGAGGACTTTATTAATTCTCTCCCTTTCTCTGGATTTTCCTCCAACATTCTACCAAACTATTTTGAGGCAATAACTCATTTATTGATCATATCACATGCCAAGTAGAGGGAATATAGCAGTAAATAAGACAAACAAATCTTCTGTCTTTATTGCCTTATATTCTAATAGGGATGGGGCATAGAAAACCATAAGGCACATATAAATGAGATACTTTCAAAGAATGGTAGCTATTATGAAGAAAACAAAAATGTAGAGTGAGATAAAAGGTGGTGGGGGGGGGAGCCATTTTAGACTAAATGACCAGGAAAGGCATCTCTGAAAAAAAATTAACCTGAACATTGCATGACAAAATGTAGCCCATCATTAATAATTTTTAGGATGATGAAACAAATATTAGTTGGTAAAGTCCCAGCTAACATGTAAATAAAATTTCAGAAATGGCATTAAAGTATGTCATTCTTAGAAGTCAATCTGTCAAACACTGTGGCAGACATTTGTTTGCAAACATTTATAGGCAGGACATGAGAGCAGGGGAGAATCAAATCATCCAAATACTTTTCTTACCCCAGGGAACATGTAACCACTTCCCAGGAAATTGTAATCTTCAGGTTTTTATAGCATAGTAACTAAAGGAATGAACTTTGGAGGTAGACTGTCTGGTACCAAACCCTGGTTCTGCTAATTTATTAGCTGTGTGATCTTTGGCAAGTTATGTAACTTCTCTGTACTTTATGTTTCTTTCTTATAAAATACAGTCCTATGTCATATCATGATGTTTCAGTCAATAATGGACCACATATGTGATGGTGGTTCCATAAGACTATAATAGAGCTGAAAATCCCTAGTGTGTAATGACACTGTAGCCGTTTTAACATCATAGCACAATGCAATACTCACTTGTTTGTGGTGATTATTGTGTAAACAAACCTACTGCCCTGACAGTTGTATAAAAGCACAATACATACAATTACAATAATAGGCTATATCACCTATGAACACTCATGCACACATCAGCATCAAGAAGGTCCCAGCCCACTCCTCAGTGCAGAGACCCCTATGCACACTAAAAGATCCAGATCCCAGAAAGAAGATGATTGAAGTCTGAAAGAGATTTTTTAAATAGTCAAAGATGAAGATTCAGGTTCTATAGAATTATAGTGGCCTCTCCTTCCTTTAGAATACCCTCAAACCACACAGTGGTTCTTTACTGAAATACATTCAGTTTATAGGTGTCACAAAGGGAGCCCCAGTACTCCTAAGACTTCTTCCCAGGTCTCTTTTTGGCTATGACCACTACCTGAAGTACAGAGCCATCAGTTAACAGATATCAGTAATTGACGGGGTAAAAAGGACTTCCTGGAGTCACAACTCATCTAATTCCTGTGTGAGCTATAAGTTTGTCCAATATTCAGCATTTAGCATATTGTCTAGCATA
The DNA here is from genome assembly GCA_037038555.1 of Rhynchonycteris naso. Classification (NCBI taxonomy): domain Eukaryota; kingdom Metazoa; phylum Chordata; class Mammalia; order Chiroptera; family Emballonuridae; genus Rhynchonycteris; species Rhynchonycteris naso. The sequence continues at coordinate 23,001,138 of CM072999.1, forward strand.
TTAAAGTTGCCAAAAGAAATGTTTGTGGAATAAATGAATTGTGCTTCTTTTATTACACTTGTGCTTCAGGTGAACAATAAATATACTCCCTGTAATTAACACAACCATCTACTTTTTGCCTTCACCACCAGGAAGAAAACTAAATCAATGAAGCATTCTAAAACAATCAGTTGGCATCACCGAATGAGAGTAAATGTGAATATGGTTGTTAGTTTTTAGGGTGGACTTCCATCCAGCAATCTCTCATCAGCTTGCTACTCCGGTTTTGTCTGAACCCTCCTGTGGGGCAATAATGATCTTTAGAGCTGTTTGTAGACAATTTCCTCTCAAATTCCCTACAGAAACGTATTGCTTCCAGCACCGCGGAGAGCTCCCAACAGCTGCCCTATCCGCAGAGCCGCCTCAGTTTTCTCAGCACCACGGAGAGCTCCCACGCTGCTCAGCAAGTATGCGGGGCTTGATAATATTTTTCCCAGTCGTCACAACTCCAGCAGGAGTTGCACACTGATGATCCCTAGTGAAACCACCTCTACTGTGATTCAAATGCTGAAACAGGGCAAAGGGTGGATGGGGTAAAAAGCGCTTCAAAGTCCAAGAACTATCCACAGAAACTGCTAGAGAGAGCAAGCCTGAAGACAACTGACTAATGATGGCGCTACTTTTGTGCCAGATCAGCATTTTTATTTCTCTTTTCCCCCAGAAGTTAAATACCCAAGATCAGGGTTCCCCAAACTTTTTACACAGGGAGTCAGTTCACTGTCCCTCAGACCGTTGGAGGGCCAGACTATAAAAAAAACTATGAACAAATCCCTATGCACACTGCACATATCTTATTTTAAAGTAAAAAAACAAAATGGGAACAAATACAATATTTAAAATAAAGAACAGGTAAATTTAAATCAACAAACTGACCAGTATTTCAATGAGAACTATGGGTGCGGATGCATTCTGTGCGCCGAGGGCCGGATAAATGGCCTCAGGGGACCACATGTGGCCCATGGGCCGTAGTTTGGGGACCCCTACCCAAGGTGAACTCAAACGTTGGGGACCCCTGCCCAAGGTGAACTCAAACGCTGCTGTGATCAGATCAATGTGGCTGCACCAGACAAAATTGATCTTATCTGAATGGTGACTTTATCCACTTTGGGGAACAGAACTCATTACGATCATAAGAAGTGACAGAAATGGGAGGAATAGCTATCACAGCAGAGCCAGGGGAAAAAAATTTGTTTTACTACCATTTTAGAGAACTAATTCTAAACTTTCTTCCTAAAAATGTCATTTTTCACTTCAGCAGGAGGTCCAGGGCCTGAAATTATTCTAGCCAACTTGCAGAATGCATGACTTTACACCTGATATGCAGTCCATTTCTGCTTCCTCCTACCAAGTTCATTGATATTTGTTTAATGGCCACCTGGCCCTCTGCTGGCTGGTATGAGGGGGCATGTACATTGGAGGTCAGGTAGAGGGATACTAGGGTTTAGGAAGGTCTGAGTCTGTCGGTAAGAAAAATAAAGGATAAGCTTACAAGTGTTCACAATCACACACACAAGAGAAAGTTGTATGGCTACAAGGGGAAGAAGAAATGAAAAATGTGTTAAGCAACTGCATATGCTTAAGACAATGTATTATTTCCAGACCTGGTCTCCTCTCTAGGTCCCTTACCTACTACCAGTTTGAGTGCGAAGATTATATAATTACATGGATTCTCCTCATTGAATATACTAAGTATTTCCAGTCTCACCTCCTCAGCAGCCCCCTAACTGCTAGCCACACTGGATTAACTGCCTTTCCACAGACTTGCTACACACTTTTCTTTACACCTCCATGCTTCTACTCATTCTGTCTCCTCATCCCCAGATTCCTTCCTGTTACTTCCTCCTCTTCATCTCCCCACTTAATTAAAATTGTATTCATGCTTCAAGGCCCGGGTTAAAGATCACCACCTAAGTCTTCCCCATAATAATTATTCACTTCTTTCCCTTTGTTCTCACAACAGGCAATTTTTAACTTGCATTAGAGTTGCTGTTTGCCTAAGAGTCTTCTAAACCTTTACAGTCACGGCAGCACATTGCACAGTTCCTTGTTCATCCTAAGCACATCATAATACATTTTTGAGTAAGTAATGATTAAACAGAATTTAACAATATATCACAAGATCTGGAATATTTTCCTCTGTCATCTTCTGACTGAAATCTTCTACTATAAGTAATTTGGAAATGGCCACCTCCTCCCAGGTGCTGATTTTTCTCCCACCAGTTCAACAATCAGGGGAGGGAGAAAGAAAAAATGGCCTGTAGTCTCTACTGCCCCTGCCTAGGGCAAGACCCATGACTCCGGCGGTGGACAGGACAAAACCTTTGCCTTAAGATCGGTCCACACCTCACTGACTCTCACAGGTAGCACTGTTGACATCTCTGTTGATGGTCAGATTCTGGACATCACTTTTTGGCTCCAAGCTGCTTACTTGATATTTCCTACCCTAGCAGGCTTATCTGAACTTAAATTCTAGCCTTTTGAGAGGCAGTTGCAGCATGTCTCTGATTTTGCAAGTCCTAGGTTTTCCTCCAAAATTCGTACTCTTACCAATCAGCCATCTACTACCTCACCGAACCTCACATCCCGGATCCTTCAAAGCACCTCTGTGCCAGGTGCCAATGCATCACCCCAGCGTAAGTGTAAGGGTAGATGTGAACATGACAGACACAGTAATGTGTGTGTACACAATTGTTTACACTCAGAGAATTACCCTGTGTGCCATTATACAAAGGTTGGTGCACCCTCCCATTAGGAAAAGTGCACTCCTCAATGCTTCACATGAAGAATGTCAATAAGCTTGATGTCAGAGAAATGTCTCCATTGCCTCCATCATAAGCTTACTTTCTAGGAGCAACTCCACATCCAGCACTCTTAGGTTTGAGTCTGACCCAGTGGAGGAGGGAGTGAAGACTGCTGGGTCTCTGATGGAGCCAGCCTCATCACTGGCATCTACTGTGGAGGCTGATACTGTGCTTTTTCCCCCAGCTTCCTGGCTTCCCGACTCCATGCATCTCCCATCGCTGGCTTCTTCATGCAGCACACCCACATCTTGTTCATTCCCTTAAGATTTCTTGGCTGATACTTTATGGGTGAATTATGACCTTCCCACCTTGCTTGGTCCAAGGGAACCTGTGTCCTTTGCTTTTCATTTATCTGCTTCCCCAGCCTTGCGCTGTAAATGGGTTTTGTCTTCTGGGATAGTGCAAGAATCTTGTTTTTCTTGCCATCCACACCCCCTGACAAGACAAAGAATATGTAGGACACTTGAGATGATAAGGAAAAGTAACACATGCTCTAATCGATGCAACAGTCCTGTAGCCTGAATGATCATTGAGTCTCACCACAATCGCTTTCTGAGAACTTAGTAGTTAATTTTCAGTGCTCCCAGATCAGATCTCTTTTTTCCCCAGGAGCCTGCCATAACCAAAGAGGTTAAAGCAGTACTCAACATATAGTAGAAGAAGTATTACACTAAGTTTGAACTTCTTATCTCTGCCTCTTCAAGCTCTGGGATCTACTTATCATGAGCCTGTGTTTCCTCGTCCGTGTAACGGAGATTATACTTAACCCAGAAATGCAATGAGTAAACCAGACGGCATGAGTGACAGGGCCTAGGACAATGCCAGGTACATAAGAGAAACAGTTGTTCTTGAGCTGTGTGGGGCAGCACTCAAGGACTCCCATGGCAAGCGTGGACTTGCGACAGGGTATGGGGGGCAGCAGAAGGCCACTGTGGGAGCAGAAGCAAGTGTAGGAGGTCCAGGCCTTTCAAATCCTTGGTTCTGGGAGACAGGTTCCAAGAGCAGGCACCTGGAGGTGAGTCAGGTCCCTCCAACAAGGAAATACAGAAAAGGGCACACGCAGGTGAGTCTTACCTGGGGCAGGTGGGTTGTGAGGGTCAGGAGGTCAAGATGTCAGGGATTCATGAGAGAAGTGGTACCATGGAGCCAGCCACACCAGCTGAGGAGCCAGGGGATGCCACACAGGCAGGCCTACAACCTGTAGTTGCAGAGATGTCCTCCTTCAGTGGCTTCCCAGAGCCACCACAGTCCGGCAAACAGGTTGTCCTCAGCCCTCATCAGCAAAACAATTTTTTTTGGGGGGGGGGAGTTTTTTCATATGTAATAATTCACATCTTTAGCACAACTATAAAGGTTTAAGGGTTTTTCCTGGCCTGATGATGCCCCTGTCTTGAGAGGCACTTGCTAAGAAGCCCATCATTGCCACTTTCTTGTCTCACATTCTCCCGCTATAAAAATAATTCTCATTACAAGGTAGCCATGGCGATGTAAAGTACAGCACAGAGAATATAGTCAGTAATGTTGTAATAACTATGTATGGTGTCAGGTGGGTACTGAAAATATCGGGGGGATCACTTTGTAAAGTATGTGATTGTCTAACCTAAACACCTAAAACTAATACAAAATAACAGTGAATGTAAACTATAATTGAAAAATAATTTTTAAAGAATTCTCAAGTGGGCTGCCTGAAATTATATGACGGTGCCTGGCCTGAGTTTTGTTTCATGTAAAACAAGGGGACTGGATCAGGCCTTTTTCTGCTTCTAAAACCTCTAAGCTTCTGAAAGCTGAAGTTCTCCTTCATTCACCTTATGCTAATGACCCCCTTTGGCAATGAAGTCACTTTCCAGTCAGGGACTCCAGCTGGAGCATGAGGGCAGGACTTCAGCTGTCCCCAATATTGGCTCATGGGCCTTTGGTAGCATTTAACCTGTGAGGTTTGAATATCAAACATGCATCTCCCGAAAAACCACTTCTGGCTGCACATTACAATCACCTGGGAAGCTTTTTTTTTAGAGAGAGAGAGACAGGGACAGAGAGAGGAAAAGATAGGGCAACAGACAGGAAAGGAGAAAAATGAGAAGCATCAATTCTTCTTTGTGGCACCTTAGTTGTTCACTGATCACTTTCTCATACGTGCCTTGACCAGGGGGCTCCAGCAGAGTGGGTGACCTTGAGCTCAAGCCAGAAACCTTGGGCTTCAAGCCAGCAACCATGGGGTCATGTCTATAATCCCATGCTCAAGGCGGTGACCCTGTGCTCAAGCTGGTGAGCCCACGCTCAAGCCAGCGACCTCAGGGATTTGAACCTGGGTCCTCTGCGTCCCATTCTGATGCTCTATCAACTGCGCTGCCACCTGGTCAGGTACCTGGGAAGCTTTTCCAAAAGACCCATCTATGGCTAAGCCTCCATCACCAAGAATTTTTATTTTATTAGCCTGAGGTAGAGTCAGGGATAATAATTAAAACATCTACTGACAAGTAAGGCATGAGTCCAACCCATCAACCATACCTGTGTGCACACACTGAGTTTCAACCCTAGCCTCAGGCCAGGGCATCAGCACGTTCTACAAGCAGCCCAGGTGATTGAAACATGCATCCTGAGCAGAGAACCACTGGGCTAGACTTTGTCTCTAGGCAAATGTCCAGTGACAGAAGACTCCTTCATGAATGAGAGCAGTTCCCATTTAATTGACCTCAGACGCTCTCTGCACTGGAACAGCAAGGAGATGACGTCACAGTCACAGGACACACACACATGTAACCATGTGGTCTTCGAGGATAGAGAAAGTGTCGCCTTTGTCTTCTACTCTCTGATGCCTCTCACAGTGCGTGGCACATGCTGGGGAGTCAATAACGTCTGATGAACGCATGAACAGCAGTGGCCTTCCCCAGGCTTCTGTCATGAGGCGAAATGATGGACAGCCCCATGGAGAAAGCAAAACCAGAGTGCAGACGCTGCTCACACACTCAGTAAAGCAGGCTTTGTTTGTACTGAAGGAAAGGGGGTGCTGTTGTTCATTTTTCACATGGAACATCTTCAGGGCAATCACTAAGAAGCTTGGAAGGAAGTGGGGATTTCTCATTTGTGTAGCTATCCCACCCCGTCCCTCTTCTATGTCTAGCAAAGTTTTTGTGTGGCTGAGTTTCCAGCGGTGTCAGCCAAACCGTTTGTTCTTGCCTCCAGAAATCCTGATGGATGATTCCGCTCTTCCTCAGTCCGCTGCTTTGTCCCTGGGCCTGCTGTCCCAGCCTGAACCACGGGGACCCCTGTCCTCACTCCCCCTGCCAGACTCCCCCGCCCCCGGCCCCTGCAGCACTGACCCACTTCTGCCGTCTGCGTCATGGTGTGGGTCTTTGGCTCAATTGGAAAGGGAAAAAAAAAAACGTCAGCCATTTGGAATCTTAATGAGACCAAGTTCATTTCATTATGTTGTCATTTCATATTTCACCACTTTGACAGTGAAGGCACAGGAGACCCCAGAGGGCCTTTCAGCTTTGCACACGGGGTGGGGTGGGGGAGGGACAGGAGGAAGAAAGAGGGAAGGGCTGACGGACAGGAGACCACGCCCCTCACACCGAAACAGTAGGAAAGCGAGGACCAAGGACCAGTCCTCTCCTCTGAGACCGGCAATGACAGCCAGGTGCAGCAACCTGGAGAAGATCTTTCCCCAGGTGAGAGAGGGCAAGGACATACCAGGGCAGGAAGGAAGGAGCCCCCTCAGTGCCCGTGTACTCCCATGGTCTCAAATACAAACAGAGCTGGCCTCGGGGCATCGTAAAAATTGCTATTATAAATTCAGATGGTGCACCGGGGGGTGCCTCATTTTCTATTATTGTGGTTGGTCTCACGAGCTGCTCCAGCAATAGGATCTCAAAAGTGCAAGTGCTACCCCCAGGGGCGCCGTTAGAAACACATTATTTTAAAGCACTGCAATAAAGCATGAACTCAAACAACTTCATTGAAATAAAGATTAATATGGAACATGTGTTCCTGAGCCTCCTCCCACCCACACACCTCACAATGCATACCTTTTTACCCACACAAACACCTGGTGGTCCACTCTCTGAACCATCTGCCCTGTCTACAGTTTAGTGTTTCATGAAGTACAGGACACTGTCCCTGGGTGACCCTCAGGAGAGGAGGATGTGGGAAGGCAGCACCAGGCACACGGTGAAAAGCAGAGAGGCCACTCCATTGAGATGACAGGCCTGCTAGCCAGTGGGATGCAGCGACCAGAAGCCCGCATCAGAACGGGAGTCCTGGGTTCAGCCACTAACTGGAGGCTGAGCACATTATTTAACCTCTCAGAACCTCAATTATGTTCTCTATGAAAGCAAGTAAATGTCCTGCCTATTATTCATGTTCCACAGGCTTTGGTGGGGATGAAACGAGGTAAGGCAGGGTGTAAGAAATGTCGTGAAAACTAAAAGGCACCATCCCAACATCGGATACATTATGCCCTTCTGCAGGGTACTGGTCCTGGGAGCAGGGAAGGCCTCAGCTCTCTCTGACCACCAAGCCATTGGAGAAGGAGTGAGGCTTCCACCGGCAGATACAGCACACCTTCCTCTCAGCAGAGCTGGGGACTGGGGCGCCCGCACAGGGCAACCGGGGCTGGGACAGTGCAGGTTCTTTGTACCAGCCCAGGAGATGACAAGCTACACAGCAGAAGTAGACTGGTGAGAAAGAAACCTGATGACCCTTTACTAACAAAGGCTTGGAGGAAGAAGAGATGGGCTCGGGGGGGAGGAGCAATAAGTAATCAGAATTGAAATGCATAATGTTCCCTCCCCCCAGAGAACACTGAGCTCTCTCCTTACAGTGTCTCATCCCCATGGAGTGGGGGAGAGGGAGGGAGTCAGAGACAGCCTCCCCTCTGCAGACCAGATGGGGCTCAGAGAGCTTGTCGAAGTGAGGAGGCAAAACCTGGGCTAGAAATACCAAATCCTGGCCTCCATCCCACCTCTGTGCTAGGACCTCGGTCTGGGAGAGGAGTATTCAGAGCTAGTTCTTACTTAAGGGAATCTATTATACTCAGATGTTATTGGCTACAATAATTTGACAGAAAATACAATTCTTGGGAGAGGATTGGCCTTTCGTTCACCCAGGTTCAAAGGAGGACCCAGCATTTTCCCTGAAACCACCCCCAGCTGTGGTCCAGCAGGACCACATGGGGGTGCCTAGGTAATAGTGGTGAGGGGCTGGCACAGTTTGGGGGGGGTTACGGAACAGAACACCCTGCAGTCACTATTGCTAGTGTTGTGCAAGAGGAAAGGGGACTAATTAAAAGTGGGAGACAGATGCCCCAGTGGGTTTTACATCTTTCACTCTGTTTCTGGAAGGGAAAAGGGATTGTCATAAAAATAACTGAACTGACATCAAACATTTAAATTTCAGAAATGGAGGGGGAAAAAAGCAAAAGTGAAAGTGAGGTTAAAAATATGCTATAAACAAGGCGCAAAGCCAGTCTGACAGAAGGACACTTCCCTCTGTGGCTTAGCAGGTGACACTGCCATGCCACACCGATGTGCCACGTGCCAGATGTTTCCAAGAAAAGAGTGAGGGGTAAGAGGATACGCTTCACCTCACCTCAGAGGGCTGGGGAGTGGCGGCAGCAGGTCTAGGCCACAGGGCCGCCACGGGCTGGAGCTTGACTCTGTTTTGTCACCCTGGCCCGCCACCTCATAGTCCATGTCACCAACCATTCTGGGGGCCAGATAGAAAGGTGGGGGTGCAGGGAAGCCCGTCTATAGCACTGAAAATCCAGAGTGGGGGCCTTGCCACAATAATAGCTCTGCCTCCGAGATCTAGGTGGGCACAGTTCAGCACGGACTCTTCAGTGAGCTCGGAGGCAGGCGAAGGCAAGAAACACAAGTTCCAGACCCTAGCTGATAAAGGAGCGACAGCAAAATGCGCAGGCATAGCCTCCCCACCCTCCCCCGTTACACCGATGGGACTAAGGGAGAACTGGGGGCTCGTGAAGTCTCTCGGCCCGGGAGTGGGGAGCTAGCAGAGCAGACTGGAGAATCGGTCTTAAGACGAAAGTTGCAGTAGTCCGGTCCAGACAAGCCAAGGGGCAGGACCTGAAGACATGCGAAGCTCAGAAGAGGCATGTGGTGCCCAGCACCTGAAATCAGAGAAGGTCCGCTGTCCAAGAAGATCGACCAAGTACGTGAAGATACAATAAGCAGATTGCAGGGCTGCGGTAGCATCGCTTTCACAGTGCTCTCAGGGGGTTGCTTGCCTCGGGGCAAGCCTGGGCTCCCGGGTTTGGGCAATGGATGCAATGACCGAGTGAACTTGTGGAGTGTAAATGCAGTTAGGACTACAGGTGTCCAGAGGAAGGACGCACGTCACGGGACATCAGAGAGCCCTTCTCACTAGCAGCTCAGAAGGAAGACAAAGAGATAGAAGATTAAACTCCCAATAGAAAGACAGCTTTGCGAGATGCTGAGCTCCCCATCCACAGTGGTATTCAAGTAGCATCTGAGCAGAGGAGATTCCTACAAGGAGCAGTTATCCTGCATGAATATTTAGGATCCCATAGCCCCTTTACATTTCTCCTACTATTACCTACCCTATCCCAGCCTGCCCTCCACTACCCCTGTCATCAAACTAGTAAGAGGAACTGGTTGGGTAATAGACGGAAAACAATTCAGAAGTATAAAGGTCCACTAAAATGCAAGGACATTTCTCTCAAACAAAAACTGTTGTCTGTCATGGTCCAAAGGCAGATGCAGAGAGTGTGTTTGTTTCCCTCAGTTACAACCATCTGAGTGCTACTGCAATGTTCCTACGCCCCCTCTGGGGGCCAGGACGCTCTCCCAGCTTCCAGGGGGCCACCCCTAAATGACACAGAGCAGTGCAGCTCAGGGCACAAAGGGGGCATGTGGTTCTTGTTAGCTGCCTGCCCAGTAGCACTCTCACCCCACCCCACACCTTCCTCCCTAAAGTAAGCCCAAATTTGTTCCAGTATCAGGCAACCCTGACTCTATGGAGGGCTGGCCTCAGCCCCAAGGGATGAATGTTGATCTGCCTAAGCCAACATGGTAATACTGCTTCCCTTGCTGGTGACTCATTGTTAAAAGAGGGGCACATGCTGCCACTCTGACCAATGAGACCTGAAGGGAAAATGTGGGCTTCTGAGAATCCTTTTCTCTCTCCTAAATAGGCATGTGGCTGTCTGCATGCGACACCATCCTGGGACCATCTTGAGACCATAAGGGAGGCCAGTTGAACAGGATAAGTCAAGATGCGAAGGATGGCAACATGGAATGAGAGAAAATTTGGGGATATATTTGAGCCACAGGATTAATCACCCTGGAATGCCTAAATATAGACTTTCTGTTCTTGTAAATTACATGATATTTTCCTTATTTATTAAAACCACTTTTATATGGTCCTTCTATTACATGCAACACAAAGCACTGTCATTGGTAGGCACACCATATTGCTCTCACTGCCGGGGTCTCTGTACATGCTTTTTTCCTGCTATCTGGACCCACATCCCTGCCCCCTCCTCTCCATCTGGATTCTTATTCATTCTTCAGGTTTGAGGCTAGCTACCACTTACTCCAGGAAGCCATCCCAGATCCTCTCTCAACGGCACCCCTTGCTCCAGTTTCTTATACTTCCATTCTCAAGCCCTATCCTGTTGTTCCATCCTGTCCTTCAGTAGGACTGGGACAATGAATGTACTGTTTACTGCTCTGTCCCAAGTCTAGTATATAAATGGTACTCAAAGATTTCATTCATTTAACAAATAATAAGAATAGTTAACACTTATTAAGCACTTACCTGCACCAAGTTCTATTCTAAGCATCTTAACCTTTACAACAAAGCCGACACTATTATTTTCTTAATTTTTCAGCTAAGAAGAACACAGGCACAGAGAGATTGAGTCAGTTGCCTAGCATCACACAGCAAGAGAGTGACTAAGCCAGGATTGTAATACAGATAGTCTCTCTCCATCTACACAATACAAAAGCATCGTTGAGCCCCTACTATATGCAAAGCTTGGCTCTAGGTGCTGGAAATACGTTGTGACTAAGACAAAGTTTCCGCCATTAGGGAACGGGCATTTTAATTGGAAGAGACAGATAATAAATAAGTAACAAATGCACAGATGTAGTGAATGAATAAATGACAGATCAGATGCACGATGTAAAGCAAAGTGATATGGGGTATGTCCTGGCCTGGAAATCCCAATACTTACAGCAAACTCCCACCTCTGCATTAATTAACGACATGACCCACTGTGAATCTCAATTCCGTCATCCCATAAGAATTGAATTGATATAGAAATTATATGAGAATACTTGTAAAGTGGGCTTTCACCCTATCTGCTCCATAATAGGGGCTTAATAAATGATGGTTGAACCTGGATCCCCACAAAGTATAAGCCCATGAAACCAAAGGAGTCTTAGAACTGCAGAACTGATTGAAGGAGTCTATTAATAATCTGATAGCTGAATTAGAAAAGGGTAATTGATCTTCTTGGTTGAGAAGGATTCCAAAGCTAAGCTACCTCCTGGCTTTCATTTTTCCTAAGTTATCATTTCATTGATTGAAGACAAAATAGGGATTAGCCAGGCCGGGGATCAAGATATTAATTTCTAGTATTAATTAAATCACCACTCATGAGACAGGAGAAACTACTGATATGTTTGCATTTATAAAGACACACCTGGCCTGCTAGGGTCTCTAGAATGACCCAGGAGGCTAGCAAGGAGACCATCACCTGTAGAACAGACCTTGGTGGTGAATGGTGACAGGAAAGTGAACTCCAAGGTCCTGATTGATGGATTCTGTCTTCTTTCATAATTGCACTGAATTATTAATACATATTAACGAATCTATTAGAAACATTCATTATTTCAAAACAGATAAGTGGTAATGTATTAAACTGGTTATATTGTGAAAACATAACCCCCCTTTGCTCATCTTTTCACTGCCCCAAGACAAGGGAAAACCAAACATTTAAATCAAGTAAAGGAGAGCTGACCCCAGCTAACATTAAGGAAGCAGCAGTCTTAACTACCAGACTTACATCCTGGCCAGGCTCAGAGAAGTTCAGGATCCTGCCAAAGATGGCTTTTAAAAAAAGTGAGGATGCTACCTGGTCGCTATACCACTTAACACGCAGAAGCTTCAAGGCAGCGGGAGAAACTCCTCTACCTCGCTTTGCCGTGAGTGACACACGCTCCTTAGCTATAGAACCAGAAATTTTATATCTACAAGAGTGCCCTCTCCTTCAAAGTATTCACCTTTGAAACCATGTACTTAAGCCAATGATTTGCCATGACTTAAAATATTCATGAAACCCTGCTCTTGGATATAACATTGTCAGATTAATCAACCCCAAGAAAACTAAATTTATTATTCAATGGTCACACGAGTTTATAGGTTTTTCCAAAAACATATTAGCCAGTTTGGTAATGGAAACACCTATGGCTCTACATGGCTTCTGGCTGTTTCCAAAAGTAAAATCCATCCCCATCAAGAAAAATACCTGGACCACTGAGGAAAGGCAAAGAAACATGCCACACCGTATCTTCAAACAGCCTACATGACTGTATAAAGATTACCGCCTCAATTCAGCAAACAAATGCGCATGTGTCATCTATATGTTTATATCCATATGTGCAGATGCATAAAATTTCACAGGAAAACACACATCCGTTTTAATAGGGGGTTTTTCAGGGTACTAAGATTATGGATAATTTATTTTTTAATTGTGTTTCCCTGACTTTCCATACCAAACATATAACTTTTGTAATCAGGAAAAAACACAATAAATATTTTATTATTTTTTTTAATGTGTCACAGACCCTGAAGGCAACTTCAAGTCAGAAGTTACAACATCGCTTGGCTCAGAAAGGCGTCCATGAATGAAATGCATTGCCTTCCACGCCACAACTTTCGAAGGGCACAACCTTCATTTAGATGTACAACTTCTATTATGTTTGGTTTTTCCTTAAAAAAAATAAAAATCACTCTCCATTAACTTAGGGCCACAGTGTATAATGTCATTCCATCTGTGCCGGTGGCAGCTAAGCATTGTAATGAAGACCTTCCACTATGCGCAGTCACTAACCCCCATGGACAGAACCCAAGACAGGCCTGCAGTGTGCCAAACGCCATTCCGCTACATAAGGTCATGGTCCAGAGCGAAGCCCTAGTGAATTGCCTTTGAAAACCCCTGTAGCACGTTCAAAAAACCTTTCTAAAGGAGAAGAAAAGGCATGACCCCATCTGAAATGTAATTTCTTGTGTTCTCTGTCACAAGCTATCCAAAGGTGTTGGCAAGAAGCAACAATAACAATAACAGTGACTATAATGACAGGTTAATTCCAGGTGTTTCAGGTGCTGTAAGCAAATGGGAACTTATACCCCCTTCTCAGTGACTGAATGGCCCCAGGAACAAATTGCTTAATGATGTCACAGTTGGTTCTTACCAGCAAATGGAGTGGCAGAGGAAATGCAGTGAGGTAGGGCCTGATTGGACCACACTGGCAAGAAAGAATAAGGTTCTTGCCATAAAGAAAATAGAGTACTTGGCATCCTGAGACAAGTTCTTCAAATTTCCAGTAAATCACTTTCCCTTATAGGAATCAAGTTTTTCTTCTCTTGGTGCCTCATATTTATCCAATTCATGACATCATCTCCTCCACCAAGAATACTCAATAATAACAACAAAATGTTTTGCATAGTGCTGAGAAAAAAAAAAGGGAATAGAGGAAAGACAATGATTATTAGTTGCAGAATGACCTACTCATTTCAACAAACTGGAACTCAGGGTTGCCTTTGTCCCATGTGGTATGACTGAAAAGCAGCTCAAATCAGCTGTGGAGTCAGGGGGACCTAGGGCAGGCAGAACAGAAATGACTAACATATCTGTCAATTTAATTATTTTTAATCTATAAAAAAGCTTAACAAAAGCCTAAGATTCCTGGCCCTGGCCAGTTGACTTAATGGTCAATGTTGGCCCAGTGTGTGGATGTCCCAGGTTCGATTTCCAGTCAGGGCACATAGGAGAAGTGATCATCTGCTTCTCCACCTTTCCCTCCCCCATACTCTCTCAGTCTCTCTCTTCTCCTCCTGCAGCCATGGCTCAATTGGTTCGAGCATATTAAACCCAGTCACAAAGGATGGCTCTGTTGAAACCTCAGCTCAGGTGCTAAAAATAGCTTGGTTGCTAGCATGGCCCCCGATGGGCAAACCATCAGCCTCAGATGGGGGTTGCCACTGGATCCCAGTCAGGGCACATGCGGGAGTCTGTCGCTGTATCTCCCCTCCTCTCACTTGGAGAAGAAAGAAGAGGAGGAGGAGAAAAAGGAGGAGGATGAGAAGGAGGAGAAGAAGAAGGAGGAGAAAGAGGAAGAGGAGGAGGAGGAGGAGGAGGGAATAGAAAGAGGATAAAGGGGAAGGAGGAGGATGAAGAGGAGGAGGAGGAGGAGGAGGAGAGAGAAAGAGGAAAAAGGAAGAGAAGAAGAAGAGGAGGAAGAAGTAGAAGAAGAAAGCCTGAGATTCCAGATAAAACTATATGCGCAGGGAGAGCTGACCAGGAAGAACAGATATAGGAACTACCTGGCATCATCATATTGCTTATATTTTAGCTGATAAGATAAGCCTGCAAAGGAGATATGCAATTTTGCTGCATGTAAACTACCCCTCAATAATCTGACTTTTAAAAAGAGGAGACACAAATGCAGAAATCCTCCTTTGGAATTTCCCCCTTGCCCTATGTAACTAATTCCTAGCAATGAAGAGGACAGTACATGAGAAATCCCACTCTGGGCTGCCTGGGCTTTGCATCGATGCTGAGTGTCAGAGAATCATCTGTGAGCACTCCCTTTCCAGATGGCCTGGGCACCAAGATATTTTGATGGAGCCTTGAAGCCACTAAATTCTTTCCATGGTAATAAAAACCTTCCTACTGTGAAACATGTTGGAACTGTTCTGTACCTCTCAAAAACAGACTCCTGAGAGATCCAACTGTGCATCTGTAATAATGTAACGGAGAAATACTTCCCTTGCCAAGGAGCTAATCAGTCAATCAACACCTAACCTTTTCGAAAGAATTTATCCACGCTTCACTGGGCTCCCTATCTATATAAAAATCAGGAAGGAATCATGGGATATGCCTGGTAATAGTTCAGCAGATGGCGGAACTTTAAATATAGAAAACAATCGACCAACCAACAATTTCTAAGCACATATTCTTTTAAGACACAGTACTAGACTCCGGAGGAGGCCAAGTGTAAAGAGTTTCTGCATTTGGTAATTTCTGATTATTGGGGAGATGACTTATTAGAAAAACTGGATGCTTCAAAAATGTGATGGTTTTTTTTTTTTACAACAAAATGGATGGACCTTGATAACATTATACGGAGTGAAATAAGTAAATCAGAAAGAAACTGAGAACAGCATGATTTCATACATAAGTGGGACATAAAAGTGAGACTATGAGACATGGACAAGAGTGTGGTGGTTATGAGGTGGGGGGAGGGGGGGAGGGAGGAAAGGGTGGGAGAGGGGGGGAGGGGAGGGGAGGGGCACAGGGAAAACCAGATAGAAGGTGACAGAGGACAATTTGACTTTGGGTGATGGGTATGCAACATAATTGAATGATAAGATAACCTGGAGATGTTTTCTTTGAACATATGTACCCTGATTTATTGGTGTCACCCCATTAAAATTAATAATAAAAAAAAGCCAAAGAAAAGGTGATATTTTATTTTGTATGTATTTTAGTACTCTAACAGCTTACAAACATCACTTTCACCTAAATTAACTCAACCCTTCATACCTACATAGTCAATGTTAACTCCTCTGTGTTATCTTTAGGTGATATAAAATAACAGCAAAGAAATGTCCTGATATGGTGACTGACAAATATATAGTATAGGCAATATGTGGCATGGGCCTGGTTTCATGAAGGACATGCAACACGAGACTAAAGCTTTATAAATGTAAAATAGTCACGTAAAAGAAAAGAGAAATAAGAGCATTCAAGGTAGGAATGGTGGTGCAAGCAAAGGCCGGGCTGTATAATAATTGCCAGAGAATCAATCACTGAGCTACTGAAGACCTTGGCCCTGAACAGAATATAAGGGTCATGGCCATTTTAATCCCATGCAATGACCCAGAATGAATGTCTATTCAATATGGGAGGGCCCTAGGTATAAGAGTCCCCTGACAAAACAATTCTACAACCTTATCTAGAAATAAGTGGCAACCCCAAACAATAAAACACAGGGGGAAAAAAAGAATTTCAGAGGGATGAGTGGTGTCTGAGTCCATTCAGGCTGTTGTAACAGGGTATGGTAGCCTGGGTGGCTCACACAACACACATTCATTTCTCATAGTTCTGAGTTCTGGTCAGGATGGCAGAGTAAGTAGACACTGTGCTCGCCTACACCCTAAACCACACCAAAATCACAACTAAATTATAGAACAATCAACCTGGAAAACTCCCTGAAGACTAACTGACAGAACTCCTATCACGAGGGATACCTCTCACAGTTCTGGAGGCTGGGAAGTCCCAGGTCAAGGCACAAGCAGACCCGTATGTCAGTAAGGCCCTCCTTTCGTATTGGCAGGGCCTTCTTGTTGTACCCCTACACGGCAGACAGGCACAGAGAGAAACAGAGACAGAGAAAGGGAGAGAGAAAGCTCTCCAGTCTTTCCATCAGGACACTATTCCATTTGTGTGGGAGATTCCTAATCATTTCTCAAAACCCACCCAAATCACATCCGATCGGGGTTTAGGATTTCAATAGATGAACTTTGGTGGGACACAAACAATCAGCCCATGGCGAGTGGATATCAAAGGCAGTGATGCTGTGAGGTTTAGAGAGAGATGTCCAGGTATCAGGGTCAGAGTCATCTCTGCACATCCAGCACCACTGACTAGCCTAATCACTCTTAATTAGGCCTTTCTTCTTCCATACACTAAAAGAAAAAAGCAAGAGAAGAAAATTCTAAGCTCATGAGGATACTGTGTGCTTTAATTATCATTCAGAGCAGTTCTGCCAAAACCTCTCACAGGAAACATTATAGTCTGAGATGATGTCATTACCAACATCTAGAATATTCTTGGATTTTTCTGATAAACAATTTATACCCTCTTCTCTGACACATTTCAAACAGGTGGTTAGACCCAGTTGGCAGGCAAAGGGGAAAAGATGGCATAAAGTAAATGGTAATACTTCACAGTAATATATCATTCGCTGAATTCAAGCTTTGTCCAACCTGCATTAACCAGAATGGAAGAGTGTGTCCCTGTCTGATGTTAAATTAAGTTCTAAGCCAGTTGCTTCAGAGCTGGTCCCTTCCTCGTGGTCTGACCTTCATGACCAAACATTTATAAGTGTTCTTTCTGCAACCAAACAGCACTTACTCCATATTATATGTCGCTTAGGCTGCACCACAGAGGCAGCCTCAAAACACCTCACGGCACAGCTGTCTGCATTGCCTTGGACAAGTTGAGCTTTAAGCAGATATCTTATCCAGATGTATCTTCCCCCTTCAGATGGGGTCTTATCACCAGCTCAGTCACCCTCTTCACCTATTTCTGAGACACAAAGATTGGGGTCCAGAAAGCATGATTAAGTGGTGCCCTCTCAGAATCCTGCACAAACCCATCTTTATTCTGCAGTTAAATTTTCTGAGAGGTTGAATGCGCAGACATCCCAAGCTGAGTGATCTCATTACAGAAACTCCAAAGGAGAGTGGTTTCTTCTGTAGGAAAGTATTCCAAAGTTGAAAGTATTATTCCATCCGAAAGTCTAGATAGGGCATGACATGTTTGCACCATTTGTGTGTTTCCATGAATAGTCTTGGAAGATAGCAGAACTACTGGGGGTCTCTACTTCCTATGATTCTGTCTACTATAATATCAGCTTCTTCTTTCCAGGAGAGATGCTGCTCGCCTACTGGTAATGCATGCTATGCAATTTCAAGCTCATTTGTTCTCCTTCCTTCTTTTCAGAAATTACCAACGAGAGTGCTGAGAGCAAGGAACCCCACTGCCTTTCAAACTAGATGACCACTAGCCTGGCTTTATATCATCTGTACGAGAGTCTTCATATTCTGGAAAGTTTGAGATTTACAGAAAGGAACATTGGTCTAGAAGTGATGATTCTCATCCCTAAGAAAATGAGTTCCGGCAACCTATTTGGGTGGGAGAGATGGTGAAGATTAACTGCTTAATATTTATCGAGCACCTGCAGTGATCTATGTCCTGTTCAGAACATAGCAGAGAAGGCATAACTTCTCTTTCAATCAAGTTAATGAGGAATTGATTTTTGAAGCTTTTTAAAAACACAAAGTACGGTACCAATATTAAACACCAATCATATTGAGAGTGGGAGCTCACCTAGCTGCCTAATATGGAAGAAAAAATGTGAGCAAATCAATAGCAGATCTATAGATCTTTCCCAGGGTGGTATTAGAGTGCTTTTGCCCTCAGCAGCACATGTAGACTCACAGTCTCATTATTAGGAACCTCATCATATGTTAGGCATCAAAGGGGACTTCACTTCTTCCTATAAGAAAACAGTGCCCTTTGTGACCAGAAGATGTGACACAATAGAATCTCGAAGGGTCACCAAGACCAGGAGGAAGCAAAAGGTTCTGCGACAACCTTTTGCAAATGTCTATCATGGTTTCTCAAGACAACTGAGCCACCTGGTGTTAGAAAGTTAACAGTTGAAGCTCTTTTTTCTGTATCCTTCAGAGGGCAAACCAAGCTTTTCCCAAATGACCTCGGGAGAACGTTAGCCAACATCCTCTACACCAGTGGTAGTCAACCTGGTCCCTACCGCCCACTAGGGTGCATTCCAGCTTTCATGGTGGGCGGTAGTGGAGCAACCAAAGTAGAAATAAAAAGATAGATTTAACTATAGTAGGTTGTTTTATAAAGATTTATTCTGCCAAACTTAGCGAAAATCCGACATAAAGTACTTGGTAAGTAATTATTATTATATGTTTTGATTTGCTGTAACTCTGCTTTATAAATTTTATAAAGTAAAGTTACTTCCCTACTTTATAAATCACCATTGCTGTGGAACCGGCGGGCGGTTAGAAAATGTTACTACTAACAGAGATACAAAGTGGGCGGTAGGTATAAAAAGGTTGACTAGCCCTGCTCTACACTGAAGGTGGATTAGGCGTTAAGCTTCTTGACTCCAGTCATTCCAAATTCTGGGCTGGGGACACTCAGGAGCATATCCTATGCTAGTCAGATTTGTATTGTGCAGACTAATTTGAATCTATTGATGTCTGGGTCAGACACACATCCACACTGACAACAAAAACTGGAATAATGGTAGCTACCATTTATGGAGGTCTTAGTTGGTACCAGTCAATCAGGTACTTCACCTACAGTATCTCACCTACTCCTTACAACAACCCCATTGAATACGTATTGTTATTGCTATCAAACAAATGAGGAATTGAAGGTCAGAGAGAAGGGAGTTGCCCAGCTGGTAAATGTTAGCATGAGCATTGCAATCCTAGAGTATCAGACTCCAGGTTCTGTGCCTTTAATCACCCTACAGTCTGCCTTCTGACAATGACAGCTGCCGTCCAGTGAACACTCACTGACATGCTATTCTTAACAATGGGTATGTTACCTATGGCATCTCGTAACATAGGCAGGTGAGATCAGGAACAGCAACTCTTTAGTCTGCTGAGTCTGACCTCCCACACCAAGATGTTTCCTAAGTGAGAAAAAAACAAAAGTCTCCTTCCCCAAAAAGGCCGTCATTCTTCCAGCTGACCCAGAAGTGAATCCTGAGAAGGCATCGATCAGCATGGGCTTTCCTATGGGGACAAGAACGCAGCAAGAACTCAGTGAAATTCATAAAGAGGTCCATCTGAATTTGTTTAAAAAGTCTGAATTATTAAACATTTTTAAAGAAATACTATTTTTTCACTTTTAAGAAAAAAAGATAACTATGGTAACAATCTAGTGCCAAGCAAAAATCCTGAATAGCTAAGAAAATTTTTATTTAGAATTTCTTTTACTTTTAAAAGTGCTTTCCCCTGGCCTATGGTGGCACAGTGGATGGAGCGTCGACCTGGAATGCTGAGGTTGCCAGTTCGAAACCCCGGGCTGGCCCGGTTGAGGTACATATGAGAAGCAACTTATATGAGTTGATGCTTCCTATTTTTCCCCCTGCCTTTCTCTCTCTACCCTCTCTCTAAACTAAACAAATAAAACTCTTTAAAAGTGCTTTTGACAGAGCCTGCAAATAGTTGATTCTATTAAGAAGATGAAAGAAGCCCTGTAAAATTCAACTTCTGAGTTATGACAAACTCCAAATAGTGGTCCCCAGTAGGTCTGTATGAATGAACATGTACTTTGTCTCAGACTGACTTTAAAATAGCTCTTTTCCGAAAAAGCAAATGGCTTTAGTTCATTGGATCATTTGCCTTTATATAATTAGAATAAATTGTGATTCATAGATGAAGGTACATCTCCCAAGTCACACCCTGAGCTGGAAATAGGAGCCCAGCCCCGCTCCACCTGGCCTTCTGGTCCAGCTCACGCAGGCGCGCTGTGTTACTTCTTCCTACTGCAGCCAGCATGCCTCTCCCACGCCCTTGACAAGTGACATCTAGAACAATACCAAAGGAATTGTTCATGACTTTGTGGATAAATTTATGATTAGTAATGGTATCAATAACTAAATATTAATAATCTGTCACATTTAATAGTAACAGAAATTAATTCAGAAAGAACTAATACCCAGCCACATAAAAAGAAAACAGGAGCTGAAAGATGTTTTCTTTATTCCTCTACCTGTTTTTAAGTTTAGAAGAAACAAAGGAGACTGACATGTGGCATGTGCCAGAACTGCCAGTTGCTCCCCCATTCTAGTGTGGGCTCCATCCTCTCCACAAAACCCCAGCTTTGCTCAGGGCTATCATGTACTCAGCTGAAAGTGGTAACCTTCCCAGAGTTCTTCCTAGTAATAGTCACGTGACCCGGTCCCGGCCTAGACATCACGAAAGTCTGACAGGGGTTCCTGAGGAAAGCGTCTCTGTCCCTGATGCTGGCGCTTCCTCTTCTTTCTCCCTCCCTCCTGCCTCCCACCCAGAGAAGGGCCCCACCTTCGGGAGGTCCAGCAACCATCCTTCAATCATGAGGATGGACATTACCTAGCATAAATGACAGAGCAAGAAAATAGAAGCCATGGTGCTCAGTGACATCCACGAGCATCTATAGCCCACCCCCCTCCCCACGGGCTTCCCCTGTGTGAAAAATAAATAAATAAATAAATAAATAAATAAATGTAATCTATTGTAACTGGGGTTTCTATCAACTTTCACCAAAGAGACTTTTTTTTAAAGATCTTGCATATTTTTTCATTATTTTAAGAGAAGGTAACCAAGACTTAGAGTACTTAGAGTTGCACAGACCTGTCAAACTAACCTAACTGAAATACATTTTTGTTGTTGCTGTTGTTATTACTGTTGTTGTTTTGATAAAGAAACCAAAGAGCAAATCTGCGATGTCCCTAGGTTTCCAGAGCAAGCGCTCAGCCTAGGTTCTTTTGATGACTTCACATTCCCTGCCCTGAGGAGTTAAAGATTGGAACACATGAGAAAGAGAAACATTTCTCAGATCCAGATAAAAGCAGCACTGCGAGAGAGTAAGCTAGATTCAGTATCTGGATAGAGATGTATTTAAAAACTCTTAAAACAGCAAGAGAAGAAAAAAAAGGTTCATAGACATCTCCAGGAGTTAGAAACAACTGTTTATTAAATTTTTAAGCAGTCTCTCCAGAGTAAGCTGAAAAGAGCCGTGTTGGTTTTATTCTTCTTTAAAAGTAAAAAATTACACTCATCTTAATTGAAAAAAAATACTCAAAAAGTAGTCCAATATATGTACAGTCTCTATAGTCTCTGCACAGAGCTTTCTCCACCTCTAGAGGTTCAGATCCTGGACTCTGGAGCCAGACTGCCTGGGTTCGAATCCCAGCCCCACCACTTACCAGATGCATGTCCTTGGGTAAGTGATATGAGCTTCCTGGACTTCTGTTTTCCCATCTGTAAAATGTGTATAATAATAATACTCATAAGGTTTTTGTGGACATTAATTGAGCTAATAATATACATAAAGTGTTTAGAAGTATGTATATGTACATATATATACGGGTGCATATAAGTACATAAACACACATATGTTGGTTATCATTCCTGCAGGAGCCATAATCATGTGAAATAGATGACTAGGAAAGAGAAAAGAAGCCCAAAGTTTCCAGGGTTTTCTCTAGCACATTGAGAACAAAAGCACCTATATGAATGACTTCGTAATTTGAAGGACCCCACCAAATATTTGTTGAATGAATGAATGAAGGAAGGAAGGAAGGAAGCTAGCTGCAAGGATTTTTGATGCCTAACATGCCTGAAGTCCCAAAGAATCTTGTAAATTGCAGGAAAGGGTAATGCAGAAAACAACAATTTTAGTCAAGATTTAGAAATATGGCTAGAATTAGTTTAACCATAAATTAAAATTTATGAATAGCAAGAAAATATGTAATTACTTCTGGCTTGTATTTCTTTTATAATCTGCTAGAAAAAAAATATGGTGTTTAATTTCATCAGTTTTAATAATAAAATTATATATTTCCTTTTAAAAGAGACAGAATGGTTATAAATCTGTCTAGGAGCCAGAGCAAGCCCAGTGAGAATGCCAGGGTGTATGTGATGTGGCGCCCGGGGCTCAGAACACTTACTTAGTCCTGGCATCTACTGCCACTTGGTGGACACTGCCTATCAACTTCAAGTCCTTAAGACTAATGACAACAGTGGGCTGAGAACCAGGACCCCAACCTCTGGGTATTAATGTGTGACCTTGCACAGATCCTATTGGGGCCTGTCTTCTAACAAGAAAAATGAGTCTTGGTTTAGATCACTACCAAGGTTAAGTCCAATACGCTAAGAAGTCTTCTGTAGGTATAAAACTAAGAGTTAAGGAATAGAAATGATGATAAATGTCACAGATATCAAGCCAAGGAAATCAGTAAGTGTATCTCCAAGGTTTGACAAACTTAGACTGTTTTACCAACTTTCAAAATACCAATCACTATTACCCTGCATAATGTTTACCATGATCATTACCTTCCTGTTGCAGAAAATGTAATTTTTGCATTTTAAATATCTAAGTTATTGCAATGATCTGCTGTAGGGTCACATGGCACCACACCTCTGAGGTCATACTTCCATGAAGTAAAAAAAAAAAAAAACAGTTGAGAAGTGAATAGAAGGACTTGTAGATGGAATTAAAGGCAAGCTCGGAACTTCTCAGAGAAATCATATTGAATGCCGTATCAATTCTGGTGGAGAGGGCAGAATTTCAAGACCAAAGTCAAGTAGTCGTAGGAGACATTTATTGTTGTTCCAGCATCTATTCCCACTTTGCCTTTTCTGAAATCGTCCTGAATTTTCCAACCAGGCCATCTGCCTGAGTTTGACTTCACCCCCAGCAGGAAGAGCTGAGCCCTGACTGGCCAGAAGGACCTGTCAATCCCCTCTACCCTGGCCACAGTGATTGGTGGAAGAAAAGGCACACGTTACAGACTAAATGTTTGTGGTGCCCCCCCAATTCATATGTTAAAATCTAATTCTAAATGTGATCTATTTAAAGCTAAGGCCTTCTGGAGGTACAAAAGGTTAAATGAGGTTATAAGGGTGGGGCCCTAACCAATAGTACTAGTGTACTTATAAGAAGAGAAAGAGAGAGACACCAGAGATAATCACCCACAAAGGAAAGACCATGTGAAGACAGAGAAAAGATGGCCATCAGCAAGCCAAGGAGAGAGGCTTCACAGAAATCAAACCTCCTGACACCTTGATCTTGGACTTTCAGCCTCCAAAACTATGGGAAATGAATTTGTTTTGAAACCCACCTAGTCTATGATATTTTGTTATAGTAGTCTGAGCTGACTAATACAAAGGTACTGACATCAAGTAGTGAGTAGACATGAGCCTCAGAGCTAGACTTCCTGGATTCAAATTCTGACTTCATCCTTAACAAATTTGCCTGCCTCCTTCTTAACCATGATGCTCTACTGCCCACCAGAGAAACAGCAAAAACTCCCATAAATGAAAATTACATCAATTTACATTAACCCTACATGTCACCCAGTAGAAAGTGAAGATGAAATATCCCCAGCCTAAAAGGAAATCAATCTGTTAGAGAAGCTCTGTTTAATAGATAGGTAAGGTGGACCGGTGGGAAGGAAATACTGAGCTTGCCTGACAAGGCTGTGGTGCAGTGGATAGAGCATCAGACTGGGATACAGAGAACCCAGGTTCAAAATCCTGAGGTCGCCGGCTTGAGCACAGGCTCACCAGCTTGAGTATGGGATCATAGACATGATCCCATGATTGCTGTCTTGAGCCCATGGTTGCTGGCTTGAGCAAGGGGTCACCTGCTCTGCTCCTCCCCCCACCCCATCAAGGCACATATGAGAAAGCAGTCAATGAACAACTAAGGAGCCACAACAAAGAATTGATGCTTCTCATCTCCCTTCCTGTCTGTCTGTCCCTATCTGTTCCTCTGTCTGTCTTTCTCACTGTTTTTGTCACACAAAAAATAAAAAGAAAGAAATAGAGAAGCTTTGACTCTAAACCCCTACCACCTAAATAAAAAATCTGTAAGAGCCTTCTCCACTGAGCAAAGCCAACCTCAGCAGGTTCCATGGGGTCATAGAATCCCAGGCTAGCCAAGAGAAAAACAATGAAGTTCCTATCTCATCCAGAGCCTCTTATTAGGAGTGAGGAGATAAAGGCCCGACAAGGCCATGTGCCCCGTGGTAGTTCACACAGTTAGTGGACTTGCTATGGAATTGGCCAGCGGTTGCTTTCATGAACCTTGATTTTAATCTCCCTGAAAGTCTATATATTTTATCAGGACAGCATGTCCCATCTTCGATGGGCTGAAGTGCACGCTGATCTAATGGCCAAAAGAACTTGAAGTCTCCTGGCGCTGCTTCTTGCCATTACTTTAATCCTCTTTTCAAGGACAAGCAGTTCACATGACAGACAGGTGGGCGGGAGCAAATATTTCCTAAGCTATTCAGCCCCTGGAAGGGATGGGGCATGTGTTCTCAGCAGATTTTTTTTTTTTTTAAATGCTGGTTTCCTTGCGCATTTTGCAATTGGACCGCTTAGTGACACACGCTTTTCCCCATTCACATTCAGCTGCCTGTGCTTCACCGCTTTCTGCAGATGCTTCCAGACTCAGATCACGTCAGCTCCTTGTCACTGATCCACTCCTGCCATTGAGCTGAAGTTAGCAGGAAGAGGGAGGTGGCATTTTTTCCCTTGAATGGCTGAGAAATCCCCTCGCCCCCACATCCAATCAGCCACCCAGGTCTGTTGTTTCTTCCTTCCTGACATCTCTCACATCTGTTTCTCCCTCTCTCCTCCAACTGTCACTCCCCTGGCTTGGACCTCGAATGAATGCCTTTTGCCTGGGCTGCTGCTGCAACACCTGCCCCTGCATTCCCCCCTCCGACCTCTTCCTCTCTGCTTACCCTGGATACCGCAGTCTTATTAACTGCCTGCTCTACAATGCTCAGCGCCCCATTGCCTCAGGAATGAAGTCCAAGCTCAGAATTCCAACCCTGTGCATTGGTCCCAGTCTACCTTCCTAACTACATCGCTCACTCTGCACCTACACAAGCCCTGCATGCTAACCCACCCAAGGTTTCTCCACGGTGTCCCAAAGATGTCATGCATCATTTCCCTCCTTGTCCTTCATGACTTGACTATCTTCCGCCAAAGCCCTATTGGTTCCTCCCTTCATGCTTTCCTCATTTGACAAGGAATTACTGAGAAGCAGTGTCTCTAAGGCACTGGGGAGGCAACGGGAAATCAAGGCAGACTAGATGTGCCATTTACAACCTAGTGAGGGGAGAGAGATAAATACATACATAATGTATCTACAGTGAGAGCCACAAATGTGATACAAGCCAGGAGGGTTCTTCCAAGAGAAGAATAGGGGAAGGATTACTGAGGCACCCCCTTGAGAGTAGGAAGTTAGGGAAGTCACCTCTGGAGCAGCGAAATCCTAGCTGAGGGCTGGAGCCTGAGTTGGCCTGTACCAGTTGAGACAGGGAGTCAGGAAGGCTCCAGGGAGATGAGGGGGGTGATGAGGAAAGCAGAGGTAGGCCTGCCCTCCTGAGAAATCAGAGGGCAGCAGGACAGAGCAAACTGAGGATGACACACACTTGGAGTCCTCATTTACCTGTCCGTGCAAGAACTAAAGACTTATGACGTGAACATGGATGACCTGTCTATAACAGATCTTGCTGAGCCAATGAGTGTAGCCACTGGATAGATATCTAGAGCCAGCCAATTAGTAGCGACCATGAAGAAGCACCCCTTTGCCAGCCCTGGCTAACAATTCTCCCAGATCAGCTGGGAACCCAACCTGAGAGATTCCCAAAGTTCCTGAACATGTTTCCTGGACTGTCCCAACCCTGTGTATGTTACATATGCATGCGTGCATGTACACACGCGTGCACACACACCTCAAGGTGCATTTGTATGAGTATAGATGAAAGGAAGGAGAAGGTGATGTGCTAGCAGGTACTAGAGGACACAAGGATGCTCACCTACAAACCTGTTTACCTACAAACCCTCCCTCATTTCTTGTGCCTGGCCCCTTAACCACAGACCACCCCCCTGGTCTATGGCCACTATGCAAGTAGGGCCAAATATCACCTGGATTTGACCAACCCTTTACACATTTCCGATTCCTTAATGAGAACCCAGCTGGCCCTATTGCCCCACTCTTTCCGAGTCTGCGCTAGCTTTAACTGGACTCAATGCCCTCTCCTCCTTTGCCACCCCACGTCAGATCCCTTGGACCCTCCCGTTCTCAGACAGATCCGGGGGATGAATAAAAAAAAAAAAGAGCCATATGCCATTCTGATTAATCAGGTGACAATAAAGCAGGCTTTTTATACCTCAGGTCTCCTGACTGGGTCAGGACACTAAGTTCTACATTGTTCAAAAGTCAGAGTAACCTTCTACTTTGTTTAAAGATAACTTAAAGCAAAAGTAACTCTGCGTTTCATGTAAGTTCTGTGAGAGCAGAACGCATTCTTATTAAATTCTCTGTTGTGACCTACTACATCATGGTACCTGTCAGGAGAACCCTGGCCGGGGCATCAACTCCTATAGAGCAGAAGACCACCCCGGACTCTTCCTCTCTGCCCCCACAGCTCTGCTCCTCTCTTCAGGAGGAGTGACCTGTCCGTGTGACAAAAGGAACTAAATGTGCTTCATTCCACTTACTTTCTCCCTCCCTTGCAGAGAACTCTGACCTCTGGATAGTATTTTGTCCTCTTTGCCCATGCACTAAGTTTACCAGGTTCAACCCCAAGGGGGAAAAGACAGTAGTAACAACAACTGATGGCTACTGAGCATTTACAATATGTGAGGCACTCATTCAGCATTTTATGGGCATTAAAATCCATTTAATTTTTACAACAATACCCTATAAGGTATGTTACTATTATTATCTCCATGTTACGGATGAAAAAACCAAAGTTCAGAGAGATTAAATACCTTACCCAGGGTCACATAGATGTCAAATGGCACAGTTGGGATTCTAACTCAGGCAGTCTGGATTCAGTGTCCTTGCCTGGGACCACTATGCATACTGCCTTCTGTTATACTGCCAGGGGGAGGTGTCAACTGGGGAAGGGGGTAAATTAAATGCAGGGGCATATTTTAGAGAACCAGATTGGGGCTGTATGTTCATCCATGTTCTCAAACTCAGCCATGACTTTCTAGAGGTTAGGTAAATGATTTCTCACCAGCTCTCTGAAGCCAGGAGAGACAAAAGGTGCCAGCTGAAATACCAGGTGAATGTGCTCCCAAAAGAAAAGAAAATTATAATTGTAATAGCACATATTCACATATTACCAGACACTGGTCTAAGGTCTTTATTTATATTGTCTCACTTAATCCACATCACCCTCCTATAAGAAATCACTATTATTATTCAAGTTTACAGATGGAGAAACTGAAACAGAGAGAAGCTAAGCAACATGCCAAAGTCACACAGTTCGTAAATGATGAGGCTGAGATCTGAAGCCAAGCAATCCAGCTCCAGAGTCCGTGCTCTTAACCTCACACTCCCTTGGAAGGGAAGGAAAAAAAGAAGAAAATAAAAGGAAGGGAACATGCAAGCTCAGGCTTTGGCATCAGAACTGAGTTTGAATCCTGACCCTGCCATTTATTGCTGAGTTAACAAGCCAGTTTCATAAAATCTCAGGTTCAGTTTGCCTCCACGTGGAAGAGCCCAGCTCCCTGGGACTGTGGGGAGGATTAAGTAATAGACCGTATGCCAAGTGCCCAAGAACCTGGGAGGAAGCCAATCAGCACGGTCTCACATCCACCCCCTAGTTTAATGCCAGAGCCTGTGCTATAGGATGCAAAGATACCTAAACATCATCCCTGCCCTCAAGGATGGCCTGCCTTGCAGAGCTGGGTAGAGACACAGAAACAGGATTATCCCATAAAGTGAGACATGCCGTGAGAGAGGCATGGGCCTGGTGCTACTGAGAGCAGAGGACAGAGTGATTTCTTTGCCTGGGAGGGTTGGGCCATCGGACTTGGATCTTAGTAGTTAAATGAGAGTTTGAAAACCTTTTACTGCCAAGGTCAGCCCCAACATTTTGATTCCGTCTTTTTATGACACTGTGGGGAAGGTTAAGAATATCTGTTCCCCCCACTTTTCTTTGAAGGACATCATAGGCCAACTGCAAAAGAGCTGGCTGCATCCAGGGCGCTGCCTGGGGGTTGCATTTTAAACAATTATCGTTTTCTCATAGCACAACAGGGAACCCAAAGAGCTGTTTTATATTCTGAATACCTCAAGATTATAATCCATTATAGGGGTGTATTTGTTCCCAGAACTGCAAAACTGCAGAATTAATTGCCCTGAAGCTATAAATCTATTTATTTCTTGATGAGTTTACGACACCTTATAAATTTTCTCATACCTCTCTACACACACACACACACACACATACACTTGGGGGCTGCCTAGTAGGAAAAGGAAGCCAGGATTGACTGCATCAGAGACAACAACATAATAATGGCAATCGTGGCAGCGATTACCATTCAGTGAGTGTGTCCTGCGTACCAGGCTCTACACTGAGTGATAAACCTACATGACCTCATCCAGCCCTCACAGTAACCCCGGGAGACAGGTCAGAGTACCTTCATTTAGGATCAGGTGACCGACTGAGGCTCAGAGCCTCTCAAAGAGGTAAGGCAACCTGCTCAAAACACAGAACTTGTAAGCAAGGTCAGGACTCAAACCCGAAGCCATGGGCAGTAGGTGTGTCCTTATCTATAAGCCATGTCAAGACAGCCCAGGGACAGGAGGGAGTTCCTGCTGAGTACTGCCATCAGCTAGAGCTATTCTTGGCTTGGAACATAGAAACCAAAGCATTTCTAAGCAAAGAGTTCTAGGGACTCGGTATGTGGATCCCCAGACTTGTGGGTGGAGCGCCTCATACCCAGTGCCACTGGGGCTGGGAAGAGCAGAAACTAGGAAACTTCAGAGTCAGTACTTTGAAAACCAGAGAAGAAAGAGGTATCCACTTCTGTTCCCATCCTGGTAGAGGGTAGGAGGAATGACACAGAGATGCTCAGCATGTGATAAACGGGGAGTGGGGGAGTAAATGGGAGGGGAACATATCCATAGTCAAAGGAAAATAAGGCAATAAGTTTCTAGAAAATAGAAACTCCGGAAGCAGTTGCCAGGGCAGTATAATGAGTTTTGCCCAGTGGCATATTCTTCAGCCAAGAGCCCTTGAGACAAACTGACCAAACACAGCATCAGTACCTACTTTATAACATCTTATAGGAGTTGCCTACTTCATGGTCAGACCTGCAATGTCCCCAAATCAGCCTGAGCCCTTTGGGCTCCATATCTCTGACCCAAGTCTTATAACAGTCAAAGCCTGAATAATTTGATCATTTACCAAATATTTATACTATAGGCAGCATGTTATGAGCTGACCATATAGCAGTGAACAAAACACACCAGGGCTTAACTCCTAGTGGAGAAGACAAATAAGTAAAATGTAAAAGATGTTACTGGCCATAAGTACGATGAGGAGAAATAAAGTATGAAAGGGGGCTAGGGAGTATGAAGTGGGAGACAGGAACAGTATTTGACTTTCAATATGAAAGTTAGAGAAAGCCTCACAGGAAAGTGACAATGAGCATGGACATGAAGAAGGTTAGGGAGCAATGGGGGCAAGAGGTTTTCAAACACTGAAAACAGCAAGTGCGAAGGCCCTAGTGTAGTTGAAGACCAACTTATCTGGGACACAGCAAGCAAGAAAAGTAGATAAGGCCAGAGAGGTTAAAAGGTAGAGATGTCTGAGGTCTTGTGGGAACTTGAGCTTTTATTCTGAGTGAGATGGGGGAAACCACTGAAGATTTCGGGGCAGAGAAGTGAGAGACATGAAGGGATTTATGTTTGGCCAGCATCGTCTGGTTATTAAGTTGAGAATAGACTGAATGGTATAAGGGAGGAAGTAAGGAGGCCAGTCAAGCAGTTATTGCAGAAATCTGGGTGAAATATGAGGGTTTGGATCAGAGCAGTGGCAGCAGAGGTAATGAATGGCTGAATCAGAAGTGGCCACTGGATTGAATGTTGAGTGTGAGGGAAAGAGGAGTCAAGGTTAACTCCAAGGTCATCCACACCCAATTCCATGTTCTAACCTTAATTTCTACAGAGCCCTGAAGTCTAAGCCCCCTTGAATAAAATGAGAAGACATTTTATTCTTCACTGTTGTTTCATTTCCGTACAGTATGACTGGGGGAATTGTGGCGATTACAACGCATAGGCGACATTTAGTACTAGAGCCCAGAGCTCCTGACTGCATCCCTCATGAGTTTTTCTGTTACCTCAGTAGTTTTGATTTCGGCAAAGTTCATTCTACAAATGTTTATTGAGCATCTCTAGGGGAAACACCAGGCTCTGTGTTTCTCTCTAGAGCATAGCAGGGAAGTCCTGATACTGGCACGAAACGACCTCTCAGTCCTGGCTTAGGAAGGGGGCAGATCCAACACCCCCTCCACCACCATGCTGAGAAGTGCACTCCTCTGTGCTTTGGGGGGGAGGGGTTGTGTGTACTGCATCCCCACCCCCACTCCCACCCCCACCCCATTCTCCCTCTCCCCTCCTCTCATTCACAGGCAGACATGCCCTTCTCCCTAAAAAACTGCTAGAATTCAGCTCTAGACTCACTGGCTTGGAACTGGCATGCTGACCCAGTACAAATGAAGTCATTGTAGCCAAGCTCCCCAGCTGGGTGTGGCAGAGTTGGCCGCAAGCAAAGGAACGGTAAAGAAATCTCTAACATGTGCCAAGGGAGGGATTATACATGGGCTCTTGCTTTTTATGAAATAGGAAAAGTGGATTTTTCTAGTTGACTGCCTTTGATCGCTTTTCCTCCATTTGTTTTAAAGTTGAACATCTGATCTGGCAGGGACTTCTCACATTCAGCTGAAAAAAAGATATCTTTGAGCTGCTCTCCCAGCCTCCCATGATAGCAGTGGCAGTGCCTACCACCGCCCCCAACACATCACAGCCCTTGGCATAAATCTGCCTAAAATCCCTCCTAATTCTGACCATGCATACCCACCCAGGGACCTTTCCTTTCTGGGTTTATCAAAAGCTCTTTCTATTTTTCCCGTGGTCTCCTATGTGTTCTCTGTTATCTCTGAATCTTTTTATACAGCTGGCCTCTCTCCCTGCTATAGGTTACTCCTGCCACCTGGAAGCCAGGAAGAGGACATCTCAATAAGACCAGGAGGCCCAGAAATCTTCTAACCAAACAAACTAGTACAGTTGTTGTCACTGCCTAGAGGCTGTCACCTCTGAGTTAGGTCACAAAAGGCTCCAAAGCAGAGGCAACAGTCTTCGGTGTCCACACTTGTCACCTGGGATCTTGCTAACATGCAGATTCTGATTCAGTGCGTCTGGGATGGGCCATGATGCTGCATCTCTAAAAATCTCCCAGGTAGTACCCATGCCACTGGTCTGTGGACCACACTTTGAGTAGCAAGGATAAAGTAGGAAACCTATGGGTTAAGAAACTGTGACTCTAGACCTGAATAGCCAATTCTCCAAAGAAGATATATAGGTGGTCAATACATATGTGAAGAGAAGTCCAACATCACTAATCATCAGAGAGATCAAAGTAAAACCACATTGGGTATCACCACGCTTCTGTCAGAATGGTTCTCATCAATGAATCAACAAACAAGTGCTGGCGAGGATGTGGAGAAAAGGGAACCCTGTTTCAATCTTGGTGGGAATGCAAATTGGTGCAGCCACTGTGGAAAGCAGTGTGGAGTTTTCTCAAAAAATTAAAAATGGAACTAAATGCCTTATTACCCAGCAATTCTACTTCTAGGTATTTATCTGAAGAAATTCAAAACACTAATTTGAAAAGATATATGCACCCCTGTGTTCATTGCAGCATTGTTCACAACAGCCAAGATATGGAAGCGACCTAATTTTCCATCAATAGACAAACAGATAAAGAAGATGTGGTACACATATGCGACAGAATATTACTTGGCCATAAAAAAAATAAAATCCTACCATTGGTGACATCATGGATGGACCTAGAGGGTAATATGTTAAGTGAAAGAAGTCAGAGAAAGACCAATACCATATGATTTCACTAATATGTGGTATCTAGAAAATAAACAAAACAGAAACAGCATATAGATACAACGAACAGACTGATGGTTGCCAGATGGGATGGGAGTTAGAGGCTGGGTGAGAAAGGTGAAGGGATTAAGATGTACAAATAGGCACTTACAAAACAACCATGGGGGGTGTGAAGTACAGCAAAGGAAATAGAGTCAATAACATTGTAGTAACTACGTATGGGGCCAGGTGGGTACTTATCAAGATCACTTCATAAATTATATAAATGTCTACCACTATGCTATACAGCTGATACTAAAATAATTTTTGATATCAAATGTAATTGAAAAATAAAATAGATTTAAAAAAAACCATGAATCTACCATTAATTCATAAATCTTGCAAGTGGCCAAGCTTAATGTTTCCAGAACACATGGCTTGCAGAATATAAACCTCATGTGATGCTCCTTTAAAAAAAATTAAAAAGATTTTATGGTCAAGGTTACATAGGTTTGAGAAATATTACATACTTCATGTGTGCACCACACTTGCTACCAGAGCCTCTGCAAAGTCCTGCTGCAGTATTGCCCACATTGTCAATGCTGCTTACTCCAGTGCAGGGAATTTCAGGGTCCTCCTGTTTCCAATGGGAGCTGGAAGTTGCCAGCCACTGAAGTGCCAGCCATACGTCAACCTTATGGCAATGATTCTGTTTCTAGCCTGACCTATGGTGGAGCAGTGGATAAAGCACCGATCTGGAACACTGAGGTCGCCGGTTCAAAACCTTGGGTTTGCCTGGTCAAGGTACAAATGGGAGTTGATGCTTCCTGCTCCTCCTCCCTTTCTCTCTCTCTCTCTCTCTCCCCCCTCTCTTTTTCTCTCTCTCTCTCTCTAAAAAATAATTTTTTTAAATTCTGTTTCTATCTAGGAAGGGACCTACTCTTTGGGACTTGTTATCACTGAGCATACATCAGCCTCCTTATTCTCTTCTCTCATTTCCAAACAAGTGAGAGAGATACCACCAAGGCCTTTTTCCCTCAGGGCCAAGATCTGGGGAAAGGCCCAACAGCAGTATCTCAGCTGCAGAGAGTAATACCTAACTCCACAGAAACTTGACGGGACTGTCTCTCACAGGACAACCCTTGCTCTGCACACATAATAACTTCAATGAGTTGGCTGAAAGTTTGTGGATTTCAGCAGCAAAACCAGGAATTCTGGTTGGCCCTGTGAAGTTGGGGAAATCCTTTCTTTCTCAGAAATCCCTTCCTAATTCTAACCTTGGGAGTTTCTGCATCAAGACTGGAGACAGAGCAGGCAAAATTCAATTTGAGTTCTTCATTTTCACACAAGTCATATTGTCAGGGGTTTCCAGCCAGTGCTGAGAACTGGCTCTCACTGCTTCTAAGGGAAACAGTCACAAGAGAGCTACAGAAATGGTTCTCTTGGCTTCCCAGGAACTCAAAAGCAGCCAGCAATAACACAGACTTATAATATGCTTTATGTATATAACCCTGTTCCAAAAAACACCTCGTAACTTGAAACCATAGCATCAGGAGCACCAAATCTCAGAACTAGAGTAGGGACAGGGGCAGGACAAAGAGCAGTAGCCAAGACCTAGTAAAAATTATTTCATTTTTATAAATAATTTTTTTAATCTTTAAGCACAAAATAACACTCATGGAATTGATTGTCGTATTAAAACTTTCAGTCATTCCTTGTAGCCCAGTGAAGTCACAAATGAATAAATGCAGTGAAGTGCATAAACTATTCATTTAGTAAATAACTAGCTGGCTCCACCAGGGCTAGGCTGAGTTGGGGTGACAGGCAGGGTAGCAGGGGCACAGGGCATGGGAGCAGAGGCTGAGATGGATCAAGCTCTCAGGGGTCACTGAAGAGGAAGCTTTGAAAAAATGAAAGCATGAGGCATCCCAGAGGGCTTTTTTAACTTCTTTCCCACCTACCCTCAACCAAGAAAATCCAGATACCTGAATCACCTGATTTGCAAACTTAAAAATGTTAAGTGTCTTTAACAATGAGTTTCCTCTTATTCAATCATTTAGAAAACTGAGGGCAGAGAGATCAAGGAACTCCCAGACAGATAGGAACAGACTTCGGGTCCAGGTAAATGCAGAATCCCCTTCTTCAATGGCACTCTACAAAAGAGTCCTCCTGCCCAGCCCCCTCCTATCTAGCAACCTCCACTGGGCCCTTGGTCTAAGGAATGGGATCAGGATGGGAGGAAGAAGTCAGACAGGTAGCAAGAGGTATATAAGATGAATTAAGCTTAATCAACATCTTGCTCAGTGCTGCCCGCTATCCCTACTTTCCAACCAGATAACAGTCCATATAAGCTTCACGGCTACTATCGTCAGAAATGGAGCCCCAGATGAAAGAGTCATTTTCTCTCTGAGTTTTTGGGATTGTAGACTGGTGAAATGAAGGCATAGATGCCTGGAGGACAGAACGGCCATTGTTCAACCTGAATGCAGCATCCTTGACCTCTTTTCCGTATTTCCCAACTTTTGAGCAATCTCAAAGTTATTCTAGTTGACTCAGCTCCATATTTAAATAGAATTACCCTTTGGGAAAATAAGTCTATCAGTAACAACTGAGTATAAATTCCTGTTACTCACCTGATCAAACTGCCTAATTTGAACTTGGAGGTTGGGGGGGATCCGAGATTTTAGAACAAAAGCACTTGGAGGAGGGCCTTGATAACAAATTAGTTATAGCATTCTTGTTGTGGAAAAAAAACACTGTTAAAGAGAGTCAAAAGACAAATAATAAACAGCAAGAAAAATTTCCACTCGTATCATAGATGAAGAGCTTACCTTTCTAATATATAAAGGACTATCTGAATCTGCAAGAAAAATAACTACCAGAATGAGTAAGAATAAAGCACACTGAAAAATGGGGAAATAATATGAGTTCACAGAAAATACAATGACTTTTAAATAGATAAAAATATGCTCCATCTCCATTGCAATGAAGATAAATGCAAATTAAAATACACTACAATGACATTTTTCGCCCATCAAATTGGTAAAACTCCAACAGTTTGATAATAGACTTTGTCGATGCAGTTGTAGAGAAATACACACTCTCTTATTTCTGCTCATAACATCAGCTCATACAACACCAGTGGAGGACAAGTGGGTAAAATCTATCAAAACTGCGAATAAATAAGCCATCTTACTTTTAGGAATATACCCCAAGAACACCATATCACTGATTCAAAAGGAGAAATGCACCCCCATGTTTATGGCAGCGTTGTTCACAATAGCAAAGATCTGGAAACAGCCCAAGTATCTGTCAGTGGACGAGTGGATTAAAAATTAGTGGTACAGATCTTCGCTATTGTGAACAATGCTGCCACGAACATGGGGGCGCATTTCTTCTTTTCGAACAGTGTTATGGTGTTCTTAGGGTATATTGCTATATGTGGGATAGCTGGGTCAAAAGGCAGTTCGACTTTTAATTTTTTGAGGAATCTCCAAACTGTTTCCCACAGTGGCTGCACCAGTCTGCATTCCCACCAGCAGTGCAGAAGGGTTCCCTTTTCTCCACATCCTCGCCAGCACTTATTCCGTGTTGTTTTGCTGATAAGTGCCATTCTGACTGGTGTGAGGTGATATCTCATTGTGGTTTTAATTTGCATTTCTCTAATGATTAGTGATGTTGAGCATTTCAGAAGACGAGTGGATTAAGAAGCTTTGGTACATATATACTATGGAATACTACTCAGCCATAAGAAATGATGACATCGGATCATTTACAACAAAATGGATGTACCTTGATAACATTATATGGAATGAAATAAGTAAATCAGAAAAAAAAAACTGAGAACAGCATGATTTCATACATAGGTGGGACATAAAAGTGAGACTATGAGACATGGACAAGAGAGTGGTGGTTACAGGGTGGGGGGAGGGAGGGGAGGGTGGGATGGGGAGAAGGGGAGGGGCACAGGGAAAACCAGATAGATAGAAGGTGACAGAGGACAATTTGACTTTGGGTGATGGGTATGCAACACAATTGAATAATAAGATAATCTGGAGATGTTTTCATTGTACATATGTACCCTGATTTTTTGGTGTCACCCCACTAAAGTTCATAAAAAAAATTAAAAATAAAAGTAAATTAGTGGTACATATATACAATGGAATACTATGGGGCCATGAAAAAAGAAGGAAATCTTACCTTTTGCGACAACAAGGATGGACCTGGAAACTATCATATGACCTCACTCATTTGAGGAATCCAATGAACAGTGTGAACTGAGGAACAGAATTGAGACAGAGGGGAGATCAAAGGGACCAGAGGAAAGGAGGACAGAGGGAAAGGGGATGATAGGATGGGATAAACCTGAAGGGAAGGGGGGAGGACAATGTGGGGAGGGGGACAAGGGAGATGTTGAGGGGAATACGGGGTGAGGGGATGCATTCGGGGTGACACTAGAATCTATGTAAAAAAAACTGTTAAAAAAAACCTATGGTTCTGCAATTCCATTCTGGGAATTTATTCCACAAACAGGCTTACATATGTGCAAAAATGACCTATGTACAAGGTTATTATTCACTGACACAATATCAAAATAATAGCAAAGATCAGAAACCCGCATCACCACTGAGAAAGATGGGTTGAATGAATTGTGATACACTCATACCATGGAGTTCTAGGAAGCTATTCAACAATGACAATGCTTTCTATTCACAAATATGAAAGTATCTTCAAGATACATCACAAGAAGAAATAGGAAAAAAAATCTAGGGGCTATGTAATAACTTTGATTATGAAGCAGGGTAGAAGGCAGGGCATAAGAATCTTTATTGGGTCTGACCAGGCAGTGGCGCAGTGGATAGAGCATCGGACTGGGATGTGGAAGACCCAGGTTCGAGACTCCGAGCTCACCAGCTTGAACGTGGGCCCATCTGGCTTGAGCAAAAGCTCATCAGCTTGGACCCAAGGTCGCTGGCTCCAGCAAGGGTTTGCTCGGTCTACTGAAGGCCCGCGGTCAAGGCACATGTGAGAAAGCAATCAATGAACAACTATGGTGTCACAATGGCAACGAAAAACTAATGATTGATGCTTCTCACCTCTCTCCGTTTCTGTCTGTCTATCCTTCTCTCTGTCTCTGTAAAAAAAAAAAGAAAAGAATCTTTATTAGTATTTATTTGTATAAACATGAAGAAACTCTGGAAGCTTATCTAAGAAACCAATGACAGAGGTGCCTAGAATGGGGTTAGAGCCGAAACTGGGTGGATGTCCAGAATGAGGAGAGAGGCAAGAAGAAGATTTTGAACCATGTGAATTTTTGTTACATAGTTTTTAAAAATGAACTCACAGTCTGACCTGTGATGGTGCAGTGGATAAAGCGTCGACCTGGCACTCTGAGGTCACCAATTCAAAACCCTGGGCTTGCCTGATCAAGGTGCATATGGGAATTAATGCTTCCTGCTTCTCCCCTTCTCTCTCTCTCTCTCTCTCTCTCTCTCTCTCTCTCTTTCTCTCTCTCTCTCCTATCTAAAATGAATAAATAAAAAAATTAAAAGGAAAATTATAAATGAACTCACAAAAAATGGCACTAA
Organism: Rhynchonycteris naso; assembly: GCA_037038555.1. Taxonomy (NCBI): domain Eukaryota; kingdom Metazoa; phylum Chordata; class Mammalia; order Chiroptera; family Emballonuridae; genus Rhynchonycteris; species Rhynchonycteris naso. The sequence continues at coordinate 23,039,288 of CM072999.1, forward strand.
GAAAATAAGACACAGATTCTATCTTAAAGAGCTCACTGGGTACCTATCAGTATTCATACAGTTCCACACCCGAGAAAGGACCTACTGCAGTTCTGCTTAATGATCCCCTAGAAATAAGAACCCTTGTTTTAAACAGCAAATGAAATCTTCAGACCCAGGGGCAGGCCTCAGTCCTGTTATATGTCACCTTGCCCACAGCCTCCCGTGTCAGCACCTATGTATGTGAACACAGCAAAGCCACCTCAGGAGTGAGGGCCCAGCCAGGCCTCCTCCAAGCTGCACCCATGTGCCCATCCTTAGAAACACAAAAAGGGCACTGGCTGGTTGGCTCAGTGGTAGAGCGTTGGGACCACTGACATGTGGATGTCCCAAATTCAATTCCCAGTCAGGGCACACAGGAGAAGTAACTATCTGCTTCTCCACCCCTACCCCTTCTCTCTCTCTCTCTCTCTCTCTCTCTCTCTCTCTCTCTCTCTCTCTCTCTTCTCCTACTGCCATGGCTTGATTGGTTCAAGTGCATCAGCTCCGGGAGCTCAGGATGGCTCTGTGGAGCCTCCGCCTCAAGCACTAAAAATATCTCCGTTGCGAGCATGGCCCCAGATGGGCAGAGCATTGGCCCAAGACAGGGGTTGCTGGATGGATCCCAGTTGGGGTGCATACAGAAGTCTGTCTCTCTATCTTTCCTCCTCACTTTGAAACGAAGAAAAAGAAAAGGAAAAAGAAGCACAGATAGGGTATCAACATGGCCACCATAGATACAGGACCCTTTTTCTGACATCTCTCCTACCATCCATACATGTTTGCATTAGGAGTAGGGTTGAGGGAAGGGGACATCATCCAGGAGGCTCTGAGCTCCAGGAAGATTGCTTACCTGGTACACCTGCTTTCATTTGGATCACTCCCCCCTCCCCAAGCAGACTTGGAGACTGGAATTCAGTTACAGGTAGTTTATTGATAGTTAATCCCAGGGAGCAAAGCGAGGGCGGGAGAAGTAGAACAGGGAAGGGAAGACTGCCAGTTAAACGTGTATCAGTGAACAGGTCAGCACTGTGGGGAAGCTGGTGCTCCATCCCAAGCAGGGGACCCTTGGAGAGACTTGTAGAATGCACAGCAGGGTTGGTCCCCAATGAGGGAGGCAGCTGGGACACTGACCCACCAACTTGCATCCCTCACAGGTTGGAGGACACACTAGGGTGTGATTCTGCCAGCATTTCCATCTTGCACAAGCGGTCAGTGTGCTCCTAAGGCTTCAGAATGCCTTCAGGCAGAGACACAGAGGAAGACACCCTGTCTAGAACTACATTCAAGTGACCTAAGGATGGGCCTATGGGATTTGGCAGCAAATCTTCGGTATCTACCACACTATGCATAGCTCAAGAGGCTTTATTTAAAGGAGAAAAGACCCAGAAAGGCACCAACAATATTTCCAAATGTGTGATTGTATCACCCAGAGTTGGTGGGAGTATACACGACTACAGGTATTTTGAAGGGCATTTAGAAATATCCACTTCAGTTAAAAGTCCAAAAATCCATGGGTCAACCCAAGCAATAATTCATTTTTTTCCTGATTCTTCCTTTCTTCCTTCAATAAAAATGTCTGTGTGCTGAACACTAGGGCTACAAAGATTAAACTGTTGTGTTGCTATCCCCACTCTACTGGTCTACCCTGTACAATACCCACCAAAGTTATCTGTTCTATGCCCCACGTCTTTTAAGTGTCACCATTTAAAATGGCTCAGGGACTCGCAAGTAACATAAATGAAAAAAGTGAGCCAAAGTAATGAAACAGGACAGGAACTGTGGCAACTTAAGAAAGCTATCCCCCTCTGAAGATCTTGAAATGCAATTTTAAAAACAGCATTTAAAAAAAAAGAGTCAAACTTCTATTCCAAGATGGCCTAGGACTAACAGGAGCAGATTTACCCTCCTACCTGAAACAACCAAGAAGCAAATATATACAGAAACGAAGATTTTCAAGACTGGACATCGAACAATGAAAGCCAGTGACACCTGCAATACAGGAAACAAATGAGGTGAACCCTAAAAGTGCCCAGCTTCTTGACTTTAGTGAGTTTCCAGGCCACATGGAAGTGGAACCCAACAGGCTCCCTGAGTTGAGGAGACACCAGAGAGTCCGAAGGCAGCTACCATTTGAAAGTCAGATTACCATTAAGAGACAGAGAACTCTAGAAATCTGCCAACAGTGCCCCCAAGTCCTCATCCAAGTCAGGCAGAAACTTACAGAGGCTGGGAAAAGAACTGCCCAAAAGCATTAGAGGAAAGAGCACCCAGCACCCACTCAGGGCTGGGAATAGTGCCTATTCCCACCAGCCAGACTGCAAAAGTCCAATATTCATCAGGCATTGAATAGAATACTCAGAAGAGTCTTTTCACAGTAGTGGGGAATAATTTGCCCTAGACTAAACACTGCTCAGGTCCTGTGTAATAAATGTAAAAGCTATCCTCATTTCAACGGAGATTACCTCTGTAAAGGTCCTATCTCCAAGTGCAATCACACACTGAGGTCCTGAGAGCTAGGACTTCAACATATAAATTCAGTGAGGGGACACCTCACTGAATTCATAACACCTAAAAGAATAACACTATTTTCAAATAACCTCACTGTTTCCCTCATAGAAGGCCCTGTGCTAGTTTGCTAGGGCTGCCATGACAAAGTACCACAGACTGGGTCACTCAGACAACACTGATTGTCTCACAGTTCTGGAGTCTTTAAGTCTAAGATCTAGGTGTCACCAGGATTGGTTTCTTCTAGCTTCTCTCCTTAGCTTGTAATGGTCTTCTTCTCCCAGTCTTCGTTGAGTCTCCCCTTAGTATATGTCCACATCTCGATCTCCTCTTTTTTTCTTTTTTATTGAGTTTATTAGGGTGGCATTGGCTAATCAAATTATATTGGTTCCAAGGGTACAATTCTATAATACGTCATCTGTATATTACATTGTGTGTTCTCTTCTTATAAGAACACCAGTCATACTGGATGGGGTCCACCCATATGACCTCATTTCAATGGAATTACTTCTGTAAAGATCCTATCTCCAAATGCAATCATACTCTGAGGTCCTGAGAGTTAGGACTTCAACATATGAATTCAGCGAGGGGACAGAATCAGCCCATAACAACTCCTCATGTTCCTCCTCCTGCTTCCGCCCTCTCCCAGAGATTTCTAGCTGCTGAGAGGTCCCTAATCCCTGCCACTTCTCATCACATGACAGACCAGGTCAGGAGGAAGCAAGGCTGTTCTCCCACACACCCCTTCCACTGTGTTCAGAACCTGTAGCCATCTCTCCCTCAATCAACTTAGGGAGTCTGAGCTGCTATCCTCAGAGGTTGGCACACAGTGGGACCCTGAGCCCCAAGCTCACCTTCCCTCTCCCTCCAGATACCAGTCGAGCACTTCACCCTCACCCTCCCCCACTCAGTTCATTTTGGGGATTACCACATGTAGAGAGCCAACATGACCTATTTAGGCTCTGACCCACTTACAGCACCCATCACAAACACTGTCCAGAAGAAAAGAAAAATAGATGACCATAAGCGTAACTGATTGTAAATAAAAAGGAATGATGCCGAAGAAGCCCTTACCGGTAGCTACTACTGATGCCACTGAAGAAGGTCCTGGCGGGGAGCTGGTTTAGAAATTCAGTCAACACCCAGGGAGCCCCTTTGGCACCAAAGCACTGTGGAGGTTTCCAGCCTTGTAAGCGGCCTGGAAATCAAAGTCATAAGGCCCATTTACCCTGTTTTGCTCAAAGATGGAGTGAGCATCTTCAAGTGCCTAGAGGAAATGATTTCCTGCCGAGATGAGACAACCCATTACACAAGTGTGAAAATTTTGGAATCAAGAGGGGATACTGGATCAGCCTTCCCTATCCACCCCAGACCAAGAAGAAATGGGATCAGTCTAGAGGCCTCTGGAATAGGGAATTATGTAGTAAATACTAGTGTGGGTAGCTACCTGGTTCACAACAGTGGTTTCTTTCCTTTTTTTCTGAGAATGGCCCATTTCCCAAGAATAGCTATGTCTTTGCTGTGTGACCCTTAACCTCCAGTCATAGCTTATCAGTCCCAGGAAGGATAACCCAAGCGTAAGCCAATCAGATTTTCTACCTCAGGAATTTGAGACTTAAGGAGATGCGAGGCTAGAAACCTTTGGGATCCCTCAGACATTTCTGAGAAAGGGGCAACTGGAAACCCTAGGCAGATCTGCTTCCTATTCTTCCAGGGGCCTGGCTAGTCCCCTCTTTGGAAGATTCTGTTATTTTTCTTATTAATTGCCCATTTCACTTACATTAACCAGGGTTGGCTTCTATTAAATGCCATAAAAAGAATCACAATCTAATTTCATTTCTTTTTTCTCTTCTGGTCCCAATACCAACCACCAAGTTTAACATGTGGTAGATACTCAGTAACTTTGTTTTAATGTATGAAAGCCCAATTTCCTCTGCCAATCAACTTTACATGAGATAAGATTAAGAGCAAGGACAAAGTGTCCCGTGGTGGATGGGAAGAAATTTTTTGATGCCAACTTCTACTGACACAAACTATATAAAGACTCTGCAAGAGGAAGACACACTAAAATTTTCTAGCAAAACAACTATCTGATGCCAGACACCCAGCAGGGGCAGAGATGGGGAGAACTGGGTCCGAACCCCTGCTGAACTTGTGGGCCTGAGGAACAGGCTGGAGTCCAGGGGCACTTCTGTCTTGCCAGGATCTGCTTTCCCTGGCTGGGACATCATGCATGGACATCCTCACTGGGCTCCCACATCTCCACATGGTCTCTCCATGAAGCTTCCATCCATTGGCATGGTTAGTCTAAGACTTGGGATTCCCGCCCAGACATCCACCCACCCATCCACTCAAGCTTTAGTATTCACTGAGCCCCCAGCTGCGCCTCTAGACTCTCCATATAGGTGACTGTGCCAAGCTCAACCACACAGTGAGGGGGACACCCTCTAGGGTCACTCCAGGCCCTCCATGCACCCCTAGACTTCCATAGCACCCTTCTAAATGATCTCACAGCCCCAACCTCTTGTTTCTCCAGTCCAAACTTAGCCACCCCAAGACTCGCTTCCCAAGTTGTCAATTTAATGATGCCACTTTCCTATTCAGAAGTCTTCAGTAAAGCCCAAACCCTTGGCTTGACATTTAAGAACACCCACAACCTGAACCCAATCTATTTTATTTTAACTTGTATCTTTATTCTTCCAAATTTGTTCCCATGTATGGAAACCTCTCCTGTCGCCAAAGCAGCCTGCTCGTCTGCCTCAGTGTGGAGCAGATGGGTGGAAGCCTGGAGCTGCTGGAAGCCACGCTGCCAGCCTGGCGGGCAGGGAGCAGAGAAAGCAGGACTGAGAGATGGGGAGAGAGATTCCCGATGACATCACTCGAGAAACCAGATCAGACCTCAAGTTTAATCTACATCTGGACTTTTTGGCTATTAAAATCCTTTTTATTCCCCTTGAGCCTTTCACTCCCTCACAACTGAAAGATTTCTAATACAACCATCTACCCTTCATGGCCCATTCTTAGCCCTGACTCCTTCTCAAAGGACATGGTAGTGGTTCTTATTTCCAATGTCCTGAAATATTATGGGCTATGTCACTTAAAGGAGCCTTTCTATGCACAGCCTCATGACAGCTATTTCTGTGTTGACCCCTTTATACAGGGGACAGGCTTTTATTATTACCAAACCCTTCCCACCCATGCTTTCCATCCCAACTTGCCAAAGCCAACACCTGGTCCGGCGGTCAGAGGCGCAAGCTCAGGCAGCCACAGGAACCAGGGGGGAGGAGAGACAGTCCCACCATCCCAAGCTGTGACTCAGGCTCCCCTTCCAGAAGCCACTCTGGCTGAGCTCTGGACAGCTTCCAGCAGTCAGACTGGCCAAGTTGTCTGCCCACAAGGACCAGCGGGGGAAGGAGGAGAAAGGAGGCTTCAGAGTAGGTGGAGGATGAGAGAGGAGCGGTGAATGTCAGAGGAGAGAGCCACAGTCCCACACAGGCTGCAGCTATCTGCTGATGGCAAAGCCGAGGAAGACACAGACTTGGACGGGGAGCTGCAGGCAGGCTGGGCGTGGCCATGGCCACCTGAGGATGCTCTGCTCCTCTGCTCGCTGTGCCCCTCCTCCCCCTTAACCCTGGGTTGCATCTGCAAAGACAAACCCCGCAAGGAAGCCCTCTGGGGAGCTGCCACAGTGTCCACGCCCACCCCCTCAGCTCCCCTCCTCAGCAAAGGACCAGCATCTCACTGCAGTTAGACAGAACATGACATGATACAGCCACTGCATGTCAGGGGTCCAAAGATGAACTCCGGGGAGGTAAGCTTTGCCCCGCTTTTCTCCACCACCACTGCCACTCAGAGCCCATTCAGAGAGAGAATGATTCTTCCTGCAGTGAGAATTTGTATTGCAAACAAGGCACCTTGCATGTGAGCTACAGGTAGCCAGACTCCGTTACTCGGCTTGGCAAGGATTTAAACAGTGTTTCCCAGGGCGGTCAGAGCCCCTCAGTTCCAGGAGTCCCTCAGAGACCCCCCCGGAAGTGCACACTGCACCTCACCCCACTTCTGCCTCAGCAGCTCCGCAGGCTGCCGTCTTAGTTGCCAGGATTTGGGTTGACATTGTTTTCTGTTGTTTTAAAACCATTTTAACCATTTTTAAAGGTAGTGCTATTAAGTACCTTCACATGTGTACGACCATCATGACTATCCACCTCCAGAACTTTTTTGTCTTGCAAAACAAAAACGCTGTCCCACTAAACACTAACTCCGCACTCCCATCTCCGTGGCTTCTGGCAGCCTTCTTTCTGTCTCCGGGAACCTGACAGCTAGGAACCTCGTGTGTAGAGTTATTCACTGTTTGTCTTTTTGTGACTAGCTTATTTCACTGAGCATAATGTCTTCAAGGTTCATTGGTGCTGTAGTATGTGTCCGAGTTTTCTTCCTTTCTAAGGAAGAATAATATTTCATTGTATGTACAGATTTTGTTTATCTGTCACCCATCAGTGGACACTTGGGTTGCTTCCACCTTTCAGCCACTGAGAAGAATGGTGCTATAAACTTGAGTATGTAAATATTTGTGCTCCTGCTTTTAATATACACTTAAAAGTGGGATGTTGAATTATATGGTAATCCTACGCTTAATTTTTTGAGAAACTGCCATACCATTTACATTCCTACCAACAGCAAGGCTCACCAGCTTGAGCCCAAGGTCGCTGGCTCGAACAAGATGTCACTCGGTCTGCTGTAGCCCCCTGGTCAGGGTATATATGAGAAATCAATCAATGAACAACTAAGGAGCCACAACGAAGAATTGATGCTTCTCATCTCTCTCCGTTCCTGTCTGTCTGTCCCTATTTATCCCTCTCTCTGTCTCTGCCACAAAAAAGAAAGAAAGAAAGAAAGAAAGAAAGAAAGAAAGAAAGAAAGAAAGAAAGAAAGACAGAAAGAAAGAAAGAAAATTAAATTTTACAAAACTGTGGCTGGTAAAGTTTGGAAACCATTGCTCTAAAGAACTCAGTGACCTGTTATCTTCCTGAGCCCCCTGTGGTCCTGCGTACCCTCCATGCACTCTCTGACCCAGCGGCCCCAGGCCCAGTGAGCTTTCTTCCTCACCGCCTACCCTGCACCCCAGAGTGTATCACGCCAGGGCCCCAGCTCCACATCAGCTGAGCCTTGGATCCAGCCTGCCCCCATTCCCCTGAGGCCCCAGCTGGCAGGCCACTTAGGGAACACGCCTTCAGGAAGGTCCTTCAGTAAATTCCTGTGGCCTCACGGAGCTGGGGATTCCGTGAACGGGAAGGTGGTGATGTGGTGTGTGAGCCACTCCTCTGATAGAGAAGGCCATAGATATTCAAGGACACCATCTCTTCCTGGCCAGGTGCCTGCAGGCTGTCATCACCAAGTCATCTCAAGAGTCAAGTCAGCACCAGGTCATAAAAAGAGCATTTGAGTCCAGAAATCTTTTCCCTAAAACCAGTCCATGCTGCTAACCAGCTTTGTGACCTTGGGACCTGTGAAAGGCTGAACACTGCCGTCCCCCCAGCCCCCAAAGAGGTCCATGCCCTAATCCCCAGAACCTGTGTTATGTTACATGGTAAAAGGGACTTTATAAGTTAAGAATCTTGAACTGAGTTTCTTGCATTGTCCAGGTGGGCCTGATGTAATCACAAGGGTGCTTATAAGAGGAGGCAGGAACTCTGGAAGAGAAGTTAACATGATAACAGCATCAGAGATCGCAGTCTAAGGAGTGTGCCCAGCCTCTAGAAGCTGGAGGTGGCCAAAATTCCAGAGTCTCCCCTGGAACCTCAAGAAGGAACCAGCCCTGTGGACACCTTGATTTTAGCACCCTAAGACTTATTTTGGACTTCTGACAGACACCTGGACTTGTAAGAGGATATATGTGTGTCCCTTTTAGCCATGTGTGTTATGGTCATTTATTACAGCTGCAATCGGAAACTAATACAGGACACGTCTCTGGAGCTCAGCCTCCTCATCTGTAAAATGAAGGACTTTGGACTGAACACATTTTAACTTGCATTTCTAACTCTCGTGATAAAGCACCTACTAAAATGCTAGTTATGTGCCAGGCCCTGTTCTAAATTCTTTATATGCATTACTCCTCTAAATTGCAAAGCTGTAGATAAGTAAGATATTGAGATTCTAGTCACCCATTGCAACATATGGGTTTTCCCCACACCAACAAGCAATTCTCTGACACCAGCTGGATGTCCCACATTTCAACTCCATTCTGGCACTAGCTACCCAGAAATAACAACAGATCCCAGAGGTTAAGGCTCCAGCCTACAAGACCAGCCAGCCCCTCCCCCACAACTTCAGATGCCAGTTCACTGGCAAGTCTAGGTTGTCACCTGTACTTCTAGCCAACCAGCTACACATTGGAAATTCCCACTATCCCCTCATTGGGTTCAATTAATTTTCTAGACCAGCTCACAGACATTTTACTTATCAGATTACTGGTTTATTATGAAAGGGTTTAACTCAGGAATAGCCAAATAGAAGAAATTCACAGGACAAGGTATGGGGAAAGGGTGCAGAGAGCTTCCGTTGTCTCTCCAGGGGCACCATTTCGCCCAGCACCTCCCATGTTCACCAACCCACAAGCTCTCCGAGCCCCATCCTTTTGGGTTTCTATGAAGGCTTCATTACATAGGCATGTTTGATTAACTCATTGGCCATTGGTCATTGATTCACCCTGTAGCCTCATCCTTTCCAAAAGTCACCTCATTAACATAACAAAAGACACCAAAAGTTCCCATCTCTTAGAAAATTCCAAGAGTTTTTAGGAGCTCTGTGGCAGAAATGGGACAAAGACCAAATACATATTTCTTATTATAAATCACAATACCACAGGTATGGAGTATCAGCATCTCCTCACAGATCAAGGAGACAACCAAAGCCCAGAGAGGTAAAGTGACTTGCCCAAGGCCGCGCAGTAGTAAGTAGCAGAGACAGGACGAGGATTTGACTCCAAAGGGTCCGGCACTAAAGAACCTGTGCTCTTAACCACCGAGTGAGGCCAGTACTGGTGTCCTGTTTCCAAAGGAGTAAGTCCAAGAGCCATATCGCAATGACATGGCTACATAGCAGCAAATCTAAGTCTTCTACAGCCAGGCTGTTCTCACATTCCATCTGATTCCCAAATTTCGAAAGCATATTTGGACAAAAATTAGGACACTGAGGACCCAACTGCCTTCATATTTCTAGAATCCAAACACAGGTGTCTGCCTTCTACTCTCTGATCTTAAGTCCTCAGTTCTGTAAATAGAGCGAAATAAATTAACTACATTGGTGGGTTTTCTCCCTCTCCTTCTCCCAACCTCAGCAACTCGGTCTTCAGTCGGCCACCATAAATCACCGGCAATTCGCAAAATGGTTCCTGAGAAAATGGGCCCTCCTGGCTTGATGAATGCGTAAATTTCCATCTTCCCCATTGCAGGTCTTACTTTTCAGGGGGGGGGAAAGTCTTTATTGGCGTTAGCACATTTATGACTTTAAATAAAAACAAATACATCTCTATTGACTATAGTTATTATGCCCGGTTTCATGCAACGTAAGTGCTTCAAATAAAAATAGATTGGTTGGAGTGAGTATGCATCAGTTCCAATAATGATGCAGCCAGTTTTCGCGGCGAGAGCGTTTCAGTTAATGTTCCCCAGGCTCGCAGGAGGGGAAGCACATTGCTGCACAGAGCTTTTAGGCTCCATTTTCTGTCTAAACAGTCCAGGTAGGTGTGAACGTTGATTAGTTTCATGAAATGCATCTGGCAGGAGAAGGCTGGCCTTCGCAGAAGAGACCAGGGTATAATTGCCGAGGATAGGCCAGACCCAACGGAAAGTGCAAATCCTGCAGCATGTGAGCCCAGTATCGACCCGTCATATGTATATGCAGCACCGACTATATGCCTACCACCTGAGCAAGAGCTGACCAAAAACCAAATATTTAGAATTATTTATTACGGCCTGTCTCCTGAATGGGATTGCAGCATATGCAAGAGAGGACACCTCTCTGTTCTGACCACCACTGACACTCAGGATAAACACAGGGGTCTGGGCATCAGATTCCCTGGATTCAAATCACAGCTTTATAATATAGACCGGAGGTCCCCAAACTATGGCCCGTGGGCCAAATTGTAGCCACCTGAGGCCATTTATTCCACCCCCGCCATACTTCCGGAAGGGGCACCTCTTTCATTGGTGGTCAGTGTATGTGGCGGCCCTCCAACGGTCTGAGGGACAGTGAACTGGCCCCCTGTGTAAAAAGTTTGGGGACCCCTGATATAGACAGTACACAAACTGTCTTATGAGGTACCAACTGTATTCCAGAACTCATGCCGGGTGCTGAAGCTACAGCATTGAGACTCCTCCTTTGAAGCTTGCATTCTGTGGCAGGACAGGTTTGGCTCCTAGGAAGACAGACCTCTTGAACCGCAGGTTCTTTATCAGTAAGACAGGGAGAAGAGCCCCTGCTTTGTGTGGTTGTTGGGAAACTTAAATAAGAAAATTCACCTAATGTATTTAGCTCAGGGCCCGGCACACGGCAGGGCTGAACGTCAGCTACTCGCATTAGCATCGTCAGTGTGGACACCTTGCATGCCCCCCTTGAGGTCCTCTGGCCTCATCTCTTATTCCAGCCCTGCTGCAGCAAACAGCCCAGTGTGGTCCCTCTCGGGTTCACACAGGAGCAGCCTGACATCCATTCAGCTCGGGTCCATGTCTAACACTTCTCACCTCCCACCGAAAGCCTCGGCACCCACGTGCATGCGGCCTGGAACTGCCGTGGAGCCAGCGTGGTAGGAGAACTTCTACCTGTGGTGTTGTGGTGGAACTAACTGCAGCCCTCAAAAAGATGCACTGAAGTCCTAACTCCCTGTGGCGTAAGAAATATATATCCCACTTCCTGGCACACAGCTTCTAAAACTCTTGCAATTCCCAAAGTCCTAAGTGTCTACCATATGCTAATGAGATGACCGGTGGCTGGAGGCTCCTGAAGAGTCTCAGGATGGGGGCTCCTCACCAGGAAAACCAACCAAGGGAAGAGAGGGTTGGGACTTTCATTCTCTCCTACCCACCCAGGCATCCAGGGAGGGGAGAGGGGCTGGAGGTCGAGTTAATGGGCAGTAATTTAATCAACCATGCCTAAGTCGATGAAGCCTTCATAAATGTTCCAAAAGTACTGGGTCCCGGGCTGGAACATACGGAGGTGCTGAGAACCACCCCCGCCCCTCATATCTTGCGTCTGTCCCATGTGACTCTGCCTGAGTTGTATCCTTTTAGAAGCGGTAGCCTAGTAAGTACACTGCATTCTGAGTTCTGTGAGCCATTCTAGCAAATTAATGAAACTGAGGAGAAAATTATGGGAACCTTCAATTCATAGCCAGTCTCTCAAAAACACAGGTGACAACCTGGACTTGTGATTGGCACCTGAAAGTGAGGGGAGCAGTCTTAACCTGTGGCATCTGATGCTCTCTCCAGGTAGATAGTGTCCAAATTGAGTTAAACTGTAGGACATCCAGCTGGTGCTGGAAAATTGCTTAATATGGGGGTGGGGGTGAGAAACTATCCATTTGGTTCAAAAGTATTGAGAGTGGTTCTTTGAGTAGAGGGAGAAGTATAGAATTTTCTCCTTCACCCCTCTGCCTGTGAATGTGACCTCATATGGAAGTAGGGCCTTGGCAGATGTGACTAAATTCAGATAAGGTCATACCTGACTAGAGGGGTTCCTAAATCCAATCCTGGTACCCTTAGAAAGAGAGAAGGGCTTGAAGATCCACACATACACACAGAAGGGAGATAGCCAGGAAAAGACAGAGGCGGAAATTGCAAAGATGTTGCTACAGAAGCGGCCCAGGGACCGACAACAGCCACCAGGAGATAGGAAGAGGCAAGAAAGGGTTCTCCCCAAGAGCCTTCAGGGGGAGCAGAGCCCCACCAACAACTTGACTTCGGACTTCTGGGCATCCGAACTGCGAGAGAACACATTTCTGTGTTGGTGGTAATTTGTTATGGCAGCCCAAGGAAACTAATACACATGGGGTGTCAAAGTGGATGGAAAGATGTCTCTTCCTCACCCACCCAGGACAGGTGACCCTGGGACATGTTTCATATGGTCCCTCAGTGTCCCATTGGTCTATCACCTAGTCCCCCATAGCTGTGGTCAACTCTATAATGCATCCTGGTTGGGACTCTCCCTACTTCCTGCTTTGTTCTTCCTGTTTCTCACTCCGACCTTTGGGATCACCCCACAGTATAGTACACCCACATAAGCCATTTGTCTCAGGTTCTGCTTTCTGGGGAACCCGAATGAAGGCAGCTGGTACCCAGTACAGAGTTGACATTTAACAAGTGTTTGACTGAGACGATAAACAAAGATATGAAGACCCAATCCTGCCCTCAAGAGGCTTTCAAACAAGTTGTCAACATAAAACAAACACAGTATAAGAAATAAATTATAGATGCATTTGGATGACAAAAGGAAGGACTTGAAATTCCCAGCTGCTGGACCCAGCCCAGACAGTAGGGTGGAACAGCCCTTTCTAACATTTTCTACGGCTTTAATTTCTGTCCCTTACACACACGTGTTGGTCTGCATTCTTAATTGCAAACAACAGAATCCACTCTGACTACTTTCAGAAGAAAAGAAATTTATTAAAGGATACTAGAGAGCTCACAGAATTTCCAAGGGGGCCAGTCTCTGAAGAACATCTGATCACATCACAAGTGTTTCTTGAGGAACTACAAAGCCAGGAGAAAAATAACAGCCACAGATCGGATTCCGCAGGCTGCAGTCTGAGAAGTCCGGGGACTCCATAGAGCAGCCCTGTCCCCGTCCGAGGGGAGAGTGCTCCAATCCACAGATGAGCCAAACAGAGGGAAGTGAACTGACCAAATCTTACCGCCCGTGGGACACAGGTGAGAACTCCAAACCCTCAGGCGGCTGATTACAATCTCTTCACTAGAGCTTTCAGATGTCACTAAAAGGTCCCAAGGAAGTAGCTACACAAGGATTCCAGCCCAGAGTCCAGGTCCTTGATGCTCCAAGTGTGGTTGGTGGACAAGCGGTGGCAGCATCGCTAGGCTTGTTGGAAACATTAAGCCTGGGGCTCCACCCCCACAAATTTATTTTAGAAATAAATAAATATGGGGCTCCATCCAAGAGCGGCCGAGTGGAAGCCAAGGTTTAGCAAGGTCCCCAGGTGCTCTCTGGGCATATTACATGTTTGGGAAGTGCTGGTCTTAACATGATGGTGGTGGCCCTGGGAAGGACTCAAAACTCTGCACTTAACAACTCTGGTGGTTCCTACATCTAGGTAATCATTAGAACTCCCTAGAGAATTTTTTTTTTTTTTACAGGGACAGAGAGAGAGTCAGAGAGAGGAATAGACAGGGACAGACAGACAGGAATAGAGAGAGATGAGAAGCATCAATCATCAGTTTTTCGTTGCCATTGCAACACCTTAGTTGTTCATTGATTGCTTTCTCACATGTGCCTTGACCGTGGGCCTTCAGCAGACCGAGCCACCCCTTGCTGGAGCCAGCGACCTTGGGTCCAAGCTAATGAGCTTTTGCTCAAGCCAGGGGGGCCCGCGCTCAAGCTGGCGACCTCGGGGTCTCGAACCTGGGTCTTCTGCATCCCAGTCCGACACTCTATCCACTGCGCCACCGCCTGGTCAGGCCCTAGAGGATGTTTTTAAATTGAAGATTCCCAGGCCCTAACCCAGATGCACTTCTTTAATGAGGCTGGAGTGGGTCCTGGACCACTGTGTTTTTATTTTTTTATGTTTAAGTTCCTTGGAGGTTCTTGTGATCAGCTCGATTTGGGACCCGCCAGCCTCCAGTGGACAGCCTCCCTCATAACCATCCTCATTCAGCACTATGGGAATCCCAGTGAAGCTAGAGACCCACGCAGAGTCCTGCTCCCACCCGCAGAGGTTCAGCCTCTGTAGCGTCTGGACAGAGCCATCAAAAGACTGTGGGAGGCTCCAGGTATTCTTACTCTGGGGGCATTGCCCCACCTCTTAAGCAACATATTAAAAGGCATCCATATCCCACATTAAATATAAGTGATATGTAACTACATGAGCATGGATTGACTCGTGGTTGATGAGTTGACAGTTACATATTTTCGACATTTACTTTAGCATTTATTAATCTTTTTTGTGACAGAGATAGAGAGAGACAGAGAGAGGGACAGATAGGGACAGACAGACAAGAACGAAGAGAGATGAGAAGCAGCAATTCTTCATTGTGGCACCTTAGTTGTTCTCATATATGCCTTGACCGGGGGGCTAGAGCAGACCGAGTGACCCCTTGCTCTAGCCAGCAACCTTGGGCTCAAGCTGGTGAGCCTTGCTCAAGCCAGATGAGCCCACACTCAAGCTGGCGACCTCAGGGTTTCAAACCTGGGTCCTCTGCATCCCAGACCAACACTCTATCCACTGCGCCACTGCTTGCTCAGGCTAGCATTTATTAGTCTTGACTTATTTTCTTTTTAAATATCATGGTATCCTTTCCTCCTCAGGGCTCGAATGTTTCCACAGGCCCCTGAAGAGCTTACAAGCTTCTCTGCTGCCCTGTGCTCAAAGTGTTGAATGGACATAATGGTGGTGGCCCTGGGAAGAACTCAGAACTCTGCACTTAACAAGAACCCCACGGGTGACTCTGGTGAGGTGGTCCTAGGACCACACCTTGACCACAGTCGGACCACTGGCCTTCAGAGGAGTGAGGGAGGGTCTCCAGGGCAAGCCTGTGTTAGGATTGGCTGGCTGGGGGGACATATCATCTGAGTTGGGAGGAGGAGGGAAGGCCAGAGCCCTGCAGACTGCCTGGAACACCCCACAACTCTAGAGAAGCCCCAAGACCAGGGTGTATCCCCATAAGGATCACCAAATACAGAGGATATGGCGTGCAGACAACACAGCAGCTGCCTGTGCTATTGAACATTGCTCAGACTCTGTCCCCCGGGCCCCAGCTGGCCCCCACACCAAGAAAAGCTAGCTGAACTTTACAGGATCAGAGGAGAATTACAAAGTGTCTAAGCAGTTTGGAAGCAGACAGTTGTAGGAAACAGGATTATTTAGTTTGGGAAAGAGAAGGCCAGATGACCCATGATCGTCTCTAAGCACATGGTGAATGATCGTGTGGGCATGAGGCCTCCCCGCTGAGTCTGGGCATCTGGGCTTGGCAGGTAGCCCAGCCAGACAGGTCTGCCAGAGCCGCTTTGTGAGGTCTGAGGATTTTCCTGGGGGATCTCACAACCCACAGAAGCCCACAGTGGGGCAGGAGGGATGAACCTAGGCAGGCTCTCAGACCTGTTGCCATCCAGTCCTCATGGGAACCAGACCTGAAGTCTGGAAGGTGGGAGAGATGCCGGAAATTCAAAGTGAAAAGACATCTCAAGAGAAAACCTGATATCAGAGCAGATGCAGAACTGTGTTAGGTTACTACCGCCCATGAGAGTGTGACCCCAAAAGTAGACAAAGGAATCCTCTTGCCTTCACCCTTCTCCTGCCAGTCCATGCTTCAGCAGACTCAGGGACAGCCTTGGTGGCTCAAGGGCTTCAGAGAAAGAATGGACAGGACTGAAGGGTGAGGATGTCCTCTAGCCAACTGTGGAAGGGAAGGGGCCTGGGAGGGGCTCGAGGACCAGAGCCACATCTGCAGGGCCCTGAGGCTGCGGACCGGCCTGCCGGGTGCTCCCCGATGTGGCAGGAATAGAGGTGCTTTGTAGGGCTGTGGCCCCAGGTAAGCAGGGAAAGTCAAGAGCCAGGAAACAGGCCACGGGCATCCACGTGACCCCTTAGCACTTTGTACCTGTGAGGCCCAGGAAGTAGGCTGCTGGTATGAACAGTGAGCAGTGGAGACCAGATGGGCATCACAGGATCAAACAGGGAGCTTAAAGGCATTGACCTTGATCCTTCCCCGAATGGCAGATGCCCTGCAAACCACCTCAAAGAGCACAGTCATAGAGTCTGCAGATGTGAACCAAACCAAGAGAAAGGCAGTCACTGACACTCCGATGACAGCTATAAACCCAGCTGGGTGATTAATATACATTAATCCAACTAATCCTTCCCAGCCCTCCAAAGGCAGTCATTGTCATCCTCTTGAGGGGAAGAAAGAAAGAGGCACAGGGAGGTTTCATCTCTTGCTCAAGGCCACACAGCCAGTATACAAAGAAGCTTGTATTTGAACCCACTTTGGTCTAACTCCACAGCACAGATCCTCCACACTGTGATATCCGTGTAGCTCTGGTGACAGAACTAATGAAAAAGATGGAAACAGTCCTGCTGTAAACACTGGGCTCTGAGGCTATCAGGGACTGCATCCATGAAGCTCTCACGATGCAGCAGCAGTAGAGGCTCATCCTCTGTCGTTCTGCCCGTGCTGAGCGGCATGAAGATCAGGAAGCAAGTATTCTCTATGCTCCGCTCTTTACCCACAGCTGCTGAGCTCCCAAGCAGCCAGTGCCTACCTCCCTCTGCCAGACACTGCCTCTGGGACCCAGGAGCCCCGGGTCCAATGGGTTAGCTGTGTCTGCTACCCAGAGAACAGGCAGGACCTCCAGGGTCACCAGACCCCTGCCCTCCACTCTGCACCATTCTGCGCCACCTCCCCACACCAGCATATACTACCAACCAGTAACCCCACATTTGGCTTCTGCGGTCACATTGGCTCCAGGACTGCAGGGCCCTGCAGCCGTGGGGACAGATGTTCCCCTCGCACATGGCTGGACTTGGATCTGGGCAGGGATGGACAAGCATAATTGACTGGGGTGGACGGGCAGCTACACAAAACGAGAAGGAGGCACCAGCTCCCAACCCTATCCCATCTCCATTTGCAGATCAATTGTCACCTCCCTTTCAAAGCCAGGGCATCTCAGATAGCTGTGCTTCCTGCCCCTGCTCCCTGGCTGAGCACCAGGCCAGGAAACCCAGAACGCAAAAGAGCCACAGCCCAGCACCTTGCATGCTCCGTAGTCTCTTCCCTCCCTTCTCCCTCGTCAGACATCTCTCAGTGCTTATCCTGCTGTGACAAAGTGACAAATGTTACAGCATTTTCATGACTGTTAAATGGATTTATAATTATGCTTCAAGAAATACACGGAGCATGTTAGAGAAAAGGGTGTGGAGGGCGACATCAGAATGTGCAGTGGTCAGCCCAGAATGCAAGTACACCTAATTTTTATTTTCTTTCTAAATGTACTTTATTTTCCTTGTACTACTTACATGCTTTATTTATTTAGAGCTAATTGGCATGGATCCTTCTCGTATGTTGAGAATGAGGCCCACCATGTAGGTCATTCATAATGATGAACACCATGTGACACTGATTACCTACAGACAGGGGTGTCCTCAGGCCTGAAGCAAGACTTAATTAGAAAGTACCAGAAAAGTGTGCATAAAAGGAAAGACTCTGAGACCCATGGAAATTATCTGGCTGGGGTCAGATCAGAAATCCGTCTGTGGTCAGCTCGACGTGTTTATGTCTCGTATTGCATGCATTTGTCCCTCTGGTTTCCTCCAAATGCTCTGAAAACCCTTGACTCTCTGCATCTTCAGGCTGCACTTAGATCAAGAAAAGAGTTTTGCCTGCACTGGGGCCTGATCTTTCAACAGGGGAAGAACATGAATTGAACTCTCTGTTTCAGTGACCACAGAGAATCCCTCCTCCCAAAGACAGCTGACACTCAGGGAGACTGTTCCACCATCCCTCCCTGCATGCAAGGCTCTCCCAACAATGCTGAAATGTGGGCCTTTGTCTTAATAAGGATTATCAAACTAGGATGGTTTTAATAAGAAACGTGATTCACTGATGTGAATATACACATACCACACACAAATGCACACACACACACACACCAGCTTCACTCAAACCAGCAGCGACCCCTCATTGCACACTCCTGGGGGCACCTCCTACCCCTTTGTTTCTGTGAATATCACTCCTTTGACTGCCACAGACCTGAGGTCAGCCAGCTGCACTGTCCTCCCTGGCTTTGTATGTAAAGTATGAATGAAGCAAAGCCCTGTCGATTCATTTACAAGTAGTCTGTGGCTGCTTCCATGCTACAACAGCAGGGTAGAGTAGTTGCAATAAAGACTGGCTGGCTGGCAAAGCCAAAAATGTCATCTGGCCCGTTACAAGATTGCCATGCCCTGCCACAGACCCAGATGCTAATGCTGCTTCCTGGAGCTGTGCGATGAGCACCCCTAAGACAGAGGGTAAGCAGGGGCTACCCAAGGCAGAAGCGGAGCTCAGATGGGGCAAACACAGCTCAGGACACCGAAAACCCTGCCCAACACGTCTGCCTTCGTGCTCAGCACCCTCCTCCAGAGCAGCCAAGAGGCAGTGATCTTGGCAAACAGCTTTAAACTCTGGAGTGTGGAGTCAAGCTGAGTTGGGAATCACAAAGCAAGTCTTCTGGGATTCCATTTTCCCTCATCTGCAAAGTGGCATTGATAACAGAATCTAATATGAATGCAGCCAGATCAAATTAGGTATTGCCTAGTTATGTGCTTAGCCTAGTACCTGCTACATAGTAAACATCCAACAAGTGTCAGCTCCTAGCTAAAGAGGCGGTGCTGGTATCAGGCAGTGTACTACTAGCACATGCTGCTCCAGTCTAGTAAGAGCAGCCAGACCCTCCCAGCCCTGACACTGACATGGGGATGAAAGCCAAAACCCCAGAAGGACTGTGCTCACAGCCCGGCTCCTGGAAACCAAGGTGGGCGTGGAAGCTTCCTTTGGCTGCAGGGGGCCTGCAGCACGGTGTTAATTCCCTGAAATGATTTCAGTAAGTCATTTTCTCAGGAATATCCAGGTTCCCTAACTGCACAGCACACGTGCATGCATATATGTGTATAAAACCCAATAAAAAGACTCAGAATACCTTCAAATTCCTTAGGTAACAGTTAGAATGCGTGGACCAGAATTGCACTACATTTTGCTATTTCCTAACATTTTTAAGATCCTCAGGTTAAACTCTAAAAAATTTTTTTTTTTTATTGAATGTATTTTCCTTTAGACAGGATCCAAGACACCCTGTCACAAATGGGCACGCACCTTTCTGTAGACAGACAAACCCATAGAAGAAGAGGGGCTGTTTTATAGAAGAGGCAGACAGGTGAGCGGGATGAAGCAAGAAATGTGGGTTCCAGAGAACTCTAGATCAGAGAAGTTCCTAAACGCTTTTTCCTTCCGTGAAATGGTTGGCGCAATTACCAACTTTTCTGTAAATCTCCCCCCTTCGTCACTGTTGTTTTAGTGTTGGTCAATTAAGCTGCTAATGCACTTCTAATACCTGCTAATCTCCCTTTTTTGAAAGGGGTTACTGGCCAAAGAAACCTGCAAATCACTGCAGTCGCAGCTGAGGGCTGGGAAACAGACAGAACTCTGTGGTTCCACATTTTTTTGGGTCTGAGAAACTCCTAGCTACAAAAGTCATCATTGATTTAATAACCACTCTTGAAGGAAGACAAAGCAAAACACTCAAGTATACACGTTGATTGTAAGGCATGCTGTGATTTCAGACATGTTAAAATGGGGACGGGGTAAGTCTTAGAATAGACGAGAAAATAAGAAAATTACATCAGTAACAATAGTTACCATGTGAACAACTACTATGTTCCAAGGACTAGGTACTTTTCCTGGGTTTTCTCTTTGAATTCCTACCCCCTTGTAAAGTGCATATTGTTGTCCCATTTTACAGATAAAGAAACTGAAATCCAGGGAGCATCACTATCCAGAGCAACTGAGCCCCAAAGTAATCAAATATGGAGTGGCAGAGCCCCACACTTTTTACCTCTCACCAGACCAAGAACTGGCCCCAGGGTTCCACCAGAGACCTCAGCCAGAAACCAGGTCCTGCAAGTGAGACAGCCGGATCCCTTCTTTCAAGGAAGAGCCCAAGAACACAGACACTCACTGATGCCTGGGCCATCCTTATCCCTAAGCACTCCAGAGTCTCCCCGTTCAATAACGTAGGGAGGAAAATGTACTCGCATGATGATTATTAAAACTAGGATTGGGCCCTGGCCAGTTGGCTCAGTGGTAGGTAGAGCATCTGCCTGGCGTGTGGAAGTCCTGGGTTCTATTCTCAGTCAGAGCACACAGGAGAAGCACCCATCTGCTTCTCCACACCTCCCCTCTCTTGCTTTTCTCTCTCTCTCTCTCTTTCTCTCTCTCTCTCTCTCTATCCATCTATCTATCTCTTCTCCTCCCCTCCTGCAGCCATGGCTTGATTGGAGCGAGTTGGCCCCAGGTGTTGAGGGTGGCTGCATGGCCTAGGCCTCAGATGCTAAAAAATGACTCTAGTTGCAACACAACAAGGGCCCCACATAACAGAGCATTGCCCCCTAGTGGGCTTGCCAGGTGGATCCCTGTTGGGACAAGGAAAGAGAGAGAGAAAAGGAGAGGACAGGACAGGAGAGGAGAGGAGAGGAGAGGAGAGGAGAGGAGAGGAGAGGAGAGGAGAGGAGAGGAGAGGAGAGGAGAGGAGAGGAGAGGAGAGGAACTAAGATTGGAAGAAGCAGGTGTCAGCAAGACTCAGGTCAGAGCCCCTCCAGATGAAGATAGCAGGCAAAACCCCTCCCCCAATCCTATACCCAGAGTAGTGCAGATACCCCCCTCATCTACATTCATCCTTCCCCCTTTCTCTTCAAACTCCCTGCTAGTCATTTGGCTATCTCTAATGCTGCCTCTACCCCCACACGCATGAAATGAGCATCTCTCTCTCTCTCTCTCTCTCTCTCACACACACACACACACACACGAAATGGGGGCATTTTCTCACACACACACACACACAGTCCTCGGGAGCTGGGCAGGTCAAGCTAGAAATTAGCTTCAGTTGCTCCCCTAATTGCAGGTTTCAAGAAGGAATCCAATCAATCCAGCCACAGGCAGGCAGGGAAGGGATTGATTCCAACCCTGCCAATGTCCCCAGCTTTCCATCTGCACAGCCCAGTTCCATAGGACCTGTGGTGGCAGGGTAAGGCCAGTGCTTGAAGGAGGCTTATAGCTATCCTCTGAGTAATTGAAACAAAACCTCATGGGACTTACCCCATCCTCTGATTGACCACATCCCCTCCCCTTACAGGAAAGAAGGCATAACAGAGTGGGACCATCCCACTTGACCTTTACACAACCCTATATTTTGTGCGCATTATCATCCTAATTTCCCAGGTAAGAAAGAAATCACCTGCCCAAGGTACACAGGCAATGGCAGAGCATAGACTTGAATCCAGTTCTGCCCTACACTTAGCCTCTTCCAGTGTAGTTTAAACATGACTTAGTGAGCACCTACTGTGTGTCTGCTATGCACCAAGCCTTGGGCAGGGAGCTGCAGGACGTGGATGGAACACAGCGCTTACTTCTGAGAAACACCAGTCTACTACTCTACCACTTCCTATACCTGTCTGCATATTTAGAATCCTCAGAAGAGATTCGTTTAAAATAAGCATTCCTGGCCCTCATTCCAGAAGATTCTATTTCGGTAGGTTTAGGGAGGGACCCAGAAAATATACAGCTTAGGGAGGAATTTTGTTTCATATATTATATGACATTTACTTAAATAATGGGATTGTACGAGTGAAATTTACTTTGAAGCGGGGGGTAGGGTCAATAGTTACCAAATTAAATATTTCTAATTCAGCGAAAGGCTCCACTGGCGTTGAAAGTGCAGCTAAGTTTGGGAACGCAACACCGCACCATGCTGCTTCCAGCAGCGCATCTTTGAAACTGACGCCCACTTTGATGAGGGGCGGCAGTAGAGCAGGGAGAAGGTAGCTGACAAGTTCATTCACACTATTTTAGAGGCTTAATAATACGCCACTCTCCCAAGATGCTACCGTTTTAAAATAGAACCTCATGGAGAAAGCGCGGTTAGCCCCAAAGGAATGAATCCCTAATGGTAAAATACAGGCACCAGAGGAGCTGTTTTAGGGCAGCAGAGTCTCTCAGCTTCTTCTCACAGCCCAGCAGCTGTGCGGAAGAAAGAAACCAGAGCCCACAGGAGTTCCACAGGGCATCTCCAGAGCAGGGGGGCGGGGCCCGCCACTTCATCACTGACACAGGGTGCTGTTTACGCTTCAGCTTGATGGAGTTTCAGGGAGGGAAAGGCCTGGTGATTTATAGGCCAACCACGTGGTGGCAGCTGGGCTCTCTGCCATGGCTCAGCAGCTCAGGGCTGCCTCAACCAAAATGCTTCTTCATCTTCAAATCAAGCAGCCACGCCTAGAACCCTCCACAGGAGAAGGGCACCAGAGTGGGTACCGCAAGGGTCGCTGGGGTGTGCGGAAGGATCCCAATAGTCAGTAAGGCCGAGCACCTCTCCGGCATCTACCTCAAGGCTAGGCTCTAGCAGTTGCAATAATCAAAGCAAAACAAACAGGAAAAATCCACCCCTCCTCTGAGGGACCCTGTGATCTAGCCGGGAAGAGAAGACAAGCCCGCATGTGACAAGCTGGTGCGCACAGATGCAAGCACACTGCTGGTCCAGTCCCACCTGACACACGGTTGAGGGTGGAGGAGGCACACTGCTGGGCCGCGGGGATGTTCCTGGGAAGCCGAATGAACCGGTCATGTGTGGAAGACATGATTTTCATATGGAAATCTTTTTTTAACAGACAAAACTGTCCAAAGATAGAATAGACTTCCTAGGTAGATACCGAGTTCCCAATCACCAGAGAAATCCAACAGGAGACAACCCGTTGACAACTGTGAAGAGAGTGAAAGCTCCAGGGAGGCTGTTAGAACAGTTTTTCCCAAACTGCAGTTTGAAACGATACTCAGATACTGAGCCAAAGAATCAATTCAGTAACTAGGAGGGTCAGCATGTTTAAATGAAAAGAAAAATGTAAGCATATTAAGGGTAAATATTGCTTTTTAAAAGTTTTGTTACATTTATTACATTTATTTACTTAATAGGTATGTGCATGTGTATGAATACTTAATACATGCATATTGGGTCATGATATAAAATATGTTTCACTATTAGTATAGCATTATGTAATAGTATATGTTATAATTTTAATGTTATATACTGTTATACAGTATATTTTTTATTACTTCATAATCAAAGGACTTTGAAAAGTATTGGACTAGAGGATAAGGTCCCCCTCATCTTGAGATTCAATGATTCCATATGTCACTAGCTATCATTGAACAGGTACATCCTATCTCCCCAAAAGGACAAGAATGGGGACAGGGACTGATCACCACACACATCTCCCATCCCTGGCCCTGTTATCTGGCCCACCAAATGTCCCTGAAGACACATTCATTGAAGGGAAAGTGATGGAAATGATCTAAGAACTGTTTTCCCTCCAAGGATGGGAGCTCAGTCACGTGGGAGTTACCCAGAAAGAAAGTGAGCCTGAGAGGTGCGTGTCTCCTGGCCCCTCAGAGGGCATAGAATGCTCTGTGGAGCCCACCTAACCAAGAGTACCACTGGAGTTTACAGTTGGATACAAGGGCAGAAGAGTGACTCACAGATGGGCACCAACCAGTGTCTTGTGCAAAACAGTTTCTGGAGTTTCTTGGAAGGAGGAAGTGGGAAGCCTGTCACAGAATGAAGGGCAAGCCTGGCCTGTGGTGGCACAGTGGATAGAACATCGACCTGGAACACTGAGGCCGCCGGTTCAAAACCCCAGGCTTGCCTAGTCAAGGCACATACGAGAAGCTTCCCACGCCTATCCCCCCTACCCTCTCTAAAAAATCAATGAAAAAAAAAGTAGGGCAAACTCAAACCCAGCCCTGAGGGGAGAGAGGCAGGACAGGGGGTCCACAGTGGGTAAGTAACAGAGAAAGCCAAGAAGAGGAAAGAGGAAGGAGAAGGGAACACGCTAGATGACAGGTGCTGTTTAGTCATGAAAAGCCACATGGTAACAGATGACGCAGTCCCCAGGATTTGGACACTTGTAACTATGTTATGGCTGCTTCCTCCCTCTATATATGAAACTCCATGAGTACCAAGACTCACTGGCTGGTCTGTCTGTGGAACCTCGTCAGAGAACAATAAGTATTTGTGCCCTCAACAGACAGAAGAGCTTATGAAGGTGGGACCTATTGTCACAGAGAGACCTATCACCTATCCTAAAACAGACTGCCTCCCATTCTGAGAGTGACTAACAGATTACAGCCCAATCATGCTGGTCCTGAAACAACAACTGGAATCCACCTATTCACCATTCAAGAAATATTTTTGAGACCCAACCATGTCCCAATTGCTTTTCCAGGTGACCACATCTTATTAGCCCAGCCAAGGTCTGACAGGGTGGTCCAGTTCCTATATTCACAGAACTGAATCCAACAGACCAGTCAGCCCAAATATAAGGAGAAGGCTCATCTCCCAACTGACTCAAAGGAGTGCTTGTAGTTTGAGGGCAAGAGGGAGTGTTTTCACATTTCCCGCTCCCTGTTCTCCTACCTGCACCTAGTATTATAGCAGAAAACTCTAGAAGGGAGGGTGGAGCAGGCCTGCACAGCACGGCGCCCCACCAGGGCTTGGGGGGGGGGGGGGCACAGGACCTACAGGAAGATGGCAGACTCAGGAGCAAAAGAAGCCAGCTCTCAGCCTTTGACTTTGTCTTTCACTAACTGGGAAATTTCCTGAACTTTCCTGAGACTCAGTCCCCTTGCCTGTAAAATGAAGATACCATCCAAGGTCATTTTAATAGTTGTGAATGTAAGTCTGGACACATAGCAGACAGCGGTAATAAATAGGCATTGATGCAGATAGGGAAAACCGGAAGGCAATCGCATGCCGCACTGCCAGCCACACCAACAGCAGTGAGTTCTTCAGGGCAAGCTCTTGGCACCCATCACCTTGAGCAGCCATGCTCAGTGATGGATACACGGATGTGCCTTTGTCTGAACCCCACCCGCACTTCACTCCGCCCCGCACGCCCTGGCTTCCCTGTGTCCCCCGGGAACTCGCTTCAGGGTGCTGGTTATTTTCCCTTTCTTGCTTCCTCTCCTTTACTCTCCTCTCTCCTGAGGTCCTCCCTTCCCATTCCCTGGGTAAGTAGATCTCTTTTTCGTCCCTTCCCCAGACACCTAAGATTATTCCCCATCTCACTCTATAAACTCACACTAAAGCACAAGTGAAACCAATAAAGAATGGAGAAATAGCTATTGCCATTTTTTCTTTTTAAATGTTCAGTCTACTCATATTAAAAATGAAAGGAAAAAAAAACACTTACGGAGTCAAGGTTGGCTCAGAAAGCTTAGAGATCAAAAACAAGTAGAATTACGAAGAGAAAAACAATACTTATCCTATTAAGAACTACCCAGAAGAAATAAATGAGTTCAGTCAGAATTGCAGGATACAAGATCAATATACAAAAATCAATGGTATTTCTATAGACTTGCAATGAAAATATCTAAAAATGAAATGAAGAAAACAATTCCATTTACAATGGCATCAAAAAGAATAAAATATTTAGGAATATAGTTAGCGAAAGATGTGCAAAGCTTATCCTCTAGAAAACCATAAAACATTGCTGGAATCAATTTAAGACCTAAGAAATGGAAAGCCATCCCATGTTCATGGCTAGGATAACAGCGCTAAATGGCAGCACAGCCCAAATGGACGCCCAGATTTACTACAACCCCTATCAAAACCCCAGCTGCCTTTTTGGCAGAAACTGACAAGTTGGACCCTAAAAACTTTTTTTAATTTTTTAAGTAAGTTTTAGAGAGAAAGAGAAGGAAAGAAGAAGAGCAACATTGATTTGTTCTTCCACTTATTTATGCATTCGTTGGTTGATTCTTTTATGAAAATTCAGGGGACTCAGAATAGTCAAAACAATCTTGAAAAAGAGGAACAAAGTTGAAGAACTTACACTTCCCAATTTTAAAAGTTACTTCAAAGCTACAGTAGTCAAGGTGGTGTGGCACTGGCATAAGGATATATAGATAGATGGGGTGAAATTGGGAGTCTGAAAATGAACATTTTTATGTCTGACGTAATAGGTGTGTGATTGACGTGAGCCCTTTAGAGATCCTCCTGCCCACTTCCCTTCCCACCATGGCCCTTGGGGACTCACCTCCATACGTGTGGCTCTAACAGGGCACTTGGCTAGGACATTTCTTAATTAAATTGATGGGGATTTCAAGGGAATTAATTTTCTTCTAAAATAGAAAAGAAGCCCTAGCTGTCTAGCTCAATTGGTTAAAACTGTCATCCCAAAACAACAAGGTTGCAGGTTCAATCCCGGGTCAGGGTACACACGTGAAGCAACCAATGAATGTCTGAGTGGAACAATAAATTAATGTTTTCCATCCCCCTCTTATCTCTCTTCCTTCCTCTCTCTGTCTCTCTAAAAATCAATAAATAAATACAAAAAATATTAAGCCCTAGCCGGACAGCTCAGTTGATCGGAGCATCATCCCAAATCCCAAAGGTTGCCAGTTCCATCCTTGGTCAGGACACATAATGTTCCTCTCTCTCTCTCTCTCTCTCTCTCTCCCCCTGCCTCTCTCTAAATAAACAAAAATAAAAAGGAAAGGAAAGGAAAAAGAAGCAAGGAATTTAAATGGAGCAAAGCATACCAAAGAAGACAGATCCTGAGCCAAAACTATGAGGTCCCCACACCAACTTCCTTCATACAAAAGAAAGTGCAAGCCAGCCCATGGGCCTGAGTCATCCAACGCTGATGCTAGGAGTCGGTTCAAAAGTTTGAACCTTCTAAAACCCAGGAACACAATCTCCAAGTATATACCTCTAAATCAGGATCATTGCAGCTGCAAGACATAGAAATATGACAACAGTGGCTTAAACTTGGAAGACAGCTCTTACTAGACAAAATATAGGGGGAGGTGGCCTTCGAATAAGTAGTCCAGCTCTGCCATGTCTTCGGTACCTAGTTCCATTAAGTCCTCTGCCGTCCTCATTGCTTACATTTCCCTCATAGTCACAAGGCTGCCACACTCCAAGCATCTTATCTTCACACAACAGTACCCAAAGAGTATTTTTTAAAAAAGAGAACAGCAAGATGGTATTTTTTTTTCTTTCATATATCTTACTAATGAGGAAGGGAATATCTTTCCTAGAAGTCTCCAACAGTCTTATTTTTGAAGCTCATTGGCCAAAACCTGGTCACCAAAGACTATGAAACAAGGAAGAACTGAAATTAGCCAACCCTAATCCGGGTTAAGCACCTTCCAGGTTCACTTGGTCTGTCTTTCTCAAGGAGAGGGCTCTGGCCACCGATTGCTTCAACTCGTCTCCTGACAGGACCAGACCAGCTCAACCTCCCTGATGTGACAGCTGGGCTTCGATGTGGCCCCCACCACACCCACCAGCAGCTCAGGCTCCCAGGCCTGGCCCAATAGGACCATGAGACAATGGCTCCCGTCATCATTTTTTATTTGTATACTGTGTGCTGGTATCAAAAGTGTTTCCCACCATGCACCATGGGCAAAAGACTAAAATTGAAAGCACCTGCTTCTCCTCACTTACTTCACCTAAAACCAGATGCTGTGGAGACACGTACTGAAGAAGGTTCCAGACCACCCACGGGTAACAAATGGTGAAAGGCACAGAGAAACAGACAACTCTAGGTCTCTCCCCAAACACCTAAGTTCATATAATTAAACACTTCCTTCACCGAGCATTAAGTTCACTGAGAAAAATCGATCTGTTCTCTTGTTTCCTGACTGTTTTTAAACCCTTTTGACCTGCCTCAGCAGGGGCCCCTGGCCCTGCCAGCCTCCCTGGAGAAGTGTGGCAGGGACAGCGCCTGCTGACGGCCAAGGTCAGGCCCTGCTTACAAATCATGCGCTGGCCATGCTTCAGGCAAATTTCTACCTGCTACTCAGAGAGCTGAAACCTTTAGATGCAGCCTGAACCTGTCAGTTTCCATCGTGTTCACCTGGGAAAGAGCCTGGGGAGATGGACGCCTTGGACTGAGTTCTGACTCGGTTCACACTGACCTTCTGCCTGGAGCCCCCGTTTTCCGCCCTATCTCAGCCTGGTGCCCTCACGTACCCTTTCTTTCTCAACTCTTTTGAATTCTCTTCCTCACTTCTCTGGTCTCTCTCTCTCGAGCATGCTCTCTCCTTCGCTACTCCCAAGTGGGGAGGAGCATGAGCTCTGGGGTCAGGCAGCTGGGGGTTCAAACCCTGGGCCACCACTTACTTGCCGGGTTACCTGGGCAAGTTGCTTGATCTCCTGGTGACTTGGTTCCTCCATGTGCATAACAATAATAATGCCTCACCCAGGGGTGCTGAGAGGGTTGAATGAAATATTAATAGTTAACATGTGCCAAGCAGTTGCAGAAAGTGCCGGTCAATATTCTAGACTTAAACAGATTAGCTCGACAGACAGGTAAAAGGCTTAAGAGAGTGTCTGAAATATATAGGTGCACAATAAACTCCTTGCTATAGTTACGCAAGGCATTATTATTATTCAGGGGTCCTCTAACCCTGATCCCTTTGCCTCATGGGCTCTCGGGAATTCATTCATTCATTCATTCATTCATTCACTTACTCAACTGTCACCTTCTGCCAGTCCACTCTTGGGGTGGCCCCAGGCTGAAACAGGGAGGCGCTGTGCCATCCGCCATGTGGGAACTTGCAGACTAGTCAAGGCATCCCCTTCTTCTTTCTTTTGGGCTCATTGACAACTGTTAGAGCCTAGTCAAAATTAAAGAATGCTGATGATGCTGTATTATTACTCAGCGTGACAATATGTCGATAACTTCATCTCCAAACAAAAGCCAGTGCAGGCCACTCTACACAGAGCTGACAACAAATCCTGTTGGGGCACCCCAAACCTGAGGGTGACACAGTGTGGGATTTCTTCAAATCTATTCAGTCTGTCTCCTGTATCCCAGTAGAGAGGGGGAAATGAAACACCCAGAGAGAAGTGGTCCTGGGCAGGGCAAACCCCCCTGGACTAGACGGCCAAGGGCTGAGTGTGAGAGCTCTTTGCCACTTCCCTGGGGCTCCATAAGAGTCCCTTGGGGTCTCTGTTTGCTAATCTTTAGAATGGGTGCAGCAATGCCCCCTACCTTCTTCCTGGAACATGGTAAACATTAAAATAAAATGTTAGGTACAGAAGAGCTTTGAAATGTCCAAAGTGCAGCGTCCCCAGAAGGGATGAGCGATATTGGGGTTTCTTTTCTATACAGGGCAGGTGAGCCGAGGGCAGATGTTGCACACTACAGGGTCCCCCCATCCCCCAGCCATGCTGTGCTTGGCCTGCACTGTATGTAGTGTGTTTTATTTTTTCATGTGGATTTGTTGCCAGCATTTAAAAATCAGGGCATTTCACATAAAAATCCAAATTTCCAGCTTGTCCTGAAAAGAGCCAACAATTAGCCACAGCTGAAGAATATCTGTCCCTTCAGCCAGGATCAGGAGGGAGCTCAGTCCACCAGAAACAGTACCCCCACCCTACACACACACACACACACACACACACACACACACACACCCTCAGAGGCCTGGCACTGTGTGACACCTTGCACTTTGAAGACAGTCAGACCTGGATGATAATTTCAGCTCTGCCACTTACTCACCCTGTGACCCTGAAAATTACTTCATCCCACTGAGCCTCAGTTTCCTATTCTATTAAATAAGCATTCGTTTATTCAACAAATATTTACTGAATGCCTATTCTAAGCCGGGCATTCAGCAAACAAGAGAGACAAAACGGAAACTAAATACACAGAAAAATAAAACAAGATAATTTTCTTATTATGATCAGTGCCAGGGAAGAAGTAAAACGTGGTGAGGTTCTAGACTGGCTGGGGAGGAGGGGATTAGGCTGTAGGGGACTGCACCCTTTATCAAAGGGGGTCAGGAAGGCCTCACTGAATTGATGGGGGGGATTATTGTACTCACTGCCTAAGGCTATTTGGGGGATTAAATGTGAGGTGCTTAATACCTGGTGAGGATGCCACTTGGTCGGGCCCCACCCCTCGCTGGGTCTGGTTAGGAGGCCTAGAAGGAGAAAGGGAGGGGGGAGGGGTAACTCCCCGGAGCAGGTGGGACCCAGGCCTCCCCACCCCCATCCACCCGCCCTGCTGCTGGAAGCACCGCTTTCAAAGCCCCTGCAATTATCCCATCTATAAATACAGCCTGTGAGCAGAGAGGGGCAGAGGCAGAGGCAGGAGAAATTAACCCTTGAGTGGGCCTCCCCCAAGTCTCCCACGCTGACGGGTTTTGCCTCCCCCCTCCCCCCAGTGGCTGAATCGATGTTCGACTTGCACAAACTGCCGCTCTGCGGCAAGTGGGAAGGGATTCAGAAGAGGCGGTGGGTATCCATGTTTTCCGCGGAGGGTTTTATTCTCCGAGCCTCTGGTACTCAAGGGGCATCAACACAGCTCCTTGCCCACATCCAGTGCGGGGCACAACAGAGGTGGCCTTCAAAGGGCGCGTCTGTCTCCAGTCTCACTCTCCCTGGGAATGGGGGCCAGACCATTTGCTGCAGCCTAGGACTGAGTTACATTGGGGAAAAGTCTTTGTTTAAATAAAAGCCATGGCTACATTTCCTATTTGTTCCATTTTATAGGAGTACCTTCTCAATGCCCCTTCTCCCTGGTTCCCAGCTCACTGGCCTTCTCTGGGGTCCCAGAACATCGTAGCTTCCTCCCACAGCAGGGCCCTTCTGTGCCCACTGTGAGAAAAGCAGTCCGGTGTCCAGTTGTAAACACCTGCTTTTCTTTCAGGTCAAGGAGCCCTACCTAGTACCCTGGACTACATCAGACCCCTTCATACAGCATGATATACTTATAATTTTGGTTATCTGTCCCCTCCACCACACACTGCCCTGTGAATTACTGATACTCACTGTTGTATTCATAACCACGCCAAGTGCCTAGAACCCAGTTGGTACTCAAATATTGGTGAGCGAATGAGTGAATAAATGAATGAATGAAATGAATATACATACATGTCTAGTCATGTATTAGCACCATGAGATGTGCAGAAGACCATAAAATGTTTTTAGGGTGTAAGCATGGGAGGGGTGTCCATGGTGGTGCCTGATCACGTGAAATGTGTGTCCCAAGCACTAAGTGGTGTGATAGAGCACGAGTATCAGCTCAATACTTTCCTAGTGGGGGCAGGACTAAACGTAGACCAGATTTGCATGGGGGGAGGGCAGGGGGGGGAGAGGACTCCCCTCATTAATTTAATCAACAAATCTTAAAACAACACAACCAATGTGCCAAGAGCAGTGCCTGTCCCATTCTAGCAGAACGACAAGTAAACAAATGAAGAAGGTAATTTCAGAAGAGAACTGCTATAGACAAACTAAAATGATTGACTGAGGCCAACTTTAGACAGGCTGCTCAGGAAGCCCCTGGGACCAGGTGAGATGAGAACAGGAGCAAGAATGAGTCAGACTCTGAAGAACCAGATGGGAGGTGGGACGGGGACACTGGGCAGACAGGGTCTTCTAGAACGAGGGACAAGCCAAGCTGCTCATGCAAAGGCACTATCTAGCGAGAACAGCTAGATGGATTCCATGAACACAAAGAGCAGTATGATATAAATTCATCCTCCATTCTTACAATTTCTGTTATAGACTGTGCCCCCCCCACGCCCACCCCTAGAGTTTCTTGTAGCTGGCTACCTAGAGTTTCCAGTAGCAGGAAAAACCAAGGAAAAGCTAGGTAAAATTAAATAGCTTTCGCCATTGCAGGTTTCTAAGAACTTTTAACATGCTAATGCTGCTTCCGCATGGGGATGCAGAATGCAGTGTTTGCCAAACATATGACATGGGAGGAAGAGCACCTCACAGGACCATGTTCTGAGGAAATCACTTCTGGAAAAATTGCACTAGAACCTGTAATCACACCCTTCCTGGCCCTCCTGGGGAAGGCCAAGCTGCTTCATTGGTGTCTGAATCAAATCTGATACTTTCTGGGAGACGTCAGACATGGAGAATAGAGAGTATCCTAGCTAGAAGAGTCAAACTCAACCCCCCAGGCCCATTCTTCCAAAATCTCTGATTCTGCATCTTTAACTGGACTCACTCACCCTCCCATGAAGACAGGACCTCTAGTGCTCCAGGCCTGGGCAAGGCAAGAGTCAAGGGGCCTTGGTTCCTGCTTCCCACCTCTGCTTTGGCCTCCTCCTGCCTTCCTGTGCTCACCTGGCTCCCGGCCCTTGCGTTTTGCTTTCTTTACTATATACTGAATGCTCCCCTCTGTGGCTTTCCCAATTGTACATACTCTCTTGCTCCTGCTGCCACTGGATAGTCTTGGTTGCCAGGACCCAGACCAACTAGCCCTGACCCTTAAAACAAAACTCTGATGTCAGCACATGCAACTGCTCCCTGTTGGAGTGGGTGGTGGATACTCACATTCATTACAGAGACACCGACCAGCCTCCAGTGAGTTCCATTATAAAAAGAGATGGACTTCCCCCAGCAGAAGTGTCATCAACTTCAGCTGAAAAACCTTGGCAAGTCTTGGTCAAATGCTGTCTTGCAGGGAAGAAATCTTTACATTATCTTCCAGCAAAGGGGATCACTAGTCCTTCATAGGAGGACGAGTTCACTTCTGCAGGCTCAAGAGTACAAGGAAGGCTGGGAAGTCAAGGTTTTCAGATACCATCAACCAGAAGTCCCCATTCCACGTGTCAGGGTCCCATTCTTTCCTAACCCAAGCCCTGACCTTGGTTAAACTTAGGTTGGGAGTTTAACTTTCTTTGAACTCAGCTTTTCTAATGATTGAGTCCTGAGCTCAGGCCTCAGCTATCCCTGCTCTCCTCCTGCTGGAGGTGAAAACGTCTTCGCATGCCACCAAAGAAGTCCTCTGGCCTTCACGTACAGCTATAGAGTTGTGATTAAGAACTCTCAATCCTTCAATATCTTTTTCCAACTCATTCCTGAGCTTACCAACAGCTACTCAATTCTAAAGTCCTCATGACTACTCTTTATTTACCCCGTATTTCTCAAATTTGAAACGTTGCCTCAGCTCATCCATTCTTTTCGGCTGGTATACGTCCGGCATCCCCACAGATTAAAGCTTGCCCCACTGCACCCACTTCCAGTAACCTGGTCCTCACTGCCAGCCAGGCAATGGTGGTCCAGCTCCAACATCGCACCTTAGCACCCGCTCTCCCAGACTGTCTGGCACCTAGGCTCACAGGTTAGGTTTATTACAGAGCGCTCTGGGAACGAACACCTGTGGAGGGGACGGTAAGGAAGCAGCAGGTGAGCCTTCACAGACATTAAGTTATCCCACCTTGGAGCACGCAGCCGAAGCTTTGTAGCCTGCCTTCCATCAGTTGTTGGATGGAAGCCATCCAGTAGTGGGCGTGGCCTTGAACTGGGCAGCTCTTTGCAGCTGAGGCCACCCTGTGATGGCAGTCATGTGAGGGCTCTCAGCCGCAGTACTCCCAGCAGATGGCGGGTCAGCCTGTCGTTCCTGCAGGAGTTCTGAGTGGTGCATCCAGCAACCTCCACCTTCCCAAATAACTATCTGCACCCAAGTCCGTGCTTCAGGCTTTGCTCTCAGGGAAACCCGAGGCAAAAACAACTGGGGCCATTTGATATATTCGGTTCTATAATGGTGCTGTTAGAGGCCAGGCAGGTTCAGCTTGGGTTCAAGCAGACCACAGAAGAACTGTGAAACCAATAAGCACTGAGCCATTCCATTTATTAGATTCTTGCAGAAGCAGGCAAGTGAATGGCGGGGAAAAACTGCTTCTGGAGGCGGCAGGCCAGTGATCAGGAAAACCGCCCCTCATGGTGGTGGGCAAGCAAGCGATCCGCCCCTGAGGAAGAGTACCTGTAGCCTTATATAGGTTACACACACGTGGCTTTGTGCCACGTGCTCACGCACTAATCTTGCAAGCAAGCGAGCAAGCCTAACCAGAGCTGTTTTCCCGACAAGTTCACTCATAAGGGAGGAGAGATTCCCAATGTCAACTAAGTTGTTATTTAGAAAACGAAGAAAAGGAGAGCTTCTCTAAGAAATAAAAGGCCTTCCCAGTCTCTGGAAATATCTGAATGAAGCCTTAGTGATTTTCTCCTCTATTTCTTTTACAGGAAAGTCCTTTATTTCACCCAGGTTGAACCTGCTATTCAGGGAGGACTTTATGGGACCCCAAGCACTGGACATCCTCAGCCTCTGTGAACAAAACTGGGCATTCAGCGCTTTGTTGTGGAAAGCGCAGTACTCAGCGTGAGAACAGAGCGAGGCTGGGCCAGCAATTGGGTCCTGATGGAGGCGGGGCTTGGAGCGGAACCACATCAAGGAGGGCAAGGTCAGTGAGCTGTGCCCAGTATTTGCCTCCTTCCCCCTCTTTCCTAAACACATCTCTCCAGAACGCAACCTATCTCAAGACAACACAAGAGCACAGGGAGAAATCAGAGATCTTTAAGCAGCTTGGAAACCAGGAAAGAATTGGTAACATGCAAGCCAAAGGCAGGCGTAGGAGGAATCGGGCTGATACTATTGGATAAAGATCCCGGGGGCAGGAAGAGGCACGTTTTCCAGGTTGGCCTCATTTATAGCATATTCTAGCCAGAGCCTTCTTCATAAGGCTGACTGGCTGCCTTGGCCCCACACAGCACCCTCCGCCAAAGCCTCTAGCAGCTACAGGTCAGCATCAACGTGGGCCTAGCCTCTCCCTGTCTCCCCAGCATGGACTCTAATCTCTTTATATCAATGAACAGATTGGTTGGTACCATGAATGAGGTATGGTATAAACACCATTGCTTTTGGCATCAGACTCACCAAAGGTCTAACCTCCTTATTACTCACTGCTCTGGATCCTTGGGCAACTTCTTCTGGGTGCCTTGCTTTTCTCATTTTTGCATTGTAACTACTACTTCCTAATTTATAAGGTGGCTGTGAGGTTTAAATGAGATAACACAGTTAAAACGTGCCCAATGTGCTTAATAAAGTCTACTTCTTATCCATCCCACCATCAGATGACTTTGATTGCCCTCATCTGTATTGAGATGCTGGGCTACAACACATCACATTGATCAAAGAACTTAAATCTGTAAGCTCCACAGAGGCAGGGACCATGTGTCTCGTTTATCCACCAATGTATGCCCAACATGTAGCACGGAGCCTGACACACGGAGGTATGGGGAAATACACTATTTGTCGATTAAATAATGAATGAATTGTGCAAACCCGAATCTTAAAATTTAGAATTGCAGCATTGAAGAAGCCCTTACAACAGAATCTAGTCTAGGGAGGGCAAATCATTTTCTTACTCGGCCACCCCAACTGATATGTGGTTAACACCTAGAGTGCTATGTTAAGGATTCTGAGGCCACATACCGATAGGCACTATCTACCAAAAGTAAATAGGGATCAAGCACCACTAGTGTCTGTGCTTCCACTTTTTGGTTCAAACTAATGCATCATCTTACAGACAAGAAAGTGGAAGATCAAAGATGACACAGCCCGTTCATGGCAGACGGGGACACAAACATCCAACTCTGGATGCGAGCAGAAACCAAGACTGGCAAAAGCCTGATGCACAGGATAATGGCAGCAAGTTGGGAACAAAAGGCCAGAGAGACGCCTTCCAGCCACTGTGCCAGGATGAACATTTCTTCTCAGTCCCCATTAACTGAGGCACAGGCGGTCATCCAGAAGAAACGCTGATGGCTAGCACAGACTGGGGATTTCAGGTAGTCCCAGAGACCAAACCCCACTAAGTCCCTCTGAGCCACGCTGTTTCCCTTTAGCCATTTGCATCCTGCATCGGCCTGCCCCCACTTCATTTTTTGTAAGTGGCAGCACCTCCCTCTTCCTTGGCCTCCCGGGTCTCTCAGTTGCGACCCTCATTTAGGATAGATCTGTCTCACCTCTTGAAATCACTGCTTGGGAGAAGCAAAGAAGAGTAATTAGCAAGTTCAGCATTCTGGTAACCTATCTACAGGGAAGGATAACCATCTGTTAGCTTAAGTAAACCCCATGCCTTCGTTAGCTGTCTCTTGTTGACCAAAAGAAAATGGGCTCAATCACTGCACCTGTGCTCTGTAAGAGATTTGTAAAACAAGTCAAAAGAAATATTTTTTAATTTAAAACTGAAAACTCCTCCCAAGAAAATGAAGCATAACTTCCCACTCCATTATTGTGGGCTGCACATAGTGGCTTCCCCTAAAACTATATACTGTAGTACAAAATGAGGCAAAAATAATAATAATAACTTTACATCAGAGAAACCTGACAAATGCTACCTTAGCCAGGTGGTCAAGGTCAGCATCGTCAGTGATAAGTCTTATTGGTCCGATGTGATGAGGACCCTTCACCTCTGTGGTCTGCCTCCCCAAAACCCACCACCCCAGTCTAATCATGAGAAACACATCCAGACAAACCCCAGTTTAGGGACAATTTTCAAAATGCCTGAGCAGCACTCCTCAAAACTGTCAAGGTCATCAAAAACAAGGAAAGTGTGAGAACTAGTCAAGCCAAGAGGAACCTAAGTGCAATGTGATATCCTAGATGGGACCTTGGAACTAAAAAATAACATCAAGTAAAATTAAGGAATTCTGAATAGTATGAACTTCAGTTAATAATAATATATCAATGTTTATTTATTAATTGCAAAAATGTACCATACTAATGTGAAATGTTAATACTAGGGAAACTGTATATAGGGTATATAGAAATTCTCTGTATCATCCTCATAATTTTATTATAAATCTATAACTATCCCCAAATAAAACCTTTATTTGAAAATAAATTAAATCAAAGGTCTTAAGAGTCTGAAACAGCCCAAGCAGGTGGCTCTGGTAACATTTCTGGGGATGGGACTTGTCCACATTCTCCCTCCCTCTGAAATGACTTCTCCTCATGGAGCAGCCAACTGGTTTCTTCTCTTCCCCACCCTGTTGGTCTGAGCTCTGCCCTCTGAAGTTGACAAAAAAAAAAAAAAAATCTGGAGTCTAGACTCTCTTCTGCAGCACAGCCCTCAAATGTTTGAGTTATGCTTTATCAAACCCAAAGAGACCTACAAACATCTTCCAGTCCCACACCTCCATTTTCAAAACAAGGAAACTCAGACCCACTGGACAAGAAATTCATCCAGCCACACAGGCACTGAAACCCAAGTTTAAGGCCCTTTTCTTGATAGCACACTGCTCTTAAGAAGAAGGTTCATACGTGTCCCTGGTTTGCTCTCTAGTGTACGACTGGGAAAACAGCTGTGTTAGGCTTGCTCGCTGGTTTACCGGCTGCAAGCACTTTGCCTGATTAATGTGTGAGCACGTGGCAGCACCACATGTGTATAGCCTATGTAAGGCTCTGGGTGCTTGCCCTCAGTGGGGATGGTGGACTGCAGATTGTCTCCCTGCTGGCCACTGTGAGGCACCAATTTTGCTGTCCGTTTGACTAAGAAGCAGTTTTCCCTGCCTGTGTACTTGTCTGCTATTGTGAGACTTTATTAAACGGAATGGCCCAACAACACTTTCTGGCTCCACAGTTTCTCTACCGTCTGCCTGAATCCAATGTGGACCTGCCCGGCCTCAGCCACCGGCATTACATGTCGCCATTGCCATATCTTTCACCGCGCATCATAATTTGGGACATCCAGATTCTCCAGTACCCTCCCTGGAAGACCTGCATCAGCTTGTGACTGTCTCTCTTATCCTCTCCATAGTCCAGTCAGGCTTAGGGATATACAAAATCAATATCCCCTCCCTCCTAACAATTCGTGTCCCAAAATGAATAGAGCACTGCAGATGAGAACTAACCAACGTCACTCTGTGGCACAGGACTCCACTTAGATAAATAAGTGCACCTGCCTTAAGTTAAGCCTCAGATATACACAGGCTAATTGTCACATGCATGAAGCATGGGTCCTCATGCAGCCTTAGCCAACTGAAACATCAAGGTCAAAGTTACCATTACCCTATGGCTCTACTGCACTTCCTATCTCTTCCAGAAAGCTTTTACAGAGTGAGGAGGGATAAGGGAAGGAGCCAGGTGAAAACTAACGGTCACTGACACTGTACAGATATATTATGTATATATTACCCATTGATTCGTTCAATTAGCATTTGTTGAGGGCCATGAAGTGCCAGGAACTGGGGAAAAAACAGAGTACAAAGGTCATAAGACACCGTCCAGGCCCTTAATGATTTTAGTCCAATAGGAAACACATTTATGTCAGCAACAAATTGCAGAACCATGTGACAAACAACAGAATTGTGACATTAGGAGGTAATACCCAATACTTTGTAAGGGATCTACTTTTTGCCTATAACTAGATTTTCCAGATGAAAAAGCTGAGCCTTCACAAAGTAAAGTACCTTAGCCGAAGTTACTTGGTTATGGAGGCAGGGATTGGAATTGAGGGAGACGGGCTCCAAATTCCATACTTTTCCACTGAAATGATATTTTACCAACTAAGTTGTTGATATGTGTTCTACAAAACTGTCCCATGGTCAATTAAGTCTGAAAATATAGAATGCCATTTCTGCCTCTCAGAAATTCAAAATGCCCATTTGAATAATAAAGGCTCTAAGAAGTGTTGAAATAAAATATTTATTTAACCCAGCAGTGTTTTAGACATAAGTGATCACTGAAATATCTTTTTCTGAACTCTTTGTTTTCAGAGAATACTTATTAAAATATTTAGAATTAATGTTACAGGAACTATATTTTGGAAAACTCACCTCTATTCTGCCATTATCCTTAAGATTAACAAATCCAGCTATTGTGTCCCTGAAAAAAAAAAGAGAGAGAGAGAAAGAAAAGAAAAACCTAACTTGGACTCAACAGGTTAGAAATGTGACAAAGTCAAAAATGTCCCTCTGAATAAAGACATAAGACATGAGGCTTAACGGGACTTTTAGCCTAGATGACATGAAGGTAAAGATATATCTTGGTGCCTGACCAGGCAGTGGCACAGTGGATAGAGCGTCGGACTAGGATGCGGAGGACCCAGTTTCGAGACCCCGAGGTTGCCGGCTTGAGCATAGGCTCATCTTGTTTGAGCAAAAGCTCGCCAGCTTGGACCCAAGATTGCTGGCTCCAGCAAGGGGTTGCTCCGTCTGCTGAAGGCCCGCAGTCAAGACACATGTGAGAAAGCAATCCATGAACAACTAAGGTGTCGCAACAAAAAACTGATGATTGATGCTTCTCATCTCTCTCCGTTCCTGTCTGTCTGTCCCTAAAGATATATCTTGGGCCAAGACCACTGCATTCATCTCCAAATTCTATTCTTTGCCCCAGTAGCCTTCCAGAGTTTCTAAGTAGGCCTTGGCTCACAGGAGACAAATAGAAATTCTGGAGGCATTAAGCCAAAGAGGAGCCAGTAGGAGAGGAGAAAGGTATCTGACAACACAAGTCAGGAAAGAGAAGTATGATAGAAGATGGCTGGGAAAAGAGAGTTGCCTGGAGAGAAGGGGAGAAATGCACGATACCTGTAATAGCAGCTTTGCTTTCAGGAGCTGCTCGTGACCATGACATACCACTGATAGCACCGTATTTATTTCCTTTTCTTATCAATCCCCCTACTTCAGTTTCTAAGCTATAGCACTGTTGACATTTGGGGCCAGCCAATTGTTCGACGAGAAAAGAGGATTGTCCTGTGCATTGTAGGACGTTTAGCAACATCGATGGCCTCAACCATATGTCAGAACTATACACCACTAGCACCTCTGCCCCAGATATAAGAACCAAACACAGATAAATCATCGACCTGGGATGCAGCAGACCCAGGTTCAAAATCTGAGGTTGCTGGCTTGAGTGTGGGATCATCCAGCTTGAGCGCAATCTCACCAGCTTGAGTATGAGGTCATCCAGATTGAGCACAGGACCCCTGGCTTGAGCATGGGATCATAGACATGACCCTATGGTCAGTGGCTTGAGCCCAAAGGTTACTGCCTTGAAGACCAAGGTCAATGGCTTGAGCAAGGGGTCACTGGCTTGACTGGAGCACCCGAGTCAAGGCACATATGAGAAAGCAATCAATAAAAAATCAAGGTGCCAAAACAAAGAATTGATCTTTCTTATCTCTCTTCCTTTCTGTCTGTCCCTATCTGTCCCTCTCTCTGTCTCTCTTTCACTTTAAAAAAAAAAAAAAAGTCTCCAGACATTGCCAAATATCCCTATGGGGACAAAATTGCCCCCAGCTTAGAACCATTGCTCTAAATGTTCTTTAGTGTCTATCACCATCCCATGCTCTAAGGCAGTGGTTCTTAACCTTTTTTGAGGTACCGAACGCACCAGTTTCATATGCACATTCACCGAACCCTTCTTTAGTGATAAATAAAATATAATATTTTTCCAAATTCAAGACATAGGTATATGTTTTTTTACTGGTGCACAAAATGAGCCATGCATGAACATCACCTTGCTCAAAGAACAAAACCAACAAAGTGCACAAACTCACAACAAATAACGGTATTACTTTATTCTGGCCTCCGCGGCAGAGGCTTCTCCGAACCCCTGAGACCGACTCATTGAACCCCTAGGGTTCGATAGAACCCAGGTTAAGAACCACTGCTCTAAATAGTGATTAGCCTACAAAACAAAGACATAACCTCTCCTGAATATGATTTCCCACGCCTCAGACTGCTTTCCAACAGGACCCAACTAGTTATTGCCAGGGCATGCGACTTCTACTCATTCCTGAGGACCCATCTCAGATCTCACCACCTCCTTGCAGGAAGTCTCCTGCCCCTTTGAGTCAGCAGTCACTCATTGCCCTCCTGCTCTAACCTACCACTCATGGTTTGGTATTGTACAGTAGTGGTACCTGACTGACTTCAGTTGAACATC
Organism: Rhynchonycteris naso; assembly: GCA_037038555.1. NCBI lineage: Eukaryota > Metazoa > Chordata > Mammalia > Chiroptera > Emballonuridae > Rhynchonycteris > Rhynchonycteris naso. Next base: position 23,080,539 of record CM072999.1, read on the forward strand.
TATGTCTATTTGACTTTATACTGTCCTGTGATTCATTCAGATTGAGCAAACATTGATAGAGCATGCGTGACACATCAGACACCATGCTGGTGTAGGAGGGACATAGAGACATAAGGACATGATCATTATTTTTACGTACCTTTATGGGAAAAGGTAGACCTAAAAGTTACCGCCCTACACAGCTGTCACTTCTCCTCCTCTGTGAGACCTCTAAGGGTACAGGCAAAAGTCTAGTCCTTCTTTTGTGCCCAACACAGTGCTGAGCCTGCAGAAAAAGTCCAAGAGATGGCACTGAACTGGAACCAGACAGGAGGCTGAGCTTCTATGTGAACACACCTCCACCGGGCTACTTCTTTTATGATGTGATGATAAAAGTAACTAGTGGTTGTTGTTATTTGGAAAAATAAAAAGATAGCAACCCTTTATATGTTACTCTAACTTTCCTTTTCTTTTAACTTTTGCTCCATGAAATCCAAAACTCCATGACCATCTGCTTAAATAGAGAAAGTACAGAAAGAATAAAAGGAGGGGGTCAAAAAACACAGTTAAACAGGAAGTAATAAAGACTTTGCAGAAATATCTATTGACAACAAATAGGCTAGGGAATACTTGGAAAATGTGAACACATACAAAATCAGCAGATTGTAAGACTGCATTTCTGAGTCTTTGGAGGGAATATGCTAATGCTAACACTTTTGAGAAGTGATGGAAAACAGAGGGACAAAAGCAATGGGGGAGACAGGTGGGATATTCACCCCCTCACCTTAGTTAGTCAGAAAAAACAAGAGCCCTCAATGGCCATGGTTTGAGAAGGCTCGCATTAGCATTTAGGCAAAAACAATAGAATATACTTAAAATGTTTAACAAAGATAAATAGAGGTCACGTGAACCACAAACTATAGAGCAGAGACACAAGCTGCCGTTTTGAGTCAGGAGGCAGAATCCAGGGGTGTCAGAGCTCAGAGATGCCTGATAAATAGTAGCAAGGATTGTTAATGTTACTGTTTTCACAATAAGAGTCCCTCTGGCCTTTTCCCTTTCTCCTCTTTGACCTGGAAGAGTTGTGCAGGTGCCACTTACAGGCAAGCTTTATGAGACCAAGCTGGTGGCTGAGAAAGTTTCCCGAGGATCTGTCCCTCCCATTCACCCGAGAAAACCGACAGTGACCAGAGAAAGGGCAGCAATGGAGTTTGGGCCAGTCTCACAAACAGGCATCTCTGTCTAGAATCCATACACTCCTCTTTTATACAATTCTGGATGCAGATCAGGACACGCCCACCCACCCTCTCCTTCAACCACACCGCAGCCCCGCCTACTCCATCCCTGTCGTCCAGCAGATAAACACATTTCCTACTCACCCTTGCAGACCACCAAAAACTCAGGAATCGGGGCTACATGCCAGCCAGAGGCATCTCCAGCGTACACGTAGGCCCAAGAGCCAATAGCTCGTGTCAGGGCAAAGGAGTGGTGGCCACTTGTACCTGGGTGGGTGAGGATGCAGGGAGAGATCAAAACGATCCCCACAGCAGTGCTAGTCAACCCCAGGCAAAGTGTTCAATGAAGAACAAGAGACTTAAAGAGAAGACAGCATTTCCTCAGCCACCCAAACTTTGCCAGAGGCACAAGGGCCCCAGCTCTGGTCCATGCAGCCCTGAGAAAACTGAAGCTTCATGGAAAAATCACATCCATGGGCCCTTGGAAGATACATGTGTAAACATGGGTGCATGTGTGTACTAGTCTTAACTTAAAATGTATTTCCTTACTATTGGTCACTGTCAAAAAATAAATTATTTTTAAGTCACCTCTGTCACATCAGTAGAGTCTAAAAAAGTTCTAGTCAAACTAATCATTCGCTTATTCACTCATTCAAAAACATGCATTGAGCACCTACAATAAGCTCAGCCTCTGAGAATACACTGCTAATAGTCACAACAACTACTTTCACGGTTCTTGTTTTATACTTGGCATACTGCTAAGCTCCTAGCATATGTTAAAGAACTTGGCCCTCACAGCAAGCCTATGGGACAGGTTCCCTTATTACAAACATCTCGTGCAGATGAGTCACTTGCCCAAAGTCCCATAGCTAGTAAGTGGTAGAACTGGCAGGTGAACCATGGAGTCTAGCTGCCCGGTCACCGCTCCCATTCCGTGAAGCAACAGTGGCCAAGGACTTGCCCGGTTACTCTACAGACATCCTCGTTACAGAAAGGAGTTGTCTTCATCCAAACACACTACAGATTAGACGCAGGTTACTAATTCCCCTATTCTAAATTCACCGTGCTGGCTAGTCAAATGGAAGCTCATGCTTTGGCTTCCTGTGACACCTGCCACGAGAGAGAATGTGCTGCCTGGAGTGTCCATGCCCTTGGGCATTTCTCACCACACAAACCAATGGACCAGCATTCTCCTGGTGTAGGTTATATGCCTCAGTGGCAGTGAGCTTCATGGGCTGACAGATCATGGGGGTTGCAAGCCTGAGGGCCAGTCCTGGGCCACAGATACCTCAAGAAAATGCTCCTGAATAGCTATGTGCCCTTGACTAAGTTACCATTCCGTGCCTCAGTTTCCTCAAATAGAAAATAGGGATGACAACAGTATCTTTCTCATAAGATTGTTGTAAGGATTTAATGAAATGTATATGTAAGGTGATTAGCAAATGCCTAGTATACAGTAAGTGCTATTAAAGGTGAGCTCATTATTATTATTTATTGAGCACTTAGTAACATCAAATTTATCAGCCAGCAGGAGAGATACCATGTAAGCAAAATCATGTTCGTAGAATGTTGTGCAGCAATAGAGGAGTTCAGGGAAGAGGAACTCCCGTCAGCCAAGAAACTTCAGAAAAAAGATAATATCTTGAGATGAGTCTCAAATATTGACCCAATGGTGAAGAATGAAAGAAAGGATGTTCCATCTGGACAGAGGGAACAACTTGACAAAGACAGGGGACCTTCGTGTGCAAAGTGTACAGGAATAAATAAAACATGTCAACAGTTTCCCCTTATGCAGACATGCTCATGGGCAATGTCACTAAGAAAATCTCCAGCAAAAATTCCTGCAGCACAAGCTTTTCCAAAGCTGATTCAGGTGTTGAAATATACATGCAACATGCATTTCATACAGACTCACTTCTAGGCAGGCAAAAACTTCAGCCCTACAGAAATGTAAAGGAAAAAAAATCAGTTCCTAAATGCATTAGAAATGGGGATCTCGCCCATCAGGCTGGTCATGCTTAAGAGAAATGACTCTCCAAGTGTGGTTCCCAGGTCTGGGAATTTATTAGAAATGCAGAGTTTCAGCCTCCCCCAGATCTACTGAATTAAAATTTCTGGAGGTGGGGGCCCAGACATCTATGTTTGAGAACCATGCTTTAGAGACACTTTCCAAGAAGGAAACAAAGATAAAGGTGACAGCAGTGCAGGCAGCAACCCAGCGGAAGATCTGTGTTCACTGTGCCCAAAGCTGGGCACCATCTCTCTAACGCAGCAGTTGAAGATCTCAGGCTCTGTATGCCGACAGTCCTGGTTGGAACCCCAGCTTTGGTACTTGATGACTGCCACTTGCATTAACCTATGCATCCTCATTTGCAAAATAGGGATAATGTTTCCTTCCCCTTAAGGCTCTTTGTTGTTCTTAGGACCCTGCAAGATGGTACCTATAAGGAACTGCACAGAGCAGTCCCTTGAGAGCCAATATACTGGAAGAAAAACTCAAGCAAGTCCATCCTCTCCAAGAGTGTTAACACCTCTATGAGTTCTAACAGCCTTTGGAACAGCAGTCTTCAAATTGGAGTCCACATGCTCTTGGGGATTCAAGCAAACTTGGTTTGAGAGCATGGATAGATTAATGACGATCAATTTCCAAATCCTGTTTTCCTTCAGACTCCCAACATTGATCTGCCTACAGATGGGGCATCAGGTAAGTTCTCTTTCCCCATCTTCTGTTTTCTCTTCTCCCACTTAACCCAAAGAAAGACACAGGTTTCACTAATCCCGAATCTTAGTATGATGTGTCCTGAAGTACAAACTTCCAGGGATCCAAAGAGGGGAGTCAATAGAAATATCGAGGTCGTGAATGTCTCTAATGAGTGGGTAAGAAATTCATTTGCAAATAAACGACTCAAATGACTGGTTATAATTTCTTTTCCAAGTCAGGTGGTTTCCAATAATTGAAGGAGGACCTAATTGAGCTGTCAGCTGATAGAGCATTAAAAATCATTTTGGTGATAGATCACTATGTGATTTTTAATATATGACTTGGAAGTAGCTCAACTACCGTAATTCAAATGTAACAATATTCCTTACATTTCCTTTTACTTATGTGAACAATGTTTTCAGCCCTTCTGTCTTTTTTAAATTGAGGTATAATTGAGATATAACGTTACATCAGTTTCATTTCAAGACAATAATTCACTATTTCTATATATTGCGAAATGATTACCACAGCAAGTCTAGTTAACATCCGTAAGCTCTTATGTCTTAATAAACAAAAAGCAATTGATGCCACACTTAGTCTAATTCTACCAATAAGTGATACTCACCCACAGATACAGGAAATCATTTTTAAAATCCCACCCATCTCAGAGCAGATGCATTTCCAATGAATTTCATTTGTGTTTAATAATTATATACCAAAATGTATTCTCTATTTACATTGTTTTTCTCAATTGTATAATAATAGTTTCAATGATAATTCAATCCAGAAGAAATGTTTCAATACTTAAACCCTTTTAGTCACGTGAATGTTTAAAATGCTATTTCCATTTATACATAGTTTTTGTTGCAGAAAAGTATGATAAATCAATAAAAAACTTTCAAGCATAAAAATATATTACATTAGGATAAAATTCTGTGGGGAATGTGAAAGAGAGTTATAAGTTCAAGAAGAAAAGAAATGATGTAAAACTTCTGACTACTGAGAAAAGCTTATTTTTATAGTTTTAAACAGAAGGTAATAGTATCAAATCACTAGCACATTTAGATTTCATTGGGAACTTTTTCAAAAGCAATGTAAAGGTTTATTTCTTGATGTCAGAATTTACAATATGCCAAAAATTATACTTTTTGCTACATTGTAAAGTTATAACGAAAACTGCAGATATAAAGTTAAAAATGTACAACAGGGTACCCTGTCTCTCAAAATTCAAGAAATATGCAAAGTAAAAATGTGAAGACCTCTGCTATGGAAAAGCTCCTGCTTAGTCTTCTCTTTCATCAATAAGTAAACATACTCAACAGAAATGACCTTCTCAGTGCTGTACTAGAAGCTAGGAAGCATTCCAGAGAAGTAAGGGGCCTTATCTCTGTTTTCTCTTCTTTCAAAGATGCACCATCTAATTGAGCCAGCTAAAAAAAAAAGTAAAACAATTCAGGTATATGGCAGACAATGGTCTTGCACACATGGTATTCATGTTCTCCTGTGTCCTTGCTAAGTGAATCCAAGTTGATTTAGGTCAGCAATATGCCAGGTAAATATTCACTTCCTCAGCCTCCATTCTCATTAAAGGTGGCATGTGACAAAATTCTAGCTGATGAGACACAAGTGAAGACCTGGGGATTTCTGGGCAAGTTTTTGCTTCCCTAATAAAACCATATGGATGGCTCTGCCTGTCCTTTCTTTTTCCTAACTCGAATTCTGCTTCAATGCCTAGAGCTACCACATTTAGGCCAAAACTAGGAAGCAACAAACATTAGGACAAAAGCCAGCATACTAAGGATGGCAACATGGACATGTGGACATATCCCAGGTCCCTGATGACCATGGCCTTGTTGAGAAGTAACTTAATGCCAACAAGAGCCTGCCTCCGGATCTCTCACTTTATTAAATACACACACATAACGCACACACACTTCTATTGCTATAAATCACTGCTAGTTGGATATTCCAGTTCGTTTTTTAAAATAATAGCTACTTCAAAACTTGGTGACATAAAAAAGTCTTAACTAAGCTCACAGATTCTTCAGGTCAGGACTTCAGGCAGGGTACAGATGAAATGGCTGTCTCTGCTCCATGATGCCTGAGATCTTTACTGAGGAGACCAGACAGCTAGAAGTGACTGTAACACCAGGGAACTAGAAACGCTAGACCTGAAGAATTCACTTCCAGGACGGCTTCTTCACTCGCATGTCTTGTACCTGGACTTGGATGACCAAAGACTGGCTTCAGATGGAACTGTTGACCAGAGTCTCTATACAGATGGCCCCTCTGGTGTAGGCCTCTCACAGCACAGTGGCTGCATTCCAAGAGCAAGCATTCTGAGAGACCTAGGCAAAAGTTGCATGGCTCTTTATGACTTAGCCTCATGCTGGAGTCATGCAGTGTCATTTCTGCATTACTCGGTTGGCTGAAGTAGTCACCAGATTCAAGGACAGGTGACAAAGGCCCTGACTCTGAATGGGAAGAGGATCATAAAACTTGGAGCAATTTTTTTTAAATCACACATTGATCGAGGTTTTCTCCTTGCAACTGAATGCATTCCTACCCCATACAATAAATGATAACAAGGGAACATAAAGTAGACTTGAAGTTGAACAGTACCATGAGGCTGTTGAACTCAGAAGAGGAAACAATACTAAGAGAGAAGTAGTCAAAAAACTTTCATCGTACGCGTACACTGACTGAGGGCCTAGAAGTGCACCGCCCAGAATAAAAGGCCAAGAGGATTGGAGAAAACTAGTGTCCAACCCAATGCTAGATATGAGTTCAAATCTCAGCCTTCTGTTCACAAGCAACACGGTTTGGGAAAATCCTAACTGAGTCTCAGGTTGTAAGTCAGCAAAATGGAGAACATACACCAGGGTTATGGTGAATCCTAAATAAACCAGCACAAGAAGGGCTCAGTATGGTGCCTGGCACTTGGTATGTGCTCAGTAAATGCAGGGCATTTGTTTGTTCATTCAAAGAACTTACACATGTAGAAAAATTGAATGAGCATCAACCATAAAATTGACAGAGAGTCAGTATTTCTCAAACATAAGCTAGCACCCCAAACCTCCCTTATGGGCTCAGCGAGCTTTATTGACATTCATGTAGTGCAAAAAGCTTAGAGGACTCAGACCAATTTTCCTGGAGGAAAATGAGAACAGGCTTTAGAAGAGCTTCTAATGTTTGGGCTAAGAGTTAAGTCTTTTGCCTGCAAAACCCATCCCCACTTTGCTGTCACTTTGGAAAAATTTATACCATTTCCCATGAGAGGTCTACCATCCCAATCTGGAATATGTTTTCTAAATATTAGATATGAATTGATTTCTTTTATCCCTAAATGTATAGGGCCATACTCTTCCCGAATGGATTAGGTCAGACCTTCTACTTTTAGCAGCTGGCTCAGTCAGTGCTATTCCTTACTATAAATACCTGGGTGCACTTGTTTTAAAGTAGAACTCTTGTCATCTGATTGTCCCAGTCCAGAATAGAGAGGGATAGGAGAGAGAGAATGAAAAATTGGATTAGAGGAGAAAGAGGAGAGGCTGCATTGGCTCTACTTGGCTCACCAGCTAATTTCAAAGTCTCCAAGTTCCACAGCTGACCAGGCGCAGGAGAAAACCAGTTCTATCCTTTTTCTGCATATTAACCTTGAAAAGTTGGCAGCTGTTTGGGACTCAGTGGAGCCACTCAAACTCTTTCCTATTACCTCATCCACTGAGTTTCCTTTTCAGAATCTCATGTCTCAGATTCCCTACGTTTAACATATGCAGACTGACCCCAGTCTCCAAGGCAAGCAAAGGGCGGTTTCTCCTGGTCTTAATGCTCTTGGGTGGAATTAAATTTTCATAGTATCTCATAACCATCTTATTGTATTCCCAAAGAAGGGGACCCTCAGCTTTCGACAAATAATGATCAAACTCCTACCGAGCTCAAAGCACAAAGAAGAAATAGTCAGGCCAGACTCAGGTTAAGGGGTGGGTCTCCCATGCAGCTGCCTGGTGCACTGAGCCATAAGGACAGGTGTGCTCAAACATCACTGGGAGCTAGTGTATCTTTGGAAACAGAAGGAGACAAGGGGAAGATGTATTTTCATAACTCTTCTCTCGAAAAGTAAAGTGTGTGGCTGGAAGAATACTGAAAGATGATTCTGGTGATGTGGCTATGACCCGAAAGGGCCACGCTTTCAACAGTGAATATTTGGCGTATGAGGGTTGCCGATACCTAAATATTCTCCCCGTTTTGAGGTTTCTGGCAGCAGTCTTCCATCTCCATTCTTCCACTATCCCAGTTTTCAGCTCCTCCACCTAATTAAAGTTGAACCAATATTTGAACAAACATATTGATTCAAGGTTGTGGGAAATTATTAACAATTTATCAAGATTCCCACATAACTCAGTCTGGGTACTTCTCCCCAGGACCTTAGAGGGTTACAAACACCTAACTGTGCAAGTTTCAGGCACCAAGGGGCCACTGTGACCCCATGCAGCAGCCAACGGGGAGCAGCATCTCCTGGCCTCGCTCAGATGCGTAAAATGTGGATGGGCCTGAAATAACAGAAAAGAGAACAGCATTCATCAAGTGTTTCCAAAACCAATTCATATGTGACGACTAAGTGGGGTTTATCTCAGACACACAAAGCTGGTTTATCTTTCAATTATCAATCAATGTAATTCACCACATTAACACACACAAAAAAAGAAAAAATACAACTATCTCAATAGACTTGGAAAGATTATTAGAAAATGGTTTATGATAAAAACTCTCAGGGTTCTTGGGCATTTATGAAAGAGCGACACAGACAATGGTAGTAGCCGCTGCTGTTTTCACTACTCCCCCACGCCCCTACCCCCATACCCCCCACCATCATAGGATAAGAAGGTGGGATCTACCACACCTATTGAGTAACTATGGAATATTACACCAGAATAGAGAAAACTGGAGAAGGTACCCCCGGAGATATACATCAGGGTAGACACAAAACTACAGGTCAAGTGGTAGCCATAGACTACAAAGTAAAGAAGAAGAAGTTCCTAGTACTGTAATTCTAGAAAATTCCGTATCAAAAGAATTTTTGTCATTCAAATATAATCAGTCTTCGAAGACATGCTTATGAAGGATTCCAGGTTATATCTCATCTCTGAATATCGTGAATCTCAAGAAATACTTGAAGTTTATCCCTTCTGGTCAGTTCACAGGTTCCTCACTTGTTAAGAGTTATTCATAGCAAATCATACAAGGGATTGTGTTCTGTCACTCTGGAGATCTTAAAATCTCAAAATCTATTGATAACAATGGAACAATTAAACTGGCTGGTCTTGGCCTTGCCAGAGCTTTTGAAATACCTATTAGAAGATATATGCATGTGGTAATAGCACTCTGGTATGATCTCCAGAAGTGTTGCTGGGTCAACTCACACTCAACTCCAGTTGAACCTTGGAGTAGAGACACCATACACGCAGAAGTAGCAACTAATAAGCCACTTTTTCATGGGGATTCAGAAATTGCAGGATTTTCAGAGTTAGGGTCACCCCCAATAATGAAGTGTGATCAGATGTGGAATTTTTACAGGATGATAGAAATACATTTCCCACCTGGAAACTGGGAAACCTAGATCCCGTGGCAAAATTTTGGTTGAAAATACCTTAGATTTGCTTGCAGAATCATTCATTTATGATCCAGCCAAACAAGCTTCTGGAAAAATGGCACTGAACCACCCATATTTTAATGATTTGGACAATCAGATTGAAAAGATGTAGCTTTCTGACAAAGAGTGTCCACCTGTTGTATTAAGAACAGATAGTGATATTTTTCCTGTCAACTCTCTTTTTGTCTGGTGTACTTTTTGTTGTAAAACTTGAGTTGTACTTTGTCTTCTGATTTCAAAAGTGTAACTTAAACATGGAAATATTGAATTTAAATACAGTAATTTTGTGTATGTGTGTAGGTCTTACTATAACAACTATCTGTTACTAAAACTATTAAGTCTACCATTAATGACATGAATTAGGAAAATTTCTTAAGAAAATAATAAAACTCTCTCAACCCAATAAAAAGCATCTGTGGAAGAACTACACCTAACATCATACTTACAGTGAAATACGAAATGCTTGTACACTTAAGATGAAGAACAAGGTAAGAATATCTGCTCTCACCATTGTATTCAACACAACACTGCAAGTCCTAGCTAGTTTTAAAAGGCAGTAGAATAAATAAAAGGCATTCAGATTTGAAAAGAAGTAAAACTGTCTTTGTCACAGATGTCATGATTGCTTATATAGAAAAGTCTAAGGTATCTGCAAAAGAGCTGATTTTAGCGAGGACACAAGATCTATATAGAAAAATAGAATTTCTATATGCTATTTGGATATTGAAGAATTGGAAATTGAAATAAAATAGATACATTAATTTAAAAAATAAAAGCAATGCTATAGTAGTTCTTGATTGCTGCATAACAAATTACCAGCTTACAAAAAATAAATATCTATTAGCTCACACAATTCCTGAGAGTGAAGAATCTGGAAGCATCTTCCCTGGGTGGTCCTCCAGATCAGGGTCTCTCAGGATGTTGCAGTCAAGATGTCAACCAAGGCTGCTGTCACCCGAAAGCTTGACTGGAGCTGGAGGATTCATTTCCAAGATCACTCACGTATATCTAGCTGGTAGAGGCCTCAGCTCCTCATTTGTGTAGGTCTCTGTTCTTCACCACATTGGACCTTCCAAGAGAGCAGTTCCCATGTCTTCTAAAGCAAGCAATGTAAGAAAGAGCAAAGAAGAAGCTTTTTATAACAGTGCCTTTTATTACCTAGTCTCAGTAGTGGCATTACAATTCTGCCATGTTTTATCGGTCTCACAAATCAACTCTGGTATGAGGGTGGGAGCAGGGTGCTAGCAATTACACAAAGGCATAAATATCAGAAGGGAAGGTTCACTGGCTATAAATTTGGAGGCTAGCTTACACAAATACCACTTATAATAATATCAAAAGACATAAAACAGATAAATTTAATTAAACATGTTACATCTCTACACTGGAGACGATAAAATAATCACTGGAAAATTAAGGAAGACCTAAATAAATGAGGAGATATATGATGTTTACAGATTGAAAGACTCAGTATTGTTCAGATACAGGTATTGAATATAAACTCAATCATAATGTCACCTAGTTTTTCTTAACAGAAATTGATAACACTGGCAATAAAATTTGTATGTAAGGGTTAAGGATTTAAAATAGCCCAAAAAATTTTTGAAAAAGAACAAAGTTGGAGGACTTTGACTACCTTCTCCACTACATCCTAAAATAGTGTAAGAACTATACTATTTTAAGATTTACTGTAAAGCTACAATAATAAAGACAATGTGCTATTAACATAGGATAGACAGGATAGACACAGAGATCAATGGAACAGAATAAAGAATCCAGAAATAGGCCTACTCATACATGGTCAATTAATTTTTGACAAAAATGCCAAAGTAATCCAATGCAAAAGGTTTTCGATGAATGTTGCTAGGACAATTGAATATCCCAGGAAGAAAAGTAACCTTGAACATTGCCCTACAATATAAACCAAAATTAACTTGAAATCGACCATTGGCTTAATTTATAGATGTTAAACTAAACTAAAAATGTCTAAAAGAAAACACAGGAGAAAAATGTTATGACCGTAGTATAGGCAAAGAATTCTTAGATAGTACCCAAAAAGCATATATTCAACAAGGAACTGATAAATTGGATTATATCAAAATTAAAGCTTTCTATTCTTTAAAAGATGGCACTGAAGAGGAAAGAAAAGGCAAGCCATGAAAATATACATGCAATACATACACCTGACCAAAGGCTTGTATCTAGAATATATAAAGGATTCTTATGGCTAAATTGTAAGATGTTAACTTAATTAAAAATAGTCAAAATTTTGAACAGGTATTTCACAAAAGAACTATAACTAGTAAGTATGCAAATGATAATATGCTCAATGTCATTGTCCTTGGGGAAATGCAAATTAAAATCATGAGATACTACTCCCACCCACCAGAGTAGCTAAAATTAAAAAGAGAAACAATACCAAGTGTTGGTAAGGTTGTAGAACAATTGGGAATCTCATACTTTGCTATTAGAAATGGAAGTAATACAGCATTTTGGAAAATTTCTGATAGAGTTAAATATTTACTACTTCCTATGTGATTCAGAAATCCTCTAGGTATTTATGCAAGAAAAATGAAAAGTGTTGTTTGCACAAATACTTGTAAATGTTTTTGATGTTTTCATAACTCATAACTTTTATTCATAACAACTCAATACGAGAAACAATTCACAAGTCCACCCAAATGTGAATAAGAAACAGATTGTGTCACATCCCTACAACACAATAATACAATTCAGCAATAAAAAGGAACAAACTATGATATATAAAATATATAATACATAATTCTGAGAAACATTCTGCTGAGCAAAATAAGCCAGACACAAAAAAGTATATAGCACTTGATTCATTTTATAGGAATCCTAGAAAAGACAAATTTACACTAAGATGATATAACGCAGAGCAGTGGTTACCAAGAGTGGAAGGAGGCAGTAACTGCCAAAGGCCAGGAGGGAGCCTGACGGAAATGTTATATGTCTTGACTGTAATGGTGATTATCACACCGGACACTTAAAATGAGTACATTTTATAATATATGTTATACCTCGATAAAATTAATTAAAACATTGTTAAAGAAATACACTCATAGCCTGACTAGGTGGTGACACAGTAGTAGATAGAGTGTCGACCTGGGACACTGAGGACTCAGGTTCAAATCCCCAAGGTCACTGGCCTAAGTACAGGCTCATCCAACTGGAGCACAGGCTCGCCAGCTTGAGTGTGGGGTCACTGACTTGAGCGTAGGATTATTGATATGATCCCAGGGTCGCTGGCTTGTGCCCAAAGGTCACAAGCTTGAACAAGGGGTCACTGGCTCAGCTGGAGCTCCCCCACCCCCAATCAAGGCACATATAAGAAGCAATCAATGAACAACTAAAGTGACACAACTACAAGTTGATGTTTCTCATCTCCCTTCCTGTCTGTCTCTTTTAATCGAAGGAAAAAAGGAAGGGAGGAAGGAAGGAAGGAAGGAAGGAAGGAAGGAAGGAAGGAAGGAAGGAAGGAAGGAAGGAAGGAAGGAAAGGAGGGAAGGATGGAAGGAGGGAGAAAGGGAGGGAAAGAAAGGTAAGAAAGAAAGAGAGAGAGAGAGAGAGAAGAAAGAAAGAAAGAAAGAAAGAAAGAAAGAAAGAAAGAAAGAAAGAAAGAAAGAAAGAAAGAAAGAAAAATATGTTTAAAAAGCAGCAACTAGAAGCAAGATGGCGACGGAGTAGGCGGACGTACCAACTTCCAACTCCCAAAAGCAAAGTGGATTATAACCCAATTTAAAGAACCATCATCTGGATAAACCAACTATGAACTAAACGAAGTGAACTCTTCAACCAAGGAACGCAGAAGAAGCCACATTGAGACTGGTAGGAATAGCGAAAACGCGAAGAGGGCTGCCCAGCTCCTCGGAGCAAACGGCAGCCCGGAGAGACCCGCGGGGCGGGAGGAAAGTTTGGCGGAGAGGGAGGGACCTGGGTCCCAGGAACCAAGCCCCAGCCTGCAGTCCTAGAGCCTAGAAGAGGCGTATGGACAGTTTTGAGCTGTGAAACAAGTGAGGGAGCTCCCAGGCCTACAGTGTGAAGTATTAGGTCCCTTCCTACTCTGCTGAGGGCTGCTTAAGGGTTTGGGGCGGCAGGACGCTGAAAGGCGGTTCTGTCGGCGTGGGCAGAGGCCAAGCCGGTGGGAGCTCGGTCTAGCCCAGAGGGTCGGAGGGGACGCGCGAAAGCGGTCCGGAAGCTGCGGGCCCGCCTTTAATCCCACTTACGGGGACAAAGCGGAAGGCCAGGAACAGGCAGGCCCTGCGCAGGCCGGCCCTGACCGCGGGGACCGGGCTAGGACCAGGGACGGGCAGGGGCTCGCGGCTGAGCTGACGCTACCAGCCCCCCACCCCCCGGGCCGGAGAAACCGCGGTTGGCCAGTATACGTGCGCGAGCGGGCTCCGAGCGCGGGAACGGGGTAGACCCCGAGACAAGTGGAAGCTTGCAACTAAGCTCACGCTACTATCCCCACCCGGCCAGAGAAACCGCAGATTGCATTCATACGTGCACGAGCGGGCTCCGAACGCGGGGGCAGGGTAGAGTCCGGGACGAGTGGAAGTACGCAGCTGAGCGGAAGCCAGCAAACACGCCCGCCCCAATAAACCTTGGTTTCCGACCCTGCGCAGAAGGGCCCTGGCCTCCAGGGCGGGGCTAAAGCTCCAGAAGGGCAAAAGCTTACAGCTGAGAGCACGTCAAAAACCCCGCCTAACCCTCGGAACTGTAGCGAGCAGGTTCCGACTGCTGGTCTGGGCGGAAGTCCGGAAATAGGCTGGGTCCACAGCTGAGCAAAGGTGCTCACCTCTACCCTTGGTGGTAAGTCTTGTGGCTTCAGTGACAGCCCCTCCCACGAAGGAGAGGCAGAAATCACAGCAAAAGCCACAGTGGGCCGGCACTGGTAACGCTCATACCCAACCACCCTAGGCACCGGCAGAGGGGGTGGGGGGCCTGCAGACAGACCACACCTAGAGAACACAAAGGGAACACCTACTGGACTCCAGTGGCCACAACTTGCTTATACACAGACAAAATGGGTAGGCAGAGGAATGCAAACCAAATGAATCAAGAGAAATCCCCAGAGAAGGACCTGAATGAACCAGATATAACCAAATTACCAGAAGCAGAATTTAGACTAATGATAGTTAGGATGTTCAAAGAAATTAGAGCAACAATGGATAGTCATTATGAACACCTAAATAAAGAGATAACAAATATAAAAAATGAAATTGAAATAATAAAAAAGAATCAGACAGAAAAAACAAATACAGTATCAGAACTGAAGACCACAATGGAAGGAATTAAAAGCAGGATGGATGACGCTGAGGATCGAATCAGCAAGTTAGAGGACACAATAAACAAAGGCACAGAAGCAGAGAAGAAAAAGGAAAAGAGACTTAAAAAATGTGAGGAAACTCTAAGGGAGCTTTGTGACAACATGAAGAGAAACAACATTCGCATCATAGGGGTGCCTGAAGAAGAGGAGAGAGGACAGGAAATGGAAACTTTGTTCAATCAAATCATAGCAGAAAACTTTCCTAAATTAAGGCTGGGAAACACTCCACACATTCAAGAAGCACACAGAACTCCATTAAAGAGAAACCCCAAAAGATCTACACCAAGACACATCATAGTTAAAATACCAAAGCTAATGGATAAAGAAAAAATTTTAAGAGCTGCCAGAGAAAAAAAGGCTATCACCTACAAAGGAGCCCCCATAAGGATGACATCGGACTTCTCAACAGAAACACTTGAGGCCAGAAGGGAATGGCAAGATATAATCAAAGTAATGCAGAACAAGAACCTACAACCAAGACTACTTTATCCAGCAAGGATAACGTTTAAAATTGAAGGAGAAATAAAGAGCTTCCCAGAAAAAGAAAGCCTCAAGGAATTCATAAAAACCAAACCAATTCTGCAAGAGATACTAAGGGGCCTCTTGTGAACAGTTTAAAGGGAGGAAAGAATAGAGCAAAAGAAGAATACAGCTTTAAAGAATAAAATGGCAATAAACAACTACATATCAATAATAACCTTAAATGTAAATGGATTAAATGATCCAATCAAAAGACATAGGGTAGCTGCATGGATAAAGAAACAGGACCCATACATATGCTGTCTACAAGAGACACACCTTAAAACAAAAGATGCTCATAGACTGAAGGTAAAAGGATGGAAAAAAATATTTCATGCAAATGCAAATGAAAAAAAAGCAGGGGTAGCAATACTTATATCAGACAAAATGGACTTTAAAACAAAGGCTGTAGTAGGAGATAAAGGAGGACACTACATAATGATAAAGGGAACAATTCAACAGGAAGATATAACTATTGTAAATATCTATGCACCAAATATAGGAGCCCCGACATACATAAAGCAGACTTTGATGGATATAAAGGGCGAGATTAACAGCAATACTATCATAGTAGGAGATTTCAATACCCCTCTAACAACACTGGATAGATCCTCAAGAAAGAAAATTAATAAAGAAACAGCAGACTTAAAGGATACACTAGATCAACTTGATTTAATAGATATCTTCAGAACTTTTCACCCTAAAGCAGTAGAATATACATTCTTCTCAAGCGCTCATGGTATGTTTTCTAGGATAGACCACATGTTAGGACACAAAATGGTCTCAATAAATTTAAGAAGATTGAAATCATATCAAGCATTTTCTCTGATCACAATGCCATGAAACTAGAAATTAACCACAAAAGAAAAAATGAAAAATACTCAAACACTTGGAAACTAAATAGCATGTTATTAAATAATGAATGGATTAACAATGAGATCAAAGAAGAAATAAAAAAGTTTCTAGAAACAAATGATAATGAGCATACATCAATTCAAAATTTATGGGACACAGCAAAAGCAGTTCTGAGAGGGAAGTTTATTGCACTACAGGCATATCATAAGAAGCTAGAAAAAGCTCAAATAAGCAACCTAACCCTGCATCTAAAAGAACTAGAAAAACAACAACAAATAAAACCCAAGACAAGTAGAAGGAAGGAAATAATAAAGGTCAGAGCAGAAATAAATGACATAGAGGCTAAGGAAACAATACAGAGGATCAATGAAACCAGAAGCTGGTTCTTTGAAAAGGTAAACAAGATTGATGAACCTTTAACTAGACTCACCAAGAAAAAAAGAGAGAGGACTCAAATAAATAAAATTAGAAAGGACAGTGGAGAAATAACAACTGACACAACAGAAATACAAAGCATTGTAAGAAAATACTATCAAGAACTATATGCCAAAAAATTAGACAATCTTGGTGAAATGGACAAATCTCTTGAATCATATAACCTTCCAAAAATCAATCTGGAAGAATCAGAACACCTAAACAGACCAATTACAACAAATGAGATCAAAACAGTTATCAAAAAACTCCCAAAAAAGAAAAGTCCTGGGCCTAATGGCTTCACAAGTGAATTCTATCAAAAATTCAAAGAAGAACTAACTCCTATCCTTCTCAAGCTATTTCAAAAAATTCAAGAGGAAGGAAGACTTCCAAACTCCTTTTATGAGGCGAGCATAATTCTGATCCCAAAACCGGGCAAAGACAACACAAAGAAAGAAAATTATAGGCCTATATCCCTGATGAATTTAGACGCTAAAATTCTCAACAAAATATTAGCCAACCGTATCCAGCAATATATGAAAAAAATCATACACCATGATCAAGTGGGATTTATTCTGGAGAGGCAAGGCTGGTTCAATATTCGCAAATCAATCAATGTGATTCACCACATAAACAAAAGGAAGGACAAAAATCACATGATAATTTCAATAGATGCAGAAAAGGCATTTGATAAAATCCAGCACCCATTCATGCTCAAAACTCTCAGTAAAGTGGGAATACAGGGATCATTCTTTAACATGATAAAGGCCATCTACGATAAACCGACAGCAAACATCATACTAAATGGACAAAGATTAAAAGCAATCCCCTTAAGATCAGGAACCAGGCAGGGTTGCCCACTTTCACCACTCTTATTCAACATAGTTCTGGAAGTCCTAGCTACAGCAATCAGACAAGAAGAAGAAATAAAAGGCATACAAATTGGAAAAGAAGAAGTAAAACTGTCATTATTTGCAGATGATATGATATTGTATATTGAAAACCCTAAAGTCTCAGTCAAAAAACTACTGGACCTTATAAATGAATTCAGCAAGGTGGCAGGATATAAAATTAATACTCAGAAATCAGAGGCATTTCTATACACCAACAATGAAATATCAGCAAAAGAAATTAAGGAAACAATCCCCTTCACTATTGCAGCCAAAAAAATAAAGTACCTAGGAGTAAATTTAACCAAGGAGGTTAAGGACTTGTACTCGGAAAATTATAGAACATTGATAAAAGAAATCAAGGAAGATACAAACAAGTGGAAGCACATACCGTGCTCATGGCTAGGAAGAATAAACATCATTAAAATGTCTATATTACCCAAAGCAATTTATAAATTCAATGCAATACCAATTAAAATACCAATGACATACTTCAAAGATATAGAACACATATTCCAAAAATTTATATGGAACCAAAAAAGAACACGAATAGCCTCAGCAATCTTAAAAAGAAAAAATAAAGCAGGAGGTATTACTCTTCCTGATATCAAGGTTTACTACAAGGCCATTATACTCAAGACAGCCTGGTACTGGCATAAGAACAGGCACATAGATCAATGGAACAGAACAGAGAACCCAGAAATAAACCCACAGCTTTATGGACAACTTATATTTGACAAAGGAGGAAAGAACATACAATGGAGTAAAGACAGCCTCTTTAACAAATGGTGTTGGGAAAATTGGACATCTACCTGCAAAAAAATGAAACTAGACCATCAACTTACACCATTCACAAAAACAAACTCAAAATGGATAAAAGACTTAAATGTAAGCCATGAAACCATAAGCATCTTAGAAGAAAACATAGGCAGCAAGCTCTCCGACATCTGTAGCAGCGGTATATTTGCAGATTTATCTTCATGGGCAACTGAAATAAAAGGCAAGATAAACAAATGGGACTATATCAAACTAAAAAGTTTTTGCACAGCTAAAGACAATAGGAACAGAATAAAAAGACAAACCACACAATGGGAGAACATATTCGACAGCACATCTGATAAGGGGTTAATAACTAAAATTTATAAAGAACTTATAAAACGCAACACCAGGAAGACAAACAACCCAATCAAAAAATGGGCAAAAGAAATGAATAGAAATTTCTCCAAAGAGGACATACAGATGGCCAATAGGCATATGAAAAAATGCTCAACATCACTAATCATTAGAGAAATGCAAATTAAAACCACAATGAGATATCACCTCACACCAGTCAGAATGGCACTTATCAGCAAAACAACACAGAATAAGTGCTGGCGAGAAATGTGCCCCCATGTTCGTGGCAACATTGTTCACAATAGCGAAGATCTGGAACCAGCCCAAGTGTCCGTCAGAAGACGAGTGGATTAAAAAGCTATGGTACATATATACTATGGAATACTACTCAGCCATAAGAAACAATGACATCGGATCATTTATAACAAAATGGATGTACCTTGATAACATTATACGGAGTGAAATAAGTAAATCAGAAAAAAAGAAAAACTGAGAACAGCACGATTACATACATAGGTGGGACATGAAAGTGAGGTTATGAGACATGGACAAGAGAGTGGTGGTTATGGGATGGGGGGAGGGAGGGAAGAGTGGGATAGGGAGGAGGGGAGGGACACAGGGAAAACCAGATTGAAGGTGACAGAGGACAATTTGACTTTTGTGATGGGTATGCAACACAATTGAATGATAAGATAACCTGGAGATGTTTTCATTGTACATATGTACCCTGATTTATTGATGTCACCCCATTAGAATTAACATTAATAAAATATATATTTAAAAAAAAAAAAAAAAAAAACCACGATGAGATATCACCTCACACCAGTCAGAATGGCACTCATCAGCAAAACAACACAGAATAAGTGCTGGCGAGGATGTGGAGAAAAGGGAACCCTTCTGCACTGCTGGTGGGAATGCAGACTGGTGCAGCCACTGTGGAAAACAGTTTGGAGATTCCTCAGAAAATTAAAAATCGAACTGCCTTTTGACCCAGCTATCCCACTTTTAGGAATATACCCTAAGAACACCATAGCACTGTTCGAAAAGAAGAAATGCGCCCCCATGTTCATGGCAGCATTGTTCACAATAGCGAAGATCTGGAACCAGCCCAAGTGTCCGTCAGAAGACGAGTGGATTAAAAAGCTATGGTACATATATACTATGGAATACTACTCAGCCATAAGAAACGATGACATCGGATCATTTATAACAAAATGGATGTACCTTGATAACATTATACGGAGTGAAATAAGTAAATCAGAAAAAAAGAAAAACTGAGAACAGCATGATTTCATACATAGGTGGGACATAAAAGTGAGAATATGAGACATGGACAAGAGAGTGGTGGTTATGGGATGGGGGGAGGGAGGGAAGAGTGGGATAGGGAGGAGGGGAGGGACACAGGGAAAACCAGATTGAAGGTGACAGAGGACAATTTGACTTTTGGTGATGGGTATGCAACACAATTGAAGGATAAGATAACCTGGAGATGTTTTCATTGTACATATGTACCCTGATTTATTGGTGTCACCCCATTAGAATTAATAATAATAAAATATATATATAAAAATAAATAAATAAAAATTTTTTAAAAAGCAGCAACTAATACAAAAAATTAGACACTGAAAATTAGTCCTCTTCCACACTGAATGTCTAGACCTCCAAAAAACCCAACTCCCTACCCAAAGGTAACCACAATTTCCAGTGATTTTTATGTTTATTTTTAAATTGCCTGGATCTGTACACACACACACACACACACACACACACACACACACACACACACACTTTGTTTACATGCAAGTAGACATCTTTTATATTACAACAGATGCTTTTGGTGCCCAGCATCCCATGTTACCAAGACACCCTCGGAAATTTGCTACAACTCCCCTGGACAGTCCCTTCTTGCACAGGGACAGAGCCCCACCCTGAACACTACGGCTTTCTCCAAATTCAGAGGAGCCTGCTCAGTGCACAGGGAAATGCAGCCAGAAGTAAGAGGAACAACCTTAACCAAAGCAAGATGGATGCAGCCTTCCTTTTTACCAACAGGCAGTCCTGGGACACAGACATTCTGTGTTTTTCAAAGGTCTAGACTTATTTGAGCTTCTCTTACATATAGCAATAACTCAATAATATACCCATTATTTGAATTTTCTGTCTCATTCTCTTCACTCTGTCATTCATTTTTCCTGGGATCACATCCCAAATAAACTACTTGCACCCAAATGCTTGTCTGAGCCTCTGCTTTCAAAGGAACTCAAGCCAGACATGCATACACCTCATATTTTCATTTAATGTATCTTGTAGCTTATACCATATCAACCCATCATATCTACCATGCTGTATCACCACATGGCTCTATATACTCCACTGTGTGAATGTACTATCATTTTTATAACCATCCCCTTATCCGTGGATATTTACATTGTTTATAGTTTCTTACACACTATGTTTCAAAGCATCTTTATGCACACTCCTTTGCAAGATAAACTTCTAGAGAAGGAACAAATAAAGCAAAGGGTAGACACAGTGATCTTTAAGTAGATAGCATCCCTGATTAAAATCTTACCTTTACAATTCCAAAGCTCATGTAAAACAATGCATAACCGTTTCTATCAGAGTTGATGCAAAACTATAGCCCAATATCCTGAAAACCCATCTGCTCAACTCTCTAAGTCCCCTGTTCTATGTGATCAACCTGCCATCTTGCTGTGAACTCAAATATAATCAAGAGTAGCGCCTAAAACAGAGAGAGTAAAATCATAAGCTAGAACACAGAGAAAGGACACAGAGGGAGACTATATCTAAAACCACTGAATTATTGCCAGGAAATCTAGAAAATAGTTCTCATATTCACAGAAGGAGTAAAAACCACTGGTCAAAGAGTTAGGAGGCCTAAATCCTAGGTCCTAGCCCTCTCAGCCAAACCAAGTGCTGTCTTTGGAGAAGGCATCAGTCTCCCTCTACCTCAATATTCTCGTTTGTAAAATAAAGAGGTAGCTCTTTCTAAAACCCTCCTCACTTTGATACTTCAAATTTGTATGACCCATACAGTCTCTAGAAAGGGCTACCTTATGCTCAGATCAAGTAATGATCAACTCTTATGTAATGATTCCATGGTATCAACCCAGCCACCATCTCAAAAAAATATTCCTCTCTCAACCACAAGTGGATGTTAGAAACTACTGTGTGAGCTGTCTCTCACTTTAAATCTCAACAGACATGCACATGCCCCAAGAACAGGTGCAAATGTCCCTGAGAACAGGGGACCCTTAGCCAAGATCTGGAAACAGCCCAAATGTCCATCAGTGGATGAGTGGATTAAAAAGCTATGGTACATATACACAATGGAATACTACATGGACATGAAAAAGAAGGAAATCTTACTTTTGCGATGGCATGGATGAACCTGGAGATTATTATGCTAAGTGAAATAAGCCAGGCAGAGAAAGACAGATATCATATGATCTCACTTATATGTGGAATCTAATGAACAAAGTGAACTGAAGAACAGAGTAGAGGGAGAGGCGGGGTCATAGGGACCAGAGGGACAGCTGTCAGAGGAAATGGGGATTAGGGGATGGAATCAGAGAAGGTGAAGGGATTAGTGAAATTATATATACATAACACAGAGATATAGATAACAGGACAGCAAATCCCAGAGGGAAGGGGGGAGGGATTTAGGGAGGAGGGGAGCAAAGGGGGAATAAAAAAGGGTCACAGGGGTGGGGAGTGAGGGAGTTATATTCAGTGGGACACTTGAATCCATGTAAACACAATAAATTAAAGTTAATAAAAATTTTTAAATTTTTTTTAAATGTTAACTGCCAAAAAAACTATATAGTTCCTTGTATACATTAGCTATAGGGTTTTGACTAGTTCTTCCTTAGGAATAAGGCAAATAAAGCCCCTCTGTGACCTGCTGTGAGAACTACATAGAAGAGATGTGTAATATTGAACTTGTATCTCATGCTGAGTCTTAGCTCCAAAGTTGTGGTAAGGGAAAGAGTCAGATGGAGTGGTGGACTTGCATTTGGGAGCCACATTAACCTATTTCACAAACACACACATTTGTAAGAGCCCTATACTTGCTATAGACTGAATGTTTATGCTGCTCCCCAATTTCATATGTTAAATCCTAACCTCCAATGTGATGGTATTAAGAAGTGGGAACTTTGAGAGGTGATTATGTCATGAGGTTGGGGTCCTCATGAATAGAATTAGTGCCCTTATAAAAGAGGCCCCAGAGAGGTCCCTAGCCCAGCTACCATGTGAGGATGAATAAAAAGACAGCCAGCTATGAACCAGGAAGTGGTTTCTCACCAGACATCAAATCTGCTGGTGCCTTGATCTTGGACTTCTCAGCCTCCAGAACTGTGAGAAATTAATTTTTGTTTATAAGCCAGTCTGTCTAATTCATATTTTATAGCAGCCTAAACAGACTAATACTAATGCTGTACACTAAATCTTTTGCCATCTACTTAACTATTCTGTTGCTATGAACATTTAGGGTATTCCCAGTTCTTTACTTTTATAAATAATGTGTCAGTAAATATCGCTATATGCTCATCTTTGACAACATTACTAAATAGGTCCTAATTAGATCTTAGACAACCAGGACTTTTGGGGAGAAGCAGGGGCTAGATAATAGTTACACAGGACACATTGTACCCCAAGTTCATCCACAAAGTATTTGCTGAGCTTCTAGATGCCAGGTGCTATCCAAATACCCTTCATATCACCTTCCAGTGCTTCCCTGAATGTGTGCAGGCGGGCATCCTTTTATACAGTGAACATGGTTTTTGTCTTGTATATCCAATTCTTATGAAATGGGAGAGAAGAAACAAGAGCTGGGTTGAAATATTGCTCTGTCTCCGCCTACCATAAAAGCAACAGACAAGAAGAACCACTTCAGCGTAGTGTCAGGAGAGCACGGGGCCATCCGATAACACAAGACCCCAAACTGACCGGGGAGCATCCTGTTTCATCCAATCCTCAGAACATGACTCCAGCCACCTGGGTGCATTTTCAACATAATGTATTCAAATCTTCAACTATTTACCCAGCATCAATTAGAGCCCATAATAGCTCAGCTGTCATTCACTGAGCAGAAGAGAGCAGGGGTTAGAAGTACAGGCTCTGCCTTTAAAAGAACAAGGTCTATCTATAGGAAACAATCTGTAGGATAAGTGACAAAAATAAGATGTAAAACTGTGTAGCAAAGGGTACCATGTGTGTAAAGAAGGGGGGACAGATATGCTTCTTTATCAGTCGCATATCTCTGAAAGGATTCATAAAAACCTGGTCTGAGTACCAGTGAGTAGGGCTGAGGTTAAAGAAGCAAGCAAGGAAAAGTCATTTGTACATCATGCCCTAGAGTTTGGACTCTGTGTCCTGATCACTATTGGATGCCATATCAATGACAAATAAGGGACAGATATGGTTAAGTTTTTGTGTGAAGAATAAATTAGATGGCAAGACAGGTTGGGGAGACCAATTAGGAGGATGTGAGAGTAATCCATATTTCAACGGACTGAATTAAAAAATGAGGAATAGGGATGGAGAGGAGGAAAAGTGATTTTTAGAAGCATCAGCTGAGCCTGATGCTGAAGGATAAAGTATTTCAGTTTGGAACATTAAGAGGGGAATAATAGTTAACATTTTTATAGCATTTGCTCCCCACTGAGTCCTTTTCTAAGCTTTACACAAATCGACGCATTCAATCCAGCCCATGAGGTAGACACTGTTGTGCTTTCTCGTTTTATAGACAAGGAACTGGGCCGCTCAGAGGTTAGATAACTTGTCTGAGGGGACACAGTAGCACACGATGTAACTGAAACCCCAAATCAAGGCAGCCTAGGGTCCGAGCCTGCCCATGCTCTTGACCAATACACTTTGTGGCCCTGTCCATGCAGCACACCGTTTAACAGGTAGACAAATAAGAGGAACTAAGGCCAAGGAAAACAAAAACAAATGACCAGGGAGGCAGAGAACAGCCTAGAGACTCACAGAAATAAGGAAGGCGGATGCCTGCTTCTTACCTCAGTTGTAATTATACACCTACCCAATCATGTACAGCCGACCCATGAATAACATGGTTTGAACTGCGTGGGTTGACTTACACGCAGATTTTTTTCAGTTGATCCAATTGGCCTTCTGTATTCTGCAGGTTTCACATCTGGGATGCAAACGACATGGACAGAAAGCAGCATTTTCACATTCTCAGCAGCAGTTTCTCAACTGAGTATCAAACATTCTGTTTTTCTTTTTAACTTAACAATTCTTAATTTTAGTAAAATATATATAAAGTAAAATTTTCCATTTTAACCATTTTTGAATATACAACTCAATAGCATTAATTGCATTCACAATGTTGGGTGACCGTCACCGATACCGATTTCTAAAATTTTACATCTCCCCAAACCGAAACTCTATGCCTGTTAAACACTAACTCCAACTCCCTCTCCCCAGCCCTCGGCCCCTGTCTCTAAAAATATTGTTTTGGATTCACAGTTGGTTGAGTCCACAGGTGCAAATGGCCAACTGTGGCTATGTTTGAGGAGAGTCAGAAGTTCTGTGTGGCTTTTCCAGTGTGTGGAAGCCGCTGCCCCCCAACCCTCCACGCTGTTCAAAGGTCAACGGTAATTGGAGGAAAACAGGCCAGGCTTCGCTGAGAGGAGGAGGTACTTCCACACATAGCATCTCTTTTATTTTGTATGGTTCTGTAAAATAGCTGTTTTCATAGCCCTAACTTCTAGATATGGAAATTGAGACTCCTAGAAGTCAGGAGACTCCCAAGGTCACACAGGTAGTAAGGGACCCAGCCAGTTTTCAGACCTGGATATATATGGGCGGCATGCCATGCTTGGTCCACCCGAGCGCCGTGACCTGCCCAGGGCTGTTGTAGGGTGGGAGGGGAAGTACAAGGAGGGTCACATTCCTGCTCCCAGTGGCTCTGTTATCTTGTTGCTCAGTCGAGGCTTTGACAAGTGAAAATAAAAGATTTTGATAAGACAGCATAAAGGTCTGCACCTGGGTCAGGAGTACGGACTCTGGGCACCTAGAGCAAGTGAGGAGGCACCACAGAGCTGATAGACATGGGCTGGGTATTAAAGGACAGGTTGAGTATAAAAATGGGAGGCTATGGGGCATTTCCAGGGCCCGGGCCCTCCCCTGGGTGCTCTGAACCAGGGGTGGGTGTCTGCTGTCATACCTGTGAGGCTGTGTTGTTCTTCTATGTCCCTTTGAGGAGCCACTCTTCCCCACTGGGAACCCACGTGGTTTGGAGAGGGCTGGCCTGTTCCTCCCATAGGTTGCAGCAGGGGGTCACTTGATGCCAGCCTGGCCAATCACTGGGTTTTATTTCCCCTGACCAACCCAACCCAATGAAACTCGCTCTCAGGTATACGCTAGAACATTGGGAAGGAACAACTCTCTCCCTGGGCTTGTGGCACTAGGAATGATGCTAGTCTGGAGATGCCGGGGGCCATGTCGTAGAAAAGTCTGCCGGGGAGTGAAACCCACACTGAAGAAGGGGAGCGAAGGGGGAGACATCCAACAATAATGTTTGAGCCCATAGATCCAGCCATGCCCGACTACAGTCATCCTCAGACTTCCGTTACTAATGCATTCCCTTTGTTGTTTCCGTCAGTTTGAGTTGGGGTTTCTGTCATTGGCAAGCGAGAGGGCTCTGGTTGACCCAGAACCCCAAAGGTGACAGTTAAACTCCAGAATTCCAAAGTTGGTGTCTGTCCACCTTCCCCAAAGGACAGGAGGTCGGGAGAGGTACAGTGAGGAAAGGTCCATAAAACAGACAAGGCCTGTGGGCTTTTTTGGAAGGTGAGATAGGTACAGACTTCGCAGAAGTGGCTTTATTTCCAAGTGTATCTCAAAAGGTGGATAATGCCTTACCAACTGACATTTAAAAAAGTGCGTGCAGGAGGCAAGGGACCGTCTCACATGTGAAGGCAGAGACATGGAAGAACATAGGTCATGTTCAGGGCACACCACACGGTCAGATGTGGCTAGCCGATGGAGTGATGAGGGGCAGCTGTGAAAAGTAAGGTTGCCAAGGTGCACTGGAAGGCCGCAAATGCCAGGAGGTGTATATTTGGAGATGCTCGGGGACACAGATATGACAGTTCCATGAGATCAGAGACGTGTTCACCACCACTACCACCCCCGCCACCCTCTAGATGTGTTTGGATCCCAGGGATACCAGAGCTGGCTCTCAGAATGTCATAAAGCAGGAAGGGAGCTAAGTGCCCAGGTAAGAGGAGGGAACTGTAACTTTGTTCTCTGCCCCCCCCAACTCTGCCCAGCAGGAGACTGTACCATGTCCTCTGAGCCTGGATCCCCTCCTTCTGGCTCCTGCAGAGCCCAGGACAGGAGGTGAGCAGGGTCCCCACACAGGCACCTGCAGCTGGAGGAGCTACCCCAGCCAGAGCCCTGTGAGGACACCCCAGTCCTGGGGGAGGGGAGCGGCTCCCCTCGGCGTCTCCTGCTGCGCCTAAACAGCACCTTGCAGCAGCCTGTGACGAGGGGATGTGTCCCTGCTGCTTGAGTTAATTACAGTAATTATACCTGCTCCCTCTTCTGCTCTGTTCCCTTTGTTCCCAGTTTTCTGCCCGCTCATTTGCAAATCTAATCACTCTGCGGATTGAGTTTTTAAAAAAGAGAGATGGCTGGAGAGACAAAGATATGAAGCAAAAAAATGTGGGGGGGGGGGAAGTGGGGGAGGGAGGGCGTTGGGAGGAGGGCCGGGAGGAGACAGACAGAAGGAGAGGGGTAGAAAATCAGGGGAGATCTTCAGCGAAGGGAATAAACCGTGAGAGCAGGCTGGGCTCCTCTCCTCACTGGGGAGTCCCCAGTCACCCGCTGAGGCCTGGAAGGTAACACTGTGGAGGCCCCTCCTGTAGCCCTCCAGCCTTGCCATGGGGTCCCCAACTTCTCCCCGGACCCGGCTGGTTTGGTTCGGCACTAATGACGGAGCTGAAAGGGCAGCATATCCAAACAATAGCAGCAGATATTCATGCTGCTTAAACACTGCTCTCACCAGGGGGTTGTGGGGCTTCATCCAGAACACCTGCCGGACACTGTACTTCAGTGTCAGGTGGCGGAGACGTGGGGTAGGGTTCACGTAGGGAGCAGGAAGGAAGCAGACACAGCTGTGAGGAGGGAAATCTGAGAGGCAAGGGGTGAGTCTTCCCTCCCTCACCTCAACCCCACCCTGGAGACCATTAGGAAAGATCCTGGCCCAAGGGTTTTCCAAACATGCTCTGAGGAGCAGGAAGGTACTGTGGAGCAACCCCAGGGAGCAGGAAAGGACAATGGGCATGAAGGTGCTCAAAACCCCTTTCACAGACTTTTGTTCAGTTCATATATTGGGATGGGCTCCACCTACACTATGGTTGAAAATAATACAAATTAAAAAGGAGGAGACTCCCTTGCTTTAAAAGGATTGGAAAACAACTAACTGATTGAGTCCAAACTTCTCATCAGTCAGATAGGGGAAACAGACTGAAAGGGATCAAGTGGCCTGTCCTATATTATGTGACAATCAGATCACGGGCCTTTTCATTCCCAGTCAAGGGAGATTTTCACTACCCAATGGTGCTTGTCAGGGTGCCGGGGATGCCAGCAATCTTTCCAAAGCTCCTGGCTCTTGGTGGGCACTCTGGAATCAGGGGTATGTGGCTAATGGCAGCATTCTACCAAAAGTTCTCACTGACTCTAGGAATCCTCATTCCTCAGTCCTCTGATTAAGCCACCACCACCACTATTCCATCAAGAAGAGTCTATTTCTTCTCTTATTGAGACTGAAAGGCCTTTGTGATGGCCACAAGGAACAAAAATATGGTGGAAGTGACAGTGTGTGGCTTCCCAAGTTAAGTTAGAACTAAAGCAATGCAGCATCTACCTGCTGTCATTTTTAGGAAGTTCATCATCGGAACCTCGCCACCATGCTAGAAGGAAACCCAAGCTACAAGAAGAAACCACATGTAGATGTTCCAGCACAGCCCCAGTGAAGGTTCCAGCCAACAGCCAGCATCAGCTGTCAGACATGAGGGAGGGAACCTCCAGATAATTACAACCCCACCAATGTTGAGTCACCCCCAGTCTCTGAAGCTTCCAGGTGAGACCCCACCATTTTGAAACAGAAACAAACCTTTCTCATGGGGCCCCATCCAAATTCCTGACCAACCGAGTCTGTGAGCACAGCAAATGGTTATTTCATACCATTAAGTTTTGGGGTAGTTTGACACATGGCAATGGACAGCTAGAACAGGTAGTATGCAGAAGCTGAAGCCGATATTCCCCATGTAGAGTTAGATTTGGTGAAGCAAGCAACCAACAGCCAGAACTGATAGCACATATCCAAGTCCTCAGCTATTCACCTGCAGTACTTCCAATCCAGAGAATGTCAGAGTTCAGGTCATTTTGGAGGTGGAAGTGGGACTGCAAGTGGGTGTCAACTCCTCACACTGCAGTCAGCCAATATTTACCAAGTCGCTACCATGAGTCAGACAGAGAACAAAGTCCCCACCGTGGAGGAGCAGGTATAATTGGGGAGGCAGACACATCCACCCTGAGAAGTAATTATAACGCAATGAGTTAAGTTGCTATTAAAAATAAAAGTACTTTGGGAGTTCTTTGGAAACCAGAGTGTCAACCTCAAACATTTTATTTCTTCCTATGCACTCAGAGGTATAAATGTTACTCACCTTGTGGTTCTCAGCTCTTGGCATCAAAACTCCATAGTCCAGTCCTTGTAATAAAAGGCCTGTGGTATACATACATCCTTGCTCAGAAAAAGCCAAGGGCTTAATGAATGTATTTATTTTATATAACCCTGTGAAAGAGAATGTTAGTTGTTCCCCAAAATCTACTCTCCCATTCTCCAGAATTATAGGACCCTCACTTTTTTGCTGGGTTTTATGACCCCCTGGAGTTAGGATTATGTTTCTCAGTCTCCCTCTCTTTGAAGCTGTCTGTGGCGATGTGACTGGTGGGACGTATGGTGGGTGACGCAGGGAACCACTGAGTTATATCCTGAAAGCCAGGGAAAGCACCCTTCTGGGCGCCACTTTTGCCTCCTTCCTAGCTGAAACAAGGATATTGTGTTTAGCTACTTTTGGATGATAAGATGAGAGAAACACCTTACAAATGGCAGAACTTGGGTCCCTTACACCATGGAACCCCATTCCAACTCTGGTCTAGCTAGTAACAGACTGTTAGATGACAAAAAATAAATAAACCTTAGTCTTATCTAAGACACAATTATTTGAGGGGTCTCTGTTACTAAATCAAATCCTACCCCAAAAGTCCACTAACTTATTCAATAGCCCTTTATTCATTTCTATATGCATACACACGTACGCACACACACGCACTGACACGCACTGTGCCCTAGCCCCCAGTAGATACTCAAGAAGTAGCTGAGGAAATTGTTGGATGAGATCACTTGCACATTACTGCATCACTGCTCCCTGATGCCTGGGGTACCAGCTCACAAGGGCATTAGATCAAGCTTTCCCGTGGGGTTCTGATGCCCCAGAGGGTACCTGGTGGTACATCAAGTGATATGCAAATCAGCACTTCCCTAGAGACCAGTTCGCTCAAAGATTTGGTGAGAAGGGTTTTGGATTGTTTATCTCTTAAAAGGTCTGGTCACACAAACAAGACACAAGCTGCAAATTTCCACTTTTTTTGTGTGAGTCAATCTTGGACTTTTTATGAGCACCAGGAAAACAGGACATGTTTATGTGCAGTGAGCAACTGAGAAGTTGTTCTTTTTGTTTTATCACGAACGCCTCAGCAGTATCCAGATGAACAGGGCTATGACTTTAAGGAGAGGGGATTATGCCAGCCTTTCCCTCAGCATGCTCTGTTCATAGATGTTACATGGGGGAAAGAAAGGAAAACTTTCATGGTTGAGTTTGGGCAAAGCTGAATTTTAAAAAAAAGAAAGAAAA
Source organism: Rhynchonycteris naso (assembly GCA_037038555.1). Classification (NCBI taxonomy): domain Eukaryota; kingdom Metazoa; phylum Chordata; class Mammalia; order Chiroptera; family Emballonuridae; genus Rhynchonycteris; species Rhynchonycteris naso. Next base: position 23,111,226 of record CM072999.1, read on the forward strand.
ACAAGTTTCTTTGCTGTGCGATTTCTTGGTGTTTTCAATATAGTAATGTGTATTATAAATCTCCAACAAGTTGCCCACAGTCCATCTCCACATAGACAGTTTCACAGTGCAGCATTTCCAAGGCCCTCACTTGTTGAATTATGTAAATGTAACTGTTTTCATTGTCAGTCACGTCTGACAATGTGGAGCAGAGACCTTCTAACCTATTGAACTCTGGAGTGGGTAATATGCCAAACCAACCCTCTGACATTTGGCCCTTTCCTCCCTCCCACTCTCCCATTTGGAATGATTAGTTTTATGTGCCAACATGGCTAAGCGATCATACCCAGTTATCCAATCAAACACGAATCAAGGTGTTGTGTGCAAAGCGCTTTGTAGAGGGAGTTAAAGCCTCATCCAATCAGTTTAAATTCTTGGCAAGCAAAACCAAAGTTTCTCCGAGGAAGAAGAAAATCTCTAAAATTTCTGCACCCAAATTAAAGAAATGTCAGTGAGGATTAATTGACTGGCATGCAAAATCAAATAAGCAAATCTAAACATTGCTTGAAGCCCTATTAAGAGGTCAGGTTCAGAATTTTCTGGGAGGAGGATGATGTTCATGTTTTGAGAAAATATGTGGTAAACCTTACTCTCCCTATATTTGTCCCAGTCTGTTTTCACATAAGCAGTCAAGCTAAAAACGGCAGCCTTACTAAACTTATTCATATAAGCAGACATTAATGGACTCAAAATCATTTTTTTAAAAAATGGTCCAAAAATAGAGATAACTAAAATCTCCTTCTTCTATTTTAATAATCTCATAGCATTATTTTCCTGATCATAAAAATAATGCAGACTTCTGAGTAGAATCATCTGAGTAGAACAAGAACGCAGACTCTCGTCACATACTCAATGAAATAAAGCAAAAATGTGAGACACCCACAAAAAATCATGAGTAGCAACCAACGAAGAAAATGGGCACAACTTATGCCACAGAATTCCAAAACGGCAGCCAGGAAAAGAAACAAAATGTTCTGGTGTGATCTGAATGCTTCCTTACATCACTCTTAACAAGAGCTGAATGTAGGGAAGTAATTTAGTCCAAAGATTCTTGAGAATTCCCACAAATACGCTACAATGTGGGGAGGCATGGCCTGGGAGCATAAGTAGATCTAGGAAAAGCTTTGGAAAAACTCCACTGAGTAGCAGCCCCTTCATCACATTGTGGGGCCTCAACAGAGGCTGGAAGAGCCACCAGGGGTTAGCATCTTTCCAGGAAGAGAGGTAACAGGAAAAAGAAAGATTACTAACAAATGCAATAGTTGGGAAAAATACGTCACCCAAAAAACAGAGATTATTTCCCCATGAGAGTTTTATTCTAGAGAAAAACTTAATAAAAATATAAAATCAATACACAGGAGATGATAGAACAATAAAATGAAATTACAAGAAATTTCACAGAGCTAAGGAAACAAATTGTGAACCAAAATAACTTATTACAAATCTAATAAGTAAATTAGAAACAGCTGAATGACATGAAATAGACCCAGATGAAAAAATAGAATGGATAAGATTGGGGAAAAGCATGATATAGTCCCAGTGAATGAGGAGAGAATAAGACAGAGATGAAATCAATTAGATAGGGAATGATAAAAGTAAAGAACAAGGATTGTCAAACATAAGAATAATTGGTGCCACTAAGGTTTAAAAAAAATAAAATCAATAAAAAAATTCTGAAACATAATATAGAAAAATTTCACTGGAATGAAAAAAAAAATCAGCAAATCAAAATGGTACCCCATATATACCAAGAGTAATTATTCTAGAATAAAAGACATCAAGATATAGCCTACTTAAGTTAGTGAACATCAAAGAAAAAGTATAATCCAAACAAATAAGTCAAGATAGACCTAATGAAGACACATCCTATTTAAAGTATTAGACCTCAGAGATAAAGAAAGAATAAACAGAATAAACTCGAGGTGAAACATCAGACTAACTTCTGACTTCAAACAGTAACATTCAGTACCTGCAGAGAGCAAGTAGATGTCAACAGTGATCTGAGGGCGAGCATATTTGACATAACTGCACATTGCAACAGATTGTTTTTCAAATGTAAGGTCTTAATCAGATGTTCTCAAACATGATAAAACACAGGGAATAGAGAACCCTAGTACCATTTTTAGAAAACGCAATGAAACAAGAAGAGAAGATGAGGGCAATGCGTACATTAGGAAAACAGCTCAGGAAGATCCCCTGGGCCTTAGATTTCTGGCCCAGGACCCCATGTGGAGATTTTTCCCTCCTCTGGGAACAAAATGAGACCAACAGACCATGAGCCCTGATTTCAGGCAATGTGTGCCAATTGCATCTGAATGGAAGCAAATTGAGGCTACCTGCAAAGTCCTCTGCAGCCTTTTGGTGTGGACTCTTGCTCACCTAGCCACTTACATACCCCTCTCTGATATGAAATCAGGCAAAATGGAGTTGTCATGGGATTTCCATCTGGGCCCACAATGACTGCCCTGAAGAAAGGAACTAAAAGCAGGAAGTACCCTTCATTTCATGGGAACAACTTCACTGCAAACCCTGCTGCAGTTCCAGGCTGCTGCGTAACCAAGGCCAGCTCTGGAGTCCAGGACCTGCAGACAAGAGGTGTTCCCACCTCCAGAAAGAAGCTGGAAGCAGGGTGGCTAGTAGTGTCTAGACATTGTCTGGGTGCTACATTTGATCCGGAATAAAAGGCACATGTAGTCCTTCTCCCCATCACTCATCTCTCTCCTAAAGTGCTGATATTGTCACCTCACTGCAAGGAAAAGGAATTCTTATAGCACATCTGGCCTGATGGGGAGGCATCTCAAGCTGGAACACCACCCTCAACATCCTGAACATAGTGACAGACCCCCAGAGTGTGCCCCTTGAATGAAATGTGCTTGCCAGTTAAACTGTCCTCTGAGGCAGCCTCCTGCTTCCTGACAGATGAGAGAGTGAGGAACATAAACCTAACTCGAGAGGCAGAATAGCAGAGTGGTTAGGAAAGCCCTGGCACAAGATGGCCCAGGTTTTCATCTCCTCTGCGGC